>CM060987.1:98633832-100001332 GCA_030765065.1 Deroplatys truncata | reverse complement strand
CACACACACACACACACACACACACACACACACACACACACACACACACACACACACACACACACACACACACACACACACACACACACACACACACACACACACACACACACACACACACACACACACACACACACACACACACACACACACACACACACACACACACACACACACACACACACACACACACACACACACACACACACACACACACACACACACACACACACACACACACACACACACACACACACACACACACACACACACACACACACACACACACACACACACACACACACACACACTCACACTCTCTCTCCCTCTCTCCCTCCCTCTCTCTCAAAAGAAGCTGATAGCAGTAAAACAGCAGAAAAAGGAAGGAAGGACGGAAGGAAGGATGGAAGGAAAGAAAGAAAGAAAGAAAGAAAGGAGCCACGCTTAAACTAATCTAATATTTTCTTTAGGGACAGATTCATAGCCGAACCTTAAGTGTGAACAAAAGTCTTTAAGTTATAAGCACTTGCTCACAGTGAGTGAATTCCTAAAGATGTTTGCAATTCATAGATGGCACTTACAACCATAACAGAAATGGCAACATACAAAGATCTATGACGTCCTTCCCATTCTTGCATGCAATTGGTCATTTGGCAACGAACGTATTGGCTGCTACAAGTTTGATACATGCTTCTATTTTGTTTGGTTGCTGCTGCAGGAATAGCATCAGCAAAATTTCTAAGAGCTGCTTTTTTTTTTCTTTCTTTTTATATAATTTGTATTTTGCTTTTTTGAGAGAAAATCCTGAGAAAGCATTACAGGGGAAAGAGCTCTCTCTCTCTCCCTCTCTCCCTCCCCCTCTCTCTCACAAACAAAAAAAACAAAAAAAAAAGGTACTCAACAGTAGCGGTTTTTAATTTGTTTTGGTTAGGAACTATGTAGAAGGCAGTGGTTTCGGTAATTTATGTTAAATGTTGTGTCCAAAACTACTGCAATGCAACTTGTTGCTTGCACTTCTCAAAGAGAAGTTGTTTGAATGATTAACTTTCACCTAAAACTAGTGTAACATTCTCACTTTATAGTAAGGCAGCTGGAACGTGTGAAAATAAAGAAATATGCATTTGCTTGTGGCTGCGAGAGCTTAGGTTTTACTATAAAGGGAGAAAAAGTACTGCTTACTATTAAAAGTAAGAGCTTTCTACAACTTTCTATGTTAATGTGAAATGAATGATGGTTTATTAAATTTTGTATTAAGGCATTGTGCTCAAGAAAATGCTTTTTGTAGCTGGAAAGGTTAGTTCATCCCCAAGGGAAAAATGAATAGCACTTTTACTGCTCTGTAAAACTGGATAATTTAAATGAAATAAGGTATTACTATTATACATTCAAATACAATGAATGCAACAGTTGGTTGCTTGTAATTCCTGAGTAGAAGCCCCATGAAACATTAACGATACAAAACAAAACCGCAAGTACGGGTAGATGGCAATCAGCTTCATAGTGCCAATAACCATTCAAGAGCAAAAAAATAGCAGCAGTAAGAGTAATAAGAAGCTAAGTCTGTTTTTGTATGCATATTGGTTACTCTCCCTGCACCGCAGTATGTTTAAAAATAGGGAAATAATATGTTAGGTGTTATGGTTGACGAAATATTTATCATGCATAAAGCTTGTGTGTTATAGATTAGGTTTCGTGTATATTGATAAGTGCAGATAAAACTAACGACAATACTGCTCAACGCTAATTTCCAAAGGATTGTTTTGCATACCTAATGTATCTTTTTGCAATGCAAAAAGCATTATGAGCGTGGAACTTTACATATTCTGCAAATTCTTGATCCTCCATTTTGACTGTATGGTGGTCTGTTGATACATAAACGACCATAGATTGACACTCAAGCGCAACTCAAGTGAACGAGCCCCAGCACCCTAAAGTGTCCCTCACGTGGCAATTGTAAAATGAAACACAACCCTTAAGGACCACTTGCACTTGAGTGCTGACTATGAATCTGGCCCTTAATCTCTCATAAGAATTCTTGTCAAAGTACACACTCCCTTCACTGAACGGCTGTTAATGAAGTGGAACAGCCAGCCTCAAGCAACATATGCTATTGTTGCAGAGCATAACACTGAACATCTTCTGGCGACAATGAAACTCAGGGTTTAGGTAGTTAAAATGTAATATTTACATGTTTACACCTCAAATATGCCACGCTTCTGTATACATATGCTGCTCCTTCTAGACAGTGTACTTAATATATATCTGCAAATAAGCGTCACTATGCAAATGTAATAAATTAGCATCTAACTTCACTGCAGAACCTTTCCGACAAACAAAATTGGTAAAAATGTAATCAGCATAAAAGAATCTATCATTAACACTGCCATTTGTTGATTTTTTTCAAGCAGCCCTGCATAATAACCTTTACTTTAGCACACAGTGACTGATCTGTTTCAAACCTGTTTTAATGTGTGTTAAATAACACAGGTATGTTTGCGTTAAATCTAAGTTCAGTGAGCGACAGCAAAAAGGAAAAGTTAAGGCAGCTCTTAAAAATGCCAATGACATGTTTACACATTCTCTTTTCTATATCTTCACACCCAAAATCCCCACTTCCTAGGGTGATTCTGGTAGTGCAACAGCAATTTACACCACACTCTGTGAACACCGAAACTTCACCTGCATCAAGATAGTGAAAGGATGACCAGAATGCCATACATTCATGCCACTGTGTCCTTCACTTTTTCAAAATAGCAATTTTGACATTTTAAGATCGTTCTATGGAGTACTTTATGGAAGTGTCAGGAAACCATGTTTTTGCATGATGCTTAAGTCACCATTGCTTTCCATTTGATCTTTGCTTAGACAAATAGAAAAGCAAAAAACCCTAAAGCCTTGTGCATATCACGTTGTGATCAACACACTCACCATGAGCTCCATATGCCCCCAAGACTACAGCTGATGCTCCAAACAACCCAGCTACTCTTACGAACCCACTTCCTGAATACGGGTGCTTCCAAAGTGGGAAGGTGCATATTGATGGTGGTGGCGGTGGTGGAGGCGGCATTTCTTTCTTAGCCGCAGGTAAAGCTGCCGTCGCCTATAATATAAATTAGGAAATTAACGATTTGAGATGAGTGAATTGAGATTTTCTCAATGAATGTTAATACATCATAAATCACAACTGATGTACTAATCTACAATTCAAAACATAAAGATGCTAAACTGTATTCACATACCACTATTTTGACATATTCGGTTGCCCCAGATACAAGGGGATTATGTAACACTAAATTTATCACATCTTGGATCCCCGACATTCCTGTCTATGACATCTGATTTTGCTTTGGTTGCCTAGAATGGCCTAGTTGATAACAATTATGACCACTATGACTATCACTTCGTAATTCAACTTTTCAAGCGTTTCAAGTTTCCCTTAGCATGACGGAAATCGGTAAATATATACCTTATTCCTCTTCATTTACAGTTGTGCCAATATTCTTGCAGGCGTGTTATACCAGGAGGGTTTTTATATAATATATGGTTTAAATTTTTATCAGAACAATAATAATCTGCAAGATGAAGGAAGGATACCAGTTTCAATTAGTATGTCCGACAATCTGTGGTCCGATATAAGGTTACACAATGTTTTGCTTTTTTTGTAGTGTTTGTACCTCTAAAGAGCCAAGGCGGGAAAAGCAAATAAAATGTTTCCTGTGTATGTTGATGTGAATTCTTGTCTTTTAATGGGAGATTTAAAGAAAAAGGTAAATTATTTAATGACGTTAAGCGTTAACAAACAAGAAAAGGACCACTTTGTTTACGTGAAAGACGTTAAATGAAATACAATAGACTTCAAGGGCGTCTATAAAGAAAGAAGAAGGTCAAGAATGCCTAGCAGGTAAATTAAAATTTCTTCAATCCTACCTGGATCATACCATTTTCTTCCGAAATATTATTTACGTGAAATGGAAAATTTCCGTATGCAAGTTTATGCGAGCCTTAATATTGCGTTAAATTTTATACAGGACAGGAGCAAACCAACTCTGTAAGAGTTCTGGTTGAAATCTCAATGAGAAAAAAATAATAATAATAATAATGCTCAACTCAAAAGAAAGTCAACTACATAAAAGTGCAAGTGCAGCACTATTTGTTCAAATTATAGGCATGTACTAAGGAACGTAAACAAATTTCATTGGAGATAAGACATAACTGTTCATATTGTCTGTATTTACTACAAAATTTACCTGAGCAGGCAGTGTACTGAATATTAGTTTTTAGCTCTTACACTGTCAATACTGTTTTTCCAAATAGATTTTCATAATATAAATCATATATTCATTTTAACTGTTAATCCTGAATGCTAACCAAAGTAAACACCTGATTACAGATTTCCACAAAAGAAAAGATTATTACTACACCACTGCAAACCACAAGCAAGCCAAGTTCTTTAATATTAATTTCAACCTAGAATTCTCATAAACCAGTAACAACATTGCACCCCCTGGAACTACATCTAGCAATACAGTCACTGTACCAATGAATTGTTGGTAATGGTTCCATAAATAATCGGCAAATCGCTCAAGTTTTAGATGTGCAGATCCTACAGCTATGTGCTTCACTCCTCTACTTCTAAAAAATAGTAGCTTAGGGTCCCTATTAACTAACATCTCTGGCCTGGACTCATATATTGAAGCTTATCTGCGCAAAGTAAATCTTGTCGATTAGATGGAAAATAAAGTTCGAATTGTTAAAGAAGAATGCTAAAGCCTGCTGCAGTAAATATTGTTAAGAATTTTTAAATCTTAGGTAGTCATAAAACTATGGGATGCAAGATTTGAAAAAGGGGCCCAAAAAGAAATAAAACCTGCCACTAATCAGTAGAAAATGAAAACATAAGGGCTGTAACTATATACATGAAGAAGTCTAATCACCATCAGTTTGAAAATAACTATGCAAAAAAATTCTTTTCACAAGCAATTATGAAAAGCACGAGTCATTCCGATAGGTTACAATATTTGACTATATTTCATTCATTGAATGAATGGATCCATCTTGATCTTAAATGCATGTTTAGCCCTAGAAAGTAACCTTTAAAAAATAAATTATAGCTAACATAAGCAAGATTCTAGTGAATGCATTCACAAGATACATTAGCATTAATTCTTTATCTTTAATTATTTTTGAGTCACACTGAAAACCACTTATAAAACAATGACTTACAGAAAACAAACTTCAGAGTAAAAAAAACTTACATGTAAAATTTAAGAGAATGAAGCTAGTGACATAACTTATCATTTATAATTATATCTCTGGAAGTTTTGAAGATAAATAAGTATTTCTTTCACTAAATTATAGTCCAAAGCGTATTCTATTTAGAAAAAATTGCAAAATGAAACTTTTGTTGCTCCTAAAGGTGCACCTCCTTAAATCCTTAACGTTAACTGAGTGAGAAGTCTATGTAAGGTGTATGCCTACATTTTTTAAAGCTATTCTTACATAATGGAATTAATTGTTCTTTCACACAAGCCATGTGTTGGACAGGGTTGGAACTATAGTGGTTGCAACTATAAAGCCCGGGACTTAAGTACTTACAATGTTTGTAAGTCGCCATTGGGGTATGACATCTCAATACAATTTGAGATCTCCTTGTGGTTTACCGGGAAAAATGCGAATCAGCTGGAGAATTTAATGTCGTGTCGGCATGTTGCCATGGTAGCTCAGTGGTTAGAGCAACCGGACGGAGACCGGGAGATCCGTGGTTCAAATCCCGGCTATGGCATTGAATTTTTCAGTCATCCTATTCTTACATAATGTTTGACAAATTATAATACTGTCTTTATGCACTAAAAATTGCATTTGTATAGTGTTTTAAAATTATTCAATTCAAAACAGGTTTAAATAAAACTTTCGCATTGAGACAAGTATGTCTGCTTATAAATTATGTTAAAGAAAGGCGATTGTGTTCTAAAATGAAAAGAGAACATCAGTTATAGAAGCCTTAACTAATGCACATCCCGATCCCATCTAATTATATTTCTTATTGTTTTGTGGAAGACTCTAATATTGAAGAATAGAGGTCAGCATTCTCATGAAAACAACCAACCGTGACTCACCAGGCCACCTTCAATTGTCAGTTATGGCAGCTGAGCAGAGACAGCTGAGTGGTTGTGGTCAGATCTTGGTTGCTTGCAAGAAAACATAATGCTGCTACCTGTGAGTCATTGTTCATCAGGAAGAGGTACTAATACAGTACCACATTCAAGGATAAATATGCACAGTAAAACTAGACATGTTATTGGGAGTGGTGAATTATAAAACGTGCATTCTTTTATAAACAGTAGAGATTTATTTAATTACATTATGCATTAAAATTGTTGAATAATATATACTATATTTATTGCTTCTACATAATGCATTTTCTGGTTTCATCCAAAATTCTACATGGTAATTATTTATTTATTTTTGAGTTTTAAATTGTTAACTGGGTAGGTCAATTTGGATGGATTTGAGTTTTCTTTACTCTAACAGAAATTAGTTGTTTCTAAAAACAAGCTTTCATAAATCACAACAATAATAAAGACATTCAGGGAATTTGTGAATCATCAGTTCAAAGCACCATCATTGCTCCAACTGTTGGTTAACCGATATGCCATGGACATCCATAAGTCCAAGTTGACTGCAAGCTCTCAGTCAAGAGAAGTACTTCCGACAGAGAAACAAGAGAGCAAAGTAGTTGAGCCTGATAGGTATGCAATCATCTGCACATTCATTTTTGGCAGTCAGACATAACAAGCTAATCACGGTCGGTTTGTTTTTACTGAAATGCAGACTCTGTTGACGAATGCTATTGCAACTATTCCTACTTATAAATAAGTGAATAATGTGACCCAACAAACTTCAAGGTTATTATACCAATGTGTGCATTGAAATCTGCCTGTCTTCCTCATACATGTTATTTAAATTTGAAAGCTTAATTTTTCCAGCACCACTTTCTCTCTTGCACCATAGAGGGAGATGCAAGTCTTGATTAGTATGATTATGTATGCCATTACTTATATAACATAATATAATACTTATATAAATGTTAAATAAAATACTTACATAAACGTTCAAGCCATTACTTAGCCTAGAGTGTAATGGATAAGGATTAATCATCATTCTTTATTCAGTGTGTAAAAAAAATCTGATATGATACAGTCACATGACTTTCTCTACCCTCTATCATATATAAGTGGTTACACAAACTATTCTTGTTAAAGCTTATTTTTCTATCTACTTCATTTTAATCCAAATAAACATTTGCGGAAGTAGCTACATTACACATTTCGTTATAGATACAAAGAGAACAGGGATACTCAAATGTTTAAGAACTAGATGCTATACACTGCCTTAAAAGTCCATACTATATCCATTCAATCGCAAGAAACTTAATGTTGACAGGATTTTAAGAGAATGACCAAGTAATGAACAATTTGAATCATTAATAACGGTATCTCAGAAATGGCTTATGCCACAAAAAGAACTTAATTGAAATAAATTGTGTATTTTAAAGAGTTCTACATTTTTTGTGTAGTACGTTTTCATCTATCGCTTAAAGTTTAGCAGTTATACAAGATTAAACAAAATTCCTTCCAAATAAAGAGGACTTCACAGGCTATTCCCAGAAAATTTAAGATATACGTTTTATTTATCATGTAAATATCTTTAATATATGGTATTTTAATCAAAATCATTAGAGCTAGTTTTTAGAAAATAAAAATTTTCAAAAAATGTTCCATGCCAAGGGTAGTATGGGGTGGGGGATTTTCTTGAAAAAACCTTCGTGTCATATCTTTGGGAGGTACTGAGCCTAAATACTAAGTTTGGTACTTATCTGACTTTTCATTTTTGAGGTATGCTGTTCACAGACACATGCACACACATGAACACTAAAGACTTCTTGCTAAAAATGCTTTTTTTTATTCAAGGGACCTAAAACACATATTTCTGGGGAAATGTTGGTATCAAATTTTTGGGTGGAATGCAATTTCTTCTCTGCCTACTATGTACATTGTAGAAAAACTAATAACATATTTCTCTTCTATTAAACAATCCACCATTAGTGTATAATATTCCTAAATAAATACTTCAATTTGTAAAATGAGACACAATAGTTTTATCAACTGAGGCTCCAAATTTTTTATTTTCCCCAATCAGAGCCAGTTGATGCCATTTGGAAGTTTCAATAAATTCTGAATATGTTAAAATAAAAGGTGAAGAAAAAAAATTATCCTATATCCACCCTACCTTGAAGGCTCTCAATGCTTTGTGGGCCTGCAGGAGAGCTATTGGACTGAGGTGGAGCCTCCGACCAAAGATGGTCAGATGACTCTATACCTCGGTTATAAGGCCCTCAGTAACTTATATGCAGTATTGGTCTGATGGCCTGCCTCCTCTCTGAGGACACTTGCTGCCAGACTTTATTTGCTGCAAAGATTATCGTGTTTGATGATAACCAGAGCAGTGCAGACAACTGCACTCTCTGCCCTTTAAGGGACATATCCTTATTTTAACCAGGTTTCAAGAAACACCTTGGTGGGAGAGGATCTAATCAGGCCTAGGTATAAATTAAGCCTACCTTTCTCAGTGATAATACCTCCCAGGAATGAATGGGACTCAGAGAAAGGATCTCCCCTGAAAACTGGGGGCCAAACATGGCTAACTGATACCAGTTGGGAGGACAGGAGGGTCTGGGTTCTAGAACCAGACTTGCAATTCCCCTGGGAAGGTATATCACTAATTTCCAGGGTGAGATATATGCAGTCCCAGCCTGTGCATTGCATATCATAAATATGCAAGGTGAACAGGCAAAAGTGAATATCTGTTTGGATAGCCAGGTAGTTTTAGAAGCCCTTAAGGCAGTTAAAACCACATCCAAAGTGATCTGGCAATGCCAAAGGATGTTGGATAGACTCTGCCAACAGCCAAGTCATACTTGTTTGGGTCCCCAGGCATGCAGGTAATGAGATGGCAGACATGCTCACAAAGAGGGGTTCAGGTTTTAATACTTCCTAAAGTATCAAGTATGACTTAAACCAACAAACGAGTATAGCTCATCTTGAATATTGGAATAAGCAAAACTACTGCCATGCAAGGCCATAAATTAATTTCGGATCCAGGCGGCAAGCACAGTAAGATTCTTTTGTATTTAACTAGGTCTAAACTCAAGAGATGTCTATTTTACAGGCCACATCACATTGCGTAGGTGTTTGCACATAATTGGACTTTCACACTGGAAATGTGAAAGGGAAAATGAAATCATGCAAATTATGAATGTTTTGCTATGCATAGATACATATCCTTAGTCCTTTTTCTTGGAACCTGAAAATATAAGAAAGGCAAATATCTGTTTTATCAGGACTATTGGATTTGATTGAAAGCCCAGTTTAAGAGGAACAAAGAGCCTACTGGCGGGCTTCAAAAAGGCCACGCATTTCGTCATCCCCCATCCCCAAACTTACAGTTGAGTACTGAGCCAAATTTTCACTTTGACTAAAGATGCAAGGCAAGCAAATGTTCCTTTCATACCACTGTGTGTATTCCTACAAGTGCTGGAAGGTGTCATGGAGGCGTTCTATACCTCTAGAGATGCTAATCAAACTACATATGCATTACTTAGAATGTTGAATGATAATGTGCTTAGTTTGTAATAAGTAAAAGTAAATGGATGCAGGGATGCCCATCCCCCAAAAACAATCATCCTCCCCCCCTAATTTTCCTGAGAGCTCAATTTCAACTCTTTAGTTCCTTTTTTATGCCACTGGAAAGATTCACAAAGGGGCTGTCTTATATGTACTATAGTAGCTACTGTAATACCAGTACACAATAAAATCTTAATAAGTAATTGAGAATTACAGTTCAAAAAAATCTGATGTGTTACACTCACATGACTTTCTCTACTCTTGTACAAACTATTTTTACAATCTCTTATTCTCCATCTATTTCATATTAATCGAGATAAACATTTGCAGAAACGATCTTTTGACATGCAAAGAGAATTACATTTTACACATAGCGACCAGTTCTAAAAATATTTGACTATCACTTATGGCGTACTATGTTCCCCTTATTTTGTATTTGCAAGGGCAGTATAGAAATACAGTAGCCTTTAAGCATAGACATACCTCTTAATATGTCTCTTAATAGGTGCAGCACCATTCTCTTTGCCACAGATTAATGCTCTTTGCATATCCAAAACAAAAAAACGAGTAACGAATTCTTATTTGAGAAAATAAGTGTTGAAAATTTAAGGGAATAACAAGCAATATCTCGAAAATGGTTCACTCAACAAAAAAAATGTATATGACATAAATTGTGTATTTTAACGCGATCTACATTTTTTGTGTAGTAAAATTTTGTCTCTCTCTTATGGTTTACCAGTTATGCCAAAGTCGTTCACAATGAAGAATACTTTTGGAGACATTCACAGAAAATTCAAGATATACATTTTATTTGTCATGAAAATCTCTTTTAAACATATGATATTTTAATCAAAATCGTTAGAGCCATTTTCGAGAAAATTAACATTTTCGAAAAATGTTCCATGTAAAGGGTAATCTGTATTTTGTGTGAAACTTTTATATCAAATTTTTGGGTGGAATGCAATACTTTGTCTACCACTATAAGTAAGTCTAAATCTAATAATGGAAAGTACATACCTATGCTTCAAACTACTTTACCAAGCTAGCCTCTAGTTCCCAAGGTCGCAGGTTCAAACCCAGCAGAGAGCGATGAATTTTTTCGAGTGTAAAAATCCTTAGCATGGTTTCCTTCGATAGGGAAGTAACGCCAATGGTTCCATGTCGTAGATTTACAGCACATAAAAGAACCTCAAACCTGATAAAGATGCCTCTGAGCAAAATTTCTAGTCTTTTGCGCCCAATATAGAAAGGTATGTTAAGGACCACAGCAGTTGAAGAGCATCCATAAATAAAACTCAATTTCAGTTTTTATTTCAAACTACTTATGGTCAGGTTTGGCATAAAATAAATGCATCAAAATATTTTTATTTATAAAGATCATCATGTCTACCTGTTTCCTTTCAACCTTGGTTCATCTCTGATAAGCTGTAATGTATTTCGTAATTGTAATCACATGGGCTTGAGTGTCTTCATCAGCTGAACCATCTGTTGCTATGAGCAGTGATACAGTGGACTACTGATTTTGTTATCTTTCACAATTTAACATTTTGTAGTTTTATTTTCTGATTTGTGAAACTGTCGTGAGCCACAGAATGATTCTAAAGCTAACAGGTTACAGTAGTATGCATCAGCATACAAGGATCCATATTGCACAGATAAGGCAGAACAGTCAGGAATTAATGTGTTATGACATGTCATTTCTCTCTTTGCTGTGTTTCAAAGATTTAATACAGAACATGCACTGTATATATAAGACAACCAGCTGCACAATGCCATACAAACTTTCAAGTTTGTTTTCATAGAATTCATCCACCAGACAGACCTACAGTTCATTAAAATAGTGCTTGAATTCAAAAGAACAAAATCAGTGTTGCATAAGAAAATAAGATTCAAGGATCATGTGTTAACACAGCTAAAATGGATTATATCACTGCTCAATTAGAACAATCATTGCAAAAATGTCAAACACAACCAGCCCCAGTGATGAAAGCTATTCAGTACATTCTGCTATAAAATTGCTAAAATCTCTGCCAGGTTAGCTGTGTGCAGCTGCAATGTATGCTGCTGTCTCAGTGATCTTTTGGTGGAAAAACAAAAGCCATTATTACTTATTTAAGGGTTATAACTGAGCCAAACAATGACACAAAACAACATTCACCTTTTAAATTTCCGGGAACATGTTTCAAAGGCTAGTTTCCTCCATTGTTAACTGGTTGTTGACTGATCTCAGGTGGCAAAATTGATCCATCCATAGACTGGCCTAATGCCAGTCCTAGGAGCTTGCACAGAGTTGCTCTGGTGAATATCAAAATTGAGACTCAGTTCTTATTTTTCCAGATGAGAAATCTGTTCCCACATTGTCAATTCTTGTTTTCCTTTTGTGTTTTAATAGTTTTGGTTCCAGATTTATGGTATGTATTTTTGTCCAAAATGGATGGCAATTGCTGATTTTTCTAAATGTTTGTGTTTTATACTTCTAAAGGACCCAGCAGAAAAGAATACATTAACATAGTGGAGGAGGACAAAAGAAACGAGGAGAGGTTAGAAGGAGTAGCACACAAAGAGACAAGAGGGAAGGCAAATCAGAAAGAGCCAATTAGAGAAGGCCTACAAGAAGCAGCAATAGCAGAAGAGGAAGGAAAGTAAGCAACACTAACAGTAAGGATGAAGTCAAACAAGAGAACAGGGGAAGAAGAAAAAGGGGGAAATGGTTGGAGGCGAGATCAGAAAGTGGGGAGTGACATTGAAAACTGTGAGTGTAGAAAGGGGGAAAGTGCAAAACCCAAGTGAGAAAGTAATATGTGTGTGTGGATAGCTTAAAGGTGGCAAAAGAAATACCAAGAGAGAGGGAGCTGAAAATGGTAATAATGGAAGAGAGCAGTATCATGCTAATTAGGGGAGGAGAAAAAGAAAGTAAAATGACTCCTTGGACAACAAGCTACAGAAAAATGGTAGAAAAATGCAAATTCCCTGAGCAACCAAAAATAAATAAGGAAAAGGGATAAATCTGATGTTCTGGAATATGGAGGGGTTAAAGTAGTAGCAAAATACAAAATGTGTTGCACTCTATGGATGTAGTAGGGGTAGTAGAGACATGGTTAGAGAGAAAAGAAATGGTAAAGATGAAGGATTTTAAGTTTCTAAAGAAAAACGCAAGTAAAAGATATGATGAGGTTAGAGCATCAAGAGGAGTATGTACTTTTGTGAAAAAAGATATTAAGATTAGCATTGATGTGGATATACTAAAGAGAGCAAAGAAAGCAAAGTATATGGTAAATAATTAAGCAAATAAACAAGGTAAATATAAGAATAGAGATAGGGGTAGTGTATAATCCACTAAAAATGTTATATTTTTATGACAATAGCTTAGAAGACTTGGATGAAATTAGAAAAAAGGTTCCAGACAGAATTTTTGATGGGGGATTTTAATGCTAGAATAGGGGAGAAAAAGGAAAGTTACTAGGGAAAGAATATATAGGAGGAGGAGGAAAACATGACATACAGCCAAGAAAAAGCAGGGATGGAATAAGCAACACAAGGAAAAAATTCTGCAAAGTAAACAATCTACTAATATGAAATGGAACAAGAAATGAAAAGGGAGTTTACATTTGTTAATACAAGCGGCAAAATGCGGTAGACTATATGTTATGTGGTGAGCATTTGGAAGAGAGAATTTTAAACCTTAAGGTAAAGAATGAAAAGTCAATAGCAGCCATTTCCCACTAATTTTAGAAATAATTAGACCAACAGGCAAAAGAGAAAAAGACAGTGCAGATAAAGAGAACAAAATTATTTAAATGGGAGAAGGAACATACGGAGGGTTGTGCAAGACAAATTCAAAGGTGGGACAAACTGTGAAATGGAGGAAAATCCAGGAAAAGCATTAGAGGGCTCTTCTTTGAAATATGTGACTCGAGTTTGCCAAAATTTTTTCTAAGTCCGCAAGTATGCTGCCACTAAGTTAAGGATGTTATGTGCAACTTTTATCACATTTGCAAGCTTTCTGAATCACTTTCATTCATTTCAGACATTGTCTAAATGTTAACAAATATTCATAAATTCTATGCTTTTTAACTTACTGTGCATGTACCCATGACAAATAATGCAGAGCAGCCACATTAACTTTGGCATTCTGCTTGCTGCAGTGCTGCCAACAGTATGGCATCACTAAATTACACCAAACAAACACACTAACTTAACTATTTACAATATATGAACTAACAAAACTACTTCTAGGCATTACATCGCCTAACCACAGGGTAGATCTGTCTAATGTCTTCACTAATTTCCTGGAAGGGATCTGCTGATCAATTTTTACAATCTGCGTGTCATAAATACTCACAAATGTGGCTGTCAAGATTTTCATTATGAATGCCGCCCCTGGATAATCAATGCCTTAGAGATCACCAGCACAATTCTACGTTGTTCATGTGCACATTGCTGACAGAGTCTACAAAATGCATGGAATGATTTACTGAAAGATGTGCTGTAAATCCTCTGGCCATCAGTCTGTAATACGCCCTCCAGTCATCCGTGAAACTCGTACTGGTGAACTTATGTGCTCTGCAATCAAATTATATAGAGTGTTGGCATCTCTTTGGTTGTTAGGGCATATCGTCATCCACACTTCACTAGTTTACATGTCGACCATACCCAGGATTCAGTTGCCCTCTACGATACGCCTGTGATGGAATTTTCGTTGCCCTATTTTACACTCTTCGATTTGAACTACGTGGTCTGGGCACCGGTTTTATTTTGTGTCATCATGCAGACTTACCAACACTAAGCAAACCAATCTGACACTTTGCGAGTTCACATGGTTACCTGTCGAACACTCCATTATTGTGGTGTCATATGGCTGTTTGTGTGCAAAAGATTTGAGTGGGTGATAACTTTGCCTGCTTGAACCATGTTCCCTTACACACAGACTGTGTCACTTTTCCACATCCGGTTCTGAAAAAAAAATTCTGTAAATACCAGAAGTGATTCCTTGTAAAAAAAAATCCAATTCCTACTAAAAGGTACCTCATTATAATAGCTTTTAGAGTGTAATATGGGTAGAATATGGCAAGATAACAGCTTGGGCTGATGTATAGCCATATTCTAAGGAAGATTGCTAGCACAAATAAATAAATAAATAATAGCTTTTTTCAGGTGTTGCCCATCTGCAGCAAAATTTGGGATAAGTAGGTCCCATCTCTTGATGGGGTACAGGATGGCATCACGCTCAGAACATAACATGACTGCCCTCATCAAATAATAACTAAAGACAGGCTTCTTCATCTTGTATATAGTGAGCAAGATCTACTTCATTAACAAAATGAGCCATTGCTCAAAAACATACAGAGTTTGCAGAAATACTAGGCACACACTTTTGCTTCTGACTGACAAATAAAATATCTCCACTGCATGCCCAGTTTTGTTAAACATAACACCAGAGAGGGATTTTCCAACGAATACCTGCTCTTTATTGTTTTCAAATCCACTTTGCCCCCCCCCCCCAGGGGCTCACCTTATGTGAGTACGGGTTTTGGTGCACCCGGGGGTTCCTGAGCCACTCATAGCCAACATCATCCTTCCACCCTCGTCCGGTCAAAGTGGGTTCGTTCTCGTGACCAGGGGACTCAAGGTAGGCTCTCGTGCGTTCTGTGCATTTCATTTCATGTCGCCCCTCGCCATCGTTTCTTTCTTCTCTTCTATTTCTGCACATTTCGCCCAACGTCCATTCATTTATGCATCTATTTTCCTTCTTCGCCGGCCTACCTTGCATGCAAAATGCCCACGCACTTTTAGTTTCTTTTATTTTAATCCTCCGTGGACACAGCCTGATGGATACCCGAGCACTGGGTGTGCAGCTGGGTGAGTGGGTAATGGCGTCATCCCCACCACCCGGGGTAGTCATGTAGGGTATGTGTTCGTATCCGCTGTTCAACTGCAGTCCCGCGGGGGAGCCATTGCATGAGCTGCTGACTTCTGACGGCGATTGGGTCCCTCTGTCTATGTTCTGGGAGGTGTGACCCTGGGGTGAGATAGGTATAGATAGGCCACTCACCCAAGCCGGGGTAATGCTCGGGAAGTCAGAGCCCAAGGTCGGAGACGGTTGCAATGGTGGAGGATTTATTTCACTATGGAGCACCCTTTCTCCATTAATACCAACAAGCGCCGAAAAGTTTATGTAACAGAAGTAGCACCACCAACAACTGGTTGTTACTTGGTCATTTCACGAACCGAAGAAGCGCAAAGTTTTGAGAAGGTGAACCCTTTCATTATTCAGAAGGGCATTGATGCTATTGCTGGTGCGGTTCAGTCCTGCACTCGTCTACGGAATGGTTCCTTATTAGCATAAACGAAGTCCGGTCAGCAAAGTAAGACCTTGTTGCGCGCTACGCTTCTCCACGGTTATCCCATCCGTGTTGAGAAGCACCGCACATTGAATTCCTGTCGAGGCGTCATTACCACCCATAGCCTCGATGGTATGTCGGACGATGAACTCGTAGACTATCTTTCAGACCAAAAGGTGACAGCAGTGCATCGAGTGCAGGCCAAACGCGACGGAGTATTGGTACCCACTCATACCCTGTTTATAACATTTGATGGCATCGATCTGCCCACGAGCATTTCAGCAGGGTACGAACGCATTGCGGTGAGGCCTTATATTCCTAGACCTCTGCGTTGTTTTAAATGCCAACGTTTTGGGCATACGCAAGTCTCCTGTAAGAGTGCCGTTACACGAAGGTACCTGTTCCAAAGCCGAGAATCGGTTTGTTTGCTCTGTCTATTCACCTCCTTCGTCTCCCCTTGCTCCCGCGGACATTCGAGTTCTCCTGTCCGCTCTCCCAACACCATCTCTTCTGTTGGGAGATTTTAATGCCCATCACCACCTGTGGGGTTCGCCAAGGGCTTGTGCGAGGGGAACTCTTCTTTCCGACATTTTTGATAAGTTCAATCTCTCCATCCTCAATACAGGTGAACCTACTTTTATTTATGATTCTTCTGGTACATTCTCTCACCTGGACCTTGCCGTTTGCTCACTCCAGCTTGCTAGTCGTCTGCAGTGGAACGTCGTCGCTGACACCTACTCCAGCGACCATTACCCCTGCATCGTTTCTCTTCTCCCTCACCACGCCCAGCATTCCAGAGTACCTACCTGGATATTCACAAAAGCCGACTGGAGATTGTATTCCAGCCTCGTGTATTTTGACAAGCCCTTCAGCGACATTAAGCAAATGGTGCAGCACCTTACGTCTACGATTCTATCTGCCGCCGAACGCGCAATTCCCCGTTCATCCTCTCAACCTCGGCGTCTGCGTGTTCCGTGGTGGAACGAGGATTGTCGGGACGCCGTTCGTGCCCGTAGAACTGCGCTTAGGGTGTTTCGACGACATCCTACACTTGATAATTTGGTTACTTTTAAACAATCGCGCGCCAGGGCTCGTCGCATTATTCAGGATAGCAAGAAGGTGTCTTGGACTCGTTTTGCCGTCTTTTAATCGCTTTACGCCTTCATGTGTTGTTTGGGATAAACTTCGTCGTTTCTCAGGTAAAGTGTCGCATTGTACTGTTTCTGGCCTTCAGGTTCCCAATGCCACCATAGTGGATCCGGCTACATCGCTAACACTCTGGGTGCTGCCTTTGAGGCGGTTTCAAGTTCAGACCATTATTCCGCCGGCTTTCGCTCTATCAAAGCCGGCTGGATTCCGCAACCTATAATTTTCGGTCTGCTAATAATGAGTGTTATAACGAACGTTTCACAATGAGGGAGCTGGAGCACGCTCTTCATGCTCTAGGCACTCCACTCCTGGGCCGGACGGCATTCATGTCCTGATGTTAAAGAACCTTTCAACCGACAGTAAACTCCTTCTCTTATAGGTATATAACCGTATTTGGCAAGACGGCTTTTTTCCTTCCGTTTGGCGCGACGCCACCATTGTCCCTATCCTTAAGCCTGGGAAAGGATCGCCAACTACCTTCCAGCTACCGCCCTATCTCCCTCACCAGTTGCATTTGCAAGGTGATGGAGCGCATGATCAACGGGCGGTTGACATGGTGGCTTGAGCCTCAGAAACTTCTAGCGAACGCTCAGTGCGGATTTCGTCGCCATCGCTCTACCGTCGACCATCTGGTGTCTGTCGACGCATATTATGAATGGATTTCTGAGAAAGTGTCAAACCGTGGCTGTGTTATTTGACCTGGAGAAAGCTTATGACACTTGTTGGAGGGGCGGCATTTTACGTACACTTCACGAATGGAATATCCGCGGTCGTCTTCTCATATTTCTTCGGGAGTTTATGACGGACCGCGTCTTTCGTGTACGTGTGGAATCGGTTTTATCTAGTCGTTTTATTCAAGAGAACGGAGAACCGCAGGGCTCTGTACTGAGTGTCACACTTTTTGCAATTGCTATCAACCCTATTGTTGATTGTATTCCACCGGGCATTTCATCGTCCCTTTTTGTTGACGATTTTGCCATTTTTTGCAGTTCACGGCGGACCTGTCTACTCGAACGCCGTCTCCAGAGCTGTATCGATCGTCTCTACGCCTGGAGTAACGCCAACGGCTTTAATTTCTCCGCCGAGAAATCCGTCTGCATCAATTTCTGGCGCCGGAAGGCTTTCCCTCCGCCCTCTCTCCATCTTGGGCCAAGGATACTTCCGTTTGCAGACGAGGCGAAATTTTTGGGGTTGATCTTTGATAGGAAGCCGAGCTGGATTTCGCACATTTCTTTTTAAAGGCAAAGTGTGACCGTTCTCTTAATCTTTTACGTGTTTTAAGTGGCACATCCTGGGGAGCTGATCGGACCCTCCTTCTACATCTTTATCGCTCTTTGGTCCGATCCAAGCTTGATTACGGGTGCATTGTCTATTCGTCGGCGCGTCCATCTGTATTACGTCGATTGAATGCCATTCACCATGTGGCATAAGAGTCGCTATGGGGGCCTTTCCAACCAGCCCTGTACCTAGTCTATATGCTGGAGCTGCAGAGCCTCCGCTGTCCTTCAGGCGTGAGATGCTTTTGTGCAGCTACGCGTGCCGACTCTCAAGCTTGCCTGACCACCCGTCCTTCGACCTATTTTTCGATGATTCGCTTGATCAACAATATTTCGTTAGCTCCTCTGCATTGCTCCCTCCAGGGGTTCGGTTTCGACAGCTTCTTCGGCTTTTGGACGTTACGCCAGCGCCGGCCCTTCCCTGGGGGGAAACGCGTTTTCCTCCTTGGTTGCGCGCTGAGGCCCTCTGTCACCTTGGGTTAACGTCGATGCCGAAGAATGAGACCTCTTCTTCAGTCTTTAGATCAGCGTTTTTAGAACTACAGGCGCAATTCGGGGAATGTCATTTTATTTATACTGATGGGTCTAAGACTGATGTTGGAGTAGGGTGTGCCTTTATTTATGGTCGGCATAGTTGTGCCTTCCGTTTACCGTGGCAATGCTCCATTTTTACCGCCGAACTTTTTAGTATTTTTCAATCCATTTTATACGTCCAGCGGCACGACTTGCGGCACTGTGTTATTTGTACAGACTCTCTGAGTGCCCTTCAGAGTATTAACGCGCTGTACAATTACCACCCGCTGGTACAGCGCATACATGACCTGATCCACTCGTTTGGTGCTTCTGGCATCAGCGTCTCGTTCGTGTGGATTCCAGGTCATGTGGGCATCTCAGGCAACGAGTCTGCCGACGTCGCTGCCAAATCGGCGATTTTGTCACTCAGATTTTTTACCTCTGTTGTTCCCTCGTCAGATTTGTGTTTTATTTTACGTCACCGCATCCTCTCGCTTTGGTGCGATGAGTGGACGGCCCTCCGGGGGAACAAGTTGCGGGAGGTTAAACCTCTTCCGTTAGTCTGGGGTACCTCTTCTCGTCGTGAAGAGGTACTTTTAGCTCGTTTACGAATAGGACATTGCCTTTTTAGCCATCGATACCTGCTCAGTGGTGACCCCGCACCACTCTGTGAGCAGTGTGATGCGCCCTTAACGGTGCGTCACATTTTAATAGTGTCAAGTTTTAGCTCCGTTGCGCGTTCGTGTGGGTCTGCCTGTTGGCATGGCCAACGTTTTGGCAGACGACGCGCGTGCTGTAGAATTGCTTTTACGTTTTATAAGTGACAGTGGTTTTAATCGGCGCATTTGATGCGCTGAGCGTCGTTTAGCTTTGAGATTTTGTATTGTCAGTTTTAATGGGGCTCTTCTCCCCGACGGACATATGGCGCTCCTGTCCCTTGCGTTCTACAGTTCTTGACACATTGTTTTATTCCTTTATTGATCATAATTTTAGTGTGTAGATTTTAGTATTGGGTCTGATGTGTTTTTTAGTGTTTTTGACCAAGCGGGTTTGTATGTGGTTTTTTAGTTTTTTTTACTTTTAAATTTTATACATTGTAAGGGCACTAATAACCTTAGCTGTTGAGTGCCCTTAAGCCCCATCTCATCATCATCATCCACTTCGCTACGTCTGTTATGCACATGTTTGGGGATTTCTGCAGCCGTTGATGATTGCAAAGTCACTATATGTTGGCTGCACTCCACGCCACCACAATATGCCATGTCCATTATGTCTTATCACATCTGTGCACAACACATACCAAGGACTTATACAAATTCTTGCCGGAGTCTCACGTCACATATTCGAAAGTTTCTCCCATTAGTGCTATTGGAATCACTGATAAAGAGAGCAGAGACAAGAATGGAAATAAAATAGGGAAAGAAGCAAATAAATAAAGGTGGTTCAATGAAGAATGCAGCGCAGCAAAAAGGAAGATATTCAAAGATCATATACAGTGGAGGAGATCAGAAGAAGAATTTGATAGAGAAAACCTGATGTTTAGTAAATAAGAATACAAGTGCCTACTGGAGGCAAAGAGAAAAGATTGAGCGGAAAACATAGGAAAAAATTAGGGGAGCCATAGAAGGAAAAGGTAGTAAAACAGTATGGGAAATAGTGTGAAGGGTGAACAAGAAAGGAGACAAAAAACAAAATCACACAAGATATTTCAGAGAATTGATTGGGGAAGGGAAAAAGTGAAAACTAGAGTTAAGAAACATAAGACAAAGAGTAATAATAAATTATAAACCTGATGGGCAAATTAAGTTAAAAGAATTAAGTTAAGTACATCAGCAAATGAGGAACATAAAAAAGATAAATCGGTGAGACTGTTGGAACCCCAGGAGAATTTTGGAAAATCTATGGTGAAACACAGAACAGTAATAAAAATGACTAGGGTATTAAGCAACATTTAGGGAAAATAAAAATATGCCAGAAAGCTGGAAAATAAGTATATGGTGCCCATTATTAGAGGTAAGGAAGGAGCAAATAAACCAGGGAATTAGAGAAGAATAAGTTTGCTATCTATATTAGGAAACATTTATACAGGAATATTAGCAGAAATATTAAAAGAATGGGCAGAACAAGAAAGGAAACTGTCTGAATTTGAAGCAGGTTTTACAAAAGGAAAACAAACAGCAGATAATGTAGGTATTGATAATAAATATTTGAGCAAGAAAAGAGAAAAGGTATATAAATGTTTTTTGCCAATTTTGAAAAAGCATTTGATATAATGCACAGAGAAACCTTAGCATAGAAATTAAAAAGGTAGTAACAATTTCATAACCAAAATGGAAAAATTTAAAAAGGGTAAAATTCTATATGAGATGTGGGAAAAAAAATTGCTCACAGAGATAACTGAACAAAAAATAGAATTAATACAAGGGTGAAAATTGAGTTCTATTTTATGTAATTTATTTATAGATCATATAATGGGAAGAGTGAAAGAAATAAGCACTAACAAATAAATAACAAATAACAACTGCAATAACAAATAAAGCGATACAAGGATTATTATACTCAGATGTCCTAATGGTAGGAATCATAACAGTTATTGTACTAAGGACAATAAATGAAATACAGAAATTTTGCAACAAATGGGGAATTAAATACAAACAAGTCAAAAGTTGTAGTTTTCAAAAAAGGAAACAAACCATGAAAAGACGAAAAATACTATTTGGATGAGCAAAAGCTGGAAGTGGTCAAGGAATGATTACTTATGGGGTGGGGATGAGCAATAACGTGGAATGGGAGCAAGAGGAAGGGCTGCAATATCAGGAATAAGAATGGTAATACAAATTAGAAACGTCAAACAGGTGGCTCGAGAGAATGTATGAGGCATGAATAGAATCAAGAATGATAGACACAGCGGAAATCTGGGGGAATTAAGATTCATGCAAAAAAATAGACCATATATATAGAATGTTTTGTAAAGAAGTATTAAGATTACCAAGATCAGCGCCAAGAGAGGTAGCTTTAGTAGAACTAGGAAGAACAAGAAGGAAAGGAATAAGTATGGAGTCATACAATTTTGGTTCAAATGTTTGATAAAAGAAGTGGGAGAGATTTTTAAAGATATGCATGAATCAGCAAGAGTTTGGCAAGCACAAATAGCTGGTGGGAAGGGATACAGAAAGCTATGGAGAGAATAGGAATGGGAGACATATGGAAACTAGAAGAAAGAATAAACTATCACATTAGGAAATTAGTAAGAAATGGAATAGAAGACATAGAAAGACAAGAATATGGGGAAGCTTGGAAAATCAGAAATCATTAACTTTTTACAATAAAAAGAAACTGGGGAAGAGAAGGGTATACTCACCATTGTAACAGGCAGAAAAAAAAAAGAATCTGTGAATTGTGCAGTGGAAGGGAAAATATAGTACGTTATCTGATAGAATGTGTGACGGTTATAATTTTATTTTAAAATTTTGGTAAACAGGATTTTATGCAGTTTGAAATATTCAAGAAACACTTGGTTTAAGTAACTACAGGAAATCGTCTGTAGATTTCTTGTTTGTCATTTCCCGGATGTCGAAGTAAGCAGAGATTAGATAACATGTGATTTAGGTGAAAAGATCACTTCCTGTTCAGCATTGGATAAGTTGCATAATTTCTCCTGACTTATGCTTAGGTCAACTGCCAGCTGGGCACAAATCGGCATTTTGGTTGGGTATTTAAACTTACAGGTTTTTGACAGCTCTCTCTTGACCAACCACGTGCTTAGCAGGAATCTCTGCCGGTTAGTTCAGAAATTCATTTTTTAATTTACCATCGCAACGTAGGAGCTAGGCTGATAATGGACTGCCGGACCTCTCTGCTGATCAGGTAAATCCACCATGTGTCTAATTCTTTCCTTTAATATTTTTTTTTGGGGGGGGGGAATGCAGTTTAGGTTAAATTAGGTAAATTAAAGATTAGAGAAAATTGGGAACGGAAATTACATGTGTTATAATGGCAGCCTTGCTACCGTAACCTGTAACTCTAGTGAAGCCATCCTGTGCTATGTTCCCCCATCCTTTATGTGACATCTGATAATGGCGCAGATGGCTTTGTCGCCACCCTGTCACAATTGGTTGAGCACTGGGCCAATTCCACCCCCTGCCCTCCCCATTCATTTACATCACATCTGATTGAGATGCCTTTTCCTACTTCCTTTAATTAGGGTTGTGGGTTCAATTTCCACCCTCCCATCCATGTCTGCAAGGCGCTCCTGTTTTCCCCAGTGGTAAGGGTGCACTGTTACTCTATTTTTGGGTGCACTAATTTTCTTCGGCAGACTGGGTACATCCTGTGGTGGTGGTTTTAAGTGAGTAATGCTTCCCACTGTTAGGTAAATTATAATGGATATGTAATTCTGGTTCCAGCAGAATGCTTAGACGTACATTTCAATGTTTTCTTTCCAGCATTTTTGCTCACAATTCTAATATGTCAAATTTGGGTTATTATTAAACGTAGCTTTTCCAGAACAGACCGCATAAATTTCATGGCATGTTGTAGTATAGAACCCATGGCTATTCTGAGTTAGTAGTAGTTATTTCTGTGAACATTTTGCTGTATATAGTTTTATAAGAATTAGAGTGTTCTAAAGTAACAAATTGCTTACAAAGAATTTATACACCTAAGTAACTTTCATGAGTACTGTTTCATTTCTTTTCCATAAATTTTCAATGGTTTCATAGAATTACAAAAAATTTTATTTATTAGACTTGTTTTTGCAATATAATTTGAAGATGCATTGTAATTTTATACAGATTGTTAAAATATTGAGATTTTGGAGAGTAAGACACCTTTTGCTTATGTTTTCAGAAATATAATTTTTTCATAAAGCATTGTAGTTGAAATTTTTCATTTTTTGCTTGGTAATTACACTATATAACTCTGCACCTTCATTCTACTAATTAATTTTAAGCTTAGTTAAATATTTTCTTGGCTATCCACAAAAAGCTATTCTGATTTTCGATTTCTCAACGCATTAACGCAATGAAACATTCAGTTGTTTGCAAATACATCCCTTTGAGTGTTTACTTGTAATGTGAATTTTCTCTGAATTTGTTCACCCAGTGAATCATCTAATTTATGACTATTATTGTGCTATACAGAAATTTGCTGCTGTTAAATTCTTTTGATACATTGTTTAATTTTACAACCCCTGCATTTCTTATGTTATAATTTGGAAGCACACTAAACAATTGATTCAGCTAATGCACTGCGTAGGGTGTGCAGGAAAATAAACTAATAAATAAACATAGCACCACCAGTTTCTAATGCTAATTCATTACAGAAATTCCAGTATATCTTCAATATGTTTTTCAAACCTTCTCCTTTTCAAGTTTTGTCAAAGATATATTATTTTCGACCTCCCCCTCCCTCCACCCCCAAGAGAAAATTCTGCATATGGGCTTTGTAAACACTTTGAAGCTGTGGACTTACGCTGCATTATATCTGACACTTCAGGATTGTATATAAAAATCATAAAGTATGTACTCACTTTTTGTATATGGCCAATATCTGATATTCCCCATTGGAGTTCCACCCAAAATACGCCATAGTCATTTTTGTAACATCACCATAGAACAACATTATGTCATTTTTTGTTGCGCAGAAATAATTACTCCTGTTCCGCGTATCGTCGTTGTCAGGGAACTAATACTTCACTGTATGCAATTGCTGCTTGTGAAAAACAAAGCTGCAGTTTTCTCAGCCAGTCATCTGTGATACAAAGATCATTCATGTCAGCAGATTCTATTCCTTATAATACTTGGCAGTTTACCTGTGCCTTCTGGATTTTTCCAAACACTGTTGTCTTTATCCATTTTTTTCCTCCTCCTTTGTTACCATTGTTCATAATGTTGCTGCTTAAACACTTTATTTACGCTCCTTTCTGTGTTGTGACTCACATAGCGGCTTGTTTTTCCTGTAGTGGTTTTGTGCTTTCTATATGTTAAGATCCTATATGCACTACAAAGCCTCACAAAAAACATGGCTATAGAATTGGAACATGAGTTGAAAAAAATTACTCGAGCACAAAAACTGCATGTCAATAAAAACAGATGCAAATGGTACCACACAGCAGATACTATAAGTAATTTAAAAACTCAAATAAGCTTCAGAACATATATTAATAACTTAAAATAGAAGAATATAATTACAACAAATATAATTGCAACAGATGTAACGAGTCCAATAGAATATATTGATATACAATATCAGAATGACCTGATATGTATATACAATACACAAACAAAACAATATACCAGATGAAATGAGAGCCATAGCAATAGCTACGGAAAATGAAAGATACCCAGAAAAAGAATGGCTCCATATATATACTGATGGATCCCTCATCAATAAAAAAATGCCAGTGCAGGAGTATACTGAAAAATTTTGCACAGTATCTAACATTAGATGAAACGTCAAACCACTATGATGGAGAATTAACCGCTATAAAAGCAGCATTACAGAATAGTTTATATAGACCATACATAAAACAAAAAATAGTAATCTTATCAGACTCAAAATCACCCATAGATGGAATAGTAAATTACAATAATAAAACAACAAGAAATATTAAAGAAATAAGATGCCTAATTAAAGCAGATGAAACTAGAAATCATGTCACTCTACAATGGATCCCAGCTCATGTTGGACTTTTGGGCAATGAACATGCGGATCAATTAGCAAAGAAAGGTGCACTACAACAAATAAAACCCGTAGGACAAATAGAAATAAATAAATAACATTAAACAAAATTTCAAAAGACAGCAGAGACATGATGAAGAAGATAAATTAAAGGATAAAGATTACAAGAATATTAAAGATAAGAGTTGATATACAAAAAATGCCAAGGAAGACTGCAGTGGCCTTATTTAGGATGGCAAGTGGCCACGATTGCCTCGCAGAACACCTCTACAAGATAGGATGCCTACCTAGACCCAAGTGCACTCTCTGTGAAGATGTCATCTTGAACAAACAACATCTCGCCAAATGCAAAGGCCTTAAAAGTGATAACTTACAGACTTTATATTGGGAAGCCAGAGGAAAAATTATGCAGATCAATTAATCCCCAGTGCCATTGGTGAACAACATATATTATGGTCCATTGTATCTTATGTTTTTTGTGTTGTATAATCTAGATACTGTGTATACCGATTATTTTTTAGCCTTCGCGGGTCCTGAATGCATTGCATGGGTTTTGCCGCCGGAGATTATTGATGCTTACAATTGTAATTTTGATATGCTGTTTTCGGGGTCCTTCGCCTATTAAGATTTTATTCCCATCTTTTTTTTTTTAACTCTGTTCCCTAGGGTTTAGATTATTTTAAAGTCCATCACTAGCTGTTGCAGACCAGGATTTTCGCAAGTGCTTATAGCTGATTCAACCATGCGGACATTACTTTCACAGGAAGTGCTGCATGTTCATTAATCAGATTACAACTTTGCATGCCTTTCTCTTTCTTTTCAATACATCCTTGCAGATTAGTTTCTTATGATTAAAACTTTTTTCTATCATGCTTACCTTTCCAAATTACTTACATGAGTTTTAAGTTCTGTTGCAGATTTTTTTCGACACTCTAGCCATATGTAAATCCTGCATTCCAGTGATATCCTGGAAACGGCATGATTCGGGTTACGTCTTCTCTTTACCACCACCTTCGAGTTCAACCCTCTTCGGAGCAGACTATGATTCGGGTTATGTCTTCTCTTCATCACCACCCTCGAGTTCAACCCTCTTCGGAGCAGACTACAAGTACAACTCCGGCCACCGCCTGCTAGCCGTCAGTTGTCTCATAAGGAAATTTTTTTATGTGCATAACAAAAACAAATTAAAAAGCAATACCAAAGCTAAACCAATAAGCAAGTATACAGAAGGTATACCCTACCAGTTATATTTGACTACTTTTTGGAATTTATTTTCATTGGTTTTGCGTGCCTCACTCACCTTGTCACTCTTATAGTTATGAAATATATTTATATTTATTAAGTTTCTATTTGATATCCTTTTCTTGGCTAGATTTAAGGTGTAACCTATCAGACACTCCAATAATAGCTGCTTTTTTTTTTGTGCATGAGAAGCCTTATGGCCCATGCGTATTGTTTGTTGAGACATTGTAATGTTCAGCATTTGTCCCAGAGTGTCAAACCTCATGGTCTCCGGTGGTTATTTATTGTAGTAGTAAGTTTTAAGATGATGCATATTATTCTTATGGTGTTCAAGGTAATGATGCTGTTTTTTCTTACTTTCTATTCTTCCCCTCAGTTCACTCAAGTTAAAACCGCAGGGTCTTGTTTGTGATCTGATGTTTAGAGTATGGAGCATATACTGTGATGTTCTGGAGCTTTTAGTATAGCTGTCATTGTTTTGTATGTGAATGTATACATTACACATAGCCTTCTCTGATAGCCCGTAGGTTCTGTGCCCAAGGGGGGGGGGGGGAGAGAGTGTGTGTGTCTGGTTTTTATTAAGCACTTTTGGTCTATATGTGAAGTATTACATAAAGTCCTATGTTCAGCTAATGCTCAAACATGTTTTATTGCTAATGGAAGTCAACTTTGCATTTGTGTTAATTTGGAACACCATCTCTTAATACTCATTTAATGTTCTGCTCTGTATTCTAGCTCCATCTTTTTTTGTTTGGCATAATGTGGTTAACTGCAAAGTATTAACTTTATGAAGACACATAGCTCATGTATTTTGCTACACAATTTCTGCTTTAGCAACCAGTTCAGTATTATGCATGTTTTAAGTTAATCGGAGAGCACGATTGTCTCTTCCCTTGTTTTTCTTCTTCTCTCTCTAAAATCTGTTTCACTTTCATGGTTTTTTTTCCTCTCTCACATATTAAATAATGTTCTTTCTTTCTTTTTTACGGCCCCGCCCCCCAAATTTTCCGATTTGTTTTAAACTGCATCAGTTTGTTGTTTCCCTTACTCATCTCTCTCTCTCTCTCTCTCACACACACACGCACTCTCACTCTCCTCTCTTTGTATTTGTTGGACCCACCCATCTTGCTAATGCTTGTGCCCCCATACTCATCCTATCTTTTGCTTCCCTTCTTCTTACTTTTCTGCTACCATTTACTAATATTTTTTTTTGGAAGGGGGGGCTTTCCCGAGCTATCCCTGGATCATACTATCTGCAGACTTCCTTCCTATGCCGCTTCAAGTGCCTCCTAGTGAGCTCTTATTGAGGACACACAACCGGAACACCCCCTCTGCACTGTTTTTGTCTTCGTGTGCTGGGGGACTGTCTTCCTTCATGGACATTATTGGGCACGATGGTGTGTGCGCGCGCGCCCAGTAGCCGTAGCCAATGGAATGTGGACGTCCCTTTGGTGAGAGGTTAAGCCCGAACCATGTGTTCAAAGACTCATTGGAATTACCTCCTCTTAAGTTTTTCTGCTTGCTCGGGCACTTCAGTTGTTACGCCTAATTTTTCACTCGCTGTTATGTGTGAAGTGTACCTCAGAAACTTTACCTCTAGATTTCTCCTATTTTGTATACAGTGCCTCCACGATGGCCTTGTTATTGTGAGACAGCCATCAGTGGACAGTGACTGTAGCAGAAACAAACTTACTCTCACCCCTGGCCATACAGGGTGTTGCTAGTGTGTTTGGCGTGTTTACAGGACCTGCACTTGCTGTGACAGTGACTAGACTGTTCTTATAGTGTTGCACTCATGATGTATTCAAGGCTATAAGTAATTTTTGACAATTCATTAATTCACACTGAGTGCCAAATATTGTTGTTAACCATACGTAATGACACCTCTAGCCTTGGGTAATTTAATTCATATTTATAAAGCAACCTGGGGTTCCTACTGCCAAAACATGTCCCTATTGTTTGGTTCGATGAAACAAAGACATTTATGAACTTTGCAAATTTCATCTAATTGTTTCATAAGTTAAAACTCCTCATTTAAAACTACAAGCTTACGTGCTGTCCTGTAAGAGGATGTAATACCGCATGACTAAGTTTAAACACACACAGCCAAGAGGAAGGGACAGCGCCCAGAGGATTCATATAAATAGTCTGACAAGATAATAAGCTGGGGCTTTTGTCTTGTTAGTGCTAAGCAACTTCATGATGCTCTGCCAGCTGAAGGGTGTGGCCCTTCTACTTCTCTTCATGCTAAGTGAGTAACGAGTATTAAATCTGTACTTTGGTTTACTGCCAGATTCAGAGCTTACCTTAAAGAAACCAAATCAGTGAGCTATCTCATTTAGGGAACTAGTATTGTGTAGGGAATAAATTCTGTATTGTTATTAGTCATGAGTAGGTGTAGGATTAGCAGTTAGGGATATTTACCATGTTATAATTCACATTCACATATTTTATTAAATATATTTTACTAATGTTAGACAAGTGTTTTGAGTCATTGAATTGCTAAACCCCAACTTCCTCAAATAAGAGCACCTATCACTATATTCTCCTTTTTTTTTCCTTGGCAGGACAGCCATTATTATCTTCCCCTCCCCTCGCTGTTCTTATACTCTCAGTTGTCCGTTCTGCCCAGCCCATCAAATGTAGTGTCACTCTCCTTATATTTCTTTTATTCTCCCAGTTTAGGTTAGCCTTACTTTTGTATTATTTTTCTTTTCCTTCTTAGTAGGTTTTATCACAGCTGTGGTTTCCTAGCACGGTGGAGTTTGTGACAGTTACAATTTTATCTTAACAGATTTTGGTAAATAGGATTTTATGCAGTTTGAAATATTCAAGAAAGACTTGGTTAAGTGATTAGAGCAAATCATCTTTAGATTTCCTGTCAGTCATTTCCCAGATGTTGAAGTACGCAGAGATTAGATACATGCGGTTTAGGGGAAAAGATTACCTCTTGTCTAACACATAGGCAAGTTGCGTAATTTCTCCTGACTTATGCTTAGGTCAACTGCCAGCTGGGCACAAATCGGCATTTTGGTTGGGTATTTAAACTTACAGGTTTTTGACAGCTCTCTCTTGACCAACCACGTGCTTAGCAGGGATCTCTGCCAGTTAGTTCGGAAATTAATTTTTAATTTACAATTGTAATGTAGGAGCTGAATAAGTTGGACTGCCAGACCTCCTCTGCCCCTCAGGTAAATCCACCATGTGTAATTCTTTCTTTTGAAAATGTAGTTTAGGTTAAATCAGGTAAATTAAAAATGATTGGGAACAGAAAATTACATGTGTTATAATGGCACCCTTGCTACCGTAACCTGCAACTCTAGTGAAGCCATCCTGTGCTATGTTCTCCCCATCCTTTACATGATGTTTGATAATAGCGTCGATGGTGTTGTTGCCATCCTAACATCACAAATGTAAAGAATTTACACTATGGAAGCAAAAAGTGAGGAAGAAAAAGTGGGACAAATCGGATAATGCTGTAGCCATAAAAATGTTAACAGGGAAAGAGGAAAAGGGAATCAGAAACATGATGGAGTTTTAAGGGAAGCAAACAAAAAATGGGCCAGCAAAGTAAGGGATGAAACAATGTAAAAGTTAAAAGTTGGTCAAATAGCTGCCCAGCAGAACATAAAGGCCTGGGCACCAAACAAGCTGAGATAGCGCATAAAGAATAACCAGATAATTCCTTCTGAGTTGTTTTTAATCTAGGAATATAGGAACAATCACTGTAAAAAGCTATGTAAACTGAGATGTGCAAATAAATTTAATAGAATTCAATTCATAATTCTGAAGCAGTCCTTGTTTCCAAGTTCCTCTTCGGTTTTCCTATATAAATTTGGATGCAGTCATTGCATTCATTTTGGTAAATGCTAATTTTTTATTTGTCTAGTGGTAGAGCCAAGTATATTTTTTTATGGTGTATATGTTGACTAGAGCCAGTTGGATGTTGTGTTATCTGAAAATCTTATTGAATTTGTCAAACATCTATGGATGATACATGAATTTCTTTTAAGATATCTTCTCTCCTGTTGTAGTGAGTACAGCTGTTTCTTTTAACAATTTTTTCTCTGTTGTGCTATATTCACTTTCTTGTCAACCAAATATTTTTGGAAACACTTTATTTCTACAATTTCAATTATTTTATTGTACTCTGCTTTGTATTCATGTGTTAGTGGTATGTGCACTGGTCTGAGAGTCTAACTATTGAAAACTACCGGTTTGAAATCTTAGGTTGTAGGTGTTAGATTTGATGTAATTATCTGTCTGTATTGGTTTTCTATAGACACTTGAATTATTTTATAGTTTTTAAGTCTAAAAATGTAATTGCTCATCTTTTTCTAATTCTAATGTGAATTTTTTTTTTTTTTTTTTTGGTAGATTTAACAGTTTTAGTGTATCTTTGGTACTATTGCAAAAATGTTGTCTAGTATCGTTACCAGATTTTGAAGATCCAAGGGAAACCTTTGGCAATTCTTATTTCTAATGACCTCATAAAAAGATATGTGAGTAAAGAGAAAGTGGATTGCCCGCTATTAATCCAAAGTTTGGCAATTACATTTTGATTGAAATTGGAAAAAGTTCTGTTCTATGCATAATTTGGTTAATTCAGTGTATTCTGAAATCTGTTCTGAATACATCCCTATTGATTTAAGCCAGTTTTCAATCAGTGTGGTAGTTGTTTGTACTTGGAAATAATGATTTTACGTCAAATGACACTAATGTTGTCTTTTAACTGGGAATCTATGAATCCAACAGTGTTTCTGATGCTGAGGCTATTGAACCCTGGAAATCAATTAAATTTCTTGGTTAGCAATTTTGCCAAATTGTTGGTTGGTGAGTCCTATACTACTGTTTAATGGTCTCGTGGTTATGTTAGGTTATGTTGATCAGTGGAATCTCGTTAGTATGTTCCTCATTAACACATTTTCCCATGTAATAAATAACATTTGTTTAGTACGTTTTCTTGCTCCTGCTTACTACGTTCAAAGTTTTCACATCCTCATTTGTTACTTTGGTCAATTCAGTCAGGATGGAGACCGGCAGCCAATGACATGCATGTATTTGTGTGGGCAGCATAGAGAATGCTTTAGCTTGACGTGGTTGGTTTCTACTGTTGAGTGTTGACCAAACATACATAGATTGTATTTTAACTTTTCATTACAATGAAGAAACAGAAAATGCGGTAAATAACCAACAGCGAAAAACTGAACATCCTTGAAGTAGATTGCATTTCAAATATGAAACATGTGGATACAGCCCAGAAGTTAAACATTCCTCCATCAACCTTAAACACAATTGTTAGCAAATGTAAACTGATTGAAAAAAACGTAATCGCCCTGGCCAGTTTCCAGAATTAGAAGATGTTCTGCTAAAGTGGTTTATACAAGAAAGAGCTTCAAATGTGCCAATAAATGATACTTTGGTTTGAACTCAGGCGACACATTTAGCACAGAAGATGGGACTGGATGATTTCAAAGCGTCCAATGATTTAAAGATTCATGGAGCGGCATGGCTTACTTTACAGATGTGTGCGAGATAAGACTGCTGTACTACATAATAATGCTACACTGTATGAAAATATAGAAATGTGAAAAAATACAATGCTCCTGTCAATTTTCAAAGACTATAGCCCTGACAATGTTTATAATGCAGATGAAATGGGACTAATGTCCCCTCTTTTGCCAGACAAAATCCTGGATCTTAAGGACACTAAGTATCATGGCGGGAAACTTAACAAGGAGAGAACTACAGTTTTGTAGAGCTGAAACGAAAACAGAATGGAGAAATTCGTACCACTGTTGTTGGAAAAGCATACAATCCATGATGCTTCAAGAATGTGTGATCTTTTCCATGTAAGTACACTTCCAACACAAAAACATGGATAACCTCTGCAGTATTTGAAAATTTCTTGTGAGCATGGGACGCAAGACTGGGCATATGAAGCAGGAAAATTGCACTCTTCATTGATCAGTGTGCTGCTCATCCAACCGTTTCAAATTTAAGAAACATAAAGATCATTTTCCTACCAGCAAACTGCATAAGTACGCTATGGCCTTTAGATCAAGGCATAATTCAGTGCATGCAGCAAATGTATCGGAAGAGGCTAGTACAGAGAAGGTTGAATGCACGGAAATCAACAAGAAAAATCACTGTCTTAGATGCCATGTATTTCATTAGGACTGTCTGGGATTCTGTTACACAAGATACCATTAGGAACTTCTTTAATAAAGCTGCTTTTGCCAGGTTCTTGGTGATGACATGCTGGAAGATGAGTTTTCCGAGAGTGAAGAAGGCACCAAACAGCAGACAATGCCGGCATGTAATGAGACATTGACAATGAAATTCCAGTTTGTGAAACAGCAACAATAGATGAAACACTTGAACAAATTAAAGAAGTGTCAGTGGATGATGAAAGTGATGAGCCAGGAGGTATGGGCATAGTGAAGTGATATGTGTGCAGTTTCAAAGTTGATGACGATATAATGACTTAACAAGATGTCCACAGTAAACATTTTGGCATTAAAACCAACAAAGCGATCAACCATAGATATGTATTTCAAACCAGTGTCTATATTGTATCAAAGCAAAAACCTTGCAGCAGTGGTTGGCAACCAATGTCCCACAGTTCATCACCGCTGGTGCTGACTGGTCCAGTGGAAGTTCGGACCTCAATCCATTAGATTATTCTCTATGGCAGAAGCTCGAGATGATAGCATGTTAACACAACACCACAATATTGAGAGTTAAAAAACTCAATCACGTCAGCTGGCAAGAAAATCCACTGGACATGATTCGTGCCGCTACTGATGAGTTGACTCACATGGTGATCATTTCAAATAAGTGTACGTTCACTCTATAGCACTTTTTGTGTTCTTTCAGAATATATCTAGATTAATGGGTTTTCATAGTTTTATTTAGTAGTTATATGCTTTTAAAATACTGACAAGCAGTGCACTTAAAACATTTCCTTGATTCAAAGAATGTGTAGTGTTGTCATGTTTATTTCTCTGGTGGAGTCTAGGATCAATTTCACTACTTTCAACACATGAATACAAAGTAGAATAAAATAATTGAAACTGCCGAAAAAGATGTTTCTAAAAGTCTTTGGTAGACAATATAATGAATATAGCAAAAAAGAAAACTGTTAAAAGAAACAGCCACCTCATACAACAAGAGAGAAGGTGTGCTTTTAAAAACTTCACACATCACCCCAGACATTTGCAGTACTCAATATTATTTTCAGTGTAGTTAAAAGTATCCATAAATACAATTTTCAAAGAACATGTATTCAAATGGCTCCAGACAACAAATACACCAACCATAAAAAAGGTGTACTGGGCTTTACCACTAAAAACAGCATCCCTTCAAGCAAAATATCTGGCATTTACCATTTCATCTGGAAAAATAGCAATTGAGTCTTCAATTTTAATATTTCTCAGAGCGATCTTTGTACAAGTTCCTAAAACTGCCACCAGAGAAGTCTATAGGTGGATCAGCTTCACCACCTAACATGAATCAATGTCCAGTTGACAATGGAGAAAACTAGCCTTCAAAATATGTTCTGCGAAGTTGAATGAGTGAGTGGTATTTTTTGTGTCATTAATTGACTTAAGTTTTTCATTAAATGATTTCAACAACCCTTCCAGTATCTGGAGAAAGTTACAATATTTCTCACATGTAACAAAGAACTCTAACCAAAACTTCTAATTAACATACATTTTCTACAGAAGAGAGTGCCTTACTTTCTACCAAATGTTGGCATGGTATTAAACAACACTTTGATGATGCATCACAAAGTCTCTTGTTTCTTAGAGAATAACAATTGAATGCAAAAGAAAAAGAGGTAACACACAGCAATTAAAATGTTTGCACATTTTTAAACCTTTTACTGAACATTTTGTTGATACAGTAGATTCTGAAGCAAAGTAGCCCTATGTTTTTAATTATTTGATAAGGTGTATATATATCACGTTCAGTTTCAAAAATTTGTCTTTCAGACCAGTCTGTAATGATACAGCTGATCTTCAATGTATAAATTCTTTAATATGAATTTTTTTGTTTTACATAATCAATTTTCACTTCTGGCTAATGATTTCCTTAGCCATGAGCGTATATTCAGCTTGCTCTTTAGGTTTACTCATATGGCAACTAAATGAATGTGTTTTTTGGAGGTTGTTAGCCTAAAAATGTACTTCAAAGTTTAAGTTTTCCATTTTGTTTTTACTGGTAGTATGGAGATATATGCTGATAATGGAGAATGCAGCATAACAGTTCACTGTTGTTTTTCACTGTTAACATTTCCTAAGAGGCCAATTAATAGCAATCTTAAACACTTTTACAAACTTCGAAACACCATAAATGCTGATCTACACAAACAAATGTTCAGTAAGGTCGCTGGCGATGTCCATAATAACGTTCATTGTGCCGCTGGTAACCACCTCCGCCACCTCGATCATTTCTTGAGCCCCAAGACTGCTGTCGCCTACCTCCAGAACTCCGGCCTGACCAGTCAAAATTACGTTTGGGTTTGTTGTACCAAGGATCTACAATTGGTGGGGGACATGGACTCTTCCTATATTTTATAAACTCAGGGTCATCATCTGTGTAACGGTTGAAAAACTCTGCTTCACAACTGGCAAGAAACTGTTTTTGTTCCTCTGTGAGGACTACCTCTGCTGCCTGCTGGGCTTCCTTTGCTCCAGAATTTTCTTCAGCTGTCATGCTGGTGCCACTCTTATCATACACACTATAGGCACTACAGGCAGCAGCTTCAGCAACAATCAGCTTTTGTAAGACTTGGGAGTGATCAGCAGGGAATCTGCAACTGTAAACACCAACCAAAGCTATATAAATTGTACAGAGAAATTATAAAACTATACAAGATATTAAAGAATGGTTTCAATATGGTACATTCTAAAGGCATTTCGGTTATTTAAGTTACATAATTCAAACATCTGTTCTGAAAATATCTAAAAACAATAGAATATGTTCATCAGTAAATATCTATAGGGTTCAAATAGAAAAACAGCAACCCTCCCCTCCACAAAAAAGATACTGGTTTAGTAAAGTTTACCAAGTTTATTGCAATCACTGCTTTTTTTTTTTTATTATTTATTTTTTTTTATACATAAGTAATTAAGTAAAACCAAAGCTAAAGAATCTGTCTAAAATAAGTACAAATCAGCTGTAGCCAAATATTTTTGGTCTGAAGCACAGTATTCTTTCCCATTTTGTTTTTAGTAGTGTTTAACGCCTATTCTTACTATATATCTACATATGGCAGAACAGGCGGTGGACATTGATAATACATGAAATGAAATTATACTTCTGGGAAGGAAACATTTCAGGCCAGGGTACCTCCCCAGGCATTTGCCAGTTATGAGGACTGATGAACACCTGGGAAAATCCTCAATCGGGGAGGGCAGTCCAGGCAGGATCTGAACCGCAGACTTCCCGAATGTGAGTCTCACGTATTACCATGGAGCCATCTCACTCAATGTATCATTCTCATAACAGGCATTTCCTCAAAAATCAAGTCTCAACCTGAAATACCTTTTCATTATCAAAACATTTTTTAATTTTGAAATTCTGCCAACAAACAGTATCACCAAAATTAATTGATTATTTTTTTATTTATTTTAGTAACACTTCAGTTGAGACCCAGAGCCCAGGCTCTTTACCGGCCCCACCACACAGAATTACAATAAAACTACAAAAAGAATTTTATACTGCAGTATACATCAATTTCAATACCCACTACGTTTACCCATTTTCATTCCAATTCGATATACTACACATTCAACCTAAGTAACACCACTAATCAGTTTCATAAAGCAAACCCGATCCAACTCACATGTCTCCTCTCCTTGCTGACCATAACCAATTTTTTTTCACCCTTTACAAAAATTTCCCAAGCTTCCTGGTTTGCATTTTGTCACTAAACTTTTTTCTCACTGCTATTTGCTTATTTAATTTTAACCATTTAGCACATATTGCCTGTTGAAGCCATTCCTTATTCCTAGACATTCAAATAAAATATGCTCTGCATTTGCACAAGTAAGATAAATTCCATGTTCCCAATCTGAAACATGCCAATCCCTCTCACTCTTGTTTATTACACTAATAATGTACATTTCTCTTCTAGCATCCTTTCTTATCTCCTGATAAAATATTAGCAGTTTGCTTCCCCCTCCATTATAGAATGCATTATCTGTCTGTCTATATCTCCAAACCTAATTCTGACCAATTTCCAAAAACCTCTCTCCAATTCCCCTCTTCTCAGCCACACATCACCCATTACATTCCTAGTTAACTCTTTCCAAACTTTGAGAACCCAATAAAGATCCCTAACACAGACTCCTGGAATTTTAAACATTCTTTCAACACGAAGTCCTCCAGCAACTGTTGAATTCTGAACTAGTATTTAAGAACACACTCTATTATCAATCTGTTTAACTTACCGTCCCCATTTCCTACAATGCCCCTGCATTCATTGCACTTTGTGGGATTCCCAGCATATTCTTACAAAACTTCCTAAGTATCCTATCCATGCTTTCCTCTGTTCCCTTTCATTTCTCGTACGAACTTCTTCCTAATTTCCCTCTCATTCCTTGACAGATACTTATTAATGAAAATATTTGTTCCTTTAAGCTTCTTGCTCACTGTAAGATCTCAAAAACAATATTCATAGTTGTAAACTTCACTATTATCACTCTCATGTCTGTTTGTCTTCCAACCCGAACTGCATCCGCCAGTTTCAACCCAAGCTTTTGTTCCAGAACATCCAGCACCTCAAATAGGGTCCAAACTCCTTCTTTCTTCCACCCCAGTAAAGACCAAATTAAACTTCTAATTCTTATCCTCCAGTCCTTCTACCCTCCCTTTTGAATACCAGCACTTCTTCTCGAATCTCTTGCCTTATCTCCTGGGATACTACATTCAATTTATTGCTCAGGCATTCTTCTAATCCATCATTCTGCTAAAACATTTTTCCACCATCATCTGACTCAGTTTGGCCAGGATTTATCTCAATGCCTCCAATCACTAACAAAATTGCAACTACCAAGCTGATAATTAACATATTTTTAATTCCTTCATTTCCTCTTCAAGTCTCCTTTGGTTTCCTATCCTTGGCCAATTCTTGCCCTGTCTACTCCCAAATCCACTCCCATTGTGCCCATTGGTTTTTCTTCTCCAGATCATGAGCTCTCATCTAATACATCCTTCCTCCACAGTTGCTAACTCAGTACTCCTAGTTAATTAGTTTAATTTCATGCAGTTGAGTATAAGAACACTATATTGGAGCTTTCTGTAATCAGATGAATTTCTACAGTAACTGATTCCATCATAACTACGCATGGTGGCAAGTGATTAGCCCATTATCCATAGATAATGCCACAAGAGAGAAGCAGGATGCTGTAGGCATAAAATGGTTGACAATTTATTCCCACCAAAAAGTTTATTGAATCTTCAACAAATAGCAGTTAATATTCAACCTACAGAACATTTTAAATTCTCTGAGGTCCCCCTCAGCAAGAACCATAGTTTCAAAATGTTAAATTATCAAATCTTAGTCTCTTTGCAATTACTTACACCAGCTTCTGAAGAAATTTCATTTTATTGTTAACCCACTACAAAAGGTTGGTATGTCCAAATTTTTGACATCTGAAATGTTTATACACAGGGACCATGAAGGGAACATTTTTTCAATAAGAAGGCATTAAGAATCTTATCAAGCTTGGACGGCAAAACATGTGTAACGTCACCTATGGAATATTTTTCACAATGTAAAAGTTACTGGCATTCTGCAGCAGACTGAATGTAATTTTTAACAAGTCCGGCGTTTGTTTTGAATGGCTTTGGTTGAAGGTGATTGAGTCAGAAAGATCAACAGCAGGAGCAGTTCCTTGAAGCAGGATTGTATATCCAGATGTGTGACTGTTAAACTAATTTTATATATGCATTTTATGTACATAATCAGAAGTTTACAATTTCTTATTGTTATCCACTGATATTTATATCCGTAGTTTGGATAATTGATTAATTTGCGAATCACTAGTGGCGTTGGTGTCTTAAAGTAAATTTAATCTAAATCAAGCATAATTTAAAATTACATCAGATTATCATGACCTTCTATGCATAAAACTGTGTACTTGTGATAACACTTTTAGATTTTTTCATATGCAAACCAAGTAAGCAACTTATTGATATTTTATTATTCTAGATACTAAGGAGATGTGTTAACAAGTTAAAAAAGTAACCATGTAAAGAAGTGAAAATTATCTGAAGCACTTTGCATCCATTCCTCATAGCAAAACGGACATGATAAAGTGTTGCAACCATCCACCCATCATCGAAACCAGATACATTTAAAAGTAAAGACAACACCAACATCTGAAGTTAGTATACATATACGAAAGAATGATTGTTCAGATTGAGATAAATTTGTTTTTAACCAACCATATAATAAAATTTATATTTTGAATGGAAATAATGGAAATTTAAAAAATTTGTTCTTGCATACCTGAAGATAAAAACTCATCACTTAACTGCTAAGCCAGAGCACATATATTTAATTAAATAACTTTTAACTTCATCTTACCCCATTCTGCTTCATACCTCATCCTTTTTCTACTTACACTTACCACATTCATTGTACGACTTCAGAGAAAATTACTTTGGAATGTAAAATCTACGAGAGGCATTCAAAAAGTTTTGCAAGTGTCATCTTAAAGTCCAAACTAAGGATGGAATTCAAAAACTTACCCTCATAATCCTTCAAAATATCTCCATCTCTCTCCATACTCAGTTGTAGATGGTGCAACCACTTATCAAAAGCACTATGATACTCAGACTGAGATAGCTAACAGAGCTGAATTTATAGCCTGAGCAAGGTCCCGCACTCATTCAAAAGGTTTTCCAGCAATGCAAGATTTCACTCGAGGAAACAGCTAGAAGTCGCATGGTGCAAGGTCAGGAGTGTAGAGTGGATGGTCAAGCAACTGGACTTTAGCGGCTTCCAATTTCTTCAAATTTGCTGCTGTTCTGTGAGGAGACGCATTGTCATGCAAAAGCAATAGCCTTGAAGTTCCTGTCTTTGGATGCCGCCGCCTCAGCTCTTCAAATAAAGGATTCAAAATATAAGAGTCACGGTATTCTCCATTCATTGTCATACCTTCTGGCATACAGTCAACCACTAATAGTCCTTAATAATTGAACACTGTAAACATTCGCTTCCAAGAACTAAAATCTTGCTGAAGAATGACTGATCTTGAATCATTCTCATTTACCCAGACACAATTCTGAGCTTTATTTGCTGTGGTATAATAATAAAACCAACTTTCATCACCAGTGCATACATCTGTCAAATGTTTAGGGCCATTAGGTAGAAACATGCTCAGCAGTTTCCTTGCACATTCCTTTCTCCTTTTCTTCTCTTCTTGGTTAAAGAATGCGGAACCCATTTTGCACAGATTTTTCACAGCTTTAAATGTTCATGGAGTATAATGCTGCCAACACTGATACTGACTTCCATACTTAGCATTTCAACAGTATTATGTCAATTTTCCTCCAAGTTCCTCACTTTTTGAATTGTTCCTTCGTTCACAGCTTCCTGAGACCGGCCAGAACGAGGGTGTCTTTCAAAGTTGCTCACCCTACTTCAAATGATCGGATCCATTTTGTAATGGTATCAAATGAATACACTTGATCATCATAAACAGCTAACAAGTCCTCGTGGACTTTTTTTTTTTGAAGGGGGGGGGGATTTCTTCCACCTAGCTTGTAGTGTGTGAAAATGTAGAATATTATGTTCTCTTTATAAATATCCATGATTTTGCACCACCTATTGACACAGGACTGAACTCAACACACTGTACGACTAAAAATATTAAAGTTTCAACTCACACTTATACATATTTTGATAGCTTGAGGTCAATTGCTGCCAGCCGTTTTTGTAACCATTATTGTCCAACAATGGTTGGACTGGTTGCAAAACTTTTTGAATGCCCCTCGCACTCATTTGAGTAATAGTTTTATAAGATGAATAATCATAATAACAGCACCTCTTTTGAGAGCAAATGCATAATACTTACAATTCTCACTCACAATGCTGTCCAGAATAAGCGCATAAAACCCTTTGTTTGAAGGTATTTTGCGCTCCTGTACTGCTGACGTTAGTGGTTCAAACATCCTAAGGAAGAGAAAACATTATCTTAATATTATGGTTACTGGAAGAAAGACAAAAAAGATACACTAGTAATCTGACATGTGGTTGTGGAAAAACTGAACTTGGTAAATATTGTTAAGTGAATGAATGATGCTGTTAAGTATTAACATGAGCTTTTCTTTAATTGCTTAATTTCTATAGAGAAATTGGTAACTTTGACATTAGAAACAACTGATGGTGTTAGTAACCTGCTATATTGTAGTTTATCATTAGATTTTAGTCATTTGCGCACACACCTTTTTCAAAAATGATTTTTTTTTAATTCAGGGAGTCTCAAAACATGTATTTCTGGTGACATTTTTGCATGAATTTCTGGAATGCAATACTTCCTCTACTTATGTACTATAGTGTGTAAGTGAAGAAAGTAAAAATTTAGCTGGGATTATCGAATAAGAAAACTAATTGTTTTCTATGGGATGCAATAGAAAAAATGTGAATGGCAGGAAAGATGTGGGACAGGAGTTAATAAGATGATGACACTAAATGGTTTATATTGGAGAAGTATAATGAAGAAAGCCGAGCTTCTAATGATGTATCTAACCTTGAGCAGAAAACTATGGGTAGTCAAATGAATGTAGCATACTACTAGCAAGGGATACCTTTCAGTTGGACCAGATCAATTACCACAAAATTTGCTAGAATTATCAATATCCTAAAGGGGTGGTTAAAACCATTTTGTCGTAAAATAATATTTACACTAAAAAATAATTTCATTTTTCCTGTAGTTTTAAATGGACTTTCATTCAGCAAGACCAGCAAAGCTTGACACGGCACAGTTGCTACAACACCTCTCCCCTCCAAGCTCACTGTTCCCACTGCATACAGCAGAGTGGCAGGCCTCGGAAAACAATACATTTCCTTCATTAAGAGCTCAAATGACAACATTTATAACCCACATTTCTACATGGATGCCTACATATTTTTATGATGTAATATTTTAGATTTACTAAAAGAAGCAAGAGATATTCTAATATACTGTGTTCTAATAACATTCATCCGTTACTACACGAGATCAGAAGAATCTAAAAGTTTATTTTCTTCATTTTGAGTAACAAATGATTTTTGAAATGTTACAATCGACTAATGTACGTAAACCGGCTTATAACTACGCATAGACCTACGTCTATAAAGCATGTTATATATATGTATTGATATACAAAATGTTTGCCCTCACTGTATTTAAATCTTACTTATTATTACTTCTCTTTCAATCCTGATGATACCAATGGTAATGAAGAACTTTGATGAAGTGGCCATAGCACAAGGGTTGTGAACACCAAGAGCACTTAACAAATGCTACACTCTCACAGCCAACATCTGAAGCACACTGTGACAAGAGAAAGTTAAATGCCAACTCAATTACATTTGCAAATGCAAAATTGTATTTTGCACTTCATGCCCACATTTTTTACATGCATGTCCCTATAGCATTCTGAAGATGGTTGGAAACAATGGAATGTAACTTCATTATGAACATTCTATCCGTCAATTTTGTTCCTCTGACATCATGAAGACGTACATAATCTTCAATCATCGTACATATACTTTATATTGTCGAAAAAATACACTTTTAAAGGTTATGCATACTTTGTAGTTTTAGGAGGAATAATTTTCATCATTACTGCCTTCTCTAATAGCAATTCATGAAGGATATTTTCACCTTTATGTGTAGGCCACGAATTGCAGAGAAGAAGCAAATTTGACTGCAAATGCTTCTGTAAAAGTTTCTCAAATGCTCTTTAGCCATTTTTTCTACTAGAGCTACAATCTTTTGTGAAATATTGTTACAAATTTTCTTTTTTACATTTGGCCCGAATTGGTTTCCTGTAACTTCTTGAAAACAAATATAAAGTTTTACACCTAGCTCACCTGACATGGATATTAAAACTTCAACTGTGTCAAATGCATTTGTGCCGTGGACAATTCACAGTTAAATTGACTTTGATCACAATTTCATACGCAGGTATTTTCAATGTTGTTGCCCCTGATTAATCGATTTATTTCTTGTACAAACAAATTAGCTTCCTCCACATAATTTATTTCATCTTCCATATTTTTAACGCCAATAACCTGGTGTTATTTTTTGGACAAAATTTTATTTTGTTGTTTCAGTGTGTCAATAAAAGACATTGATGATTCGAAGTACCTTAAATTCACTTCCTCTGCAATAATTTGTGCCCAAGTTTGTAGGTGCCAATATTGAATGATAACACCTTTATCTCTCACTTCACAAAATCTGTTCTTACGCGCTCTTTTATTTGCATCAACTTGGTTTCTCTATTGCCTTTACTGTGTGATGATCCATGTGACAGTTTTTCTCTCTCCATAATCTAAAACAGTTTTTATATTTCTATTCTTGAGAAGAGAAGACCACTGTTTATAATTTGTGCATATGATTTCAATCCTTTTTCCCCCCAATGTTCTAAATTCATAAATTTTGTAGAGAGTCTCTTCATCATAGCTTTGCAATATATCCGCTCTTCTAGGACATTTCTGTGGAGATACTGCATAACTACTGGAGCTCCCATTTGTCCTGCCGGGCAATTTTTACTTTCTCTACTACATATAGTAAGTAGGGGAAGTATTGTATTCCACCCAGAAATTCGATACCGAGATTTCACCAGATATACATGTTTTGAGACCCCCTGAATCCAAAAAAAGCATTTTTGGAAACATGTCTATGTGTGTGTGTCTGTCTGTGTACAGCATAACTCAGAAACGAACAGTCGGATAAACACCAAACTTGGTATTTAGGTTCAGTATCTTCCATGGATGCAACACGAAGGTTTCCAAAAAAAATCCCCCACCCCAGTACCCTTTACATGGAAGATTTTTCGAAAATTTTAATTTTCTCAAAAATGGCTCTAATGATTTTGATTAAAATATCATATCTTGAATTTCCTGGGAATGTCTCCAAAAGTATTCTTTATTGTGAACGACTTTTGCATAACTGGTAAACCATAAGAGATAGACAAAATTTTACTACACAAAAAATGTAGATCGCGTTAAAATACACAATTTAAGTCATATACATTTTTTTTTGTTGAGTGAACCATTTTCGAGATATTACTTGTTATTCCCTTAATTTTTCAATATTTATTTTCTTAAATGGGAATTCATTTTTTTGTTTTGGATATGCAAAGAATTATAATCTGTGCCAAAGGGAATGGTGCTGCACCTAGCAACCAGCTATTAAGAGATATGTATGTGCTTAAAGGCTACTGTTTTTCTATATTGCCCTTGTTTTGTCTTGGTTATGCAAAGAGTATTAATCTGTGGGAAAGGGAATGGTGCTGCACCTAGCAACCAGCTATTAAGAGATATGTATGTGCTTAAAGGCTACTGTATTTCCAAATTGCTCTTGTAAATATATATTCCCCTTACATCTACAAGAAAATTAGCAATAAGATAGACTCTGCAAATGTTTATCTCGATTAACATGAAGTAGATGGAGAATAAGCATTTGTATAAATAGTTTGTACAAGAGTAGAGAAAGTTATGTGAGTGTAACATCAGATTTTTTTATATCATCCTCACTTTCACAACTCCTATACTCCAATGTGTCATCATTTATATCACTAAAATCTAACATCCTCTGTACATTTTCTTCCAGAATGTTATAATATTTTTGTTCTATTATATCCGAGAGAACATTTGCAAACTGCTGGTCCTCTATACCAGGTTGCATGCTGTTTGCAAACTTGCATTTAACTCTATTCTTTAATATGTTGATAACACTCACTGGATTAATAGAGCTCATGTTGTTTTCCTATATTTCAACTGTGCTAGATGGCAACTGCTCACATACTGTAGGCTACAGTCGAGTGTAGGTGCCTACTATCTGCAGCTAAGTCATGAGTGCCTTGCCATGCCAAACTGCCCAGCTGATCTTTAACAAACAATTACACTTTTACCATGGATTTTATGGCAAAATAACTATTGCCAATGCATTTGGGATGTCTTAATTGATCATTTCACCAGATTTCATCCAAATTGGTCTGATCCAACTGAAAGGTTTCCCTTGTAAGAGTTCCATCCCTGTGAAGTTACACACACACTTACCATCCTATATGGTGTCCACAATGTAGGCAAAGACAATGTTTCCATGCATAGCCTGGGAACCAGGAGTGCTCACTATGCCACTGTAAAGGAAAATTAACACATTAAACAGAATGCCACTATTTCCTTCCATAAAGAAAAATGTTCAGTAGAAACCCACTAAAGCAAATTCAACCAGCACTGGAACCTCGTAGACTAAATAATTTCTGGATTTCCCAAATTCATTATGAAGAACGCACTGTTCAAGAGATATGGGGATATAATGCTAGTTCTTTCTGTGTGCTACTCCTCTTTCACTCATAATTTCAGTTCTTTGTAAAGGTTCAAATACTTCAGTAAAAACTTGATGTTCAAATTTAAACATATAAAAGTGATTAAGTTGGTCATCATACTAAAATGAAGAATGATTTTGGCATTTATCTTTGTATCTATCAGATTTGTTCATACTGCATCTGGAGTATATTATAATAAAAAGCTAGTTTAGTTATCAAAGAAAGCACATTGCCAGATCAAATTAAATATGGTAAGATGTGGGGTAAAAAAGATAAAGACTACTAAAGTCACTCAAAAATAAAAAAGCAGTCTTGAACAAATTTAAAGTACTAGAAGTACATAGCATAAAATATACTGCTTTTGTTATTCTGGGTTGTCTAATTCAGTTTCAGTGGCTGAAACGCAAAGTTTATTGCTAAAATATAAATTATTTTACAAAAATACGGAACATTCTTGAAAAGCATGTATTTCCTTATTTCCTATGATATAAGTGATGGTGAAAGCCTTACTGTATACACTGTTAATCAACTCTATAAAGAGTTCACAAATTGAAAATGATCAAAATATATGAATACAGAATGTTACAGAATTACCATACTAATCTAAGGGATGGTAAACAGTCCATAGATAAGCAGTTTTAGATAGAACGGTTGTAGTCTGTGGGACAAAGCTTTACAATTATGCAAAACTTTTGAAGTGACAAGATATTACAAACTAGTCACTGGCAAAGTAAAGAACGTGCAAAGTTTAATACTCAAACAGTCAATTCTATCTCAAATAATGGTAAAGCATAGGTTCTGACTATTAAAACCTTGTATTCTTAAAGTTAATTTTGCTTGTTATTTTTCTGTTTCCAACAGCTCACCACCGATTACAGCTGCATATGCTAAGAGAGTTAAAACTGTTGAGAGACCCATCCCTTCATCTGCAGTATTAGCTTAGTGGTGAAGTATGCTGTTAACATTCTTCAGGTATCAAGATCAAATTACACATGTTCTCTTGCACTTTTTTTACTTTCTCTGCTGTGTACTGAAATGGAATATTTGTTAGCAGTTGGAAGATGCTTCATGTTTATCTGCCCCACGTTGGGCACCAATTTGAAGTGGAATATTTGTTAGCAGTTGGAAGATGCTTCATGTTTATCTGCACCACCTATGGGAGCCAATTAATCGCAGTCACTTCATGTTATCTTATTTCTGAGCGCCTGTTATTGTTTTACTACTTTGAATGTTGGGTTCATTGTCCTCTTGCTAGCTATTATTTCTCGGTCGAGCAAATCTCTTGAACAGGGTGTGTAAACAGAAAGGAGTTTTTACTAAAAGATAACACTGATAAAAGAATTTGTTTTTACACTTTTATTACCGTCACACTTTATTCATTTCACATTATCTTTTGATACACGCCAGACTGAAACTGTTATATTTTCTAATATCACTATAATCACTTATTTGCTGCACATTATTAATTCGCGTATTTCACATTTATAACTAGCTTTACGACACGAGAGATTCTGTAGAATTGCGTAACGTGTACTTTATGTATGCTTCCGTTGAACTATGCGACGTATAACTCACGAATATTTATGTTGAACTGATCGACGTATTACACGCGAATGCTTCTTCTAGACTGAGCTACGTGTAATGCACAAATGTTTATGTTGGACTGGACAATACTTGCCTCTGGCTTTAGCTTTTTATACTCCCTCACCCTAATATGCCTAAAGATTATAACCGAGCTGCTATTGGTTAATAAAACTCGCCAACATTAGCGTCTATATTTATATCCAATCAAAAATTACGAAAACATATGCTCTAGGGAAGAAATTCCCGCCATTTCTAAGAAAAGCGCGCCAATCTGACGTCATTTGCTTGTTTCTAATAATTGATAAACAACTCACCCCCTTGCTCATTGTTGCCCGCTCTTATTGTCAGTTTCAGTGAGGCCGTGTAAACTTATTTGCTAACAATGCTTATAATTAACAAACATCTCAAATCACTGTCATACAATAATGCTTATTTACACTATAATCACTCTGGCATTTACATTGTTGTGATACAAATTACTGCCACAGTATATAGTAGCTATTGCATTCTACAAAAAAATTTGATACCCAGATTTCACCAGAAATAAATGTTTTGAGGCCCCCTAAATCCAAATAAAGCATTTTTGGAAACGTGTGCGTGCGTGTGTATGTGTGAACATCATAACTAAAAAACGAAAAGTGGGATAAACACAAACTTGGTATTTGAGTTCAGTATCTTCCAGTATGTGATACGAAGATTTTCAAGAAAATACCCCCACCCCCAACTACTCTTTACATGAAACAATTTTCAAAAATTTTGATTTTCTAAAAATGGCTCCAATGATTTTGATCAAAATACCATATATGAAAGATATTTACATAAAAATAAAATTTATATCTTGAATTTCTTGGGAGTAGCCTAAGAAGTCCTCTTCATTCGGAAGTAATTTTGTATAACTGGTAAACGTTAAGCGATAGACAAAAACATGCCACACAAAAAAATGTAGACCTCTTTAAAACACACAATTTATTTAAAATAAGTTTTTTCTGTAGCAAAACCTTTCTGAGATATCCATTATTAAAGGTTCAAATTGTTCAATACTTGCCATTCTTTTAAAGTCCCACCGATTTTCACTTGTTTCTCGCAATTGCATGGAAACAGTATGGTATTTTAAGGTCAGCATATAACATGCAGTTCTTAAAACACTTTTGCTGTTCTCTATGTATCCATATTGAAATGTGTAATGTAGCTATTACTGCAAAGGTTTATTTGGATTAACATATGGTAGAAGGAAAAATAAGCTTTAGTAAGAATAGTTTGTACCCACTAATAAAACTAGAGGGTAGAGAAAGTCATGTGAATGTATCATATCAGATATTTTCCTCTTTCGTCAACTGTACATAATTTGAGAATATTTAATAATGCAATTATTAGATTTATAAAACCTTTTATTTAAAATACTTATAATCGTGGATATACAGATTATGTTGTACACAATGACAAAATAATGAATAATCCAATGTCTGTTTATTGCTACAGACCTGCTCTTTAACCACAGGATCATTGCTGCAAGAAATGCGTTATTTTAAGCATTTTCTGGCAACAAGCAATGATAGTACAAGATCACAGCCATTAGCAACAGCGCCACATCACCATCACTGCCAGCAGGCACAAGTCTTCACCTAAATCATGAAATGGGACAACAAACTTCTTGTGTTAAATTTCTGGTCACTTGTGATTGCATTGTTCATTCTGTTGAGGTTCTTGTTATTGTACAATCAGCAGCAAGAATATAATTATTCATTTGTATACATGCTTGCTTTTTTATGGAGAAGTTGGACATGCATTTCCTGCCAAACAATTATGTCATGAAAGATACCCTCGGAGAAGTCCTATCCATTGCATCAGCAACTGAAAGAAACTGGAAACTGGGACCTTGTTGGTACAACAGACCAGATGTTGATTCCATGCAAGCACTTTGTACTGTCCACTCCGAAGAAAACATGCTTAACAGATTGCAAGCAGATTGCTAGTACTCGCATTATTGTACATACCATGGGCACAAATAACATCACTGTGTGGCAGGTATTCCAAGATGAACTGCATCCTTACCACCCACTCAAAGTACAGGCCTTAGGGCCGGCTGACTTTGCCCCTTGGTTGCAGCTTTGTAACTGGGCCACTGAGTGAGCAGCAGGACTTCTTTTCCTTGGTACTTTATGCAGAAAAGGCAACATTCTCCAGAGATGGATTTACTCTTAACAGGAATAGCCACATTTGGGATTATGGAAGTTCACATGCAGTTATCAATGAAACCATCAGGAAAGGTTCAATATGAACATGGGGTTGACATAATTGGGATGTCGTCCTCCATGGTCTAGGGGTACCACGTTAACTTCATTCCCAAGGTCGTGGGTTCCAACCTGGCCAAAGGGTGACAGATTGTTTTTGGGTGTAAAAATCCTTATTTAGGTTTCCTTCGGAAGGGAATTAAAACCGGTGGTCCCGTGTCGTAGATTTATGGCACGTAAAAGAACCTCAAGCCTGATAAAGAGGCCTTTGAGCAAAATCTCTGGTCTTTCACGCCCAAAATAGAATGGGATGCCAAGAACCATAGTAATTAAAGAGCACCCATAACTAATAAAACTCAATTTTTTTTATAATTGGTGATCATTTTATAGTATGTACCTTCTTCCTGTGTGATTACATTTACCACCAGCTTGTAGCCAAAGTGCTGCCTCACCTTCTTGGAAATGGGTCTCTAATTATAATAGGAATAAATGGTTCCAGATTGATAGGGCACCTCCTCATTTGATATGACTTTGCCGCACCATTTGATAATGCCATATCCTGGACACTGGATAGGAAGAGCTGGTCCTATAGCATGACCATTGTGCTCTGACTCACTCCCTTACACTTCTTCCTATGATGACATTAAAGGCTTAGTGTTTGAAACACCAGGTGCTACAGATCAGACGTTGATAACAAGCATATTAGTTGTCTATGACACTGAAGATTCATTTGAAAGAATGTGAGATTCTTTCCTACATAGATGCAACCTCTGCAACAATGTTGGAGGCTGACAGTTCCAACAGTTCTTATAAATATTTACTGTACTGGGAACTGGAAAAGCAGTTTATTTTCTTGTATTAGTCTTCATTATTTTCCTTAAACATTGCTTTTATACAGTTGTAAAGTTCCAAAACCCAAGTTCTTTTGTCTTCCTTTCATTTTGTTTAGCTAAATTGAACAGGAAAATCTGCAAGGTTTTGTTTATCACATTCTCTCAAAAACCAGGGAAAATTAGGATATTATTTTAGTATTCATTTTTTCTTTCTTGAATAACCTTATGTGTACAGCTATACTTTACAGTAAAAATGAGTAACTATTAGCAACCCAAATTATGGGTACATTTGGTGTTTTACTATCCAGAAAACTGACATTTTAACACAATTTCACAATGTTCTGTTTCCAAACTTCTTCGTACATTCTTAGTTTGTAATTGTGTAATGCTACAAAAGGTAATCAACTCAAAATGTTAATTTCACACAAAGATTGTACAGGTCGCGCCACGGATTTTGGCATGTGAAAATTTTAATGGAAAGCTACGATGCGAGTCATTTACCATAAAGATGTATGACACATACGGGGCTGCAGCTCGAAGAATGGTGCAAGTTGAGACAGGAGTTGTATACGGTGGAAGGAACTGGACCACAACTGGACAGAAGGAACCACGTACTACTTGCAAGGGAGGTATTGAAACATCAGAGGGCTGGCTGACTGGGCTAGCCCTGAAGGTCATATGCCAATATCCCTGGCGAGACCTATACAGAATTATATCAGAGAAAAGAGTTAAAATATTGAGAAAATGCTGATAAATTAAGTGAGGAAGGAAAGGGGGGGGAAGTCAAATCAGATTTGAACTTTTAACCTAGTCAATTGGACAGGTCAAGGCTTCTCTTAACTATTAGGCCAAATAGCCTCTGTTTCAGTACATTTTCCATTACTTCACATGTACCACAGGGGCATTTAATCAGTGGCATGCAGACTCTAATAAATTTCATATTATTGCCTGCAACACTGCAACCACAGACCATTAGTTCCCTTTCTCAAAACACTTTTCTATACTCTCTCTACCTTCCCTTTAATTAGTGTGGTTGAATTCTGTAACACCCTGAGTATACAGGAATTTTTTTAAATCCTTCCAGTTGATTATCTTGAAAGCAACATGTTTTCAAGAAAACAGTTTTTGGGGAATGTTTCTGCATTTGAGGTAGAAAAATAATATTTGTTTTATTTTGTTGTGTGCATGTTTTCAAGGTCGTTTCATTGGTGCACATTTCATATATGCCATTGATAACAGTCCCATGTTAGTAGCTCTGAGAAATGCTCCCCCTGGATTACTGCACTGCTTTATCCATTCATATCCAGGATTTCCCTTCAGAATATATTCCAATTTGTTCATGCACACTCTGCCTACATGCCCAGCTATTTCCCTCACAGAATTCTGCATGCACTCCAAGATGTTAATATAGTGACAGGATACGGATTCTAGACACTGAAAGTAACTGCAACTGCAAGATCTGAAAGTGTATCTTCAGAAATGCTAAGGTGGCAATATTGCTGTTATTATGAAGGGTAAACTTGGCTTTAGTAATGCATACTGCTTTGCAGTCAAATGTATCTACCTCTTCTTCAGTTCTGTTGTGTTAGTATAATACAAAGAGTGCACTGTAGAATGATCATCCTAGAGAATGTCTTAAGGAAAGGTTTCAGAAGAGAGAACTTGGAAATGGGCTGAATGAGTACAGCAAAAGTGCAGAAATGTGAACTTAATTTTATGTGAGTAATACTGCAATAAATAAAGAGAGCCAGATTTCAAATTAAAGTTAAATTAATATTGTACTATCAGTATATTAGAATCAATTTTCATAAAACACACTATTTTTGTAGAATAATGAAGCCCTATATGAATAATTTTTATAAAGCTTCTTTTTGTTTACATATACAAATAATCAGGGATGGAAAATTGTCAATTAAGTCAGTACTTTTGCATTTGACAGTCACTATAAAAATTGATCAGTTAGTGTCCCTCTTTTTTTTTTCTGACAACATGAATTTTTTTATTTCACTTGGTACAATTCCTAAAAAATCTGATGTGTTACATTCATATGACTTTCTCTACCCTCTATTGGTTATTAGTGGGTATACAAAGTATTCTTACAGAAGCCTATGTTTCTATCTACTTCATTTTAATCGAGATAAACCTCTGCAGAATTAGCTACATTACACATTTCATTATAGATACAAAGGAAACAGCAATAGTCAAATGTTTAAGAACCGGACACTATATACTGGCCTTAAAATTTCACTCTTTCCATGCAATCACAAGAAACAACTGAAAATTGACAGGACTTGAAAAGAATGACCAAGCATTGGACAACTTGAACCATTAATAATAAACATCTCGGAAATGGCTTATGCCTCAAAAAAAGTTATTTGAAATAAATTGTGTGTTTTAAAGAGAGCTACGTGTTTTTGTGTAGTGTATTTTCCTCTATAGCTTAATGTTTACCAGTTGTACAAGATTACACAAAATTCCTTCCAAATGAAAGGGACATCACAGGCTATTCCCAGAAAATTCAAGACACATATTTGTATATATTTGTTTCCATAATGCTATACAAAATTCTTACAATTTTTAATACATTACTTTGAGTTGCTATTTTTTCTTTCTTTGGTCCATCATGCATTTTAACACTGTGGTTGTTTATGTATGGTGGGTCATAACAAATTCATGTTGCTTTACTTTTCTAAACCATTTTTCTCTTACTCTCCCCATATATTTTCCTATACTTTTTATATCCCTCTCCTTTTGTATTTTCATTATCTTAACTTTTAATACTTCTTTGTTAACATTCTCCCATTCTTTAGGTAAAAACTGATCTCTCCACAACTTAGTTTCCTCACATTCAATTATATAATGCAAAACATTATCTGCCTCTCCACAAAGAGGACACCTATCCAAATTCGCTCCCTTCCTATCTCCCCTTAGCCTATGTGCACTTAACCCCTTCAAGGATACCCAATGAGAATAAGAATAAAAACACAAACGAAAAAATACTTTTGTTACTTTGGGGCGCGAACCTCTGACTATGCAACGCAACCATATCATGCCACAATGCCTTAAACCGCTCGGCCATCTGAACACATGATAGCTGCAGCATTGTCTGATCTCATTAATTAACAATGAGGGTAAAAATAAAAAAGAAATTTACTTTGGGGCACGAACCTCCAACTATGCAACGTAACCATATCATGCCACAATGCCTTAAACCGCTCGGCCATCTGAACATATGATAGCTGCAGCATTGTCTGATCTCATTAATTAACAATGAGGGTAAAAATAAAAAAGAAATTTACTTTGGGGCACGAACCTCCAACTATGCAACGTAACCATATCATGCCACAATGCCTTAAACCGCTCGGCCATCTGAACATATGATAGCTGCAGCATTGTCTGATCTCATTAATTAACAATGAGGGTAAAAATAAAAAAGAAATTTACTTTGGGGCGCGAACCTCCAACTATGCAACGTAACCATATCATGCCACAATGCCTTAAACCGCTCGGCCATCTGAACATATGATAGTTGCAGCATTGTTTGGTCTCATAAACCACCGCCCAATATAGGGAGTGAATCGGATAAAATACATGTTCTGCACTCAATTAAAACCCGTCAGCATCCAACAGTGCCGTCACACAGCTTGCTTTAGTTGGGCCCTCCCCATCCTTTTCCACAGTTTCAATTGAGGGCAGAACATGCATTTTACTGAGATTCGATCCTACGAATCCTTGGTCTTGATAGTTAGCTACTCCTATCGTGCCTTAGACCGCATGGTCATAAATCCCGATGTCGATGGAAGCACATTGCTTTCTGTACCCATCCCCTCAGACTTGTAGGAAAACACTTTCCTAAAAGGATACCACCGCAAAAAAGTGGCATCCATTTCAAAAGTGTCTGGTGTTTCGCCAAAAAAAAAAATTGTTCGCAAGGAAGCTAATATGATTTGTCATGAATGTGATGTGCCATTGTGTTTATCCATGTTTTGAGGAATACCATTCAAGAAGGAAATTTTAAATGTAGAATTTATTATAAAAGAGAAAAGTTATAATAATTAAGGTTAAATAAGCATTGAATCCATGTAAATCCATATGCTTTCTCCTGCATTTTAACATGGACGGCATATGACGTCCATATCCCCAAAAGGGTTAATCTAGACCAGGCCCACCCTTCTCTCACTAACCTATTACCTACATCCACATACTTCTCCCTTCCCCAGTCCACCTTTAATTGTCTATATAGTTCCAAACTTTTCTTTCCTTCCAGACTTTGAAATGATTCTTGTTTTCTCTACATCTTCTACTCTGTTCCTCACTTCTTTCCAGAAACCTTTAACTAACACCGCTCTCTCCTCCCATAAGTTACCCATTCCTATTTCCTGTAAAATTCTCCTTATTCCTTGAGCCCAGTTCATCCCATCACTGGATTTTTCTTGTATTATTAAACATTGCCTCAAGATATTATGCTCGTCCAATGATTTCAATCTATGCCAATATTTAAGTATCCTTTCTAATATCATGCCCTTGCTACCTACTCTTCCCAACTCCAACATTGCTGCTCCATTAGGTGATGAAATAGATAAACCTAACATACATTTACAGAACGATTTATGTACTTTATCAATCATCTCCCATCCTTTGTCACTTCCCCAAATCTCTGATCCATAGACCATTTTTGCTTCAACTACAGCTTTGTAAATCCTTTCCAACCATTTAATTTGCATATCTGGTCTTTAAGCATATTCTTATAGCAGTCATTGCTAATCTTCCCTTAGCTAAGGCACTTATTTCAAGACACATATTTTATGTCATGCAAATATCTTAAATATATGGCATTTTAATCCAAATCATTAGTCATTTTGAGAAAATCAAAAATTTCGAAAAATGTCCTATGTAAAGGGTAGATGGGTTGGAGGGGATTTTCTTGAAAATCTTCATGTTGCATCTCTGAAAGATACTGAACTTATATACTAAGTTTGGCATCTCTCTCCCTCTCCCTCCCCCCCTCTCTCTCTCCTCTCCCCCTCTCACCTTTTTCTAAAAATACTTTATTTGGGTTAAGGTGCCTCAAAATACGTATTTCAGTGAAACCTCGGTATCAAATTTTTGGGTAGAATGCAATACCTTCTCTACCAACTACAAGGATGGTCTGAAAAGTTTCCGACCTAATCAAGATACAAGACATTTTTTCAGAATTTTTTTTTTATTTTTCAACATAGTCTCCTTGTAACTTTACATACTTCTCCCAGCGATGCTGCCATCTCTGTAACCCATCCAAATAGTACTCGGTGTTTTTCTCTGCAAAATAATTGTTCACGAAGGTGATTGCCTCTTCATTTGACGAAAATCTCTGTCCTCTGAGCGCAATTTTCAGATGAGGGAACAAAAAGAAGTCGCTTGGGGCTAGATCTGGTGAAGACGGATGGTCAAGCAGTTCAAACCGTAATTTGTGGATTTTCGCCACTGCAACCACTGAGGTGTGAGACAGGTGTTGTCTTGGTGAAACAGGATTTTCTTTGGCAAATGTGGCCGTTTTTCCGCAAGTTCTGCCTTCAGCTTGTCAAGTAATGATGCGTAGTATGCTCCTGTAATGGTTTTTCCTTTTTGAAGATAATCGATTAAAATAACTCCATGACTGTCCCAAAAAACTGTCGCCATCACTTTCCCAGCCGAAAAAACAGTTTTTGCTTTTTTTGGAGCCGGTTCCCCCTTTGCAGTCCATGTTTGGACTGTATTTTTGTTTTGGGTGTATATGGTGTATCCAAGTTTCATCTAAGGTAATTAATCAGCGCCAAAACTCAGATTTATTGCACCTAAACTGCGCCAACAGAGCATTGGAAATGTTATTCGAACACGTTTTTGGTCAAACGCGGCACCCAACGCGCGGACAGCTTTCTCATGTCTAAATGTTGATTTAATATGCGACAAACACGTTCTTTTGACATGTTCATAGCCTCTGCTATCTCTCACACTTTAATTCGGCGGTCGTCTAGCACTATTTGGTGAACTTTGGCGATGTTTTCGTCAGTAGTTGCAATTTTTGGACGTCCCAAACATTCATCGTCTCCCAAGCTCTTACAGCCATGTTTAAATTCAGCTGCCCAAAATTTCACTGTGGTAAATGATGGTGCAGAGTCCCCATATGCAGAATCCAACTCATCTTTGATTTGTGTAGGCGTATTGACTTTCAAAAACAAATATTTAATGACAGCTCGATACTAGATTTTGTCCATTTTCATAAAAACACTCACATCACCTCACTCAAACGACTGTTACATAACAACTGAGTGTCCAAAATGGCTGAAACTTTGGTGAGTAACTGTCAACAGATGAACAACGAAATTCACTAGCTTTTATTTACGAGTGCTGCCATCTTCATACCACCCTCGTATGTACATGGTAGAGAAAGTAAATATGTGTTTCCAGGAAGGCTGCAATATCTTTTCATTCCAACTCAAAATATCTTTTTTTCATTTTCCTTTATTATTATTATTATTATTATTATTATTATTATTATTATTATTATTATTATTATTATTATTATTATTATTATTATTATTATTATTATTATTGTGTTTTTGTCACAAAATGATGAAAGCGTTTCATGATCAAATGAAACAATCGAATTCTGATATATCTGAGGGCTCCATTTTCATCTTTTTTTTATGCCGTGTTATTCACCATTTTATGCTAACAAGCCACATTTGTTTTCACTAAATTAATCTTGATTCTTAATCTTGTTTAAGATTCACAGCCTAATTCTATAGTAGATAATATACAACATTAAAATACTTAGGATTACCATTTTATTTCATAATTAAACTTATTTATGAATGAGAAAAAGTGGAAATGTGCACTTTCAAATCCGAGTAGTTGGGTAAAAGGAACAAAAAATATTATGTTATATCTGAACGTGGAATGCACAAACGTGAAAAAGAAAAGTTTTGGGTTGTATGTCAAAAGCATTTAGTATCAAATGCTACATCTAGTAAACACAGGATGAATGCAGAAACCTACTTTCATCACCCCAGCTACATCTTTCGTAGTTCATCCTGTTACAATGAACTACTGAGAACTAAGCTCTGGCCAAAGGTTGTAAAGGAATTGTTCCACTTGACAGTGTCAAAGATAGTGCAATGAGAGCAGAGCTTAGCTGGATGCTGGAAACCATTTCAGCTTACTTTGAGCCATCAGGTCAAAATTTGGGGAAAGTTTCAGCTTCATGTATCCAAAGATTTTTCCTTCTCGGCCAAAGGACACAGTATCCAATAAAACATACTTCAGAAAGCAGTTGCTGAATGATTAGATGGTGCATATTATATCTACCTTATGCTATGATGAAAGCATCTTACAAACAATAAAATTATAGGTAGCTGTTAAAAAGTGGTGGCCAACCAAGAACATTATTGTGACTGGTCATCTTCCAACAAATTTAATGGGGTTGACAACATCAAATATAAAATACACTTGATGAAAGTGGCGTCAACCTAAACACTCTTACTAGCTTCACTCATTTATTTTGCAGAACATGTATCATGAGCATGAGCTTACATCATCAGCTGCCTGTTGACTGTCGAATGAACTCTCGAGCCATATTGTTGAAAGCCACGACTCGAGAGTTCATCCGACAGTCAAGAGGCAGCTGATGATGTGAGCTCATGCTCACGATACATGTTCTGCAAAATAAATGAGTGAGTGAAACTAGCATGTGTGTTTAGGTTGACTCTGCTTTCATCAAATGTATTTTATTAATTGCTTCACTGTGTGCGATTCCACCACCTTTTGGATAACATCAAATATGCTTATGCTCTCTCTCTCTCTCTCTCCCTGCAACACGCACGTGCACGCACACATACACATACACACACACACACACACACACACACAATGGCTAGCTGGTGGTTTTGCTGCAGCTCATACTGTTCTGATAACTGTCATTTTAAGGCCAGAATATGCAGTTTAGCTTAGTGAATGTACATAATTAAATGCCTTGTCTATTGTTACTTATAGTGTCCATTGTATTACGGATATTTTGGTAGACATAAACATCTGAAATGGAGTATGAAAATGGCATGATAATCAGTTAATAGTAATATAAATTGTGGAGAAGGTGAAAACTATGTAAATAACTACATTGTATGTTACACAACTTGGGGAGTCACATTTTACATTTAAATTAATAAAATGGTTTTCAGCTAAAATATCTGTGCATTATGAATTGCTATCACATTTACCCTATAACAGTATAGCTATCAGGTATACTGGCTTGGAGTTTCAGTGCTAGTGTATTTTATATTTCCCTATCAGTAAGACAGGAGTGACAAAAATCATCGCTGCTTCTTGTAATATAGTAATGTTTAGAAATGTTCTGAGGTAACACCAAGGTCATAGTGGAGGTAAGTAGGGTGGCAGGTCAATTGTTAACGTTTATTTCCTTTGTTACTCATAATCTCACACAAAATGTTTGTAATAAAAAGGGTAGCTTTTGACTTGCTTTTTAGCGCACTCAACAGATAAGCTGTGGTATTAACTCTTTGGAAGCATTTCTTGTGAATATTTATGAGTAATAGGAAGCAGATAGAAAAACAAAAATTCAGATGAATTTTAGCTATGAAAATAAATCTGTTGTATAGCTACTATATGCTAGATTTTCTATTAAGCATGCTGACAGAAATAAAGAAATAAGTCAGTTTGACAAATCAAACATGTTTAGCATTATATTTATTATTATTATTTTAAAATAATGTTTTATTTTCCTGAAATCTGACTAAAAGCCGCTTTCAAATATACTGCATGTCATTATGCAGCTTTCACTTAACTTGCCTCCCACAGAGCTGGGTCCCAAGTTACGCCTATACTTATACTTGCAATGTATACTTTATAATCGTGTTATGACTATGAAATACAAGAGGATCCAAAGAATTAAACATTTGACAAAACATGCCTAAAGGAGAACATGTGCAGGAGAAAGAGACCATTTGGCAGGCCTGTTGCCTTTAAACTGGTGTTGTTTGTTTCTTCGTGTTTGTACATTTGGTCCTAACATGAGCAAAATACTGAACACGTTCATACAATTACAAATATGCAGCATAACTAATAACATACCCATTACCAAGAATTACTCTTCCCTCCCCTCACCCCATCATGCATTATCTAAGAGAAAATGAAAATTTGTAAACCACCTCTATTACAAGAGTAAACTTAACATGCATTATAATAGAACAATAATACATGTAAATCACCATCACCTGTAGTCTGTCCTATGTATTGAATATTTACCTGTTGCACGACATATTAAAAACTTCCTCCATAGTATATGGGGAGTGAGTATGTAAGAATAACTTTAAATCTTTCTTGAAGATTTTATGTTGATTAGAATTGGCTAATAGTTTTAGATAACGTGTAAGATCATTACAACTTTTTATTGCAGAATAGGAACATCCTTTTTGGAAGAGTTTTAAGCTGTTTGCTGGTCTGTGCATATCACCTGCATGCCTCATTGTGATCATGCACAGCAAAGTTTGTTGTGAACTTGTCATAAGATAGCTCAAGAGAGAATATACGTATTCACCAGCAGGAGTAAGAATTTTTTTGAGTTGTAAGTAAGAGCCTCAGGAATGATGAAGCTGAGCTCTTCATTTATTTAAATTCCAAGAAGTTTTGTATTAGATACTTTACTTATGGTACAATTGTTATACCTGATTGTTAATTCATTTACTTGAAAATGCATTTGAAATTAATAAAGTTTGTTTTATCATAGTTTAACGAAAATGTGTTTATTAGCTGCAAACCAAATGTTGAGTTGTTAGGGTGCCTTATTAACAAAATCTCTTTGCTCATATGACTTTTCAGATATAAGTACACTAATATTCCAGCAATTAAGATTTTAATTTTGATAATAAATAACCAAACAATAATAAATTAATCCTAATCCTCTCAACCTTACAAACCTAGTATCATCTACAAAGAGCAAAACTATTGACTCTTTGCCGAGATTATATGGCAAGTCCTTTATAAATATTAAAAATAACAAAGGGCAGAGTATAGAAGCTTGTGGGACATAATAACACCTCGTTCAGAATCACAGCCGTTGATTCTGGTTTTCTGGATTCTATTTGTTAAGTAATCTGAACTAATTTATAAAGCTCTCATTGAAGCCATAAAATTTTAACTTTTGCAGCAAGAGGATGTCTTCTATGCTGCCAAATGCCTTAGCTAAGTCATAAAATATTCCTAACAGTAGTTCCTTTTTATCCAAGGCTGTTACTACTTCAGAAGTGAGTATGTATGTTGCATTTTCTGTTGAACATTGTTTTCCTAATTCTGAACTGGGATGCTGAGAGAATGTTGTTTAATTCCATGTATTTTATAATCCGATTATCAACTATATAATGTAGCTTTCTCCATTACTTTAGAAAATGGCTGTTAAAATTGAAGTGAGGCTTTTGTCTCCCTTTTTGTATACAAAGGCTTAACAATTGTGTGTTTCATTTTTTCTGGAAATATCCCTGATAAAAAAAGAGAACAATTGCATCTGTGACTGAAAGACTTACTTAACTGTGGTAGGCAATATATTAACATTTTGGTGCTTATCTTATCCCACCAATGAAAGGTTTCGCTTTTAAATGAGGTAATAATCTTTTCCATCTCTCTGGGAGTTGTGGAGTCCAACTCATATTTACTGATTTTGGGATATGCCTTTTTTAGAATTCTGAATGCAGTTAAGTTTGGGTCGAATCTGTCTTTGTTTTGCCTCACTAAGGAAACGTGTGTTAAAGGCATTAGCAGTGCCACAGTAATTACTGACTTCTTTATTTCCGGTAGTATGTGTGCAATATTACTATTTGGATTAGTTCTCCCTGTTCAATTTTTATTATATTCCACATTGTTTTAATTTTATTATTGGATTCTGCAATGGCTAGTGAGTAATACCTTCTTTTCGCTTCATTAATTACTCTCTTAAGTATCTTACAATATGTTTTGTAGTGTGCTTTAATATTTGAATCATTACTTGTGTGATACGTATGTATATTTGTGCGATATAGTAAGAACAAATTTTTTTTATTTGTGCAGACATCCTTATATCTGAACTAATCCAAGGATTGACCTTTGTTACCTGTGATGAGGTTATTGTTTTCTTAGAGAAAATAGCTTTGAATGATAATAGCAAACTTTTAAGGACTTCATCAAATTTGAGTCAGCATAAGACCAATTTTCGTTTTTTAACACTAGTTTAAATTTACTGATTTGTTCATCATTAATTATTCTTGTTGTAATTTTACCTTTCCTATTATCAGTCTAATTGCACACTAACAATACCTGAGCATCATAATCTAACATGTCATTTACAATAGGAGTTCTGGTATAATTTGGAATTTTTTCTTAGTGTAGAAAAATATTGTCTACAGCTGTTGCAGTGTTCATATAAATTCTGGTGGGAAAGTGAACCACATATTCCAATATGTGGAATTGTCTTCAATTCGATAAATGCTAATATGTATTTCACCAAGTATTAAAACAATCAAAATTGAGTAAAGGAAACACGAAATGGCATGCAATAGGTACAAGCATCATATTTTGTTCACACACATTGCACTGCAGTGGAGTCTCAATTCTCATGCCTATCACCTCCGTACCATACACATATTGTGAAATAGATATGATGCTTGTACATTTTGTATGCCATTTCACACTTCCTTTACTCAATACTGAAAGTCTTAAGTTATTTTAATGAGCATTTTAGCATGTTAAAATTTAATATTGCCTCTAACCTGGAGCCCCTACTACAGTGAAACTTTATCTTTTGTTGCATTTCTTTGGTCTAGTCCACACCTGCATACAATTGCCTACAAACAAGCAAACAAATTTATTAAAATCTGTTTCCTAACAGTAATCTAATGTTTGCAAATAAGGGCCAGTTTCATCAACAGATGCTAAACTTCAACACAATGTTAAACTGATTTAACACTGAAGTTAACACAAATTCTGTTTCATCAAATAATATGTTAAAATCGGTGTTAAGCTAACTTCGCCATACACCTGTGTTACAGTGTTTAACAAATGTTAGAAGTCAGAAAATGACTGCCGCAAACCAAGCTGTTGATACGAGCTTGCCACAATTGGCATTTTTTAATGCCATTCCTAATAGAAGGGCAGTTGTACATAGTAAATTTGAAACCCTGCAAAAGGAGGAATTTTTAAAACGATATAGATTGTACCAGGGGTCATGAGTATGGCTTTATGGGAAATACGAGAGGTCAGAATACTACCGACAGAAGCATGCCTCTTTCTCCTATGTTACAAGTGTGAATTAGATACTTAGATTTTATGCTACTAACATTTTTCACTTACTTGGTGGGGTGATAATGTTGGTATTTTTCCAAAGCTACCATTCATGGGTTTATCCGGAAGGCTTCCAAAGCAATTGCTTCATGAAGCAAACAGTATTTTTTTCAGGTCTGCTTGATTAATCAGTGATAACACATTTTCGTCCACTTTAGTTTCAATGCAGTGTCCACCACCAGTTTTAAACTTCCTTAAACGCTCTTTGTACCTAACATTTCTAGTGTTGCATTTTATGTTAGCATAAAATTGCTGCAGTTGCTTACTGGAATTAGGAGAAATGCATTCATTCCAATTAAATTATTCGCGGACTTTGTCCGAGGCTACAATCTTATCCTTTAATGTAAGACTATCGGCTTTTTCGCACTTCATAAAGCATCTATACTTATTAATCAGATGTTAATTAATGTGTTTCAAATGGTGAAACATTTATTTCAGTTGACATTACATTTCTAACCTGAAACAATTGGAACATCCATGGCAAAGGTGCATCGGAGCACATTCAGAAGCACTGTAGTTCGGCCACTGCCTTCTCAAAAGCTAGCATTTGCAGCATCTTTGACGTTAACAAAATGTTAGCTAACAATTTGCTGTAAAAGCTTGATGAAATGCAAAAGTTTTAACATTATGTTAAACTTTGGACACATTGTTAACAAACAAGATGTTAAGAGTTTTTTTTTTAAAATCCGTTGGTAAAACTGGCCCTAAATTTTTTTTTTTTTTTTGTTTCTATTCCATCCAAGATGGAAAAGAAGTGTGATAACAATCACAAACACGCAGGTCTAGATATGTATGGACAGATGCATTTCATGCTAACAATACTCGGTTCATTTCATAAAATTTCACTTTATAAAATACGCATAATAATAACACTTATCCTCCCAAAACCTTTTAAAGCTTCTATGAGAGCTTCACAAACTGTTGGCACAATCACTGACATAGACTGCTTTGAAATTTGAAATGCATATATAAGGCTTATTGGTAATTTTCTGCAACGACTTTATTTACTATGACAGCCGCGCGCAGCGCTTATTGAAGTGCCAATATCACAACTGTGGTTTCACTGGATACTAGCCGCTACCAACGCAATATTAGCAAAATCGCTAGACGCTAAACAAGCAGGGAACACACAGGAGATGTTGAAATGTGCATGTGATGGATTTGATGTTTTGCACATGCCTAAAATAAATAATGCCATGTTTTATATAAGGGTAAATAAAAATGAAATATGCATAAACACGGGTATAACGCACAGATTGTGTGTGAAAACACAATAACCTGTAAAACAAAACACGTAGATGAAGCCAAACATATATAATGTTTAAAGCAAGTATACGTAAACTCTGGCAAGAAAAATCGAAAATTTTCTATTTATTTTTCATTAATTTTTACTTATTCTACCACGTATGCCTTAGGTAGAAGTATTGCATTTCACATAAAGTTTTCACCGGAAATACATGTTTTGAGGCGCCTAAAAAAAAGCACTTTTACTTATTCTACCATGTACCTAAAAAGGTAGAGAGGTATTGCATTCCGCGCAAAAATTTGATACCTAGATTTCACTGCAAATGTTTTTGAAGCACCCTGAATGAAAAGAAAAATAACTTTTACTTATTCTACCATGTACCTAGTAGATAGAAGAGCTATTGCATTCCATACAAAAATGTGATACCAAGATTTCACCAGAAATATGTGTTTTGAGGCCCCTGAATAAAAGAGCACTTTTACTTATTCTACCACACACCTAAAAAGGTAGAGGTAGTATTTTACACCACACAAAAATTTGATACCCAGATTGCACCAAAAATGCATGTTTTGAGGCACCCTGAACTCCAAAAAAAGCATTTTTACCTTTTCTGTCATGTACTTGTAGGTGGAGAAGGTATTAGTCAGTTTTGCTTTCTAAAAATGCATTTCTTGTATTCATAGGGCCTCAAAACATGTATTTCTGGTGAAATCTCGGTATCGATTTTTTTCAGTAGAATGAAATACCACTTATGCCTACTAGGTACGTGGTAGAATAAGTAAAAGTTATTTTTCTTTTCATTCAATGGACCTCAAAATATGTATTTCCGCTGAAATCTCAGTATAGAATTTTTGTGTGGAATGCCAATCCTCCTCTATCTACTAGGTACGTGGTAGAATAATGAATGAGAAAAAAAAATCATAATGAATTTTAAAAAATTGACAACTCTAAATTTCATGTATTGCAGATTTTCCCAAAATTTCATGCATATTTATTGTACAGTTTACGTGTGCTTTGCTTTAAACATTATTTATGTTTGGTTTCATCTGTGTGTTTTGTTTTACGGCATCATTGCTTTTCATTTTTGTGTTTTTGCACACAATCCGCGCATATTTATGTGCGTTATATTCATGTTTATGTACATTTCACTTTTTATTTCCCCTTACGGAAAACATACATTAGTCATTTTACGCATGTCTACATTGTTTATCCAGGTTCTTCTCTTATTTGAAATGCGCATTTCAAAATATCATGGACATTTCAACATGTGCGTGCGTGTGTGTGTGTGTTCCACATTCTTTTAACGTCTAGTGATGTTAAATATTACATTGGTAGCAGCTGGCATGCGGCAAATATACAGTTCTGATGTTGGCACTTCAATAAGGCTCTGTGCACGGTCGCCATAGTAAATAGAGTCGTCACATGTACAGAATTACTGGCTTATTTTTAAGAACAACCATTAGCCATAAGTCTGCTAGTCAATGTGTTATGGGCACATTCATTTTATATTTAGTGTCACTTTTGCAGGTTTGAGAGCCTATCATTTAAATTAGTATATAAAATTATTTGGTGTCACACTGACAAAACTTTTAAACCCAGGACCATCATTTAATTTCTTTTTCTACTGCAATAGGCTAGAAGCCTGTTCTGCTTTGGAAGTCATCTCATCAAAATTCTTTAAAATATTTTCAGTATATTCTGGACCACAGAGAAATGTATATGTCCACCAACATGTTTTACTTGCCTTTTTCTTTAATGAGAAATATATGTAAGCAGCACTAATATCTGCAGCTATTTTACATAGACATATTTGCTATTAGCAGCATTGCCAACTGTCCGGTTTTTAAATAAAACTGTGGTGTTCGGTCCAATGTCCCGACGAATGTCAAAAGTCGGGTTTTCGAGCCCCCTTAAATTAGGCTAAATTTATATTTATCAATTTCACTTTTAAAAATTTCATTCTTATTGGAGCGGTCTTCAAATGACTTGACAACAATGGACATCATGGTGTAATAAAAATACAAAGACTCTTTGACCTCTTGTCCAACAAATGAACGCGGCAAGTATACCCATTGTTGCACGCATGATTGATGTAGTGAAGTACTTTGTCGTGACTGTATTCTATTAGGGCACACGGACATGGCATGAATTTAGTTTAAAATTGAAGTTAGCATTGTAGTGACTGAGTGATACGACTACGTATATAACATCGTATTATAGTGAGCTTCTCAAATGCAATAGGCTAAAAAACAGCGCCGTGAGTGTCATTTCAACGACAAATAGCTACAAGATACAGGCTTTCGAAACAAGATGAATACACTGGATATTTTAAAACATGCCGTGTAAGTTTTACAGTGAAATACAACTCAGTGAAAGCGGTAAAGCATCATGCCAGTACTAAGACTCATATTGATAAGGTGCGGGATATGTTAAGAAACTCCACTGTTCAAAGGTACATATTTCGTGCCAGCGGGAAGAGGAAGTGTCAGCAACGTAACTAATATTAACATACCATGGAGTGAAACATCACGGTTATCTTTCACAAGACTGTGGAAATGTTCTCCTATCTCACTTTTTGTTTCAAGATTCGAAACTATCATCCAAAATTCACTGATGACGGACTAAAGCTGAAGCTATAGTAGAGAATGTATTGGCTCCACATTCTCTGCAACAAATTCTGAAAAAAGTTGGTACAACTCCATTCTTGATTGCATGTGATGCTTCAAATAATGAAATTATTTCCAGTTGCTATCTGGTACTTCGACCAAGAAATGGGAACAACTTCAGCTGTTATAGATTTTTACAAAGATGCTGATGAAACTTCAACTTCTATAGCCAAGGAGCTTAAAGAGGGCATCATTAAGACTGGTCTTTCAGGATTGCAACTAGTTACTTATGGTGCAGACAACTGTTCCGTCAATTATGGGAAAAACCAATTTGTTTTCGTGGAATTGAAAAAAATGTTAGAAGCACCACATCTTATTGCAGGACATTGTCACATGCATATACTGCATAATATGGACTAAAACTACTGTCATGCGATGTTAAATCGTTACTGGTTAAGGTATTTAATGAATTTTCTTCAAGCACAAAGAAGGTGAGTGAGCTGAAGAACTTTGTTTGAGTTCCTGCAGTCAGAGTACTCCACCTTACTCTGCCATGCTCCTATACACTTTTTGACTCTTTTTCCTGCTGTAGGTAGATTGCTCCAGAATTGGCCATTGTTGAAGTCCTATTTTCTTAGCTAAGGTGAAGATAATACTGCCAAACTTATTTGGACATTTGTAGCCCATGAAAACCACAGTAAAATGGACGATGAAGTAACACTCCCAGAGATTTATATTTATTTTGTCCACAATGTTATGCATTTAATACTACCATAAAACATGCGGAAAGTGATTATATGCAGATAACTGAAATATATTCTGTATTCTTGAAGTTGTGTACAGAAATTATTAATAGACAAAAGAAATAATTTCTTCAGATTCAAGATATTACAAGAGCTGAAAAAATGTCTGCAATATGAACAAGCAAAATTTGTCAAGAGAAGCTCAGCAAGTCTATACTAGGATTCTGGAATATCTAGAAGAATGGTTTGACTTCAGTGAAGATTCAATTTTCAAGCTTAGCTCTCAGTTAAATCTTAAGAGCCCCTTAAAATGGAGAACATAATCAAACTTAAAGATTATTTGAATATAAATATAAACGATGACGAACTATTTTCTGAAATATGTGCACTGAATGACATCTTGCCGTTCATTAAGGACTTAGAAGACTCAAACATTTCAAACAAATGCATGACATTTTTTAAGAGATGCAAAGCACATAATTTGCTCAACAGTTGTTCAACATGTGCTAGCAGTGCCACCGTCCAATGCATTTGTAGAGTGGATTTTCAGGTGATGCTAAATATCTGGAGCCATGAAAGAAACAGATTGAAAGTGGAAATGGTGAAAGCCAAACTATTTGTGAATTTTAACTACCGTATGAAATGTGCTGAATTTGCTAAATTTGTCAAATCCGACAAAGAACTCGTTAAAGCTGTGAAGTCAGAAAAGAAAAATAACTCCAAAATATAACTAGCAAAGAAACTAGAGGCTCACAGAAATGGCTGGATTCACAGTATTAACAGTATCGTGTTAAATAAATGCATGCTTCCTGTTGTAGCAGCTGTAATGTATTTATTGTGTAATGCATTGTGAATAATAATAATACATTTTTGAGTTGTCTGGTTTTGGCTCCAGTTAAAGTTGGTTAGGTGTAGCCACACTTTCAACAATCATGAAATGTAGCGAGTTTTCACAGCTGTTCAAAAACATTAAATGCATTTGTTTGTCTGTTCATAAACATTCAGTGCATTTGTATGAAAACATTTGTATTTTTGTTTGTGGGCAACAGCATTCAGGTATGAACTAGGCCTTTGATGTGTTGTAAGATACGCAGGCTTGGCTCCGCTACAGTGAAATGTATACCCTGCATCAAATGTGTATATATATACATAATTTTTTTTATTATTTTCCCATTAGCTGTTTACTTGATCAAGTATTTGTTATAATACAGCAAGGCTCCATATTCCTTGTTTAAGGTAGTGGTTATGTTGGATAGAACATGATACCAGCTTGTCTTAAATATTAATCCAAAAATTGTAGTTTATTTGAGATTAACGTACTTGATCCACACCAACACAATTGGCCCTTGACACAGTGATCACTTGAAACCGTATTCCTAGAGGATTTTCCAAAAGCTGAACTTCGACACTCCGCCTCCCAAAGAGAGACTGGTTTCCGTACACCAATGACGCTGGACTGAACCTCGTGTGAAGCAAGCTGGCATTTGCTACACCTGCTCCACAACCACGGCACAACAGAAAGTCTGCAACATTTATCATAGTAAATTAACCTAACCTTAATAACGCGAAATGTGTAACAATAAGGATATACTCTATTACCTGGTATGTCTTCGGTTTCTAAATGATGTGTAACAGAACAACTCACACAGCAAATCAAAGCAATATATAAATACAACACAATATTTTCCGAAGTGCCACTCGCATCTCTCAACATTCCAAATATATCTATAAATGGCGTGTCGAAAACCAGCTGAGTGAAATCTGTCTAGTCACATCCCGTGTTTGCTTAACTATCTAAGTGTTTTGCGTTCCTTCTGCTCTCATAACCCTAAAATTGCTCTCAGATACTCAGCAGTTAATAACAGAAGAAAATGAACACCCTTTTCTTTAGCTCTTTCTTTTTTATTCCTGAACTGAAAATTACTTTCCCGCTCTGAGCGCGAAATTCTGTTTGATAAAAACAGTACTAATGGTATTGCTAACATGCGCATTTACTCCTAAGTAGTTTAAAATCGTTTACTAACCTTAAAATGAATTTACTCCTACCAACTCAGCACAGGTTTTGGTTGTAAATTAGTTAAAAGATTCTTTTTAAGAAATTAAAACACCTCAAAATATTTTCGTGGTGCTTTTGTTAATGAATATATCGCAAGGAGCGCTAAGGCCGTACTTTATTTTATAAAGCAAGCAATAGATGGCGTCTGCAATGAGATCTTGAAGTTGTGGCATAGGCTTGTGTTAGATCAGTCAACCATAAATTACACCCATTTGGTTCTTCTTTATCATGTAAATACAATGACTTTTGTGGTTTAAATGAATCAAATTGCTTTAATTCTATATCTTTACCTTGATTGAAGATTCAAGATTATTGACATTGCGAAACAGCTGATCAGTTGTGACCGGCATTTTCAATTAAATTAGTTTTTCACTTACATTAAAGTGTACTCAGCAGAAATTTAAGGAAAACTTGCCTTACTGCGTCATAAATATTAGTAATCCTTCTATATTTCCTGTTTTAGCCGTGCAATAAGTGTTTTCCTACAATAAACAAAGGGAGTGCATCCGGAGAATGGAACTACCATAAACAAGGTCAAATATGAAGTCCGGTTTGTGACGTCATTTGTATACAGCTCGATAATCTCTGAGAAGTACGTGTTGGAAACCTTTTGACAATTTGTAACTTTTTACAGGGCATTCTGATGATGTGGCAGAGATTTCAGTACCTGCCGCTGGGGTACAGCAGTCATTTTGTCTTTCTTGTACACGAAGAAAAACTGTAAAGCCCGTCATTATGTACGCACAGATACCGAAATCGCAGTTGTAGGTATTGATATTCTTAATGCATTTGAATTTGTTTGCTTGGCAGAGTTTACCGTTAGCAACAACCTGTTAAAGTGTTTGCACCACCGCGAAAGACATTAAGGATGTCGGCATCGCGATGAGGAAATATAGGTCAGGCATGACGGAGGGAGCCAATGAGGTTGCAGTGCGCGGTCACGTGGGTTTGTTGTTATCTGTCAGCTGTTGGATCCGGGGACCGAGCGACCGGCCGGCAGAATTTGCAGCTGAGCTGAACAAGAGCGGGCGGTTTCACAGCTGATGGTGACAGGTTTCTATTATGTGGTAGATACACGTATCAAAATGTCGACGGGCAAGCGCCTAGCGAAGCGCTCTATAATCGGCACGAGAGTGTGTGCTAGGGCAGAGGACGGCAAGTTTTTTTCGGGAGTGATACACCAAGTAAAAGAGTCGAGATACGCAGTGAGATTCGACAACAAGACGGTACGAGAATATCGCGAGACGGAACTCGTAGGCCCAGGTTTCCAGAGCATCGCCGGCTTCACTCTACTGCCCGGCCAGAAAGTCTACCTCACGTTCAACGGCAGGGAGATCTCCGGCGAGGTGGTATCCCACGTACCGCAAGTGGACGAGGTTTTGGTGTCCGTTCTGCCGCCGGGACACGAGGTAAGCCAACTGCGCATTGCGGCGCCTGGCAACAGGTTCGGGCTCGATCTCTGTATTTGACAGTTGCCGGAAGCCGCATTTCCTTGTTATGCGGCTTTGTTTTGGTTACTCGACAAAATGGCTGCTACTTGCAAAGTAATGCATGGGATGCTTGTTTATGTTTACGTGGTGTAACATATGGCCAAACAAAGAAACAGCTCGCGTAATCCCTATTTAAATTACAATAGTGTGACGTCATATTCCCGATCAGCTGATGATGGGTTCGTCTCTGGCTGCAGCCAGACACTTCAGTTCTCCCTAACAGAGTTATCTCAGAAAGTGATAATGGCTTTAAAAGTATTCTCTACCTTTGTATCTTAATGGCCTGAAACATTAGCCATAGGGCAGCAAACTCTTGCAAATGGCGACCATCGTATCGAGACAAAACAAAAGATAGTTCATCTTTATCTAATACAAATGGTTAACAATGCACGACTGTTCTTTGTTCTTTGTCTCACTACTATATTATGTCCAGATACTATTGACATAATATTCCAAATTTTGAAACAGATACTACCGCAACATTGATCTTTTAAAGTGTGTGTCTTTAGAACATCAACGATTGGACTGGAAACGAAATAAATATTCGTCCTCTTAGAACACAGATTAGAGGATGCCAGTGTTTCCGCCGGTAGTTCCCCAACGCCTCTTGCTTTATTCCGAAAAATATACCTACAAAATTTTATTTGGTAATATAATTTGAAGCATTTCTAGTGATAGTAATAATAATAATAATAATAATAATAATAATAATAATAATAATAATGGTTGACAATTTTCTCACCAGTGAGATTTTGCAGATCTTCAGCTCTTAACATTTACAGAATATCTTTCAAAAGCCTAAATCGAATAGAATTTCAGTGCTACTCTCTGCATAGATCCGTTCTCTATTGCAAAACACCCGTTAGCAATCGTTTCGTTTGCCTGTCTGTCTGTACACAGGAGACAATTCTGAATTGCTGCACGGATGTGATATTGTGTAGGTGTTTGAAGAAAACCTTATGTATTTCAAATTTTGTTGAAATGTGCTCAAAATTAAGGGTAAGATGAAAATTCTCATTAAAATAGTAACTTTTTAAAAAGAATTATTTCCCCAAATCTGCATAATAATTGTTACCGTATTATTTTCACCAAAAACAAAAGCAGCTGAAATTTAACGTTACACGCACTTTTCGTTCTACATATTTAAGGTTTCCTAATTGGACATTGCATATCAAATGGTGAATAAATTGAAAATGCAAATAATTTCGGCGACTAAAAGATTTAATACTTATCTGTTATTCATAATAAGAACTTGGAAGACGTAGCGAAATAAGTTTCAACCAGACAGATCCACTCAGATTTAAACCCAGGCTCAGCGTGACGTACAGGCACATTACCCCTGCATTACCTCGGCCACTCTTGATTAATCACTTTGAACGTCTGCCTTAAGGGGTGTTAATTTTATTGTGAACGTCAAAATCAGCTGAGGCAGCCGTTTAAATACCGGTACTTGAACCGGCAGCTCGTGATTCTTAACAGATGTTAGTTAACGTTCCAGTGCATGGGCAATGAAAACAAGCAAGTTCACGCAACTTGTGCGCGTAAATACGTTGCACAGTTGTGTTAAAAAAGAAAGAAAGTATAAAATCACATTAGGTATGGATGCTAGGTTGGCCTCCCCAAGTCTCGCTGGTTCACTGTGAGAAGGGAAGTAAAATAAGAATGGTTGAAATAAAAGGAGAAAAACTATGTTTAATATAAGATTTCGTAGTTCCAAGAAAAAGCAATCAATAACTTTGCTATGACGCTAGTCGTCTCTCCTTTACTTAAAGAGAAGTATGAAATGTTGACTATTTTTATCATACTTAATTTCACTAGTTTACACATACAGGCACAAATTAGAAACTTAGAAGATAGAAACGTTTACTGAATGTTCTTTATGCCATGCCTAAATAAAATGCGATATTGTTTGGTATCCGTTAATATCCGCCATGTTGGATAAGATTCGATAAAATTACGAGTCCAGGCCGAAGACACTAGAGATGGCCCTAAGCCGCAAAGCGTAGCCGAGGTATGTTTTTAGAGGGCCGCAACTGCGAAGCCACAACAGGGCGTAGCCGGTAGAATCTGCCCGTCTAAAACTCGAAATGATCCATGCTCACATATTGAATTCTACTAAATCATCTCATTACTTCTAGATTCCTCTACATGTTGAATTTAATCGATTCCGTAAGTATTATGCATGTTATAGCCTTATTGACGTATACAGAATTTTGTCCAATAAATGAAATGAAATATTGAATTTGTGATAAGTTTTAAAATAAAAAATGTGTGCAGAGAAAATTGAAACTCCTGAATTGTGAACATATACTTTCCTCATATTTTGTAGTGTATATTACTAAGCTAGTACGTAATCCATAATATATTTTCCAAACGTGCCTCCGATTTGGAGAAAAAAACAGTGTTTTTATAAAACAGCATGCGGTAATTTTGGTTTCTAAGCACATTTTGCTTTTCAAAGCATGAATTTTATTGCTTAAAATTATCAGACAAAAATTAAACTGTAGCAAACAAGTTATACCTTAAATGTGCAAGGAAAAAACCAATAGTTTCAGATATGTAGAAAATATTTCACACATCATCCCTTTTGCTAAATCAGCTTGCTCGTGGCAAAACGTTGAACTTTTTTTTTTAATGGACGCTCTTTAACTGCTATGGTCCTTAGCGTCCCGTTCTACAGGGTGAACCAAAAAACTACGAACCGATCCATGATGGATAGTTTCCTAAAGAGGTGCCAAAAATGTATGGACAACGACGGTGGCTAGTTTCAGCATTTTCTTTCATAAAGTTGGTAAGTAAAGCCTTTAAAAGTAGTTTTAAAACTGTGTGGTTTCATCCGCGCCTTTCTATGATAGTGCAGACGGCAACGAGCGCCGAGGACGCAGACAGGAAAAACACCGCGCCGGCGGTTCGTAGTTTTTTGACTCACCTGTATATTGGGCGTGAAAGACCGAAAATTTTGCTCAGAGGCCTCTTTATCAGGCTTGAAGTTCTTTTACGTGTCGTAAATCTACGACATGGGGCCACGGCTTTACTTCCCTTCCGAAGAAGCCATGTTAGGATTTTTACCACGGAAAAAAATCCATCGCCCTCCGCTGGGTTTGAACCCGCGACCTCGGGAACTACAGGCTACGGAGGACATGTTGGAAATGGAGAGTTATGTATTGTCTACGTTTCTATGTCCTCGCTTCGCGGTGTGGCAATGTAAGGACGATGAATAAAGTGGTCATTCATGGTCCAATTAAAATTGTTGCATATCACTGTTGCAATGCTGAGCCGGTACCCAAGTATGCAATAAATCCACCCTTGCTGGCACCGAAAGACAAAAGTTATCGTGCTTATTTCTTCTTGAAGAGAGAGAGAGAGTTCTGAACAATTAAACAGATTCCTGCAGTAAAAGCTCTGCTTCTGTTATGCTTTTCAGAGTAAAAGTTTGCCAGTGATAAAATTCAGGAACGTGAGAGAAAGGCAACGAGGTTCTTGTGACGCAACTACGGTTTCTTCACTTTCCATCCACTTGAAATTCGCTCAGCTTCATTATAGGGAAAGTGCATGAAGGACAGATTTGTGTTTTGTCCAGAACGTTATCCCCTTGTAACTTGCTCTGAACTGTGTACTCGGGTTCGGATGACTGATACAGTTCTTTTCTTCCACATTGCGGCCATCGCACGACGGTTCACGCCCCGGCCTTACAGCTCGCTCCCCGCCGAAACAGTTATAATATCCGCGCAACCGTTTCACGTTCTCATATTTACAGTTACAATTACAATGATAAACACATACCTTATCATAAGAGATGTTGGAAATGCCATTTTCTATCCACGCATTTCTAGCATCTTTTCAGGAAATTTCATTCACACTCGAGAGTTCAATTTCCGAAAAGAGTGTATTTCTCTGCAAATGTTTTCTTTCAGTTCTTCCAATGTATGGGGTTCGTTGCATACACTTTATTTTTAACGTGATCATCTGAATCGGGTAAATATCTGTAATTCAATTTTGGGAAATGTCAATGATGGATTAATTGACCCACAAATTAAATTGACTTTTATTTATGGACGCTCTTTAACTCTTTAATTGACCCACCCTTAATATTCTTCCCTGACGAAGCATTGTTCCATTACTTGGTTATGTTCCGTCGTAAAATAACAGATACTGAAGCGCAGGAAGTTTTTAAAGATTCGTAATTAGTAAAGGATTATGACCCTCAAGATCCCCTGATCTAACTGTATGCAATTTTCATCTATAGGGGAACTTTAAAAGTAATGTGTATGCAACAAATCCCCATACATTGGAAGAGCTAAAAAAAAAGAAACATCAAGCGATAAATTCGTTCAATTTCAGATATTGAACTCTGGAGGTAAATGAAAATTTCCGGGATGATGCCAGAAATGTGTGGATAAAGAAGGACATTTCCAACATCTCTTATGATAAGGTATGTGCTTATTATCATTGTAATTGTAACTGTAAATATGAAAACATGAGACGGTTGTGAGGGTATTACAGCTTTCGGCAGGAGTCCGAACTGCCGCAGTGTGGAAGAAAAGCACTGCATTTTCAGAAATATTACCTACATCGATCTTCTATGCCAGTCTTATTATTATTATTATTATTATTATTATTATTATTATTATTATTATTATTATTATTATTGTTATTATTATTATCATCATCATTATCATTATTAACTTCTTGGTCATATCGCGACTGTTACTGTAATTTCGTTGGTTCACCTCACTCAGTGTATGCCAAACCGATTGCCTTAGTTGCGTAGCGCCTTCCTGTAGCATCTATAGTTGCTATACTATTTGGCAATGTGTGCACTTTGGGGCGATGGAAATATTGGCTGTTCTTGAGTGTACACGTAGTTATTGTGATTCTGGTCGAATGACCATAGTTGCGCAGTTTCTTACCTGCACTATCCGCTTAGGTACCTTGTTGACAGATCACCATAGTTGTGTATAGTCGCCTTCATGGACCATTTTTATGTGTGTGTATATATATATATATATATATATATATATATATATATATTTCTTTAGGTGGAACTTTGGGTCATATTGAACATTCAATCCGGTAGTTAGCATACCCACAATGCGCTTCTTTTTAAACATTTGACTGTTGCAGTCGCGCTATCATCGCGTACAAAATGAAACCGTTTCAAAAACATTGTGATTAGCAAAAAGTAGAAAAAGAGACTTGTTTTTATACGAATAGTTTGTAGAACAGACATGAAAATAAATTATAGTGGGTAGAAAAAGTCGTGTGATTGTAAAACACCTGATTTAGTAACAATTCTAATTCCACCCAGTTTTTCCCAAATTCAGGGAACACTAATCTGGCATGGATGAATATATAAATCATGTTCATGGATACATACCCAGAACATGGTCATCCTGGGAACCATCCTAACAAATAACAGATTCCTATACAGGTCGAGGAATTGACCCCGGGAAGGGTAGCCAAAAGCGCTGGCTGTTGTGTTAAGGAGTTCCAAGAAATATATTAGTAAAATATTCGAATATCGTATGGCCTAAATATGTATGGTGGACAAACTATTAAATCTGGACTGTCACTTCATTGTGCGTCAAATTAAAGCAGTGCTGACTAAACTCCTACAGCAGCATTCTTTACTGCATACCGAAATGTTTTAGTTAATATATTTTGCCCAAAAAGTTTGCTTGGGTCGGCACCATCGGTACTCGCTAGGAATATTCCGTTCGCTCGAAACGAGTTGACGGGAAACAGTTTAGGCCCAGAGTAATATTTAGGATCGGTGTTTAGCATTGAAGTGTAAAGCGGTCGGCTTTTTGCTCGACATATGGAGCCACTAACCAAAGCGCTAGCCTTTCGCTCTCTCTGGCATTACCAGCTTCTATTCTTTAAGTCCTTCCACACGCTGGTAGCTCAAAACTTAAAACGCTTGAAAGCAGCCCTACATAGGAGGGTAATCCAGAAAATAATGACCGTTTGGCTTTAATACATTGAAAAGAAAGTATTTTTAATTAAAAAGTCACCAAATTGAAGCCTATTTTATTTCTTCGCCTAATCACCTCCGTTATTTAAGCGTTTGCTATGCTTATGAGCTTTGAAATTCCCTTGTTGTAGTCCGCTGCCGCAGTCCATTAAGCCAAGATGTTCGGGCACAGTTTCACCAAACAAAGAACGAGAAATGTTTAGGAAAGAAATCTGTAACTCATCTAGGGTTACACGTCTGTCTTGCACGATTTTGTTGTCCACTTGATTCTTCAAATCATCCGTGATGAGTAACGCACATCCGGGTGAATTTCGTCACGCACATTTGTGCGTCCATTGTTGAGTATTTCACTCCGCTTTCTCGCGTTTCTTTCGTTCATTACTGTATCACCATATACTTTTATTAGTTGGCGGTAAATTTCTGCAGGCTTCAACTTCCGAGCATTCAAAAGTCAAATAACATGTCATCTCGCAGTCGGCTGGACTTTGTATCATGCAGTTCAATTTGAACAATCACAGAATGCACATTACTTGCTTCGACTTGCACTCACACAGCACCCAAAAAAGATGAGTAAACCATTAGACTTTGGATATATTTACAAGCTCGACAGCGATCTGCGCAGCTCGAATACACAAATAGTGTTACTTCCTATATTATCTTCGTATCACTTTCGTCCAAAATCATTTTTATTTCTGAGAAGTACACCGCCTCAGCCAGCTTACCCGTGAAACCAGTGGACTTTATTTCGAACGAATGATGTATTACTTGTACAGGTGATTTCTGGCCCAAACCACTGGGCATAGAATGTTCGTACGAAGGCTGCTGTGGAATGTTGATCATAGCTGCTGGTAACTGAAATATCCATTGAATACATCGAACGATTTCTCAAGAAGTCTTAAAAAATTAATTAAGTTTGGGAATTCCTTGTAGCATATTGCTATCAGCAACTAGCGCAAAACTATCAACAAATGTGTAAACTTCTGTTCTAAATACGTTCCATGTCATGTAACATCGAAGTATCTAATAATTTGCTTAAAGTTACATCCACATTGTAGTGCGTCCATACGCAGGTTGGGTGTGCAATATCCTTTCACATGAGTGGTTGAAAAGTGGTATGCAGTTCCTCTTCTTCAAATTTGACTCCCTAATTCGGAAATTTCTGAAGTCTGTACAAGTTCCATTTTCTAATTAAAGCGCTGCCACTGCATACACCCATTTTTATTCGGTACTGAAAATTTGATAACGGATAAATCAGAGAAAACGCTCATAGCGAGATCAATCTGCCTGCTGCTGCTCGTGGCTGACGGCACCATCCGGTCAGGTAGGTGATCCCTATAGTCCTAAATATGCCCACCGTGTAATATTTTACGTAAATTTAATGCAGCAAGTTTACACCACAACCAAGTGTGAGTGCATCTAACGCACATGCTTGAAAGTTTGCGATCCTCCCCTACCCTCTTTATCGTTTCCATAGCAAGAGCTTGTCAGCACGAAAATAATTTTAATAATGTTTCCACACCTTTGTGAAATCTTCTTAATCAGAAACACTTGCATCGCGAGTAACGTAACATAGAACTACTATTTATATGGATACTATAATATACAATGGATATATGTGAATTTGTCATTGGTAGAAATTGTTGTGAATGTATCACATAAGATCATTTTTTGATTAGGCCATTGTAATATCACTTAATCGGGACATGGCTGGGCTACGATTATCACGTGACTTGCATTCACGCAACAGCTGGTCTATCTGATGAACCACTTGCTCTTACTCTTATGACGTTCATAGTTGTACATAAATTTGGAACCATTTCTTTAATTTCTTCAGGTGCTCTTTAGTGCATTATGTGGAGCCATCGTCAACCAGCGCAGTCAGCTGTTTTTGTTAGAAGTAAAGGTTAAACTGTCATACGTTCAAACCGAGGCTAAGCCTTGGCGCCGGAAGGTAAGCATGACGTGTTGGCGATATGATTTCTGGTAGTGCCATGTGTACACAAAAAAGGGAACCGAAAATGCATTCTAAGTGAACATATCAATAGGCGACGTAGCCAATGTGCACGAAAGTGAAAACCGGCTCACCTTCTGTCCTCGGGAATCTGAAAGCCATAGTCTGTACTTGACCCAGTTGGTGCTTTAAAGGGCCGTATCATGTTCCAAGACTGTTCGTCACCAGATCCTCGCCAGAGGCGCTGTTGTTTGTTTTCTTTCCGATCACAGCCTTGCGCCATTCCGTGTGCTATTTTTGCACGATGGTACTCTCGCCCCATGATACCTAGAATCCTGCACCCTTTCTAGTAGTTGTTTTTGAAGTTGCTGGTAAAGATATTTGAACCTCATATTATTTGTGGCCTAACTTTTCTTCAACTTTCGTCAGATTACGTAAGTGGCAGTAAAATAAATGTTCTTGTATAACAAAGCTCAGGGAAAGATTCGTGAAATGATAATGACTACACTCAAGATACGCAGGCTTCATAATTCTACAAGCACTGCTATGTGTGCATATAGTCGTGATCATATTGTCCTTGTGTTTCATGTAATTCCTGGTTTATTGCATGTGTCCAAGTCAGCTGCAGACTACCGTCGGGATGAACAGATTAGCATCGCTAGATCCAGAGATTGGTCAAGTAGGAGAGAGTGTTGAGGTTGATTTGTTAAGAGAAAGCGAGGAGACGGGAATACGTCACAGTCTACAAGATTCCCATCCCACCATTCTCTTTTCACGCCATAAGCTTTGTATTAGTTTATACAGCAAAGCTTTGTGAAAAAAAGGTATTGTTATAGCAGTTAGTGTTGTTTTGTTAATAAGACATAATTCTGCTTCTCCCCCGCTCTCTTTCTCTCTCCAATGCGATAGGTAACCGTTAGGAAAGAAAGCAACAGCTGACAGCGACTTCAGGAAGTATACTGAATTATAACTAATAAACCTGTCTTGAAGGTAATCAGTGTCTCTTTCATGAATTTAATCAAATTATTTTTATTCTCCTAAACTTAACACATATCATAAGTCAATGTGCAATGTCTCAAGGCAAGGAATCACTGAAATCCTATTTTCTAAGGTTATTCTCCTAAATTCCTGAACATTTGGGTACTTACCTCAAACAATATAATTAATCTTTGTAGCAAATTTGAACCTTCTATCTTATGATTAATTAATAAATGATTTAATAAATTCCATGTTCTATAAGAAATGTTGTTTTGACGAAAGATTCCGAAAAAATAGCTAAAACTGTAAAATAATAAAATAAATAAACAATTAAAAAAGCTGTAAAATAATAATAACTTGCTGAAGTATTAAGATATTGAATGTATTGGACTATCCACTGAAATTGGCCCTGGCCACTGTTCAGTTGGGCAACCCATCTTATGTTAATTCTACATTACATTATACATTATTTGCATACTCATAAATTATTTGCTCCTTTCCTCTTTCAACAGTCATTTCCATTTTATTTTCTCTAAATATTGCCCTATTTTCTTACAGTTTTTATCTTAAATGATATTTATGTCAATTTTCCTATTCGTTCTTAAACATACATTTTGATTTCTCCAAACCTCAGTTTCGTTGGATTAAAATAGTTGATCTGATTCATTACCTCTTCCTTTATTATGAGTATCCAATATCTCAAATAAATTATTTTTTATTTCTAGGATTACCCTGTCCTCCACAGAGCTCCCACAGATATATATAAAGTTGAAAAGTAATAGAACCATTCTTCTTGGCTTACATTAGGTTTAATCACATATTTTTTTTATACCTGCTGATTATATACCCTTTCATATTTTGCTTACATTATTTTCTTCAATAATGTTAATTAACTTATTAGCATTTTTCCTTCTCTAAGTATATTTTTTACCTTCTGATAATTCATTATAGAAACATTTACTTTATAAATAGTTCTCTTTAGATTTTATATCTCCTTTTATCCCTCCACTTCAACTTTTCCTTTACTACCCTTTTGTTCACTTTACATTCTTCATCAAACCAGTCATCGCCTAAATATTTCCCCAAGTTTTTATTTCCATCTGCTCATGTGTGCAACACATTATGAAACTTAAAATACAATTGCAGTGTTTTCATAGTTTTGGAGGAGAAGTAACTGTAAAATAGCTTTCTCGATGTAGCATTTTAAAAGTTCACATAAACAGTGCAATTCGGTTATGAATCACTTGCGTATCAGAAAGAACTCAAATAAAATTTAGAGTGAATGTACGAGGTGCAGCTATGTGTCACTCACTACAAATTTCTGCAACAAATTGCAATTTGCAGCTGCTCCAAACGGCGGCCTTTGGTCAACACTTCCAACATGCCTAAAAATATGTCCTTCCGTGATGAAAATGAAGTTAAATGTGCCCATCAGAGAATAATTATGGGGCTTGGGCTCAGGCTCTTGCTCTGGTAGAACTTCGCTCAACATCAATACTGTCCTTCAGGGGCCCCGTAAGGGGGGAGGGGGTTCGACCCCTTCAGCTGCCGTGGTGCGGACGCACTCATGGTACTTCTGATATTACTAGAAGTACGCCGGGCCGAATATTCGAGCCCCTCTCATAAGGGAGTTCGGATTGGGTTGGACTCGGTGTCGTCCTCCGTGGTGTAGTAGTTACCATGCTAGCCTTTAGTCCCCGAGGTCGCGGGTTCAAACCCGGCGGAGGGCGATGGATTTTTTCGGGCGTAAAAATCCTTAGCATGACTTCCTTCGGAAGGGAAGTAAAGCCGTTGGTCCCGTAGATTTACTGCACGTAAAAGAACCTCAAGCCTGATAAAGAGGCCTCTGAGCAAAATTACCGGTCTTTCACGTCCAACATAGAATGGAACACTAAGGACCAAAGCAGTTAAAGAGCATCCATAAGTAAAACTAAATTTAAATTTATTTTGTTGGACTCGGCGGGCAGTGGTTCCCGATACCCATGGGAGATTGGGTACGCCTGGCTGGTTTTCCACCCAGGCGGGTTGTGAGACGCCCAGATGATCTCCGGCACCAACCATGAGTGAGGGCTGATAGATAGTAACTAGGTATACTGTCGGCCCCATCGAGGTTCTTCGGTAGTCTTCCCTGATAGAGTTTTCCCTATTGGGTTGACGCGTGTATGTGGCGTATCCACCTCCTTCCTTGTGTGGCAGGGGATGAGAGGAGGATGGTTTCTTTACCCAGTCTCGGCTTTTGCTGCGGACTGAGTTGTCAGTCCCGGTCCCGTGGTTCTTTATGTCCTTCAGGTGGAGGGGTTCCGAGCCCTTCAGCTGCCGTGGTGCGGGCGCTACGTACCCCTAGCACTCGTGGTACTTCTGACGTTACTAGAAGTACGTCGGGCCGAACATTCGAGACCCTCCCGTTGGGGAGCTGTTCGGATTGAGTTGGTCTCGACTGGGCAGTGGTTCCCTATACCCGTGGGAGATTGGGTACGACTGTATGGTTTTCCATGCAGCCGGGGTTGTGAGACGCCTCAATGTCCTCCGGTACCGCCCTGGAGAGCCGGTAAACGGCATGCTAGATTGCTGTTGACCCCACCATGCAATGGCGAGAAACAATTGAATGCTGAAAGGAATTTAAGAGAATTACCAAGTAATGAACAATTCGAACATTAATAGCGGATATCTCGGAAATGGTTTACGCCACAAGAAAAGCTATTTGAAATAAATTGTGTTTTAAAAGAGATCTACATTTCTTGTGCAGTACGTTTTTGTCTATCACTTAACGTTTAACGGTTGTACAAGATTATGCAAAATTCCTTACGAATGAAGAGGACTTCAAAGGCTATTCCCTGAAAATTCAAGATATGCGTTTTATTTGTCATGTAAACATCTTTAACATATGGTGTTTAAATCAAAATCGTTAGGGCAATTTTTTTAGAAAATTTTCGAAAAAATGTTCCATGTAAAGGTAGTTGGGGTGGGGATTTTCTTGAAAAGCTTCGTGTTGCATCCTTGGAAGATATTGAATTTAAATACCAAGTTTGGTATTTATCCGACTTTTGGTTTTTTATTTACATTGTTCACAGACACACGCATACATGGATATGTTTCCAAAAATGCTTTATTTGGATTCAGGGGGGCCTCAAAATATGTATTTCCGGTGAAATCTCGTTATCAAATTTTTAGGTGGAATGCAATATCTTTAATCTCTATGTGCAGTTTAGTCTCTACAGGGGGGCGCCACAATGACTTCTCGCGTCACCTGAAAACCTTGTTAGGACCGCCCCTATTTACACGCTACCAACCTGAATGTGTTGGAGAACAAGCATATATGTAAGCCACCAGAATAACTCGAAGGAATTTCGTAAATATACACATACCATTAATGCTTAGGTGCCTTCGTTATGTGGCGAAAATAATGTAACTTTACAAAATGTAGGTATAACAATCATAGAGATTAAGGACTCTTCACGCAAACGATCCTTTATTTTGCACCAATTATAAATACATTTTAGATTGTGCTCCTCATTTAAGACAGCCTTGATTGTCGATAGAGATTTGTTTATAAATTCTAAAATTTTGATATTCTAATTTTGTAGCTATTTCAGCCAAATTTTAAATGTTAATACGTAAATGCACTTCAGAATCTTATAGATAAAAATTTCAACCTAGTAGGGCACCGGCTCGCCTAAGTCATTTTTTGGAATTAACCCTATTTTTATACGAATCCAGCCACATTTTTAAACACGTATTAGCCAATTAGCCAATGTGTATAGCAGTTTACAGGAGTTGTTTCATGCCTATAATGCTTAATAGGTAAAAAACGCACGCAGAAGGTATTCTTGCATCTTTTCACATTTCTCGTTTTGTTTCTTTTAGTTGATTGTGCTGGCGTGAATATTGTTTCCTAAAGGAGTGTTGTTAGTAGTAATAATAATAATAATAATAATAATAATAATAATAATAATAATAATAATAGCAATAACAATAATAATAACAATGTGCTGCTGCAGCTGTTTCTGGATCATATTGCGTACAAAGCAAGGGGAACGGAATAAGAAAGGAACCCCAGAACCCCAAGTACTTAAACGCAGAGTAGCGACACGGCAGCTTTCCCCGAGAACAATGCAGGCTTATCGCTTCCGGTGAAGTTTCCCAGCGCCATCTTGATAACACGGTCCAATCTCTGACGTTGTGTACGTAACTGAAAACCGTGAAAAATAGGAAGGTCCGCGGTCGAATACAAAATCGATATATCGAACGTGCCATTCCGACCTTGCAGTGCTTCCTTTCGGAAGGACAAGGCCAGCGTTTAACACTTGTCAAACCTTGTACAAGAATGATATTCACCTTCAGCAGTGCATATTAGCCTCGGCCTACCTCTTCTGGGGCATGATGATTGTGCCAAATTGCGCTGGGTGATATATGCAAGGAGATAGAATTTAGCAACACTTGCTAGTAAGGTCCAAGTTTCACGAAATGTAAATTAGGCAATTTTTTTATAACGTCTTCTGAACGGATCTGCAGGTGCAGTGTCACGAGACCAGCAGTGCATACACATAGTGGTGGTGCTGAGGTTCTAGGCAAAACTGCTCTTTGAGGCTTCTTTTGAAATAGTTACTACAACCACTCACCTATTTCACCAATTAGTAGTCCAACGTCCGAGAAATTCCAGGGGAACGCACACACTTGACAATAAAAGTGGATTTTCAACTTTAACGACGATATTTCCAGTGTAGAAGGGAACATATATTTCAACGTATTTAGACATAAAATTAAAGAATGTCTTTAATGCCCGTTCAAATAGGGACAGAATTATAAGAAAACACTTAAAATGGACAGATTCAGCAGAGGCGTACCTAGAGAGGGGTTTTGGGGGTTGGACCCCCTTGGTAAAAAAAAAAACATTAATAGCAAAAATAGCTTTATTAAAACAATAGCATCTTTCTAGGTTGGTAGGAACGAGATACTTCCTAATCGTATCACTAGCAGCGCAATATTTACGCAGCATATCTAAGACAGTATCATCAAAAGTGACAGCAACAGAAACTGTACTTTAGAAGGCGTGGGTACAACCGTGTTAAGATATCGGGGGCATGCTTTCGTTCCGGTGCTAACTTTGAGTCGTTTCCAAATGAGTGCAATATCTCCCACTTTTAGAATATAACTAACCCCTATTTTGTAATGAAATAAAATGGCCTGCAGCGGTAATATAAAATACTTCATTAATTATCGTGTCACAACACATATGCCGCTTAGAATTCGCAAAACATCCTATCCTAATTTTAATTCCAATTAAATAAATAAATTGAGTTGTATTTTATGGGCGCACTTTAACTGTTGCGTCCCATTCTATAATGGACGTGAAAGACCGGTAATTTTGCACCGGAACCAAATCCATCACCCTCTGCCGGGTTTGAACTTAATTTCAATTGCAACACCTTAATATGTCAATTAATAAAATCGAATTATTTAAATATTTAAACTCAGGATTTGTTCATATTTATCATTTGAATTGATACAAATTGTTTTAAAACGGATCTCTATACTCATTAATGCTTTTTCTGGCTACGCCCTTGGTTTCACGTACTTTTTACTTCCTCGATTACTTACCCATAGTATTTAGAGGAAGAAGAAAATAATTTTTAGAAAAAGGTTCCCGCCCATTTGGTGTGGACAGTATAACTCAAAAATAAAATGTCGGATAAATATATTTTATAAACAGACGGGCAAGAAAATTTTAATCGAGTATATTAAACGGATTTCAGGTATTTGTGTAAAAACATTAGTCTTCATAAACATAAGCAATAACACAAGGGGTTCGGAGATTGCCGATAAATTCACGAACGTAGTGAGTATTTTGGGCAGCTCAGAACCTCGATTGATACTTATGAGGACTATTTCACGAATGAAATAAGAATTTAAATAAGATTTCCCTAAAATTCGCTCACAAGATGTTGGTAATTTTATTACATATTTATGAATACTTTAGCTATTGAGTTATCTTGAGGCTGCAATAGACGAATGTCGATTACTGTCAGAAATGCCAAAAGACAAAAGCATTCGGTTTTAACAGTCCTAATTGTAGGTACTACGCTTTTCTCTTGTTATCAGATATAACATCAGCTTACATCACTAGAATTCAAAATTTGATTTTAACATTTATCTCTTTTTGGAATACACATTAATTAAATTACTGTTTTTAAAACTGCAGTTATCAAACTGAATGGAAGAATCTAAGCTTTTTTATATATGACGTCGTAAAGTTTGAAGAAGAAGATTTGGAAGCAAAATTTTGTAATCTATTTAGTTCTTCCGTGGTCTTCTTTATTCTGAACATAAGGTTAGCGTACTGAGAAAACAAAGGAAAGAAGCTACAATAATATTCCAGCAAAATAATGCCCCTGCAAAATTATCCAGAAGTGTAGCTGAGATTGATCGAAATTCAATTCCATTATAGTAATTGTTCGGAAGTGAAATGACGTCATGTGAATGAATTATCCAAAAGTAAATATTTTATAGCGGCAGAAAAAAAAATGTTATGTCAAGTGCAGGTACTTCCGAGAAAGTTATTATCCAGGAGGAACATTTAAGGCAATACACCTGTGAAAAAATTTAATTGTAATGTTTTCTTTCTCTCCCTTTTTGGTTTAAATTTAGGTTATTTATAACATCCAAGGCCTACAGAAACGAAAACTCAAGTGATGAAGCACGACTGCTGAAATGAACCCGGTGATCGGAGTTATCCGATTAATTTTTTCAGGATAAGGGAAAATCGCGAAAATAAAAAGCCAGGAAATACGCGCTAGTTGGAACTCGAACTCGAGATCTCCGGATTGCTAGGCAGGCATGCTGTCATTACTCCACGGATGGGAGCTGCATCAGCGTTATCTAACCTGCGAAACAAATGAGGTACCATACAACACGAAACTGGTCTTTTTTCCTGGAAGAGTGGGAATTTCCTTTATTCTTCAGAGACAGATCTTTCCGTGTATAGGTAAATTCAGTGATTCCCAACAATGTTAACTTTTAATCTCCCCTTTGTTAGGGAAGAATATTTTCCTCCAGAGATATTTATCGTGCTAAATTGCCATTCTTTGGGGAATTTTAATACAATATGGAAAGTTGGTCGTGTTTCAAATGCTTAATTGTTTCGAATTATTGATAGTGTAAATTCTACTTTACTCAGAACAAGAACGGGAACGAAATCCACATGCATTTTAGAGAAAATTCAAAATATGCATTGCATTTATCATGTTGTTAGTTCAAGTTTTTAAATCATAATCGTTTAAAGAAATTACAATTAATATAATCTCTCCAGGTAATGGGTTATTTGAATTGAGGAAATTCCCCCCTTCCCAGAAAAGTCATCTCGCATTATGCGAAGATGTCTCTCGCAAATACCCAATTTTGTACTTAGACGACTCCTTCGTTTATGAACAGCGATAAACAAAAAGAAATGTTTTCTTGGTACCTAATGTTCTTTTTAATTAGGAGCCTCAAAGCAACTCTTTCTATTGAAATTTCTATATCAAATTTTTCTGTCGAATGCAACATTCCCTTTACTTCAAGTGATGAGCTGCGATTGAGAATTCTAAAACAAAACTGGAAATAGAGGAGAAAGCATTGGTTCTCCTTCCACAGCCCAAGCGCGGACTCTAACGACCTCATTTTACGTAACAAGAGAATGAGAAATTTCAGACTTTACATATGGCCTCACCGTGGCATTCGTTCAGAGGATAAAAGAGTATTTGTAAACTCCATACATATTATATATATATATATATATATATATATATATATATCCGTAGTGTAAGGAGTGTAAAACTTATAGAAAAAAACTAAATGTTTCCACTATAGAAGAAAAAAACATGTTACATAAGGAAACACTTTGAAGGAATTAAAGAAACCGGAGATCTATTCATATGTTTCGTGAAGTGCCATTTCCGAGCATTAAAGAATCCCGTCGCTGCTCGCAAAGAAAGCATTCGTAGGTCTATCAACTGTATAATTTTCGCCTTTCACGATCTGACTGCATTAAAATATGGATGTAACCATCAAACTATGGTCGAAACGTTTGTTTCCAAACGTACCAAGTGCATTAGGATGCATTTCACAGGAGAGCAAATAGATTTACTGTAACTATAAGAACTGTACATTAAATTGTAATTTAATGCAGAACTTTCCTGGAAATCCTGGAAACTTTGACATTTTAAGATATACTGCATAGTGTTTCCCCTACCCAAACCCTCACCTCGGACTAGCTCTTGTAAAGTATTCCCTATGTGTTTCAGATTACATGGTAAAAGCTGTAGGCCCCCTCGTTTCTTCGCCGCCCTCATTGTTATCTTACTATCGGAGGTAACAGACATTGCCCGCTGGTCCCAGTGCTGGGTGCCTCCAGCTGATTAATAAATGGGCCGTCATCTCTTGGTGGAACGAGGTTCCTCCAAAAGGTCATTGACGAGGTTCCCGAAGGTCATTGGCTGTAAGGTGAACATTGGAAACAACACAATTTCTTGTGGGGATTTAATTTTGGATTAAGTATGTTTAGAAACAAAATGTGGCGTAGAGCTGTTCACTGAATTAAAAAAAAGCGAAATAACATTCTTTAGTGTATTTATCGCAATGAAACAACTTGAAAACAATTGGGAATTATAAATTCACAATTATATAAGGCGTTCATTCAAGAGCTCGGGCTAAAGAACTACGTATGTCACTTTAATTATTGGGAGATTTTAAACCAGTGTTGTTCATAGTTCAGGGTTATCCCGTTTTAAATTTGCATGTTTTATAATTAGATTTACTTTACGTAAATAATTACTTAAACTAGGGAGTTTTGGAATAAATGACTTGTACATCTTACCAGTACCTAAACAAACTGTATCACTCATCGTAGTGAACATAAACCTTTTTTTTTTCTTTTTCTTTCTCGATGTCATCCGTGGTGTTGACCCTTGAAAAACATCAGGGGTTCTCCATTGGGATTAACTGTAGCCGGCTTTTTGTAAGGTGGGTTAGGCTGTACGCTAGCCTGGATAAGTTGAGGGTGAAGATAATTGTAGGAAGGTGTCTTTAACTCTAAAGTTATCTAATCAACCGGACACAAAGGTGCCCTCATTCTGGTGTAACGGATAGCGTGTCTATATAATAATCCAGAGGGCGCAAGTTCGATTCTAGGCTGGGAAAGACGGATAAGGATTTTTTTTAAGGTTTCCCCTCATCCTAGTAGATAAATTCTGTGTGATTCTCAGTCTTTAGATACTGAGTTCGCTTAAAAAAATAAATGATCACCATAGCAGTTGTTTTAATCAACAACAAATTATCATGGTAATGTGTGCTTTCACTAATGCCAGTTGCTATACCATAACTTGTAAATATATATATATATATATATATATATATATATATATATATATATATATATATATTGCATAAAATGTACGTCCTCTAACCGCATGGTTAGGTGCTCTGTTCGGCATTCTTCATTGCAGTGCAGACAGGAAAGCATTATTTGAGATGGATCCATACCGTCCAGATTTGAAAGTGACTGTTTTCTCAACAGGGAAAGTTAGGAATGCAAGTGCTTTTAAACGCTTTAAAAAGATGAAGGTTTTTGTCTTAAAATCAGTGAAAGTGACACGTGTTGGACATTAGAACGAAGAAGCGGTTGCTTTCTAATCTGTCTCTTGAAGGAAGGAGGGGATATCATTCTGTTGTGAACAATGCTTGACGTCATTACCGATACGAACAAAGTGCACTGGTTACTCATTGTCCACTCCGAGTACAGAGTTCAATGGGATACCTTGCTCAGATTGCACGGGAAATTGACTTGTTTTGAAGAAATTGCGCGTGGTCAAAATGTTTTCAGCTGATGAGGCCTTAATGACAGTGAGTCATAATAGACTGGCCAGCAAGATTTGTATATCGGTATCAGCAGAAACAAACTTACTTGCCTGTCTCCCTACTTTTACTACACACGCTCTTCGTAGTGACCTTTTCACTAGAAGCCCATGTCCTGAAATTCTGCGTTTGGTGTTTGGGAATGTTCACATTATTTAAGATCACAACTATTATTAAAATTGTTTGTGACAATCAGAAGCACCTCGGGCATCTTCGGACACGGTAATCCCCCTGACATTGCTCGCTTTGGTGTTCCTGGTGTGGGGTAAGATTTTATCCTAAAACAGACCAACCCAATGGGAGAGGGGTTATAATTTGTTCGAATGAAGACAATTTGGAGGTTTATCAGTATTAAAAACATATTTTCGCCATATTAACATAAAGTGTACTCTAGGTTCTTTTTAGGGGTGGTAACGCGAAAAAGCACCAAAAAGGAAGAGTTGGCAAATCTTCCGAAGGAGGCCATTTGGAGGCATTTCAGTGCGCCTGTTTTTGCTAAGTAAATAGGCAAAACATCTTCATTTTTTTAGGATTGGTAACAAGAAAAGCACCCGTATCGGTTAGAAAAATCTTCCCAAAGAGGCAATTCGGCGCTTTTAAGCACAAATGGGACTGTTTCCTGAATAGTTTCATTAAATGAACGTAAAAAAAAAAGCTTTCCCTTTGGTTTTTATACAAATTGATAATTTGTATTGCGAATTTGTTAATAAATGTTCGCGATCTTTCAACCCGCATTTGAGGTAGATATCTCGAGTGTTCGAGATCGCCTTGAAGGTTTATCAGAACAGTTGTATCAAATGAGAAGATTTAATGCCCGTACGGGCACCTCGCCGTGGAGCTCAAGCGGTAAGAGCATCGACACGGAGAACCCAAGATCCATGATTCAAATCCCGGCATGATATTGGATTTTTCAACTCTGATTGAAGTTTCCAACTTAATGACTACACACGACTGGTGTAAATAACAATTATAAAATAATTGTTCCTATACATTAACTATCGTCTCAGCTTTCTTTCTTAAATAATTATGAGCTCTAGAATTTTAAAGCTGTACAACTTGTTTATTTTCACTTCAGCAATATTACACACAAAATTTAAATTGGTTTGAACATTAATAAAGCTGGAAATTGTTGAACAATTTGGACCTCAAGAGGTCTTTAGTTTGCTTCACTATCAATTTCCATTTTTCAAATGTGAGAGATGATAAAAGTAGAGCTCTCCATAGCATGCCCCATCCTTAAAAAAGCGTGCATTATAATAACAGTGAAATATACGTTGTAAATTTAAAGCCTAAGTACCAACTCCTCTCCATCCCATCTGTTTGTTTTTGTTTTCCTTATTTAAACGCCGTAATGTTTTCGTTTACACATGGTTGATTTAAACTCGTTTAGCTGTTATTGCACAATGCAGCTGTCTGTATGAATTAATATAAGGAGGTTGTGATAAACAGTGATCCAAAAAGTATTCGACTCCAAATTAAAACATTCTAGTAACCAAATTAACGGAGAGAAAACTCATTTTTGATAAGCGGAAAGAAAAAACGATATTACGTTTACATGCTCTGCCGTTTCTTATTTCTTTCCTCAAATGTCTCATTTTATTAGTTTTTATAACTTTTTTTAATTGCACAGATTTAAAAATATGCATTTAGTACTAGAGCAGTTTTAACATAATACTTGACAATTTCACCAATGAAGATATAAATTCGTGAAGTTGTAAAAACAGAGATATTAATGAGAAAGTTCCGTAAAAACGTCGACAATTCCTGACGTCAGATCAAAACCGATGCTTATTACAATTTCAGACATTATACAACAATTTGACCCTAATTGTTGGTTATCATTTAAAAAATTAAATTGACCTTAAAAAGACCATCACGTCTTTCAAACAAAACACGACTAATGGCATTTATTTCCCCCATAATATCAAGCAACTTTTATTAAAGACATTTCTTTCTACAATGATTAGTTTTGGAGATATTGTACAGTCTCAACTTAAATGGTCCACCCCCGTATAAAATTCATTGCAAATGAAGAGGACTTCACTGTGACGCGACACAAGAATAGGGACAATAACAACATGACCACTGTACGCTCTCATTAATACAAAAAAGGGAAAACTGACTTGTCTCACCCTTAGCTTGGGACATGTATTCATAACTGTAATGAATGATACCTACTTCCTGATAATAGCCACCTCTCCACCGATAAGCAGCCCTTTCCGACTAACCAAGAATGCGAGTAAAGGCTGTACAACGCTACTCTTATTTCTCAATTGAACAGTGAAATTTCTGATGTTTGCAAAGTTATCCTTATGTGAAATGTCCATAATATAAGAATATTTATATACTCGATATAAATGCAAGAAAGCAACTGAATAAAGATGCAAAGGACAGGAAAATTATAAAATAATAACGCAAAATAAAAAAATGCGCTAAAATAGAAAATGGCATAAAATTGCCTAATAAATGTGTATTTTCATAGTATGGCACCCATGATTAGGATTTATGTACACGTTAGCAACGTCTATGATGTAACAGTTGAAAGATGACATGACATCACTTAATCAGAAACTGGGCCCCGGTTAAGATGGTTTTGGAGAAGAATAGAAAGTGGGTAACACGCGCCTCAAACAGAAGCAGCGTGTAACCGAAAGCAAAGCGCTGTTAGGTTTTCATTATTGGAGGTGTGTTACTGTGTCATGGCTGGCGATCAAAATCAAGAGACCAGGACGTTTAATTGAAGGTATTATTCTACTTCATGGTAACTCATGTCCTCATTCGCTGAACTGGTAAGAAGTGGAGCATACGTCCAGGAGGTTTTGTCGTCTTGCGATTTTCAAGTAATTTTGGTGGCTAACAGTAAAAGAGCATTTGTTTCACACTGTTTATTTCCACAGTTTTCCTAACTCAAACCAGTGTGAAACTTGCAACTTATAATACAGATTCGGAGAATTAGTTTTACAGAATAGAAGAAAAATAATGTTTAAAAAAATATATATATATATCTTACGCGTTTCATTCACAGAGTTTCTCTACCCGTTATCGTTTGCTCTTATACATCTATTACAAACTATTCATATAAAGGTTTACTTTTCTACCTCTTTTTGTAAATCGAAATAAACCTTTGCAGAAATACTTTCGTTACACATTTCGTTCTAGGTACAGGGGGAATACAGAAAGCAGAATCGATAGTCGTAGTATGTCTCTATGCTGGCCTTGAAATTTCATTCTCTTTCCATGACATCGCGAGAAGCAAGTGAATGGAGGCATTACTTTAAAAAATGACAAAGGCACTGAAAAATTCAATGCAATAAAAACGGATATCTAGGGTATGGTTGATGCCACAGAAAACTTTATCGAGTTAAATTGTGTGTGTTTTAGGATATCTATATTTTTTGTGTAATAAGTTGTTATTATCTTATGGTTATACCAGATTATATAATAATCCTCCCGAATGAAGAGGACTTCGCAGGCTATAGCAAGAAAATTCAAGGTATACATTTTGTCACGTAAATATATGAAATATATGGCATTCTAATCAAAATCGTGGGAGCCATTTTTGAGATGATAACATTTTTTAAACATTTTTCTATCTAAAGAGTAGTTTGGGTGGGGTATTTTTCTGAACAACTTCGTGTCGTATCTTTGGAAGAATACTGAGCTTAAATACAAAGTTTGGTGCTTTTCCGACTTTTCGTTTTTGAGTTGTGCTGTTCACAGATACATTCGCTAAAATTACTTTTATTCCAGGGGCCTCAAAACACGTATTTCCGGTGAAGTCTCGATATCGAATTTTGGGATGGAATGCAATACCTTCTCAGCCTAGTAGGTAGTACGTGATAGAGAAAGTAAAAATAAATGTTTTTTAAGAACCTAAAATAAATCTGATACTGTTAGTGTAGAATTGCAGAACTGTTATCGAAAAGTTCAAATAAATTATAGGAAGGAAGGTACACTCGGTTTAAAGAATGGTGCATTATTAAGAAAACCTCATGTTGGTGTATTTAAGCAATGTTTCTCTCCTTTAGGGAGAAAAGAAACCGAAATTTAATCCCAATCGTGGAAAAAGTACATTAATCTAACCTGGCTTAACCGGAACAGTGGAATAACGAAAAGGACTCCGTTACCAACATAAATTAATGCTGCATTGTATTCAAATGAGCGGGAGTCATTCAGGAGGCCCTGAAAGCATAACTGAAGGCTGCGATTTTACTTTAAACACTCGTCAAATAATGAGATATTACAGCATCGTTATGTGCTCTGTATACGCAAAATCCACTTCCTGTGTGTGTGTGCAAGAAAGCGAACAAGCGTTAAAAGGTGGAACTTTCACTTCATGGATGCAGAAGGAAAATTCATATTGGAATATTTCAGATGAGAACAGGAATAGTACAAATTACAGAGCAAGATTTGTTAAAAACTAGGTTGCATTTGATTACTTTAGGTTGCTTAAATATTTAGCGTAAAATAATTTTATATATATAGCACGTTTAGATGTTAATTATGTATCTTAGGTAACACACACACACACACACACATATATATATATATATATAATCTACATCGGGAACTTTGACTTGAGAAACAACTTATAGTGTTATTCGTTGAACTCTTTAAGTTTTCTTTACGATGGTTTTATTCATTTTTTACTTTCTCTACTGCGTATAGTAAGTAGGGGAAGTATTGTATTCCACCCAAAAATTCCATACCGAGATTTCACCGGAAATATATGTTTGAGACCCCCTGAATCCAAAAAAAAGAAGCGTTTTTGGAAACATGACCGTGTGTGTGTGTGTGTGTGTGTGTGTGTGTGTGTGTGTCTGTCTGTCTGTGAACAGCATAACTCAGAAACGAACAGTCGAATAAACACCAAACTTGGTATTTAGGTTCAGTATCTTCCAGAGATGCGACACGAAGGTTTTCAAGAAAATCCCCCACCCCAGATTACCCTTTACATGGAACATTTTTCGAAAATTTTAATTTTCTCAAAAATGGCTCTAACTATTTTAATTAAAATATCATATGTTTAAGATATTTTCATGACAAATGAAATGTATATCTCGAATTTTCTGGGAATGTCTCCAAAAGTATCTCCATTGTGAACGACTTTTGCATAACTGGTAAACCATAAGAGATAGACAAAATTTTACTACACAAAAATGTAGATCGCGTTAAAATACACAATTTATGTCATACACATTTTTTTTTTTGAGTGAACCATTTTCGAGATATTGCTTGTTATTCCCTTAAATTTTCCAATACTTATAGTTTTTCTCAAATGGAAATTCGTTATTCATTTTTTTGTCCTGGTAATGCAAAGAGAATGGAATACTGCACTTAGCAACCAGCTGTTAAAATATTTGACTATCGCTTAAAGCCTACCAATTCCCCTTGCACCTACAAGAAAATTAGCAATAAAATTAACACCTCGATATCTCGATTGACATGAGGCATATGGAGAATAAGCGTTTGTAAAAATAGTTTGCACAAGAGTAGAGAAAGTCATGTGAGTGTAACACATCAGATTTTTTATTTTAACCCCCCTCCTCCCGAATGTTTCATACAGCTGTTGAAGATGTTTGATTAGACATCTTTAGAATGGCATGGTGCGAACTCATGATGAGCCGTTAGTATAATGAACTATGTGTGGTTATTTTTCAAAAAGAATGGTTGCTAAACCCATTGAGGCTATTCAACTGTTTTCATCAAGGAAGAGCTGCAGAGCAACGCTGCGTAAAAAAGCTGGAGCTGGCTCCTCATAAACAGACAGTGTGACGCGGGTTGCGTATCGATTTGTGGGCAGCCCACAAGATTCTCAGGTGCCTACGTCACATGCTCACCAGCTGGGCATAGCAACAACACAGCTCACGATCATATGGGCCGATAAATGTCAGGTGCATGCGTGCGTATATACAAGCAGCTTCAGTCACCAGCATTTGCACATCCAGAACAAAGCTAGTGACATCAATACATGCCTTTATGGAGACATGATGAAACACACTTACTAAACCAGATTAAGTTTCCTTATTAAATGACTTCCTTGTTTAATAAAAGCTGGAGTTCTGTACAAAGTAGAGCGTATATTAGCTCTGCTTACTCTGGAATGATTTATACGATTTATTTTAGAGAACGAGTAAAGACATTTTAGAATACTTTAACTGATCGTTCATGTGATATCAAATTGTAACACACACACACACACACACACACACACACACACACACACACACACACACACACACACACACACACACAAAACAACAACGTTCTCTACCCATTATCATTTGAATACCGATTTTACGAGGTTCTATTTCAGTAGGAGGTCTAACAAAACTGTTGCATATCATATATTCCTTTTGTAAGAAATGGGGTTTAAGAATAAATTTAAAAAAATCAAAGATAATAGTATTTAAAAAGAGCTATAAATTGAAGAAGGAGGAAAAGTGGTATGTGGAAGGGGAAGAGTTGCAAATAGTAAACAAGTTTGATTATTTGGGAGTGAGAATAAGTAGTAATCGGAGGTGGAATGAACACAAGATAAGTGCCTTAGGTAAGGAAAGATTAGCAATGACTGCTATAAGAATATGCTTAAAGAAAATACCACATATGCAAATTAAATGGTTGGGAAGGGTTTACAAAGCTGTAGTTGAAGCAAAAATGGTCTATGGATCAGAGATTTGGGGAAGTGACAAAGGATGGGAGATGATTGATAAAGTACATAGATCGTTCTGTAAATGTATGTTAGGTTTATCTATTTCATCACCTAATGGAGCAGCAATGTTGGAGTTGGGAAGAGTAGGTAGCAAGGGCATGATAGTAGAAAGAATACTTAAATATTGGCATAGATTGAAATCATTGAATTTTACAGGAAATAGGAATGGATAACTTATGGGAGGAGAGAGAGGTGTTAGTTAAAGGTTTCTGGAAAGAAGCAAGGAACAGAGTAGAAGATATAGAGAAACAAGAATTATTTCAAAGTCTGGAAGAAAAGAACAGTTTGGAACTATATAGACAATTAAAGGTGGACTGGGGAAGGGAGAAGTATGTGGATGTAGGTAATAGGTTAGTGAGAGAAGGGTGGGCCTGGTCTAGATTAAGTGCATATAGGCTAAGGGGAGATAGGAAGGGAGCGAATCTGGATAGATGTCCTCTTTGTGGAGAGGCAGATAATGATTTGCATTATATAATTCAATGTGAAGAAACTAAGTTGTGGTGAGATCAGTTTTTACCTAAAGAATGGGAGAATGTTAACAAAGAAGTATTAAAAGTTAGGATTATGAAAATACAAAAGGAGAGGGATATAAAAAGAATAGGAGAATATATGGGGAGAGTAAGAGAAAAATGGTTTAGAAAAATAAAGCAATATGAATTTGTTATGACCCGCCATGCATAAATAACCACGGTGTTAAAATGCATGATGGACTAAAGAAAGAAAAAATAGCAACTCAAAGTAATGTATTAAAAATTGTAAGAATGTTCTATAGTATTATGGAAATAAATACACACACATACATATTTACCTACCTAATGTTACCGAGCGAAATAGCTCCGCAGTAGCGTGCGAGGCTCGCATTCGGGAGGTCCTGGGTTCGATTCCTGGGGCCAGCCACCCTGACCATGAGTTTTCCCTGGTTGGCAAGGCGAATGTTAGGGTGTTTTCTACCACGAATTTCATTTTCCCCATTTGCTATAATTTTGCTTCCCCTTTCATGTTTAAGTAGGCTTAAGGGTGAAGTGTCGGTCGGTGTCGGACAGATAGTGCCGGTGCTTTTCGTTGGAAAGTTTTTTTTCTCAACTCTGCCTTCTCTGAGCCGCCTCGGGTGGATAGCGTTTTTCCCGGCTCTCCAGAGGGAAGACTTTTCTGAGCAGCCTGTCGGTTCGTCAAGTTTGGAAACGTTAGGGACCTCTGCGCGTCTCTGTCGGTCTACCTGCGGCCTGTAGCCTCCTACGGTTCCTTCATTTCAACTATGCCTCCTTGGGATGATAAGCACAAAAGATCCGCGTTGGGTCGATGTGCAAGTTGTTTCCTTCGTTCCCTGGTCTTACATTAATCATACTTAACGTTAACCATACTAAATATTTTAGAAACAATTTCAATTGTAGTGCCATTGCATACTTTGTAATGCATAGGAGGAAATATTAAAATGTTAATAAAACATGTGGAGATATATATATATATATGAGCCATGAGCTTATCTAAAATAAACAGGAAATATTTTAGGAATATATTGAGATCTATATTTGTTCTGTGGCGAATTTTTGTCTAATTTTGGCCATTTCCAAATTATAGAAAATTTCACAAGATTAAAAAAAACTGATCCGATTTATAGGAAAGTTAAAATATCTAGAGAGTAGATAAAATAAGATAACCGTTTTTCATTGGTGAGAGAGGAAGTAATTCTATTAATAGTGAGTCGTCCTCCGTGGTGTAGTGGTTACCATGCTAGCCTCTAGTTCCCGAGGTCGCGGGTTCAAATCCGGAGGGCGATTGATTTTTGCGGGCGTCAAAATCCTTAGCATGGCTTCCTTCGGAAGGGAAGTAAAGCGGTATTCCCGTGTCGTAGATTTACGGCACTTAAAATAACCTCAAGCCTGATAAAGAGGCCTCTGAGCAAAACTGCCAGTCTTTCATGCCCAATATAGAATGGGACGCTAAGGACCAAAACAGTTAAAGAGGGTCCATAAATAAAACTCAGTTTAATTTAACTATTCATAGTGATATTTCCACTATTTTTAATAACTTAAAATAATGCTGACAGTTCTTGCTTGTTTTTTAATGTTATATAGCAGTATATTGATCAGCCGGCAGAAAAAATTCAGCTCTACGTGTCAGGTTTATGAAGCACGTGACTTGTTACGTGTGTTCCCTTTGGTCGAGAGGAGGCAAATACAAAGCGAAAGTAAGGACTTAAACCACCCAGCTATCCAGTCGGAATGGACGAGACTTTACATAAATATTACTTACATTTAAAAATAGGCGGCTATCTTAGTCGTAAAAATGTTCAAATGTTCTCTACTCATCTTATTTCAATTATGCCCTATTTACTCTCTCATGCCATCCCCTGAGAATTGCGATGTTTTAATCAAAATAATCACAGCTTTTAATTTTAAAATGTTTGAAAACTACGAACATGTTTTCACATGCGAAGAACTAATAAGGGTGGCATGTGCAGTAGAAAGCTGATGACTTGAGTTAGATTTGTAGCATATAAGCATGTTTGTGCACATGTTATCTTGATAAAAGTTATGCTGATTGCCGAAATGTGTTTATTTTGTCTTTCCACAGCTGTTGCGTTACGATCCGTTTAACTAAAATGTAGTCCCTCCAAACAAAGAAAGGAACTTTGACCGCCTTTGTGATCTATGAGCGTGGTTCATGTTTCGGGAGTCGTAAAATTGAAACTCAATCAAGCTGCCTTTACAAATTTTTATTTTCTTTACAACGTATCTAGTAGGCAGGGGAAGTATTACATTCCACCCAAAAATTTCATTCCGAGATTTCAACGGAAAAACATATTTTGAAGCTCCCTGAATCCAAAAAGTTTATTTTTAGAAAAAAAGTGGTGTGTGTTTATGCGTGTGAATAGCATAAATCTAAAACAAAAGGTTGGATAAATACCAAACTTGAATTTCAAAAAATGACAAGTATTGAACAATTCAAACAATTAACAACGAATATCTCCGAAAGAGTTGACACAATTTAGTTATTTGAAATAGAGTATATGTTTTAAAGAGGTCTACTTTTTGTGTAGTAAATTTTGTCTATCGCTTATGGTTTACTCGTTATACAAAATTCCTTATGAATGAAGAGAACCCCTGAGGCTTTTCCCAGAAAGGTCAAGATAAACATTTTTCTTTGTCATGTAAATCTGTTTTTTGACATTTTAATCAAAATCGTTAGTGCCATTTTTTAGAAAATAAAATTAACTAAACGTTTTTTCATGTAAAGGGTAGTTTGGAGTGGGGAGATTTTCCTGAAAATTTTGTGCCACGTCTTTGGAAGATATTGAACTTAAATGCCAAGTTTAGTATTTATCGGACATTTCGTTTTTAAGTTATGCTTCATGCAGTGACACACACACACACACGCACACACACACACACACACACACAAGGAACGTTTCTAAAGTTTTTTATTTATTTATTTATTTAGGGGGACTCGAAACACGTATTTCCATTGAATTGTCGTTATGGAATTTTTGGGTGGAAGGCAATACTTCCCCTACTGACTAGATATATGGCAGAAAATTAAAAATGAATATGTTCACTGCAGTACATAAAATAATGCGGTTCAAGAGAACCTGACATTTCTAGGCTACTAGTATCGCACGCCGTGAACTTGACATCTTTCCCGCCATTGAAGGAGCTTGAGATGAAACCAATGAAGAAAAATCATTATCAAGTATTGACAGAATCTGCATCTCGCTGTAGAGAGTTTTTTTTTTTTTCCATTCAGGAAGAATACTAAGGTTTATTAGATGTGTAGATTCATAGCATTTTTGGCCTAGTTTGAGAAACAAACCTGCTGCCCCCCCATAAAACTGTTGGTAAAGGATTTACTTACCAACTTTATGAAAGGAAATGCTGAAACTGGCCACCGTCGTTGTCCATACATTTTTGGCACCTCTTTAAGAAACTATCCAACATGGACGGTGGCCAGTTTCAGCATTTGCTTTCATAAAGTTGGTAAGTAAAGGATTTAAAAGTAATTTTAAAAATGTATGGTTTTATCAGCGCCTTTCTATGATAGCGGCAGACGGCAACGAACGCCGAGGACGCGGACAGGGAAAAACACCGCGCATGCTGTTCGTAGTTTTTTGGCTCATTCCGTAGTACGGACGCTACTAAAACGCCAACAAGGGACGCCGAATGGAGTGGAAAGTAGTGCGCACAGCATCTGTCGTAATATTATAATCAGCTACATATGAGTACTGCTAGCCGCTAGGAAACGAAGCAACCTAGCTTATGACTTACATTTTGATCTTGTGTTCTAATGCGTTATTCAGAACAATAATATTAACAGAAGAGCAAGCAATCTAGTGAACGGTTTTTTATAGTAGCGTTACTGCAAGTATGCTATTGTTACCGACGGAGCAGCAATATAACCTCAAGTAGTTCCTATTATTTAAAACAAAAACGAAACATAACACTAACCTATAAAAGGAAAGAATAGCACACACCTTTCAACATTTCAATTCCATATGTGCAACGTTGATATCAAACTCCAATGCCTTTTAGAAAATTAACTATATACATAATTTTGTACATTTTACCAAATTTTAAATACAACTAATTTTCTTCCATCTCAATAAAACTGTAAAGATCGTGAGATGGTTTTGTGTATACAACAAGAAGGCAGACACTTCGTGTTTCGTGGCAACAAATGCACTTAAAAGCATCAGAAGTGTTAGTGCTGGGGGACATGACGTGATTATAAAATGTGATGTAAATCATGAACTCAGATGATGACTCTTACACAAAGGAAATGGGAAGACAAAGCGGGGAAGATTCTTTTTACGCATTTTCCTAGGATATGAGATACGACGCTAATAACGTCACAATTAGGAAATATTCCACGCCGACGGGGTTTGCCGTCTAGTTCCAAGGCTTTCAGTCATTGCTTTTCTGCGTAATCGGATCCTTCTCGGATATTCTGCTTACGTCACGGTCCGGGGGATGATGTGCAATTGTTTATGGTGACGTCACAACAGCTGCACGTGGCCGCGACCTTGTGGCAAGAAACAGGAACTAAACACAAGTGCCAGCGCGAGGCACCGGCCGGTTATTAATTTACAGCAGTGCCAAGTGTTAAAAGTATCTATCACCTCTCTCAGAATATTGGAAAGAAGAGGGCTTGAAAATAGATTATCGAAGCTACTTCGCCATAGAGAAAACGTGAGTAATCCGGCTATTGTCGCATTGTTCGGCGAGGATTTTCGTCCGTGTACGAGCTACAGTTAACTAAGTCGCATATACTTGCGGATGTATTCCGGGGTGAAATATTTGTCGGATGTACGTAAATACACTGTAAAATTACAATTTAAAGATATCTCTTACTAGTTCCTAGAAGTGGAGGAAGAGTCAATTTATGTGTCTATGTCTCATATATAATCTTAGAAATTAATAAATATTGCTAATACTTTCAGTATAACGGAAATGATTGTTTCTGATGTCTCGGACTACATGATAATTTCGAAATTTTTTTAAAGGATGCAGAGGTTATTTTGGGGGGGGGGGGAATTCACAGCAATTTCCCCCTATTTCTTTGAGTATTCAAACTTATTATGAACATGAAATGGTTATAATTAAGTCCTTAGGTGCACAGTACGTTAGACGTTTTATCGGTCATATTACAGTTAAAAATTAATTGGGAAGGAGACGAGGGAACTTGAAAATGAGGAGAGTATTCATATTGGGGGTTATTGCAAAATATAGGATGGACCATTTAAGTTGAGATTATTCAATATATCCAAAACTAAGCGTTGTAGAAAGAAATGTCTTTGATAAAAGTTGCTTGATATTATGGGGGAAAGTAAATGCCATTAGTCGTGTTTTGATTGGAAGACGTTATGATAGTCGTTTTAGGGTCAATTTAATTTCTTTTAAATGGGAACCTACAATTAGGGTCAAATTAAATTGCCCCTAAAATGACTATCGCAACGTCCTTTAAATATAACAAGACTAATGTCATTTACTTTCCCCCATAATATCAAGAAACTTTTATCCAAGACATTTCTTTCTACAGCGCTTAATTTTGGATATATTGTACAATCTAAATTTAAATGGTCCACCCTGTAAATTGTTACAGTAGTAAGGAAAATCACAGTAAACATAGCATAATAAAAACAATAAACATCGGAATTCCCAAACACTAAACGTAAGAAAGGGAAATCAAGTTGATTTGGTGCTGGTCTGGAGGGGGTGACCTTACAAGTCACGAACTGACCCCCCCCTCCCTAACTAGACACGTTTTAAAATTAAATTGACATCACATGTACAAAAGTAGTTTGTGCTCATGAAGCGCTTTAATTGCTTGAAGTAATATGTATAATGGTTCTTGGTGATTGAATTACGAATGAGTGCTGTTTTCAGCTTGAAAATGCTTGTACTCGAGGTTCAACCAGTTGGGCATATCATATAGGTACCTTTCTTACGGGAACCAATTAAAATGCCCTTTTAATGTTCACTTGGAGTGAAAACCTGAACAGAACAGGTCGAAGTTCGTCGCTTAGGTGTGATTCAGTCTAGTTCTCAATGTCATTTATGTTCAACAGATTTACCTCTGTTGATTCTTTGCACTGACTTTAAGGTTAGCATGTAGCTAACTTTATGTACATTAATAGTTTTGATGTCTGATAGTAAAGACATAGAAGTTCAGTTCAGAACTTTTATTTTTCTTTGTTTGTGCTTTCTCTATTACACCTATAGTAAGTAGAGGAAGTATTGCATTACACCCAAAGATTCGATACCGAGATGTTTTTTCACCGGAAATACACTTTTTGAGACTCCCTGAATCGAAAACAAAGCGTTTGTAGAAAAGTTGCATATGTTTCTGTGAACAGCATAACTAAAAAATGTCCTCCGTGGTGTAGTGGTTATCATGCTAGCCTCTAGTTCCCGAGGTCGCTGGTTCAAATCCGGAGGGCGATGGATTTTTTTCGGGCGTCAAAATCCTTCTCATGCCTTCCTTCGGAAGGGAAGTAAAGTCGGCGGTCCCGTGTGTAGATTTACGGCACGTAAAAGAACCTCAAGCCTGATAAAGAGGCCTCTGAACAAAATTACCGGTCTTTCGCGCCCAATATAGGACCGTAGCAGTTAAAGAGCGTCCATAAATTAAAAAATAATACAAACAAAAAGTCGGTTAAATACCGAATTAAGTTGAGCACCTTTCAAGGAAACCACGCGGAAGATTTTCAAGAAAATCCTCCACCTCAAACTACCCTTCGTTTTTCTTTCTTTGTTTCTCTCTTTCCGTGGTTATGCAAAAGCATTGAAATTAAAGACATCACAACGACATGCTCTTTACAAAGCTGGCTATTGCTTGTCTACAACGAAATGTGTAACTGTGGATTAACAAGAAGAAGAGTAGCAAATAAAAGAATAAGCTTTTGCAAGAATGGTTCGTATAAGAGTGGAAAAAGGAAGTCATGCGAATGCAACGCATCGGATTTTTTGTTCAATTTTACATCTGTAGTGTTGTTGGGCACGGTGCAGACTTAAAGTAATTTGCAGCATCCCCTCTTCCCTAAACAGTAGAAACAAGCAAATTACGCAGGAATATGACAATATTGAGAGGTTCGCCTCCTCAAGTACGTCATATTGCTTGAGAATATTCTTGTAAACATGTTTATCAGGTGGCTTTGTTGTGAGATCCCGGCACAAACGTCGCAATTCTCTCCACAAGGACGCTGTGCACTCGCGCTATTTCTGTACTCCAGTTCACGAGTTTTGGCCCAATTTCCTGCTCTCGGAGTGAAAGAACACACAATACTTCCACGCTTCAAACTACAATAACTCGTAACCACCAATAAAATAAGCGTTTTCAATTTTTCTTCTTCATTTCCAGGATTTGTGCTTTTAGTCCTCTAAACCTTAATTTTAGGATTTTATGTGCACAAAAAATGGCATACGGTTGACGGAACTGTTTTGATGGAATTACACGGTAGGCAGTCATGTGATAAAAGGCAGCGTTGTCACGTTTCTGGCTTAATAACATAACTACACTACGAAAATCGTGAACTGATTAATGCATGTTTTTCCTTTCTTTTGCTTGTTTTTATAAATGTATGTGCCCACCACATATTGTAGTAATTATTACTTGACCGAGCGAGATGGTTCCATGTGCGGCTCGCATTCAGGAGGTCCCGGGTTCGATCCCCGGCGATCGCCCACTCTGACCATGGGTTTCTCGTGGTTTCCCCGGGTCGGTAGCTAATGCTGCGGTAGTATCCCATTTGCCACGATTCCTTTCCATCATTTCCTCTTCATTCGTTTACTCATCTTTCGGTGTGTTTCTAAGTTTCGTGGTGTATGTAGGTGCCGGACAGATGGCGCGGATGATTGCTCAAAGGAAAGAGTACTTCCCGTGGACACTAGAGGGCTGCTTGGTCGACGAGTCGTTTATCGCCCTCTCTAGGCAGCTCCAATAGTGGGACGGGTTTTCGAGCCTGAACTTCAACGCGTCTCTATGACCTGTCTGCGGCATGTAGCCTCCTGTGGTTCCCTCACTTCATTCGATGGAAGCATGGTAGCTGCAATGGATCTTTGTAGGTCTAAGCGGTGAGGTGTCCCCCTCGGTTGTATAACCCTAAACGCAATTAGTTAATTGCAGATCGCATAATATCTAGATTAATAATATATGATTATATTCCGAAGTTCCGTGTTTATTAATTAGTGAAATCACGATAACTTTTAGACTTTACATATTTCGGTAGTATTTCTCTAAAGTTTGCACTTGTCCTACATAATTGTGCCGATGCCCCTATCATAAATGCTCTAATCTGCATCCAGCATAATGTACTTCATCAATCTTGTTCTTCTTCCTTTGACTTTCTTTTCGTTCAAACTTATTATTTAGATAACAGTAGTAAGCCGGTAACGGCAAAACATTATAAAAATTATTATTAAAATTCTTAAAACAAAACCGGCTTTTTTTTTCTGTTTAAACTATCAACTTCGGCCGTGGTCTAAACGATAAAACATCGCCTGAAGTTTCGCTCGACATTCCGGCGGGCATCTTCAAGAGGACACACTGAGCGGCTATGAATTGTTTTTAATAAAACTTTTTATAATGTTGACGCCGGCCGTATAACGGCAAAACGCTTTATCCAAGTTCTAAATCTAACTGGTCTACCATGAAAGTTGTTTCTTTGTTTCGTTTAGTTTAGTTTTGATTAGGTGAAGTAGCTGTCATCTTGGTTGCATTGTGTTCAATAATCTAAATGTTTTTCTGTATGAGATGTACTGTTAGCTGTTGAACTAGAGGTGCATGTTTACCTGCTCCCAGCAAAGAAAACAGGGCTCGCTTCTACGCTGGAGTAGGGAGCACAAACGAAGGCGCGCAGTGAATTCCTCTGAGGCAACCTAACCGAGATTCGAACCCAGGACCTCTTGAATGTGAGGCAAACATGCTACCCGGACACCACAAAGACGGGCTAAACAACTTCTGTTTGGTGTCAAAATATACGAATGGAATGGGAAGGTCGTCTTAGGTAAAAAGGTCGCTATGTACTGTCCACAATTGTAAAGGGGTGGCAAGTTAACTTGTGGTGGCATTCCGAAGAGGATGGATGATAAAACCTATCTTCTCGATGGCGTATGCTTATCGCAAAACTTAGAAAAGGTACAAACGATACGCCGCTTGAAAGAGGTAAAAAAGGATCCTATTCTTCTCTAATCACCTGACAGCTTGAGGAGGGTTACAGTTGGATGGTGTCAATGACCCTTAGCTTGGGGAGTCACTGGACACATGCCTACTTGCCGAATGTTTATGTTCAACTCAGGCTTACAGAACTTGAGCACATTTTATGGTGTATTCACTGCACTTTCTCAACGTTTAGGCGCACACGTCACACTGGTTACTGGAAACTGGATGACTTGACAACACAGCAATGTTTATTAGAAAAACGATGGAATGAAGGGAAAGATTCAGAGAAAGGTTTTGCGGAAACGTATGGTCACGAACTCTCAAGCCTGATAAAGAGGCCTCTGAGCAAAATTGCCGGTCTTTCACGTCCAATATAGAATGGGACGCTAAGAACCACAACAGTTAAAGAGCGTCCATAAAAAATACTCTCGGTTTGTTTTGACTGTAGGACCCACACCGTACAACAAAGAACGTGGCTGAAACTTTGTGTTTTTAGTCTCTTATAAAGAAACAGCATGTTGCTTGTACCTTTTCTAAATTTTACGAGAAGTATAAAGTTCACTGTCGCTTCTTAGCAGGAAAATATTGGCTTACCCTGGACTGTTGCACTTTGCTGCACACTATTCCTTCAGAAAACCATGCCTCTGTGCAGCTAAATAGACCTTAAAACTTAACCTTGTTCTCTACTTAATTTGATCTTCCATCCACAATTGTCGCACCCAGATCGGTGCTATTATTTAGGAATAACAGGAGTGAAAGATAAGCTTTTAGTTGAATGACATACATACACTCTGGTCCGTGATAATAGCTAAACAATATATATGGATCAGAGATTTGGGGAAGTGACAAAGGATGGGAGGTAATTGATAAAGTTCTGTAAATGTATGTTAGGTTTATCTATTTCATCACCTAATGGGGCAGTATTGTTGGAGTTGGGAAGATTAGGTAGGCATGATAGTAGAAAGGATACTTAAATATTGGCATAGACTGAAATAATTCGACAAACATAATATCTTGAGGCAATGTTTAATAATCCAAGAAAAATCCAGTGCTGGGATGAACTGGGCTCAAGGAATAAGGAGAATTTTACAGGAAATAGGAATGGGTAACTTATGGGACGAGAGAGGGGGTTAGTTAAAGGTTTCTGGAAAGAAGTGAGGAAAGAGTAGAAGATATAGAGAAACAAGAATTATTTCAAAGTCCGGAAGGAAAGAAAAGTTTGGAACTAGGTAATAGGTTAGTGAGAGAAGGGTGGGCCTGGTCTAGATTAAGTCCACATAGGCTAAGGGGCGATAGGAAGGGAGCGAATTTGGATAGGTGTCCTCTTTGTGGAGAGACAGATAATGATTTGCATTATATAATTGAATGTGAAGAAACTAAGTTGTGGAGAGATCAGTTTTTACCTAAAGAATGGGGGAATGTTAACAAAGAAGTATTAAAAGTTTGGATAGTGAAAATACAAAAGGAGAGGGATATAAAAAGAATAGAATATATGGGGAGAGTGAGAGAAAAATGGTTTAGAAAAATAAAGCAATATGAATTTGTTATGACCCGCCATGCATAAATAACCACGGTGATAAAATGCATGATGGACTGAAGAAAAAAAATAGCAACTCAAAGTAATGTATTAAAAATTGTAAGATTTTTGTATAGCATTATGGAAATATATACATGATGTTTGATTTGGGTGTTAAAACGATCTGATACTCGAGACTGTACTGCTACAGAACGTTTGTGACGTTGCAGGCTCCTCTGGAACTGAAGAAGCGGCTGGAGGAGGTGAGATTACTAGAATCCAGGAAGTCTGCGCGGCTTATGGACCAGGATACCGATTTCGCGAGGTTGGCCGATATGGCTGGAGACCGCAAGCGTCCGTCATCTCATTCCATCGACGTGCCTGCCGTCCAGGGGTAAGTTTCTATTGTGTAGTACATGAAGTCTATTGTTACATACATATAGCCATTTTTAGGTGTCAGAACTAAAACACGACAACCCGTGCCTAGAACTTTGTTCACTGCATTGCGCCTATTGGACATAAATATGTCATATTCTCAATATTTAATGCCAGCAGCGCTTGAGGTATACAATTATCAAAATAATGTTAACTAAAGAGCCTTGAGGGATGGCCCATTTTCAAAGCTGCTTAACATCGTGTTTGCGCGCATGTATGTGTAAGAGTGACTTTGGGTCGTATTTACTTGTGACTAAGGGAAACTAAAAAAGAACTGTACCATACTGGCCGGTTCGAACCCCTCCCCCAACCTCCCTGTCACTACGGCCTATCTCGCTCGGTCCAGGTTTTGCAAGCTTTTGCTGGAGAAACAGACCATTCGTGGAAAAGCTGGAAAATGTCACAAACCGTATTAATCGAACAACGCCGTTATAAAGAACCGCATACAATAATTTCGGGCCGCCATGTACAGAGTGAGCCAAACAACTACGAACCGGCTCTGCGGTGTTTTTCCTATCCGCGCCCGCGGCGCTCGTTGCCGTCTGCCGCTATCATAGAAACGCGCGGATGAAACCATACAACATTTTTAAAACTACTTTTAAAGGCTTTATGAAGGTGTGTTTGAGGACAGAATTATTACTAGAGATTTGTGACCCCCTCGGTCCTCCGACCTAACCCCCTGCGATTTCTATCTCTGGGGTAACTTAAAACAAAGTGTACAAGACAAACCCACACACCCTGGAAGAACTGAAACAAAATATCCGGCAGCAGCATTTCTCAACGTGAACATGGCGAGTGATGAATAATTTCCTAAAGAGGTGCCACAAATGTATGGACAACGACGGTGGCCAGTTTCAGCATCTGCTTTCATAAAGTTGGTAAGTAAAGCCTTTAAAAGTAGTTTGTATGTTTTTTTAATGTTGTATGGTTTCATCCGCGCCTTTCTATGATAGCGGCAACCAGCGCCGAGGACGCGGACAGGAAAAACACCACGCAGGCGGTTCGTAGTTTTTTGGCTCACTCTGTACTTTCTTAATGTAATATGTATTTTCTTTATATGTTTATTTATTAAGAAAATTAACACTTTTTCGCGTTACAGTGACGCGCTATCTGGTAACTTTAGTTTTAGCGAAGTCTTATCTTTGCATTGCTACTAATTGTTTTTTCGTTTCTCTTGTTTTCCCTTCTGTTTTCTCTCTTTTGTTGCCTTTCCGCCTTTTCTTTTCTCTTTCTTGTTTCATTTATATACCGAGCGGGATGGATCAGGTGGTAACGTCTGTGGCCCGCATTCGGGAGGTCCTGGGTTCGGCAGCAGGATCCATGCCTCCTGAATCCAGGTAGCTTAGCAGATAACAACCCTCATGCCTCCCGGGCCGTGGGACCAGTCTAATAGGCATCAGGTAACAGCTCGGATTCCTCCCTTTCTTCTCGGAACCCTTCCCTCCTAGGAGTGGTATGAATATTCGTAATTGTTTTCCTTCACTTCAGTCTACAGCACATCTTTTTATAGTAAACATGTCCTCCGATGAAATTAAAATTACAGTGAGTAGAGTGGGAAGGAAAATGCTACTTCGGAAAGGTTACACTTTCGGATTCCAAAAATCCTTAAAAAGTAACGTAGCGAATGGACGTGCAACGTAAAAGGTTACAAAAGTTTTATTAAAACCCCTTCCATTGAAGATACAGATGTCCTGGAGAGTCAAGTGGACCATAACCACTATTAGTGTCAAAATTAAGAGACAGAAAGTACTTTGTGATCTGAAAAGAAAAGCTATGGAGGATATACGTGAGAGGCCATCAAAACTGATATACAATCAACTGAAGAGAGAAAACAGGAAGAAATAACCACTAGAGATATCGACACTTTACGTAAGTCCATGTACAACAGTAGGATATATAGGAGAGAGCTGGCGCAGTTTTTTGCGTTTATATGGGAAAGGATAGGGAAAACGAGGCTAGATGCGACGGTTCAAGGAGGAAAATGCGTTTATATGGGGGAGATAGGGAATACGAGGACTGACGCTAGGCTAGACAGTGGTAGGAGGGGGAGTGCGCTTTATATGAGACAGATAGGGAATACGTGGAGAGGTGCTAGGCTAGACAGAGGCTGAGTAATGTATGGTTTATATGTGCGGTATAGGAAAACGATGAGAGGTGTTAGCCTAGACAGGGCTTGAAACGTAGTGCATGGTTTATATGAGAGATATAGGAAAACGAGGAAAGGTGTTAGGCTAGACAGAAGTCGAGGAGTAGAGTATGGTTTATATGAAAAGTATAGGAAAACGAGGAGAGGTATTAGGTTAGGAGAATTGAGTTTGTGTTTATAAGGAGAGACGAGAAAACGGGGAGAGATCCTATGCTAGGATAGACAGGTGTTAAAGTTAGGTTAGATAGGAAACCAAGGAGTGATACTCAGCTAGAGGGGGGACAGGAGAGGAATGCGCTTTATGAGAGGTAGGGGAATATGAGGAGAAGTGCTAGGCTAGTCAGGTTTGAGGTGTGGAATATGCGTTTATATGGGAAAGATAGGGGAAACGTGTACAGATAATAGACCAGACAGGTGCTGAAGGACGGGAATATAGGCTTATACGGGGGAGAGATAGGGAAATACGAGGAGAGGTGCTAGACTTGAAAGCGACTTTAGACGTGAACTTAGTGGAAAACTGTTTCATGTCAATGTTCTAGACATGCCCATCACGTAACCTATTCAGGGAAAAAGGTGGCCCACAAAGGGAAAAAGTTGACTAGCAAAGGGAAAAACGTGACCAGCAAAGGGAAAAAGGTGACCAGTAAACGGAAAAATGTGACCAGCAAAGGGAAAAGGCGACCTGCAACGGGAAAAAGGTGACCAGTAAAGGGAAAAATGTGACCAGCAAAGGGAAAAAGGCAACCACCAAAGGGAAAAAGGTGACCTGCAACGGGAAAAGCTAACCCACTAACACTAACAGGTAAGTAATTCAGCTAGTATTGCAAGAGGCTGACTGGATCATAGCAGTGTATGATTTCACAGGTAATTCAGCTAGTATCGTATGTATTTGGGCTAATTCGTCTAGTAACACAGGATAGATTCCAGATGCTAACTGCATCATGGCTCTGCATGATTTCACAGGTAATTCAGCTAGTATCGTAGGTATTTAGGCTAATTCAGCTAGTATCACAAGAGGATAGATTCTAGGGTTGGGTATAGCTTAGTGTCGTATTTCACAGGTAATTCAGAGAGTATCGTAGGTATTTAGGTTAATTCAAGTATCACAGACGTTTAGAGTAATTCAGCTAGCATTACAGGAGGGTAGGTTCCAGGGGTTGGTTATAACATAGCTTCGTATTTCACAGATAGTTCAGGTAATATCGTAAGTATTTGAGATAATCGACATAGCTTCACAGATATTATTGATAATTTCGATCAGAGATTTGTATCACAGCTATTTAAGGTAAATGCAGGAGATTCAGGTTGTATCAATGGTATTTGAGTCATTTTAACAGGTAATTCATCTAGTATCATTGGTATTTAAGGCAAACCAGACAGTATCACAGGTGCTCGTGCTAATTTAGAGCAGGAATTCGTATCAGAGCTAGTTAAGGTAATTTCACATGATTCGGGTAGTATCACAGGTATTTAAGTCATTTTCACAGGCAATTCAGCTAGTATCGTAAGCATTTAAGCTAATTCATCTAGTATCACAGGAGGCTAGATTCCAGAGGCTAACTGCATCATAGCTATGCATGATTTCACAGCTAATTCAGCTAGTATCGTAGGTATTTAGGCTAATTCAGCTAGTATCACAGGAGGCTAGATTCCAGGGTTGGGTATAGCATAGTTTCATATTTCACAGGTAATTCAGAGGGTATCGTAGGTATTTAGGATAATTCAAGTAACATAGGTGTTTAGAGTAATTAAGCAAGCATTACAGGAGGGTAGGTTCCAGGGGTTGGTTATAACGTAGTTTCGTATTTTACAGATAGTTCAGGGAATATCGTAAGTATTTAGGTAATCGGCATAGTTTCACAGATGCTCGTAATAATTTCGATCAGAGATTTGTATCACAGCTATTTAAGGTAAATGCAGGTGATTCAGGTTGTATCAATGGTATTTGAGTCATTTTAACAGGTAATTCTGATAGTATCACAGGTGGTCGTACTAATTTAGAGCAGGAATTCATATCTGAGCTAGTTAAGGTAATTTCACATGATTCGGGTAGTATCACAGGTATTTAAGTCATTTTAACAGACAATTCAACTAGTATCACAGGTACTCATGGTAATATAGAGAGTAATTAGATTATAAACATTTCTCATCCAACGTTACAACAATTTATATACTTTTTTTCTAAACCTTACAAACTTTATATATGTTAAACAGTTATTGTACGATGCGGAGAGGGATAAACTGTATATGGTTTACAAACTGAAAAGCTTTGCGTCAACATACCTTTATTTTAGTTCGTTGTAGGAGTCTCTCCCCTTTTATCTAGGCTTGAGACTAGCACTAGGATTGCTCCTAATGGCAGGGTTACCACCTTCCCTTCCATCTTCTTCTTTCTTCATCAGACGTCTGCTAGTTACATACACAGCACACGGATAAACTCCATTTTTAAGATTGTAGACTCACGAGAAAATCTTCATCTTTAACTTACATTCTTTTAAGCACTGTTTGTAATATTGTAATGTCCATATGCATATGTCGTTATCCCGTCCTCAGCAATAATTCTTTTATCATCAAACGGAGTCAATGCAATTTTATTCACTTGCACTGTAGCAAGAGCATGCTTTCTTGATAGGATCAGATTCATAGGTGTTCTGATGATTTCACTGGTTTTAAGACAGTCTGTATAGCTCTCAAACGAAATGTACTGCTTAATAGCGCTACGTTTTATACCTTTAATCTTTTTTTTATCATTGACCCTTGAATATCTAAGGCATACATCTTAGGACGTAGTCCAACAAAGCGTAGGATGATTTTGCTATTAGCCTCATCTTTAAATTTTCCCAATACCTTCTTGTTCTGAGTAGAGTAACATATATGGTTGACAGGGTAATCACTGTATCGAGATGCTCAAGAAAACGTAGCTTATCCTGGTACACATCTTCAGTTGTTACACAATGAATGAACGAATCAGTGTCCATATACATAAGCTTCAGGTTTTCAGCTCCATAATAAGGCAACAAAACGTCGTAATGATAGTTATACATTAATGTCTTGGAGATGTCCAACACACTCATACCAATGTATATAGGCTTGTTGAATACAATCTGACGAGAGGCCATATGTACAGCAGCTAGATTATCAGCATATATCGTCCTGTCGATAAACGTAGGCTTGGCGATCAGTTTCTCTAGAGTTTTTTCATTGGTCACCAGTCGTATATCCATACGGTTACGCAGGTTCTCCATAGTTTTTCCAAACATAGCGTTGTTAAAGAGCTTGTAGAGATTCTTCTCGAAATCATTTGCAGCTTGTTGTCGTAGCCTGTTGTTAAATTCCACATAAGGTTTCAACCACTGAGACTGTCGGAATTGTAGCACACGATGGATTTTTGTTAGTCGTAGTCCATGACTAAGAGCTTGCTTCAAAGCCATGTAATGCACTACATACTTCTTTCGAGGTCCAAGATGAGGTATCAGTTTCTTTGTAGATGATTCCAATGGTTTCATACACTCTGGCAGGAACGGTAGATCGTTGTGTAGATCGTGAAGTTCAGCAGGATACTCGATGTCGACTTCTAATATGTACCCATGAGGATCATCTTCTTGTAGTGTTTCTAAGTTGATTTCTTCAGGTGACACCCACTGAAATCCACCAAAAGGAAGGGCGTGACACATTGCCCACCCATATTGGTTATTAGCGTCCTCGTATGTGATAAATTGGGTTGGTCTCGACGGATCAAACTTATCCATATAAGTGTTATTAGCCTCAGCATACCGATGGGAAACTTGGCATAAACCTCCTCCTATACCTGATTCCACCATGAGTAGTTGATCATAATCTTGTAACAGCTCCAGCTTAATTCCAGTATACAATAACATGGCGTCCCATGTAAGACCTGGAGAGGTAAAATAATGGGCAGGATCAACTTTGTGTGTTTTAAGGGTTTGCTCTCTGAACGTCTCAAAGACATCAGCTAGGAGAAGTACATCCGAAGTTAAGTAGAGATCGCTGTACTCTCCCAGGTTTCTCACATTAAACAGCTCCCATACATTTCTAGCATGATCGTAGTCAGTATCAGTAATTTCTTCTTCATTTAATCTATTGTAGAAGTAGTCCTTAGGAGGCAAGCAGGTCTCGTTCAGGACATCCCATGACGTAACAAAATCATAGGGAAATACACCCTTACGGGTCATCAACTTCAATTTGTCTTCTCCAAAGTACTTTAGCGTTTCAGGATACGAGGTTAGATTTTTTACCAACTTATCCAAGCTTGTACTGAGGAATCGGAAGCTATCCACAAATCGACGCTTTATATCTCCTATATACTTGGTGAATGAGATATAGCTTTCTTCAGAGTTAGGAATTACCTCCACACGTTCACTTGTACAACCCAGCTCCTTAACAATGAAATGAGAGTCATATCCGCTAAGGTTATGCATGAAGACTGGTATATATTTAGGTGTTTTACAGGCTAAATTACATTCATTATGAAGACTTCCACGATATTCACCGCTGATGTGATCATGGTCGCGTACTTTGTAGTTTTCTCCTGTAAAGCCTTTTCCACACAAGTAGCATGCCGTAGAAGACTCAAAATCCTTTTGCTGTTGTTCCGTAAGTTTCAGAGGCTTAGTAGATTTGTATATGTCATCAATCATTTTTGCAAGAGATGTCAGGTACAGCATAAACTTCTGAGCAGCATCAGCACCACGATACACATAGGGTTGTTTAGGAAGACCAGTTTCGAGATGTTCAACACTGGATGTAGGCTTCACGTAAACACAGATGCTCATTGGTGTGTGCTCTTGATAAGGGGTTGTATAGGAAGTTTCAGGATTGGGTAATTCCTAACTCTGAAGAAAGCTATATCTCATTCACCAAGTATGTAGGAGATATAAAGCTTCGATTTGTGGATAGCTTCCGATTCCTCAGTACAAGCTTGGATAAGTTGGTAAAAAATCTAACCTCGTATCCTGAAACGCTAAAGTACTTTGGAGAAGACAAATTGAAGTTGATGACCCGTAAGGGTGTATTTCCCTATGATTTTGTTACGTCATGGGATGTCCTGAACGAGATCTGCTTGCCTCCTAAGGACTACTTCTACAATAGATTAAATGAAGAAGAAATTACTGATACTGACTACGATCATGCTAGAAATGTATGGGAGCTGTTTAATGTGAGAAACCTGGGAGAGTACAGCGATCTCTACTTAACTTCGGATGTACTTCTCCTAGCTGATGTCTTTGAGACGTTCAGAGAGCAAACCCTTAAAACACACAAAGTTGATCCTGCCCATTATTTTACCTCTCCAGGTCTTACATGGGACGCCATGTTACTGTATACTGGAATTAAGCTGGAGCTGTTACAAGATTATGATCAACTACTCATGGTGGAATCAGGTATAAGAGGAGGTTTATGCCAAGTTTCCCATCGGTATGCTGAGGCTAATAACACTTATATGGATAAGTTTGATCCGTCGAGACCAACCCAATTTATCACATACGAGGACGCTAATAACCAATATGGGTGGGCAATGTGTCACGCCCTTCCTTTTGGTGGATTTCAGTGGGTGTCACCTGAAGAAATCAACTTAGAAACACTACAAGAAGATGATCCTCATGGGTACATATTAGAAGTCGACATCGAGTATCCTGCTGAACTTCACGATCTACACAACGATCTACCTTTCCTGCCAGAGTGTATGAAACCATTGGAATCATCTACAAAGAAACTGATACCTCATCTTGGACCTCGAAAGAAGTATGTAGTGCATTACATGGCTTTGAAGCAAGCTCTTAGTCATGGACTACGACTAACAAAAATCCATCGTGTGCTACAATTCTGACAGTCTCAGTGGTTGAAACCTTATGTGGAATTTAACAACAGGCTACGACAACAAGCTGCAAATGATTTCGAGAAGGATCTCTACAAGCTCTTTAACAACGCTATGTTTGGAAAAACTATGGAGAACCTGCGTAACCGTATGGATATACGACTGGTGACCAATGAAAAACCTCTAGAGAAGCTGATCGCCAAGCCTACGTTTATCGACAGGACGATATATGCTGATAATCTAGCTGCTGTACATATGGCCTCTCGTCAGATTGTATTCAACAAGCCTATATACATTGGTATGAGTGTGTTGGACATCTCCAAGACATTAATGTATAACTATCATTACGACGTTTTGTTGCCTTATTATGGAGCTGAAAACCTGAAGCTTATGTATATGGACACTGATTCGTTCATTCATCGTGTAACAACTGAAGATGTGTACCAGGATAAGCTACGTTTTCTTGAGCATCTCGATACAGCTGATTACCCTGTCAACCATATATGTTACTCTACTCAGAACAAGAAGGTATTGGGAAAATTTAAAGATGAGGCTAATAGCAAAATCATCCTACGCTTTGTTGGACTACGTCCTAAGATGTATGCCTTAGATATTCAAGGGTCAATGATAAAAAAAAGATTAAAGGTATAAAACGTAGCGCTATTAAGCAGTACATTTCGTTTGAGAGCTATACAGACTGTCTTAAAACCAGTGAAATCATCAGAACACCTATGAATCTGATCCTATCAAGAAAGCATGCTCTTGCTACAGTGCAAGTGAATAAAATTGCATTGACTCCGTTTGATGATAAAAGAATTATTGCTGAGGACGGGATAACGACATATGCGTATGGACATTACAATATTACAAACAGTGCTTAAAAGAATGTAAGTTAAAGATGAAGATTTTCTCGTGAGTCTACAATCTTAAAAATGGAGTTTATCCGTGTGCTGTGTATGTAACTAGCAGACGTCTGATGAAGAAAGAAGAAGATGGAAGGGAAGGTGGTAACCCTGCCATTAGGAGCAATCCTAGTGCTAGTCTCAAGCCTAGATAAAAGGGGAGAGACTCCTACAACGAACTAAAATAAAGGTATGTTGACGCAAAGCTTTTCAGTTTGTAAACCATATACAGTTTATCCCTCTCCGCATCGTACAATAACTGTTTAACATATATAAAGTTTGTAAGGTTTAGAAAAAAAGTATATAAATTGTTGTAACGTTGGATGAGAAATGTTTATAATCTAATTACTCTCTATATTACCATGAGTACCTGTGATACTAGTTGAATTGTCTGTTAAAATGACTTAAATACCTGTGATACTACCCGAATCATGTGAAATTACCTTAACTAGCTCAGATACGAATTCCTGCTCTAAATTAGTACGACCACCTGTGATACTATCAGAATTACCTGTTAAAATGACTCAAATACCATTGATACAACCTGAATCACCTGCATTTACCTTAAATAGCTGTGATACAAATCTCTGATCGAAATTATTACGAGCATCTGTGAAACTATGCCGATTACCTAAATACTTACGATATTCCCTGAACTATCTGTAAAATACGAAACTACGTTATAACCAACCCCTGGAACCTACCCTCCTGTAATGCTTGCTTAATTACTCTAAACACCTATGTTACTTGAATTATCCTAAATACCTACGATACCCTCTGAATTACCTGTGAAATATGAAACTATGCTATACCCAACCCTGGAATCTAGCCTCCTGTGATACTAGCTGAATTAGCCTAAATACCTACGATACTAGCTGAATTAGCTGTGAAATCATGCATAGCTATGATGCAGTTAGCCTCTGGAATCTAGCCTCCTGTGATACTAGATGAATTAGCTTAAATGCTTACGATACTAGCTGAATTGCCTGTGAAAATGACTTAAATACCTGTGATACTACCCGAATCATGTGAAATTACCTTAACTAGCTCTGATACGAATTCCTGCTCTAAATTAGCACGAGCACCTGTGATACTATCTGGTTTGCCTTAAATACCAATGATACTAGATGAATTACCTGTTAAAATGACTCAAATACCATTGATACAACCTGAATCACCTGCATTTACCTTAAATAGCTGTGATACAAATCTCTGATCGAAATTATCAATAATATCTGTGAAGCTATGTCGATTACCTCAAATACTTACGATATTACCTGAACTATCTGTGAAATACGAAGCTATGTTATAACCAACCCCTGGAACCTACCCTCCTGTAATGCTAGCTGAATTAATCTAAACGTCTGTGATACTTGAATTAACCTAAATACCTACGATACTCTCTGAATTACCTGTGAAATACGACACTAAGCTATACCCAACCCTAGAATCTATCCTCTTGTGATACTAGCTGAATTAGCCTAAATACCTACGATACTAGCTGAATTACCTGTGAAATCATGCAGAGCCATGATGCAGTTAGCATCTGGAATCTATCCTGTGTTACTAGACGAATTAGCCTAAATACATACGATACTAGCTGAATTACCTGTGAAATCATACACTGCTATGATCCAGTCAGCCTCTTGCAATACTAGCTGAATTACTTACCTGTTAGTGTTAGTGGGTTAGCTTTTCCCGTTGCAGGTCACCTTTTTCCCTTTATAGCTCACCTTTTTCCCTTTGGTGGTTGCCTTTTTCCCTTTGCTGGTCACATTTTTCCCTTTACTGGTCACCTTTTTCCCGTTGCAGGTCGCCTTTTCCCTTTGCTGGTCACATTTTTCCCTTTACTGGTCACCTTTTTCCCTTTGCTGGTCACGTTTTTCCCTTTGCTAGTCAACTTTTTCCCTTTGTGGGCCACCTTTTTCCCTGAATAGGTTACGTGATGGGCATGTCTAGAACATTGACATGAAACAGTTTTCCACTAAGTTCACGTCTAAAGTCGCTTTCAAGTCTAGCACCTCTCCTCGTATTTCCCTATCTCTCCCCCGTATAAGCCTATATTCCCGTCCTTCAGCACCTGTCTGGTCTATTATCTGTACACGTTTCCCCTATCTTTCCCATATAAACGCATATTCCACACCTCAAACCTGACTAGCCTAGCATTTCTCCTCATATTCCCCTACCTCTCATAAAGCGCATTCCTCTCCTGTCCCCCCTCTAGCTGAGTATCACTCCTTGGTTTCCTATCTAACCTAACTTTAACACCTGTCTATCCTAGCATAGGATCTCTCTCCGTTTTCTCGTCTCTCCTTATAAACACAAACTCAATTCTCCTAACCTAATACCTCTCCTCGTTTTCCTATACTTCTCATATAAACCATACTCTACTCCTCGACGTCTGTCTAGCCTAACACCTTTCCTCGTTTTCCTATATCTCTCATATAAACCATGCACTACGTTTCAAGCCCTGTTTAGTCTAACACCTCTCATCGTTTTCCTATACCGCTCATATAAACCATACATTACTCAGCCTCTGTCTAGCCTAGCACCTCTCCACGTATTCCCTATCTGTCTCATATAAAGCGCACTCCCCCTCCTACCACTGTCTAGCCTAGCGTCAGTCCTCGTATTCCCTATCTCCCCCATATAAACGCATTTTCCTCCTTGGACCGTCGCATCTAGCCTCGTTTTCCCTATCCTTTCCCATATAAACGCAAAAAACTGCGCCAGCTCTCTCCTATATATCCTACTTACAACGCTAGCCGGAAAATAGACAAGAAGATTTTCATGAAATTTGTACCAACTTTATTTACACTTGACATGGAAAAACATTCGATATTTTTTATTTCTTTTCAAAACACCGATCTAACAATTTTTATTGAAATACCACGTGTCTGTAACGTTAATATGACAAATAAAATATATATCGGAATTTCCTGGGAGTAACCCCTGAAGTATTCTTTACTTTTGATGAATATTAGAACATTTTATTTAACTGGGAAACCCTATTTCAGGGAAACATAGAGCTCATTAAAATGTAAAACTTGCCCAAAATAACTTTTTCCTAGCGTGAACTATTTTTCAAGTATTTCATGTTATGTGCCTATTTACATTTTGCAAACTCTAAATTCATGACATAAATGGTCTGAAAGTTTGCTATTTCTTTCTGTTGTTTTAACCTTCATGATCTCATGACGGAAAAAAGAATTCTGACACCTGACTGCCTCATATATAAACATGTAGGAGCAATTAATTCTACCAAACTTGAAATAATTTCCAGGCAAAATGTTTTATATATTAATAATATAATATGCAAGGGCTTCTAGAAAGAGTAAGGGTAGGGAAAGCCACATGAGTGTACCACGGCTCATTTTTTGGATTCAAGAACATCTCAGTATTGGTTATTGTATTAAAAACGCGTGTATTTTGTTTTTCTTTTATGCGCAAAATTTTCGCAAAAATGTGTTATAAACACGCAAGCACAAACATTTAAAAATAAAACATCAAATTTTATATACACATAGATTATTTCTAATAAAACACAGCTCTGCTAATAATGCAGTATTGATGAGTACCTACCTACTACCTGCTTCGCTCGACAGAAGGATTCCTAGAAATTTGGAACTACTGCCTAAATTTCCGGGAGGAATGAATCCCATATATGAGGGACACTATTTATATTTTAAGCCTAATAATTAAAACAAAGTAATTTCTGATTGAAAACTGCTTTACTGTTTTTCAAAATATTCTCCTTTATGATCAATACACTTTTCCATCCGTTTGAACTATTTGTCAAAGCATTTATTCCAGTCATCTTGAGACACTTCCAAAACATTGTTTTTGAAGGCATCAACGGCTTCTTCTGCCAACGAAAATTGTTGTCCACGCAATTTATTCTTGATGTTCGGGAACAAAAAAAATCATTGGGTGCCAAATAAGGACTGTATGGCGGATGAACCATCAATTTGATTTTTTGAGCCTTCAAATACTCTGTTGTTAGACGAGATGTGTGTGCGCTCGCACTGTCTTGATGAAGAACGATCCTACGGTTCTTGGTTTTCCTTACTTCACCGAAGACTTCCGGCAAACAAATGGTTGTGTACCATTCGGCATTGACCGTTTTACGTTCCTCTAAGGGCACTTTTGCCACATGCCCAGTTTTGCTGAAAAAAGCAGGCGACCATTTGCTTCGAAGCGCTTCGAGTGCGAACATCTCTTGTTGGATTTGTTTCATCTTGAAACACCCATACAGTCGACTGCTGTTTACGTTCCAGCTCATACGCACAGATCCATGATTCGTCACCTGTTACAATCTTATATGCGTCTTTTGAGGCACCGCCATTGTATTTCTTGAGCATTTTCGTACACCAATCGACACGAGCGTCTTTTTGAGATTGCGTCAAATTATGTGGGATCCAACGAGAACAATCCTTTTTCACGGCTAAATAATCATGCAATATTTTATATATGCTGGTGGAACTAATGTCTAGGTTGCTTCAATCTTACAATATGTCGCATGACGATCTATTAGCTTTTGCACAGCATCAATCTTTTCTGGCACAATTGATTTTGGACGTTCTTCACGAACTTCATCATTGAGCGAACGGCGGCCACGATTAAATTCGTTATACCAGCGTTTCACAGCGGCAAAGGATGGAGCTTCGTCGCCAGACGTGGAAGTTAGTTGATCGATGCACTCTTGTCTTGATAATCCACGTCGAAAATCGTAATAAATCATTGCACGAACATTTTCACGAGTTAATTCCATGTTTTTGTTGACACACAATTTTCAAGTTAGTGTAAACAAAACAAACGACGCTCTGTTGACAAAATGTTTGAAGTGGATTGTGGTAAAAAATGTCAAACTTTCCATTGGAAACGTCAGATGGCACCTACAACATTCAGGGTTGCCAAGGCTCAAAATATAAATAGTGCCCCTCGTAATTACGAGCCCTTAAAGGATCGGGAAGCATGAATCCTGTTTTTATGACCGCGGGAAGCATGGATCCTGCGCCCCCGGGGCCGACCAATCTGATCGAAGGTTTTTTCGCGGTTTTCCTCAATCGCTAGGCGAATGCTGTGTTGGATAATCTGATCCGCGAATTTTCACACCATCCTTTCCATCACTACATTTCATTTCCTTCTTCACCGCCATACCAGGCACTGGGCTGATCACTCACCCTGGATATGCTGTGATCTAGTTTCTTTGCTCCTCGACATGCTACTGACCCAAGGCATTGACTTGTAAGCCCTTGAGGGTGTAAGTCCTACACAGAGGAGGGTAATCTCTTAAAAAAGTAGTTTCGTTTATATAGCTCCCTTCAATTACTGAGATCATATCGGGGGCTTTGACTTTAGAAACAAGTAACTCGCCGCCTGTAGGTTTTAACTCTAGGTTTTACTGATTTTTCATTAGGAAATACGCCTACATTCAGACTCTGCGAAGGTTAGGAAATAATTCTAATTAAAGAAAAATCCCCCGTCCCAGCTGGGAGTCGAACCCGGGACCTTTGCGATCTCTTCTTGTCTCTTTGCTGGTTATCTTTTCTTCTGCCTTCTGTCTTTCTCCGCTGCCTTCATTACTTTTCCTTTGTTCTTCCCTTTTTTCCTCTCTTCTTAACACTATTCATCCTATTCCTTCTCATTCTTTCCTTCTACGTTTGCTTCATTAGTACCTATTATAATTTTCTATGGCAAAGAGGCAAATACACCCTATCTACCTTATCTATTCACTTCCCTTCCTTTCCCATTCGTTTTGTTCTCTTACTCCCTGTTCTTTTCCCACATCTTTAATCGTTTCTCAGTGCTCGTCGTTCTATTCTTTTTTTAATGGTTTTCTTCTTTTTCTACATTTATTTCCTGCTCTGATCTCTCCACTGTCTCAAGTCAAGAGAGCTCATTAACAGTTGAAAAATTATTTTACTCTCTCTACCACCTACCAATAGTAGGCAAATTCTATATCCAGACTTCACTGGAAACATCTTCATGTTTTGTGATCTGCTGAATTCGAAAACAATTATTAGAAGAATTGTGTGTGAGAGAGAAGCATAATACAAAAATGAAATGTAGGATAAATACCAAACTTGACATTTAAGTTCATCATCTTCCAAGAATGCAACATGAAGATTTTTAAATAACATTTCCGCACCCCAAACTGCTCTTTACATGGAACATTTTTTCAACGATTTTGATTAAAATACCATATGTTTAAGATACCTGCATGATTGATAAAACTTATAAGTAAGTATATTGCATTTTCTGCAAATAGCCTGTGAATTCCGCTTCATACTGAATGTTGTATAGTTTTACATCACTAGGAAATCATAAGAGATGGACAAAAAAAATCTCACTACAGGAAAATGTAAGCTCGTTAAAATCACAATTGGTGTGAAATGCATTCTTTCGTAGCGGTAGTCGGTTTCGAAATATTCTGTGTTGCGTGTTTAACTTTCCCAAGTACGTCATCTGATGAAAATTCTTGGAGGTTTGCGATTCTCTTTTTACATTCCATCGCAAGAGCTCCTTACCACAGTTAAACATTTGAATGCTGTTTCCGCATGTATTAAATAACTAAGTATTTATTGTTTAATTTGGTATAATTTCTAGATAAACTTAGTTGGAAGAATTACGCATCAATAATAATATACCTAAAATGAAAATATGAATTTATCATGGGTAGAAAAAGTCGTGATAGTGTTCGCATCAATATTGTTTTTTTAATACTTCCTGTTTTATACATTTGTATAAAATTTGTTTGTCAGATAGCTTTTCAAAAAGTATTTTATATATATAGCGCCGTAACAAAATAGGATCAATGACGGTGTAGCAACTTTACAAGAAAATACAAGGCTTGAAGCCCCTTCCATATAATTTTGTATTAACATCAAATAAACCTGGACGGCAATACAATTAAATAGTACTATGTTCATAACTGAAGAAGGAACAATATTAGCAATAGAATGGAATAATGACAAAACCATGAAATGTTTAGTCAAAGAGAACAAGTCACTTCCTTTCTCGGCATTCTAATATCCATCAACAAGAATTTATAATCGTTAAAGGCAATGAAGTTGAACTGTTACTGGACCTAGCGCAGTGCCGTTGCAGGTTACAAACCATCCCTATCCCTCGCGCAGTCTGTGGCGTTTGCAGACCGTGTTCACCTGCGCGTCAATGACTCATGTTGCTGTTGTTTACATTTTTTGAATTGATATAACTGTTTCAGCAAAAATAACTTGAAGCGAACTGTTTAAGAATTCGTATGTCTGTTCATCAGTTTTACTAAATTTCATATTTCGTTTTCGTTTTCTTCCCTATCCAAGGAGCATGGGAACTCTGCAGCATGATGCCCTGGGTTTTCCCATCTCGCTCATTCTGTGCTACGCCACCGAATTAGCATACTATATACAAATAATTACTGGAATATACAACATTTGCAGGGAATATTTAGCAAAAGCGGCTAATAAGTATTTATGTTTACTTTATGTGTAGAAGCTGATGGAACAGCAAAATTATCGAGTTAAAATGTACTTCGGAAACAGTTGTTAAGCCATATAAGTGATGAAGATTCTTAGAATTAAAATGTCGCATTGACGTACATAGGGAAAGAAAAATTTGAAAAGCAGCATAATCCACATCTTACGTATCTACGTAGACCTTCCGAGTGACGCACACATTCTGCAGAAGGATCAACAGAAACGCTGGTAATGTTTAATTAATATTACGTGACTGCACATGCCAGAAGTTTCGGAACAAGGAACCTGCTTGTCCTTGAAAGCCGACCGAACCTTGCAGGAACCTTGAGCACACCTCCCTCCCCAAGGTCGCAGCTCCCATTTCCGTATGCGTAGATGCCAGGGCCCGGGAACCGAACACGCGCCCTACGAATCCTCCACGCGCTACACATTACGTAATGCGGGTATTTAAACGACGCAACCTTCCGCTTGGCCAACCGGCCAATAGAGCTAGCCGGCTGTGCGCCTGCCTGGCACGATGCAAGAACAAATGAATGCAGCAGCCAAGCGATCAACTTCCGCATCGCAATTACACAACTGAGGATGATAACATTGTTTGAGCTCGCTGTATTTCTAATAAACATAGTCAAAACAGATGACAACAGATACAGTTGCTAAGTGACAGATTGTGGAGGAAAGGCTTTATCTTGTAGTGAAAAGTAGTATGTGTACGTATATCCTTGATAAACGCTTTAACAGCTGTAAACCTCAGAATGATCTTGAAAACCGCTAAACGGTAAATTTCTGCTACGTCATCGCTAACAAAAAGCTCTTAACTTCCCGATAGCAACACTTCCTGTAAAATTCAGAATGTAATAACTACCTGACTTAGTTTCTTTTCACACCTTTGGACTTTTTTTATCTTTATTATCGATTATTCTCACATTTCTTTCGATTTTCTTACTTTCTGGCGTTCTCTCTCATTTCACTCCTTTTTATCCTTCCTTCTTCACTTCAAGCATTAGGTATTACAGCAGGTATTACAGGTCTTCGCATTCTTTTTTTATTCCCATCTCTTTCTTGGGCGTCCGATGTCTCTTTTTCCTGGCGGTTTATATTTATTAATTAATAGTGGAATTCTTTCTTCACTCATGCGGTTCATGTGTTCTTTCCAACAATGTTTATTTTCTTCAATTTTATCATATAATTTATAAATATTCAGTTCTTCTCTAATTGCTTCATTTCTTATTAAGTCTAATCTAGAGCATCCTTTAGTTCTGCGTAAACATCTCATTTCCGCCGATTGAATTTTACTTTTGTCCTTTTCTTTTATTATCCAAGATTCGCTGCCATACATGATCACCGGGACTGCCATGGTCTTGTAGAACTTCAGCTTTGTTTCTTTCCTTGTTTTATTTTGTAGAGTTCTTGGTACTGCTCCACATATTTGTTGAAATTTATTTATCTTATTATCCATATCCCTATCCACGTCGAAACTTATGTCACAATCCAAGTAATTAAAATTCATGACTTGTTCCACGATATTATTCCCAATGCATATTTTTGTTATCACTGGGTATTTTCCTTGGTGGGCCATTACTTTGGTCTTTTTTTTAGGGAAATCTTTAAATTATATTTGTTTCCCAGTTGGTACATTTTATAAATAGAGCGCTGTAGGTTACCTTCGCTGCTCTGTAGTATTACTACATCATCTGCATATAACATTATATTTAAATATCCTTTTTTATCCTTTAATTTTGCTATTCCTTCGTCCTCAGTTTATTTTGTTGTTTTATTGTCTACGTTTTTTTTTCTTTATTTACTTTTATATTTATTTCATTCCCCTTTTGCTGATTTTCTGATCCTTTCATTCTACAGGTTGGCCGAAGATAGATACTCAACAATAATGCGCAAGTGAAGTGCGTAAAAATGCTGGAAAAAGACTTTTAAATCCAGAACCTTATAATTTGCAAAATATGCGAATTCTATTATAAAAGAAAATGTCAGACGCTTGCGTTTTAGATACGTTCATAGAATCGTACATTTGTGCATGACACAACCATTTACACTAAAGGTGCATATTGGTTGTACAGTGCGCTTCAGATACATACAGTTCAGTTAATTTTGTCACCTAAAGCAAAGGTGTTTTGAGGAAGCAGATGCGTAGTCTAAATCCCTAGTATATCGGCAACTTCTCTGATTTGGTTGTGAAGCGGAACGGTCTCTTCTACTACTCTATACATATAAAGCGGAGAAGTTGCCAATATATCAGGGGTTTAAACAGTAAATCTGACTCTCGAACCGCCCATTACGTTAGGTATCACAATTAACGGAGATGCATGTATCTGAAGAACACACTGAAACTTGACCTCCATCTTTGTCTTCTAGTTATTGGCAGTTATAGCCAAATCCTTGAGAGGCCTGCAGCGAACCTAGGATTTTCGTGCAATGAAATACGAATGCGGCATAGCGAACTGTATTCTAAAAGTCATAATGAATATTACTCGAGGTTTTTAATTTGATCAGATAAGTCATCTCACGATGCATTCTCGCAAACTTATTAATAATCTCGAGGCTTCTTGCGTTATTACTTGTAGGTACCTATAGTACGCCTCCACCAAATATTATGCGAACATTAAACAGCATCATGGCGGATAAAGCCACGTGACCTGGACGAACAATAAGAATTAATGCACTGCCTTATCGCTACTGTTGAAGTTGTAAAAGTATATGAAGCAGCCTTCCCAGCTGAATTGTTATTTCAATTAATGATAGAGCCAGATTTTATTTCTATCGTGTAAAGTAAACCCAAAAGCAGAATCGGCGGTATTTGTTCCCTGTGACAGCTTTTAGAGTTTTAGATGAAATAAGTCCAATTTTAAAATGCACATCTAATTATGAACCACTCTTCTTTCTTCCTTTTCATTCTCTTCTCTTCTTCCTTCGCTTTAAGCATTTCTTCGTCTTTTGTTGTTTTTTTATTTCTCATTCCTGCTCATTTTACCCAATTTGTTGCGCTTCTCCTTTATCTTGATTGCACCTGTCCTTGCTTCTATACTCTTCTTTTTATTTCCTCTTTCTGTCCTTTTTCTTGGAATGTAAATAACTGATATTATTTGTTCCATAATGTCCCTTTTTCTGTAAACATAATGAAAGACGGTCACGGAGAGTCATTATCCAACGACAAACACGTGCTCTCCATCTTCCTGTCAACAAATGACACGATCGTGCTTTCGGCTGGGACAGTTGTCACGCGTGATAAAGCAACAACTGCCGAATAGTATTGCCGTGGTCACGGAGATAGGGCAATGTCCGAATAACACGTCGTTAACTATCTCCCAAAAATGTTTAGATAGCGATAAAGACGTGGCTTCCTTCAACAGATTCTATATTGCGGTGTATCCTCAGCCGTCAAAACAGAATTCTCTCGTCTTAAGTGTATTAGGTCAGTGTTAGTGTTTTATAAAAAAACAGTATTTGCTAAAAGACAATGTCTATACCGCGTGCAGTTTTCACGACTTACAAGACAAAACCGGCAGCTGAACGGTTTCATTCAACTTTCAAACATGTAGCCAATAAGGCGATTTTCCTGACAGATCTAACGTTTTTGGTGCTAATCTTGCAGAAAAAATAGTTTATCCCGCCTAGCGGCAATTCTAGCGACTTTTAAACTACTGTAGTTAGTAACGGCCCCCCCTCCCGCTCTCTCTCTCGCACTCAAGCATTCGCCTGCGACGCTGCCTAAACTGCGCATTTCTTCAGGATATTACAGTGCAGGTGCTGAGACATTTAGTGTTTGCGCCTGAGATTCTATAACGTTATTTTAATCGGCAATTTATGCATAAATTATTTTAAAGTATTTATTGCTCAAAACAGAAGGGAGTTTATGTGCCCTTTACCCGAACCCTCCCCGCCTCCACTGCTTATTATTCAGTTTTGAAGGTATACAAAATACTCATATGAAATCATATCTTCCTGGTTACATTAGTCCTGTTAGTCATTATCAAGTATAGTTTAGCTTCAAGTCATCTACATTCAAACCATTATGCCAGTACAAAACATGAAAACAACAGGGATCATGAGTCCCTGATGGGCAGGTTAACACGATCTTGGTGAATGCTGTCTACAAACATAGCAGACTGACGAGGAATGGGCGTCAAGCCCAGTAACAGTTCAATTCATTTTCTTTGTTTTGGCTTTAATGCTTAGAATTGCCTATGCCTGATCATTATAAATATTTCCTAGTAAGGTTAAACCATGAAAAAAAGAACTAATGTTGAGTGTATATTTTAACGAACCATTTTCCTGCAGTAAGTTTTTTTATATATCCTTTTATGTTTTAGTTATGAAAAGATTCAAGTTCTACATTTAAATCACCGTGATATGAAGCAAACGTAATTAAAACAAGTGCCAATTATAATTATACTTATCTTCAAAACAGCCATATGTTGTTGTTTGGTATATGTAAGAAGATGAAACTGTAAAGTAACCTTTAACACGGCAACATTCATCTTTAATATCCATCGATTTTGACTTTTCGTTACAGTATACACTGTAACACACACTTTTCATATACCGCCTCCACGGGACTGGGATTGCGTGTCTGCTTTCCGATCCGAAGGGCCAGTGTTTGAATCTCTGTTGTCCTAAGTTGCCTGGATTTCCTTTTTTTTTTCCCCTCCTAAGTTTTCCCTTGTGCTCATAAGTAGAGCTCGTCGAAATAGTCGCTAAAAACATAAAATAGGCACTGATATAGGCATTATCAGTAACCATAAGCATTGAAGTAGGCACAATGATTTACTCATTTACCACTTAAAAACACATATTGACAGGACAGAACAGTATAGAAATATTGAATAGCCATATCCCATATATTAAATTTAGTAAATTCCACTATTCCCTTAATGAAGTGTAAATTGTTAGCATCATTTCTAAGGTCGTCCGCTGTGGTGTAGTGGTTACCATGCTAGCCTCTAGTTGCCGAGGTCGCGGGTTCAAACCCGACGGAGGGCGATGGATTTTTTCGGTCGTAAATCCTTCCTTCGGAAGGGAAGTAAGGCCTAGCCGGTGGTCCCGTGTCGTAGATTTGCGGCACGTAAAAGAACTTCAAGCCTGATAAAGAGGCCTCTGAGCAAAATTACCGGTCTCTCACGCCCAATATAGAATGGGACGCTAAGGACCACAGTAGTTAAAGAGCGTCCATAAATTTCAGTTTAATTTAATTCATCATTTCTAAATTTTTAATGAGAAAACTCCTATTACCGGTTTTTAAGTAATTTCTCTCTTGAATACGTTTTACACTCTCATGCTGTTTTATTATTATTATTATTATTGGGTCTGTTATGCATTACTGTTAAACAGGCTATTGTTGGTTTGCAATGAAGTCAGTGCTATGTTCGCCCATGTGGGAAGCAGAAAACAATACAACCATCGTATTAATGAACAAAGCGGTGAGTTAATGCCAAAATGATGATTTTCCAGTCGAAAACTAATGGTTTCTTGTAGTGGATCATTTATCGTATGTTTTTTTGTGTTTAAGTGGCCAGTATTTTACTATTACACGAAACAATGCAGCTGCTGACGTTAGGAAAAAAATGCCGACATTACAAACTTCCTCAGGCGTGTTGTAAACAGTGACTCATTGGCCCAGAGCGCGAAATATTAATTTCATTATTAAAGTTAACATCACAGTAATAAATAACATTAATAAATAACCACCAATAACAGCAATAATAAAATTACGGTGGGACTTGATATATGCTTTGATTACAAAAAAAAAAAAAAAAAAAAAAACATAATAGGCCCTTAAGCTACGAGAAGGCACACACTATGAAAATAGGTAAATTATAGGCACTATAAAACCAGTATATTTCATTTAAGTAAGCATGAAATATATTTGTATATACAAAGCCTACGATTCTAAACAAAGGAACAAAATAGGCAAATGCTGAGTAGCTCAGCTCACTGGTCACGGGTTCATTTGAGACCATTTACCTGATTTCATTCATCGTCTCTGCAGGCCTGTTAAAGAGACATTAAACACCTAAAACAGTAAATGCATACAGAAGTGCAACATTCACAGCTGTGCAGATTTTAAGTAGGTGAGATTTTCTAAGGCTTATTATATTGGTACGTCAGAGAATATCCGCATAACTAGAATTCGCAACGCATGGAATATAATGATTACAAAACCCAGATTTTCGCCTGACTTCCGCTGACCCCATGAACTTCAGATTAAGAACCGAGGCAATACAGTTATCTGCACTGGTTACATGGATAAACGATAGCAATGTGTAATGTTGCTTTTTGCCTAAGGATCGAAAGAGTTGTATAAAAAGTCGGAAGTGGCGAGCTCTAGTAACTTAATGTTAATATTGTTGTGTGCCAGATTTGGAGTAAATAACTTCATAGTTCTAGCGTTTGCTAGATATACTTATACTTATGGCCTTCCACAGTAACCTATCCATCCCCCATCCTGCGCGACACGGATTATAATGTGTCTTTAGGCTGATTCACACTAACTCGAGAACGAGAAGCAAAGCGGTATACAACACAATAGCCCGGTAACGAGAACGGAGTGCATATCGATAACAAAGTGGAAATTCGAATTTGTGCATTGGGATTTCATTTGTTTCTAACCAATGCATTTTTACTTTCTCTACTACGTATAGTAAGTAGGGGAAGTATTGCATTCCACACAAAAATTCCATACCCAGATTTCACCGGAAATACATGTTTTGAGACCCCCTGAATCCAAAAAAGCATTTTTGGAAACATGTTCGTGTGTGTGTCTGTGTGTGTGTGTGTGTGTGTGTGTGTGTGTCTGTGTCTGTCTGTCTGCGAACAGCATAACTCAGAAACGAACAGTCGGATAAACACCAAACTTGGTATTTAGGTTCAATATCTTCCAGAGATGCGACACGAAGGTTTTCAAGAAAATCCCACCACCCCAGATTACTCTTTACATGGAAAATTTTTCGAAAATTTTAATTTTCTCAAAAATGGCTCTAACGATTTTGATTAAAATATCATATGTTTAAGATATTTTCATAACAAATGAAATGTATATCTTGAATTTTCTGGGAATGTCTCCAAAAGCATTCTTCATTGTGAACGACTTTTGCATAACTGGTAAACCATAAGAGATAGACAACAGTTTACTACACAAAAAGTGTAGATCGCGTTAAAATACACAATTTATGTCATATACATTTTTTTTGTTGAGTGAACCATTTTCGAGATATTGCTTGTTATTCCCTTATTTTTCAATACTTATTTTCTCAAATGCGAATTCGTTATTCATTTTTTTTTGTCTTGGATATGCAAAGAGTATTAATCTGTGGCAAAGAGAATTGTGCTGCATCTAGCAACCAACTCTTAACAGATATGCATATGCTTAAAGGCTACTGTATTTCTATATTTCCTTTGTAAAAATATATTCCCCTTACATCTACAAGAAAATTAGCAATAAGATAGAGTCTGCAAATGTTTATCTCGATTGACATGAAGTAGATGGAGAATAAGCGTTTGTAAAAATAGTTTGTACAAGAGTAGAGAAAGTCATGTGAGTGTATCACATCAGATTTTTTTTTTTTTTTTTTACCTGTTTCCAATTCAACCAATATAATGCAGGTTAGCCGTCGTCAAAACTCCACATTTTCCCAATGCAGGTCGATTACTATTTCTGATTCCTCTTATTCGTACCAAGCTTCTCCTTTATTAACAGCGTTTATTACTGTTCTCTGTAGTTTTTGCTGTTGTTTTCGAGGCAGCAGCCAGTTTTGAGTTGTGTATAAACAAACTATAAGATGACGCTCTCGTTAAAAGAATCAGCGCTCAATGGATGTGAGGGAGTCAGGATCTGTGGTCAAGACGCATGTTTGCTAAAATTTCTTGTAGTTTCGTTTACTCAGCTTGCGACTGGAGAGAGCTCTGGCGACTGTTTCATGTCACGGGCGTCTGAAAGAATTAGTGAAGAGTCTAATATGCACAATATAGACTTAATATGCGTGCCCGAGAAGGAGAACGAGAAAGTTAAAATTTGGCCAAGTCTTCATTTCCATTTCCGGGAATCGGGAAAGCTTCCCGTTGATTGTGAACGCTCACATTATAAAACATGTATTTTAACTTTATCATTCTCGTTCTGGTTACCATTCTCGGATATTGTGAACCAGTCTTTAACAGAATTGCCATGGCTCCTCTCTCCCTCTCCCCCCCCTCTCTCTCTCTCTCTCTCTCAATAACTGTTCTTAAGTGAACTAACCGCTTTCGCTAATTTTCTCACCTTCTTGGTTAACGTAGCGCATTTATATTACATATAGATGTAAAGCATGGATATAATAAAAAAACGTGCTGCTGAAGATGACAGCAATATAATAATAATAATAATAATAATAATAATCTAATATCAAAATTATTGTGATAATTTTCAGTTATGAGTAAATAACTACTAATAATGATCAATCATAAGCTCAATTTGTATATGTATTAGTTTGCATTATTATTGTTATTACCATTTTACGTAAGAATAATTCAAACGTTTAATATGAAACTTCGTTTACAACATTCCTTGTGTCACGAGTAGGGTATTTATCTGAATTACTTCCTCTTGGGGGTTATAAATGGACCTTAAAATATCTCGATTACTGATTTTTCTCGCTGGATTTGTTATTTAAAAATATGAATACTTAATGAATTGCACTAGTCGAAGCTCTTTGTGATGAAAAACTATTTTGATCCTCGTTCGGGATGTTTTGCCATTTAACAAGGGCCGAAATATAAAATGCATATTCGCTTCCGTCAACATATCTGCACATAAGAGCATACAAGCATGCCACTGACAATAAGCGAGAAAATGCTGCCAAATTGCTGTTTCTAACAGCAGCGCTTAACGAAATCTGATGGCGTTTGGCAGTTGGCACCAAAACAGCTTTGTTTGATGTCCTAAATTTACGAGTGGTATGGGAAGGTCGCTATGTTCTGTCCACACTATTCTACAGAAAATGTTATTTTATTTAAATTGCATATATCTTCGAGTTAGTAAATTTTCGTTTATCTCTCGACTTGTTTACCAGTTATACAAAATTCATTGAAAATGAAGAGGACTTCACAGGATATTCATAGAAAATTAAATATACGCATTGCTTTAGCCATGTAAAAATCTTAAACAAAATTATTTTAATTTAAATCGTTAGAGCGTTTATGAAAGAAATTAAAACTAACGAAACATTTCCCATGTATTGGATAGTTAAAGGCTCTGAGGGATTTTCTGGAAAATCATCTCGCATTCTTGGAAGATGCTGAACTAAGTATTGGTATTTACTTAGATAAATACACTTGGTATTTATCTAAGTTTTGATTTTTATTTATGCTGTTCACACACACACACACACAGACTTTGGACCTTTTCTAAAAATGCTTTTATGGTTCAGTTAGTTTCAAAACGTACTTTTGGTGAAAAATTGGCATCGATTTTTTGAAAGGAATGCAATACTTCCCCGACCTGGAGAAATTAAAACTTACGAAATATATTAAATGGGACATAATACAAATCACATACAAAGATTTTGGGTGATCTGTTCATTCATCCTCGAATCCTGAAGTACTCGCACACGCACGGACACACATAAAAAAAACTCCCATTTTTTTTCGTTGTAGTTCTTTATGTTCTAGTGACTAACACTAGTCATTTATCAAAAATCGGAAAATGTCAGAAATATTATCAACGTTACACATTCATTATCATTCATGTGGTTTATTATCACATTCCTAGAGTTATCTGTACAAATTCGATATCCAGCGAGGTCATCTGCAAGCTTCAAAATGTCGTGGCTATTAACATCACCCGTTTCAACTACCAAGTGAATCAGCAAATCTATCACAGCCTGCTCCAAAAGATTCTGTTGCTTTGTAACTATTTTTACAATATGGTAAAAGTAGAAAGTTGTTAATGGCTGCACATAGCTCGGCTTAGGGGAGAAAATTCCAATTAGTATTTTTGTTTTATAGCAATAAACCGAGCGAGATGGCTCCGCGGCAACGCGAGAGGTTCGTATTGGAAGATTCTGGGTTCGATTCTCGTGGGGCGTCCACTCTGACTATTTTTTTCGTCGTTACTCAGGGTCAGTAGATGAATGCTGGGGTGGTTCCCTTTCTACCACGAATTTCCTGTCCATTTCCTTTCATCTGTTTCACCTCAGCTGTTTTAGAATTGCAGGACCGGCGACGGCGGTTGGTGTGTTGCGGCAGGCTGGCGGAATTTGCGCTATGGAAAGATTTCTCCCTTGCACTTGGTGGGTGCTGTGGCCCCGTCCTTCTGTGAGTGCCTCGTCTATTTCCGGGACCCCCAGCTTGCGGGTGGCTAAGGTGGGGCTAGCCGGTGTCAGGATTGGTGTCACGTTGGAAACGTTAGGGACCACGTCCTTGCTAGCGCACAATGTCGTCCGAATCTGATTGCGCTTCGGGCCTGCCTTCATTCCTTCCTCCCAGGGTCACGTTGGAAGCACGAAGGGCTCACCATGGCTGACCTGCTTCAGTGCTGGAAGCCCCACCTTTTGACTACTCCTAACGCCTAACTCTATAGCAACTTATTTAGTACCTAACTCTATTAGTACTTATTTTAATCTTTATATACTTCATTACAGTTGCCTAATTAAGTTCCTTTCGAGTTTCGATTTTACTCCGGATAGGCTTACTCATAATTTTGTTGGTCTTAAATGTATCAATAAATAAAAACTTGAAATGAGATTACTGTGCATAATTATTTAAGATGGTTAAAAATATGTCGATGAAGTCTCTGATATCCAATAGTTTATGAAAGAACTAAATCTAACTGCCTACTAGACGTATTAACGCCTCGTCCAGTAAACAATGCAAAGAAATAGCTTTACGAATAGCATTAGACATCTCGTATTTGCTTTCAGGTGATGCGTTGTTATAAATTAAAATAGTTATCCTTACCTAAAAATGAACACGTTTACAAGGTGTATTGAAATAGGTTTTAAACCATTTCTGTGCTGAGTACGATGGTTACTTACATGTAAAACTAGATACGAACTACGATAGAATTGTATTCCACCCTTGTTTCCCCAGTTTTACCTTCGTGTGTTTTAAATAATTAAAATAAGTTTGCAATAAATGATTTTGACCTGTGTTAACGCAGCGATTATTTTGAATGGTGGTATACAATCAAATTTTCAGTTGATATCTTGTATCACTTGGCGAGTTCATTGGCTAAGAGGTTGCTGAGTAGTAGGTATTTGTTAGGAGTATTTCAGGAATAGAATTCGCCATCGCAATTGGATCTTAATCTGTATTATTATTCGATTTAATGCATTGATGCATTTAACATACTGAAACTGTTTTCTCTTCGTTTTAGTTCTATCTGCTAAAACAGTTGAGAAGCTGGTGTAATCATTAATGAAAATTAGGTAGTCAAGTGTGACAGCAGCACAGGATAGACATAAAGTACCACGGGACCGGGACTGACTACACTGTCCGCACCCTCGGGCCCCGGGAGTCATGCTCGCGGGGTTTTCCATTGGGGCAACACCTATTTTATAGTCTGCCCCCACCCCTGCGTGGCCGAGATTGGGTCACCTCCCCTCGTCTCCTGCCACACAGGAACGGAAGTGGATGCGCCACTTACGCGCGTCAGTCCAATAGGGAAAACCCTATCAGGGAAGATTACCGAAGAACTTCGGTGGGGCCGACAGTATATCAAGTTACCATCTACCAGCTCTCACTCATGGTTGATGCCGGAGATCATCTGGGCGTCTCACAACCCCGCTTGGGCTAAAAACCAGCCAGGCGTACCCAATCTCCCATGGGTATCGGGAACCACTGCCCCGCCGAGTCCAACCCAATCCGAACAATTCCCATATGGGAGGGGCTCGAATGTTCGGCCCGGCGTTCTTCTAGTAACGTCAGAAGTACCACGTGTGCTAGGGATCCGCAGCGCCCGCACCACGGCAGCTGAAGGGGTCGGAACAGGATAGACCGCCGTGATTGGTTAAAATTAAGTCATTCTTAGTTTGAATTGCCTAATATAACATTTTAAATTAAGCCATTTTCAGTTTAGATTGGCCTTTATAAAATGTCTGGCAAATTAGCAAAATAGTTGTGTTATACAGAATTTACAGATAAAAATACAGTATGGGTATTTCAGCAACAGCGTTGCACATAACGATGAACCCAGCTCTAGTAGTCATTTGTTTTTGATGCCACGACTACCTATTTTAGAATATATTTATAATCTTGGGGATTACTGCAGGCATAAGTACTAAAGGCAGAAACGAGCAGATATTTGTGATCATCAAGGAATTCTTGGGATCAATTATTAGTGTCGCTAGTGAACGCTATAAACACTATAAGGAAATATTTTACTCGTCGCCATAAGATATTAAAAAAGGCAAAGGATAACGATGAAACCCGAAAAAAAATCAGTTTGAACACCATTTGGCGCTGCTATTCACAATCTTCCCTGTATTTCATTTTATAACTCACAAGAATTTGTAAAAGCGAATATCGCACTACCACTGCCTCCGTGATCCTTATAGTATATTAGGATCACGAAGGGACTGGTGCAACAAAGACACACGAGTAAGTAACTGTGGAAGCACTGTACAACATGGAAGCAAAGGTAGCATAACCATGGAGTAATTCCAGTAATTGTGTCGAAAACTAATGCTTTTTTAAGTAGCAAAAATAGTAATATAAAAAAGAATTATTACTTAAGGTAAAACAGCCAGTTAAAATTGACAAAAACATTCATTTTAGATTTTAGGTATTTAGAATATTTAAGATGTGTACACAAAAATGTATAGTCAAAATGCTATTATTAAGTATAAAATATACTTAATTTGCATATTAATGCCAATCATCTTTATGTAGGACTTGCCCCCTTTTACACACTTTCTTTTATATGTCTACATTTCCTAAAATACAAAAGATAGATTTCTGAGCTCATCTGAGGAGAAAGCACAAGAGAATCAAGGAAGAGAGTGAGTGGGAAAATTTTATAATAAAATCTTTAAATCGCTCTCTTTCTCAGTTTAACAATTTATAACATTGAGATACGCATTATTTGTGCACTAATGAAGCTACAGGTCCGAAAGTTTTGCTGCTTATTTATATTGCCCTAATAAATGAAACTATTAATGGAATTGACTTAATTTTAAACAGTTTTTTTTAAAAGTGGTTCCAATTTGTTAGAAAAGTATTTTACTTTAAAAATAACACTTAAAAAGTAAGATTTTTTTTTAAAAAAACTAATTCATATTGTTATAAATGAAAACTTGAAAAACAGCCTGTAAAAATTTCAGGAACATAGCTGTAATAGTGAAAAGTGTACCAGAAATCTGTAAAAATAACATGGGAGACCTAGGGAAGGCTGTGTTACCTTAATACCTGATATAAATACGCTTTAACAGAACAATGATAATATATGATATACCTACTCTTATGACATATGCATAACACTTCGAGTGAATTTAGGTATTCTCCTTCCTTAGAATAGGGACTGAGTACACAAAAAGTAAAGCTCAAAAGGACTATACTGAAAATTCACTATAGTATTCTTATGGCTAGAACACGTTCTTAAAGCATGCAATGAGTTTAGAAATGTAGGTGGTGCTACATGGTAAGCAAGCCGGCCGGCCGGCTTGTATTAGCGTTGCGGCGCGGCCGTGACGGAATAGTTTGGCAATGTCCCTCCCGCATGAGGCAACCGAAGTGGGTCAGGAGGCCGAGATGGGCAGGCGGGCTGGTCGCTCGGCTAGCTCGTGACGCAAAGTGAAAAGCAACTTTCTGCCGTTCCAATTTCTTGAAACTGGGTCGCCGAGGTGGGAGTAAGGCTGTCACTTGCACTTTTCGATTTAATGTTTAAATTCCTCTCGTTGTCATGGAAACCAGACTGGAACAAACATGGCCGCTCCATACTCTGCCTTTAAGCATAAGAAAATATAGTTACAAAAGACAAAGTGCATACGGCCCCATATATATTGAGGCAGTGTTTTTAACACTAAAATGATATCAGTCTAATTATATAATATGTAAATTCAATAACAGCCCGCCTTAAAGCAATATGTGTATGTAACAATATATAAAACATGTATGTAACAGTCATTGCATATGCTTGTATTATTGTATCCATGTGTAATAATGTTATGCGAATATATTACGTAATTTAATAATGTAGGAGCTGTGAGAATAATAGGTTAAAAGTTGCTAACAATGAGGTAACCTTGAGGCAATAATGAATTTGAAAGTTTAACAATATTACTTGTGATTCTTGGAAGCAATAATGTAATTTTAGTGACAGTTTATAAAAATAGTCAATCAACAACCAGAAAAAGCTTTAGTTAAATTAAGGTATTCTATTGGATTAGGAATAGCCAATCAGACTTGAAATACAGAAATTTACAAGTTTAGGCGGTTGAAATCAATTCAGTTGCCTGCAGACAGTGTTTGTAACCGGATGCAAGATGCGTCCTCGAGAGATTTAATACGTATTTTGTGTGAGACAAAAATAGTTTACTTATTAAAAAGTGCAAGTATTTAATAAAAACATCTCACAGCTCTCTCTATATATCAGTGAAGTGTTATTTAAATCGTGTCAAGCATTAATAAAAGGGAGTGAAGTAAAGTTATAATCTGTGTAAGCCTACATTCTTAGTCGAACCACAACCCTGCCAGGACATCCATGTCTCTAACAATAATACTGACGCAGCCGAGGCAAACATAAATATATAATATTTAAAGAAACAGTTAAATTACAAGATTAATATTGTTTTTAAACTTGGGGCAAAGGCCACCTGAAAGTACATTTGGGGCGAAGGCTACCGGAAACTGTTTACTATACGTGCGGTTGCAACTAATACAAGTTCGGCTCCCCAACAGTTGAAATATAATACAATTCCTTCAATACAACCTACTTCAAATTGACGCCTAAAGCGTGTTGCAAACAAGTTACAACAAAATACCTTCTTCAATATATACACACACATATATATATATATATAAATATATACACATATATAATTATATATATAATTCTTATACAAATTATTTTACTATTCACATCTTGCTAATCAGAACAAATCTGTGCACTGAAATGGTTTCAATCAGGTAACACAGTTTATTCCAAGTAGGAAGCTGAGAAAACTATAAACTGTCTTAAACATATAACTAATCACCTTTTCTGCTAAGAGAACTTTCGAAATTTTCAGGCCTTAGGATAGAATATTTATTGCCAGTCGCCGAAGTAGAGAATCCATAATAAAGGAAGGATTCAGATCTAGAAAAGTAAATAATAATAATAATAATAATAATAATAATAATAATTATAATAATACAACCGTCAGCGCAGAAATAATACAGCCCACCACCGTAGTGTGGGGGTAGCGCGTCTGCCTCACATTCAAGAGGTTTCGAGTTCGAATCTTGGTTAAGATGAGCTACCTGGATAAGTTTTTTTCGGGGCTTTACCTTGCCCTAAGAAGATGGATGTCGGCTAACTCTTAAGTTCTAGGGACATTGGACCCATTTGAACATAATTTCAACCATTTCGTTCATTCATTGTCCAATATGACCTACCCGGTTAAAAGACTTAAAGTCTTAAAGATTTGCCTCATATAGGTAATTCCATTTACTTGTGTACGAGTATATAACAGCAATGAAGAAGCCCAATCTCAAAACTTCAATCGACAAACAAACAAAAACATCTGCTATTATTTCCATTAGTATACAAGTTTCCAGCTGGAGTATGTGCTTATTATACAATCACAAATTTGTGTGAGGTGTGATACTCGTGCAGCATGGCATAGCGCACGCCACCAAGCAAATAAACGTTATTTGTATTAATTGTTTAAACAAATATGCTGCTGTGCATAATCTATACAGTCCATTTGATATCACTACTAGGCATTTGAAATACAAAACAATTATGAAATGCCGATTTTCTTCCGACGAGAAATATGCGATACATTTACTTGTATTGGTTATAGGTTTGAAGTTCAAGTAAAACGTGATATAAAATGCATTTTTAAAAAAGTGGTATTTATATTTGTCCATTAAAACTGTTATAAAATACAAGATCTCTCAATTTTAACCACACAAAATATATTTGAATTTGCAAAGTGTTTATATTTTATTTTTTCCAAATAGTTTCATTTTACACGTAGATTTTACGCAGAAGATACAATCAAGAAACGTGAAACTTGGACCAGTGTAATAAGTGGAATGTTACTTAATAAAGAATAATTGGAGAGCAAGGAAACGTAAGAAGTAATCCTTTTTAAATCGGCATTTTTTTACCATATATTTTTGAATCCACGGAACGATAAGGAGTGCTTCCTAACTCGCATGTAAATACTTCTTTACTTTCTCTACGTACCTGTTAGATAGAGGAAGTATTTAATACATTAAACCCAACAATTTTCTACCGAGATTTTACCGGAAATATCTATTTTGAGGCCCCCTGAAATATAAAAAGCTTTTCTACTTTCTCTGCCACGAACCTATTAGGTAAAGAAATCATTGCATACTACCCAAAAATTCGACATAAAAATTTCACAGGAAATACATATTCTGATGCCCCCTGAAACCAAAATATCAACTTAAGCATAAGTAAAAAGCGAAATCTCAGATAAATACCAAACGTGATGTAGAAGCTCAGTTAAGTATCTTCTAGAAATGTGACGCGAATATTTAAAAAAAACACCCTAAATTACCCCTTACATGGAGGTTCTGTTTTCGTTATTTTTTATTTTCTCAAAAATGACTAACGATTTTGATTAAAGTGCCATACTTTTTACATATTTACGTACATGACAAATAAATTGTATATCTTAAATTTTTCTGGCAGTAGCCTGAAATCCTCTTCATTCGGAAATAATGTTGTACGACTTTGTAAAACTGTTAAACCACGAGATACACTAAAGCTTACTGCACAGAAAATGTAGATGTCGATAAGCACACAATTTATTTTAAATACATTCCTATATCATTGTTATTGGTTTGAATGTTTCCATACTTTGTCATTTTTAAGTGCTGTCATTATTCAATTGTTTCTCGCGATGCCATGGTAAGCATCCATATAAAGAACCGGTTTTAAGCGTCCGACTATTGCTTCTTATTCCTGCATCTTTCTTGTAGCTACGACCAAAATGTGTAATCAAATTATTATGCAAACCGTGATTAACATGAAGTAGATAAAAAAAAGAGGTTTTGTAAGGATAAAGCTATATAGAGATAAACGAAAGTGGATGGAAAAGTCTTATGAATGTAACCTATAAGATTTTTCAAACAATTTAGAAGGCGCTGCTGTATCCATTAAGGAGCCTTGAATAGGTTTATAAAAATGTTATAATTTGCACATAAAACTTAAAACTGAATGATTCACTAAAACATAGAAAAAGAATTTATCATCATTTTTTAGACTATTGCATTTCTGGCTTCAAATTCTCCATATTCTAAAGACATGTTTCGCCTCAGATTTCATCTCTGCTTTTGTTCGTTTTTCTTCTCTTCTACTCTGTTTCCTAGTTTCTTTTATCTGCATATTCTTTGTCTTTTTTCCTTTCTTTCTTGATGCATATGCAGTTCCCTATTTCTCTCTCGGTTTGTCTTTCTTTCGCTCTGTCTCTCTTTTTCTCTCACTTTCTCTTCCCCGTATCTCTCTCCTTCTAGTTCTTCATTTACTGTTCTTCCGTTTGTATAATTATTTTATCTTGGTTAAGAATATTTAATAAATACGCCCTCACACAGCGTTCTAGGGTTCATGCTCCACTCTTATCTAGGTTCCTGGTTATTTCGAGATTTTCGTGTAGTCTATAACTTTTTGGGTAACTTTTAGCCCTTTTGGTCTCCAAACTCAAGCTTCCCCGTGTGTTTTATGCTTTCATCGAACCGAACGTCCTATCCGGTTAAACTAGTAATTTCCCTGTTTTCCTTCCTCCTTTAATTTTCTCCTGAATTTCAAACGGATAACAAAGTTGTATATACTGGTGACTTCACAGAACACGGAAAAGGGTTTCTTGGAAGAATATTCAGGTATTGATTTTAGTATCCCCTGGTTTGTGGTCTTGACGTCCCATGCTGATATTATTTATTTATTTCAATGCGTCTGGCGGTTTAACGAAACAACTCTTATATCTTTTGTTGTCACACTCCTTTCTTAGCAAGAGTGGCACATAAACACAGCGTTAACAGTAATTTCATAAACGATTCCTAGCAAACCTATAATATTATAGATTCTTCCAACCCCGTTACTTATGACAGAGAAAATATTGCAAGTGCATTCAACAAGCAACTTCCAATATGGCAATTTGACGCTCTCTGAATCCAAAAATACGGCATTCTTAGAAAAAGGTCTCAGCTTCTCTCTTTCCCTCCCTCTCTCTCACCCTGTCTGTCTGTCTGTCTGAACAGCACACTCAGAGTCATATAAAATATAAATACCACATTTGAAATGTTCAGAAGATGGAATGCCAGGTTTTTCAAAAGATTTACCCCACCTCAACTAGCTGTTAACTTCGAAAACCTGTTTTTTGTAATATTCTCAAAAACTGCCCTAACGTGTTTAAAATTGCTTAAGTTTGAAATTATTGTAGGAGCAAATAAACAGGTACCACGAATTTTCCGTAAAATTTCTAAAAGATAGGTATTTGAAGGAAAATAAGACCGCATCAAACTGCTAAAATTAACCGTGTAAGAACAAATATTTCCGATGTGACTATTGCCACGAGAAATGCTGTATGACAATTTATATATTTAATCCAAACTATATGTTTCCAATTATTAAACTTTGGTCAATCGTTTTCATCAGTAATGTAAGATTCAAAAGGAACAAAGGAAGTAAATATTTTTTTGTAGAAATTCAAGAGGTGCATTTCATTTGTCACTCAGTCAACTCAAACTGTTTTTCTTTCTTGTATATTTATGCATTCAGGTAGTATCGGAAACTACCGATCAATTTTGATCTTTGTCTCACTATTTCATCCCATTGGTTACAGACTTTTACAATTTATTTTTTTCAAACGTAGAATTTAGAGGGAACGTCGTATCACTTCGATCTCAGTGAATATATATGAGAATTATTTTGATCGTGTAAACCAGATTTTGGGGGTTGGAGTCCTATGCCAGTGCGAGAGTACATGTTTTATTGAATAGAGGCATTTAAAATGGGTAAGCATTTGCATTAAAGGAGTATATTTTAATAATATTACTGAAATTATTCTTATTTCGGTGAAAGAATGCCAACGTCTGCTCTGGTTTTATAGTTATGATTGAAATTACAGGTACGTGTCAGTGAGGTGGTGGTATAACTAAATAATAACTTTGTCACTTATTTTTCCAAGCTACATTTTATGAAATATTTTTCCAATAACTCTGGATCTACTGTATGCATTTGTGCCATCTTTTCTACTATACTGAAACGAATATGTGGCATTAAAATATGGCCATAGTAAATTTTGTTTGAATTTTTAAGGTAAAACTTCTTCAAAATTATGCATAAATGACTTCAAATATAAATCTAGCTGTATGGTTTTAATCCATTTAAAGCCTATATATTTTTGCACAGTAAATCAGGCAGTTATTAGGGACTATTCAATTTTACTGCCATTAATGATCATCTTAAATGCCAACATAGTATAGTTAAATAATGTGACTATAGCAGTTCTAGTGTCGGGAACAACCTCTGCATGTTTGTTAAAATTTGATGCATGTGTGATAGATATAACTCATTTTAATATAAATTTCATCTACGCATACTTTTATTGCGTTATTATGCATCTGCCTTGTTAAACATTCACCATCGGTTTCTTTAGCATGTCATCTTGTGGTTGTAGTTAACATTTAAAATGGTGTTTATTGTGGGAAGAATATTTTGTAGCTTATTTGATCTCATGAGTTTTGTGGCTACCCTAACCCAAATGGAGTAGCTTTTTAATATCTCAGCCCCAAGGAGCAAAGAAGAGTTTAAAATATAACAATTCACATTTCCTTCTTTTCACGTAGTTTCATGTGTAAAAAGAGTAGAATGTTTTAGGGAAATGAATAAAAACATCACTCCAGATTTTAAAATCCTCTCTGCAAACACGTATAAGCTAACGGGAAAAAAATCTCAAATTAGTTTCATTTAGGATTATATTTACTTTATATGCAAACATAAAATTACGATGAATGATAGTTAAACTGCTAACGAATTATAAAGAGTTTAAAGCAATGGCCGTCCAGCTTTCACGGCCGAAAGCCACCAATAATAATGAACGAAAAGAATGTTGCAACTCGCCCGCCACCCCTACCCTACTGCCCGGATCTGAATGCGGAGAGAGCCCTTGAAAAGCTTACCACACAGACATCTGAAAGTCGCGAGAGATTTTGCAACTGCAGGCTTGCCAACTGAGCAATCGGTTGCGTCACAGAGCACATGTAGCATGTTGCCAGAGAAAGGCCGCATATCGTTCCATCCATGAGAACTGGGGTTCGAAGCGGATGTGCAATACTGACGAAGAAGAGAAACTTAAAGAAGGGTAATGAAAAGGAAGGAAGTAGGTAAATATATGTTGTTTTTGTAACGATAATGTTTGGCTTTCTGTATCCCTCACATATGCTGAGGGAGTGCGGCATTTGATCTAAAATTACAATACAGCGATTTAGAGAAATAAAGTAATTTTATTTGGTGTTTTCAGAAAATGCTTTGATGCTGTAGCAGTTTATTTAAAATCTTAAGATTCTGTTAACCTACTAGGTAATTTTTATTTTCTTGTAGGATTTCAGATAAATGATTACTATTGTTTAAAAAACATGAAAAATATAGGTTTATGTATAACGTCATATAAATAAAATCGATTGTAATATGTTCTTACCGAGGTGGCGCCGCTGTAACGTGTGCGACTTACACTCAGAAAGTCTCGGGTTTAAGCCCCCGGGGACGACCACTCTGACCGAAGGATTTTTCGTGGTTTTCCTCGCTCCTAAGCGAATGCTGCGTCGGATAATTCGATACGCGAATTTTCCTATTATCCCTGCATTTCATTTCCTTCCTCACCGCCATACCAGGCATTGGGCTGATCACCTACCCTGGATATGCTATGACCCAGAGTTTGCTTGCTCCTCGACACACTACTGACCCAAGGTATTAGCTTGTAAGTCCTTGGAGGTATAAGTCCTCTATAGAGGAGGCTAATCCGTTGAAGAAGAATACGTCCTTCGTAAAATATGGTATACAAAGCACATTGTTGTTTTTATAATCCCATGCTCATTCCAAGGTGAAAATTTGGATTCAAGTTTATGAAATATTTCAGTTAAACACAGAATTTTTTCATGTTCTGACAATTCATTAATTACTTCTTTTTACAGGGCATCTTATTAATACATAGAAATTAAAGGAGATTAAAAGGGCTTGAAATAAGCAGAACTGCAGTTTCGTACGACAACGCTTGCGGATTTATGACAATTTTTGTACATCAAAAAGTGGGAAAGTTTAGTGTTTTCGACCATTTTTAAAAGTCTGTAAAGAATGCAATTTTCAAGTGAATCTGATACACCAAGCTTCAGACCTCTGGTGGATTTTGTGTGGACTAAACAACCCATTAGAATAAACATACAGAAGCGTGATTTGCTCTTATTTAGAAATTCTTTTAGATATAATAATCCAAATTTAATTTAGTATCTAAAGTCTGTTGTGGTGAATCGTATACTGAATTATAGTTATTTAATGTTTAAACGTGCGTGCATATTTTCCTTTATTTTCCAAGTTTCATTAAAGTAGTGTCACCCAAAATTGAATTCTGATTCTGAAATACATATGGAGTGTCGTAAAACGCAACAATTTATGTCTTTAGGAGGATTCAGGAATGCTCAGTCAAACAATCGCTTAATGTAATCATTAATTTAGCTTCAGTAATTATTTTACTACTCTGCATTAAAACTGAATTGCGTTGTGTTTGATTGGTACCTTTTGGAAACAACGTTGTCAATTCATTCTCGAATTGAAGTAAAGTGTCCCCTTTCTTCTGCTGTTTTGTTTGGATTACATTTTCCGGGCGACAAAAGTATTACTATTTTTTACTTCAGATTTTTAGGTCCTTTTATTTTATTCGTGCTAGTAAAACTCCTGAGGATCAGGTAAAAAGTACAATCAGAATGATATACGCATTTCAAGTATTAATGAGTGTCATCCATGGTTAATTACAGGCTTTTATTTTATCTTATCTAGCGTATTTTCTTAATTTCACGTTGGAATAGGGCCACTCTACCTTACGTTAATTCCGATCCAGGCAATACTTTAAACCAAGGTATAAAAATTCGTTGGGATTTCATATTTTGGTTACTTCTGAGACAGGGCATAGATATCGCAATAAAGTTTCTACAAATATTGGCAAATGCGAGTTAGTATTTAAAATGGTATAACGGTATATTTTCATTGAAAATCTTGTAGGTACCGCAGATATTAAGAAACAAACACCATGGGCCCCTCGGAAACCTTGTAAGTCGTGGTTTTCATTGAGGGGCGCGGTCTACCGGACAGGAGGCTTAGCGGCCTGGTATATTTAGAATGCCGGCCGGCCGGCACCTCTGTAGTGACATGACCATGTACAGCATTGTTGGCATTGGCCCACATGCGAGTGGGACAGTACCTTGGTCCGCATGCCATGGTGTCTCTTCCTCGGAAGGCGAATACCGTCGATGTAGGCCACTTGGAGTGTCGCTTTCGACATAAGGACTGTACGGTTCGAAACCCGTCTAGGCCACCATATTTCCTGTCAAACCGCAGGATGGGATGTTGCCACTTCCGTGGCGCGTGATCTCATCCGCGATGACTCGTGTGACTTTAAGACCTCCGCAGTGGAATAGGACGGTTAAACTTGTCAAGATGCAACTCCCAGTTCTAAAACAGACCAGCTATTTATAAGCCTGTACTAAATGTGGCTGCTCCCGCTCCCAGTGCTGCCATCTATGTCGTAATGTTGGCAATATGAGCTGTTTTGCCTTGTTCATAGCCGGTGTGATGAAACAGTAATGAACTGGGATCCTCTAATATCAGAGCAATTGCACTGAGAGAATGTGCCAGTGCTGGAATGTCTTAATGCCCTCAAAGAGTTTCCCCCTCCACCTAGTGTTTTTGGCCTGTTCCTTCAACCGGAGAAAGCCAGCACCTTTAATGCACTCGTTCAGTTTCTACAACATGCATGAATTGCTGAAGGCCGGCTCACTTGCGGTGTTTGCTATCGATATTATTTTATAAAAATATACATCATCCTCGTGAAAGAGTGTAACTTACGAAGACATTATGGAGAATGTTTGCTAATGTTAAAGTTTTCTGGTAGAGAACCAGGGGACAAGTTGGTGCTGATTCACTCATATTTTCAAGGACCTCTTTCTTTATTCGTAGGCACTTTCACAAATATCGGATATATCCATTATTAAATTATTTTATGACTTAAGCGACCATTAAGGCTTAGTTAAATAAAATCCTGTTTCGGAGGCTTTGCAGCCTTCATCAGGAATCCGTCGCGTGACTGGTCCCTCAAGAGAAGAGGAAGGCTGCAACAACCTCGAAATATAGGATTTAATCTCACTGATTATTAAGGTATGCCTTTAAGCCATAAATACTTCAATACTGAGCAACAGTGTCCAACGAAAGCTTATGTTACGAGGGCTGTCCCAGAATTACTGGACCTAACAAAGAAAACACAAAAATTTTGGGGAAAAACATCTTTATTTCTCTACATAGTCTCCTTTCAGCTGTTACACTTTTCCCAGAGGTATTCAATAGCTTCTATGCCCTGTTTATGCTGAGAACCATCGAGTTCTGCAAAATAACCATCAACTGAGCTCTTCACTGTTGGCCAATGATTTACCACCAAGCTATTTCTTCAACTTTGGAAATAGAAAATAATCAGAGGGGCTAAATCTGGCAAATAGGGTGCATGAGGAAGGAATTCGAAAATTAACTCATTCATTTTGGCCATAGTGCTAATGGATGTGCATTGTCTTGATGAAACAAAAGTTTCTTTTCTACTAAATGCGGCCGTTTTTGCTTGATTTCATCATTCAAATGCTGCAATAAGTTTGCACAATAGTCGTCATTGATTGCTTTTCCTTTTTGAAGATAATCAATGAAAATTATTCCACATTCATTCCAAAAACTGACGCCATGACCTTGCCTGTAAATGGAACTGTCTCACCTTCTTTGGAGCCGATTCTACCGATTCTCCCCTTTCAATCCACTGTTTTGACTGTTCCGTCGTCTCAGGTGTGAAGTGATGAACCCATGTTTTATCCATGGTTATGAATCGACACTAAAACTCGACTTTATTGCAGCGAAACATCGCCAAACACTCGACTGATGCATCCTCAGTCGCTGCTTTTGTTCCATTGTGAGTAAACGCGGCACCCATCTTGCGCACAGCTTTCTCATGTCTAAATTTTCAGTTAGTATGCGATGTACAGCACTTTTTGAAATGTTCTACGATGTCTGCTAGCTCGCGCACTTTCAGTCGATGGTCATCCAATACCATTTTGTGGATTTTCCTCACAATTTCAGGCGTGGTCATCTCATTTGGTCGACCATTGCGATGTTCGTCTTGGCAGCTCGTACGACCTCGCTTAAACTCTGCCACCCAATATTTTACTGTTGTAAACGAAGGAGCAGATTCTCCCAGAGTAGAACTAGCTCAGCTTTAATATTAGTTGGTCTAAGACCTTTCAAATGAAAGTATTGCATCACATAACGATAGCCAGTTTTATCCATGTTGACAAATTTGCTGAGAGCGTTCACAATTGATGGCTGCCAAATAATTACTAAACAACGTAGCATCATCAAGCTTAAGCTTTATAAGGTTGTACTTTCTACCATAGTCATTTGTTTGAAACAACAACCACTATCTATACTTCAGGTCGGGTACTTCTGGGACTGCCCTCGTTTAAATCTCACACATTCTCGATAATTTCTTTCATGAGATTAGTAGTTTCAGTGCATAATTTGTTGTAGTATCTTTTGTAATCTGGTAACAGCTAGTACTTGCTCCCCGATGCCAAACAGATGTTCATGTTCATTTATGTATTCTTTAGGAATTATTGTAGTTGATCTACATTATGTGCACTTTAAGAACAAAGTAATGGGCCGCTTGAGATTTACAAATTCCCGTCGCAGAACATGCTGAGATATTGGTACCGCCTACTTCGTTATCAAAATATCCTTTAGTGCCATCACTCTTAACAGCAATTTACGTTACAAGGATTGAAAGTGAGGTTTTATGGATGAGTTTGTTGCTTTTAGGCCGAAGCAGTGTAGCTAAGGTCGGAATTTCGAAACCAATCCGTAAAACACTTTCAAATCTTGTAACGTACAATGTTTTATGTGTGGTACACAATTTCATTATTTTAATAAATAAATATTAAACAAAGTAATGTTGAAGTTGGTAAACGCACTGTGCTTATTGTAAGGATCCCATGCAAGAACAGTTGATACGTGGATTTACAACTTTTTAAATGTGCTAACAAGGAAATAAGGAAAATTTGTCTGCATAATTTATATTGAGTACCCCACTTGTTTACTATAAAATAATCTGGTAGCAGATAAGGAGGATTTGCCCATATAATTTCTATTGTTACGTTCCCTCCTTTCCTTGTAAAATTACCATTTAAATTTCACCATAGTTCATTATGTGTTGGTGAAAGTGACGTCTCTTTTGTGAATATTACACCACTGTTTATAAGACCGTAAAGTAATGAAATGAGACGTATAAAATTGGAATTGAGTCCAACTCGGCAGGAGGAACTAAATACATACTCCGTTGTTATTACCATTACAAGTGTTTTATAACCACAATAGAAAGATCGGATCATTGCTTTGGTTTGTAATATGTTATTGAGTAGTAGTAGAACTGGCAGACCGATATACCTCAGTAATATAGGGTTGTCATGACCGGTTGCCTCGTGGGGAAATGAGAATCGGTTCACTACTGGGAAGGCACAGTACTCATAAAAATACTCGGTCAAGGTTTCTTCAACTCAAACTTTTACTTTCCTAAAAACAGCATTAAACATTGAAGTAACAATATATATATAAGTAAATACACGCATTTTGCAGCAATAACAAAAATAATCATTCTTCTAAGCTACAACACCAAAAATATCTTCGTTCACTTGCTGGAATTTCAGTCACTTAAATATTCGGTCAACAAAAAGGTATGCGTGTTCTCCTCACACTAGATGAATGTAACACATCGTAGGGTATACTTTACAACTGATTACTTCTAGTAGGCGTGATTTCATATTCAAAACTAGTTTCCCCATATAGGTAGGCTCAATTTTAAACCATTCTTCTAGTAGTCTTTCCTTAAGAGTTTTGGAGGAGAGAATTTCTGATTCTTTTATTCATCTCGTTCCATAAATTCTCTTTTGGGTTAAGATCTGGACTATGTGGGGGCGAATGTAAGATTTTTGAGCAATTATATAACAACCATTCCCCTGAAAATATGTACCTGGTGCTTTGGGACTCCTATTTAAACTCATTTATTATCCCTAATTTCTCTGCACATTGGTGAAGATTTTCTCTGGGAAGGTTCAGGTACTGATGTTTGTCTGTGGTGTTTTCAATGAAAATCAAATTTCCTACTCCACCTGCTGATCTACACCCTATACTATCACGTCACCTTTGCGTTTTACTGTAGGATATAAATTCTTTATGTCCAATTTTGTATTGAGCCTGAGCCAAACACAAATCTTCCCTTCTTTGTCACATACCTAAAAGGTATTTTTATCAACAAAAATTACACCATTCTACCATTCTTGACCACTTTTACGTATTATTTAGCGAACTGCAATCTGTTTTGTTTACATTAGACCTTTTTCTGGCTGCCCTTCCATTGTAACATTCCTTTCTAATAACCTTTCCTACTGTTTCTGGCTGCATTTCTTTACCAGTTGTCGGACGCAGTTCGGTTGCCAGTTTTGGGGCACCTATTTTAGAATTAATGATTACCTTTCTCATAAGCAGTCTCCTCTTTCTCTCACTCAGCTTCTGTGGACGTTCGGTTTCTAGTAAAGATTCGATTCTGTTTTCTTCTCTATATCGTCAGATGGTGGCTACAATAGTGGTATATTCACCTTAGCAACAATCCCTCTCTGTGTAAGACTCTTAGCATGTTGAAAGATCACAGCTTGTCGCTGTTCAAATATTGTGTTCGCTCCTTTGCGTCCCGTTTACGACAGTATAGAAACACCGGTTTGTCACTGATGGTAATCGAACTTCTCTTTTCATACCGGTCTAAGTACACGAATACAAGCATAACTAAGAGTGACCGAATATTAAAGTGGCGCATATATATTACTTTCTCTACTACGTATAGTAAGTAGGGGAAGTATTGTATTCTACCCAAAAATTCGATACCGAGATTTCACCGGAAATATAGGTTTTGAGACCCTTTGAATCCAAAAAAAGCATTTTTGGAAACATGTCCGTATGTGTGTCTGTCTGTGAACAGCATAACTCAGAAACGAACAGTCGGATAAACACCAAACTTGCTATTTAGGTTCAGTATCTTCCAGAGATGCGACACGAAGGTTTTCAGGAAAATTCCCCCACCCTACTTTACATGAAACATTTTTCGAACATTTTAATTTTCTCAAAATGGCTCTAACGATTTTGATTAAAATATCATATGTTTAAGATATTTTCATGACAAATGAAATGTATATCTCGAATTTTCTGGGAATATCTGCAAAAGTATTCTTCATTGTGAACGACTTTTGCATAACTGGTAAACCATAAGAGATAAACAAAATTTTACTACACAAAAAATGTAGATCGCGTTAAAATACACAATTTATGTCATACATTTTTGTTGTTGAGTGAACCATTTTTGAGATATTGCTTGTTATTCCCTTAAATTTTTCAATACTTATTTTCTCAAATGGGAATTCGTTATTCTTTTTTTTTTTTGTCTTGTGTATGCAAAGAGTATTAATCTGTGGTAAAGAGAATGGTGCTGCTCTTAGCAACCAGCTATTAAGAGATATGTTTATGCTAAAAGGCTACTGTATTTCCAAATTGCCCTTGTAAATATATATTCCCCTTACATCTACAAGCAAATTAGCAATAAGATAGAGTCTGCAAATGTTTATCTCGATTAACATGAAGTAGATGGAGAATAAGCGTTTGTAAAAATAGTTTGTACAAGAGTAGAGAAAGTCATGTGAGTGTAACACATCAGAGTTTTACTTTCTCTACTACGTACAGTAAGTAGGGGAAGTATTGTATTCCACCCAAAAATTCGATACCGAGATTTCACCGGAAATACATGTTTTGAAACCCCCTGAATCCAAAAAAAAGCATTTTTGAAAACATGTCCGTGTGTGTATGTGTCTGTGAACAGCATAACTAAGAAACGAACAGTCGGATAAACACCAAACTTGGTATTTAGGTTTAGTATCTTCCAGAGATGCGACACGAAGGTTTTCAAGAAAATCCCCCCACCACAGACTACCCTTTACATGGAACATTTTTCGAAAATTTTAATTTTCTCAAAAATGACTCTAACGATTTTGATTAAAATATCATATATTTAAGACATTGTCATGAGAAATGAAATGTATATCTCCAATTTTCTGGGAATGTCTCCAAAAGTGTTCTTCATTGAGAAAGACTTTTGCATAACTGGTAAACCATAAGAGATAGACAAAATGTTACTACATAAAAAATGTAGATCGCGTTAAAATACACAATTTATGTCATATACATTTTATTTGTTGAGTGAACCGTTTTCGAGATATTGCTTGTTATTCCCTTAAATGTTCCAATACTTGTACTCTTTCTCAACATTTTTACTTTCTCTACTACGTATAGTAAGTAGGGGAAGTATTGCATTCCACCCAAAAATTCGATACCGAGATTTCACCGGAAATACACGTTTTGAGACCTCCTGAATCCAAAAAAAGCATTTTTGGAAACATGTCCGTGTGTGTGTCTGTGTGTGTGTGTGTGTGTGTGTGTGTGTGTGTGTCTGTGTGTGTGTCTGTGTGTGTGTGTGTCTGTGTGTGTGTCTGTGAACAGCATAACTCAAAAACGAACAATCGGATAAGCACCAAACTTGGTATTTAGGTTCAGAATCTTCCAGAGATGCGACACGAAGGTTTTCAAGAAAATCCCCCCACCCCAGACTACCCTTTACATGGAAGATTTTTCGAAAATTTTAATTTTCTCAAAAATGGCTCTAACGATTTTGATGAAAATATCATATGTTTAGGGTAATGTCATGACAAATGAAATGTATATGTCGAATTTTCTGGGAATGTCTCCAAAAGTATTCTTCATTGTGAACGACTTTTGCATAACTGGTAAACCATAAGAGATACACAAAATTTTACTACACAAAAAATGTACATCTCGTTAAAATACACAACTTATGTCATATACATTTCTTTTGTTGAGTGAACCGTTTTCGAGATATTGCTTGTTATTCCCTTAAATTTTCCAATACTTATACTTTTTCTCAAATTCGTTATTCATTTTTTTATGTCCTGGACTTGCAAAGAGAATGGAATGCGCCGCATAGCAACCAGCGTTAAAATATTTGACCATCGCTTAAAAGCTACCATATTCCCATTGCATCTACAAGAAAATTAGCAATAAGATTGACATCTCGATATCTCGATTAACATAAAGCATATGGAGAATAGGCGTTTGTAAAAATAGATTGTACAAGAGTAGAGAAAGTCATGTGAGTGTAACACATCAGATTTTTTTATGTCCTGGACATGCAAAGAGATTGGAATGCGAGAAACAACTGATGAATCGATGGAACTTTAAAAGAATGAGAAGTATTGAACAATTCCAACCTTTAATAACGCGCATTTCGGAGACGCCTTATGTCACAAAAAAGCTTATTTTAAGAAAATAACATTTTTTTGTGTGGTACGTTTTGGTCTATCGCTTAAAGTTTACAAGTTAACAAGATTATGCAAAATTCCTTCCGAATGAAGAGAATTCATTCTAGGTTATTCTCAGAAAATTCAAGATATACATTTTATTTGTCATGTAAACATCTTTCATGTGAGGTATTTTAATCAAAATCGTTAGAGCCAATTTTTAGTAAATCAAAACTTTCGAAAAATGTTCCATGTAAAGGGTAGTTGGGGTGGGGGGATATTCTTGAAAATTTTCGTTTCGCATCCTGGGAGATACTAAACTCAAATACCAAGTTTGGTATTTATCCGACTTTTAGTTTTTAAGTCATGTTGTTCACACACACACACACACACACACACACACACACACACACAGACTTGTTTCCAAAAAAGCTTTATTTGGATTTAGGGGGCCTCATAACATGTATTGCCGAAGAAGCCTTGTATCGAATTTTTGGGTGGAATGTTATGCTTTCCCTACTTACTATACGTAGTAGAGAAAGTAAAAAACGAATGCTGTGAATCATTATGACCCTCTAATGGCAATAAAAATTGAGTGGTGTCAATTGAGATGCAAGAAATGGACAAGATATCCTTTTGTTTTAGATTGGTAGTGTTTGTTTTGTTTGAGGAAGATAAGTAGGTACTATATTTTCCAATTAAAATATACCATAAAGCCGAGGAGAAGCCCAACGAAAGCCCACAAAAGTCAGAGTAGTAATAGTTTCATTTCTTGTTAGCGAATTAAACATTAATCCCAGTGCTATGTTTAACTTTTTTATTAACAGATTAAATATTAATCCCATTGCTATGAAATAATTAAGTTATTCAAAAAAGAAAAGAAAAAAAAAACACTCACAGACACGGAGATCTTATCACATGCTTTACGAATGACAAGCAAACATTTTAACCATTGATACTAAGAGGCTTTGTACGAGGCGTGTTTTTAAAGTAGGTAAGTACCGTTTTAATATTTGCCGCTCCAACGCCACAGTTGCGATTTTGAGCATGCGCGATCACTTCCTCCATTCATTAGAAAGTCAGATGCAGCTGTGAGTGGTCGTCACTTTGTAGTTTTTTGTTGTTAGAGCGTTTCGAAATGTTCAAAACAGTCGAATAATCCGCTGACTGTGAAGTCAGATCAGTGATTCGTTCTTTTGATTACGAGAAATTTACGCCATCAAACATTCATTCCAATTGTGTGAGGTTTATGGAGAAATAATGAGTGACAATGCCAGGCCACATACAGCCAAACAAACTCAAAAGCTGATCGCATCATTTGGTTGGGGACAATTCGACCACCCTCCGTACAGTCCGGATTTGGCATGAAGCTTCTTTCATTAATTCTTTATAGCTATTTCTTCATCTGAAGAAATTCCTTGGTGATAGACATATCAACGACGATGACGATATGAAATAAGAAGTGTAGACTTGGCTTTCATCAAGGCGGCATCATTCTTTGACGAAGGTATACAAAATCTGGTTTCCCGTTACAAGTGCCTGAGTAACGGTGGTGAATATGTGGAGAAGTAGTGTAAGGTGCAAGGTAATGAATGATGATAAAGTGTTTGGAAGTTTAGCATTAACACCTATACATATTTCGACACGGTATTCTGTTTCAATATCATAAAACATCAACTTTTAATGTGTGTAGGATACTCTGGAAGCAGCCTAAAGTGTCGATTCATTATTTCATTCACTTAAGAGCAGGTACATACATCGGAAATACTTTACTTTCAGCCTTGAGGACTTCTTGCAGCCAATCCATTTTGGTTTCAGGCGATCGATACCCGATACTTCATTCATATCCTTGAATAGTTCTTAAAACCAATAATTTCTTTCTCCTGATATTTCATATTTTTAAACTATTTGATTCTTGACTGTCGAATCATCATACTCTCATTCACATCCTTAAGGACTCATGTAGCCTGTCTACCTGGTTCTTGAGTGTACATACAACACACATCATTCTCATATCCTCAAGAATTTCCTGTAGCCGAGCTTATGCTTGGATTTTTTTTTACCTAATGCTTCGCTCGTATTCCCAAGTTTCTTCTAGCCAGAATTTTTATCTTGAATGCCTATTATGAGATATCTACCTCAGTTCAGGGCCGGCTCCTGTTCTGCGCCCCCTGCGATAATTGTAAGCGCTATTCACCTCATGCTTTTATCCGCAATGCCAGTCTTCATGACTACTTATTCTCTCTCTCAAACACACACACACACACACACACACACACACACACACACACACACACACACACACACACACACTCCGCGTGAGTCTTCTCAGCCTACGGATTGAGAAGTTATGCAGTCCCGGCGTTGTACAGGCTATGTAAACACTGTCCACTCATTACGTCGTATCAATTTCGACCGAAATGACCGCTATGCTTGCAGTGACTTGCACTCGTAGCGCAACAGTGTGCGCATTGGCCTTCACTGGTAAAGGTCCAGGTTCAAATATTGCCACTTGAAAGTACTTTTTATGTTTAGTAAATTTAACGAGAATTGATTGTTTGGTATGGAAGTGTCGTTTCGCTTAATTAGTTCAATTATGTGAATCTCATTAAAACACAAATTGTTACTTATTAGAATATGCTTTAATGAACATTTTAAATAAATACAAGAAATGCATAAAAAAACTCATTTATTCCCAGGAGTGATTTGAACCTCCGACCTTCACCATCACTTTCCAGCACGTGGCTACATTGCCTACGAGAGCAGATTAACAACGCGCTCCACCGTAGCCGTAATCAGCGGCCTCGTGAATGCCGTGTCAGCACCTGCATTTTGCATCATCTGTCAAATGCAGAGTTGCCTAGTTACCAATCCGCAGGATGAGAAGACTCGCGCGATGTATATCTGTGTGTGTGTGCGCGCGCCCATGGGTGATTAATAAATAAAATTCAAGAAGAGATATATTTTGTGGTGAAAGAACAAGATCGTCCTGAGCGAAAGATAAAAACAGCCAAAGTCACGCTGAAGATGTTCAATAAGTATATGGACTTCTGGAGATTAAAAGCATTCAGAAAATGAAAGGTCATTGACAGTCGACTGCATGGTTAATAATTCTCTTTGTTGTAGGGTATAGGGCATACAATGGAGGACACCTCGCGTACTCTATGCATCTATCACCCCTGCCCCCAGGAGAAACAGATAAAGCTATAGTGGCTTGAAACACTCCTGTTTATAAGCGTGATGCTTATTGCTGAACACCTGCCGCGTACGGGATGTTTTGAAGATAATAATCATCAATTAGGATCACATCCAAAGTGACCAAATCTGGCGCTTCATTTAACACCAGTGTCATAACAAAAAATCTCCAGAAAGTTGCAAGAATTTAAGCATGATTTGTATTTCCGTTCTATTTTCAAATATCCTGTTAATGTTTTAAGATTTTGCTGCTCCTAAAACCCACCGCCCTGGACGGTGGTAAGGCTCGACCCCTTCCCTTGAGCCAGCCCTGCCTTACTTTTATATACAAGATGTTAAAGAATAAGTATTCCATATTTTGAGAAGTGATAGTATGGACCAAAATATGAAGAAAGAAAAAAAAGTTCCAATAAACATGGGTTCTGAAATGCATACTTTAAGAGCTATCAGCACTTGTTCATCTTCGCTACTGTGAAACATCTCTTCTACTGCAAGCTCTTTGCTATTACGTATGACCTACAGAATGCAGTAAACAAATTAGTTCACATTAGTCTGTTACTGTGAAACAGCATAGCTTCTAATGTAATCTGCTTGCGATTACATACAACCTGCACTTGTGAATCATCACTAAAGGAGATGCTCAATATGGTGCACATTCATAGTAAGGCATGCTTCTGTCCGACGTCTTAGGGAATCACACACTCACCACTTCAGGGTGGTCGCGGATGCTCTGACAGGCATTGATGACGCCTTCCTGTAGTGTTTGTACATCGCTAATGGGGGTTGCATAGACCAAAGATTTCAAGATAAGACTGCAATGTAAAAGCATTTCACAAACTGATTCCGTTAGAACTAATAAGAACATGGGTTGCACTTGCCCAGAACTGTGAATACGGTTTACAGTAACAACGCTGACATGCGTACTGCATGCTGTATGCATGGACAATAACAGAGCAATTGTCCTCATTTGTTTACTGCCTGCTGTAGGTCGTGGTAATAACTAATAATAAAGAGCTTGCAGTAGAAGAGATGTTTCACAGTAGCGAAGATGAACAATGCTCATAGCTCTTAAGGTATGCATTTTAGAGCCCATGTTCACTCGACTTTTTTTTCTTTCTTGTTATGGTCTATACTACCACCTATCAAAATATGTTTTTTTTAACACCTGGTATAAGCGTTGTTTACAGACGAGTTCCGGTTATAGATGCACCACACTTCATTCTTATTTCGCTCTCACCACATGTTTAATTATTGTTAGTAGATTCACCAGTACTTATATCCGTAAAGGACGTACTGATTCTCGGCACTATAATTATACATTACTGCACCGAAGGTTTTCAGGACTAGTCGCGTCATTTGGTTTTTTGGAGGTAGAATCACAAGATACTTCAACAGAGTCCTTAAGGATATTCTGTACATGTGCATTTTATTCTTGATTTAAATTCATATCATTTAAAGTCTAAAGGCTTTATTCCAGAGATCACTGTATTCATGATTCTTCACTCACAGATACTGCACTCACATGCTAAGGATTTCCTGTAAGCTGGCCATCTGATTCTTGACAGTAGATTCATTAGATGTTTCACCCTTGAGAGCTGAAGCCAGTGTCTGTCATATTTCACTTACGCTTATGAATGAATGAACGAACCTGCATTGAACCATGAAGGGCTAAGACCTCCTAAAAGGGTGAGATCAATTAAAAGCCCCTATGAAAAGATAGACCATATAAGTAATCTAATTTGCCTCTCAATTGATCTGTAAGGATTTGCTGGATGCCACCGGTTCTGTGCCTAATTGCATACAGATAGGTTTTGGGATCGAGTTCCTTTGGGTTAGTTGCCTTGTGTAGGTCCTTCTGAATTTTTTTCGTTTCTTTCTTTCTTCCCTGAAAGACAGCTAAAGCTTTCCTGGCTCTGGCACCTAGGCTATTATGAAATATAGTTGTTGGATATTAGAAGTCTGCAAGGGCTAAGATTTTTAGAGTGGTCCACCCCGATCCGAATCGAGCCCAAACCGGACATGTTTGTTCAAAACCATGAGCAATTTTATTCTGTGAAAGCACACTTCTTCCATCCTCAGGTTTGTTGTAGGAGGAACTCCTAATATACATGTTTTTTTTTTTAATAATCAGTGCTTTGACGAAACTTAATGCTAAAGAACGAGATAGAAGAGCTGGTGGTGTCTGAGCAATGCATTTGCAGGTGTACCGCCAATCTGATATTTTTTTCTGGTATTCGCCAGGAAATACCGTATACCACAGTCCCCCCACAGAATAAAAACATACATGATACAGGAAGGCAATTGCAAAACTGTGGTTTTCTATCTCACATAGTGTATCATATTTGACAAGGAACCTACAGGCAACCGTCAATCGTTTCGATGTCCGTTTTCCGCGGATGACTGCAGCCACACGCCATTGCCGCATCAGGATCTATCGATTCAGCTGAACCGGTTCACGAGAGCAAATCAGAAAGCAACTGCTGTAGTGAACGGAATCTTATGTCAACCACTTTGTCAGGCTTCAGTACTTCATGAATGAACAGCAATTGGAACGACACACAGTAAGGTGTGAGAACGAGTGTAGTAGTTCATAGGCTGTACTTCATATTTTAAATTTTTCTTGTAGTTTGAACGTGTTGTACAAGCTCGGATTCTGCATTATTGTTATTATTGTTATTATTATTATTATTATTATTATTATTATTATTATTATTATTATTATTATTAACGTCAACATTGCGACGTGGTGTTGCAGGTCGAGGAAGAGGAGGCCCAGTTCCTCACAGGACGACTCCAAAGAGGACTTCATGGACGAATGTACTGCCGCCCTGGTGCTGATGAGTCTGTCTTGCAGTCCACACTCTCCTAACTTTAGTGGTGAGTTGATCGAACCCTGGACCTTCCTGTGCATCGCGTGAGTGGAGACAAAGGAACCCACCTCGCGTGTTGCACGAAACAGCCCGCCTGTCTTTTGTTCCCAGCATTTTGCTACCGATTGTTGGAATTAATTTAACGATTGGGTCTTTGTTGCGTTCTTTGTATTCTTGTAGGATAGGAAAAATTAGTTAAATGTCATTGGCTTCTGTAGATCAAGTTTCTGAAGTATAAGAGGGATTAAATCGTGCACTGCCAATCCACCTGTGGAACTTCCCCACAGGGGTAACACAGTGCAGTCCATTTGGATGCACTAAGTGTGGTCGAATATGTGGAACTTGGTTACAGAGTTCTAGGAAACGATTACTGTATTCTAAAATAAGTAGATGGGCATATGGGCAACTTTACTTCTATTTTAAACTTTATAAATGTGGCGAATATTTAACAAAACGTGGATATTTTTCTAGTTTCTATTTATTTATTTGCTAATCTATATGGACCTTATTTCAGCGTGTTCCTTGTAGGTATATCAATAGAACATACCACAGTGCTTTAACTTATATTTTTAAGGAATTCGTCAGCACATCTTTTAACTGTTTAATAATATATTATGATTTTTTTCAGAAGTCACTTCGAACTATAAGGTACAATAGATTTATAATAGTTAACACAAACAGAAAAACATGGACGTTCCGCAATTAACCTCTTTTTACTTTCTCCACCACCTATGTGTTAGTAGATAGATGAAGTGTAGTATCACACCCAAAAATTCGATATAACAATTTTACCGGAAATACAGATTTTGAGATCACTAAATCCCACTCCTAAAAATTAGAAAATGGTCCATATGCATGTGGGAAGTATAACTCGAAAAAGAAAACTCGAATAAATACCAAATTTAGTGCTTAAGTTCAGCATCTTCCGATGATGCATCACAAGATTTCCCCAGTTTAAACTACCTTTTATATGGAAAATGTTTGGTCATTTTCTATTGTGTATATGCATGTTTAAGATGCTTGAATGTCAAATAAAATGTATATCTTGAATTCTCTGTTAATAGCCTGAATTTTGTATAATTTTATATGTACCTCTTATATCACCATAAAAGGTACATAGGTAAACATTTACTACACGAAAAGTGTAGGTAGAGCCCATTTGTAGCATTAGCTGTTTTCGAAATATTCCATATTGCATGTTTACACTTTCCCAAGGGCGCCATTTAACACATGTATGAAAATTGACGATTCTTTCTTTTTCTTTCCATCGCAATAGCCCGTCCCTGTTAAGAATTGAATGGTGTTTCCGCATGTTTTATGTAACCAAGTTCTCCTTGCTTAGTTTGAAACCATTTCTAAACAAAAAAATATTTTGTGAAAAAGTAACATGGATATAATTACTTTTATATTAATACTAAAGCATATAATGGATATATTATATAGATTTGTCAGTTGTAGAGAGAATCATGTGAGAGGTATTGGCTTTGCATGCGTTATATCTACCATTTTAATAAAAACATCATTTAATTATTATTAAATCAAGAATGTTTAAGATACAGGTCATAGTTCTACCGTTAATTTGTAGCATAGGTGTGGTCCTATGCCATGATAAAGCAAAAGGAGAGTACAGCATTTAGCCCTTTGAAGTAATACTGGTATTTCATATTTAAAACTCAACCTTGTAAAACAATGCCATCAACAGGCACATTCCATCAACCTGACCTTCACAATCAATACCTCTCAATCCATACGGCTTTCATTAAACCGGTAACATTAAAAAACGAGTTTTGGTGGCTTAGCTAATAACGCTACATTAGAGAAATATTTCTTTCAGCAACAGATGTTTAAAACTACTGTGCATAGCGAAAGAATCGTGCTTTATTAATGAAAGTATTTTGTGAAAATTGAATCCCACCATTTGACCAACAAATGAGGCTTTTTTTACCTTCTCAATCATTTGCCTATAGTAGACAAAGGAAGTAATTATTCTATTAAAAGTCTGTTCCAAAATGTTTCTATAAATAGTCCTTCTTCTCAATCACTTCTTAGGATATAGAAAAAATGTAGAATTTACGGTTTAAGCCACGTCTTCAGAATTAACAAAATAAAATCCACTGTTTTGAGAGTTTCATCTCTTCTTCTCACGAATCTGTCGTTGGAGATGAAACTCTCTCGAAACGTTGGATTTTATTTAATTAATTCTTAAGATGCAGATTAAACCGTAAAATCTTTTAATTGAGGACAGCAGCAGCACGAAAGTTCACCTCATAATACACTGTTAGTGAAATAAACATTTTTGTAGTACTAACCGTTTGCAACAGGTACAACCTTTAAAACTAGAACTGATTTTCAAAAGCCCCTGTAGTTCCTTCAATTCTGAATTGAACTCCATTCTGAGGCATTGATACCCGGCGGCAAGAGGAATGAACCTTTAGTTAAGGCAATGCATGTTTGAAAAACTAAAAATCTACAATATGCTTTTGATTTTGTTTGAAATTTTCATGTATACATAAGATAAGTCAAATGCAATATACAGCACTTTAATGAGTCATTAATGTTTTTATTTGTAATTAATAACTCTTGATACGTTAATATAACATGTTCCTTATACCAAAGGGATTTTTACATCTATGTTAAGACTTTGTTTTGAATTTACAGAGATTGTTGTGCAGATTTTGTTTAATTTAGTTACAAAAATGTTGTGTATGTGATATTGAATTTTTCAATTTTACCAACCTCGGGTATAGAAATATTTATTTATATATAACTTAGGTAATATTTTTAATAATTGCACAACAATTTTAAAATTTTTACAATCTGAAGCTCTCCTGAAAATGCCAAACATTAAATTAAACACCGTGGGAAACAACATTTTAAATAGTGAAAAATACTGAAAGAAAAGTGAACAAAATTTGCTTGAGGTTTAATACCTAAAAGCATGGAGTGATTTGAGTGACAGTATGAAGTTTTGAAAGTGGCCTATGTCAAGAAAATAAAAGTGAGCCTGAAAGTACAACGCATAAGCAGAATAAAAAGGCAAAGAAAAAAATCTAAGCGTTTACAGAATTTCAGTGCTGCATTGCCTTAATGTTTTCCGAAGTGGAGAAGAATTCTAGAGAAGGTTATATGTTAAGTTTTGACCTTTTTTTTTACTTCACATACATAACCTTGTGAAAGATTTTTTTCGGCATTATGTAGAAAATAATCTTGACAAAAATATTTTTTTATTTGTTGAATGATAGGAAAATGTAGATCCACCTAGGAATAGGGTTACCATAATCCAAGAACCAAAATCAAGGACATAGTCCAAGCATTAGCGCCGTCGGCAAAGTAATTGTCATTAATGAAGAAAATTAATATTAGTTTGCATTAAGTAACTTTTTAATTAAAACAATAAACACAAATTACTTAAATATACACAGTTGTGTTGCTACAGTTGAGATCTATTTTACACCAAGCTTTGTACCAGTCATGTTTCTCTGAGTGTTGAACAGAAGAAAGGAACTTGCTCTGATTCTGAATGAGTCTGAAAAGCAGTGCAACTTATATTTTTTTATGTTATACTGAATTTGGAGCATTGCATTGACTGAAGTTAATGTCAGCCTGTTCCTTTCTTCTGTGTATTGTGCATTTACTAAAGAAAATGCTCTCTCCACATTAGCATTATGCCCTGGAATGGAGAAATAGTATTGCACAAGTGCAAACATTCTGAATATTGCTCTTCGGAAACACAATCTTGTGAATGTTAACCACATATCAACCACAGAACGTACAAACACGAGACAGGCACTAGAAATAAAGGAACCGGAAACAGCAAAATCACAGAAAATCGATTATAGTATTGTTTTCGCTGTCACTGTTAGCGCGGGATCGGCGATATATCGATGGTCTTCGTCAACTACGGTGTTGCCAACTGGAAACTTCTATCGTAAGGAATGGTGAAATACTTGAACGGCGTTTGGCGGTAAAACTCAAGTTAATAATAAAAACATTTTTTTAGCACTCATTGCTGTCGCGGACTAAAACTCTTCGTCCAGGATATTCGTCTTCTAGCCTAAAATCGCGGATTGTCCGGAAGTCCGCGACGTAGGAATGAAATCACACGGTAACATGGCCAGTACAGTCATTCAGTGAAGCTTTTAATCCGGCAAGAGTTAGAAAGCCATCCTTTTAAACAGAGGTATTCTGTAACAATGCGCTACAAACCAGTTTGGAGTTTGTGACAGCTGCATGCACTAATATTCACCCACAGGTACATTTTGGTTACAGTAGCTTAGAGGTAAAGTATTCTGAGAAGTCTGTAATTAAGGCAATTTAAAAGTGACTTTTCAACGGAACTAAAGTTGGTGTGTGAGAAAAGGATGGAAGCAGAGAAACTATCCAGCATCTCGGTGATAATCCTCTCAGATTCCTTACTAAAATGGCTATTACCATTCTATTTGGAGTGCCAGCATAAAAGCGATCCTTGTTTTATGGTGGCGCTTGGGGAAACGAGCGTGCTAACTCAGTTGATAAAAACATCTGCATGAAAAAAATAAAGATCTTTTGATTCCAATCCCGACTGTCACCTATATCCGTTTTTGTTAATCGTATTTCTGCATTTTTAATGTATTTCTTTTTTGTTTTCATGTTTCTGACGTTTCTAACCTTCAATTATCCTGAATACTCATTTTTCCTCGTTATTCTTTCAAAAAGGAGGATATGAAAAACATTTTTTATCTCAAAACTGCAAACATTTTTTTAAGCAATGCAGCTGTTCATTTGGAAGAAAAGCTAAAAGCTGCAATGCGTGGCTCGTTTTCAATATAACATGCTGAATAAAAGTTTTGAAAACAAGGTATGTTTGGCATGGCATATAGTATCAATGCACCTTTCCATTTAAAAGGCCACATGATTGAGTTTTAAATGTTCCTAATACTAAAAGGTAAAGTTTAAAATCAGTACTATTTTCTTAAAAAATAAATTGAATTTTTGGACTCCATGATTTTTTTTAAAAAAGTTTTATTTAGGGTCGTTTCAACCTTCCTAGGTTTTATCACGATCTTTCATATACAGTTGCTTACATTATTGGATTACAGTATAATACTTACACAGTATGTATACATACAGGTTACAATTTGGTTAAATGCATTGATATATATTAATTAATTTAAGAAAAATAATTACTTTCTGGATGAAAGTTGCATCATTGAGCGCTGCAGAAGTATTTCTGGGCATACCAACCTGGCTACGTCTTCATGATTTGTTGCCATGATTTTTTACGTGTTACCTTTAAGATATGTCAAAAGGCATAAGAAAATAAATTACCAAAATATTCAGAGGCGCATATGTGAGTTAGAAATTTCCTGGTACTTTACACACACTAAAAAGGGAATGTCGTACTCCGAAAAGTTGTAGGGAACGCTTATTTTACTTGTTTAGTTACAGTGCCTTCATATTGTCTTGAAGCAGGGAAAAATGAAGTTAATATTGAGTATGAAAAGGGACGCTAACATAAATCCTATCCCAACTTGAGAACATTCACCAGGACAGCTGGACTTGCCAGTCAAACGCTGAATTCCAATATGTTTGTTTTAACTGCGATAGTCCTCTGTTCTATGAAAGCGCTGGCGCCGGTACGCAAACTCTGCCCTAGCCGGATTTGGAAGCTTCTTCAGGTACGCAAATGTTGGGCCCCCTGACTGGCGACCTTGACGTCACGCAGGGGGGCGTGGTACCCGCGGTGGTTGACCCCTGCCGGTCCCGTTGTTGTGTTGAGACCTCAGCAGTGGACATCCGCGCTGTGTGGAGTTGAGTGGCCTGCAGTTCTTTGACTTCCAACACCAACTGACAGCACGTCCCGGGGTGAAAGAACGGTCCGACCTGGCCATCTATTCTTCATACTATTTCACAACGCGAAAATGAACCTGTGACCCACAACATTTCTCTTTCGCTATTTTTAAAAGAAAAAGATATAGCTAAAGGCGAGGAAAATTGTCAAATGTTACGTTTCGTTATTTATTTCTATTTTTTAGTTCAGGGGTTTTCAATCTCTTCCAGTGACGTACCATAACAATCAACGGAGGATATTAGATACATCAGTAAGAAAATTTTATAAGAGAAATGCTTGATTTTGTGGTACAAAGTCAAAACAAGCATTTTTCTACATTTATACCAATATTAGTGACTTATTTGGTTATTTATTGTATGTAGAGTTTAGGATTGGATAATCATTGGAGAAAAAACTATTCAATCTGCTCCGATTCAGTGGATGGTGAATAGACATAATATAAACAAACTTCGACAAACTTTTTTTCCCCTGATACTGGTACTCCAGTACTCAGTCGTATCAGTAAAAGCTATTAACTTTACAAATTCAACAAATTTCTGACTCACACTTTTGTTTCAGTCTGAAGGTTTACGTAAGACACGGTAGTAGCTCACTTAGCATCAATGGTACGCGTGCCATAGGTTGAGAACCCCTGTTCTACTTTATTCTTTATATTTTTCGTTTCTTATTATATGATTATCGCCAATGGAAATAGTGTACAGGAGAGAGGGGTAGTGCATTAATTTTTGTTGACGATTGTTTACTCCGTAAGTAACAAAAATGACTTTAATTCGAAATTCACTCCAGTTAAGGGTTTAGACCACAACAATGTATATGTTCTATTCAAATCCCATTAATATTCAATTTTTGGACAATTTTTAAGTTTTCGTGACAGAATATTAAAACGAACGCCATTCAAGAACAAAACATTCTATCAGTTTTTTATAAAAAATCAACGTTTAGACGAAGGAATGGTACATCTGCGATATGAAACCCATTTTAAGTTCATTACTGAACACAAAATGCAGTTCAGAATTAAAAAAGAAAACAAGGATGAGTTTAAGGGATGTTCTAGTATGTTCTCTTTGCGAAAACAAAAAAATGCCCAGACTTCTAAAACAATCAGGTACGTTCTACCAAAGATACCTACCATCTTACTCATTTCGCCTGTAGGTTATTCCATACACATTGCTCAATGTTTGTTAAGACAGATGGCCTTAGTAGAGTAATTGTTTTTCTGTACTACCTACCTGAGGAACTTGCTGCTAGATAGACATTTTATGGTCGTGTGATAGCTGTTCTGCGGGTTCTAACAAGGACTTGTGAAGTTGCCTTCATGCATCAATTGCTTGGGTAACTTGTTAATATATGGCGTTAGTTGCGTAGTCGTCTTCCTGTATCATCTATTTTTATTATTTCTAAATCTTTTTTCTTTAGGTGAAACTTTGAGTCGTGATAAAATAGAATATATAATCCTGCATTTATCTGGCGACTGAGGAAAGCCACGATAAACACCCGTTCAGATTGGTCGGTACATGGGGTTTTGTCCCATAACCTGTATATAAGTCACAGACGCCACAGCCTGAGCTATCCCGTTCAGCATTTAGAATTTTATGTTATCTATACTGTATCTAATAGTATATTATTATCCAAGTGCATTTTTGCAGAACGAGGAAGAAGTTGGAAAAAAAACGAGAAGTCAGTATTTTTACTTCCGAGTTTCTACAAAACACTTAACGGGAGCTATTGCATAATATATTTTCAGAGATAATGAATAAGAGAAATGTTTACGCGAAAATAAATTAATTACTGTCAGGTGTTCAAAAGTAGTATCAAGGTCGGCCGCTCTAGCCTTCTGCGAACTGTGATCGATTAGTCACGCCTTGTAGTGTTGACCAAGCCAGTCAACAACTGAAGGTAATATTGCTGCTTGCACCGAGATAGTTACATTTAAGTGCTGCATGAATTAAATCCTAAATAAATTTTAAAAAATAAAGGGAAGTAAAGATCGTAATTTAAATAGAAAAATTTAACTATCAGATATTATTATTTTGCATGTCTGCAACAATAAATATACATATCAATAGTTGGAAGATTAAATACATTTTATTAACATCTAGTGTATACGTGCAAATCGCATGGAATGCAAGAATTCCAACCTCACACCCATGTTAACATGAGCGGGAAGTGAATAAAAAACAATATCGTCGAAAAAGGTGTTTTTAATGCATTAATACTCTACTTTTCTAAAAACCAAATAAATAAAGATCTCAACCTTCCTTTCCTGCCCTTAAGTATCCTGTTTTTCTTATCTGCACACCTTTTGTAGTATTTTTCTTCTTTATTTCTCCTTTACTTTTGCAAGGTTAAGACTGCCTCATTAATAATCATGAGAAGAAAAATGTTCTGTTTTTCTCTGCTTCCTTTCCTTGAGCGATGAAGAGCTTCATTGACTTGTTTCATTTATAGGACGTAGAGAGGAACGAAGTGACTCAAATAATGGGAAAAGTTGAAGTTACAAAAATCTCTCTCATGTTCCTATTTTTCTCCACTTCAGTAATAATTGTTTCCTCATATACAACCTCTTTCTATTCTTTCCTGCTTTCTTATGAGTAAGCAGATCAGACCCCCCCCAAAAAGGCTAACATGTTTTTTTTTCTTCAGATTTTCTTCTCCGTAATACTGTTACATATTTGGTTTCTTTTATATTTGTTTTGTATAACCACGTTAAGCGTGTTTATTTTCCAAACGTTTTCCCTCCTTAATGATGGAAAAGGAGACGGAGTCAGTGGAATTAATATAGATAGTGATTAAACGAGTCTGTTTCAGCTTCATGTATTATGAGAGACAAGCGGATAACAGTGGAAGAGAGACAAAACTCTTCCTCCTCATTTCGTCACTTTTTTCATATCCGTTTTGTAGTGTTTCTTTCTTCTTATGTTCCAGTTTGTCTCTTATATCTCAAAGAAGATGAAAATAAGAAAGTAACGATTGGGAGTAAATGCAGAGAAACGTCTCTTTTGGAATTGTTTTTACCCAAGCCGAGTGCAGGACATGTTGAAAAGAATGAACCAGCCAATAGTTTCCGTATCTAATCATGGCCAACATAGGTTAACCTTTTTACTGCATTTTGTAAGGCTAAATAGGACAACTTATTGCATTTGTATAGTCGCCAAGTGAAATTTTAAGGCGAGAGAAAGCCAATTAAACCTTCAGCCCTGATGCAGATTCCTGGCGCGATAAAAGGTCGATTTCACCCAAATGGATAAGTATTATTGATTTAAACTAATCGCCATATTTAATTTATCTCGCAATATAATCTATATTATTTTCAATGTACAAACTCGTGTGAATAGAAAAAAAGAACGTTTGGTTTAATCCAGATTTCACTAACTTCCGGGAGAAAGGCACGACATGAAGCATAAAACAATTGATGGAAAGTGTCCGTTTCCGCCAGAAAGATCTCCACTAGCTTCCACGCGAACATTCTTGTCACCACACTTAACTAAGTCCTAAAATATCATGCAAATACATTACACACGGCATGACATATATACATTAATATTATGCGCCGCACCTCTTACGTTTTTGCTCGTTTGTTAGTTGTCTTAACTTTAAAAAGAAAACAAACAAATTCGCGCGCGCATTACAATTACTGATCGATTTGTGGTCTAAGGTGAGGAAACTTAGGGAGGTCACGAGAATTATCTGAATTCTAAACCAAGAATGCAGAACGTAATTTCAAAATTTCTAAATTTCGTATTAGGCCTCTCAGATAGGGTTATGTAATTTATCCAGTGGCCAATGGTAATATATATATATATATATATATATATATATAGTTGTCATTTTTACCCAAATTAGTATAATTTTCACTAATATAATGTAAATAAATTTCTTCGTGGTGCATAAAGTGGATTATCTGAATACATTTATTGTAAAATCTTAAAATAAAAGCAAAATCATGCCTGCGTTGACGCTCTTTAGCGACAAGGCAATTAAATATACCTACTTTGAACTGAAGGTATTGTGGAAATAATGGATCAGGTTACTTATGAAACTATTACACAATTGAAATGTAATTCGTGTATTGAACTTGAGGTTGAAAGCATATTATTGTGAAATAATTTGCATATACCTTATTGTTCCATATATCGGTTACTCATTTTTATATACACCATCTTAAACGCTTTCACAGCAAGGTGTAATACATTTAATGCAGTGAAGGAAAGCGAAAGAAAGCTATTAAAATCATACAAGTGAAACAAATGCAATATGTCTGCTCAGTGTGTTGTAAAATAGACACACTTCTTTTGGCCATAGGGAAACTAGATTTGAATCTGTCATGCTAAAGTTTACCACAATTTTCATCAAAATAAAAATCCTTGCTCTTTTACTGATTCCTGATATCGATAGTGAGTTTTTAATTGGTTTAATCAGAAATTGTCTAAATTAACTTACATAATCCAGAATACCTTTATTTCAAAACTCATCCGAATTAAGTTCTTAAAACTCTTGTGTTGAAATTTAGATCAGACTTAACTTAATTCATATGTAACAGTCGTAATTAAGAGCTTAATTTTGTTTTTTGAAACCGCCTTTAGACGTTAAAATGTAGCTCTACAAGTGTGTTGTCTATTCTATGCCACAAGGCATATTCTTCGGGTGTATAAATGAAAACAGGAAACGGCAGGAAGATGAAAATGTATTGCTTTAATTTTCTTTCCTTCTCCCGTCTTTCCTTTCCTGTTTTATCATGTCTTATTTTTTCTGCTTTGTTCCCCATGCTCCCACCTGAGAAATGGATCTTGATCTTGACATTACATCCACGTCTTAAAATGCCGGTTGGGATCCAGTCGGCCGTTGCAATTTGGTAGAGCGCAATGCTAGACGTCTTTTCTGGGTCACCCACTCGCGCATCCTTACACAAAACGCATTTCGTGTGGACTGGAGAGGTTTTGGGGTCAGAGATGTCACCCCGTTATCTGAACTTGGACATGGTTTCCGCTCACCTCACACTTCCGAGCGCTCAGAGCAAAACGCTCGGGGCCTTACTTTGACTCATTCCTGCAGTTTGTTTCGTGATGGCGCCAGTGCTAGCCCCCCCCCCGCAAAAAAATTCTCTAGCGCTGAAATTGCTGCAATAGGTCGACGAAATACCTCCGCTCTTTGCTGAAATGCACCTGTTTCCATACCGAAAACAATATGGAAAATTAGATTTTACACTTTTCAGAAGCACTTTCCTGTCCTACATATTCAGGGTTATAGCAAGAGGAGAATTTAAGGGATATAAACTCCCTTCCCGCAATCAAATTAACGTCCCCCCACTTATTCTAGTTCTTGCTCCGGATTATCATCAAGAGCGTAATAAAACGAGTTCGAATTTTTAATATGTATTAGTACGTAAAAGTCTAGGGGTATTGATCGTACACTCGTCAATGGATGCTTGGACAAGACCGGCTAGATGCGAAGCAGTTCTACAAATCTGCAATCGAGTAGAGTTCATATATATTCAGATGTTAGCAACGCCATAGAAGGCTGATGTGCATGATAATGCTAATTCCGACAGATGGGGCCTGACAGTTTAGCGGCCACACTCGGAAATATAGTGCGATGGTGCAATCACTTAAAAAGCGTAGAAATAAACAACACATTTATAAAAACAAGAACAAATAACATAGATACTGCCTCTTTGGTCAAATGGTCGGCATTGCGGTTTCTCAACGCAGAGGTCCGGGTTCGATTCCCAGCTGGGGCGGGGAATTTTTCCTTAATCATCCGCAGTCTTGGAATGGGAGTGAATGTGAGTATTTTTAAGGATGAAAGGTAATAAAAACTAACGTTAAGAAACCTACAGCAAGTAAAAATACCACCAGTTGTTTTTCAAAGCCCCCATAGTAATTAATGAACATTATACAAATGAAAAGTAAGACAATGAAATATTAGAGAGAATAAGAGAGAACGCCAAAAAGTAAAACATTGTCGCCAAAAGCTTAACGCGGAGCATGGACGCATTCAACAAATGACCACGCAAGATTATGCAGCAGCGTGGCAATTATAAATTTCAAATAGTGCATATTATTCCTCAAATATAATTCTTTAGGATTAAAGATTAAATTTCTGTAACATTAAAACTGTTTATAGAAATAAATTATAAAGTATGTAACACCTGTACTTTCGTAAACACCAGTCATGCATTGTATTATTGAAACTTTAAATGCATAAGTACGCTTACATCCATAAAAGATCTTAGATCTCCTCATCCATCTTCAGCGAAGTGAAAATCTAGTGAAGTCATATAGTGAAAATCTGAAACAAAATGAACAAAAATTGCATCAGGAGAAACATTTTAGATTTGCAAAAGATATAAAAAAAACCAAGTTTCTCTGTGGATCTGGTGGTTAGCACGAAAGTCTCCAAAATTCAGAAGTCTCGGGTTCGGCTGTAGGGTGGGAATATTTCTTCGCCCAGTACTATCCTCCCTAGAGTCTGTAAATATTAAACGACTGAACACCATTCGCATGAGAAGTTGTTGTTCCAAAGCCAGCGATATGACCTAGTTGTTAAAAGGCGGCATATAAATCTGAGGGAAAAAAGATGCAGGAACGTAATGTATTAGAATTTCACGTGCATTTCAACGTCGCGTTTGGGTATTTAAATACCGAAAGGGGGAAACCGCAATCGGATCCTGATTATGCAAACATTTTGAAAAAGCCATTTTATGTTTAACTTTTGTTGATAATGCACTATCGAGTGCCTCTAAATTTTTGTGCAAAAAAGAAATTGATGACGGAAATTTTCGTTTTAGTGCAATCAGGAACTCTCAAAATGTTATAAACTCAAAACAATAATGCACCATTCAGTTGTTCATGCTACCGTGTAATGAACTATATGTGTATCTTCAACTTAGAGTAAGTAAAACAAAAAGTATTATAATGATATATTATGCAGGATATTGTAATATTTCCTTGCATGCATGCGGTGTCACCAACAGAGGTTGAAATGGATGCGGACCAAAATATAAATTCGCTTATTGGATGGGTAAAGTAGATCTATGCGTGTTTTGGAGAAACTGTTACGTACAACGTGTGTGTCGCGCGCGCACGCGCACGCATGCTCACACACACAGAGCTTTTTCTAAACGTTTTTTATTTTTTTCATTCAGGGAACCTTAAACGTGTATTACCAGTGAAATCTCCTTACTAAATTTTTTGGGGTTATGCTTCTCTGCTTACTCAAGTAAGTAGTAGAAAAGCAATAAGATTACCTACTATTAAATTTAAAAAAAAAATTGATGTTAGACGTTTCCCTATCCATTACAGCTTTACATATGTTCTTTGTGTGTGTGTTCGTGTGTTCATTCGAGTGCTCGAATAGAAATAATCTCAATTTATGCAATATAAGTTTGGTCGCAAGCAGAACAGGGAACGGGGGAAAAAAATACACAGCTGTTCGCATCTCGCAAGAGTATTTGTTAGTAATGAACCCCAGTGGAAAACTAAAAGGATTCCGTAGGCTACCTCCGTGGTATGAAGTTACCGTTCTGCCTCACCTTCAAGAGATCCGTTGTTTGAATTTCGGTTTGAGCGAGTTAAGGTATTAAGTTTCTTTCGGGGTTTTCTCTTATCCTAGAAAGATAAATGTCGGGTAAACCTAAGCTCTATGGACCACGGGCTCATTTGAACACCATTTCATTCGTTTCTTTCAATCGTCCGATATGACCTACACAGTTAGGTCACACTAAACTAAAAAGCAGCAGCAACAACAACAATAATAATAATAATAAAGTGCGTAGAATGCTTAATATGGCACATCACAGTTCAACTTGGGGAAAACTTGCTGATGTAACAATGAATATTTCGAAAATGCTTATGCTACCGAAGTTATTTGACATAAATTGCGTACATATTTGAATTAGGGCTTTAGCTTTATGTTTGTCTCTTGTGGTTTACTGGTTAAACAAAATGTACAAAATTCGTTCTGGATACTTCACGGCTATTCACCGAACATTCAAGATTTAGTAGTAATGTAAACTCATTGCCCGGAATGTCTAAACAGTGTCACACCCAAATATAAGTTGGTATTTTTCTAGCTTTGATTTGATTACACATATGCGCGCGGACCTTGTTCTAAAAGTGCTGAGGTGGAGCTCAGTGGATCTCAAAATGCGTATTTCTGATCACGTATTTTTGGGTTGAAGTAGTATTTATGTTGTATTTATTTAACATTATTGTGTAGCCCCACGTTTAGGAGCCAATTTGCGATGGTATTACATATAATGTTATTTGTGTATGTGTGTTTACTTCACGTGAAGCCATCTTGTGACGTCATTCATTTGTTAGGTTTGTTAGCTCCATCTGGTGTTAGCAATTTGCGGCAATATTAATGTTCGTTTGAAAGAATGCTACTGTTATTTTATTTAAATTTTGTTCTCTGTCCTCCGGCTAACTTTTGGGTCGAGCACTTCTCTTTATACAGGTTGTGTAAACGGAAAGGAATCTTTTATCTAAAGATAACACTGATGAAAGAAATTTTGTTTTACACTTTTATTGTCGAACACGTTAACTATCACATTTACACATTGATCTTGACACTCGCCAAACTGAAACTGTTATAATAACTTCTTACTGATCACTTTTAATCCACGTACTTCAACCTTTTGTATAATTAACTTTATCATACTTGAGAATTTTCATAACTCTGTTACGCGTAACCTGCAAATTGATATCCGAAGTGTGCCGTACAAATACTTTCGACGAACTGATGGGAATGCGACGTGTAGTGTACCAAGAATTTTGATGAACTGACGGACTTTACCTCTAACCTACCCTATTTATACTCATTCACCCAGATATGCCTAAAGATTATAACTGAACTGCAATTGGCTAATAAAACGCGCCAACATTAGCGTCTATTTTTATATCCAATGAAAATTATGAATACATATGCTCTAGGGAAACGTTCCAGAAGATTCTCAAGGAAAAACGCGCCAACATTACGTAACTTCCTCGTTTCCAATAATGATAAACAGCTCACCCCCTCGCTGCATTATTGCACGCTATTATTGTCAGTTTCAGTAAGGCAGTATAAACTTACTTCCCAACAATAATTACAATCAATAAACATCTCAAATCAATGTCACATAAAAATGCATATTCATATTACAATCATTATTTACATTTAAGTAATTTGGGATACAAATTACTGCATCAGGGTGCATTGCAATTATTCCTCTACCTATCAGTAAGTGGTAGAGAAGTAAAGCCCGATTTCTCTCTAGGCATGTTTGAAGTGATTCTGAAAGAGGCTTTATAATGAAATGCTTTTGAACATTGTTAATCTTACTCTAGTTTACTTTGCAGCTGCATGACATCGTGATGTAGCAACAGCCTATGTCTTTGGTATCGTTTTCTAAATAGGAGCGGTCTAATTTATCGCATGTTGGGTAACTATCTGGTTTTCTACTGCTGCCATATCTCATATGATTTGTCCCTTTTAGTGTAACCGTATTAAATTATCTTTTTAGGGCACGAAAAAACAAAAAGTGTTCTGTTAGTTATGATGCGCAAATTGTGTCGCTGTTGGAAGGACAAGCCCGTTAGTACAATTCATTAACACAGACTTGTGAGGTTAAGGTCGCCAGTAAAGCGATTGTCATGTTGACAGGTTTGCCGTGGGGCGAACACAGCCCGAGCAGCGATGCGTGTTCCTGGCGCAGCTCCACCCCCTCACCCCCGCTGAGCGAGGGCGGATCAACTTCATCTGCATCCTTCTGGTCCCAGGCCACCACCGACGAAGGCATCGTCATAGACGACTACGAGGAACTACCGCGCAAGAAAAAGGTCAGAAATGTTATATCACAGTATTTTAAGTTATGGCTTGGGAGTATCTTATATGCTCCTAATTCGATAGGATTGAGTTCAAATCTCGGTTGGATGATTGAGTTTCTCCCTTATACTGTGGGAGGGGGGGATACCGAGTAAAACTTTCAACTATTTGTACCTCAGACTCATTCATTCATCCATCATGTAGTAACATTTCTGATATGGAGAGATAATTGTTGGTGCTTTTATCTCATAAAGTGTTTTAAAATTTAATTAATATTATTACAAGAAGAACACCATTTTTGTTCCATTTATATACCGCCTTTAACATACAAGATCATATCAGCGGCTTTGTCTTTGGAACAATTGCCCATTGAAAATTATGTTCATTCGTTAACTATTGTGTTAAGCTGTGGGATTTTTACTTTGGGTGTTCTTTCTAAACATTAAATACACACACACACACACACACACACACACACACACACACACACACACACATTTACAGTCTGTCATACTTCCACACTCTAGGGAGAGTAGGGAATAATTCTGGCTAAGGAAAAATTCCCACCCTCCAGCTAGGAATCAAGCCGGGGACCCCTGGATTTCGGGGCATTTATTGACTAAAAATCTGATGTGTCACACTCACATGACTTTCTCTACTCTTGTACAAACTATTTTTATAAACGCTTATTCTCCATATGCTTCATGTTAATCGAGATATCGAGATGTTAATCTTATTGCTAATTTTCTTGTAGATGCAAGGGGATAATGGTAGCTTTTAAGCGATGGTCAAATATTTTAACGCTGGTTGCTATGTGGCGCATTCCATTCTCTTTGCATGTCCAGGACATAAAAAAATGAATAACGAATTTGAGAAAAAGTATAAGTATTGGAAAATTTAAGGAAATAACAAGAAATATCTCGAAAACGGTTCACTCAACAAAAGAAATGTATATGACATAAGTTGTGTATTTTAACGCGATCTACATTTTTTGTGTAGTAAAATTTTGTCTATCTCTTATGGTTTACCAGTTATGCAAAAGTCGTTCACAATGAAGAATACTTTTGGAGAAAATTCGAGATATACATTTCATTTCTCATGACATTATCTTAAACATATGATATTTTAATCAAAATCGTTAGAGCCATTTTTGAGAAAATTAAAATTTTCGAAAAATGTTCCATGTAAAGGGTAGTCCGGGGTGGGGGGATTTTCTTGAAAACCTTCGTGTCGCATCTCCGGAAGATACTGAACCTAAATACCAAGTTTGGTGTTTATCCGACTGTTCGTTTTTGAGTTATGCTGTTCACAGACACACACACACACACACACGGACATGTTTCCAAAAATGCTTTTTTTGGATTCAGGAGGTCTCAAAACATGTATTTCCGGTGAAATCTCGGTATCGAATTTTTGGGTGGAATGCAATACTTCCCCTACTTACTATACGTAGTAGAGAAAGTAAAAATATAAGAGCAAAAATTGGAAACTGCTTGCTTTAGGAAGTTGTCATATGACACAGTTTACCATATCAATACACTGTATGTATGTGTGTATATTACATAAGTTCAGTTTATAAAAATACACCCCATGAATGTTATGTAGATTCATATAGAAAAGAGAAAACGCACCCATATATTTGATAAATTATTCTAGGTATAATATCTATGTTTTAAGGATATGATAAAAACGGCCTTCAGTTCACTAATTGTACTGGCCGTTAAATAAAATAATAAAATATAAACTATATTAAACTAAATATTTAGGCTCTCAAATAAGTAACGCATAGTATAACTTAAATTATGTATTTTCTTAAAAAATACTAGGACACGTCAAGTTTAATATTTTTAGAGAAATATTTACCAAAACAAAGTTCAGCCTCATTCTACAGGATGTGACATCATCGACGCTGTTTTTAAATGTTTACTTATTCTTTTTTGTGAAAGTTTTTTTTTTTTTTTTTTTTTTTGCATGCGGAATTTCAGTTGTTTCATACAGAAGGTTTGGTTTCTACGGCACAGTGTAATTATTGATTTATGCATCATATTTTGTGTGAAGAAATCAGTTTTATTCGTGATATAGTCCAAAATAAAATATTTGGACTGAAACTGAAAGGATTGAAATTCTGAAAATGATAGGTTTTGGTGAACAGAATACCTACACAACATACTTTTCAATCAAACAAACCCTCCCCAGTGTCGTCCTTCGTGGTGTAGTGGTTACCGTGCTACCTTCTAGTTCCCGAGGTCGCGGGATGGATTTTTTAGGGCGCAAAAATCTTTGCATGGCTTCCTTCGGAAGGGAAGTAAAGCCGGTGGTCCCGTGTCGTAGATTTACGGCAGTAAAAGAACTTCAAGCCTGATAAGTAGGCCTCTGAGCAAAATTACCGGTCTTTCACGCCCAATATAGAATGGGACGCTAAGGACCATAGCAGTTAAAGAGCGCCCATAAATAAAACTCAATTTTTTCCTTCCTACATGGGTAGAATTCGAACAAAATTCAAATAACAGCACATGTTCAGGGATATAAAAGGCCGGAAGATCACAAAATATTAAATTCCGTGTACAGGTACTTTTAAAAGATGATTTAGTATTAATATTTGGTATGCGTTGTTTATGAAATCCCTGTATAATTTACTCAAGAATTGCCGTTAATATCAGTAACAAAATTAATGTACAACTGTATCGTTAAAGGAAGCGTTAAATAACAATGAACCCAGTAAAAATTGTTCTTAAGGAATAGTGACTTCTTGCATTTTTCTTTCATTCTTGAATTGTTTGACATCACTTTTAACAACTCAGGTCTGCAGAAATCAGGAATAAGGTGATTTTTAAGAGTGAGCCCGGAGTCTGTTGAGCTGAGAGTTGTTATAACAATGTTTAACATATATGCACGAAATATTAAGAGAGTTCCAGCAGTTTCCTTGACGAGTCGAGGAAACGTTTCATCTAAGAACAAGCCCTTCAGATGTAAACAGCTTCTTTCGTTACTTTCCTTTTCCACTTTCTCAGCAGGAAATGCGAATTATTCAGACTTGTCGAGCTAATTTCTCCCTAAGTTTAAGTGGCATTTCGATTAAATTTTTCTTACTAAATAAATTGCTCTAATAAAGGCATCTAAGTAAATTTTGAAAATACCATACATAAAGAAATTGGAAACTTTGTCCAATTTTGTAAAATGCAGAGTATAAAATTTTCTTTAAAACGCATATATAAATGTATTGTCGCCTTTTCGTTACATAATTGGAATTCACAATGAGAAAGAGAGGATATTTTAAAGTTATTTTGGCTGTTAGATTTTTTGCTTTCTCTACTACGTATATATAGTAAGTAGGGGAAGTTTTGTATTCCACCCAAAAATTCGATACCGAGATTTCACCGGAAATATATTTTTTGAGACCCCTGAATCCAAAAAAAACATTTTTGGAAACAATGCCGTGTGTGTGTGTGTGTGTGTGTGTGTGTGTGTGTGTGTGTCTGTGAACAGCATAACTCAGAAACGAACAGTCGAATAAACATCAAACTTGGTATTTAGGTTCAATATCTTCCAGAGATGCGACACGAAGGTTTTCAAGAAAATCCCCCACCCCAGATTATCCTTTACGTGGAACATTTTTCGAAAATTGTAATTTTCTCAAAAATGGCTCTAACGGTTTTGATTAAAATAGCATTTGTTTAAGATATTTTCATGACAAATAAAATGTATATCTCGAATTTTCTGGGAATGTCCCCAAAAGTATTCATTGTGAACGATTTTTGCATAACTGGTAAACCATAAGAGATAGGTAAAATTTTACTACACAAAAAATGTAGATCGCGTTAAAATATACAATTTATGTCCTATACTTTTTTTTTTGTTGAGTGAACCATTTTCGAGATATTGCTTGTTATTCCCTTAAATTTTCCAATACTTATACTTTTTTTCAAATGGAAATTCGTTATTCATTTTTTTTGTCCTGGTAATGCGAAGAGAATGGAATACTCCACATAGCAATCAGCTCTTAAAATATTTGACTATAGTTTAAAGCCTACCAATTCCCCTTGCATCTACAAGAAAATTAGCAATAAGATTAACATGAAGCACATGGAGAATAAGCGTTGCTAAAAATAACTTGTACAAGAGTAGAGAAAGTCATGTGAGTTAACACATCAGATGTTTTTAAAATTGATTTATCAAAAAGTAGCTCTAAGACCTCAAGCTTCTTGAAAACAAATACTTTCAGTAAATTCCAACATCAAGGAGAGGTTTTCAGCACAATTCTTATTTGTCTACAAAATGAGTAAATGACGATTTAAACACAAAACTTTGTCATTTTAAGGTGTTGAAGAACTTGGTATTTTTATGTGCGCATGCCTTCAGAGTGATTTGCAACATAATATAACAGAAAAACCGCAGAACCCTAGTCATGTTGCAAACTTGCCATGAACAGGCAATGGAGCATTTCGGTCGTGTTTGAAGTCAGGCGAGTTAAATGTAAGAAACCAAGAAGTTCACACCAGCCACTTTCACCTACAATGGACCGGTTCCCAGTCTTCCGGTTCAGGATCCGCCACTGTGTTGGCAAACACTGCTGGGGATTTAAATGGCTGGTCCATCATGTGACCTCGGCTTGACCTCGTCTCGTCACGCAGACTGCGCAGTGCAGCTTCTTGCGAGCATTCCACAACACTGTGTTTATGTTCCCAGTCAGCGCTCTATTGATGCTATCCACGCGGCCCTTCACACCAAATTTGAGAAATTCCGCTATTTCACATACAGTCACTCCTTTCTGTTTACATTCGAAAACCAACGAACACATGCGGCCGTTTTCATACAGTACACAATAGAGCACTGCGGGCCTACTTGAACAATTTGTAGGTTCCAAAAAGTTTTGGGGAACGTGAATGGTTTTTTCCTACATAAAATCTAACTTTAAACGTTTGGCAAGCTATGAAATTGGTTATTACATTTTAAATATAATTTTTACGCTTTCTACTGCCGCTTAGGTACCTCAGGTAAAGGCATTGAATTGGACCAAAAGTTCTATATGCAGATTTCACCGGAAAACCCTGTGTTGAGATCCCCGAGTAAAAAAAATCTGAATGTCACAGTCACGCGGCTTTCTCCTATACACGGGATACGAAAAAACAATGTGCAGAAAATTGTAGAGTAGAAAGGCAGCACCAAACTAAGCGTTTTGAGGTTAGGACACCGGGGTCGCAGATCCACTGTAATAAGAGTAGCGCTGCATGAAAGTAATTGAAATGTGACTTTCTGAAACACCTTCATTTGCCATCAAAATGAAATATAACTCACACACCATGTGTGTACGTACCGTATGAGCTAATGAGCGCTGGCACACAATGAGAAACTAACAAGTGTCCAGTAGTACAACAAAGCGGCATTGATCGTAAGACACACCTAATGACAGTGACTTTAATATTCTGTACAAGAGTGCATTTGGTTTACATTCGACAGGTTTCACAATCGGAGACTCTTCTCATGTTTAATGTCGACGCATGCAGCACAGTAACACAGCTTCTGAAACCCCTGGTTCGTATACTCAAAATTCTTATTTTTGTACTCCTTTATTACTCTACAATTTTCTGCACTTTGTTTTTCCTCACCCACCATAATAGCATCATATAAAAAGTGATAGCTTACGTTACATTATCCACCATACATTTTACTTTCTCTATCACGTACCTAGTCGGTTTTCCACCCAAAAATTCGATATCGAGATTTCACCGGAAATGCATGTTTTGAGGCACCCTGAATTTAAAAATAGCATTTTTTATAAAACTGTCTGTGTGCGCGCCAGTGAACAACATAACTCAAAAACAAAAAGTCGGATCAACACCAAACTTGGTGTTAAGGTTCAGTTCCTTTCAAAGATGCCACAAGAAGATTTTTTAAGAAAACCCCCCCCACTTAAAACTAACCTTTACATGGAACGTTTTTCGAAATTTTTATTTTCTAAAAAATGGCTCTAACGATTTTCGTCTGTCGTTTAACGTTTACCAGTTAAACAAGATTATATAAAATTCCTTTCGAACGAAGAGGACTTTACAGGCTATTCCCAGAAAATTCAAGATATGCATTTCATTTTGTCGTGAAAATATCTTAAATATATTATATTTTAATCGAAATGTAGAGCCACTTCTGGGAAAATCGAAGCTTTGGAAAAAGTTTCCATATAAATGGTAGTTTGGAATGGGGGATTTTATTGAAAAACTTCGTGTCGCATCCTTGGAAGATGGAGAACTTAAATATAAAGTTTGGTATTAACCAACTTTTCGTTTTTGGGTTACGCTGTTCACAAACACACACACACACACACACACACACACACACACACATACACGCTGATCGGTTTCAAAACATTGTTTTATTTTGGTTAAGAGGGCCTCAAAACAGACATTTCCGATGAAATATCAACATACAATTTTTGTGTGGAATACAATACTTCCGCGACTTTACTACACGTGGTAGAGAGTAAAAAAACCGCGCATCGTAGGTCATTTTCATGCAGGAAACAATAGTGAACTTGTAAGATGTTTTATACACCCTACATGACATTTTAGCGTGAGAAAACTTACAAATGTAACAACAAATATTTCGAAAACGCTGTTACAAACAAGTTATTTAACATAAATTGTAGGTATATTTCAATGCGCTCTACGCATTTCGTGCAGTAAGTTTTTGTCTATCTCCTATGGTTTATCACTTACACAAAATTCATTCACAACGAAAAAGGCTATTCAGAGAAAATTCAAGATTGCACTTAATTAGTAATACAAACATTCTAATTGAATCATTGGAGCCATTTTTGGAGAATGAAGAATAACACATTTTCTATGTTAAGGATGGTTTGGAGTGAAGAAGTTTACATGAAAATCTTGGTCTGGCAAGCTTAAATATTGTCTTACTCAAATACAGCATTTTTTAATTAGGTGACTCAGTTTTAGTTGTGTTTTTCACCCACAGAGAAACGTTTACTAAAGATGCTCTCTTTTCGAGTTCGTGAACCTCAAAACGTGTATTTCCGGTGAAATTTTTGTATCTAATTTTTGGATGCAATACAAAACCTCTCTACTATAGATATAAATGGTATAGAAAGTAAAAAGTATTTGTGTGTATTTATTTGTTGTAATCAGGTTTTAGTAATGCCCTATATATAGCGTATCACTCTTAAAAAAACAGTATGCCTGTAAACGGAGTATTTCCTAGCCGAAGTGAACTGCCGTAATTAAAACAGTGAATATCCGAATTTTCCTTTATATCGTATGAGTACGTAATTAAAATAGTTTTCAGTAATTCTGGAACTACTGTATTTTAACCCTGAGTGTAAGTGTTTTGCTGCTTGAAAATTTGTGTTATATGTACGAGTAAGTGAACCAATGGCTGAATCACGACAATTATTTATTTCTAGATTTTTGTAGCCTTTATAATACTCATTCGACGTCGTTTGGGTGTGATATCTTCCATAAGCAGCGAGTTATAATGTTTACTTTCTCTACTATGTACCTGTAGTAAGTAAGGGAAGTATTACATTCCACTAAAAATTCGATACCGAGGCGTCCTGAATCCAAATAAAGCATTTTTGGAAACATGTTCGTGTGTGTCTGTGTCATAACTCAAAAACGAAAAGTCGTATAAATACCAAACTTGATATTTAGGTTCAATATCTTCCAAAGATGCGACAGGGAGATTTTCAGCTAAATCCCCCACCCCAAACTACCCTTTACATGGAACATTTTTGGGAATTTTTTATTTTCTAAAAAATAACTAACGAATTTGGTTAAAGTACATATATTAGATATTCACATGACAAATAAAATGTACGTCTTGAATTTTCTGGGAGTAGTCTTGAAGTCCTCTTCATTCGAAGAGAATTTTATATAATCTTCTATAATTGGTAAACGTTAAGCGAAAGACGAAAACGTACTACACAAATTTAGATCTCTTTAAACACAATTTATTTATAATACGTTTTTTTGTGGCATAAGCCGTATGAGATATCTGTGATCAAAGGTTCGAATTGTTCATTTCTTGGTCATTCTCTTTAAGTCCATTCAACCTTCAGTTGTTTCTCGCGATTACATGGAAACAGTATGGATTTTAAGACTAGCATATAGCGTCCAGTTCTTAAACATTTGACTGTCGCTGTTCCCTTTGTATCTATACGGATAAAGTAGCTACTTCTGCAAAGGTTTATTTGGATTAAAATGTAATAGATAAAAAATAAGCTTGACTAAGAATAATTTGTGTACTCACTAATAAACTATAGATAATAGAAAAAAGTAATGTGAATGTATCACATCAGGTTTTTTATCACACATTTTATGACTGTTACACAGAACGTTTCAGCTAGCGAGAAACGTTTTTTTTTTCTTTTCTTTCCTACATCATTAATCATACATCGGGGGTTCAATGTTATGAGCAAACACCCCCTGAGCAAAATGTTAAGGAATATTTGAGATTTTTTTTAAGAATCCAGACTGCTGTAAACCAACGCATTCAGAACTTGCCTACAGATCAATCTGTTATTGACTCGGGAATGGCGGAGGATGCGGCAGCGAGGGCCACATACATACGCTTAGTTTAAAAATAGCTTTCGTGTTGCACGCAGAAATACAGAGTTCGTTAAAAAAAATGTATATACACTTTTAACGAGCACAAATTATTTATCCTATGTTAGTAATCACAAGTTTAACACAAGCTTCCTGCATTTGTTCGGTTACTTTCGGTTCTCAAAATGGTTGCCGTGAGCGACCAGATACATCACAATGGCGAATGGTTGCTTGAATAATGTTGGCCAACGTGTCCGAAGGAATGTCTGCACAGTCTGCTGTAATTTCTTGACGAAAGCCTCCAGCCTAGGTGGTTTCCTACAGAGCATCTTTCAGGGTCACCCATAGGTAAGGGTCTAGAGGTGTTAATCTGGTAAACGTGCTGGGAACTCAAATGCAAATTCAGTGTTTCTGCAGATTCTCGTCCAGGAAAGACCACACGTCTGGGTTTTAGCGTAGGGGTGCCTCGCATTGTTGGTAGGACTCACTGTTTCCATAAAGTGCATGTATAACTGGCAAAATTGATGTGCTTATCATTTTAGCTAACTGGCGCAAGCAAGTATACCTTCAAAGAAGAGGTTGTCCTTAGATGACAGACCACACCAGATGTTCAGTCCCGGTAGATAGCTTTATCGACATGAGCGTGTGGACTTTACCGTGCCCATTTAACACAATTATGACGATTCATTGCTGCGTTAAGTTTAAATTGGGCCTCGTCAGACAATACAATCTTCGTCACAAACTCTTCATCCTCATTTATCATATCTGAAACCATTCAAAAAACTCCATTTTGCGATCAGAATCGTTCTCATTTAATGCATGCAATAATCCATGTAGCGGCTTTCAGAATGTGCCGTACACTTGCACTGCTAACCCGTCTCACCAGCACATTGTGTAGCAAGATATTACAAACTTTTCTATGACCATAAGAGCAGAAGCAGGGCTTGTGTTGCGCGAGGGCTTCCGGATCTTCCCTTGCACATCACGAATGGTACCATGTGTCTCAAACTTTTAACAAAGCCGTGTACATATAATTGTCAGGCGTGTTATGGAGGTTGTGTTGCAAACTCACTTCTCCGTGCAAGCTCAGCGACATTTTCAAACCTGAACCACCAGTTTAAAATGAATTTCCGCTCCTCATACGTCAAGCGCGCCTTGGTCATTTTGATTAACAATAAAGGCTGGTTCACAACCAACGAGAACGGTAACCAGAACGAGAAAGTTGAAATACATGTATTCAAATGGGAATGTTCACAACCGACGGGAAGCTTCCCGGGCCCCGGGAACGGGAAAGAAGAGTTGCCAAACTTTTAACTTTCTCGTTCTCGTTCCCGGGCACGGCATATTAGATCCCTATTGTGCATATTAGACTCTTCACTCTAGAGGTTATTCTAAGCGGCCTTGACATGAAACAGCCACTAGTGCTCTCTATAGTCGCAAGCTGGAAACATGAAACTGGAAGGAATTAGTAGTTAATGTGCTTCCTAACCTCATCCTGACACACGCAAATCTAATCAATGTTGGTTCCTCTGGTGAAGGGACATTTGTAGTTTGTTTATATGCAATTCAAAACTGGTTATTACCTAAAAATATGGCAAAAGCCACAAAGAACAGCTAAAATCGGTGGAAATGAAAAAAAGAACAATAAACAATTTTGATGTATGCCATTAAATAAAGTAATGAAAGTTTGGCATAAGTAGAGGGATCGGAAATGTACTGAATATGCATTTAGATAATGTTTACTCTATCGAATTTTGACGTTGGCTTGGCTAAATTGGAAGTAGGTGAAAAAATGTCATTGGCCAGTTAAAAACAAATGAAATCCCAATGCGCAAAATCGACTTTCACTTTGTGATCGATATGCATTCCCGTTCTCGTTACCGGGCTGTTGTGAATCAAAATTTCTTGCTTCCCGTTCTGGTTACCGTTACCGGGTGGTTGTGAACCAGCCTTAACACGTCACATGTTAGCCATAGGGTCATACGGGTAGTACGACATATGTCGAGAAAACACCATACTACATATTCCACAGGTAATTCAATGCAGTTCTGATAATTGCATATCCCATCTGTAAAAGAGTGTGTACATATTTTGTTGGATTTTTACTTGTGATACTGTGTTCTTACAGGCTTTTTTTCTGTAAGGTTACAGGTATAAATATGCAGTATAGGCAAGCTGAGGAGTAAAGAACGCCATATTAGGTAATTAGTGAGTTTAAGGCAAGACATCTGTGAAAATTCAAACATCTACAATTTTCTTCTGATTGCTCTGACTTTTCATCATATGCTCAGAGCATAAGACATAGTGCAATAGTGCACACAAAATTTTAACGAACTATGCGAAGTTGCTGTTAAAATATTTTTATTGATATAATTAATCACTTTTTGCTGTGGTAAAATGAAATGCTCCTTAGATCCTCTGGTTTATCGTATTGCTCTCAAAATTTTAATTTGAGCTTAGTATACAAACGCAAAGAAATTATTGTGCAGGCATTTCATAATTTTAATTAGTTTAAGAGAAAAAATGTATACAGCTTATTGAGTTTTTCAGCATGAATTATGGAAAATTATTAATTCGACTGAACTACGTATTTAATACTTTTAACTAGAGCAATTTTAAATCCGTAATGGAGAATTTCAAGTTCGTAAGTCAGTGATCCAAGGAGTAGTTCCAAAAGTGAAAAAAGCTGAACGAAAGGAATTGAGAAAAATGGAGTTTAAAGTTAAACGCGGTGCTTTATCTAAATGGTGCAGAACCAATTAAATAGCCATTCACGGCTTTCAAATTTTAATATTAAAAAAAAACACTTGTGTAGCTTGAAAGTACAGTGCCTTCATTTTATGCCAAGGCGCGGATCGCACGAATGCGTACTCCGCACACAGTCTACTACACTGCGGGGTTTTCCGTTCCGTAACTCCCGCGTTACTTACTCACGAGTGTTAGTAGCATATATGTAATGAGCACTAACCTTGTTATAAATGTTGTTGAAAGTGGTGTCTATCTGTGCGAAGACATTCTTGACATCGTCGGATGAAATTACCATTCACACGCATAAGTTCTTCTTGCGTAATGTTCATAATTTCTGCTTTTATACTGTCCTTAAGTTCGTCAGTGCTGTGGGAATTGTTCCTATAAACTTTATTTTTTAGCGTTTAGCTATCCCGTTGCTCTAAATTTATTGATCAAACATCTCACAGGAACTGGATAACCAGGACGTTGCTGCTGAAATTGTCTACACGCCTGTCTACATGATTCAGTTTTCACGTATGCATCGTACATAAAAATACGCTGTTCAAGCGTGAATTTGTTGGCAGGCATTTCCGTGGACTAATAAGAGAATAACATTCCTAAGGAAATCGCACACAACACAAGTATTGTCAAAACACTTCACAACACGAAGACAAAGCAACGACTGAGACACCTCACAGCTGATAAACGTACCCTTGACACGTCCTGCGCCTCTTCTGCTCAGCGGCATAATACCGAGGTCACTGCCTACTCGGCCGATATGCATATAAGGCGGTTGTGGCCTTGGCATAAAACAAAGACACTGTACAAATTATAGGTAAGTATAATAAAAATACAATAAATGAAAAGTTGAACATTTTTACACTTTTTCCCAAATTTTACCGATACATTGCCTGTTTTTTTAAGGCAATGAAAGTTAGCAAGTAATTAAAGAAACAGCTAAAGCTACTGAATGTTCTTACAGCATGGAGTACACAATAAGAAGGGAACAAATTAAAGGATTCTCAAAGAACGCCTGCAAAACACTTAAGGCAACTAGCAGCCATTTCCGTGTCTTCGCATACACGGTGCATCTGGCAACAGCTGTTCCATATTTTAACATACGCTGTAATCGTTTTAAACCCTGAAATACTCTTTATCACGAAAGAAATTAAAGCAAAACGAAAAGAAAAAGTACACAATTTTTACATATCACAGCCCATAAAACTTTAGCATACAACGAATATTTAGGAAACAGCTAATGTTACGAGAAAGCTTTCTGACACAAACTGTGCATTTTAATGAGTTCTGCATTACTTCTGACGTAAATGTCTACCTCTTATGTTTTCTTCCGGTTATTAAAAGTCTAGTAACAAGGAAGCGGACTTTACAAGATATTTACAGAAAATTGAAGGTACCTATACGCTTTTTTGTTTTGTTTGTTTTTTTCCTGTCGTGCATTTTCCTTAAACATGCATCTTTAGAGCCATCTTTGAGAAAATAAAAATTATTGATCCTCCCTGGATGGGGAAGGCTTCGTGGTGTTTCATGAATGCAAGATAACAGATTAAATAAGAAGTATGGTATGTATCCAACAATTCATGTTTTTGCTGTGTGTATGCATAGGTGGACTACATTAGTAAACTGAGTGGCTATGATTCTGAAATAGCCCTTCTGTGGTTATATTTTGAATCTGCATTACTCGAATTGCAATCTCTTTACTATTCCTCCTATTTTCGAAACCTTTAAAAACCACGGAAATGTATTTCGCGACAGAACATAACTAGAGCGGAATGATCTTGCTTCTGCGTCCCTTCCTGAATATGTGGGATAGATCCTCGGTCACAGAATTTTAATTGAAATGACGTTAAGGGAAGCAAAAAGCGTGTGACTGGATTGCTTTGCGGCTAGCGGGATACGAACTGCAACCCACGTCTAACCTTCAATTCGTTGTCAGGGTTACGTAATAACTTGGCACAACCTTGCGTGTTGCCAACTGAACTGCGCGTGCAGTGCCGGGTTTGAGTCTGCGGTAATGCCAACATTTCCCTTAACCGCATTTAAGGTCTTTGTTTCATATTAGCACTGATTTGAATAATTTGCCACGTATAAATAATGTAACACGTATTCGGTAGTAGCGTTGTGTAAACCCTTTTGTGTATGGAGGTAATAATTTGAGGCTGAACTGAGTACTGTTATGCATTATACGGTTTATGCGTTATTCATTGACTCTGCTACTTAGTGCATCAGCGAATATATAATGAAGAGACAGCATTTAAGCTTGATATATTGGTAGAAATAGCAACAGTACTTATATTAGTTAGAATTGAGCAGGATGGCTCAGGCGGTAACGTCTGTGGCCCGTTCGAGTGGTCCCAGGTTCGGTCCTCGGCGACCGCCCACTATGACCCATGGGTTTTTCGTGGTTTCCCCGGGTTGTCGGCAGGCGAATGCTGGGGGGTTCATCTTCTATCACGACTTCCCTATCTCTCATTTCCTGTACCCATCATCTGTTTCAGGGTTGTAGGACCAGGCGACGGTATTCGGAGGGTGTGGCTGGGCCGTAGCTTGCGCTCTGTTGAGGTTTCTTTACTGATGTCGTTGGGGGACTTTCAATTAGGTTTCTCCCCCGTTCCACTCGATAGGGGACTGCCGGGGGTCAGTTACTTGAGGGTAGAACCGGGCGCCGCCGGTTATGTTAAATCTGGAAGTGTTAGGGACACCATACATGCTTGCGCCCGCCGGCATCCTGATCTGGTCGCCCTTCGAGTCTCTCCTTCCCTCCCAGGGATCCGTTGGAAGCAAAAAGGGCCGTTAGGGCCTACTTCCGGTGCTCAGCCCCGGTTCCGAGGGTCCCTGCGTGATATTTACCTTAACCTTATATAAATTTAAAAAGAAGCTATGGCAGCCAGCTTTTATAGAGGGTGCTGAATCGGAGGATATACCTCAGGGAATTTGGTGCTAAAATGTCATTGTTGAAATGTATGTTTCCTTAATTATTTTGGCAGTAGAGTTCATCAAAGTTATGGAGTACATAATTATATTTTGCATTTATTAATTTCATTAACACTTTATACTCCTAAAAATGAATACACTGTTCATAGTAGAAAATCTTGCCGCAAACCTTATCTCTCCCCACAACCACAGAATGACAAGAATCCTTGCAGTAAACATTTCCAGCTGTTGTCGCTTTTTAAGCTACTCCACCCTCGGTCCCTTAATCTGTTCCTTCTTCCTAGCGTGGCTGTTTAGCACTTATTCACAAAAGCAAAAAATTGACGACACTGATTTTTGAAGGACAACTTGGCATACATCTATTGGTCCTTTGCCTAATTGAGGTCGCGTGCCAGTTATATTTATGACCTGCAGGGTGTTCTGTTAAAATTAAAATTAAATTGAGTTTATTTATGGACGCTCTTTAACTACTGTGATTCTTAGCGTCCCATTCTATATTGGGCGTGAAAGACCGAAAATTTTGCTCAGAGGTCTCTTTATTAGACTTGAGGTTCGTTTACTTGTCGTAAATCTACGACACGGGACCACCTTCCTTCCCTTCCGAAGGAAGTCATGATAAGGATTTTTACGCCCCCCCCCCAAAAAAAAGAATCCATCGCCCTCCGCCGAGTTTGAAGCCACGTCCCTCGGGAACTAGAGGCTAGCATGGTACACCTAGACCACAAAGGACAGTGTGTTCTATTGAGAAACCATGTGTAACTAAACGACATTTACTGAAAGGGTATAGGACCGGCAGTGGCAAAAAGAATGTAGGAAAAATCAAGAAATGCCGCTTCAATTAAGTGATTGTTCTGTACATATGAATATGGAATGTAAAAAAAACTGTTAAATAACAACATTGTTCAACAACAAAACTAAGTTTTAACATTATGTGAATTATCCGAGTTGTCTGGTGATTTGTGCACTTTTCATACCATCCGCCCTATAGCAGAAGTGAAGTAGCTGTGGCGATTCTGTTCTGCTGCAACAGAAAATTGTTCATTTTTGGTCTGTGTTGACTGGAACTTTTATATTCACTTGGATACATAGCATATTCAAATTAATGAGTACTACTTCTGAGTCATTCTGCATATTGTGTGTTCAGTTTCTAGAACCATGACATGGAGTTAATCGTGGTTAGCGAAATAGGCTAATAGTGGAGTCGAGTCAAATCAAATCAAGTGATAATTCGTTGGTTCCGGAGCTGAGTCGGCAGAGCCTCTTGTGCAAGCGGTCCGGGTTCGATTCCTGGTTGGACTCGAGAAATTATTTTTTAAACAGGATAGTTTGTTGGTATGCCCGAGTATGGAATGTCTGTGTGTGTGTGTGTGTGTGTGTGTGTGTGTGTGTGTGTGTGTGTTTTATCGGTTATTTAATAACCAATTCGCCCATAAACAATGTTTCAGGATTGCCGCTTGGTAAAAACCTGAGCACGCGTTCGAAGTCATAGATTATGAAATTTAAGATCGCAAGACTGCCAGCAATAGGTGCCGCAAAGATAAAAAAAAATCATGATAATGATAGTCTTAAACAGTGAAGCCCAATCTCTCCTCTTATGAGCTAATGGCATCATATTGTCGCTTCACCCCATCACCTTCCTTTTGTGTTGCGAAGCATATCCCCTTCATTCACTCTGACGTCTGGACGCAAAGGTAACCAAACAGAATTTAGACTGCCATGTGCACATGAATGCGTCACGCGAACAATGCTTACTGATAAATTCGCTTACCCCTGTTTCGCTCAAGGTTGGGCATCACTGGCCTTAATATTGAATATCTTCACAATACAGTTTAAGGAACTCTGTTTTTTTTAACAGAAATAGGACTGCCAGCTGACTTCCCACCAGGCTTGCCTGTCTCGTTAGCCACGGGAGTGAGTTTAATCTCTCTCATTGGTCACGGTTTAATTCTCTAGACATGTTGACATTAGGCATTGCTGTTTTGTTTTATAGCCTGCATTTAAATGCCACTTAAAAATTAAATTAAATTCAGTTTTTATCCATGGACTCTCTTTAACTGCTGTGATCCTTAGCGTCCCATTCTATATTGGGCGTGAAAGACCGATACTTTTGCTCAGAGGCCTCTTTATCAGGCTTGAAGTTCTTTTACGTACCGTAAATCTACGACATTGGACTACCGGCTTTACTTCCCTTCCGAAGGAAGCCATGCTAAGGATTCTTACGCCCGAAAAAAATCCATCGCCCTCTGCCGGGTTTGAACCCACGACCTTAAGAATTAGAGGCTAGTATGGCAACCACTACACCACGGCGGACGACACTTATTTAAATGCCACGCGTATCAACTGCAACAAAACCCTATATATGTTTTAAAGCAGGTTTTATTGGTTGCATGTATTTTGAATTCACAACGTAATACATTTATTCTCATCGAGATAGTGCCTCATGTTCCATCCAGTTTCCAAGCCTTTTTGGGTGTATCTGTCTGACTGAGGCTTTTATCTGGTATTTATTTCTCAGCTCTCATATAATGAATACGAGCTAAGTGTAGGTGCCCAAGCTCGTTTGAAAATTTGTCTGATGTATTTAACTTCTGGTATGCTTCTGCCCGGTTAGAAGATATTAAGCTGTAAAAAAGTATGTAAAATTAAATAAATAAATAAAAGGTCGAAAGCTCCTTTAGACCGAGCGGAGAAGCTCAGGTTGTAACGCCTGAGACTCGCATTCGGGAGTCCCGGGATCAAATCCCAGGATGACTGACAATTCCGATATGGACTTTTTCCTGATTTTTCCTTGGTCGCTGAGCGAATATTGGTATGGTTTCTTACGTACCATGAGTTTTCCCGTCCCTTGTTCCCTTTCGTTTTTGTTCCGTCTTCGTGTTTGTAGTTGCAGGACCAGGTGAGGAAAATATGTCTGTCTAGACATCAGAATCGTCTGTCCGAACCTATCCTTGAGAATAGAGGAGGGCATTTGGATGCACCATATGGATTTGTATGGGACCCTGCTGCGTTGTGCCTGCCACCGCCAGATCAGGTCGCCCTTAGTAACCTTCAACCCATGCTTTCTTCCAGGAGGTCAAGTAGGCACAATATGCCAAGTACTGGACACAGAGCTAAACTGCTCTTCCTCCGTTATAGTCTACACATATAGCTCCGCTTAGATTTTTTTAACGTCCTTTAATCGGTAGATCATATCAGACGATGAATGAATGAAATAGGTGACATTATTTTCAAATGAACCCTGGTTCCATGGAGCTTAAAGTTACCCAAAATTTATCTTTTCAGGATAACGGAAAACATGCGGATAACTCACCCAAAGATTCGAACTCGGGACCTCTTGAACGTGAGGCAGATGCGCTACCCCCACACCACGGAGGTGGGCGCTTAGAATTTGTTTGAAGAGCAGGACGGATAAGATAACTATCGCATGAAGGTCTCTGGGCAGTTTACTACGATTTCAATAATTTCTTCGGCGCAAATTTGATAGAAGCCCATGCTCAAATAGTTGTTTGTACTAGCTTATGTTTAGGGTGAATGTTAAAGGAATTATATTTTAAAAAAAAACCTTATGGGATACATTCACAAGACTTTCCCAACCCTCTATCGTTAATTAGTGGTTGTACAAATTAGTTTTACTAAAGCTTATTTTTATATCTACTTCATTTTAATCGAGATAAACTTTTGCAGAAATAGCTACATTACACATTTCATTATAGATACAAAGGGAACAGCGATAGTCAAATGTTTAAGAACTGGACGCGATACACTGGCCTTAAAATTCCATACTTTATCAATGGAATCGCAAGAAAAACTGAATGTTTATAGGACCTTAAAAGGATGGCTAAGTACTGAACAATTCGAAACATTAATAACGGATATCTCGGAAATGTCTGATGTCAAAAAAAGTTTTGAAGCAAATTGTGTTTTTAAAGAGATCTACATGTCTTGTGTGGTACATTTCGTCTATCGCTTAACGCTTACGAATTATACAAAATTATACAAAATTCCTTTCGAATGAAGAGGACTTCAAAGGCTATTCCCAGAAAATTCAAGCTTGCATTTTATTTGTGATACAAATATCTTAAATATATGGTACTTTAATCAAAATAGTTCGAGCCATTTTTTATAAAATAAAAACTTTCAAAAAATGTTTCAGGTAAAGGGTAGTTTGGAGTAGGGGGATTTTCTTGAACATTTTCCGGCGCAGTTTTGGAAAACACTGAACTTTTTTATTTTTTTTTAATTTATGGACGCTGTCTAACTGCTATGGTTCTTAGCATGCCATTCTATATTGGGCGTGATAGACCGGAAATTTTTCTCAGAGGCCTCTTTGTCAGGCTTGAGGTTCTTTTACGTGCCGTAAATCTACGACACGGGACCACCGGCTTTACTTCCCTTCCGAAGGAAGCCATGCTAAGGATTTTTACCCCCGAAAAAAAATCCATCGCCCTCCGCCGGGTTTGAACCCGCTAGAATGGTATCCACTACACCACGGAAGACAACACTGAACTTAAATACCAAGTTTGGTGTTGATCCGACTTTTCGTTTTTGAGATACTGTTCACACACACACACACACACACACACACACACACACACACACACACATAAACGGACCTTTTTCTAAAAATGCTTTTTGGTATTCAGGGGCCTCAAAACATATATCGTTATCTCGGTATCGAATTTTTGGGTGGAATGCAATATCTTCTGCCTACTAGATAGATATGTGACAGAGAAAGTACTGGACTCGAATCGCGAGCCTTACCTCACCGATGCTGTTACCAACCGAACTACGTTTCCTTCTAACCTACCATTGTTTACAGCAAGAGACAAAGGATATTCCGCAGTATCAGTGCAATTAGAAGTTGTGAGACGTGATAAACAAATAGAAAACAATGTGCGCGCCCACTCCCACACACGCACTTATCTTTCCTCATAATATTAGTATTATTTGAAATATTTAAGCATGTGTTATTAAAATGAGGGCTTTTCCACGAATGATAGCAGAACACTGGTTGATAACCTAAGCGTTTTGAAGATAGGATTCGGTGTTTCCAGTGACGTCATTAACTCGTGATAGTAGCTGTCAGAGCCTGCTTGTCATATCGTCAAGGTGCTTAACACTTCGTACTTCATTGATAAAGAGTTCGGCCTTGCCCCATGGCCTACTGGCGATTTGCTGTACTTCATGACCTCAATTTTAATTGTGAACCGGACAATATAACTCTTTGTCGTCAGGATTTTATCTGGTGGAAAATAAACTTGGAAAACAGTTTCATTTTTTATTTTCTGTAATGCTCAACCAAGGTTAAGAAGTTTGCATTTGTTGCACAATTCTTTATCGAGTATTCACTGGAAATTATTTTTGGATCTCATCTTAACTCAGAGAAAAACAATAGTAAAAGACCTGCGCGCGTACATCAAAACCCTACAAAGAAAAATTGGATAGATATCAAATTTCGTGTTTAAATCACTCACCGTTTAGGGGTACAAGACGAAGATTTTTGAGAAGTTCCTCCTACTCTAAACAGCCGTTTACGTGCAAAATGTTGTTACTTAGTTTACCCCCTGAATGGGAGTACCAGTTTTTACTAACGTATATTATGTCTGACACATTGGTATGACAAGTAGAACTATATCTGCATTTTCTATACTAGCCTGTGATGTCCTTTTCATTCTCGTAGAATTTTGTAGAAATAGGACAACTACGTGAATTATGCAGTTTATTTAGTATGCAAATGTTTCTGATAATATACAAAATATTCGTCTGTATTCGATTCTTTCCCAAAATATTAAAGTTACTCTTATTTTGTTTCTCATGAGCTCATGTAAAAAGTATGTTAATATCAAGCATTTCATTAAACAGTTAACTGCTGTTTCGACGTGCATTTTGTATATTTATCAATTGAAACAGTTCCGGCCTATATTTTACCACATTTATCATGACTGACAAGAAGTAAGATAGAAAAATAAGCTTCTTATAATTAGGTGTGAAAGGTATTGGAAAGAGAAAGTCATGCGATTGCGATAAGATTTTTATTGAAGGTGTATGTGTGTAAAAGTTCTGTTTTTATGACCTAAGTATAATTAACTCGTTTCCACACAGAATTAGCAATACTGATGATCGAGTTCTCATCACTGTCATCTTAATGGTTAAGTTTCGGTTCTCGTCTGGAATATTAGGTGTATCTCCATTTCCTTAGTCACTGACATCACTCAGTTTCCAACAAAATCGTCAAAATGTTGGGCTAAAGTATGTGAACAGGATGCTATCTTTCTAACATTTCACTGCATGTTTATTTATGGTACATAACTTACCTGCAACACGTGGAATACAGCACAGAAAGATGCATATGAATTCTTTGGCTCTGTGAGATGTCTCATAGTTCACTTTTCGTGGTTTTTGTAATGATCGAAATAACAAATTTTGTACCACACGGAACGCTATTCTTTAACCCTCTGGGCTAAAGAATTTGCTCTCATCTTCTTGGGATGCAATATAAGAGGCTGTAAACTCCTTCCACTGTTCTTTCTCTGCATTTTGATATCTTCCACAGAGATGAAGCAAACACAGCAGATGAAAGTGGAAAATGTTGGTCGTTTGGTATGTTGATCAAGGCACAATGTCAAAATATACGGACGACAGCTTTTGGAAATATTGGAGCGAAACGCTATCTATCGGTGTAAGCACTGACATTGATACTGACAATTGCCCGCGCTCGCTCAGCGGTGGATTCGTTTGTGTTGATGAGCGTTTGTTGCAACTTACGAGTACCTCATCCTCAAGGTATCCTTCACTTCTGGAACAACCAGCAGTTTGGAAGTGGTATTTGTTGGTATTAGGGGTAAGTGGTGAATCAAACATAATGATCTCCATTCAGGAAAATTTCCCGGAGAAATGTATCTAAAAGTCTAGAGGGGAAAGGTCCCTGTGTGACAGCTCGGATGGATCATGAACTAGTGAATCGCTTTAAAAACTTCACTAAAGCATGATCGCCATTGGTAGGTCTGTAGTCAGCGTTGCAGGCGTAACAGCGTAAGTGTTTTAAGAGTGTGTATGTTTTGTTATTATATTTGAATTCGAGCCGTAGTTGAGCTCTGATATCGCTGATGTTGCTGATTCTACACTTGCCCATAGAAGTTCGCGTAAAGCACAGTAACTATTGTTCTCCGTGAGTTAAATTCTTATTTTCTCTAACGCTTGCATTCGAGGGCTGTCTCGAAGTGCCCGACCTAACCAAGAAAACACAAACATTTTGGGAAAAAACAACTTTATTTCTCTACATAGTCTCTTTTCAGCTCGATATACTTTTCCCAGCGATGTTCAATAGCTTCGATACCCTGTTTATACTGAGAACCGTCGAGTTCTGCAAAATAGTCATCAACTGCAAACTCCACCTCTTCATTGTTGGCAAATCTTTTACCACCAAGCCATTTCTTCAACTTTGGAAACAGAAAATAATCAGAGAGGGTTAAGTCTAGCGTATAGGCTGCATGAGGAAGAATTCGAAATTTTAACTAATTGATTTTGCCATGGCGATAATGGATGTGTGAACTGGTGCATTGTCTTGAAGAAACAGAACTTTCGTTTTCCCTAAATGCGACCGTTTTTGCTTGAATTCATCATTTAAACGCTGCAATAAGTTTGCACAATACTCTCCATTGATTGCTTTTCCTTTTTGAAGATAATCAATGAATATTATCCCGCGCGCATCCCAAAAAAACTGACGCCATAGCCTAGCCTGCAGATGGAACTGTCTTCGCCTTCTTTGGAGCCGATTCTCCCCTTTCAATCCACTGTTTTGACTGTTCCTTCGTCTCAGGTGTGAAGTGATGACCCATGTTTCATCCATGGTTATGAATCGACGCAAAAAGCCGGCTTTATTGCAACGAAACATCGTCAAACACTCGATTGAAACATCCTCACGACGCTGCTTTTGTTTCATTGTGAATAAACGCGGCACCCATCTTGCGCACGGCTTTATCGTGTCTAAATTTTCAGTTAGTATGCGATGTACAGCACTTTTTGAAATGCCTACGGTGTCTGCTAGCTCGCGCACTTTCAGTCGACGGTCATCCAATACCATTTTATGGATTTTCTTCACAATTTGTGGCGTGGTCACTTCATTTGGTCAACCACTGCGATGTTCGTATTGGCAGCTCGTACGGCCTCGCTTAAACTCTGCCATCCAATATTTTACTGTTGTAAATGAAGGAGCAGACTCCCCAAGAGTAGACTCTAGCTCAGCTTTAATGTTAGTTGGACTAAGACCTTTCAAATGAAAGTATTGTATCACATAACGATGGTCAGTTTTATCCATGTTTACATATTCGCTGAGAGAGTTCACTATTAATGGCTGCCAAACAATTACTAAACAACGTAGCATCGTCAAACTTCAAACTTAAGCTTCATAAGGTTGGTACTTTCTACCCTAGTCATTTGTTTGAAAGAACTGCTATATATACGTCAGGTCGGGTACTTCTGGGACTGCCCTCGTGTCGTAGGTAAAGTACTGTTTTCCACACAAAGTTGGATATCGAGATTTCACCGGAAATGAACCCTCCCCTTTCCTCTAAACCTTTGAACCCCCTTATATAAACGGATGCTTAGTAAAGGAATCCAAACGAAATGCTAGGGTAGCTAGAGTAAAGCCTCCAGTATCTTCCAAGGATATAGGAGAAGTTTTTCAGTACATTCCCCTCCCCAAACAACCCTATAATGGAAAATGTTCATAATTTGTAATTTCCTCAAAAATGGCTCACACGATTTGAATTAAAATGTCACGTGTTTGAGATATTGGCCTATCAAATAAAATACTTATTTTGGAAGTTTTTTTAAGTCCTCTTCATGCTTATGGAATGTTATACACGATGTTCTGAATTGAGTCCACTTTATTTGGATAGGCAACCCAAATCACAACACCAGAGATGGTAAAATATTTCTGTTTCATCATTACATTACGTGGGATTGCTGACTTTTCTTCCAATTATTTTACTTAAAAGCGTTCCGGTATTGCTAACACTGTCACGGGATGCATACAAGTGTATTTGATGTACTAATATTTAGTTAACTGAATACATTTGTGTATTATTAATTGTATACTTCGTATATAATGTTTATAATATGAATACAACTTTAATATACCGCAATGCTTTACATATAATAATTAATAATCTGTAATATATAATAATATATAGAGCCACAACTCGTAATTGATTTAAAGTTCTAATACTCCTGGAACCACTGCAAGATACCTACACTACCGTCGGACCGTACACAACTACGACATTTAACATCAAGAAATGGACGGAGATCCAAAATGAGGAAGTATAGGGAAAACAAAAACAAAACAAACAAGAAAAAAATCTTGCTACAAAATAAAACGTGTTCCTCATTAAAACAACTTAACTTTCCTGAAGCGAAATATTGCTTGATGTTTTTTTTTTTTTTTTTGTGTGTTTTCAAATACACGCTTCTGAAACGCTATGTTTATTCTGTAGTTTCTCATCAGGCCATGCAATATCAGGCCAATTTGCTTTTTAATGCTAGACTGTTACCTCCTCTATGTGGCTACGTATGTAAAAAAAAGCATATTGAATCTATTTCTGGCGAACATTTATCATGATTAAGAGGAAGTAAATTGAAAAAAAAAAATTATATGGATAATATGAAAATAAATAATAACTGGTGAAGAAAGTCGTGTGATTGCTATACATTACGTTTTTTACTATAGGGAGAAACTGATAAATAGCCATACAATGATCCCGCGTTGCTAGGTGATCTGATTTTCATGTGGCAACAATGCGTATGTACTGCAGCTTAAAAGAAGATTTTCATGGTATAACGTGCTTAACTTGCTAAATGTAATGTCTGATTCTTGAAGTAAGCTAAGTGGTGTGGGATGTCTAACTACCATCCAGAAGATTTGAAGAACTCTGCTGGTCTAGAGTTAAATATGTTTTCAAGCCAAGTGTGAATAACGTTTTCTCTCAAAATTGTTGGATAGAAAGCGGAAAAGGTTGAAATCTGAAGGCGGCTCATCGGGGAATATCCAGGATGCGGAAAACTTCCTCACCAAGTTCCTGAATAACTGCTTTTGTCATGCCAGCAGACAACGCTAACTTTTTTTTTTTTTTTTTCAAATCTGTAAACTTAAAGACGTGTTTACAACTGCAATATTTGTCGTGGAAATGAAAAATGACGAACGGTAAGTTAAGCTTTTCAGCTTGGCTTTGCGGACTAACTCGGATACTGTGTGACAACTGACATTCTCTGATTTGTTGCGAGTTGATTGTACACCATCTGTTGATAATAGGCTGAGTGAATTTCGTCTTTGAGCTGCGGATTCATCTGCAATAAAATTACTAAGAGTTGAATACAGCTATTTTCTATCAATAGTAGTTTTCTGGTCCCAACAGTCCACTGCAATACCTACCAGCCTCTGTCATTTTTTCCTCTTTGTCTCCAATATAAACCATTTGTCTTAATATTGTCTAGCGTCTGTAACTTCTGCCTTGAACTTCTACACATGTACCATTCCTTTAGGCGCATCTTTAATAAGTAGTTGCCTCTTCAGTTTCTTTACTTCTTCCTGAGCAATTTCAGTATTTTTATCTTCATCCATTCTTTCTAAAGTCTATCTTCATTACTTTTTCTCCGTGTCCAGTTTCAAATTTTTCTAGTAGTGTTTCCATACTTCGTCGCAACGTCAAAGATTCCACATTGTAATTCCACTTATACAGACACTTCACTAATCTGTTCCAGGGTACACAGACAATTCTGTTTTTTCTATTAAGAACTTCTTTTGGCATCGGTATCTCTTTGACTTGAAACAGTTTGTTACAACTTATGGCGCATCCCAATTATCTAAAAAGTTTCCCCGTTTGCTCCACTACATTTCGAATTCACAATAATTTTCTTCCTGTTTGCATTTAATTTCATTCCATACTCATTATTATTGGGATTTTATAGGATCTTTTCCTCCTGTTTTAATAAAGGTTACGTAAAAGCTGTTTTTCTTCCCCTTCCACTCCTTCCTTCCTTGTTCGGGAATCCTCACCAAATCCTCCAAGCCTTCTACTGTTTGAGAATTCATAAATATCGACCATATAAGAAAATTTGTTTGATATACTGCACAGAAGCACCTGTTTATTTTCGCAAAGCACTACTGCATAGATAGTACTTTATTATTTTGGAATAACACATTTGAAGTGGATTTTTAAACCGAAATTTCAACATCTAGATTTCACCTGTTAAAATTGTTACTAAGATAAACAAAAAAGGTTTAGATAAGTATACTAAAAATAAAAGGTACGAACATCAAATTTGATGTTTAAATCAGACGTGTTTTAAAAATGCAAGTCAAGGATTTCAGGGATCCCCCCCCCGCAACAAACGTGTATATCCCAAAATGTGTTATGTTTTGACTACTGATTTCGTAAGTTTGGGATAGTGACATTACATATGCTTTGAATTTTCGGTAAAATATTAATTAAACTATTTTTAGTTTTTTGACGATTTTCTTAGCCAAAAATGCTTAGAAGATAAACTCTGGATTCACGAAAACATAAATCTGGTTAAAATAGACATTCTGTAAGTTTTTTCCCCCTCGCTGGTTTTCCAAAACTAGTCCTTATAGGTTTTAAATTCTTCCAAATTTAAGTAGTACCCATATAGTTTATAAATGTTTATTGTTCTGCCTCACATGAAGTGAATGGCTGTCGTTATTACCTGTTTCACAGGCACTTGGCTGTTGTCTCAGCCTCCTGCGTATAGCAAGGTCTGTATTACTTAATTCAAACCATTTATACCAGTGCAGATATTTATTGTAATTAAAATGAAGTGGATAGAAATATAATAACGTTGTGTGAATAATCTGCATGAGCTAGAGCGGACGCAGAAAGAATGCTAAAAAACAAAATGTTTTATGATGAAGAAAGAAATTCTTGCTAAATGCTGGCAAAGGTCGTGTAGCACGTAGTCAGTGTTTAACTGTCGGCAACAGGTAGGTTTCGGCTGCTGATGAGAAAGTCAGTTGTTTTAGAAAGGCCGGTTAGCGATGGCGGTAAGGTATTTCAAACTTTCACTAGACTACCGCTCGCTGTCGCAACCTGTCTCCTTGTAGCGTGTCGCAAGAAGCGGGACTCAAACCCGTGCCAGTCATCGAAATCCACCACTGACGGCCTTGGAAGGCTGTGTGTGCGTGGCCACATATACAGAACACAATCTGAGACTCAACACTAATTTGTGCAGACGGTTAAACCAAGATGGAAAGGGTTTTGTATCACAACAGATTCGGGAATGTAGGAACATGGAGGTTATAATCTGATGCTACATGTATTGAAGTTGGAAATGAAGATTAATTCACATATCAAAACAGTGTTCAAAACTTAAATCAAGATAACGCTGGGTAATTAAGCTTTTAAGGTTTACAATCATCCATACAGAAATGCGCGACTCCAGAAAGTATTCGTCTCCAATTATTATTAAAAAAAATCTAGAGAATGTTCTCATTTTTTAAAATATAGAAACAACAAACAATACTAAGTTTACTTTTTCCTAATTTTTTCAGCATTTTCATGCGCATGTTTATAAAATTATTATATTATTTATTTAGCAGAACAATTGTTTAATATAATAGATGACAATGTCGCCGACATATTGGTTGTACCAGCTTACTGAGCATCAATGAAGTAGGTACAATGAAAACGTCGATAATTCTTAACTTTAATGATGATATTTTTTCTCCGTCAAATAACAAACCATCTGCATCACAATTTCGAGAAATATACCTAAACAATTTGCTCTACTAAATATATGTAAAATAATTTTGCAAACATCACACACGAAAAAGTTAAAAAAATCCTTGCAATTTTCAAAACTAATAAAATGAAACATTTTGAAAAACGTCAGAAAACAAAACTGTTATACAATTTGTTCTTTTTACTTTCTCTACCATGTACCTAGTATATAGAGAAGCTATTGCATTACACCCAAAAATTGGTAAAGAGATTTCACCGGGAATACATGTTTTGACGCCCCCTGAATCCAAAAACAGCATTTTTAGAAAAGGTCCATACGTGTGTATGTGTCTGTCTGTGAACAGCTCACTCAAAAACGAAAAGTCAGATAAATACCAAACTTGGTATTTAAGTTCAATATCTTCCAATGATGCGAACGAAAATTTTCAAGAAAATCCTCCCACCCTCAACTACCCTTTACCTGGAACATTTGTCGAAAATTCTGATTTTCTAAAAAAAATGGCTTTAATCATTTTAATTAAAATGCCATATATTAAAGATATTTACATGAAAAATAAAGTGTACATCTTGAAGTTTCTGGGAATAGCCTGTGAAGTACTCTTCATTCGGGAGGAATTTTGTATAACCTTGTATAACTAATAAACGTTGAGCCACAGACGAAAACGTACTACACAAACATTGTATATTCATTTAAAACACAAAATGTATTGCAAATAACTTTTTGTGACATCAGCCCTTTCCGAGATATCCATTATTAATGACTCGAATTGTTCAACACTTGCGTCATTCTTTTGAAGTTCTGTCAAACTTTCAATTGTTTCTTGCAATGTCAGGAAAAAGAGTAACATTTTAAGGCCAGCATATAGGGGAAAAAATATGGACGTTCTTTAACTGTTGTGGTCCTTAGTATCCCATTCTATATTGGGCGTGAAAGAAGGCAATTTTGCTCAGAGGTCTATTTATCAGGCTTGAGGTTCTTTAAGGACTTTTACGCCCGAAAAAAATCCATCGCCCTGCCAGCATATAGCGTCCAGTTTTTAAACATTTGACTATCTTTATTCCCTTTGTATCTATAACGAAATGTGTAATGCAGCTATTTCCAGAAAGGTTTATCTCGATTAAAGTGAATTCGATAGGAAAATAAACCTTCGTGAGAATAATTTGTATACCCACTAATAAGCGATAGAGGGTTAAAGAAAGTCATGTGAATGCAACACATCAGAAATGTTTTATTCATATTAACAATTAGAATTTTGTCTCCATTAATTTAATTGCTAGAATGTTTTAAAATGAGGACAAATACTTTATGAAATCACTATATATATATATATATATATATATATATATATATAGGATGAACAAAATGCGTGTAGCCTGAACATGTTAACAATACGCAGAGAAAATAAACAAGTAGAGGTTTTTGTAGGTAAAATATGAAGATATTCTCTGCAAATTCACCTAGAAAGAAAGAAATAAAGAAAACAACTTCTTACTCTCTTCAGATATTATTCCATCATGTTTTGAAATGCAGACCCAAAACAGATAGGTACGATACATATTGAATTTTGACATTTAAATGCTCAATTTTCTACAGAGAAAAATACATTGTTCTCCTTAAACAACTACATTGTTTATTTCAGTACTTATTTTGGATTATAGCGTCAATACTAAACCATAAAGCCTTTCGCTACCTGTCATGAAAAGAAGAAAAACGTCAGATGAGCAAGCTTTAAAACACTATACATTTTGTTTCAAAACACAGACAGGATTATCTGAGAGTGGTTGTAATAAGTTCTGTTGCTACGGCCCTGCTCATAAACAATTTGAAAATCAGGATGTAAAATGATCTACAGGATCGTACAGGTAAATAAATACATGCGTTTAGTGACATAACCTTACAAAATTTGAGTAAGTAAACATCGCTGCGCAGACAATTGTGCGCAGCAGGGTAAACAGCTGAAGGTCGAAACGGGCGTGTCAGGATACCACAACAATTAGCATGCAGTTAGATAAGGTCGCGCGACAAGGCTATAGCTACTCCATAGCGATTCTCTTATCTCTCGTGTGTGACTCTGCTCCATGGTTGGCAGCATCGTTTCTGTGCATGCAACTTATGACATTAATAAATTTGTATAGATTAAACATTAAATGAAAAGGGGCTCGCAGTTTCGAATCCCATTTAAGGCGGAAATTCAGAAATAGGTAAATATAAAAATTAAAATTAGCTGAGATTCCAAAATGGGCATATTTGCGCTTTGGTTTTACCACAGAGGGCATACAAATGCAGCTCCTGGATTGTGTCTGGACTGGATAAACTGTTGGTACCTCATCATATCTGAATACTTTTATGCATAAAACGTGCAGCATTTTGCAACATCCACTAAAATGTTGCTGCCTGTACTAAAGTAACTTAAAAATTAACTTCAAATGTTATTTTAAAGTTACGGGAAATCATCGATTGTCGTATTTGCTCATGTTAAATTATGAACATCTACCCGTTAATTCGAGCAATTACAGATACTAAACATGCAATGTTTACTGTGCATTATTTAAAGCTACTTCTCTTGGCCCTAGTAAAGTTTATTCTACCCAGCAATTAGTAAGTTAGTTAAAATCTTTTTTAATATACTCAAAATACAGAAAATAAAATTGACATCTAAAATGATTTTTGGTGCATATTCATGTAAATATTTTCATTAATTTATAACCAGACATTTATAACTCTTAAATGCTTCAGGTCTATATATAGTTTCTGAAAAAATGTGTCGAACACATGTGTAAAATATAATATTTTCATAAACTGGATTAAAGCAAGATATGTACAACATGATTGTAGTATAATATATCAATTAAATTATTTCTTCTTCTTCTTCTTCTTCTTCTTCTTCTTCTTCTTCTTCTTCTTCTTCTTCTTCTTCTACACGCAAGATATAGGCAAAAACTGCCTATTCCGTCCTCAAAGATCTTCCAACCATCTCCCGGGTCTTCCCACGGATTTTCTTCCTATATATCGTTTTTTGTTTTGCCAATGCTAAGTTGCTCATTCTTTTTAGATGCTCTTTCCATTTTCGCTTGTAATTTCTCAATTTATAACTATATTAATAAGATCTAGTTCTTGACGTATATCTTCATTTTTTAATATGATAAAGTATAGAACACGTTTTAACTCCTCTTAAGAATTTCATTTCTGGTGCCTGTATTTTCTTTTCTTGTTTTTCCGTTGTCCTTAGTTCACATCCACAGGATAACACGGGTACAGCCATTTACACGATTAATATTGCCACAAATACTTTGAAATTTATTACTTTAATATCAATGTCGCACTTTTTATTATAACTAACAATTTCCCAAATAGCTGAAATGACTCACTTGTTTAAGACTTGATTATCTAATAGTTTTGTTCTTATTGGTTCCTTACCTCGAAGAAATTCCATTACTTTTTTTTTCGTGGATATTATGATATATTCTTCACAGATCTGGTAAAGTTTAAAAACTGAATATGTAGGGCAAATTCACTATCCTGGATAGTGTTTTTTTTAGTTTAATTTATCACCGTGCTACATTACATTCAGTAATACAATATGGTTCTTGACATCCTGTCTAACAATGTATGATTTCTCAGTATTTAAAAATAGTTGCACTTATCAATACAATATTTAGTTGTTGAGTCTCTGGGTACTTCGTTTCATCCTAGGTTCATACTTATTGTTTAAATGTCACTCCCTTTATACACTTTACTTTCAATGTTCACTCGCTTATTATAATTTCTGTGATACTTATATATGCCCCTACTAATAGAAATCGGCCACATGCTTCTACAGGGTGGACCATTTAAGTTGAGACTGTGCAATATATCCAAAACTAAACTTTTAGAAAGAAATGTCTTTAATAAAAGTTGCTTGATATTATGGGGGAAAGTAAATTCCATTTGTCGTGTTTTGTTTGGAGGACGTTCTGATGGCCATTTTAGGGTCAATTTAATTTTTTTAAATGGGAACCTACAATTAGGAATGGCCATCACTACGCCCTCCAAATAAAGCATTTACTTCCCCCCATAATATCAAGCAACTTTTATTCAAGACATTTCTTTCTACAACGCTTAGGTTTGGAGATATTGTACAGTCTCAACTTAAATGGTTCATCCTGTATCTAGGCATAGGAATTCTTAAGCAATTGGCTTCAAGTTAGCTACACTCAAACCATCCTCAATACATAGAAGGTACACAACAGCGGCCAATGGACATTGACGGCTAGTAAAACACGGTCTCATGAGTGGTCGGCACACGCCAACAGACTACGAGGGTGTGGTTTGTTATCTACATCACTGCGTAAAGTCCGGGAACAGTTCAACCTAATTTCCTTTCGTCCTGGCTTTAATGCCTGGAAATTCCTATGTCTGCTTATAACTATTCAAAGTCATTTTGCTCAGAAAAGTGCACGGGATTTTATAAGATACACATTTCATTTGCGAAATTCAAAAAACCACACTAAACATAAAAACACTTGGCCGGAGATGAACATTTTGCTTGGGATTTAAGCAGAATAAGCTGCCATATTCGTTACGTCCATAGTGCTGTGTTCAATATACAAAAAGTGAGGCATTTTGGAGGCAGTTTGGTCTGGAGCTCGTGAGAATGGTGATAGGCAGGACAGGGCATGTGGAGTCATAAACAGATTCGCTTACAATCCTAGATTAGTTTTCAAGAAAACGATTGATCATTATGATAAAATAAAAATGTAATAAATAATAATCCTGATGTGTTACATTCACCTAAATGTTTCTGCCCCCTATCTTTTATTAGTAAGTACACAAATTATTATTACGAAAGTTAATTTTTTTATCTACTTCATTTTAATCGAGATAAACCTCTGCAGAAATAGCTACGTTACACATTTCGTTGAAGCACAAAGGGTATCTAGCGATAGCCACATGTTTAAGAACTTAAAAAATTCCATACTCTTTCCATGCATTCGCAAGACACAATTAAAATCGACGTGACTTGAATGACAAAATATTGAACAAATCGAACCATTAATAACGGATATTTCGGAAATGGTTTATGCTACAAAAAGGTTATTTTAAATAAGTTGTGTGTTTTAGAGATCTACACTTTATAAGTAGTATGTTTTCGTCTATCGCTTAACGTTTGCCAGCTATACAAGATTATACAAAATTCCTTCCGAATGAAGAGAGCTTCACAGGGTCTTCCCAGAAAACTCGAGATAATGGCATTTTAATCAAAATCGTTAGAGCCAATTTTTTTAGAAAATCGAAAATTTCGAAAAATGTTTTATATAAAGGGTAGTTTTGGATGGGGGATTTTCTTGAAAATATTTGTGTCGCATCTTTGGAAGGTAGAAACTTAAATACCAAGTTTGGTATTTATCCGACTTTTCGTTTTTTAGTTATCTGTTCACAGACACACACAGGCGCACACACACGGACCTTCTCATTAAAAATGTGATGTGTTGCACTCACATAACTTTTTCTACTGTTGTACAAAGATATATTTTTACAAACGTTTATTCTCCATCTACTTCATATTAATCGAGATAAACATTTGCAGAAACCATCTTATTGCTAATTTTTTGTATGTACAAGGGGAATATGGTAAGCTTTAAGCGATAGTCAAATCTTTTATGAGCTGGTTGCTATATGGAGCATTCCATTCTCTTTGCATGTCTAGGACATTAACAAAAAAAGTAAATAAAAAAAAATAAAAAATAACGAATTTCCATTTGAGAAAAGGTAGAAGTATTGGAAAATTGAAACAAATAAGGAATATCTCGGAAATGGGTTTCTCGAAAAAAAAAATGTATGTGACATAAATTGTGTGTTTTAACGAGATCTACATTTTTTTGTGTGTAAAATTTGGTCTATTACGGTTTACCAGTTATCCGAAAGTCATTCAGAATGAAGAGGGCTTTTGAGGACATTCCCAGAAAATTCAAGATGTACATTTCGTTTTCCATGAAGATAGCTTAAATATATGATATCTTAATCAAAATCGTTAAAGCCATTTCTGAAAAATAAAAATTTTCGAAAAATGTTCCATGTAAAAGCGTAGTCTGGAGTGGGGATACTTTTTTTTTGATTCGGAAGGCCTAAGAACATGTTTCCGGTAAAATATGGATATCGAATTTTTGGAATGCAATACCTTCTCTACCTGTGTACGTGGTAGAGAAAGTAAAAAGAAGTCTAAACTTTAAGCAAAGCCACGATTAAGGTACAAGGCTCCACACTTGTCTGAAAATGTTTATAAAACAAAAAGTAGGGAAGTGATCAAGAGTAGTGGAGGTATTGGTTCTAACACTTTTGGGAAGTGATAACACCAAACTATTTCGGAGCGATGCACAAAAGATTGGTTGAAATCCAGTGCTTCTGTTTTATTGATGACAGTAGTATGACGCCTAATATAAGTGAAGTAGTCACAGAAAAAGTATAACCCAGAAGAATGATTGATTGTTGTAGAAGGCAGAATGGATTGGATCATTTCCATTGGTTGTTTTTTAGAACCTCAGGTTTTCTGTCGGTTGTTTCGAATCTAGGTATGACCAGAAGAGTTTCACTTGCACTGTTGTTTCGGAACCAGTTTGGTTTTGCAGTTGAATTGTTTTTCGCCCACCTTAGCTTAAGGACTTACGCAGACCGTACGGTATGTTTGGTAATACACCTTTCAAGCGTCCTAGTTTGCACAATACGATTGCAGTGTACCGTAGCGTGAGTTTGATTAAATTATGGTTATTATTTGATTTTTTTATTTGATCAGGCGGCCTCATACGTTATTTATCGACTTCTTGAAGAGAAAAGCCCAGCAGCTAGCGGTTCATGGCCTACTTATCCATTTCGCGACCCGCTGTCTACGTGAGACACAAGAGTAGGCCACGTAAACACTGCGGCACATTTTTACGTGCTGCTTTAAAAGCGAAAGAGCAAACAGAAAAATATGACTAGAAAGTGACGTTTGTTTGTTCGTAACGGGATTCGTAACCAGCAAACATTTGAGGGTTGCCAACTCTATTCAAGTAATCCGCTAGGTGACAGATCTGCTTACTTAACTTAACCGTTCCTCTTAAGTTGCGGAATAAATATGTAAAAATCACGTGCTTTGCCAAGTACATGTTTCTCTCATCAGAGAGACTTGTGGCTAACACTGTTGAATGAACAAAGATAAATCCCTATAAAAGCTTAAGACACTTGTAAAATTCACTACACCAGCAGGGATTTGAACCACTGATATACGGTTTTCCTTTATTTTATTGCATTTCTATGACTAGACTTGCTATTAATGCATCAATGTCTCCAATATATCGTCTGTCCAATTTATTATATATATACCAAAAGTATCTTAACTGACCGTATCATACTCTTCGGAAATTGTCTCAATTGGGCTAAGAATGCTATTGTATATTTTACTCAATGAAAAATTAAAAAAAAAAAAAAATCTTATATGCTGTCCGGATTTAGCACTGAGATTACATGCACGGCTTATCATCTTTAGCTTGGGGGGAGGGCGGAAGGTCCGTGATGCGTTTATTATTCTCATTAGATGTGTCTTAAAACTCGTCTGATTTGATTGGGCTATTTCAGAAATAAAACAAGAAATGTAAAAATTAGAAGTATGTATTGCTCCAACATAATAAAAATAGTATTTGAAACCTAAATTCTAAGCAGAGCTACTGGCGGCCTCTCATCTCAATATCCTTCACATTTTTCTGCAAATGTAAGAACAGACCGCTTTGATAACTCTATTTATAGATACAGCATGATAGTGTGCACTATATTCTTCTTGGTCCAAGATTTAGAGAAGATTAAAACGATATATTGCTTCTTTGTTAGAGGATATAAATGGGATGGAATCTGATCTGCAGTCAAAATAACGCTCCTCAAGCTGTATGCTCAGAAAACAATGGTAACTTTGTTCACTTCTTTCTTGTGGCATATCATTTGAATCTTTTCTAAATTTTGCAATAACTATATGAGCGGAATTTTTAATATGATTAAAAGCATAATAAATGATATGATTATTTCGTTGGATATCGACTTTGTACAAACAAAACTAAGGAAGTGATAATTACAGAATAGTTGGGTAGTGATACATGACCATGATTAGTTGAAATTGAACGTTTCCTTCCATTTTGTAGTAGTGTAATAGAGCGTCTCTGCTGCATCAACACATTGGGTGTGTGCACATTATTTACGCCGTCTGTGTTACTTCGTGCATTGTAAACCCAGCAATGATATTTTGTGTGATTTAGTGCAGCGAATTCCACAGTCGCCGATGTGAAATTACACCTACTGCAATAAAATTATTGCCGCATCCTAATGAGCGACAATTCGTTGCGAAGGAAAGCGGCGCAATAATAACGCGGGGCAATGTCTTCATTGGTGACCTCATTTGTTATAGCACTGGCACATTGTCAAACTCCATCAAACCTAGACAACCTGCTATACTATCGTCTATTAGTGACACTATAATAATAGGAACTTGCTTGCGCTTATGACAACAAAGAAAACTATAACAAACATGATAAAACCTACAAAATAATCCACAAGTAATATTGCCGCTCCCCATGGCCTAAGGGTACCATGCTAACCTCTAGTTGCCGAGGCCGCGGGTTCAACCCGGCGGAGGATATTTTTCGTGCGTAAAAATCCTTAGCATGGCTTTCTTCGGAAGGGAAGTAAAGCCGGTGGTCCCGTGTCGTAGATTTACGACGCTTAAAGGAACTTCAAACCTGATAAAGAGGCCTCTGAACAAAATTTCCGGGTTTTCACACCCTATGTAGAATGGGACGCCAAGAGCCATAGTAGTTAGACAGCGTTATAAATAAAAAAAACTAAAAAATAAGCAATATTAAACCCAAAATACGCTAAATCTAGCCTGAAATAGATTAGGTTGGCACCCCTAATAATCTCTTCGCCAAAGATAGCTGCTTAACCTTGAGAAGTTGGCAACATTGCCGCACGCGTCATGAACATGGGCGGCGGTTAATTGTTTATCGGGAGTGGAACTTCCTCGTTGACTTTTAATTCGCACAGTAGTGCCAACTGTCATGTTGTCGAGGTCATATAGTTATTGGGACTGAAGCAGGAAGGGCCTTGGTATCCGGGGTTCGAACCCGTTATCCTCTCTCTAGCTGCAAGGACAACTGGCAGCAGTCCCTCCCTTCTCTAGGCATTAGATACTGACCTTGGGCAACTTGTAGTTTTCTTCTTCTTGTATTTGTTTATCTTCGTTTCTTCGCTAACTTTCACAGGAGCTCTGAAGAATATTAAATTATTCTGGTTACACGTTATTAAGTTGGCAGTAGTTGCCATTAGCATGCCAGCCTTGAGTTAAGACACCTTCGCAACCGTCTCCACACACGTGACATTTGAAAATAAGTAAATAAACACACGCACCTGGCAAATGAGCTTATGCAAGTGTGATAAATAAGCGTGTCAAAATGGACCGGTTTGTGGAACGAATATTTCATCTCGGCCTTTCTTTTCTCTCTTTTGTTTTAACTAGCATTATCGTATCTCTTAAGCCGTGGCAAACTCGGTGTATATTCTCTGGAAATGACATAATCTTTCATTTGTTTACTCTCTAGACAACACATAATATAATAAGTGAATGTGTGAAGCACGCTTATCTCTAAAATACTGGACGGACATTTTGCGATGTTCATAATACAGAGTTTGTTCAAGATTGAATTGAGCGTGGAATTATTTGTTCCCCATTGTTTTTTCTTAAATGAAAGTTAAAATAAGCCTAATTCTAAACAGGATGAATCTCGAGTTACCATTTTAGTATCGAATGGTTGCTGCTATGCAGTAGATGAGTAGATCATGATCTGAACAGTTTTTAATGTAACGGCCATAATTGTAATAACAGTGAGTTAAATTCCAAATGCAAATAAGTAAGATTAATGTGAAGGAAAATTGTTTCATTAAAAGCATCTGAAAATATTCTTAAAGTGATTAATGCATTTTAATTTTGCCTCTATTTCCTCCTCCATGTTCTGAACGCCAGCTGAAAAAGTATAAATTTGATGAATTCGTCAGTAAATTTGTGCTTCTCTTTCACATGAGCGCTCCTTAGTAATAAGTTTAAATCTCTGGTAGATATTTCGAGTGAAGGATGAACCGAGTGTCCAACGAGGTGTCCAGAAAAGTAACACCGATGTAATTGGCCAAGAGACGTGGAGGAACAATTCAGATCATCTGTACAATCTGAAGTTCTCCAGACACTCCCAGTTGATGTAAACATTAAATCCCGCCAGCGTGCGCATGTGCCATTTTGCTCAGCTCCAGAATCCATATTCCTTGCCATTAAAATATTTTGTTAACTACTCTTTCCAGTTGAGGCTAACATTCTTCGAAGAGTTTGAATTGACCTTAATGTTCAATAGCGCAGTATCAGTTAATGACCCTTCTTGAACATCACCGAAAAATTAGAACTAGAGCAATAAACACCTGTATAAGATGTATATGAGCACGAAGACGTTAATTTATAGATAGCACAAAAAGTCATAGGCACAGATCGTTCAAGAGGAGACACTCAGAGCATATAGATGTCTCTAGGAGGGAAGAATCCTAACCCAAACGCAAATCACAACGAAAGAACACAGCTTTTCGATGGAGTGAAAGAGTTAATGATGTTCGTGTCGTATTAAGCAAGACCTTCTAGGACTATTGTAGAATAGAATAACTCCCCTATTTTGCAAGATATTTTAGAAAATCTGTACACATATCGAGTGATGGCTGAGGGAAGTCCCAGGTTCAAACCTCAGGTCTCCGATTACTACTATTCCGACAGTTTTTTTTTCGTGAATATCCCTGATCGCTAGGCAACTACTGGGATGGAGTTTTACAAAAATTGAGCTTTATTTATAGACGCTCTTTAACTACTATGGTCCTTAGCGTCCCATTCTATATTGGGCGTGAAAGGCCGGTAATTTTGCTCAGAGGCCTCTTTATCAGGCTTGAGGCTGTTTTACGCGCCGTAAATCTACGACGCGACCACCGGCTTTACTTCCCTTCCGAAGGAAGCTATGCTAAGGATTTTTACGCCCGAAAAAAAAATCCATCGCCCTCCGCCGGGTTTGAACCCGCGACCTCGGGAAGTAGAGGCTAGTATCGTAACCGCTACACCACGGAGGACGACGGGGGAGTTTTACATATCACGAGTTTTCGCGTTACACATTCCCTCTCATTTAACTTCCCTCTTATTCAGTATCTAACTTCTCTCTTATTCAGGATCGCACAGAAGGGGCGCTCTACTAGAACGCACTACCTGGAAACGTTAGGGACCCCGTTACGTTGTGCCTGCCGCAACCAAATCTGGCCACCTTCGGTAATTCCTCACCTCATCGCTTCCAGGATCATATAGGCGCAATAGACTAACTACTGACCACATTGTTTACTACTTTTAAATGCAGTCTTTGATACCTAAGGCCATGTCGGCGACTTTGACCTAGAATAATAAAATTGTTCACACGCTGATCGCTTGACCACTGAAGCAGCTTACACACAATTAATTAAATTTTTATTTTTGTAAATCCCAATTATTCTTTGGGTTAGAGTAAAGTGCTTAAAATGTAATTTTAAAAGAAAGTTTCGGCATCATATTTTTCTCCAACGAAATAAATTTGATGCTGTGAATTTGGGATAAGTTTCATCCTACAAAAACCTATACTTTATTTGGGTTAGAAATACACTCAAAATAAATGGAAAGCCTAATATCAATTTATGTAATAAGAGCGTATTGTTTAGATTATGGCACGAGTGACTACTTAATACAAGAGCGAAAATGAATATTTTTAGCAAAACCTTTTTCTAGTTATGGCATTATTAGGGCTGAATAAAATTATTTTTCATCTGTCAGGAGTCCGGACTAATGGAGCTCCGAACACCAGATCTTCCGGAATTTTGAAGTTTATTGGTTTATATTTCTTACATAAATAATCGCACAACAAATCCTACCATTGATCACACATAATTTTTCATTATCAAACGCCAATAACAAACTTAGTTCTATGATCTTATAATGTGTAAACATGTAACATAATGTAAGTACTGCCATTATTAAGGTACGGTTATTCTCCACGTTTTTTTTAAATCCATATTAGTAAATATGCCAAAAATCACACAAATTGCTAAGGTGATGACAACTCTGAAAATGCAAATCATTTCAAATTAAACACGATGGGCCACAAATCGATGAAATACGTGTATCTTTCTAGAACCCTTAAGCGAATTTTCGACTACTTGCTTATTCCAAAATGAATTAATCTTTCTGCGCAGAACTACAGAAGAAAATACACGAATCCAGGCATGAATGCTATTTTGCATAATTTCGAACGACACTCTTTTTCCATATTGTTTCATAGCCCTCTTTAACTCCTATTGTCATATCGTGAGCTTAGAGAAACGAATAGTGTCACTTCACGAACTGTAGGTTTTAACGTTGTTTTATTCTTTTCACTCTCCCCTTCTCTCTCTCTCTCTCTCTCTCTCTCTCTCTCTCTACCACATGGAGATTTCCCCGGAAATATGAATTTTGAAACCCCCTGAACAAAAAAGAAGCGTTTTTAGAAAACCTCAATGTGAACATTACTCAAAAACGAAATGCCGGATAGTTATCAAACATGCTCTGTAAGTTCAGTATCTTCTAAAGATGGAACAGGAAAATTTCCCCATCCCAAACTACCCTTTAAATAGAAAACTTTTCGTTATTTTTTATTTTCTCAAAAATAGTGCTAACGGTTTTAATTAAAGTTCCTAATATGTAAGATACTTGCACGACATGTAAAATGTATATACTGAATTGTCTGGGAATAGCCTGAAGTCCACTTCATTCGGAATGATTTTTGTATACATAATTCTGTATAGGTAACTGTTAAACCATGAGAGACAGATAAAACTTTACTGCACAAAAATTAGTAGATCTCTTTGAAGTACACAATTTGTTTCAAATAACCTTTTAGTGGCATCAGACATTTCTGAGATATCCGTTGTTATTGTTTTGAATTTTTCAATACTTGTCAGTTTTTGAAGTACTGTCACAATCCCATTGTTTCTCGTGTTGTCATTGAAAGGATGTGGAATTTTACAGCTAGCCTATAGTGACCCGTTGTTAAACATTTGACTGCCATTTCATTTTATTGTATCGCTATTGCACGTATAATGAAACTTTCTGCGAAGATTTATCTGGATTAATATGAAGTATGTAGAAAAATAAGCTTATGTAAGAAGCTGTATAAAAACAAGCGATAGTGAACTGAAAAATCATGTAAATGTAACACATAGGGCTTTTTTACTTTCTCTACTACATATAGTAAGTAGGGGTGTATTGTATTCCACCCAAAAATTCGATACCGAGATTTCACCGGAAATATATGTTTTGAGGTCCCCTGAATCCAAAAAATCTGATGTGTTACACTCACATGACTTTCTCAACTCTTGTACAATCTATTTTTACAAACGCCTATTCTCCATATGCTTTATGTTAATCGAGATATCGAGATGTCAATCTTATTGCTAATTTTCTTGTAGATGCAAGGGGAATATGGTAGCTTTTAAGCGATGGTCAAATATTTTAACGCTGGTTGCTATGCGGCGCATTCCATTCTCTTTGCAAGTCCAGTACATAAAAAAATGAATAACGAATTTGAGAAAAAGTATAAGTATTGGAAAATTTAAGGGAATAACAAGCAATATCTCGAAAACGGTTCACTCAACAAAAGAAACGTGTATGACATAAGTTGTGTATTTTAACGAGATCTACATTTTTTGTGTAGTAAAATTTTGTCTATCTCTTATGGTTTACCAGTTATGCAAAAGTCGTTCACAATGAAGAATACTTTTGGAGACATTCCCAGAAAATTCGAGATATACATTTCATTTCTCATGACATTATCTTAAACATATATTTTAATCAAAATCGTTAGAGCCATTTTTGAGAAAATTAAAATTTTCGAAAAATGTTCCATGTAAAGGGTAGTCTGGGGTGGGGGGATTTTCTTGAAAACCTTCGTGTCGCATCTCTGGAAGATACTGAACCTAAATACCAAGTTTCGTGTTTATCCGACTGTTCGTTTTTGAGTTATGCTGTTCACAGACACACACACAGACACACACACACACAGACACACACACAGACACACACACAGACACACACACGGACATGTTTCCAAAAATGCTTTTTTTGGATTCAGGAGGTCTCAAAACATGTATTTCCGGTGAAATCTCGGTATCGAATTTTTGGGTGGAATGCAATACTTCCCCTACTTACTATACGTAGTAGAGAAAGTAAAAAAGCATTTTTGGAAACATGCCCGTGTGTGTGTGTGTCTGTGAACAGCATAACTCAGAAACGAACACTCGGATAAACACCAAACTTGGTATTTAGGTTCAGTGTCTTCCAGAGATGCGACACGAAGGTTTTCAAGAAAATCCCCCCACCCCAGATTACCCTTTACATGGAACATTTCTCGAAAATTTTAATTTTCTTAAAAATGGCTCTAACGATTTTGATTAAAGTATCATATGTTTAAGACATTTTGATGGCAAATAAAATGTATATCTTGAATTTTCTGGGAATGTCTCCAAAAGTATTCTTCATTGTGAACGACTTTTGCATAACTGGTAAACCATAAGAGATAGACAAAATTTTACTACACAAAAATGTAGATCGCGTTAAAATACGTAATTTATGTCATATACATTTTTTTTTAGTTGAGTGAACCATTTTCCAGATATTGCTTGTTATTCCCTTAAATTTTCCAATAATTATACTTTTTCTCAAATGGGAATTCGTTATTCATTTTTTTTGTCCTGGTAATACAAAGAGAATGGAATACTCCACATAGCAAGCAGCTCTTAAAATATTTGACTATCGCTTAAAGCCTACCAATTTCCCTTGCATCTACAAGAAAATTAGCAATAAGATTAACATCTCGATATCTCGATTAACATGAAGCATATGGAGAATAAGCGTTTGTAAAATAGTTTGTACAAGAGTAGAGAAGGTCATGTAAATGTAACACATAGAGCCTTTTTATCATAAAATACGCTCACATTCACACACTGCGGAGGTAGGGAATGATTCTAGTTAAAAGAAAATTCTCCATTATACCGGGAATCAAACCCCGGATCTCTGTGTGGAGAAGCCAGAACGCTGACCATTCGATCACAGAGCCAGGTTTAATTCGTATTCTTATGTGTTGCTTGATTGAAGATGTTTTATAATTTAAAACGTTGCCAAAAATATCTGATGCAAAAAGAAAACAGCCTAGTTTTTCCTCAGTCCAGAAGGATGCCACAAAGGTGGCATCCTTAGTTATCACTTCCTTATGAGAAGTTCTAATTTTGGCTAGTACTAATGCTTCTGCTGTCATGGTTCGTATAACAAACTTCTGGGAAACATCGCACTCGAAATGACAAAGTAAAATAGCAACACCTAAACAGATGACTTTTTGGCAACACAGGGCTTTGCGGTGCTCCGTGTGAACCAGCGGACCGGATAACATTACTTTCAGAAGAGTAAAGTGGAACCCTAACGGTCTAGTCATCGTACGAAAAGTACGTAGTAACTGTATTTTTATGTCGCAGCAGAAGTAGAACGTACAAAACGCGAAAAAACACACATTATGCGGAGTGGTTGGTGAGAAGTCCTCACATCTGAACCATAGCGCCCCTGTACAAATACATAATTATGAGAGACTGCGTCCAAAAGTCGTAGGCAGGGGTTCGGTTCTCGGCTGCGTGCGTCCAACATTTAGGAAACGCCGGTCCACAGCTTCTGTGTTCGTTCCTTTGTTGTTGTCGGTAGGGGTCAATGTCCTATTCCCAGCATGCACTGCGTTGTGTGGCACGCCGCACGCACGTGTCGGATGCTCGAGATGCGCTGCATCGCACTGCGCATATATTAGATACGTTTCTTTATTTTGATTCTTTCCTTCTTTCCTCTTCATCTTCTTTGTCCCCGTGTTTAGTAGGGCCCTACAATTTCTGTGCTTCTGTTCCCCGCAGTTCTTGACGTGACTCTGAAGCCGGTGTTTACAAAAAAAAAACAAAAAAAAAAAAAAAAAAAAAAAAAAAAAAAACGGTGGCATTGACCTCCCGCATCGCACCGTAACATCGGTTTGGAAACCTGATCGATACAAGGTTTTTCACAGAATTACACAAAGGTACTTATTTCGTGGGCGAACGATGCCCTCGCATGCTATATCATAAGTTATACTTAGTTTCCCTTTTACGTATAGTTTACCTGCCTGCATTACACCATCATCATCACCACGACTATATATCACTAGAGAGGAAAATAAATATATTGTGTACAACTCGAAAAGTTGATATTTAAGTAAATCATCTTCCGAGGATTCAAGGCGAAATTTTCCCCAAACCAAATTTCATTCAACTAGTAGATAGGTACTCGTTTACTTTAAAGAAATTTTAAATTCGTTGGATTTGTTTAGAGTATTAATAATAAACTTAGTTAAACTATGTCAAAATAATTTTATGTATTGCATTTACGTAACTTTCTCTACTTCTACAAACTATTCATATAAAAGCTTAACTTGCTGTTAATCGAGTTAAATTCTACTTGCACGTTTACACATTTCGATATATGTAGGTAGGTATAAGAATAGAGTAAACTAGAGCGACATCAACTGTTTTAAAAGTGGGTCGTTATGTGAGGACTTTGAAACGTTTGTAAACAAAAATGTAGATTTGTTTAAGATATGCCTCCATTTACAAAATATTCGCTGTTGTATTCTTAAACTTTCCCGGTGAAATTTGCAAAGTTAGTAAGTATGCATAACACGTTGCCACTGTAATGTATGTCGTCCTCCGTGGTGTAGTGGTTACCATGCTAGCCTCTGGTTCTCGAGGTCGCGGGTTCAAACGCGGAGGGCGATGGATTTTTTCGGGCGTAATAATCCTTAGCATGGCTTCCTTCGGAAGGGAAGTAAAGCCGGTGGTCCCGTGTCGTAGATTTACGACACGTAAAACAGCCTCAAGCCTGATAAAGAGGCCTCTGAGCAAAATTGGTAGGTCTTTCACGCCCAATATAGAATGGGATGCTAAAAACCATAGCGGTCGAACAGCGTCCATAAATAACAATTTAATTTAATTTACAGCCGTTAAAGAGCGTCCATAAATAAAGCTTTTTTTTTTTTTTTTTTTACTGTAATGTACAGCAGCAAACTATGTCCATTAAAGATCGATAATACGGACTTCCTTATGGTAATCACTTGTTTTACTCTGCAACCAACACATTGTCGCTGACATGATTAAACATGTTAGTCTGTAAATGGCTAGAATACCAGGGTTCGTGTTGCGGCGGTTAATATCGAGAACTTGTTAAGAAAACACATACCGCATCAGCTAGGCTTATAATGACGTTTTAGAGCAGAATCATTGTAATATGTAGCGACAGTTCAAGTTGCAACTTTTCTAGTTCTGCCACTAGCAGGTCTGAATCTTCAGAAACTCTTTGATGTCGAATGCTGCTGCTTTTGTTTCTCATTAGCTGGTGATCATGGAAGAGGATAATTGCTCCAGGCTCTTGACTTGCGTGTTTAGATTTCTTTTGTAAGCAACTGACGTATCCCAACCTGCTACTGTTCTCGAAAAGCCGACCAAAAAAATCGGTCAGTATTATATGCCCATCCTTATTTCTCACACACAGTATCTATTTGGTAAAATTATCAGAAAATATGCGTAACACTGACAGTGTTTACTGTTATCGCACTTCCAAAAAGATTGAGAATAGTAAACATTGCCTTGTCTGATATGCCTGGTCGCTTTTTCGAGTAGGAAAAAAAAAATGATGTGTGTCATTCACAGACATTCCACACTTATTCTTCAACCAACTGTTCTTACAAAAGCTTATTCTTCTATCCACTTCATGTTAATCGAGATAAGCGTTTGTAGAAGCGGTTTTATTACATATTTCTTTGCAGATACAAGGGAAATAAAGGAAAACACTAGGTTTAAGCGATAATCAAATCTTTTAAGAACAGTCATCACTCTGTGATGGATTTTAAACTCCGTTCTCTATGCATGACCACGAGAAAAACCGAATAGCGATTTTGCAGTTGAAAAGGTATAAGATATTTAAAATTCAAACCAATAATAAAGAATATCTCTGAAATGGTTAATGCTATAAACTTTTTAATTGACGTACATTTTTGTGATTTAACAAGAATTCGTTTTTTTTTTGTGTGTGTGTAGTAAGCTTTTGTTTATTCTCTTACGGTTTACATTTTACACAAAATTCATTCAGAATGAAGAGAGCTTCACAGGCTATTACCAGAAAATTCAAGATATACATTGTATTTGTCATGCAAGTATCTTAAATATATGGTATTTTAATCAAAATTATTTGAGCCATTTTTGAGAAAATAAAAAAAATGATTTTTTTTATTGAGGGAGTCTTAAAACGTCTATTTCCAATGAAATCTCGATGTTAAATTTTTGGGTGGAATACAATACTTCCTTCTTCTTTTTACTATAGGTAAGCAGTAGAGAAAGTAAAAGTTTTCATTGCCGTCGTATAAGGTATAGAGTTGGTCATTTCATGCGTTTTCTTGGCTTACACGAGAAAGAACATATATTTCAGATTAGCTGTTAAATAGTAATGGGTTGAGAAAACTGTCTGTTACGTTCCTACAGCATAATAATAATAATAATAATAATAATAATAATAATAATAATAATAATAATAATAATAATAATAATAATAATAATAATAATATAATAATTTATTTGGAAACGAAAATCATTTCTGTAGGTACATACATTGTTAGCGGATAAGCAAGAAATAACACACACAAATCTCACTGGAACGTATTTGGAAATGGTTGCGAAAGTTTTGAAAATGGCGGGGGAGGAATAATAACAAATGCCATGCAGTCACGGATGGGCGCAAAACTACAATTCAGAATTTGTGGCCTGAATGGCCAGGTAGCAAACAACTTGTTGAAGAACTAACAGCGCATGCCCCTAACCGCATCAATATTCCCCTCGGAACAAAGGAAGTGCAACACGATTCACTGAACGCAAGTCCTCCCCCAATCTGGCTTCATTTATTTATATCTGGCTGACATACATCGAGACCAGAAATACCCCGAATCTTGCTAGCGCATATCTTAGGCAATGAGGTCTGTTAGCCATATTTGTGCGTATTATTTTACTAGAGAAAACAAGAACTTTTGTTGTTTGCATTTATTTAATATGAACTTAAGAGCATAATCTTTTATTTGCAACAGGAAGAAATCAATCTGAAGAAACAGAAGAGAAGGCAAATGCATATATATATTCTCTTTGTCGCAGCCGTAGTGAACACTTCTCCCTTTTCGGACACATACTCACTTTTTTTATTATTTTATATTCGTATTCAATGATTAGCTTTTCATATTAATTTTAAGCAGTTCGATTTTGTTTTTAATAGGGTCCTGTTTTTCCGTCTTCGTGAAATCATCATTTGATTAATGGTATTCCAAAATACTGGGGAAACGGATCTAACCGCATTGTTAACGCTTTAAAACGTTTTTTATGTAAAAGGACAAGTTAACAACAATCGCATGAATATGCTGAAATAGTGTTTTGGATTTGTTCGGTATTTTAAATGTATTCAGCACTTCAAGTGTTAAGCATTGAGTCATTAATTAACAGCAATACACAACTCATTCGTTTAGTTTACGAGTAAAAAGTCCCTAAAATTCCAAAATTCTATAAATACGTATTGCACGGCATCGTCGAAGACAGTAAAGGCGTTTTAAAGCTCACCAAAATTCATTTATAGGTCAACTTCACGATTTCCGCAACAAAGAAGAGGAATAAATCTAAAAACGAAACCTCGCGTTTTACTATTGTCACTAGAACCAACCTAAAGAAAAATTTGTGGAATGGCGTTGTTTGCATTTGGTTGCTTGTAATACTGAAGCTAAATAGCTAGGGTTAGGATTTGTTGACGTAGGGGACACTTAGCACCTCGACTCGAAAGGGATCTTTTGGCATACACTCCCGGGAGTAACAGATGGGATGAAGGAACCGCAAGAGACGTATAGGCTGCAAGACCGGGCGGAGCAGACGACAGAGACGCGCAGAGTTCCATAAGAGTTACAGACTTGACCACCCGTCCGGAGAGTGCTCAGCGGTGGCCCTCCCATCGGAGGGTGGTTCATTGGCTTCCCTCCAGCGAAGACCGTGGAAAGCTCGACCTAGTAGCGGAGGCTCGAACGGCCGCCATCTGACGGGGCCGAGAAGGATTTCCAACGCGCAAACCTATGGCTTCCGTCCGCAGCAGACCGATCACAGCCCCAGGTCAACCTGTAACGTGAAATAGGAAGCTGAAATGAGAGAAATGAGAGAGAGAGAGAAATTCGGGGGATGTAACGATCCTTCCCAGCATTCGCCTAACGACCTTGGGAAACCTCCGAAAAAAATCTGATGTGTTACACTCACATGACTTTCTCTACTCTTGTACAAACTATTTTTACAAACGCTTAATCTCCATATGCTTCATGTTAATCGAGATATCGAGATGTCAATCTTATTGATAATTTTCTTGTAGATGCAAGGGGAATATGGTAGGTTTTAAGCGATAGTCAAATATTTTAACGCTGGTTGCTATGTGGCGCATTCCATTCTCTTTGCATGTCCAGGACAAAAAATGAATAACGAATTTGAGAAAAAGTATAAGTATTGGAAAATTTAAGGTAATAACAAGCAATATCTCGCAAACGGTTCACTCAACAAAAGAAATGTATATGACATAAATTGTGTATTTTAACACGATCTACATTTTTCGTGTAGTAAACTTTTGTCTATCTCTTATGGTTTACCAGTTATGAAAAAGTCGTTCATAATGAAGAACACTTTTGGAGACATTGCCAGAAAATTCGAGATATACATGTCATTTGTCATGAAAATATCTTAAACATATGATAGTTTAATCAAAATCGTTAGAGCCGTTTTTAAGAAAATTAAAATTTTCGAAAAATGTTCCATGTAAAGGGTAGTCTGGGGTGGGGGGATTTTCTTGAAAACCTTCGTGTCGCATCTCTGGAAGATACTGAACCTAAATACCAAGTTTGGTGTTTATCCCACTGTTCGTTTCTGAGTTATGCTGTTCACAGACACACACACGGACATGTTTCCAAAAATGCTCTTTTTGGATTCAGGGGGTCTCAAAACATATATTTCCGGTGAAATCTCGGTATCGAATTTTTGGGTGGAATACAATACTTCCCCTACTTACTATACGTAGTAGAGAAAGTAAAAATGAATAACGCATTTGAGAAAAAGTATAAGCATTGGAAAATTTAAGGAAATAACAAGCAATATCTCGAAAACGGTTCACTCAACAAAAGAAATGTATATGACATAAGTTATGTATTTTAACGCGATCTACATTTTTTGTGTAGTAAAATTTTGTCTATCTCTTATGGTTTACCAGTTATGCAAAAGTCGTTCACAATGAAGAATACTTTTGGAGACATTCCCAGAAAATTCGAGATATACATTTCATTTCTCATGACATTATCTTAAACATATGATATTTTCATCAAAATCGTTAGAGCCATTTTTGAGAAAATTAAAAGTTTTCGAAAAATCTTCCATGTAAAGGTTAGTCTGGGGTGGGGGGATTTTCTTGAAAACCTTCGTGTCGCATCTCTGGAAGATACTAAACCTAAATACCAAGTTTGGTGCTTATCCGACTGTTCGTTTTTGAGTTATGCTGTTCACAGACACACACACACACACACACACACACACACACACACACACACACACACACACACACACAGACACACACACACGGACATGTTTCCAAAAATGCTTTTTTTGGATTCAGGAGGTCTCAAAGCATGTATTTCCGGCGAAATCTCGGTATCGAATTTTTGGGTGGAATGCAATACTTCCCCTACTTAACTATACGTAGTAGAAAAAGTAAAAAAATCCATGGGTCAGGAAGGTCGCCCGCCGGAATCGAATCCAGCCTCCCGAATGCGGACAGAGGTTACCGTCTGAGCTATCTCGCTCTGTAAGCTAAATGGCTAAATACAACCTGAACTTGTTTATCCAGAAATGTATTCTATCTTGAGCATATGATCCTAAAACTTACAGAAACAAAACAGCAAACCTCTGACTATAAACATGGCTGTACATTACACTTAAATTAAGTAAAGCAAATAAATTGATAAAAAAAACACCAATGCCCCTCAGGGACGAGTCAAGAATGCTACGTCAAAAGTAAACATTGGGGAGTAAAACGTGACATTAACCCTTTCTGTTCCGTCCCTAGTGCCATAATTCAGGACGAGCCAAAGCCGACAGCAAAACCACTGCATTCTCTGCCTCCGTCCAAACAGGATATCGTGAGCTTAGAGTAGTATTGGGGTGGCATATCCCCTCGGCCCCTTTCGCTGCTTCTAATTCAAGTAGTTCTTCAATTGGTCCCAAAGAACTTCACGAAGCTGAGTGCGTTTGATTTCAGACCTCCCAGCGTGAGAAACAAACCTCGTGTCGATACTGATCAATCCCGGCAGAAATACTGACACTTCATCATGGAGAAGGTACTGATCATAAAACAAAATGGTGTTGATGAAATTTTAACAAACATTATATCATTCTGCAACCGATATGTAACATCCATACAAAGAGATTCAGTCTTACAGGTAATTTTTCAAACTCTCTAAAGTGGTATGAAATAGAAAACATGTAAAACAGAGAAGCTCTGTAACGTCAGGGAGAAAATTTCTCTGTTGCTGAAGTTCATAGAAACTCACGAAAAGTGCAAGTCTTGTGAGATAAGGGGAAATGCGAAGTCGCTGATAAGGGAATGATTAACGGAACAAGGAAATTCTTGTACTTTGTACATTTAAATATGACTAAAACACGATGTAGCCAGCCAGTCCTTCCTTTCCCTTAGTGTCCCTTGGCAGCGATTCTCGGGATTCCTCCGTTGCTGTGGCCTTACGTCACACAGACTCTTGAGAGGACACACAAAATCCATTTGGTTGACGTTGATACAAAAAGGTGTCTGTATGTTCAGCGATGTTTTAGCTAGTGGATGGGGGAGCCCTTCCAAGTGAGTAGGGGTTTAGCTACTGGGAGGAGGTAATGCTTATTTGGTCTGAGGCAAGTGAGGGGTAAATACACGCGATAGTGAAAGACTGTAGTCTGTTTTCCACTGTACGTGCCACGCTCGACACGAATTCACCATACTGTGTACCCCTCCCACCAACTGGAGCTTTACCTGAAAGATAAGCCACCCCATCCCACTAGCTAAAACTTCGTTGTACAGACAGTAATTTACAATCAATACAAGATGTGAATAGCTGTCTTACGCGGTGTTGCATGGAAATATGCTGTGCGTGGTTGAAAATAAGGACAGGGGTAGTCGTGAGTCTGGTAGTCTGTTCTTTTCTGTAGGACTTTTAGTGTAAATGTTCGTGTTTGTCCAGATGTGTGAAATGGTGCAATTTGTACGTTAAAGGTATCTAAAATATGAGTATGGATAGCATGTTTAAGATCTTACAGCGTAAGTGCACAAATTTGTCCCCAGTTGGCCAGTCGGTGTAAGTTATATATAAAGGCTTGAAAATAATAGTAGGGACAGTTTTTTTTAAAGCATTTAGGGTTCTGTATGATTGAAAATAAGAAATGGGGTAATTTTTTAAATATATAATGTAACCTATGAGTTTTGTCAGGCTATGTAGTGTAATAGTAGCTTCAGTGTTTTATCCAGGGAGGTAAACAGTGCTGAATTCAACATTAGGAATTGAGAACGTGGGGAAAATGTAATTTTTGAAAATTTTAAGGTAGTGTTTAATTTTCCTCACGACCGTCAATGCACAAAGTGTTATCCATATAAGTATCACAGTGAAAATACGACGTTAGCAAAAGGGACTGAAAATGGGAATGGGAGTAGTTTTTGAAACTCGTGAGTGGCTTACAGTTTTCGCTGGGACTTATGTCCAGATTGCTCATATAGTGCAGCTTTGTACGTAAGCATTTGAAAATATGAGTAGGAATGGTCTTTGTAGGTTTGATGCCTTAAACTTTTCGCTGATTACTGGAATGTTCAAGTGCATAAATTTTTGACCCGTTTGGCCAAGCGTGTGGTTTTATATATTAGGGATTAAAATAAAAGATAAGAGTCGTTTTAACCATATTTTAACAACCACTTTTAAATGTAGAGTCAACTGAAAAATTCAACGCCACAGCCGGGATTTGAACACAGTTGTCCCGCTCTCCGTGCGGGAGAACCGTGTTCAAATCCCGGCTGTGGTGTTGAATTTTTCAGTTAACTATACATTAAAAACTTGCCTAGGCCAGGCTAAGGTCTATTAAAAGTTCAATTAATTTATACAATAACAACAACAAAAATTTAATAACCACGTTTTAGTTTGATTTTCTGAGTAGTCTCATATTAAATCTGGGCTTGATCGGACCTTTAGTATTATCACAATTGAGCTCGTAAGTCGTATCCAACACCACTTACTGCCAATATATGCATGTCTGTAAACAGCAAATATGATTTTCAAACTTCTTACGACGTTTACTCTGAAAGTACCTGTAAGCGTTCAGGTTTCTAGCATGTTTGGTGTAGTCCGTGCATTCCGACGTATCAAGATACACGTAATATTGACAAAATTATGGTTTTACTGGAAAGTTAACTCTTTTGGAGAATTATTTGTGTTTCATACATTGATTAAACAGCTCCCTCCGCTCATTTTATTATCCGCACACGTTTAGTCACAAGTCTTAGTACTAGATGGTCCTGTAGCTGTAGTGGAGTGGGCCTCCCCTGACTGCATATGAGTCCTGGTTGTGGAGTCCCTGTCACCGGCGGACACCCGTTAAGACTCCACTGATCCCATAATTCCTTACAACCAAGATTGCACTCATTCTCTTTACTTGCAGCTAAGGTGTGCATGAGGTGATTGAATATTCAGCTGTCGCCGAACATCGATTCTATTAGCGATGTTACCGACACCGATTATTATGTGCTTTTGCTACGTCCCACTCATCTTACGTAAGTACCCCCTCCCCGAAAGGTGCATGCTCGAACGATCGCTAATGGAATTATGGTGTATACGGATACAAATGGTTGCTAGTTCCGTTGCTGTGACGTCAAGAGCAAGGTCATTCAAATGAGCACCAGCACAATAGTTCTTTATCCGAACACAACGAATGCACTGGCATAGATCTCAAGACAATCGCTTATTTGCTACTTGTGACATACAGAGGCGGACAGAAGTATTCAAATATAACATTGTGCTACTAAAAGAGGACATTTAAATACCAAAACATACACAATAAAATAAACACATCTCTTCTATGTTTATAACACATCTTTATTTCATTTTAAATATCACGCGTATTTACTTAAATTAAACATAAATACATTTCCATAATGAAAATTGAAAAATATTCTCCCAACAGTTGCACGTAAGTATTCAAGTAGACAAAACACAGCACTCTAGTGCTTAATTGTCACGCCTTGCTTATGAAGGCTGCCCAACGTCTTGGCATTGAATGTACATGCTAAGCTAGTTAAGTCTAAATCAATTTTACTCCATTCCCGCCGAATAATGTCTTTCAATCTTGTTTTGCTTGTGACGTGTTTCCTGATCCTATCTTCCAATTCTTGCCAGATGTTCTCGATTGGGTTCAAGTTAGGTGATAAAGGTGGTGTGTTGAGTGTATGGGGTGTATTGTAGATGATCCATAACCTAGCAACTTCTGAAGTCCTTAGGATCATTGTCTTGGTGGAAATAAAAATTATTTCCAATATTTAGTTTTTGAGCACTTCTCTTCTGGTGTTCTTGTATGTTCTTACAATCATACTTGTTCATGTTGCCATCGATAAAAGTTAGGTCACCCACACCACTTGACGCCATACATCCCCATAACATTACGCTGCCGCCCTTATGTTTGACCTTAGCTTACATATTTTTAGAATCCCACTCAGTATTCTTCTGTCTCCACGCCTTTAATCGGCCATCACTTCGGTATACATTGAACTTGCTTTCATCTGATCCCAACACACGATCCCAGAACTCGTTGTTCTTCGTTACATACTCATTGGGAAGTACTAAACGCTTTTTGTGTTTACTTTACTTACATAAGATTTTCTTGGTGTTCTGGAATTGTACCCAGTACTATTCAGAACCGTTCTTTCATGAACCACCTTCTCAAGATGTTCTTCCATATGTGCTCTAATTTCTGTTGCTGCTATTCTGGGATTTTGCTTCACCATTTTTACCACTCATCTTTGATCTCTAGAAGTAAGTTGTGGTGTAGCATGTTTCCGCTTATTGACAATGGTATTTCTCATTTTAGAGCGTTGGATGACACACCACACAGTGGACGGATTTCTGTGTATAGCTTCTCCAATTTCTTTATATGTCTTATTTTGTTCATGCATACGCAAGATGATTTTTCTCTTCTCTAGAGTCGCCTTCTTTCCTTTCCTCCCCATTTGGACGTTGGCCACTTGTAGCTGAAGTTGCTTGTGTACTGTATGGCAGAAGACACGAATACGGAGTTCATAAGGTAACGTAACCTTTTTAAGGGAAATCACGTGTTGAATAATACTTAACGTATTCTTATCATTCGTGTACTGCGTATGTGTATGAAACACACAATAACGCATCAGGCGGAATCACAAAATAATTCCACTTGCTGTGTCGGTTAATTTAACATTTAAAGCTCCTTATCCATAGATTTGAATACTTCTGTCCGCCCCTGTATACACTTCTCTAGCGTCGTATATCGCGGCCAACATAGTACCTATCCCTATTGTGTACGCTTCTCGCAAAATTTGAAAAGGTACAACGATATGCCACTTCTTTGCAAGAGGGTATAAATGCTAACTTTCAGCAAGCTACGTGTCATGATGTTTCTTTGTTGGAGGCTAGGTATAAATCCGTACGTATCCTATTGTTGCATGGGATGGGTCCGCAGTCAAAATAACCCTCACAAATCTGCAGGGTGAGAAAAGAATTGCAACTTTTATCACTTCTTTCAAGCGGTATATCGTTTGAATCTTTTCTAAAGTACTTAAAGTTTCTTAAAAGTAAACACGATAACAGCGCCACCAAACCAGTGCAATTACTAAATGCCCCGAGTAATACTATGAAGAATACTTGGAGTGAATCGAAGCTCATGGTTCACAAGATGACTTAAACATTCGCTTCACTTTCCTAACAGTAAATAATACTTGTAAATGCAAAATTATGATGCTCTGCGGAAGAAAAAAAAGAAAAGGAAAAAAGAAAGAAAGAAAATGGCCAGGCGAGTTCCAATATGGCAATAAACAGCTTTTCAGTATAGCGCTTGAGTATTTTAATGTATATGTCTCGAAAACATGTCATTAGTGGTTATTAAATCATTAATGCATTATGTTTTAAATGCATAAAAATACAATAAACCTAACTTGGTAATTGTCTCTTTTTTGTGTGACTTTCTGTTCCACTTCTCAATTATCCAGCTCATTCATGTATTCAATTGACATGCCATATTGAAAACAAATTTTAATCCATTTCCGTATTGAGTACGATTCGCGTTTACGTGTAAAATTGGATATGAACGGAGATCGATTTGGATTCCAGGCTGTTCTATCAGTTTTACCTACAGTATCATTAGAAGAGATAGGAAAAACATAATAATGACCACAGATGCAGGTATATAGTTCCTAAATAAGTCTTTCAACTTTGCACTACGCGAGCATTCGAGTACCTGTTTTTATAACCGGTTCCAAAAGTAATGCTCTGATTGTAGAGAGTACTTTGCGTTACAATTCAATAGTTACAAGGTACCCAGATAATGATTTTAGACCTCGGAACCGTCTCGTTTCTCAAATTCCAATATAAGTAGCGCTCAGAAATCGTCCGGCCAATCAGATTTAATTATGCTTATGAGCTTTTGGAATACACATGCGATTAGTCAAGATACCGTTTTGGAATACATAATTATTAGCATCATGTTAACTATACATTATGCTTATTATAAGGTGAAAGTGAATTCCTTTAATGTGAGTTAAGTGAACAGTACCAATAAATACACTGGTGTGCAAAACCTAAGGACGAGATGGGTAAAGTAACATAACAAATGAACTACTTGGTGGAAGTAAATGAAGGTGCGGGAGCAAGTTACCAGTGGTCTCTCACACGTACACAGAAAGCTGGACGTCACATGGCGTGAGTGTAGCGAGCCTATAGGGCCAAATGGGTCTGGTCCCGCCACACGGGGCAGTTGACGAAACAGGACAAGACGCTGTTTAGCGAGCTGTTACGGTGCACTGTAGTGGTGTTCTTCATTGCAACTGGCCCGTAGACACCACTTGGATGACTTCACACGGGGAAGAATCATCGGGAAACTGGAAGAAGGGCGAAGTGTGACGAGTGCTGCTCAGGCGTTTGGAATTGCTCACAGCAGTTTCACGTGCTTGGGGAACCTTCCAAACCACAGGCACTGCTGTCCCAAGGAGAGGTGGTGGTCGACCACGCTCAAATACAGCAGCAGAAGACCGCTACATTGTGCAACAGGCAAGAACGGATCCACGCCAAACAGGGGTGCAATTGCAACCACATTTAACAGGACAGCTAGGCACGCAATCTCACGATACACAATGGCACGGCGACTACACAGAGGCGGTCTCTTTGCCTGATGGACAGTATGTTGTGTTCCATTGACATCCACATATCGGCGGCACCGTTTGCGATGGTCCCAAGAGCATCAAAATTGGACCAACGAGGAATGGGGTCGCGTGCTCTTCTCGGATGAGAGCAGATTCAGTCTAAGTAGTGATTCTCGACGTACCCTCATCTGGCGAGAGGTGGGAACACGTAATGAACCCAGGAACATCCTTGAACATCGTTTTGGTGGTCCGGGTGTTATGGTTTGGAGAGGCATAATGTTACATGGGCGCACCGACCTCCAAATCTTTGAACACGGTACGCTCACTGGTCAACGTTATTGTGATATTGTTCTCCTTCCCCATGTGCGTCTTTCCAGGGATGCAGTAGGCCCTGACTTCATTTTTATGGATGACAATGCGCGACCGCATCGAACAGCGCAAGTGGAGGATCTCTTGGAACGAGAGGATATTCGGCAAATGGACTGGCCTGCCCATTCCCTCGATTTAAATCCCATCGAACACGCGTGGGATGCTTTGGGGAGACGCATTGCAGCACATCCACATGCACCAACGACCATCCAACAGTTGCCAATAGCGTTGGTGGAGGAACGGAACGCCCTACCACAAGAACTGCTTACCAACTTTGTGGCCAGCATGGGAGCACGATGCAGAGCATGCATTGCTGTCCGTGGTGATCATACACCCTTTTAAGCACCATGTATCTGTTTCTGTAAATCTAGAGAGCCATCATATGTCGTATTGACTTTAGTGTAACTCATGGTCTGTGAATAAAAGTGGCATTTCTGTTCGTCTCATTGCATATTTCGTTTAGTTGCCTATTGTAGCATACCGTAGCAGTTCCCTCTATGTATGATTCAAGTTTCATCGAGCTATGTTACTTGGCAATGTCACAGCATGCGACGATTACTTTCGTCCTTAGGTTTTGCACACCAGTGTATTTAAATATATTGTTAAAACAATGCGTTACGAATTCGAAGGGGTGAAGAAGTGAGGGGAGCATCTTCTCCCGATACAGGAACGAGTAATTACAACTTCATGCCAAAAAAACCGAGTCAGGCAAGAAATATAACATTGGACCAAGAGTTGGTATTTTATTGTTGTCGTAAGGCATTAAAGCCAGGACAAAAGGAAGTTGGGTCGAACTGTTACTGGACTTAATGCAGTGGCGTCGTAGATACTCCCCCCCCATCCCTGTACAGTCTGTTGGCGTTTGCAAGCACCGTTCACCAGACCGTGTCCCCTTAATAAAATTAAACTAAATGCAATGGAGTCAGATTCAAGAGTTTGCTGCAGTAAGAGTTGTTTTCATAACTCCGCCTCTGTTGTTTACGTTCTTTGTATTGATAATGGTTTGAGTGTAGTTGAAGCCAACTGCTTAAGAATTTCTATGTGTAGTTATGATTATATACAAACACTGGTGTAGATATCTACTTACTGTTTTTATTTGGAACCCAGTTTTTTGTTTTTGTTTTAACTAGAACGGTTGGAACCTCTGCTACTCTCGTATCTTAAATAATTAAAGCAAGCTCGCCAATAAATAATCTTAATTTAACAACATAAATTTTGTTATTAATGAGCGTTATACATGTCGTAGAGAAATGAGTTGTATTTGTTTGTTAATGGTAATGCAGTTACATTACGATCTATATTTATATACCACCATTCGATATTTAACTTGAACCTGCCCTCTTCTCTACTAGGATCGAAATTTATTCAGTTTAAACTGAATTCCAGTTTGCATGTGTTGAACACGGAAAACGGATTCGGATCGATTTTAATACCCATATAAACGTAATAAGTGCTTACCTACTGTAAACATACATAATTCAATAATTTTAGCTAGCATGGCAAACAAAACACCTTACATATGTTTCAAATGCACATACCTCTCCCTACCCTTTCTGAACTGCTTTTACTCTTACACTGCTATTGACATTATCAATACTGTATGGCATTCGATTTTTACAATTTATAATTTGACAATATGACTGTTGTTTTGTGTTACAGGCAAGTCGTATGGTATTTCAGTGTACATGGCCTGGGTGTCTGGTAATCACAACTACCTGTGCAGCCATAGAGAGTCATGTTCGTAAGGTGCACCTCGGGTAAGTATAGCCATGCTCTGTGGTTAACATACTCCATTTATGTTTCACGCTCGCGCGCGCAGAAAAAAAGAAACAAAGAATAAATTCAATGAAACTTGCATTCAAATACTACTTTTGTGATATTACATTTGCACCTTGCTTTTACATCCTAAAGGAGCCAACTTTTAATCAGTTTCATATATTTATAATTAGTTATGCACCTTTTTTGTTTATACGCTTTCATCATGGTTTTTACAATCAAGTGTATTAGATATTTTCTTATGTCAAAATACTTACCTGTCATATTCCTCGAGAATATTCACACTGAAGTGAAATTACAAAGTGTAAAATGAGTTGTGTGAACAAGAGTTTGTGAAACATGCCCTAACAGGTTAAAATTAGTAGAGTAGTGTGAGTGATAGTGCGACTCATTTTAAACTTTGTATCCCCTGTGCTATTCTGATTATTTTAATATGCAAATAAAGCTCCTGTGTTAATTTTACTATGCTATTTTCTGTTCTGAATATCAGAAAATGTAGGACATTCCTAAGCTGAGAAAATAAGAATTAAATTTTTTAAGATTCCAATAAATGATACATGATTTAAAAATAGAAGACAGCTATCAATAAATGATATAAAGAAAGAAAAGTTCAATTTTGGTCCAGAAACACTGGCTTAAATGAATATGTATGCCCTAACAAACTTTAAGAGTAAATATTGTTAGGATAGACTGCTGAGTTCAAGTTCATTGCAGGCCTAGGGAAACCGCAGATCATGAAGAGGATCTGAGTGACCACGAGGAAGAGTTCTACTACACGGAGGTGGAACTGGGGCTACACACGTCCTCCCCACCAACCCTTTCACATAGGGACATGGCCAGGCCACCACACGAAGGTAAATCACTTGGACAACAATCAAATAATAAAATGAAGTGAAATAGTCACAGAAGGTAAAAGTAGCAAGTTCCAGTTTTACACAGATTTTCCTGCATTGCTTTGTTATTGTCCTTTTAGTTTTTTAAGCAGTGCATAGATAATCGAGGAAGAATACTGAAAATATTGCCACCAACATTGCATTAGATAGGTAACTTCTAATAAAGTTAATGTTAAAATTATTGTTTTAAATGGTTGTCTACACTAGTTTTTCAGAAACATAATGCTTATAAACGTTTGTTATCCAACATTTTTAGAAAAATGCATAGTCAAAATATTTTTTTTAATTTTACACTACATTCAATTTCTCCTCCCCATCTGGGAGTAAGTTAATAAGGTTCCGTGTAGCTTCTTTTCTAAATGGTATCTAAGGTATGTTATATACAAAGTGTCATAGCAGTTGGTTTGGCCATTCTTGTCTGAAAGAACACACACACAAAATGTCTTTGTCTTTGGGATATGCCTGTTATTCACATTACTATCAAGTTAACATTTCCAAATAGTAACATTGTATCTCAATGATCAAATGTTTGAGTTACAGCACTTTTAGAGTTGGCACGATCATTGAAACGCACTGAAATGACGCAAAAAGGCTAGTAGCAGGAATTTAATGACCTAAAATGTATGAAATTACTTTAAAAAAAACATAATAATTTAAAAAAATACCTAAAGTTGAGATTTATTTAATTTATTAAAATTAGTAAACAAGGCTATAAATTAATTATACATTGATTTAAGTGATTTACAGGTAGAAAAAGTAGATACAAGAAAGATTAATGATGAGATAATTTAGAAAATTAACTTAAAATTATATTTGTTCCATGTTCTTGTTTGAAGAATGAAAAGAAAATTAATAAACTTGTTTTTGAAGCTGGTCTTACAAAACTGTAGCATTGACTCTTTTGAACTCTTGAACTATACAAAATTCATTGTGAACGAGGAAGACTTCACAGCCTGTGACACGACACAAGGACAAAGACAATAGCAACCTGACTCTACACACTTATTAACAAGAATAAGGGAAAGCTTACTTGTCTCATCCCTAATTTGGGACATGATTTCATAACAGTAATTATACCTCCTCCCTGACAATAGTCACCCCTCTACCTGCAAACAACTCTTTCCTAACTAAACATTAAATAGGATTTTTTTTTTAAAAAAGAGTGTCTCTTATTTCTCAGTTGAGTAGCGAGATTTCTGAATGCTTGAAAAGTTACCCTTATGTAAAATGTCAGTGATATAAAAATGTTTATATACGCAATGTAAATGCAATGAAAATGACTAAATAAAGACACAAAGAGCAAGAAAATTACAAAATAATTACATAAAAATATGCCTTAAAAGTAGAAAATGACAAAATGACCTAATAAATATGCATTTTCATAATCTGGAACTGATGATAAGGATTTATGTCCATGCTAGCAATGCCTGTGATGCAACAATTAATAGATAGCATGTTATCAGAATCAGTCTTGATTATTAGTAAGTGAAACTTTTCAATTACTAATGTACATGTTCTTGTATGTCTTATGAAACGTAAGCACCTCCCAGGATGTAGTAACACAATACCTCCAATAATTGAGTTACAAAATTGCTTCTTGGAAGAGTTGAATTACTCACTGAAAATAAAATTACCAGAAAAATCCTGATTACATTGTTATTATATGTAAAAACTGGATATGCTGCTTTTGAAGTACATACTTCGACCAGAGTCTCTTGAGACAGTGGAAATGGGAGATACGGATGTTGCATGGCCAGTACAGTGGCTATTGCAAAATACCACCACAGGTAACAGACCTGGTCACGAGCAAACTGTTTTCTACCTTTCCCTTTCCACTGCCTCAAAAGACTTATCAAAATATAGATAGTTTCTACTGCTGTAACTAGAAAACATTCTGACATGTACGAGTTTAATGCTGCTCTGTAGTTGTGTGTTCTCTTCCAAGAGCAGCATAGTGTGCACAAAAGAAATCCTCACCAATGGCATTATTTTAAGGTCTCACTGGAACATTATGTTATTTTAGATCCTGAGTACCTGAGGCAGTTGAAAAATGGTTTGAATGTTGGTCAACAAAGGGCAGGGCCCATCAACATTCCAATGGCAGGTGTAGTAGCGTGGTCATCCTCGACCACTGCCAGCACCAATACTGTATCCACGTCCGCCACATCTCCCGTAAGTATCAGCCAGAAATAGGATGCTAATATATAGGTACCTTAAGAGGGAATGACTTGAGCTGCACTTACACAGGGTGGAAGTAAGTTAAAGCTTGGTCCTCTCAGGAGTAATTCTTTGCAATAAAATAAATAAAAATAGCTGAATACTATTCTGCTGCATGAAGATCCTTAAGGTTATAAATTAAAATTTAATATTCATATATTTCTATTCATATTGCAGAAGGTGAAGTAGTGTTTCTGTTGGTTCAGGACTGTTGTAACAAATGCGAGGGCTGATCAATAAAGACTGAGACTGATTTTTTTTCACAGTATTTATTACTCCATTTCAATGTTGACATGATCTTTTCAAAGTAGTCCCCTCCTACTTGAATGCACTTTTTATAGTGCCTCTGCCAGTCCTCGAACACATGGTGCAGGCCATTCTTTGTCAGATCTTTGAGAATCGCCTCACTTTTACTCAGCATGCTTCAGTGCTCTCAAATCGAATGCCCCGGAGCTTTGCCTTTAGTGATGGGAATAAAAAAGAAATCACAGGGGGCAAGATTGGGGTTATAAGGCGGATGCAGTATGCAGGTGATGTTGAATTCCTGGACTTGATTTGCCACATGAGGCCATGCATTGTTGTGATGAAGTTGCCACCCATTCTGATGAAGTTCTGGATGTTTCCTTGCAATGTGCTCCCTCAGTGTAGCCAATACTGGCGTGTAGTACGCTGCTGTAGCAGTAGTGAGGAAGAACAACAATCACAGCAGCTGTGTTGATGTTGACTTCAGTCATAGCAGAAGCCGAAGCACCAGGCCCAGCTTGCTTAGCACAGAGGACTCGCCCTTCTTTGAAGTCCTTGAACCACCTAAACACTGTTGCACAAGGTAGTGCATCTTCACCATATGTTTGCTTCAGCTTTTCCAAAGTTTCAGAGACTGTATGATTTAAACGAAAACAAAATTTTATTGCTCCTCTCGTGTCGAGTGGTATGTGAAATTCAAATAGGGTCAACAATATACAGCATTACTACCAACCTACTGATACAAGAATGCTGCCATCTATGGTCATTATACATGAAACCCCGCTCTTTTCAAATATTCATGGTAGAGACAGGAAACTATCAGGAAGCTACAGAAAAAAATCAGTCTCAGTCTTTATTGATCAGCCCTCGTACCTTGCTGTAATACTCTTACTCCTACAAAAAGGAATCTGAAAAAGCAGAGTAATTTATCATGCTGCATAGGAATACTCTTGGCAACATTATGAATGTAACAATATTGTCCTTGCAACATGCAGATATGCTGCACATCATATGTACTAAACATTAAAACATGTGGCTTCCAATGTGTGACATTGCATCCCTTGTTATAAAAGATCATTAATAACTATGAAAGATATAACAAAATTGATAATAGAAATATTCCTCCCAACTGACCTCTATATGATCTTAATACACCATGTTCTAATGCCTTCCACCCTCTAGAGAATAGAAAATGATGCAGAACAGCAGTGGACATATTATAAGCTACTTGCTTCATATATTCTTGCTAGTTATATTTGGAGTTTTCCATTAGTAATACACAATACCGATAAAATTAAAATTAACTCATTTTTTAATATTTCGGGACCTTCTCAACCTTCTTATATCTTGGACACCTCTGTGTTTTTCTATTCTACTCACCGTTGCCTGTGAAATGACAGGGGCATAGCTAAGCTGGTTTTACTGGGTACCGCACCGAGGTCAACAGCCCCAAATGAAGACCTCTGATGACCCCAATAAAGGTGGAGTTCCTGTTCTAAAAGATTTTTAAGGTAGCTCATGGTAAAAAATTCTGCAATAAATTACATGTCAAACAAATATTTATTTAAGGTTATTCTTTATTATTGCTGCAATTGCATGTGAGAGAATTGTTTAAAAAAAATCAGATAGTCTACTGGTAGGACAGTGGTTGAGTGAGGTGGGATTCACAGTGTGTCTGATGTGTCATCAGTATGTTTATGTGCTTGGCAGATTGCTGAGCGACTTGCCCAACCATAATGCACATGTGCCATTACTGGTTCTAGCTTCATTTATACCATGATTAATATGAGTACTTACGCTCACAACTTCATAATCAGTTCGACTTGAAGTTAATAATAGACACATATAGTGTAATTCAATCCTTCTTTTTGAATTCTTCTTCTGATGATGATCAACTGGAAAAAGAAGCTGAAATAATAGCAGAAACATTTGTTTAGATCACAAATTTTATCACTTAGAAATTCCTTCAGATCTAAGATTAAAAACATGGCTGATGTGAAACAGCTTGCTCATCTGCTGTAGATTGAACGTAGTTCTTTGACTTCTGCCTATCCTGATGTATGTACTGCTTGCTGTATGTACTTAACTCTTCCTGTTACAGTGGCCAAAACTGAAAGGTCGTTTTCTAAATTAAAACTGATGGAAAACTACTGCCTAAATGGTTTGCTCTGTTGTCAATACAGAATCAAAATGTGCAATGGATTAACATGGATTTCTTTGCCAATGTGCAATTAAGACAGAAAATCTTCACATTTCAAGTTTAATCATGTTTTTAATGTTGAATAAATGATTTGTTTTCCTGATATCATGAAAATTTGGATTTTAAGCTTTGTTAACTATCAGTTTTTGTTTTTATTACTTTAATTTGTTCTTTTAAAATTATTTTACATTTATTACAATAATGCCTTCTAGTGACATAGTTCAATAATGTTATCTATTTTAATTTTATAAATAGTTCATTTAATTTATCTATGCAAGAACAAGTTATTTTTATTTTTAAGAGCATATACTTATTCTAGTTCACTAAGACCTTAAGTCCAAAATAACACTTGTTCTGATCCTGTTGATGTTTTTGTAATGATAAGCGAGTGTCTTAGTTTTTAGACAAATACAATTAACACCTCATTGTTTGATACTATTGTTCTTAAAATTTGTAAAAGCAAGCATTATGCATGCTTAATTGTTTGTGTGATTAAATCTAAATCCATATAATGCCTATATAAATAAGTTTAAAACTCCTAAATTAATGTTTGGAAATTGCAATTAGGTGACTCCATTTGGACCTTTTGCACTGTGCGAACCCAGCTATGCCGCTGTGAAATCGGTTACTAATGTGGATGAATTTCGTTCAAAAGTATGCATAATTCTTATTGTGTACATCTTCTGTCACCAGTACTACCGTCACCCTCCTCCTCCTCCTCCTCCTCCTCCTCCTCCTCCTCCTCCTCCTCCTCCTCCTCCTCCTCCTCCTCCTCACCACCAGCATCATCACCATCATCTTTATCATCATCATCAGAATTTCAATTCTTTCAGTTTCCATTAAGAACATTTTAGTTTTATAATGATAACATGAATAAAATAGTTTTATTTACACAAAATCACATTCAGAAGTCAAGTATTAAACTGTTCCCAAAGTAGTCAAAATTTCCATATAAAACAGATGAAATTGTGCATGCAACTGAAGAAAATAACTATCTACTTTCAGAAAAAAAAAATAAACGTTACCATTTAAGAATGTTGTAAATGCTGTCACACATTGTACAATAACGGCCGTTTTTTGGGAGAGGGGGGTCCGTGTGTGAAACATTCCTCTCAAAATATTAAAGTTGATGTATGCATTATGTGTTTTAGATTCATCCTATGAATTATATATTAATCCAGGTAGAAGCAGCCCAGGCTATAAATGATTCAATTAAATTCAAGTTATTTGTAATCTGCGCTTGTGCGTGCATGCATGCACATGCAACACTTTTTTTTAAAATAATTAAAAACATTTTTATCATCTGAATACTCCTTGATGGAATAATAACATTTGTTTAACAAATAAATTTTTTTAATTTTTGAAGAGACGTAATATGTTTAATTTCTGAGGTTAAGCATGTTATAAATTTCTATGTCATTGTACTTGTAGCTGAGTTCGTATATCTTTTTTCTATGAAAGCTAACATGCAGGTATGATCTTTTCTGGGTGCTATGATTATGAATTTCAGGACCTTTATTAAAACTGACTATGTTTGTTTCGCATTTGAATAACAATTTCATAAATGTATATATAAGGCAATGCCAGTATTTTCACCTTTTTAAACCATTATTTGCAGCTTTATTTTGTAGATTCATCATTGTTCTTTTTCACATTCTGAATATTGTAATCATATCAAGTGATATGTGCTACTAGTAGTGCTACTATTTCCCCATGTTGCTATTCTGTACTAAAAGTCCCAAATGCTCACTATCTGTCATATGGTTTTGTAAGTAATGTATTTTGTTAGCTTACATCCAAAACTCTGGTTATTTTTTAATATATTGGTATTTCTGACTGAAACTGTCAGCTGACTAAGTAATTAAGTTTTAAGGCTAACAGACAATAATTGCAATACAATGTAAGTTTTCTTCAAACTATAGTTCCAAAACCATGTAGCTGGTCAAAACATACAATATACAGCCAACATAAGCACAAAATTATTCCAAATAAATAAGCACACAGCCAATCTTGGTTGCAGTTTTTATAAAAAAAAAAATCTGATTTGTCACACTCACATGACTTTCTCTACTCTTGTACAAACTATTTTTGCAAACGCTTATTCTCTATATGCTTCATGTGAATCGAGATATCAGTTGTTAATCCAATTGCTAATTTTTTTGTAGATGCAAGGGGAATTGGTAGGCTTTAAGCAATAGTCAAATATTTTAAGAGCTGGTTGCTATGTGGAGTATTCCATTCTCTTTGCATTACAGGACAAAAAAAAAAAAGAATAACGAATTCCCATTTGAGAAAAAGTATAAGTATTGGAAAGTTTAAGGGAATAACAAGCAATATCTCGAAAATGGTTCACTCAACAAAAAAAAGTATGACATAAATTGTGTATTTTAATGCGATCTACATTTTTCGTGTAGTAAAATTTTGTCTATCTCTTGTGGTTTACCAGTTATGCAAAAGTCATTCAGAATGAAGAATGCTTTTGGAGATATTCGCAGAAAATTCAAGATATACATTTTATTTGTCATAAAAATATCTTAAATATATGCTATTTTAATCAAAATCATTACAGCCATTTTTGAGAAAATTAAAATTTTTGAAAAATGTTCCATATAAAGGGTAATCTGGGGTGGAGGGATTTTCTTGAAAACCTTTGTGTCGCATCTCTGGAAGATACTGAACCTAAATACCAAGTTTGGTGTTTATCCGAATGTTCGTTTCTGAGTTATGCTGTTCACAGACAGACATACAGACACACACACAGACATTTCCAAAAATACTTTTTTTGGATTCAGGCGACCTCAAAACATATATTTCCTGTGAAATCTCGGTATCAAATTTTTGGGTGGAATGCAATACGTAGTAGAGAAAGTAATAAGTAGCTTTTATGCACTCCTTAAAAACATATTTTCTAGAGTTCAAGGGTTTATAATTAAGGTTTTTATTTGCAATATTTCATTATCGCTTTTTCATTTTATGAGTTCTTGGTACATCTTAGAAAGATAAACGGTTTCTTTCCAATTAGCTTATAAGAGCAAGGAAAAAGTAGTCATATTTTTAAGATTGTAAAAATTCTTATTAAAAAAGTCACCATTGTAATCCAGAACGTTTCCTTTTAATGTTCTATGCATAATTCCTTGTATAATTGCACCTGTTAGATATTTCAAGTTTGTTGCTCTTTCTTTTTTACTTTCTCTACCACATACCTAGTAGGTAGAGAAACTACAACGTTCCACCCAAAAATTTGATATCAAGATTTCTCTGGAAATACAGGTTTTGAGGCCCCCTGAATCTAAATAAAGCATTTTTAGAAAAATGTCTATGTATGTGTGTATCTGTAAACACCATAACTCAACAAACAAAACGTCTGGTTAAATAGCAAACTTGGTGATAGTAGATTGAGTCACACTTATTGACACTCACCTTCACTAATTAAATGTTGTATAAAACAGAAACATTTTCGAGGGCATTCATCCTCATCATCAGTAACTTGGTGTTTAGGTTCAGTATCTTCCAAAGATGTGACACATGATTTTCAAGAAAAATCCTCCTCACCCCAAACTACCCTTTACATGAAACATTAGAAAATTCTTGATTTTCTAAAAAAAATGGCTCTTAACGATTTTTATTAAAATACTATATATGAAAGATATTTACATGACAAAATGTATATCTTGAATTTTCTGGGAATAGCCTGTGAAGTCCTCTTCATTTGGAAGGAATTTTTTATAATCTTGTATAACTGGTAAACGTTAAGTGATAGAGAAAATTTGCTATACAGAAATGTAGATCTCTTTAAAACACACAATTTATTTCCAATAAGTTTTTTGTGGCATAAGCCATTTCTGAGATATTGTTATTAAAAGTTTGAATTTTTCATTTCTTGGTCATTCTCTTAAAGTCCTGTCAACATTCAGTTGTTTTTCATAATTGCATGCAAACAGTATAGAATTTTAAGGTCAGCATATAGCATCCAGTTCTTAAACATTTGACTAATGCTGTTCCCTTTGTATCTATAACGAAATGTGTTATGTAGCTATTTCTGCAAAGGTTTACTTGGATTAAAATGTAGTAGATACAAAAATAAGCTTTAGTAAGAGTAGTTTGAACCCACTAATAAATGATATAGGGTAGAGAAAGTCATGTGAAGTATCACATCAGATTTTTTAATTATAAGCTTTGATGGCATTATTTTGCATTAGATACAAACAAGTGATTGTTGTCATTTTAAAAATTTTATAGAAGTGAACTATTTATACAGATTACACCTTAAAATAGCAAATATCAATAACCAGAGGTAATGAAGAAGGGGATCTAATAGTGTTAATTCTCTTGATGCTTTATGTTAGAACATATTCCATACAAGTGTCCATTTACATCCTAGGTTGTAAAGGTTTAAGAATAGAATTTAGTGGCATTAAAACAATGTACTTCATGTTATAATATGGCAGGTTGGAGAGGGAGACTTGGATTTGAGCTCTGGGATATTTCTTACACTGGGGGAGTGTCTGTGACAGGGTGCACCCATGGGAACAAACTGAGGAATAGCTGCTGCTAGTATAGGAAGCCACACATCTGCTCTCAGGGGAAACTGAGAATGCTGACTACATACTATCTCCCACTACTGCCCCCCTACTCATGGTGTACTTATGGGCAAAGGCAGAGAATGAGAACACTGTATTAGGCTCATCTTCACTCAAGTTGTCACTTATTCCTTTAATTTTGTAAAATTTCATTGTTTGAAATTGCGATTGTGATCATAGAACCATAAATAATGGTAAATGATTGCCAAGAATTGGAGACCCGAGTTCACCCTGCTTATCTTGAGACTTGTTTCTTTCCTTTCTTTTTTGATTAGAAAATTCTTAAGCATCTCCTCCAGTTTCAGGTTATGTATGTTTGTTTACATGCATACTTATACTCGACATTATTTCCAAAGTTTAGCTCAACTATATGGCAAAAATAACTCGCAGAATTGAAAAATCTGATGTGCTACATTCATATGACTTTCTCTAAACATCATCATTTATTTTTCTCTGCCTTCTACAACTTTAACTTTATATGCAATGGAGATAAATATTTGCGGAAATGGTTTCATTACACATTTCATTGTAGTTACAAAAAGGATAGAGGAAGCTTAAGCGATAGACACATCCATGAAAAGCAAGTCGCTATCTGGCTCTCAAATGAATTGTGACTAAGCAGTTCAAAAACTGAATGGTAGAAATACTGGAAAATTCAAACCAATAGCAATGCACATCTTGGAAATGCGAGCTGTTACTGTTTCTTAGTTGTACAAAAATCAAGCAAAATGAAGAGAACTTTACAGGTAGTCACAGATAATTCAGAATGTACATTTTACTTGTGTTAGTATCTTAATAAATGATGAGATAATCAAAATCATTAGAATTGTTTCTGAGGAAAAAATAAAATAAAATAAAAAGCTGTGTATAAAGGATAGCTTGAGGTGGTGGAGAAACTCTGAAAATCTATGTGTTGCATCCTTGGAAGATGCTGCAGTTAAATACCAAGTTTGATATTTATCTGACATACATATATGTGTATGCGCACACAGGGAGAAGTTGGAGAGAGGAAGCATATAATTATGCAAACATTCATCATTAATGCCATGACTCATGGTTTGATTTTATATAATGTAATGAACACAGAAAGAAGCTCACAAAATAACATGTAACATCACCAGCATGTGATCTGTAACATTATTGATGTTATAGATACTGCTACTGTGCAGCATATATGTTTAGAACATATATATTTGGGTAATTTTGGATAGTACTTTCAAAATTAAGTAGATGATTTCTATACTTTAAGAAGTTTTTTCTCAAATCACTAATTCTATTGTCAGTTTACCTATTTTAATTATTTGGCTTTTGGATTTGGTTATGATGAATTGATCAGTTCTATCTCCGCAGTTAATTTGTTATTTTGTTTATATTTGAAGTTTTACTTACAGGCAAATAATTTTTAAATAAAAATGATTTATTTTCAGAGCTCGCCGCAGAAGCATCTGAAGCTGAGTCCAAGGCTCGGAGGCAGCTCGCTGAGCAACGGTAGCCAGCTGTTGTCATTATCAGCCCCCAACAAACTACCCAGTAGTCCCACTCGTAAGCTACGTGGTGAGACAAAGAAGTGCCGTAAAGTGTATGGAATGGAACATCGGGAACTGTGGTGCACTCAGTGCAAGTGGAAGAAGGCCTGTACTCGTTTTGGTGACTAGGTAAGGTGTATTGCTGTGGGGGACACACACAAAGACAGTGTAATGTGAATAGATTGGTAGGATTGCTTACTGTGGTACTATATTGCTGTGTTTTTGTCCTTCCCCAACAATACTGAATGGTGATTACTGTGGTTGGTTGAGTTGAGTTGCACAATTCGCAGCATGCTACGTATGTATCCATAGCTCTCTGAATAGGTTTTATTTTTATTGTTGTTCAGATCGTTTGAAGGCTTGAATTTATTTTTTCAGTAAAGTGGGAAATAATAATAAAAAAAAAATAAAATAAAAAGTGTAAATTACGCAAAGTGGTTTGCATGATCTCATTTTTAAAATGCAAGTTTGCTGGTGGAAAGAATTGGATATGCCGAATTGGAATCAAACATAAAATGTGATTAAAGTATTTTATTTTACTGTTATATATACTTAAATGAATTTTAAACATTTAATTTTATAAAGCAAAGAAACACACACAAAAAAAGAGTATAATATATAATGACCAAGCATCTGGGGTCCAAAAAACAGTATAAAAAAAAAGATAAGAAGAAAAGCTGACACTTATAGAAATTTAATTTTTATAACAAAATAAAAAAGAAAAAATACATAAGCATCAGTAAATGGTATAGCTTTAATTATGAATTACCATATACACAAATATAACATCATATTCTTGTATTATGATAAGCAATTGCAAGTTGTACAGTGTATGATAAAATAAGCAAGACACAACCAGTGTTGTGTTGATGGATCTCAGAGAATTGGGAAAATCTTCAGTACAATCCTGGCTCAATAATCGACACTTTATATTACCACTTGATAGGCATTGTAAGTTAATTTAATATTTTAAGTATATTGTAAATATACATATATCAACAGATATATTTGTTTGCTAGGCAGCCATGTGTAATGCTCATTGCTTGCTATGTTTGTGTATGTGTGCATGCGTGAGCGTGTCTTGATGTATCATGCTGCTGCTCTCAGGATGCCTAATCATATCTCAGCTATCAGCCCGCAATGTTTAACTGATGTAGAAGGTTTAGGCTCGGTGTCTGCAAACTTAATCAGTATCAAAAGAAAACAATACAATGCATAACAGTCATGTGACTTAGTATCTCAGAGTCATGGGTGTATCTTGCATGGAGAGGGTCCAGGAGAAGATGTCTGCCCCCTCCCCAATGTTTTTTATGGATTTAATTTATTTATTAACATATTTATCAGAAAGAAAGGCTAAGTAAGAAACTTATAATCTGTTTCATTCTTTGTTACATGTACATGTGTAAACATTTTCAAAACTTAATTGCTTGTATTATATTCTGTTTCGCCTTATAATACAATTTTCAACATGCTGACATGAGATTATTTTAATTTGAACAAATCCATGATACTGCAAATTGTATGTATGATATAATGTACTGCAGGCTCTCTCTCTCCCTCTTTTTTTTTTGTTTTGTTTGTGTTTTGTTTTTTGTAAGTACAATCATTAGTATTCTCACCACTTTTAACATGCCAGAGACACCCATGTAATGAATCCATGGACTGTTCAAACAAAGCACTATTTTTTAACCATTTTATGCCACTCTTAGTACATAGTTGCCAGTAACGGGGTTTGATTAGGTAATACAGGGAGAGCCAAAAGACTATGAACTGGCTGCATGGTGTTTTTCCTGTCCGCATCCTCGGTACTCGTTGCCATCTATTGCTATCATAGAAAGGTGTGGATGAAACCATACAACGTTTTTAAAACTACTTTTAAAGGCTTTATTTACCAACTTTATGAAAGTGTGTTTGAGGACAGAATTATTAGTAGAGATTTGTGGCCCCCTCGGTCCCCAGACCTAACCCCCTGCGATTTCTATCTCTGAGATAACTTAAAACAAAGTGTACAAGACAAACCCACACACCCTGGAAGAATTAAAACAAAATATCTGCCAGGAGATGGCCAGCATTTCTCAACGTGAACTATGTCGAGTGATGGATAGTTTTCTAAAGAGGTGCCAAAAAATGTATGGACAACGACGGTGGCCAGTTCAGCATCTCCTTTCATAAAGTTGTTAAGTAAAGCCTTTAAAAGTAGTTTTAAAAATGTTGTATGGTTTCATCCATGCCTTTGTATGATAGCGGCAGATGACAACAAGCGCCGAGGGTGCAGACAGGAAAAACACCATGCAGCCGGTTCGTAGTCTTTTGGCTCTCTCTGTATATACAATTTGCTAGGTGCAAAAAGACCAACATGGGTGGCGGAAGTCATTAAGGCATGGTTACATGAAGGAGGTCCATGGTTTGTATCCTATCAGGACTGTCTTTCCTGAATGAAGATTCTTCAAGGTTTTCCACAGTTCTCATAAATGACAAATACTGAGAAGATACCCTAAATTTAGGCTTGGAACACTTCTTTCTCAAATTGCCTTTCCCAGTTATCGATTCATTTCATATGTTATCAGTATCCACTGCTTGTGGTGCAAAGCAAGAGTCTGAAGTAATAGCAGCATTTATCAAACAAGGTGAGGTACGCCAGCAATAAGCTCATGAAAAACAAAATAATATACACATAACACTTTAAGTTATACTTTTTAAAATTTGAGTAAATATCAAAATGCAAAAGTAGCTTGCACATTAGGTATGGAAGTTCATTCACTTATGAAAACGAGTGTTTCATTCTGTAAAGAATTAATTTTGAAAAATAAATCAATAAAAGTAGAAAGAATTAAAAAAATCGTTAGTACTAAAAGATAGTGTCAACATTGCCTTTAACATTTTAAACTACAGCATTTAAATCAGCCAAAACTTCATAATTGAAATAGACTGTGCAAGCTAAATAAAAGGAATAAATATGTACAGGAAAAACTTATTAAAGCTTGTCCTATTATGGTCATAAGAACTATTTTGAGAACATTCAAGAGTATAAAAATTCTCAGACATGTAATGCGTTAATCAAAATTGTAAGGACAACTTTTAGAATGAGAGTAGGAGTAGGAGTGGTGGAGGGAGAGAGAGCCCAAATATTTTTTGAAGTAAAGCAGCAATTAGAGTCGGGAACAACTCTGAAACTTTTTTGCTTTCCATCAAGCCTGACTTAAACACCAAATATAGTATTTATATAGCAATATTTTTGAGTTATGTAGCTCATAGTTGGATAGGTTCACCACGTGGACTGTTTTTATACACTTACGTTTGCATTTTAAATTAAGAGGCCTTGAAGTGTATGTTTGTGCAAAATGCTAATACTGAACTTTTGGGTCAGATGCTGTACTTCCTGAAAGATTATGAAAATAAAAAGCAAAGATCCAAGCATAACTCTCCTTGCACTGCTGCTGTGTGCTTCTAACAAGAGGATGGCAGAATGAACTCTTGCCAAGAAATTGAAAATGACAGTGCATGCTGTCCTAACAAGCAAGAATATTACAAATGTTCTAGCAGTACGGTTTTATTACCAATAACTATAGTGCTGAGAGTAGCAGCATGATCTAAATGTGTGTGTGTGTGTGTGTGAAACCACAACGACTGTATGACATCCTCATGATATTAGTGACAAAACATGTGTAAACGTGTTCAAAAGATAATAATATTTCTGCCTTCTTATGTAATACTGTTGTAAACACTTAAAGTAAAATACATACATATACATATATATATATATCTCCTCCATCTGTACTTGATTTCTTACCATCATATTTTAAATGAGAAAAAAATATATATACTACTAATATTAAAGTATGCTAATGGCATCTTAATATAGTGTGAGAATATTTTACTTTTAAATGTTGCAATTTTTAAAATAACTTTTTAGAAGCAACTTTTTATAGATATGTAGGGTAGCCTCTTTGTATGATATGATGGAAAAGTGTGACTGACCAATCTCTGCAATTAGAGGCATAAACAGGTGGCAAAATAGTGTCTCTCAAATGTTTGAATGTAAAAAGGAGTTATAAGAATTGACATGGTAAAAACATTGCAAAATTAAGGTCATATGATTATGTGGCAAAGGTTGGAATGTCCTTTGGAGTCAAAGAATGATTTAGAAACTGCTGTTTTCTGATTAGAAATTCTATTCTAAGTAGGTTATTTAAAATTGTAGACCTTACAATTGACTGTTGGTTACTTCGGTATCAGGAATGACTGATTAATATAATGGCTTCATTTGTAGTGAATACACTGAGGGTGGTTTGATTACCAGAAATGGGGTAGTGATTTTAAATTGCCCCATCTTTCACTAGCTCATGTGGAGTGTCCCAAAGGCCCAACATGGTTTGGAGTCCATGGTAAAAGCTGTAGGTCCCCTCATTCCATCACCATCATCATTGTCAACCTTCCATGAGTAATAGAAGCCTCAGAGCTGGATCCAGTCATTGTCGGTATGTTGAGGTTCCCCCAAAAGTCTCAAACAGACCAGGTGAGACATGATGCTTTGGCATCAGTGATTCTATAATAAACATGTATTCCTTCAAATGCTTACTTAAAAACTGGAGACAGTCAAACAATCAGGACATAAAAGATACCTATGAAAATTGGTGAAAAGTACATGGTTATAACTTTTAAAATGTATATATGTTTCATTGGGTTTTTTTATCCAAGTTTAAATAAGCAGAAGAAAAAATTAAGTGTGTTAAACTATGCAGCCACAATCCTGAAGTCCAACAAGAGCCAAACAAAAATGTACCTAATGCGCTACTGAAGTATCTAGTTTATCATATTTTCAATTAATTATGCCCATAGTTAACTTAAAGAAATGTGACCCAAGTAAACTAGAAGATACTAGTAGTCATGTTAGATGCATGTCTTGTTTAGATCATAGTGGGCTTCAGGGCTAAAGTTGTGTATTTTAGTGGTTGGTAGGTAGGTAGGTAGGTAGGCATAATTTTAATTGAATATACCTACCTATTCATTATAGTGAAAATGCTAGTATTGCTTTCCAAAATCTTATAAAGTGTAAGATAAACAGATCATGTTTGTAACCTCCTCCTTCTCATCAGCACAATCATCAGTTAATTAATCTAAAAGTGAAATTTATAAATCTATACCATATCGTTACCATAGCTGCAGTGTGGATGTAATAAAATTTCAATATTTCAAAATTAATGTAATTCCATTATTAAAACCAAGCAAAGCACAATTCATAATATGTATACACCTTGTGAAGTTTAGTAATTTATTTACTGATCATTCAGTTATGTACAAAATTTATACAAAGGAAGAAAATTGTTTCCTGCAGAGAATCAAAAAGTATTTCAAGTATTTACAGGATTGTATTATTGCTTGTTTGCACTACTTGTGGGATAAAGGGATTCCTTTTAGAATTGATTGTCTTTATTATGCCATGCGGCTATCGTTTCTTAAAGATGTTTTGGCTCTGTATTACATATCTGGTCAAGTAAAATTCCTCGGAACATATTAGTTAGCTTTTAAGTTTTCTCTGTATGCTATACACACTGTCTTGGAAAAGAAAGATTAGTCCTTGTTACTACAGAAATTTATTGGTTGGATAACAAAATGTCAGTTGTTAAAAACAAAACATTTACCAGCGTTTACGTTGTCTGTCCCAGAAGTACCCAACCTAACAAAGAAAACACACAAATTTTGGGAAAAAACATCTTTATTCATCTACATAGTATCCTTTCAGCTCTATACACTTTTCCCAGCGATGTTCAATAGCTTCGATACTCTGTTTATGGTGAGAACCATCGAGTTCTGCAAAATAGCCATCAACTGCAAACTCTACCTCTTCATTGTTGGCAAATCTTTTACCACCAAGCCATTTCTTCAACTTTGGAAACAGAAAATAATCAGAGGGGGCTAAGTCTGGCGAATAGGGTGCATGAGGAAGCAATTCAAACTTTAACTCATTGATTTTGGCCATGGCAATAATGGATGTGTGAAGTGGTGCATTGTCTTGATGAAACAGAACTTTCTTTTTCGCTAAATGAGGCCGTTTTTGCTTGATTTCATCACTCAAATGCTGCAATAAGTTTGCACAATGCTCACCATTGATTGCTTTCCTTTTTGAAGATAATCAATGAAAATTATCCCATCCGCATCCCAAAAAACTGACGCCATGACCTTGCCTGCAGATGGAACTCTTTTCGCCTTCTTTGGAGCCAATTCTTCCCTTTCAATCCATTGTTTTGTCTGTTCCTTCATCTCAGGTGTGAAGTGATGGACACATGTTTCATATGGTTATGAATCAATGCAAAAACTTGGCTTTATTGCAGTGAAACATCGCCAAACACTCAACTGAAACATCCTCACGACGCTGCCATTGTTCCATTGTGAGTAAACGTGGCACCCATCTTGCTCACAGCTTTCTCATGTCTAAATTTTCAGTCAGTATGCGATGTACAGCACTTTTTGAAATGCCTATGATGTGTGCTAGCTCGTGCACTTTCAGTCGGTGGTCATCCAATATTATTTTGTGGATTTTGTTCACAATTTGTGGCGTGGTTACCTCATTTGGTCGATCACTGCTATGTTCATCTTGGCAGCTTGTATCGCCTTGCTTAAACTCTGCCACCCAATATTTTACTGTTGTAAGCAAAGGAGCAGACTCCCCCAGAGTAGAATGTAGCTCAGCTTTAATATTAGTTAGACTAAGACCTTTCAAATGAAAGTATTGTATCACATCACGATGATAGTTTTATCCGTGTTTACAAATTTGCTGAGAGCATTCACTATTAATGGCTGCCAAACAATTACTAAAGAATGTAGCATGTCAAACTTCAAACTTAAGCTTTATAAGGGTGGTACTTTCTACTACAGTCATTTGTTTGAGACAACATCCGCTATATATACATCAGGTTGGGTACTTCTGGGACTGCCCTTGTATGTTTAAAATGGTAACATGCCAATTGATGGTATATATTCAGCTGCTTGTACCAACAACATGCAGAAAAAGCAAGTTTTCCCATTGTGTTACTCATGAAGTGTAGCATCACATTCTAATCATTTAGTTTATTTTTAAGCATGTGCAAATCTGTATGCAGGGTAAGGATCAAACTTGCTACCTTGGGCACAGAAAGCCGGCACTGAAACAATTGCACCTGCTAGGATGATATAAAATTTCAAATTGCAGTATTATATAGTTTCTCAGTTCTTTAGTCCACAGCATTTCAGAACAATATCTCATTGTGCATTGTTAATATACAGTATTCTCTTTCATAGATAGATTTTGGCCCTACATGTCATGTATTTCCATAATCTTTTATGCATAAAAAATTAAAGAGATGGGTTTTGAAAGAGTAGTAGTAGTTTCTAAAAACAAGAGCAATAGCATTATGTTTCTGAATGTTTAATTGGAAAACAGAAAAGGGAATGTAAGGCTGCCTTAAGGGTTACATAAATGACTTATTTTAAAATTTAGATACATTATAAAGACTTCTTCACCAGCATGTTTCCATTTAACATGTGAAAGTATTTATATTTTTTAAATTAATTTTTAATGTACATATTTAATACAGTAGATATAATTGTCATATTTATTAGAAATAGAAAAATAAAAAACATAATTCTTTAAGAAATATAGGGATAGTAACATTTCATATGATTGGAGGTGGCAGCAATGAAAACAAAGTAAGATTTTGAAAAATAACATAATAGTGGAATCTGCTGCCAGCTGTGTGTTTTGCTGCAGAGATTAGAAACATTTTCATCCAGAAAATTTGGATAACTTTTGGCTTCAATGCAATTTTCCATTCTTCTTTCTTTGAGGAAAATGCAGGATTTGGGACATATTTCTTGTTAAATTCATTCTAGAGTTTTCCTCACATTGCTGTGTTAATGATTTCCACATTATGGATTGCTACATTTTATTTATGAAAGCTAAACAATATAGCAATATGCTCCAACCTAAATGGTCAGCAAGACCATAGAATCACTAATGCCCTTAAATAAGATAATTAACAAATTCAAAGTACATAGTTTTCTAGCTTCACATTTAGGAATAAAATTTCTATTAAACAGCAGCAAAGAATTCTTTGAATCTTCAGAACATTAATGCTTAGCTTTGATTTTGTTTCTGCGATGGAGCCTCGAATGGAGTAAGGAGTTGGTGTTTGCCAGAAAACTCTGCAGGGCTCTTATTGGTGCCCATAACAAACATAAGCCTTGAGTAGTTTTCTGTTTGTGGATACTTTGTCTGTTGTACATTAGGGCTTTGTTTTATGATAAGTTGTATTAGAGTCTTTTGATATGATTGATTATTATAAATGTAGTTTATAAATATTATTTATTAAAGCACTTATTGTGATACTAGAAAGAGAAAACGTATATATATACATATACACTTTTAATGTATGAATACATATACTTATTGTAGCAATATACATATATTATATATAAGAGTTTACATTCAAACATTTTAAAAGAAGAAATAAAAACATTAATTTGTTTTAAATCTCTTTTAGAGATTTCATTTTGCAACTTCTCAGGTACTATGTATAATTAACTGTAGATGTCAGTTGTACCAACACTGTTCAGGATGTCCAACTGCAACTGTTTTGTAGGCCTGGGATGGTTAATATAGATCTATCTAATTATAGTTGTTAATGTATGAAGATGTGCACTGTTGCACATTAAAGGTTTATGTTATCTAAATATTTGTGGTTTATTAACAAAACCATGATAGACCATTAAAAAAACTGAACAACTATATAAAGGTGCACCACTGCTGTGCAGTGCAAATTGAAATTCATTTGCAACAGTTATCTGAATAAAGTATTTTCAATGGTTTTCCCTCAAACAGTAAAAGCATACAAATTACAAAGGCTTCATTATTTGAGGAGCTGAGAAGCAATGTGATACAAGTGGAATTTAGTTAGTTTTGTGATATGAGATATAAGTATAAAACAAAATAGAAAAGCCCACTTATGGAAGCAGTTTATTTTAACACCACAATGGTATTAAGTATAGTGTACAAATATCACTGTAAAATTACAACAAAATTGCAAGTCAGCTGTTTGTACATTTGGCATGTAGGAACCATAGCATGGCCAAGAGAATGTAATATATGACAATGGAAGTCTACTTGTTGCATGTTTTTACAATAAGACTAAAAATGTTGAATGATAAAAATTTAGTTTAATACCATATGGACCTTAGACCTCTACAAAATAAAGTATTATTATACTTTATTTTGCAAAAAATTATCACTAAAAAGGAGCATACTGTAACCCATCCACCATGTGCGTGCATGTGTGCACATGCTTCTGTTATGAGTTCGCCAGTTTTTTGGCATCTTTGGGGTTATGTGGGACAGTTTCTTATCATGGGTCATTCATTCTAGCTAAATACCAATGGCCCAAGTGTTTTTGATTTTGTTGAATAATACCACAAAATAAGTGTGCATTCCAGAAAGTTATTTTTATTTACAATTTGTAAATACAAATCTTGAAGGGAGTTTAGAATGCAATTTTTAACAGAATTGCCAGGTGAGCAATCCCCCAAGCAGAAAAGCTATCCAAAAATTTGTAAATAAAACTAGTTAAAAGGGTTCAATTCTTTGTGAAAAGCAAAGGCTAAAGTGATGCATGCTTACTGAGGAGAAATTAGATGAAGTTGGGAAGCAATTGGAACATTCTCTTCACAAAACTCTGCAATGGCTTGCATGGGAAACCACAATTTCATTGAGCTTACAATGACATGCCTCTTTAACATACTGGTCTGATGTTGATTATGAGGACCTCTTTTTCAAAATATTCTCATTCTGAAACATTTTGAAACTGATTATTATATTTGAGATAATATTGAAACACATAGCCTGATTTTTGTGGCAAGCACTTATTTTTGTTCCATATCATCCCAGAACCAAAGAAAAGTGTCTTAAAAGTAGTAGTTATCTCTATATATTGTTTCATCTCTTGTTATAATTTTTAACATATAAATTAAAAAAGGGGAAGAAAGAAAAATTAATAGTTCAAGCAAGTAAGAAACGCTGTTAAAGATACTTGCTTAAGCACTGAAGGTTCCCTGCTTATTGCAATGTTGGAACATGATTATATTCATATTAAATTAAAACTAATGCATTTTCAAACATTTTTAACTTGGTTTATTCAGAAACACCTCAGTGGTACACTAATTTAAGTTCTGTATAGCTTTTAAAATAGTTGACAATGATTTCAGTTTGGCACATAATGTAGTGTTTTATCTCTAATGAATTCTGCTTCTGTTTTCAATTGGGACATCTTAACATGGAATTTCTGGAGCTAATACTACCTAACAAAAGTAATCATTTGACAACTTCAAGTATTCAAACACTAAATTTTAATTTGCATAACAGTTTTGTTCATTACAGTCATCATACTAGAACAGGATTAACCAAATTTACTTTCTTGGCTTATTTATCAAAGGGTAGCTGTCTAAAGCTATTTGGGAAATCCAAATTCAAGTCCTATAAATTAGACTGTCTGATAAAGATTTTTTGGCATCTTTGGGGTTATGTGGGACAGTTTCTTATCATGGATCATTCATTCTAGCTAAATACCAATGGCATCATTATGAAGATATTAATACAAAGAGAATGTTAATCTTTTTGGGGAAGGTGGGGAAAAAAACATAAGTAAAATAAAGCAGTGCTCTTTATTGAAAATTATTATACTTATAAATGAATTGCTCAATTAGATAATAAATGAATGGCCTTTTGAATTATGGCCATCCCAATGCTGAGGTTAGAAAAAGAATATTTTATAAGTTAAATATCATTGCACTGCAGAATTAATCTGTATTCACTGACTTGTTTTTAATAAACTTAAAATATTTTGATAACTAAACCTGTGGCACAAAATAAACGGTTTATTTAAAAACCAGCCTTAAGGTAGCCATGTCTTTCACAAATAAAAATGTCTTGATATGTTAATAGCTATTTGTAAGTATTGTGTTTTGTTGCCAGTTTTAACTCTTAGCATTGGAAATATTATCATTGCTTCATTATCATAATTATTATTACTATCCCTTGGCACAAACATTCCAATTCTTAAATTTTTTTTTATTCTGAACATTGCAAAGGGAGTGTTCATTTGACATATGAAAGTATTTTAACTTTAAGAGAAGGAGTCAACAGTGCTGCAACTGGTGCATTATAATATTCTTATGGTGACAGTATTTGTCTGGGGGAAAATTAGTACAATAGGGGGTGAAATGATTCCACAACACAGTTGATTGCTAATGTGCAGAGCAGTCTTGAAAAACAGAACTGCTCTCCAAGAGTTTCCAAAGGTGGACACCCTGTACAGTTGAGTTTCTTGTCTGAGCATTAGAAAATAACTGGTACTGTTGGTACTATTGTTTTTGTTATTGTTTTGAATAATCTGTCAGTTGTGTAATTGGTTTATTGAATCTTAATCATACAATGTGAAATGTGATAATATGTTTTAATTTGATAGAAAATGTTGTGGTTAACACTAAATTATTACAGTTCTTTTGAAGTGCGGTTGTTATATTTAAAGTGAAAACAAATCAGGATTATGACACTAGAAGGCCTACACCAAATTTAAAAACATGTTATATCTGCAGCAAGTTACCTGAAAGGATGTTAAAAAGGTTTTCTCTGCACCTGTGTGTGAGTTGCTAGATGTAACAATTAGTGATAAGAGGAAACAGTTTTATTTTAAAAAAAATACTGTATAATATATTATTATGATTATTATTATTGTTCAATGTAATTTTAATGGAGTAGATGCAGGTTTACTATTTTCCATCCAGTATATGTATACAGTCTTCAGATAGATGTCACTATTTGTACCTATGTAGAGAACGAGAGTGCAGGACCTGTGTATTCTACACTATAATATATATATATTATTATATATAACACATTGAAGTGTTTTGATCTTTCATTACATATCCTTTACTCTTAATAGTGTTGTATCAAGTTCCTGCATCTTCCTTATTCTCCTTCCTTATGTTTCTAACCTCATTTCCTTGCATGAGGAGGAAATTAACAGTACAAATGTCCTATAATGTGCAGAATTTCTAGTATTTGGGTCTGCAGAAACTCTTCCCTTAATGGCTTCATATAAAACATTCAAAATCCCTTATTTAAAGGTAAGTATATGTCCTATTATGTTACATTGACATTCTTAAATGCCTTTTATACATGCTCTCAAGAACTAATAAATTACATACCTGAGATCAAATTTATTGGCACTTAGCACGAGGTGGGGGATTAAGTTTGTCATCAGGTCCTCAATTGCGCATGTCTCCTTGGTGTGGTGACCTGGTACTGAGATTGAGACTGCAATTAGCAGGCTAAACAGTCTTCAAAGATTGGTCTGCATGGGCATTATGGGAGCAGTGCAAAGTACTCTGCTCTGTGCTCTGGAGGCACTTCTGTACCTTCCTCCCTTGCAGTTTGTTTAAGATCTGACATGGGTGAGGTTATACTACATCATACATACAAGGTTGAGGTTGGATAGTGGGTGATCATACCTGCTGAATGGGGACCACTCATTGATTATATGTCAAGACTTCAGGAGTCTCATCCTGTTATAAGGATGATATGAAGCCTTGTTTTAATGTTGAGAATAGGTTTGAAGTAGTCATGCCTGCCAAGGAAGATTGGGCCCAGAGAGGCCAGCACCTACTTATAGAAGGGTCTGCTGAATAATAATAATAATAATAATAATAATAATAATAATAATAATAATAATAATTTGTTCAGTATAGTGCATACATGCAGTTTATACACTGTGTGGCATACGGATGGCTCCCTGATGGATTCAGGTGTTTGCATGGGTGTCTGCAGCTTTTTACTAGGTTGTGCTTCTCTTGCAGGGAATGCTAAAATCTTCAGTTGAAGTATTTGCTATACTGACCTATGTTCAGTATATGCTACACTATCTCCCTGGATACAGAGCCAATTTTACTGTTTGCTCTGATAGCCAGCACACAAAGCAGTAAGAATGACAAGTAAGGTAGTATGGCTGAGCCTTTGTGACCAAAGTCTGGTCATACTTGTGTGGGTACCAGAACACTTGGTATTAAGGGGAATGAAATAGCAAACAATCTGGCAAAGAAGGGAGTGCAGTTCCCTTTTGTGGGACCGAACTCATCTTTGGAATTTCTCTCTGGAGAGTCCACTTGGTTAAAGAGAATGGATGTATCACAAACAGTGGTGAAGTGATCAAAGCAAACAGAGACCAGGCAAGCTAGAAAACTAATGGACAGATGTAACCCCAGATATAAATAAGTTCTTCTGCCTCCTAATTGTTTGCAAATGTGGCAAGTTGTTGGTTTTTTAACAGGCCACAACACCCTTTGCAAGCACCAACACATTATGGGACTCATGACGAGACCCAAGGCGTGGATGGTGTGGAGAGGAGAATGAGGCCTCTTCACACACATTGTGCACATATGCAGCTTTGCACAAGCAAGATGCTTAACTTTAGGCTCTATGTTTTTTGGGCATTGAAGATATTAAGAAAGTCACATCATGCATCTACTCTGTTTTATATAAAAGTGGACCTGGAATAGGCTAGTGCAGGGGAGCATAATGGACCTTTGTGGCCAAAGTGCAGGGCTTGGTATATTGGCCTACCCATTTTTCCATTCATTCATTCATACATACATCCATCCCTGCAGGATCAAGTTTTATACTTTGCTCTTGTATTAAAATGCCTTCCTAGTTGCAGCAAGCATATGCAGGATATTTGATACCCTTGTATTAAACCGTTGCATTAAAAGTTGAAGAATGTCAGTTAAAGCTAATACTGTGAATCTTGCACATAGTTGAATTGCTTTTTGTGGACTTCCACGTTTATTAAAATGTAGGTTGTAATACATACACTGAAGTATTATGGATGCTCTCACATTAGGAAAAATAAGCAAAATTTCTAACTTGGATTGACTTGTTAAACCTATGTAATAAGACTATAATCAACATTTTTCTGGTGTTTTTGATTTGGATAACTAACTGGTGCAAATTATGTATATGTATGTGTATGAGAGAGAGAATGTGAGTGTGAGTGTTTATGTTCCCCCCCCCCTTCCCAACCACTTCTAACATCTAATTTCATATTGGTGGCTTTCACTTTTGAAGCAAGAATTCTTTAGCAATGTCCACACATTTATAGTTCTTTGATCAGCTTCTATCGCTGTTGTATGTTATTTTATTACTTTTGGTTTTGAACATCTAATCACAAACACAGTTTCATTCTCACTTTTATATTTCCAGACTATAATCTGAAAAGGAAATAATCCTAACCAAATAAAAGTTTTCTGCTTCACCTGGGAAGAGAACCTGAGGCATTATAGTATTTATTGATTCAAGGAGCTGTCAACCCACAAATTGCTTTATATATGAACGTTGTTGTTGTTCTTGTTCTTGTTCTTCTTCTTGTTCTTCTTCTTCTTCTTCTTCTTCTTCTTCTTCTTCTTCTTCTTCTTCTTCTTCTTCTTCTTCTTCGACTTCTTCTTCTTCTTCTTCTTCTTCTTCTTCTTCTTCTTCTTCTTCTTCTATATAATTGTTAAAAATCTACAGGGGGAGCAGCTGCTCATACTGTTAACAAAATATTTCTTTTTTCAATCTCATCTGTTTCAAACAACTTAGGGAATGTGCATCCAAATTTTAGTGACTTCTGATTATGTAGTTTGCTGTTAAACAGCCACATACGAGGAACATTGAATCAAAAAGCACTAAGTGCATAAAAAGTTTTCAGGAGAAAGGAAAAACTGATATCTCCTAAATTTATTAGCGCTTTTTAAAGCTCTTCGTACCTAACTGTGATGCAAATGCCACTTTCCTTGCTTCACCAAAATCAATTTTGATTTAATACCACATTTACAATGAACAATGTTTAGGACTTAGTGCACTTTGAACCAGTTATACTGATATCATGAGCATTAAGGAAACATGACAAAAAATTATACTTAATGATTTTTTTATACACAATTTCAATTCAACATACAAAAGCAGTTTTATACCTGTACATTTTTTTTTAAAAGTGAGCCTTCAAATTTCATTTGTCACTTTTTCTGTAAACTCTTTATGTCAATGCTTCTTTCAACAAACACAAGTGTGCTTCTGTATTTAAATAATGCCCATTTCTTCCTCCAAACAGTCAAATTCTACTTCATTCTGATTTTCACTACAGAATGCAGACTCTTCACCCACAACCTTAATATAAAACTGCAGCTTGCCTCACATCTCCATTAACTCATGAACCTCTTCTGTAAAAGTGTGTGAACATCCTTCTTCTTTGCTTTGTTGACTCTGCTTTGGAGTGTTAAACCCTGGACATGTGGTATGCACTCAAACATAATTCCCCATTTAGTGGAGTTATGAGCAGTTAGAGGGGGGCGGCGCCGTGGCCGAGCGGTTAGACCGCTCGCCTCCCATCTAGGCGGCCCGGGTTCAATCCCAGGGGCCTGCATGTGGGATTTGTGGTGGACGAAGCGGCGTCTGGGCGGGTTTTCTCCGGGTTCTCCGGTTTCCCCCGCCGTTCATTCCACCAACTGCTCCATCATCACCTTTCCTTTCATCCATTTCACCAACATTTCGTTTCATCTACTTCCTTCATCCCATACCAGGCATCGGGCTGATCACCCATCCTGGATGCTCTGTCTGATCCATGAGTGTCTGCTCCTCGACGGGCCTCTGACCCCAGGCACCCGCTTGTAAGTCCTGGGGGGTGTAAGTCCTACATAAGAGGAGGGTAAACAGATAATGAAAAAAAAATGAGCAGTTAGAGGGATGGCAAAAGCTTCATTAGGTTTGGATCTTATTGCTGTATCTGAAAGATAATGCAAGAAAAAGAGAATACTTCTCGCCATTTTTTAAAACTAGCATGAAGGACAAAACAACACAGAAAGTCATCTCAGTATCCCTTGCAGGCATTATACTGCATTTATTTGCATGAGAGTAATACAATAAATACATTTTAATGATATGGCACAAGCTGTTTACTTCAGTTTTACTTGTTTGCTTTACTTTGTTTCCTGCATTTTCATTCTCTTTCTGCTGCCTCTACTGTTGCCTGCAACAATTATTTCATTATCCAAGCTTCCTTGATCTAAGACCTTCAAGTAAGAAGATTCGCTTTGTTCGTTCATGCATTCATTTAGCATGACATAATATTGCTAACAAGACCCAAGGAAGTGATATCAACACTGTTTGGCAGCAGTACGTGCATTTTTAGTTACACAGAATTCAAACACAGCAGTCAAAGCATGTATGTACACAGAGCGTTGCATAAGCATTTACTCGCTTCTATAAAATGGTGTATTTTGTTCTGTTTGTCTTGGTGGACTAAGCGCTTTCTGAACCAAATGCTGTATTTCAAAGCCATTTTACAATAGGAAGAAGCACTATTTGAAACAAATGGGATGCACAGATTGATTCAGTACTATCAAAATAGAGGGAATCTGTATAAAAAAGAATTTTGCTTGTAGGTGGACTTAGTGCATTTTGTTCTGATGCTCCTCGTATACAGAATGAGCCAAAAAACTATGAACCGCCTGCGCAGTGTTTTTCCTGTCCGCGTCCTTTGCGCTCGTCGTCTGCTGCTATCATAGAAAGGTGCAGATGAAACTATACAACATTTTTAAAACTACTTTTAAAGGCTTTACTTACCAATTTTATGAAAGGAGATGCTAAAGCTGGCCACCGTCATCCATTCATTTTTGGCACCTCTTTAGAAAACTATCCATCATGACCGATGTCGTCTAATGTTTCTTCGGTAAGAATCGAACGCCGTCTTTTAGATTTCTTAGCCTGAACACATCATGTGGTCTGAAATTTACTGTAAAGTTCATGGATTATTGTACGCCCTGGAACTTTTACACCTGGAAATCTTTCTACAAATCGTACTTTCACTTGGCGAGCTGACCGAGTTAACTGTTTGTGACTGAGTACAGGACAAAATAATAAATAACTCATAATAACTGAACCACATCACATCACTGTAAACTCAAAACTGCACAGCAAAATCACATCAGCATGACTTTGTTTATAGCAGCACTGCGTTATGTTTTTATCATATTTCCACATGCCCAGTGGAAAAACACCATGCAGCCGGTAATATTGTTTATAAAATACCCCTCTGGGGTAACTTAAAACATAAAGTGTACAAGGCGAACCCACACACACTGGAAGAATTAAAACAATATATCCGCCAGGAAATTTCTCAACGTGAGCTACGGCAAGTGATGGATAGTTACATAAAGAGGTGCCAAAAATGTATGGACAATGGCGGTGACCAGTTTCAGCATCTCCTTTCATAAAGTTGATAAGTAAAGCCTTTAAAAGTAGTTTTAAAAATGTTGTATGGATTCATCCGCACCTTTCTATGTTAGCGGCAGACGGCAACGAGCGCCGAGGACACGGACAGGAAAAGCACTGCGCAGGCGGTTCAGAGTCTTTTGGCTATTTCTGTAGTATCCAATGTAAAATAATTTAAATATTTACACATGCAGAGGAAGCAGGGCGGATACATAATAGTAGATAATATTTAATTTTATGTTGTCTTTGGTCATATGCTGCTTTTTTCGCATTAGTGCAGAAAGTATGTGCACCTTGTGCAGAATGAGGGGTGGGGTAAGAAAGCCTGTCTGTTGTGATGAACAAGGCCTGAATTGTCAGGGAGCCAGAATATATAAACAACCAGTTTGAAGTTGGGGAAAAAGAGAATTTATTTTTTTTAGAATTCTTTCTGGAGCCCCGTATATGTTTTGTGAAAATAAAATAATTTTATTTGTGTAAACTTGTCAATATTAGTTACCTTGTTATACTGTTACAAGTGCAAATTGTGTTATTTGTGCTGTAGTTTTACATTTGTATTGACTAGTGTACAATATAATGACATAATTTTTGTGTAAACACACCTGTTTAGATCATGATTATCAATGGCTTATAGCTTTCACCTTAAATAAAAATGATTTAAAACAGGGTTGACAGAGAAAGGAAGAGAAATAAAAAATTCCAGCCTTCTATCATGCCCAAAACAACTATTAAAATTAGTATGAAAGCATATTAACTTTCAATCAGGAGTATATTTCCTCAAAAGTTTACTTTTTATTTTAGTGAAATATCAGTTTTTTTTGCAATAAATAGTGTACACTTTTAATGAAAATTTGACAGCAAGTACAGTGAAATATGGCAATTCAAATGTTTTTAATTAAAATTATTCTTTAATTCAAACTTTTCCTTTGTACCCTTGAATTTGCAATGTAAACAGTGCATAAATATCGTCTTTTATTTGAACATAATTATGTTTAATTTGAAGCAATGATGCTGAGTAATGGAATGTGGTAAAGCAGGAGGTAACTCCACCATGACAATAAGCAAACTTCTAGCTCTAAAACACAAATGTTAAACATTAATACTTTTTCTGCTTTCGAGAATTGAGAGACATGACAATGGACTACCTCGGGTGACTGTATACTGTACTCCACTCATAAGAACATCTCTGAGAGAAATTTGTAGAAACAGCAACTACAGTGATAGAAGAGCTTGAGTGTGGCTCAAATTCCAATATATCAACAAGGCTTACACATCTCTTAGAAAACATGCTCCTGTTCCTCCAACTCTCTATAAACAATGTCCTCATGGCAAACTTATGTTAGAATGATTTGTGACATCATTAGGCCTATAATTGTGTATTGTTGTTACTACAGTATTCTACTTTTTGTATTACCTACTCAACTCACTTAGAATACATGTTATATAGATTGCCTTTACTATGTTTTTAATTTGGAGTTTTGGATAATTTGAATATTTTCTTAGACCCTTCATATTCAAATTACACAAGTTTTGTGTATTATGATGCTTACCTTGAACTTCTCTATGCATGAATTTTAAGACTGACTTCTTTTTAAAAAATTATGGATGTTTCAGGATACTTTTATTTTAAGAATTAAAACAAACAATTAATAAAGATATATTTTCATAATTAATTTGTCAATAAAGCTAGTGTATACAAGCATTCATGTAACTTTAACACGTATCTCAAGAATTTCATTTCAACATTATTTAATTCCTAATGACTGCAAGTGTAACCAAAAATGTTTATTAAATATATAGGTATATTTCCAAACACTACTGGTACTATACAGTTCCAACTAAGTATAATCTACAATAATCTCTAATACATTTATAATACAATTTTAACCAAATTTGGATGAATAGAAAAATAGTTGAGTGTCTCCTCAAGAAAATTTTATTATTTTGTCATTTTTGAAATACATAAGAAATGATAGCTTCTTTTTGTTACAAAGACACTCATACAAGGCAAACAGAAAGTATGGAATACTGTTTATAAATCTGGAATTTGAATGTTTCTTAAAATGTTAAATGCCTCATTTTCTGGCTGATTCTACTTAATATTTTACAAATAATTTGGTAGGTTTCTAACCTTAGGTTTTTTGGGAAATACAAAAATGTGCCTCTGCATTTGGCAATCTGTACTTTCTAATTTTCCCTACCTTATTCAGAGAAGGTAAATTAACTGAAACAGAGTAGCAGGAAGGAACATTATAGTTGATTCATAATGAAACTATTGTATGAAAAGGCATTTGACAATTTTTGTAAAAGGTTTGGATGCTGTGGCAGTTTGGCGCTTACTATAAACAATTGTTATAAAGGTAAGAGCAGCCAGAAAGGCACAACATTTTTTTAAGAGTAAAAGTACTTTGTACATAGTTGAGAAGAGAGTTAAAAATATAAAAATAAGCATTCCTTACTATTCAAAAAAGAAATGTGTCTTTTGATATGCTCTGTACACCAGAGGAGGCAAATATTCCAAATTATCTGCTAAGTATTAAGTGATCTAGGTACATAATTCCAGTAAATGTAGCATTTAAGATTGTTAAGACACATTTAACTTTTAAGTTATAAACCACATTCCATCTTTTTGTTCACTTTGTAAGTTAATTTATAACTGTTATGCTTCTATCTTCCAAATCCTGAAAGTTATATAAAATTAAAAAACACAGCTTAAAAACTAGGTACTACCTACCTCTCTTTATAAAGAAAAACAATTTAACAAAAGAAATAAGCAGAACAAAATCCTTCAAAATCCACAGTTTTTACTTTTGAATTAAATAGGTACTGGCATGATAATCCACTTATTGGATTTAAACACTGAGCTTTGTTTCCCTAATTTAATTTTGAAACATGCTCGCATTCATTCGTACTTTTTTCATTACTGAGGGTAGGAACTAATACTAATTAAAGAAACATCCCATCATGAGATGCGAATCAAACTCGTAACCTCTGAGCTGAAATAAACTTAAAAAATTGGGACTGAGTTGTAGCTGTAGTAACCATTGAGTATGCACGAACGGAGGGGCCCCAGCAACTGGGGCAAAAGCACAGCAAGTAGGTCGCAATCTCCTTTTCGCTTCTACGGACCCCTGGGAGGGAGATATGAGGGGAAAGACCCGAAGGGCTACCAGATCCGGTGATGACGGGCGCATGCATGGACGGGGTCCCTAACATTTCCATCACTACCGCATCCGACGCCGGCTGGGCCCTCCCACAAGCATCTTAGCCCCCAGCGGGCTCTGGGGCCCACTCAGAGGCGGGTCTTAACTGAGCAGTCCCGCAACAATGCCAGGCAAGAAACCTCTACAAAGCGCGCATCCACCACCCAGCCGCAACCCGTCGAACACCGTCGTCTGCTCCTACCACTCTGAAACAAATGACAATGAAGGGGATGATAATGAAGAGCAGGAAAGTTGTGGTGGAAGAGGAACCCCCCCAGCATTCGCCTGCCGAAGTCTCAGACGTTACCGTTGTGCCACCTCTCTCGATCTAACCAGTAGGTACTGGAGTGTCTTTGGAATCACTTTAGCTAGAATAATTATTATTATATTTATGTTATAATCAACCGATTTTTTGATGGATTGTAGTAATATGATCCTTAATAAGAGAGAGCGAGCAATTAACTGATACAAATTCGAAAAACAGGAATCCATTTTGATTCCTTGAATGATATCAATGTTCGTTAAGAAAACGTGCAACAGACGATTCTATGATCAAGAAGTTTGTTTATGTAACAAATAAAATGATGGGGCAGAAAAAAAAACAAAAAATGAATTGGGTGTTCCGAAGCCTTTAGAAACGCCACGATCGTTACAAATTTGCACATTTGCTAGATGGGAGGTGAACGCTTATCGATATAACTTAATGTTTGATAACCATGGAACCATTACTAGCCCATCCTAGGTAAACAAAAGTCATTCCCCAGGTGAGGCTCGAACTCACAACCCCGGCATTACTCGGTATCTGTCATATAAGTACCGTGCGCTAACCGATTGCGCCACTGGGGAGGGTGAGGCTAGTCGGCCTTAGTACTATGGAAATAGCTTACTATGCTGGAATATAAGCATCAAGTTAATTATATGTTGTTTTATACCTCAAACCTTGAGAAACTACAGAATTAATTAGCAATGGTATTGTTTTTTTTTCCGTGAAGGAAAAAATAAAATAAAGGTCCCACCGAGATTTGAACTCGGATCGCTGGATTCAAAGTCCAGAGTGCTAACCATTACACCATGGGACCGAACGTCTGTTTGAAATTTAAGAGCGAGAATTCTAATGCAAACTGTAATACTTGACTAATAGGATTACATCAATCATGCATATTATATATACCTGAAGTTCATTGTTTCAGAGCTAAATGACACAGTATATGGATTGGCATTTCACAAAATAGATTCGCAACTCTGCAATTTATTTAAGAGAAGTTTATATTTAATGTAATGTGTTGCAACATAATGCAAACCACCTTGCACGGATTTGATTATCATTTGAATTTCACCAACTGTTTTAAGGACATTTTGTAATATCTGTAGGAACATTTGTAAGAGAGAGAGAGAGAGAGAGAGAGAGAGAGAGAGAGTTTATAAACCTGGTTTCCTAACGTACAAAATATTAGGCATAAGTAATAACAAAGTGAGGTTAAATGTGACAAGTGAAGATATTTCAAAATTGCTTTAGCGCGAAACTCGAATCTTCATCGCCGTTGTGCCCGAGACACTAACAATGTCTGAATCAGACGACATCAGCGACGAGCTGCGAAATTTCACTGGAGCATCGGATATTACTGAGAGCTCTTTAGAAGAAATTTCTGTTGTTGCAATTGTCGAGAAAGTCAACAAGATATGGGCACTTCTTCAGGTGGGTTTGTTGAACACAGCACATTGTTTATTTTGGGGACTCTGTGTCTCTTTTCCATTGTTAGCTGAGTGTGGAAAATGAGTAGCAGTTTTCACGTATTTAAGAAACTGAAGAGATTTCTTTCTAATCATATACTAAGATTTACGACATTATTTGAGGAATATTGGAATAGGGTAGCACACACAAAACCTACAATTAAAAGTGCATTAAAACCACCTTTAGAAACAAGTAAGGAGATGTATCCTCAGAATACCTTAAACTTAACAGTGCAATATGTAAGACAGAATTCATTTGTGCAGTATGTTGACCTCTAACCAGTGTTTCTTTGGTTTTTTAGGTAAGACAATTAACAAGTTTCCCATTTGACAAACTTGTTAACTGTACTACTTTTGTTATAATAATAGACTAGTAGCTTATCTGGCATTATTCTGGTACCTACAAGCATGCAACTGTGGGTGAACTTACTTAGAGATGGAGGGGAAGTAACCTCTACCTCCGCTTCTTCTTCTACTTAATAATGCATTAGAGATTTCTATAGCAATCTGTTTATCCTGTTTGTGCTACCCTTTGATCTTCCAATATTTCTTTTCTCTATTGGTTTATAATTCTTAAAATGGAATGGTAGTCTAGTTTTTTTGAAGATGACTTGTCCACTTAGTTTTATATTCTTTACTTTTTTCATGCAGAGTGTATACATCTAGTTCTCTTCTTATATCTTCATTTCTTTTGTGATCTGTTCTCTTATATTCTGCTACTGCTCTTAAGAATTTCATTTCTATACTTTGAGTCTCCTATTGTTTTTCTCTGTCATAATCCATGCTTCACTCCCAGGTGGTAGAATTAAAAATTTAGGATGCAATTTATCATATTTTAATACTTGCTAGTATATTTATATTTTAAATAAAAAAATCAGTTTCCTATGATATATTTTTATTTTGCATTTGTTTATGCATATATACAAAATTATCTCATATAAATAAATTGGCTCTTAGATGAACCACAAGTATAATCATTGACCCACACTAACAATACAACAACAACAATAATAATAATAATAATAATAATAATAATAATAATAATAATAATAATAATAATAATAATAATAATAATAATAATAATCACATTTATAATTTAACATTCTTTAATGTTCAGGTCAGACAGTAAATGAAAGAAATGGGTGAGCTCAAATAAGTGCAGGGCCCATAGAGCCTGTAGTTACCCAACATTCTTCTTCTTGGATCCAAGGAAAGCTTCAGATCCAAAACTGTTTGATCAGTAGTTTTTCATGCAGCAAATACTTGATCTCTTTCCCGATATGGATGTGTATAAATGTCCAACGTAAAATGAGTACTTTTAGAAAATGTTTAGAATATTTTAGGTGTTTGTTTTGTTATTTTCATATTATACTAGCCTTTAACAAAAAGTAGAAGTATCTGTAGCTTATTTTATATCATAAACATATTAATTTATTTCAATGGTATTGTAGTGTTTATTATTATTATTATTATTATTATTATTATTATTATTATTATTATTATTATTATTATTAGAACAAAAAGCAAAATCCATGCAACTGCAGTCAAATGTAAACCTGTCATTAACCATACATGCCATCATACCGGTTATTTTACATGGGCTCTCCCCATCCTTTACCACAAGCACATTTGACTCTAGTTACTGGTACTCAAGCTCATGGTGTTCGGCTTTGAATGGATGGCCAGTTCATTTCACCTCGGCTTAACCATAATGGCTATTTGAATTGCTTACATTTAAGTGCCTGTTAAAGGGATATAAAATGAACTTAGGTATTAGAGAAAGAGCAGCATATGTAGCAAAATAATTTGTACCATGGCCATTGGGCAATGGGTTCATTTGCTTTGCCCAATTCTAAAAGCTGTGAATTCACTGAAAATCAAAACTGAGTTAAAGGCAGCATCTTGTAGAAGATGCCATTTGATTGATGAAACATTTTCATAAGGCATTCCAAAATTGTTAACTCCAAGTAATTTTTATAATTTAAACAAATTCTATAAATAATTTATTTATATGAATGTGCTACGAAATGAATAAAGGCATAATTTTACATAAAAGATGTAATGGAAGTTGGGTTATAGATACAGGGTGGGAGGGTATTTATCATATTCACACAGCATTTTGTAAGATGGTTCTGGGATTATGCAGCTCCTAATGAGTTAAGCCCTAGTTGAATTGAGAGGAGTTGGTTGGAGAGGTAGTAGTTAAATGTATATTGAAATATTGGCATAAGATTGAATCAGGGGAAGACAAAATGTCAAAGATTATTTATGGATACAACAGAAAGCAAAATGGAAAGGCAGTTGGTTAGTTCAAATAAAGAAAATAGTTCAGGAACTTGGAATGTATGAAGTAGATAATCAGCAGATAATTAACACACAAGGATTATGGAATAAATGGAAATCAAGGAATGATGACATAATTTGGACTATACTAGCAGATAAGTATAAGCTTTGAAATATTATAGGAAGTTTAAGAAAGTAGGGGTAGGAAAAATAAGATGGATGTTTGCAATAAAAGGGATAGGGGAGAGCAGGTATAATGTGGATAAGTAGGCTACAAGCAACAAAAGATGTACCTAGTGAAAATATAATAAAGACCTTCACTATATAATATACTGTCCAGAAACTAAAATATAGAACAAGAAGTGGGATAATTTGTAGACAAAATTTTGGCATTAAAATATTTTGGAATTAGTGGAAAGGAATTTTTGGAACAATCTGGCAACTTTGTAGGGAAAGTGGTGGAGGAAAGTAATTAAGACAAAGGAAGAATTTAATGATAGAGATAATGAAGAAAGCAAAGAAACAGAGATGGAAAGATGACGTTTCATAGGAGAAACAAAATATTAATGTCCACTTTTAGTAAAATGCGTAATTAGAGTGAAGTAGGATCTTGTATACAACAACCAGGTCATTTATTGTATGGGAACCAAAAATAACAAGCACTCCAAAAACAGTGAAATATATATATATATATATTTTAAACAAATCTGACCTTAAAAATAAAGGTTTGCTACTTGACATATAGTAACTCACATTCTTTTATTAAAATACACAAGCATTGAAGGATTATACTTATAAGGAATGAAAACCAATGGTTAAAAGAGGAAAATAAAATTGGATAAACTTTTTTATGTTAAAAGACAAACTGTACAAAAATTGTGATTTTTATCTTTCATTCATTTTAAATTCTGTGTTTACCATATAAAAGATAAAGCCAGATTATTTTTTAATGGATGCAACAATGTCATCCTGTAAGAGCTTATACCTTTGTCTCCATTGGACAAATGATTTTGGAATAGCTCTGAAAAACAGACCAGTGACCTCCTTGTTACAGATGTTGTTTGTCATACAGAAAAACGGAATGATCAGCTCATATGTATCCATTTGTTCGTTTGAGGAGTCTCAAATCTGATTGTGGGATCAAGATCTCAGTTGAGCATTTTTTTGCTATCAATAGCAATAATGTCTATTTAAGGGTTACTTCTGCTAGCACAGAATGTTCTTCTTAAAACTGTAAAATAAATGTGTAGAGATAAATAAATAAATAAATAAATAAATAATTCATAAATAAGTAACTCTATTTAAAATTAGAGTTTTATATGCCAATAAACAGGATGTTAGCATGCATAGATTCAAAGAAAGTAAGCCGCTTTTAAAGGTATAGAGCTAATAAAGTTTCCATTTTATACAATTAAATCATATTAATAATAATGATGCCACAAATATTTTAAAATTTAAGTTTTGTTTGTTTAGAACATGAAGAATAAATTATTCATTCACTCAAGTAGTGAAGATGCCAATCTGTAAACTTCTTTCTCATTTCAAAACAGGCATTTTTTTTTCTTTCTTTTCTGTTTTCTGAAAAATTGTTGTAGCTGAACTTCATGAGGTTTAAAAGTGGGAATCCCTTTTATAAAAATCCATTACATTGAACTTGTTCTCAGTTAAGGAAGAAGCTCAATTACATCAAAGGGACCAGAAATAAAGGGAATTACAAATAAAATTTGCCAGACTGTGCCCTAAAATATTATTCCTTCAGCTTTAATCTTTCAACATATATACAATTCCAACAAACATAACTGTGCACAGCTGTGTAGAAATTAGCAGAGGATACTCACCTGCTTTGAATTCCTGGCTTTAGTTATCTCCTGGATAAGCCAGGTAGAGTATGAAAAAAAGTCTACTGACATATGAACTTACTTTGAAGAATGGAGCAATTATGAGATTTATTCTGACAAACTATTTTCTAGAAACTGAGATACTCAAATCAGGACTATATTAATTTTAAATTCATTTGGAACAGGGGTTGGTTGGGAAATTCGAACTAGGCACTGATACTTACATAAAATTTCAGAATACATATCTTAAATATCTAGCACTGAATAACAAATCAACTCAAAATTCCTTCCATATATATGCTTGGTTCATTATGAGCTATCATACAAACAGTTGTTTAGTGGATATCCCTTTAATTTATATTTAGAGCATGCTTTAAGGCATTGACAATTTTTTCAATATCAGGGGTAATGTGTTAAACAGTAATATTCTCTAGCATTAAAGTTTTCTGTTATTTATTTTTGGTTATACCTGCTTTGTCTAAACAGTTATGATTATTTCTCGTATATTATTATTATTATTATTATTATTATTATTATTATTATTATTATTATTATTATTATTATTATTATGTTTGTACAGCCCTCTTTAACTTCTATGATCATATCAGGGGCTTTGATGGGAGAAATAACTGTTAGTATTTGTAACTTGATAAACTATAGATCTTTAATGCTGAGTTTATGCACTTTTACTATCAAATGCATGCACATTCACTCCACATTTATATTTCCAGACTCTGTGCAGGATAGGGAATGATGGGAATTATTCTATTAACATAAAATTCCTCTCTCTCAGCTGTGATTCCATCTGGGGCGAGAAGTCAGAATGCTGACTGTATGACAACAGAGATACTTGATTATTTTTTTGTAAATGCTTGCTACAGTATAGTTCTGTAAATGTACAGTGAATAAATGGTAATATACTTTTAGTTGAAATGAATTGCATATTTATTTACTACTTAATACAATTTATGAGTATGCAAACAAAGCAACAGAATAATTTTTTGCAATTACATCAACTAAAGTGCTTAATCTAAATTTATAATCTACGTTCTAACATCCATCTATATGAGGCCTCCTTACACACATCCCCAGGTTTATCTGTACAATGAAACCCCACACTCTTTACATGCCACTATTTACACTGTTTTATCAATTATATCCCAATTCTCTCATCTTTCTTAACTGCCTAATTGATTTCTTTCATACTTTTCCCAAATATTCTTCCATAATTTTGTTCCCTGTTTACTCCCCTATCAGTCAGCATTTTAAGTGCTATAATTTTTTTCTGTAATTTCTTCCACTTTATTTCCTATATACCCTTCCTCCTTCTTTTCATCCCATCACATTCTAATAAACAGTGGAATATGTTTTTAATTAATGAGGACACTTGCTACCTTGCTTTTGTGTTATATATCTGCCCAACACTTTTTTGTTTTGTTTTGTTTGGGTTCAAACCCGGCAGAGGACAATGGATTCTTTCAGGCGTAAAAATCCTTACCATGGCTTCCTTTGGAAAGGAAGTAAAGCTGGTGGTCCTGTGTTGTAAATTTACGGTATGTAAAAGAACCTCAAGCGTGATAAAGAGGCCTCTGAGGAAAATTTCTGGTCTTTCATGCCTAACATAGAGTGGGATGCTAAGAGCCATAGTAGTTAAAGAGCATCCATAAATAAAACTCAGTTTAATTTTCTTTTTTGTTTTCATGTTAAGAATCCTGTTGAAATGGGTTTATGAAGCTCTGCTCCATATTTCAGTCGTGCACTAAGTAGGATAAATGCATCAAAGTAGATTAATTTTGGAATTTGTAGTATTTCCATCCCCACTATTGATATAAAAATAACATTATATGTGTTCAGTATGTTCTGTTTATTTTAAATGATGTTCTGCATGATGTCTATAAGTTTATGTATGTTATTCTTGGACAATATTCTTATTTTTAACCTGCAAGCTCACATTACTGATGTTTTTACTTAATCTGTTGAACTGTATTCATTGTGACAGTATTTAGAACATAAATGTGAACATTATTTAATTTATAGACAGAGTATTACCTTTTTGAGGTTGCTAAATGTTGATTTATTGTCTTTCAGACATTCTCAAGGAATATGAGTATTTATTGCTCCTTTGGGAATAAGAATGCATGACTTTTAATTTAGAATAGAGTACTGTTGCATATTACCACATTTTAATACATATGAAAATTCATGGAGCTTATTATTTCAACTATTGGTACTGGATACCAGTGAAACAGGATCAACTGAACACACCACCTTTCACAAAATAATTCCATTGAGACAAATAGTTTCATTCTACTTACAGTTCTTTAATGAAATTCATTCTGTGGCTGAAACATTAGTATGCTGGTTTCTCAATCTAGAGATCTCAAGTTTGTTTTCCAAACAAACTTGGAGCAATACAATTTTTTTAGTTAAAATCTTTCCCTAACCTTTATAGCATGGAAATACAAATTAAGAGAGAATTAAGTGCATTTTAAAGGAATAATGTGTAAACCTAAACCAAAACAAAAGAAAAGGGTACGGGAAGTAAAACTTAGCAATAGTTTCTAAAGTCCCAGAGTAGTTAAAGGCAACATGTGTCTGAATTAAGGTGGCCATGGTTTTGAAACAAGAAAATGGGACATTTTAAATTTTTCTCAATGAAACAAGGTACAAAGAGAATGCGTAAAATTGTTTTGTCATAAATACTAAGGTTTCGAAACTAGTAATAAATTAAATAATATGTAACTTACATATACAGTAGCTCTGAATTCACTCCAGCCGAACAATCCTGTAGAATTATTAGTGCAGGAGTTATTCGTCATTGATATTTTACTGATGAATGGATCGTCTTCAGTAAGTCCACTTTACCACACAACATTTTGTAAAAATTTACACAAGTGATTAAAGTTCACCTTAGTAATCAAACATAGCTTTCAGAGTCTGTACTGAAAGAGTGTTCTTGTCATTTTACCACAAACCATTCACATGAGAAAACACTCGTTCAGTGGGGGCGTTTGTTCCAGGTAAACAACAAAGAAATTCTATTATTTTAAGAAAACTGTTATTAGGCACATTGTTCATGTTGCAATGTAAAATAATTTCTAACCCAACAGTCGCTAGATAATATTTTTTCCAGTTTCTATTTTTCTAATATTTTCAGTGATATATATTGTTTAATATACACATACGCATCATACAGACCAGTATCGTCTATTATAGTTGAAGGAGCCATTTCAGAATGAAATCTTTAGTCTTTTGTATATCCTTCCATTGGGGCACTCCTGCCTTAAGTGTTACCCAAATGCAGTCCTGCAAAGTCTCAATGGGTTCAAGCCACTTATTTAAATATTCAGCTGCAGTTTGATAAAATGTATGGACATATTGTTCAAATTTTGCAATTTATGATGATAAATTCTCATTTTCCAATTTACCAAGAATTGATTTGACAGCTGATGTTATGAAACAATCTTCACCCTTGGAAACTAAATTAGCTTTTAAATCATTTAACACAGAAATTACTTCAGAAACTGTAATTGTTTGACCCTCTACTCTTTGAACTGCAGTGTGAAAAGTTTATGCTTGGTTGTGAAGAAAGTACAGCCAAGCTTCTGATAAAGGATTTTCAAAGAATGATTTGATAACAAATGGAGATTTATTTTGAGATTCAAAATATGATTTCAGAGGAACAAACATAGTCAGAAGATGTTTGACCACAGGAAGTAAAGCAAGTCCCTTGTTTTGCTATACATTTAAACTTGTTTGTACTCTGGTCTGCAAATTGACAAAATTCTTTAAGATTTTCAAACCTTACAGTATACACATAGAAATAAGAATATATTTTAGAAACAATGCCTTCAATATCAATAGGAAGGGCATCAGCAGCCATCTGGATAGTATTGTGGATTATATGAGCAGAAAACCCAACACCAAATATGTTATGAATGACCTAAATCTCCTTTCAGTTTTGTGAAGATGTTGTTGATACCCTTTCTAGATACACATCCAATATTGCAATTCCTATTATCTGCACAAACAGCGTTTGTTTTTTCTTTTAAGTTGTTATTTTTCAAACACTCACTCAAAAATGTAGCAATGATTTCTGAAGTTTCTCCAGGCAAGGATTTCAGATCCAGTATTTTAACTTGAATACCCTCAGCAGGATTAAAGTACCTAACAAGCAATGGAAATATTTTTACGGCCTATGGTTTGAAGCATCCATCAGTATTGAAATAAAATTAGCTTTCTGTAAATCAGATTCTAGTTGAGAAATGGCAAATGGGGTTAAAACATTTAATATAATTGCCTCAGTTTTGCTATGGCCACAAGTAAATTTTATTTCAAAAGTGCATTGATAAGTTTAGAAATACAGTCCATTGATCTGAAAGATTGGTTGTGGTGGACAGTATGGTAAGCGAACACTCCTTTAACAGCTGCTAAGTTCATATTTTTATCACCAAAACTTTCACTTAAAAAAAAAAAAATTAGTCAATACGGTGCTAGAAGAATCACTTGTGCACACCATTCTTTTATGTTTTTCACTGTTTATATGTTGTGATATATCTGATCGCCCCCCCCCCCATGACTTATACTGAAAGTAGATGCACACTTATTGCATTGAACATCTGTATCAGAATTTTTTTTTTTTTTAATGTATGGGTATTCCTTTTGTAGGTCACTATTAAAAACACACTTCCTTTTTGGCGGTGGCATTTTATTAATTTCAAGTGTTTAAGCACTCGCAGTTTATAAAAGTTCAGTGTATTTTATTATTTCACAAATGCAGAACACAGTACTGTCTTCTACCAAAGTCAAAACTGTAATGAATTTCTTTTGACTCAAGCATATGCGTTTACGGTTTTTGTTATTGTGGCATTCACATCAAACAAGTGATTGTGATTTGTTTGTTGATAACTCCGACCAGCATAGATCAATTGGTGTCCGCAACTGTACTTTTTCAATCAAAGTCTCCACATGATTTCATGTGTATATGCATTGTAGGCCCATAATATAAACAGCACTTTGCATTGTCAGTTGTTAACATTTTTAAATTTTTCATCAAACTGATGCAAAACAGGACATTTTGAATTTTTGAGAGGTATAGTTAATGGCATTTTATGCCATTAAGTATTGCCACAGGCGGCGCCATGGCCGAGTGGTTAGACTGCTCGCCTTCCACCGAGGCGGCCCGGGTTCAATCCCAGGGACCTGCATGTGGGATTTGTGGTGGACGAAGCGGCGTCTGGGCGGGTTTTCTCCGGGTTCTCCGGTTTTCCCCGCCATTCATTCCACCAACTGCTCCATCATCACCTTTCCTTTCATCCATTTCACCAACATTTCGTTTCATCTACTTCCTTCATCCCATACCAGGCATCGGGCTGATCCCCCATCATGGCTGTTCTGTCTGATCCATGAGTGTCTGCTCCTCGACGGGCCTCTGACCCCAGGCACCCGCCTGTAAGTCCTCGGGGGTGTAAGTCCTACATAAGAGGAGGGTAAACAGATAATGAATGAATGAAGTATTGCCACAAAAAAGGGTCATTTTGGTGTACTGTTTCTACCTTAAAAAAGCTAGCACAGAGACTCAAAAAAAGAGACTGTCCCAGTTTAATACAGGATGTCTGGTTACCTTAGTCTAAATTAATAAAGCAAACTGTAAAATAAATGTAATAAACTTACATACATTTCATGATCAAATTTTATATATGCACAAAAGAGAAATAAATAAATGAATATAAGTTGTATGCTTTTGTTCAAATAGAAATTGGCCACGAGAGCATTTAAATTTGTTTTGCTTTGAAGCAGTGTAAATATAGAAATATTATTAGAGATAGAATATTTCTAAATATTAATGTTTTAGTTAATATATATTTTTAATTTGCTCACAAAGGTCTAAAAATAAATTATATAACGTTTTATATTTTGAATGCTTTACCCAAATAGATTTTATTGTTTTCATATTTTGGCAGAACATTATGTGATTATCTGAATTCCAGCTGCCTCAACAAAAATAATTATTTTTTCCCCCATTTTCCAGGCCACAAATGATAACTTAGATGCTTGTGACCTGCTTTTGGTGGGATGCCGGCCACAAGATGAATCAACTGCACCAAAAAGCCCCCAGAAGTTGGTGAATGGAAGCACACATAGTTCTACTTCTGCAGCAGAAGATTATAAACTAGAGAGTGTTATATCATCTTCTGCTCTAGCTTCTCCTTTATTAACTGTTCACAGTCAAATGCCATTAAGTATATCAAATCCCAACCAGACTTCTAGTTCATATGTGCAGTCTCATGGAGTAGAAGCTGTTACATCAACTTCTGTCCATGCTTCTAGTCTAACACTGCAGGATCAGATAGCTGCAAATGTTACATCAGCTTCTGCACAAATCTCTAGTCTGATTATTCAAGATTGCACAGCAGAAAATGTAATCTCAAATACTGCACAAGATCAAATGACTATAAATGTAAAATCAGTTGCTATACAGACTTCTAGTCCAGTTCTCCAAACTTCTTATGCTCAGACTTCTAGTTTAACTGTACAAGATGAAAAACCTGTAAACTTAAAACCAGCTTCTACCCCATGTTCAAGTGCAGTTCAGAATCTCAAGCTAGTGGATGTAAAATCAGCATCTGTGCAGACCTCTTATCCAATGCCACAAAACTGGATGTTTACAAATTTAATCAATGTAAAGTCATCTTCTGTACAGACTTGTAGTCCAACTCCACGAGATCAGACATATATTTCTCAACAGATGTCTTGTCAGGCTTCACAAAATTGGATGTATGTTGATGCCAAATGTATTTCTGTACAAACTTCTAGGCCATCTCCACGAGGTTGTATCTGTGTTGATGCAAAATCAGTTTATGGTCCAGCTTCTCAAGATCTGACAAGTACTGATGCAAAGTCAGTTTCTTCACTGATTTCTAGTCCAGCTCCACAGAATTGTGTTGATGCAAAATCAGTTTCTGTACAGACTTGTAGTCTAACTCCAAAAGATAAGGCAAGTGTCAATGGAAATTCAGTTTCTGTACAGACTTTTCAGACATGTGTTGCTGATCCAAAATCAGTTCCTACACAGACTTCTAGTCCAACTTCACAAGATAGGACAAGCATTGATGGAAAATCAGTTTTTCTACAGACTTCTTGGACATGTGTCGATGCAAAATCAGTTCCTGTACAGACTTCTTGGACATGTGTTGATGCAAAACCAGTTTCTGTACAGACTTCTTGGACACATGCTGAAGTAAAATCAGCTTCTGTTCAGACTTCTTGGTCACATGTTGAAGTAAAAGCAGTTTCTGTACAGACTTCTCAGACATGTGTTTATGCAAAATCAATTTCCATACAGACTTCTTGGACACATGTGGGCACAAAATCAGTTTCTGTACAGACTTCCACACCAGCTCCACAAGGTTGGATAAGTATTGATGTAAAGTCAGTTTCTGTACAAACTTCTAGTCCAGCCCCACAAACTCAGACAAGTATTGATGTAAAGTCAGTTTCTGTACAAACTTCTAGTCCAGCCCCACAAGATTGGACAAGTATTGATGTAAAGTCAGTTTCTGTACAAACTTCTAGTCCAGCCCCACAAGATTGGACATGTATTGATGTAAAGTCAGCTTCTGTACAAACTTCTAGTCCAGCTCCACAAACTCAGACAAGTATTGATGTAAAGTCAGTTTCTGTACAAACTTCTAGTCCAGCTCCACAAACTCAGACAAGTATTGATGTAAAGTCAGTTTCTGTACAAACTTCTAGTCCAGCTCCACAAGCTCAGACAAGTGTTGATGTAAAGTCAGTTTCTGTACAAGCTTATAGCCTAGCTCCTCAAGACTGGACATGTCTTGGTGCAGAATCAGTTTCAATACAGACTTGTAGTGCAGCTGCAGATTGTCAAGTAGTTGTACATAAAAAATCAACTTCTGCACAGACTTCTGGTCTGGTTTCACAACACTGGACATCTGTAAACAATGAACCAAAACTTGCTAAAATGTCTATTCCATCCATACAAGATAAGAGGCCAGTAAATGTATCATCCAGTTTTTCACAGACTTCTGGTTTTTCTGTTCATTATGAGCCATTAGTAAACTTAACTTCAACTTCTACACAGGCTGCACTGGATTTTTCACCTATGAATAGAATATCAACTTCTGCACAGACTTATTTTCCAGTTATGCAACACATCATATGCAAAGAAGAAATGCCAACTTGTTTTTACTCAGAGCACACAAATATTAGTGGAGAAAACTTGTGTGCATCCACGCTGCACAGAACAATGAAAGCACCAAAAATTGTATCACCAGCACAGAATGCAGGAGATAAGCCTAGATCTAGCTTTCTCCAGAATGAAAACTGTACATCAAAACATACACAAACAAGGTTGTTTGATTCCTCAGCTTGTACACAGACAAATACATTACTCTGTCGTAGTACAGCAGTACAGGCAACCTTGTATTGCAACAGTTCTACACAGACAAGTACTGCAGTAGCTTGCCAAACAGAGAAATTAAAGGTGAGTATCAAAGTTACATCCTTATTGATCTGTAGAATTTATAAAATAAACTTTAAGCATGAAACTATCAGGTAACTTTTATATTGCATAGAGCCAGGCAGCTTGTCTCTTATGATCCATCATTGTCAAGGCAGGCAAGTGAACCAAGAATGCTGTTTCCATGAACAATATTACCAATACTATAGTATTGAGAAAGAACAACATCTTATATCGTGTTATATGCAGTCATTGTAATACATAGCTCAAAATGAAATATAATAGGTAATTTCAAGACTGGATGACATAGTGGGATATATTGGAGTTGGGCATTCTCCCCTTTTCGTAAAGCACATATATAGCCAAAGCATGTTTATGATAGAAAATTATGCAACTTTTTAGTTTAATTGACCAAAGTTTTTAACAGTGTCTGGAGTCAGGAAATACTTTTGTGTTACTAATATCTCTGCTCTTATAACTTTTTAAACATTTTCAGCACCATAATACACATTTATAATGTTTATGTTACGGGGCTGAATCCGATTTGCGAGTGGTATAACACAGCAATGAGTTAAATCTAATGACGTATATGACTCACAAGTGGAGAGTTACAATAAAGTAGATTTTACAGCATGAAATAAATTGGCAAATTATTATATTTTTTAAATGAAGAATATAGGAAAATAAGTGAAGCATGTGAGAACAAAGTATTATTCTTTTCATGCTAACTCTGATACATTTTTAATAGGAACTAATCTCAAATTAAGTGCGGCATGGTGGTAGTGGTATCAATACATTAGCACTATTTACAATATCATTACAATATGCAACATCTCCTGATAAGGTTTGTAATTTAACATATCATCAGTACAATAAAAATTTGAAATAATGATATTAATAATATAACTTATAAAAATAATAGAATAATAAGGGTAATAAATATAATAAATGGTGATTTGGTTTTACAATTACAATCCTCCATAAACTCATCTACATCATAAAAGTTATCTCTTAATAACAACGCTTCAAAGACATGTTGAAACCTCACATGGATTTTAAGCTTTTCAAACTGGTTGGCAGTTATTATATAGAGCAGCTGAAATATATCTAACCCCTTTGGAATAGAACATATAGTTCTGTGTGAAACTGTTTGTTTTATTTCTGGTATTAAGCATTTGATTATTTGAGGTGAAGTTTCCATAGTTTTATTTTGTGCAGCATAATAACCAGTTTTATGAAAGGACTTGATAAATTTAAGATTTTTAGTTCTTAAAAAGGTTTCTGCACAAGTCATATTTCCTTGCTGATAGGTGTATCATATAATCTTTTTTTGGATTATGAAAAACAAATGGCTATTTCTACTCCCTTCCCACAATATTAAACCATACCTCATTAGATTTCCCACATATGCAAAATATAAGATTCATACGTCACTGCTGTTTAAATTATTTTAATTGTTCTTAGGAGAAGTAGAATTTATTCAGTTTTACTAATAAATTTTGTATGTGAATTCCCCAATTTAAATTGGTCTAGCCAGATTCCCAGAAATTTTACTTCTGTCACCTAAGAAGCCAGAATATTATATAACTTGGTGTCAAATACCCCAGAATTTTTATTTCACTTATGACAAAATGAAATTGCTGCCAATTGGTTAGCATTAATAAGTAACTTTTTTACAGTAAACCAAGTTTTCATTTGACTAGTTATATGTCTTGCATTCTTATTTCCCCTGATTATAATATTTGCGTCATCACTGAAGATGGTAACATGAGTTTAGAAGGTTTGGAAAATCATTTATGGATATGTACTCAAATCAGGGTAGGTCCCAGTATGAAACCATTAGGAACTCTGTATTTAATTGCTTGTGATAATGACTGTAAGATATTTTGTTCATTAACTTTTGTAATTTGACCATTTGTTTGCATTTATTTAGGTCAGAACTAATAATAATAATAATAATAATAATAATAATAATAATAATAATAATAATTTCACCCAATTTATCAACACATTTGAATTTCGACATGTCATATTTTATACTTACTAATACAATTTACAAATTATATTTACTAGAATAGACAAATACAATAGACAATGTAATCCATTCATATCATATAAACATTTGGTTATCAGCAAAAGTTTTAACTTTCTTTCAAATCGTTATTTTGAAATTTAAACTGCTGATTTAATTTCTGATGGCAATTTATTGTAAAGTTTATTTTCAAGAAAATGTAAATTTTTTAACAATTTTCTTGCAGTACCTCTTACCCCATTATGAGTATAACTTTTGCAATAGAATTTCGTGTGTCATGTGAAATGCTTTGGTTAGATCTATTAATAATCCTATGCAGTTGCTATCATTGTGATTGACCTTTAAAATTTGATCTGTGGACTCAAAAACTGCAGGTGTAGTGGATTTTCCTTTACAGAATCACTTCTGTGTGGAATGAATTACATTGTGTTTCCTAAAAAACATGTCTAATCTTTTTACCTTTGCTTTTCCCATAATTTTAAACAAAGCTGGTAGAGCTATGTGGGTCTATGGTTTTCCATTTTCTCTCTATCATCCTTTTTAAAAACTGGTTTTACTTCTGCAGTTTTTAATATATCAAGAAGCTACCCTGCTTCAAATAATGCAGTAATTAAATGGCATAGTGGTATACATAGGCAATATTGCAATGTTTAAACGTCATTGGTATCTGATCGTGCCCAACTGCTGCTTTGTGTTTTGGTGACTTCAAAATGGTTTTTATTTCTGTCTCTGACACTACTGTTAAGAATATACACTGCTGGCCAACAGTTTCTGGACACTCAAGGTAGTAAGTGTAATACCGAGGTAATTTAAAGAAACTAGTAGGATAGTGAACATATAGAAGCAAACATCTTGACATGTTTTATATTGTCTCATGAAAGTTTAAAGTGATAATAATCATTACTTTCATTTCATTTTCATTTGGTTCCAATGGTTTATTTATTCTGAGAAATAAATGACCAAGTTACCCCTTTCATTTCTGTTATTATTGGTTTGAGTATTTTAATCCTTTCTAATTTGTTAAAGGTGCTGTTGCTATTTTGTTGCATTTTTGTTCCGTAATTTTAACATTCTAAATGACAGTTACGTGTTTATTTGAATATTTTTCTGTAACTTTAGCAGCTGATTTCTCACATCAAAATTTATAACTACATTATTATATGCTAACATTTCTCTCTGAAAGTAGCAGCAGATATTTAATTTGATTATAACTGATGACTCTTGTGGACTGATTTTGCTCCCTCTCAGCCATATATATATATATATATACTAGCTGAAAACTGCAGTCATTTGGTACGAGTTGAATTGTTTTCTGCTGTTAAGATAGCCTCTATGTCACGGCCAGAAATGTACTGTTGGTGGAGTGAGGCTAGATTTGCTGGGTGCTTTATCTCACCTGTGGGTTAGGATGGGATGGACCGAGGTTAAAAAATTGATGATACAACATTCCTGATGATGACAGGGCAAGTAGAAGCACTCAGTGTGAGACCTATTTTGTAAATTTTCAAACCATGTCACTATATTCACTTTTTTTTAACTAATATTGCGTTCTAAGCAGCGATTTATGGGTTGCTTGTACTTATGTGAAATAAATAATGATTCAAGCTAAATTCTGAATTACATTACTTTCGATGCGTGTCCAGGAACTTTAGAATGGCAGTGTAGATTTGTTTGGATGTTACTTCTGTGTTCATATTATCATGTTCATCTCCAATTAACTGCTTGACCATTTCAGCATAGTAATTTTGAAACACATTAGCAATAGTTTGAGGGTCATCAGGTACTAAACCATTTGCTAACCTGATGTTCCTGGTTTCATATTTTGTTGCAAGTACTTTTTAGTTATGCTCCACGTAACTTTTTGTTTATTTTTGACATTATTGATGAATTCTGTATTTCTTTGCTTTTTCACCTGTCTTATGACCTTATGGACTTAGTTGCATGGACAGTATTGAAAACAAAACACAACTGTTTGCATATTGTTAGTTAGTTTTATGTTACTAATGAACTTATTCTGAAAAAATCTGATGTGGTGTAGTCACACATTTTCTCCAACCGTTACAAATTCACTTGCATTTGTAGCAGACGATAGTGTTCATAAAAAATTAATTCCTCTATCTTCGTTACATTAGTATGTACATTTTCGCCAGGAAATTATTTGGAATTAAGCTATAAAAATAGAGTTACATACCACATTATGGAAAGAACATTAAAATATTTAACCAGAAGCATGGAGGAGCAAATTTTGAAGTCATAGAATTGGGTTAACTTCTGCTGATTTGTCCATTTGATAATGATTCTAAAGCTCACATTTGTTAGTATCAGAATATAAGAAGTATTAAATATAAACAAATTGCCCATGATTGAGAACAATAAAAAGTGAAATTAAACCTTTAAAATCCAAGACAAACATTAAATAATTGAATGTGTAAAAGAAGATTTTCATAAAAAATCTGATGTGTTACATTCACATGACTTTCTCTACTCTTGTACAGACTATTTTTACAAACTCTTATGCTCCATCTATTTCATATTAATCGAGATAAACATTTGCAGAAACAATCTTTTGACATGCAAAGAGAATTACATTTTACACCAGTTCTAAAAATACTTGACTATCGCTTAAGGCGTACTATGTTCCCCTTGTTTTGTATTTGCATGGGCAATATAGAAATACAGTAGCCTTTAAGCATAGACATGTGTTTCTCTTAATAGCTGGTTGCTAGGTGCAGTACCATTCCCTTTGCCACTGATTAATACTCTTTGCATATTCAAGGCAAAAAAATGAATAACGAATTCCCATTTGAGAAAATAAGTATTGAAAAATTTAAGGGAATAACAAGCAATATCTCGAAAATGGTTCACCCAACAACAAAAATGTATATGACATAAATTGTGTATTTTAATGCGATCTACATTTTTGTGTAGTAAAATTTTGTCTATCTCTTTCGAAAAATGTTCCATGTAAAGGGTAATCTGGGGTGGGGGGATTTTCTTGAAAACCTTTGTGTCGCATTTTTGGAAGATACTGAACCTAAATACCAAGTTTGGTGTTTATCCAACTGTTCGTTTCTGAGTTATGCTGTTCACAGACACACACACGGACATGTTTCCAAAAATGCTTTTTTTGGATTCAGGGGTCTCAAAACATATTTCCAGTGAAATCTCGGTATCAAATTTTTGGGTGGAATACAATACTTCCTTACTTACTATACGTAGTAGAGAAAGTAAAAAAGCATGAAGATTGGGTGATGAATTTTGAAATTATCACTGAAGTAAATTCATTTGTAAAATGATTCAAGCTGCTGGTGGGGAAACTTGGTCTAGCCACCAAGGATCTGGATTTCCTGACAGTAGCTGACTGCATAGGCATGAGCCAGTAAAACATACTGCATATAAGTGTAGTGAATGAAACCATATGAGTATTTAATTGACTCCATTCTCATTTTATTTAAATTGGTTGCACTATGTATTTCTTTACATTTTAATGTTTAATATAGCAAACTATTTGCCTGGCCCTAACGTTGTTATATTAGAAATATACGCACACTGCCAAGATAAGGGAAAGTTATATGAGTTTTTGATATATTAAGCTCTGAACATATTATTTAGAACCAGTTTCTAATGTTCCAGGGAACTGTGAATTATGTGGCAAGAATGGAGCAACACTGCAACGAGCTGTATAAAAGGATTACGGTAAGTTCATTCACATTATCATCCAAGAAAATATTTAAAGGGAATTAAGAGGCTATATTATTATTATTATTATTATTATTATTATTATTATTATTATTATTATTATTATTATTATTATTATTATTATTATTATTATTATTAACCAGCAACCTGTACCACCAAAAGCTGTTTGTAAACATTGTCTTACAGCAGACTAATATTTAAAATTTAAAACTGGTGCTTGTTTACTTTAAATGGGGATTTTAAGGACTCTTATTTATAGTGTTTGAAAGGGACAAATGATAAACTTCTGATTTATTTTGAAAGAATTTAGCTTCTAGATAATCAGAAGAACTTAGATGTGTAAATTATTGCCATTTATGACATTAAAATAAAATTTAAAGTTTGAATAATTGATAGAATAGATCATAATTAAAATTCTCAGTTGAACACATTCAAATTTGATTGTGATGTTTGATCAAAACATGAATTGATTTAGTTTTATTATACATAATTTATACTCTTGAAAATAATTATTTTAATTAATTTGCCTTATTGCTATGTTAAGAAATTTTGTTTGAAATATTGCTAGCTAGAACAGGTATAGTTAGTTCAATTTGCATTTTGCTTGTAAAAAATCTCCTTTAAAGAGTTTTAATTAAAAAACCATGAAAACTATCATGAAGCTGCATTAAGTATATCACAGCTATTAAAGTGACCCTTCTATCCATTGTATAGATCATAACCTCAGTAACATGATACTGTAGCTCTGCAACAAATTTTTAACCTTTTTTGCAGATGAGTTAAGAAAGCGATTTTAAAATGGAATGGATCCAGATTAGAATCCTGTTTGGGCCAAGCTACCTGGCTGAGCTTTCTATTCAGGTTTTCCTTAGAACTTAGGATAAGTTGGTGCTTTAGTTCTCTGGCTTACCTCCTCATTTATTCATCATCCAGTGTAATCCAACTATCCAAACGCAATAGATTAAAAAGCAAAGCTTAGAAAATATAGTATCAAGTTCTAGAATAAAAGAGTCAATACAGTAATTGTTCAAAATTAATTGGGTTATGTATTCCATACCACTACTCTCAGTCTGCCAAGTCCAATATTTAACATGACTGTAAGAACCGTCATGGTCTTGTTTCCCTTTTATCATGATTGCACAGTTTATTTGCATGGGTCATCTAATGTTTCTTTATAAGCAATTTTTATGTGTACACTTGACCTTGTTCAGTATACTTTTTTACTTTTCTTACAGTAAATAGAGGAAGTAAATTATTCTACCCAAAAATTTGATGCCAAGATTTAATCGGAAATCCATGTTTTGAGGCCCTCCCCCCAAAGCATTTTTATCAAAAGGTCAGTGTGTGTTTGTCTGTGTACAGCATAACTCAAAACCAAATGTTGGATAAATACCAAACTTGTCACTTAAGTTCAGCATCTTCCAAAGACGTGACATGAAGATTTTTCTAAAAGAATCCCCCCACCCCAAACTACTCTTTATATGGAAAATTTTTCAAAAATTTTGATTTTTTCAAAAATGACTGTAACAATTTTGTTTAAGATGCTTACATGAAAAATAAAATGTATATCATAAATTTTCTGGGAATAACCTGTGAAGTACTTTTCATTTGGAAGGAATTTTATATAATTTCATAAAATGGTTCAACCATAAGATAGAGACAAAAACCTAGGTACTACACAAAAAATGTAGATCTCTTTAAAGCACACAGTTTTATTCAAACAACCTTCTCTGTGGCATCAACCATATCTGAGATATACGTAATTAGGGGTTTGAATTTTTCAGTACTTTGTCATTTTGTAAAGTGCTGCCGTTTTACAGTTGTTTTTCGCGATGTCATGGAAAGAGTATAGAATTTTAAGGCCAGCATGTAGAGACATATGACTATCGATTCTTTCTGTAATCCCCTTATACTTATAATGAGATGTGCAATGAAACTATTTCTGCAAAGGTTCTTTAATTAACATAAGTAGGTAGAAAGGTAAGCTTTCATAGGAATAGTTTGTAGCTGTTATATAAAATAAACACAAGTGGGTAAAAAGTCATGTGAATGTAACATATCAGACTTTTTTTTACCCTTATTCATATTTTTGGAGGATCTTTAACTTCCATGAATGCTACATACTGTTGTCAGTGTGTGAATATTAGTTTAGGAATATGTGTTTCTCAATTTTAGAACTAAATGGAACATTAACTGGAGTTTTCTTGAATGAAGGGCAACTTATTCTTAGGTTTCCAAAACAGTGGAAATAGAGGTGATTTTGGAAGCAGTTTATAAAGTATGAATTCTGGAAAGGTTATTCTTATTCATTGTTTTTTAAAAAGAAAATGTATACTTACATAAATACATAATTATTGTAATTCAAAAGTGTAAAATAACACTGGTCAATATTGATTCTGTGGTATAAAGGAAAATGGAGAAGTAGAGAAAATAATGTGAAAATTTTTTGGAAAAAGGCGAGGAAAAGACTGGAAGATATAGAAATACAAATCATGTTCAGTGAGATTGCTGAAAAGAGCTCATTAGTTTGTTATAGTCCAATGAAAAATGCATGGGGTAGGGAAAAATATATAGACATAGTAAATAAAGAAGAGAGAGAATCTATTGCATAGGTAAGAACCGGAGCATGGAGGCTAAGAGGGTTAAGACAGGGTATTCCTCAGAACCAATGTCCGATATGTGGTGGTAATGAAGACATTGAACACATAGTATTTAAGTGCCAAGGAACAGAAAATTGGAGAAAAGAATTTTTTAACAAGAAGTGGTTGAAGGGGGATAGAAATACACTTATGATCGAAATGATATGCAAGGACGCTAGAAGCATTGGACAGTTTTTGTGTAAAGTAAAAAATAAATGGCTTTGGACAGTGGAAAGAGAAAAGTAAGAGGTAGCACATCTTACTTTGAATGGAAAACTATAGTGAATGTGTGATGGTTAAGTAATGAATAAATGAAAAGTGAAAAAAAGTGGAAATGGGACATGAAAAAAAGAAGTGGAAAAAAAAAGCAAGATAATTTATTGACAGGAAATTGTAAAATGTAAATAAACTGTAGTGATTGTCTACTGAATGAGTGAGCAGGATCAAAGTGCAGTAGACAATAAAATTGTAAAACTCTTAGCACAATAAATACAAATACAAATAAAGGAAAATATGTGACTTTAATGGAAATTAGTGCCGTAATTTCAAAACTGAAGTCCATTTTTGGCTATCACATCTAGTTTTTATATGTGCATATATGCAGGGGCGAAGTGTGGATTTGTATAATGGCTAGGCTGAATTTCTTGTAAATGTTGTGGTTAACAAACTTAGTCATATTGTGCCTTCTAAACATGTCCTAAAAGTATAATAAAATGCAGTTGTTTTATTTTGCTAGCACAAATGCAGCACACAGGGAACATCAGCTTTTGAATAGTTGTCAGCGTACCTTGATTGGGTGAGCCACAAAGAACACGTAACACAGACTATAGCGACGAGTCCACCAAGCTCATTGTCAAACTGAGTGTTGTGTCTTGCTACTTCTAAGCAAACAAGAGTTGGATTGTTGAACTATCAAATAATATTGATGCTCTGATGTCATCATGTATGTACTCCGATACTTAGTATAACCTATTTCCATGACCTACCCAACCAAAGTGCGCTATCTAGTTATTAGCTTTGCTTGAGACTACAACTGAAATAACCTAAAGTTTAATACAGTAATAAAATTATAAACCTTAGGTTGAGGCAGTATTTTATATCATAACATGCTGTGAATGCCAGAGTGATTGTAGTGTAAATTAATATTATTATATGTACAGGATTTTAGATGTTTGTTAGCTATAAGCATTGATAGGAAATAAGTTTACGCGGCATCACTGAAACTAACAATAAAACGAGGGGGTGAGTTGTTTATCACTAAGAAGAGACAAACAAATGACGTCAGGGTAGCGTGCCTTTTCTTAGAAATGGAGGGAATATTTTCCCTAGAACATATATGTTAGTAGTAGTGATTGGCTGACAAAACAGACGCTAATGTTGGCGCGATTTGGTAACCAATAGCAGCTCTATTATAATGTTTAGGCATTTTGAGGTGAAGGAGTATATATTCTCGAGCCATAAGCATGTTTCACGCAGTTCTAAGGAATCTCTTGTGAAGTGCACGTCATACAGTTTGGAAGAATCTCTTGCGAGGTATATGTGGTAAAGTTAGTTACAAAATACGACAGTAATTACATTCAGAAATATAACAGTTTCAGCCAGGTGTGTATAAAGATTGAATATGTGAATTATTAGTTAAGTGTTACGGCAATAAAAGTGTGAGAACAAATTCTTTTATCAGTGTTATCTTTTAATAACAACTCCTTTCCGTTTACATGCCCTGCTCAGAGACATTTTGCTTGACTGAGTAATAATAGCTAGCCGGAGGACAAAGAACCCAAATTTTAAAATAATAAAACAATAACAGGCGCCCAGCAAATAAGATAACATGAGCCGATTACCGTGACAAGGTACCTTAAATTTTTTTGTACATGATCAATCCTTTGATCCTTATTCTCTGCGAAGACTTTGATGACCATTTCCACAAATTCTTAGCTCCCAGATGAAGATTTAACTGTGCTTTTCTCAACTGCTAAAGTTACAAATTGGACAATCTTGCATTAGCCGTGTCTCAGAACGTTTACACATGCTTCAAAGTACTCATGCTTCTTTCACTGAAGCTCTCTTTGCTGGAATGCTCAAAATCATGAAAACTAGTTTCACTATTTCTGGCAGAACTTATTTTAATAAGTTGATCATCAAATATTAAAGAGGTCCTTGGGGGTAACCGTTTATCCTCACAACTATATATGTATGTTACCTCTCCTTTTAATTTCTTTTAAGAAGAATGGGTACTTCTTAATTAAGCTTTCAAAGTCAATTTCTGGAATGCCCTTTGGATGGCTGTATTATGCAGACTTTCCTTTGTTCAGAAATTCAATGAAATTTATATTCTGGAAATCTGTAAAGCTTACTTTTGAACTATGATACAATCTGATATTTCAAAAGACAGTCTTTTAAACCTGCTTGTATGTTCTGTGTGAACTTAACTTCACCTTCGTCCTCATTGTCTTCGTTTCCATGAGAATTGCTGTTCATAAGATTAACAGATATTTCTATGCAGTCAAGAACTACTTCCTCGCATCTGAGTTGTCTAATAGATGAAAGACAATTTTGTTTTTCAATTTGGCATCTATTAATATCTGCACTCTTCTTCTGAAGAATGTCAAAGCACTTGAATATATAAATATTCTGTCGAAGAAATGCAGCAAAAAACACAAATGTATGGTCATTCAAATTTCTAATGATTCCCAAAGCAATATTTATGGAGTTGGAATCCCAGCCTTCAGATTCCATTATATTTTTCAAAGCCGCTTTTAACTCAGCACTGTTCTAGAACTGTCATAGCACCCTATGAATGGTAATTTAAAACTCCATTCTCTGAGTAATTCACTTTTTTTTAGAAAATCAGCTGAAAAATGTATTTATTCCAGTAAGCCTGCAATGAATAATTTTACTTCTGTAATTTGTTTACAACAATGAAATAAGACCAGATTCAGGTGATGAGCATAGCAATGTATAGACAATGCATTGGGGTAGAGTTCTTTAATAAGAGTGTGAACACCTCCAGACCTTTCTGCCGTTACCGTACAACTATCATGTGTATGTGATATTAGCTTGTTTTTCTCTATTTTCCAAGTGTTTAACACTTTTAAGAGCACATCTGCTAAACATTTTGCTGTTCTGTCTTTTGAAATACCATAAAATCCAACAAAATTTTCTTCTACTTCACCAGATTGAACATTAGCATAGCACAAGATGATACTCATTTGACTCTTGGTAGACATGTCAGTCGTCTTGTCTGCTTGAAGTGTTACAAAAAAATTGTTTTCAATTTTGAACAAAATTTGTTCATTAATTACATCAGTAATACATTGAATCAGCTCATTCTGCATCTCAGAAGAAGTGCCCTTAAATAAAGTACAAGTACTATTCAAGTGGTCTAAAGTAATTTTCTTCCCCATCTAAAAATTCTAAAGTCTCTAAATAATTCCCTTTGTTCATAGATGATTGGGATTCATCATGACCACGAAATGCTAGTACTTATCACTCCAAAAAGCAAACTATCAAAGTTAGCCTCTTTATTATATGTCTGTTGTGCTCAACTTTCTCATAGTGCCTTATGGCATCAAGACACGCAACTTCTGAAACTACATGGTCTATTATAGTTTTTCCCAGCTCATTAAATTAAACAGCTGTTGTGATATGTTTTGTGGATGACTTGTGTTTATTTGTTTTTGCAGCAATATTTTTCAAACTCACCTCCCCTATTCCTAACTCACACCATTCTTAGTCTTTTCCAAAAAGTAAACAGTAAAATCAATAGAGTCTATTTCGCTTTGAGCCACCAGTTAACCAAGGTTTTGTTGTGAACCATTGCAATTTAAATCGCCTCACATATTTACCGTCTTTTTGTTCCATAATTACATTAGGTGTTGGTCTTTTACCTTTAATCTGTAACTTGTCTTTGTAGCTTAGTCTGGAAAAATAAGTTGTATCCTTTGTTAGAAGATCCACAATATTCTCTGGTAAATCCATTCTTGTGAAACTATCACGATACTTCACAATCACAACAAATACAAGTGCTACTGTTAATCCTAACTCTTGCTTAGTCTTGCCTTCAGGGCAGCAGGCAGCAGCTGCGAAACACCCACCTCTCTCGTACCCACAAAAACTTTGAGCACTCAGACGCATGCGTGGACAAGGAAAACCATCTTTTGTCTTCGTCTGCCTTGACAAGCTGCCTGCTGCCAACAGCACTTTCCTGTGAATTGCACAGAACTCAGCAATGAATCAGAAATTACAGCTGGAGAAAAATGCCATATTTAGAGCAAATTAAAATGAAAGCAAAAAAGAAGTGGATTTGATATTTTAGATAGGCTCAGCCTTACAGCCTTAATGCACATTTCGCCTCTGCATATATGTCTATGGTGCTAAATTCATTCAGCTTATACAGCTTACTGTTGCATTTCGTTATGTTATTCTAAGTCTGTTGTTGATTTTCTTGCCTAATCGGCTCACTTCCATCCTCCCTTATCACCCAGACGTTTATGTTTATATTTCCAGCACTTAGCAGTTTTGTTCTATGTGTCAGGTCTACCTTCTTGTGAGATATTTATGTTTACATTTACAGCTATCGTAGATCTCAACTTCAGTTGAGCTGAAAACTTGTCTTAATATGCATGTTCATCTTCTATATGTGTAGTGCTAAAATAAAAGTTCAAGTATGACTTCTACATCAGGATTACGCAGGAGACAGTGTCTACAAAGTCCTCAGAAGTTTTGTTACATTTGTGGGTGTTGCATGTTTGACGGGAAGGTATGTAAAATAGACTCACAAACAAAGAAACTATATTACTCATATTTTAAAGAAAAAGTTGGTGATCAGGATAAATTGTTCATGCCTAATGTTGCATGTAACAGTTGTGTTGAGGGATTACGTTATTGGTATGAAAGAAAATGGAAGGCAATGCTGTTTGCCAATGATTTGGAGAGAGCAGCAGAATCACCATGACGATTGTTATATTTTGCATGTGCAAAGTTGTTGACTACAACAACAAAAAATAAGGCAAGAATTAAATATCTAAATCTGAACTCAGCTACATGGTCCATTCCTCATGGACCCAAACTTCTCATATCTACACCACCAGCAGACCTCAATTTTAGTGAATCTGAAAGCAGCTCCATGACTTCCGAAATGAGTTGGTTTCTGATCCAGAAGAATTTGACAATTCACCACTACATTTTAATCAATTTGAGTTAAATGATTTAGTGGGGGATTTAGGCCTCACAAAACAGAAGAATGAATTTCTAGGCTCAAGACTACAGGAGAAGAATTTGTTATCACCTGCTGTTACATTTTCATGGTATAGGAATTGCGAAATACAGTTCTACAAGTACTACGTAGAAGAAAATCAACTTGTGTTTTGTATGGATATGTGTAATATTCAACAGTTGGGCAGGGAAGCATATGAACCATGTAACTGGTGTCTTTTTATTGATTCCTCCAAAAGTCTTAAGGCAGTGTTACTTTATAATGGCAACAAGTTGGCTTCAATACTGCTTGCACATTCTATGAACCTAAGAGAGTCTTATGAAACTCTGAAGCATGTTCTTGAGAAAATTAAGTACCGAGACCATTAATGACAAATATGTGGTGACTTGAAGGTCATTGGTTGTTATTAGGGCAACAGGGAGGATACACAAAATTCCCTTGTTTTCTTTGCAAATGGGATAGCAGGGCGAGGGACAAGCATTGGGAAACTGACCAATGGCCTGAGAGGCAGCAACTGGAACCTGGATCAAAGAATGTTACTAATGTGCCTCTTGTTGATTGTCAAAAACTTTTAATCCCTCCATTACACATAAAACTTGCATGATGAAACAATTCATGAAAGCACTTGACAAAAGCTGCCCTTGCTTCCAGTACTTATGCACAAAGTTTCCATCATTGTCACAGGCTAAAATCAGAGAGGGAGTATTTGATGGACCACAGACAAGGAATAGGTGAAATATGTTAATTTTACCAGCTCTATGAATAAAATTGAAAAAGATGTATGGAATGGATTCAGAGAGGTTGTTCAGAAATTTCTGGGCAATGTGAAAGACACTCAGTACAAAGAAATTGTCAGAAACATGCTGGAAAATTCCAGACTGCTCAGCTGTAAAATGAGTTTGAAGCTTCATTTCCTCAAGTCACATCTTGACTACTTCCCATTGAATTTAGGAGCTGTCAGTGAAGAGCAAGGTGAAAGGTTTCACCAGGACTTCAAAGATGTTGAACAATGTTATCAGGGACGTTGGGACGTACATATGATGGCCAATTATTGCTGGTGTCTTGCATATGACGAACCTACCAGAGAACACTCGAGGAAATCACTACACTGAAGTTCCATGGGAAAAGAAAAAGGGGTACATAGGATAACTAACATACATTCTCAAATTCAGATACACTTTCATGTTGTTGTTGTTATTGTTATTGTTATTGTTGTTGTTATTATTATTATTATTATTATTATTATTATTACTACTACTACTACTACTACTACTACTACTACTACTACTACTACTACTACTACTACTACTACTACTACTACTACTACTACTACTACTACTACTATTATTATTTTTATTTTCTTTAAAAGTTGTATATGAGTAACATTTTTGCAAATTTTACATTTATATTTTTATTGAACATTGTCATATTTCCAAAATGAGATGTGCTACGGAAAAATGGAATGCATTTTTGAATTCTGCACACCGAAATTAGTAAAAGTCACCTATTTTTAATTGTGCTGCAGAAAAAAAGTTTTCATTTGTAACCTAGTGCAATTGTCATTCAGATTTACTGATATCTTTACTTTGAATTTTTATTCACAGTATTTCTCAAATTTATCTTCGGTCATTATTACTGCACATATCTGTTTTCAGTCCATTTGTATTAAGAACTTTAATCCAGATAGTAACAAGTTTGTGCATTTTGGAGTAACATTTTCAACTGCAGGAAAATAGAAGTTTTCATTGTAATTCTGGATTAGAGTGCCTTTATTCTTTTCTTTACTTTTTCTACTGCTTGCCTATGGTAAGTGGAAAAATATTATTTCACTCAAAAATTGTATATTCAAATTTCACCGGATATACACATTTGAAGGTTTCCTGATTGAAAAAAAAGAAAGAGAAATTTTGTGTGCATTTGTGTTTGTGTATTTTGTTTTCCTTGATTATGGAACTGTGATTAAAACCATATTTTAAGTCAAGCATTCAATCAACAATGTATTACCATTTATTGCAGAAATAGGATCTATAGTGCTAATTGAGCTGAGATCTGACATAATTGCTGTAGTCAGAAAAGTAAGTAAGCTCAGGAGGCCCACTACGGTGGTAACCATGACTATGTTGCGGTCATTCAGTTCAATTCAATTTATTTCTTGTCTGTTTACATCATGTGCATGATATTAGACATATCATTATAATTATACATAATAAACTTCATTTCAGATTAATCCTCTTTTTACTATAGAATCTACTGACACACACACACACACATGCACGCACACAGAATAATGTTTTAATAATAAGTAATTTACACATTTTTATCATGTATTTCTCAATGGTGATCATTTGTTTAGCAAATAGATCTTTAGGTTTCTTTTAAATTTTCCAAATGAGTGATATTTTTTATTTCTGAGGGAAGTTTGTTATAAATTTGAATACCATTGTACTTAAAGCTGAGCTCATATAACTTTCTTCTATGTTAGTGATGCTACATTACATCATGATCATTTGTTGATTGTATCCATTCTCCATGTTATTTTCTTGGCTTTAGCCTGCACTTAGGATTTATTTTTGCTGCTTTCTGCCATTCCATGTGTCATTTGTTACTTGTTTTAGTTATATTTTTTCATGCATTATTTGTGGTCTTGTGAAAATACTTCTCATATTCACATTTCATGCAATTAACTGTTACACATATTGGCAACATTGCATTGTAGTTCTGAATTTGGCCACTAACTTATGAGATGCCAACTCTTGAAATTAGCATTGTAATGCACATTGAGATTGAGTATACTGTTATATCCTAACTCTTACTAAATATCTCTTAGTTTCTTATACCGTTCCGTCATTAAATGCTTTACAGTTAGTAACCTTCTCTATCATAAATATGCAATACTTCACCTTCATACATTATTATATCTGGTTGGTTGTAAGAGTACTCTTCACTAACACTGTGCCTTATTTCTGACTCCTGGTCGGCTGCTGAACTCAAGCGCATATCGTGCTGGCAATTCAAGTGCATAGATTTACATGCATACAATAACTACATACCTTTATCACAGAAGGTGCTGAAAATGATGTCCTTGTGCTGACACGCATCTCACACCTTTTAAGAAAATTTCCATTAACATGCATTAATTCTTTTAAAAATTGCAGTAATTTCTCTTCTGATATTTTCTTTCAGTTCTTCTAACATATGTGGGTTGTTCTGATACACTTTATGTTTTAAGTTCCCCCATAAATAAAACTCGCATACCATAAGGTCTGGGGAGCGCGGGGGCCATACCCTATCTTCAAAAGTTTCCGCAATTAATTGGAACAGGAGATCAGCTGTATGTGCTGTAACAGTCTTGTTGAAAATATGCATGTATGCATTCAATGTCGCACAAATATTCCAGGAATGGTTTGATTATTGTATCCCTGTACCTCTGTCCATTAACTGTATCCTCAAAGAATATCGGCCCTTCGGTATGCATTCATAGCACCCAAATACCTATTTTTTGGTCATGCAATGGCATTTCGTGTACAATATTGGGTTTTTCTGCACTCCAGTATCTGTTGTTTTGTGTCAATACATGGCCATTTAAAGGAAACCATGCTTTGTCTGTGAAAAAAATTAACTTTGGGCCCATAGAGCCATCATTAACTTTACCCGACACCCAATTGCAGAAATTTACTTTACTCACAGTATCACTTGGTTGCAGTTCCTGAACTACAGTTATCTTATAAGGTTTTAATTTTAAAAGTTTAGTGGCTTTCCAAACCAAGAATGGTGAAACTCTCCTTTCCTGTGATAACCTATTCAGAATTTTTTTGGGCTATGTTCTAACCTTTGTCCTATCTCAATGAGTTTTTCTCTGTAAGAACATGGTGAGTTACTTTGGGTTTCTTATAAAGAACAGAACCCATTTCTCTAAATCGGTTTACAAGACTATGAACCATCTCTCTGTGAGATGCACAGATTCCAGGAGTTTGTCTATAAATACCTGTGTTACTTGTCTACAAGACTGTTCGCACGTGGGAATCATATGTGAATATGTGGTGTTCTAAAGTAAATGCACTTTTGGCATTATAACAGGACTATCACACTTTAACCACAAAGAACAAAACAAGAACTACATTAGCAACAGTTGTACATGCACTGAAAAACGGAGTGACAGGAGAACAGCAGGAGTCAGAACCGGTTAGAAGCACTGTGCGCACTCAGCTACATCTGCCAAGCTGCCAGTCAGGAGTCAAAAATAAGGCACTGTACTTATATTAGTGATGGTTATATCAAGGGCAAGGAGTAAAGCATATGAGAAAACAAATTTGTAATTTGATTTTGGGGGGAATTTATTTCCCAATCCACCCCTCTTTCGGTGCACTCTTTCTGTCCATATTATGACCAGCAATAAAACCAAGAAGTATCTTAATACTAGATTCAGTTATTTTCTTGCCTTTGTACAGCATTTATATATTTTAATTTAAACTTTAAGTATTTACTTTTTCTCAAGATCTATACTTCTTCCATTGCAGTACAAATTAACTATTGGTTAATATACGAGAGATAGTGCTGAACAAATTATTTGAGATTCATAGAGAGTTTTTGATGACTGCTTACTTATAACCAGTGGCATGCATTAACATCTAATACTATATTAATGTAATAAAATAAATTACCTCCAAACAAGAAGGAGAAGAGGAGGAAGAAGCAAGAGGATAAGAAGAAGAAGGAGAACAAGGTGAAGAAGGAGAAGAAGAAACAGAAGGAAGAGGAGGAGAAGGGAAACCGAAGAAGAAGTTGAAGGAGGGAAGAAGAAAGAGTAGGAGAAGGAGGAGAATAATAATAAGAAGCTGCAGCAGCTCTGTATATAAGTACCTATGTCTTTCATGGAGAGGTCTGGATGAATTTAAAATAACATGCATTCATATTCATCTTGAATTCAATTTTCACTCTCTTTCTAATAATTAAGAATTGTTAAAACTGCATTCATTCAATGGTGCTTTTTTAATTAAAAAGAAACAAAAATATTTAAATTCATTGCAGCGAAGTAAACCTTTAATGAATGGTCAATTTCCAGTCATAAAAACAGCTATCCACTCTTATCTTTTTCATTTCATGAAAAGTCAATTTACCTACATGTTTGTAAACCCTTTGTAGGCCAGGCGCAAATCTCTATGGTTATATCGGGGGCTTTGACTTAATAAACAGCTTGTTGACTCTAGGTTCTTTAATGCTGGGTTTTTAACAGTCTTTTATTTGAAACACACTCAGATTCACTCCCACATGCATACTTCTAAATTCTTTGGAGGGTAGGGAAAAGTTCTAGTTAAAGAAAAATTTCCACACCCCAGCTGGAAATCGAACTTCGAACTTCTGAGTTGAGAAGTCAGAATGCTGACCACTCAACCACACAGGCAGTCAAGAGGAATTTATGTACTATGCAAAAACTGTGGTGCTTTTACTTTTTAAAATAATAATAATAATAATAATAATAATAATAATAATAATAATAATAATAATAATAATAATAATAATAATAATAATATTATGTATTGTCAATAGATTTATTTACAAATTTCTGACTTTGTCAAAATTACAGTTACTAATATTAAAGAGTTATTTACAAGTCATCTAAATTATATAAAAATCTATTGTTAAGGAGTAGTTTTAATTTTGTTTTAAATTTGAGTCCAGTTAGTTTAATGTCATTTGGTAGCTCACTGTACAAAATTAAACCTTGACTATTTACATTTTTTTCTGATATTTTCTTACTAAAGCGTTTTCTAAAATAATCTGCATTATGTATAGTATAATAATGGTGGATATTACTGTTCTTTTCACTTCCATTTTCTACTGCAAGTATAATTGCCTTGTATGCGTACAGTGAATATAGTGTCAATATGCTATTTCACAGGCCTGCAAAGATTTTGCGGCACGGAATATTTTACATCATAATTGTCAGATTGGATGCTCTGATTTAAAAAATAATAATAGTTTTTGCATATCACGTACAGATTTTGAACAATTCTGTTTAAATACAAAATTGAAAGTTCAGTACGCTAGTATTAACATCACTGCATATCCGACTTACAGCGTGGTGATTAGAATATATAAACATGCTAAATCATATGACGTCATGTTGTATCTCTGTTTACAGGTAATGTTGAACCTATCTCATAAAAATTTCTTGTCTAAGATATCAACAGGGACCTATCTTAGAATCCTTAGTACAGTTTTAAACTTCTTCTCAGCGGATCTCTTTGGAAGTGTATTGTGTTGTGCATTTTGTTTGTGGAAAAAAAGTTCGAGTGGTATATCTAGCAGAGGCTGTGTGAACAATCCTAACAATTTCTGTTATGTCTGTGGGTGTTATGTGATAAAGCAGCAGAAAATCAACATTACCGCATATTTATCAAGAGTTTGTATCTGGCCTATTTTAAAATTAAATTAGGAGATCAAGACAAGAATTTTGCTCCGCATATTGTGGTAAAAGCTGTGTAGAAAATCTAAGGCAGTGGTGCAAGGGAGTTCGTTCATCTAGCCCTTTGGTGTTCCTATGGTATGGCACAAACAACAAAATCATTTTAATGGCTGTTATTTTGGTTGTCTGTGTAATATATCTGGATTCAATGGGAAAAGCAAGGCAGGCATTATATTTCCAAATTTTCTATCAGCAATTAGGCCTGTGCCGTATGAACCTAATGTTCCTGTTCCATCACCACCTATGGTATTACCAGAGAGTAATACTGATACTTCGAGTGTAGAAGATGATTTAAATTGGTCTGCGGACTTAGAAAATGATATTCCAAAACCATTGACTCAGTCAGAATTAAATGATTTGGTACGTGATTTGGGTCTTACAAAGAAAAAAAGAAATTTTAGGTTCAAGGCTGAAGGAAAACAATATTTTAGGACCTGGAACAACTTTCTGCTGGTATAGACATTGAGAGGAAGAGTTCTAAAATATTTTATAAAGGAAGGGGAACTAGTGTAATGTTGTGATATCCCTAACTTGATAGGTCTTCTTGGAACAGCTTATGGAGCAAAAGAATGGCGTCCATTTATTAACTCAAGTAAGAGAAGTCTGAAAGGCGTTCTGCTGCACAATGCAATATGTTTGCTTCAGTTCCAATAGCTCACTCTACATCCCTTAGAGAAATGTGGTAAACTTTCTATACTGTCCTAGAAAAAATTAACTATAATAAATACAAGTGACACATGTGCTGTGATCTTAAAGTGTGCAGTATTTTATTGGGCCAACAAGCAGGGTACAGAAAATTTCCGTGCTTTTCGTGTGAATGGGAACTCTAGAGGCAGAGAAAGACACTGGGGTGAAACTAATTGGCCAATAAGAAAATATTTAGTGTCAGGGACAAAACCTGTAATAAATCGTCCGTTGATTGACCCACAAAAGGTTTTGCTATCCCTGTTACATATCAAATTAGGGATAATGAAGCAATTTGTTAAAGCTTTGGACAAACGTGATCCGTGTTTCCAACATCTTATTTAGAAATTTTCAATGTTGTCTGAATCAAAAGCAAAAGAAGGCATTTTTGATGGCTCACAGATATGCAAACTCATGAAGGACATTCATTTTAGAAATTAGAAATATCATGACAGACATAGAGCTTCAAGCTTGGGACTCATTCAATGAAGTTATAAACAAGTTTTTGGGTAATGTTACAGATGACCAATATGAGCATATTGTTAAAACCATGCTCAAAAAGTTAAAGGCCCTCGGGTGTAATATGAGCTTAAAATTGCATTTTCTACATTAGCATCTTTAATTTTTTCCTGAAAACTTGGGTGCACTAAGTGGAGAACAGGGAGAGATTCCACCAGGACAAAAAGGAGATGGAAAGAAGGTACCACGGTTGATGGGACTTCTCCATGATGGCCGACTACATTGGTGTTTAATTAGAGACAACCCTCATCAGGACCATAACCACAAGCCAACTCAGCATTCACTTTCAACTATGCAGAAGAGAAAATAAAATCATAAGCATGTTTGAAATTTCTTAGTTCAATGTAAACCTTTGCATCTGTAGAATTGAGACTGTTTCTTAGTTTGCATGATTTCACGCATTTTAAATTGTACTTAAAAACTAGAAATAAGCTCCAATATTACCATTTCTTTTCTGCATACCAAAAAAAAAAAAAAAAGGTACGTGATACGAAAAAATGGAAAGAAGATTTGAATTCAGCATATTAGGTTTACATTCCTGTGCCGCAGAAAAATAATTTAAATTCGCAGGCCTGTGTTATTGATGAATCCATGTTTACATGTATCAGTGGGTTTTAAATTGTACATTATCCTTATCCTTAAGCATTTATTTTGCAGTATAAAGAGCTGTTTTATATGAGTTTTACAGGAAAAAACCTATATTTTGATGTCATAAATTAGATGAGGATAGATTACTCCATTATAAATTTTTTTAGTAAACTAAAGTTATTCAGGGATTTGAAGTATCATAGTAGATAAACAGATTTATTAATCTGGTTACAAACATGATCTGTATCCATGTTTACAATTGAATCGATCAGTGGAGAAGGGAACTAAGCCACTTTTTTACTTTCTCTACTACTTATAGTAAGTAGGGGAAGTATTGTATCCCACCCAAAAATTCGATACCGAGATTTCACCGGAAATATATGTTTTGAGGCCCCCTGAATCCAAAAAAGCATTTTTGGAAACTGTCTGTGTGTCTGTGAACAGCATAACCCAGCAACGAACAGTCGGATAAACACCAAACTTGGTATTTAGGTTCAGTATCTTCCAAGATGCGACACAAAGGTTTTCAAGAAAATCCCTCCACCCCAGATTACCCTTTACATGGAACATTTTTCGAAAATTTTAGTTTTCTCAAAAATGGTTCTAACGATTTTGATTAAAATATCATATGTTTAAGATATTTTCATGACAAATAAAATGTATATCTTGAATTTTCTGGGAATGTCTCCAAAAGTATTCTTCATTGTGAACGACTTTTGCATAACTGGTAAACCATAACAGATGGACAAAATTTTACTACACAAAAAATGTAGATCGTGTTAAAATACACAATTTATGTCATATACATTATTTTGTTGAGTGAACCATTTTCGAGATATTGCTTGTTATTCCCTTAAATTTTCCAATACTTATACTTTTTCTCAAATGGGAATTCATTATTCATTTTTTTTTTTTGTGCTGGTAATGTAAAGAGAAAGGAATACTCCACATAGCAACCAGCTCTTAATATATTTGACTATCGCTTAAAGCCTACCAATTCCCCTTGCATCTACAAGAAAATTAGCAATAAGATTAACATCTCGATATCTCGATTAACATGAAGCATATGGAGAATAAGCATTTGTAAAAATAGTTTGTACAAGAGTAGAGAAAGTCGTGTGAGTGTAACACATCAGATTTTTCACTTTTGCGTTTTTTCACACATCCGCTATAATTCAACATAAATGCATTTACCTGTGTTAAAAGGAGTTATGTTTAATGACTCCTTATGGATAAAATCAACTTCCTGTATCTTCATTAGGAGGAGACAGGAATTATGTCAGTGACTTAATTCCTTTCCCCTCAGTAAGATTGGTTTGAACCGTATGTGATGTCCTCTTGTTGCTTAGAGAATGTGCTTTGATAATGGGTGGCATATTACACCTGTGTCATCATTCTTATTCCTCAGTAATTTTATTGTTGAGAGTGCAGCTGCTTAGTTGGAAGCTTGTTGTAGTTAAGCGATCATGTCATCTAAAAGAAAGAGAAATGATGAGCGACACATAAGGAAAAATATTACCTGGGCATTTGAAAACAAGCTTTTCTTAACCTTCATGCAGTATCACAGAAACGAGTGTTTCGAATATTAAATCCCCTTGTTAAAGGACAAATTTCAAGGGATAAACCAGGTGAAAATGAGTACACCACCAAAATTATAGAAAACATCTTGAATTCAATATATGAACATATCCATTCATTCCCCCTTAGGACAACCCACTACACTGGCAAAGAAGTACAGTACTTGGAGACACGGTTGAATATTAAAATAATGCATGATCTTTTTTGGCAGAAATATCTGGAGTTAGATCTAAGTATGAGTTTTATAGAAAGTACTTCTCTGAAAATGCTAATTATGCTTTTGGCTGCCCACAAATTGATGTTTGCAGCAAATGTGAGGAACTAAGAGCCAAGATAAAAAACTCTCATATTACTGACAGCTGCAAGAGGGTAGCACAAATTGATTTTGATGTACATAAGTGTAGGAGTAAGAGATTTCATACTTCCTTAAAGCAAGTGGAATAGAATAAAGATAGTTTATGTTGCAGGACTTAATCCAGAATAATTTGGCTTTGCCAAACATCCCATGCAGGAAACATTTTACCTTAGACAGCTATGGGTAAACAGCTTCTGCATTTATAACATCAAATCCAGACATTGCGCCATGTATCTATATCATGAAGGTGAGGGGAAGGAGGGGGCAAATGAGGTGTGTTCCTTCCTTATCTGATAGAGCACTAGGACAAAACAAAAACCACACGCTAATCCGAATGTGCCTTGCATTAACACAGGTGGGCAAGATGAAGAAGATCATTCACAGATTTCCAGAGAGGGGTCATTCATACCTTCCATGTGATCGAGTAATGTAATGTAATATTTATTTCCATCCTTATTACAATATACAAATAAAACTTACATCTAAAGCCTAAAATCTAGTGCTTCTGTTCTCTAGCTCTCCCATATTTAACCCCTAGGCTGTATATATGGGATAAAGCTACTACACCATCTCACCACTTTCCAAACTGTGCCCATTCTGCTGTACCTTTCTTAAGCTCCTTATCCATTTATCCCTTACATTGCCTAAAAATGTCCCGATCATTTTAATTGGTTCTGCTTTTGTGCTTCCCAACATTCTTAATGCTTCTATTTCTTTATTTAGTTTGTCCCATGTTTTATTCTATATAACCTCTCTCCACCTTTTAACCTTATCACATTCTATTAGACAATGAAAAGTATTACCCAATTCGTCACACATAATACATCTCCCCAACCAATTATATCCATTCCTTTTTAAAAATATTACTCCTGTGCGCATCCACACAAGACCTATTCTACCAAATTGATTGCATATATCTACATACTTCTCCCTTCTCCAATTTCTTTTAACTGATTTAAACAAGATCAATGAACTTTTACCCTCAAAACTAGCCCATATCTCTTGTTTCTCGATGCCTTCCACCCTCAATCTCACTTCTTTGCAAAACCCACTGTTATTATGTTTGTCTAATAGGAAAATATTCCTCATGCCAATTTCTTTTAGCACATTTCCCATCTCCCCAAACCAACTCTCTTCTCCTAGAACAGCTTTTTGGAACTGTATACATTCTTTTAATATATTACTACCTTCTAGATTTAAGCATCTATACCAATACTTCAAAATTCTTTCCACTATTATACCTTTTCTCCCTACCCTTCCTAGCTCTGCCAGTGCCACGCCCTTTGGTGAATTCTTAGGTAAACTCAGAACTTCTCTACAAAACATTCTATGGACTATATCAATCTTGACCCATCCCTTTGCCACCCCCATATTTCTATTCCATATAACATTTTTGATTCAACTACTGCTTTGTAGAGCCTTTCCAACCAGTTCATTGATAGTGTGGGTGTTTTGCACAAGAAAACTAACAGCTTTCATGCCTATCTTTCCTTTCAATTGTGTATATTTAGATTGTGCTTCGTGATCGAGTATTTGGTATAATGACTCAAAATGTGACAAGGGTTTTACTCCTAAAGAATATGGAAGCTCATAGCTAGTAGTGTATCAGGAATTACTGTGACTCTGTTTCAGACAGAGAGCATTATAAATTTTGACAAGTGGTGGCCACAGTTTTTCAAGAAAATGTTGATTCTGCAGAAACAGCGAGTAAGGATCTTACAAGAAACATTTGCAATTTCCCAGTATAAAGAATTCATTTACGAAACTGCTAAATCTGGAATAGTAAGGACACGCCCATTCATCAACAGTTGTCTGAAACATACATTCTTTTTGCTGAAGATGCAATCAAATTTTTGTATGCATTTGGAGCCAGCATATCCACAACTCAAAGTGCCAATTCAGAAGAAGAAAATGGAGGACCACAAAAGCTAGTGAAATATGTACATGGAGAAAATGCACTGAAACTTTATGAAGATCTGTTGCAGTGGCCAGTGATTTCGTAAAACATTTATTACAGATAAAAGAATATAACAGTTATTTGCATTTTATTCACTTGTGTTTTTTTTTTCCAAAATTCTTAATTTCATTGCAAATTTTGATCTTTTATCTTGTGTTTGTTTTTATGAAGTATAAATATTGTAGTTGTATTAAAGGTGCTAAACCTCAGTACTGTAACGAAAACTACATTTTGAAATTAATAAATGGGCTAAACTGTAGTAAACTGCTCATCGAGTGGAGAAAGGAACTAAGTCACTTTTTTTCAAAATTAATTTTTGCGATATTTACTAACAATAAAGTGAGTACATTTATATATATTAACAAGACTGTAATAAACAATGCAATAAAATGCCAAACAGGGAATTCTGAAAAGAAGTATAATGTCCAAACAGTTTTTTGTCTCTCCTGTAAAGTATTGAAAAATGACTTAGTTCCTTTCTCTGTCGACCGATTCAATTATACTTGGACATTTTTGAGAAATTACCTTTTTTTATATTGTGATAAGTGAGAAGTTTCTATTTTGTGTGAAAGACTAATATTCATTGCAGCAGTTTTTTCTATATTGCATTTTAAATTAAGAGAGTCAAAAAAATGTTCAGAGTAGTTATAGTGTTTTCCATATTTTTATGTTAAACTTCATTGTTTAGTCCAGAGCATATTGTTGTAATAGTATCAACATCTGCGTATGATACTATCATAGTGTTTATATAAACTATAAACAGAAGAGGACCCAAGACTACCTTGTGGTACACCATATTTTACTTATGCTGTGACTGAAATAAGTATATGCAATTTCCTTTTTTGTGGTGGATCTCAGTTGACTGATATCTGCCTTCTAGGTATCGAGAGATTAATTGTCTAGAGAGTCCTGTAATTCCAATGAATCCAGTATGTTTAATAATATTTTATGAACAACTCAGTCTAAGGCTTTTGATAGATTTAAGAAAAGTGAATCAATTTTTACTTTCTCTACTACGTATAGTAAGTAGGGAAGTATTGTATTCCACCCAAAAATTCGATACCGAGATTTCACTGGAAATATATGTTTTGAGACCCCCTGAATAAAAAAAAAGCATTTTTGGAAACATGTTCATGTGTGTGTCTGTGTGTGTGTGTGTGTGTCTGTCTGTCTGTGAACAGCATAACTAAGAAATGAACACTCGGATAAACACCAAACTTGGTATTTAGGTTCAGTATCTTCCAGAGATGTGACACGAAGGTTTTCAAGAAAATCCCCCACCCAGATTACCCTTTACATGGAACATTTTTCGAAAATTTTAATTTTCTCAAAAATGGCTCTAATGATTTTGATTAAAATATCATATATTTAAGATACTTTCATGACAAATAAAATGTATATCTTGAATTTTCTGGGAATGTCTCCAAAAGTATTCTTCATTGTGAACGACTTTTGCATAACTGGTAAACCATAAGAGATAGACAAAATTCTACTACACAAAAAATGTAGATCGCATTAAAATACACAATTTATGTCATATACATTTTTGTTGTTGAGTGAACCATGTTGAAGATATTTCTTGTTATTCCCTTAAATTTTTCAATACTTATTTTCTCAAATGGGAATTCGTTATTCACTTTTTTGTCTTGGATATGCAAAGAGTATTAATCTGTGGCAAAGTGAATGGTGCTGCGCATAGCAAGCAGCTATTAAGAGATATGTGTATGCTTAGAGGCTACGTTATTTTTATATTGCCGTTGCAAATACAAAACAAGGGGAACATAGTAGGCCTTAAGCGGTAGTCAAATATTTTTAGAACTGGTCGTGTAAAATGTAATTCTCTTTGCATGTCAAAAGGCCCTTTCTGCAAATGTTTATCTCAATTAATATGAAATAGATGGAGAATAAGAGTTTGTAAAAATAGTTTGTACAAGAGTCATGTGAGTGTAACACATCATATGTTTTTCATGGTTTTCTGTTTTTGCTGTTTCTTCATCTATAAATTTACAAATTGATGTTATTGTTGAAAACTGTTTTTTCTAAATCCACTTTGAAAGTTCTTTATAATGTTATGTTTTGTAGTATATTCTGTTAGCCTATTGAATGGAATGTTTTCATCAAGTTTTGCAATTTCAGGTATTAGCGATATTGGTCTATAATTATTGTCTTCATTTGCATTTTCTGTTTTAAATAATGCTCTAACAATACGTTTTAGTATATCCAGGAATACCCCATGCATTATAGAGCTGTTTATTAAATGTTGTAATTGTTTCACAAGTGCATGCCTACATTGTTTTAAAATTTATGGGCTACTTTCATCCCATCACTACCAGTTTTATTTGACAGTGCTGATAATAATTTAAGAATTTCTTCTTCTGTGGTTTGTTTGATAAAAAATGAGACTTTAATTTTTGAAGTTAAACGTGAATTCTTAATAAGCTTTACTGTAGTAGTTTGTTCAGCTACATTGAGAAAATAATTATTTAAAAATTCAGTTAGTGTATTTGGTTCATTTTCCACTACACCATTTGTGTGTACATTTTTTGCAAGTCTTTTGTTTATAATTTCCCAGACAGTTTTATTTATATTGGATGATTTACTGATATTGTTGTGGTTCATTGCCATAAATTCTTGCAATCTATTGTGGTATTTACGTTTACTTATTTTGTATTTATCTTTATAATAGTCCAGACTTGTCGATTCATGTAGTTCATACATAGTTTTCATCTCTTCTCTTAACAAAAGTATTTCCCTAAGTATATTAATTTTTGGTTTTTTTATTTAAATTTGTAATTTAACTTTTAATTAGACAAAGTACGTCAAAAGTATACTGAAATATTTTGTAAATGTTGTGCCACTTCATTTATGGAAGTTATGCTAATGATTCTTTCCCAATTTTCTCCATTGAGTCTGTTGACTAAATCTCTTGTATTTATGTAATTAATTCATCACTTGTTTTTTTTTTTTTTTGGCTATTAAAAAACTGAAGCAGCTACAAACTGAAGTTTTCTCCATGTTGAATTAGGAATGAGCCACACTATTTTTACACAAAACCTTCACTATTGAATCAATAAGTTGTTTACAGTGATCTCACAAGTGGGTATTTAGGACATGCATATTTATTTAATATTCATTTATGTTGATAGCAATATGATTAATACTACTTGAAGTTAAATCTGTTACTCATGAAGGTTTGCTAATCAGACTTTTTATATTGTATGTATTAAATAGTTCATTCGACTCTTTGTAATCCCTATGTAAGAATTGTTATTTATATTTAGATCACCCACAATAATAATTTGGCTATGGGAGCAAAGAGAAGTTGCAAATGTTTAAAACTTCATTTACTATGATAATCTAACAGTTACTTAATTATTTTGATAATCCCTTTTCCGTTAAAAGAACAGCTTATAGGCTGTACAACATTTTCAGAGCTTGGAAGACTATTAGGGTGAGATTAAGGAAACCAGAAATACATCTATTGGTATTTCTACCTATTTCTGTATATATCAGGGGATTTTTTATTCATTATTAGGAACATCATAGGAACTTTATGAAATGCAGTTATAAGGAGTAAAGGGTTCACCATAAATATCCTCTAGATCATTGTTCAATAATTTCATAAATAAAATGGGATAGTTAAAATGAACTATCATTTGATTAAAAACCCACCCATGCAATGCTAGTATAGAGATTCCAGATGGAGGGTAAAACTAGTTATTAGCACAAAAAAATATTTGTCATTTTTTGCTTAGTTTCGGTTAATTTGGTAGGACTTAAGGAATGATGGAGTGTTTGAACATGTAATAATGCAATCAGGGTTGTATACAAATTATTTATTTATAAACATATATGCATATATACAAGATAGATATAAAAATGTTAATGTGTAGGAGGAATAATGATGTGACGTTTGTGTTAAATACTGACAGATGATATAATTAGTTGCTGCATGTTACCAGTAGTGGTAAGGTGCAGCATACTTGTAGGCAATGGGTGCTGAGTATGCAACTTTTGCAACAGGCAAAGCAATCTTGGTAACTGTTATTGGTGCAGCATAAGCCAAAGGAGCATGGTATGCCAAAGGTGCATGATATGCCAGTGGAGCATGGTAGGCCAGAGGAGCTGCGTGGAAGCCATAGCCTCCATAACCATGTAGACCCAGTAAGCCTCTCTTCTGTTTGGTGGAGGATTCCTCTCCAGCTATGGCTAGCGCCACTGCTGCCAGCAGAATCTGCAAAAAGGAATGAAGTACTAAAAGCTGAAGCAATGCTACATTAAAAAGTTTATTAACTTACATCTGAAAGAAAAGGGACTTGGTTGCAGTGATGTTGCTAATAATTGAATTTACATTATGAGTCAATTTGTAATACTTATACATCACTTTACATTCATTCAGAACATATTTCGAAAGCCCTTGCTTTCATTGTCAGATTTTTGTCAACAAGAAGCTGACAATGAAAGTGAGGGCTTTTGAATGTGAAGCAAGTGATGTATAATGGTTATAAGTAGACTCAAAATGTTAATTCTATTAAGGCATATATTATTTATGTAGTCGTTTTGAAAAGCAGTTTGACAGAGTAAACATATGGAAAATCTAAGGGAAATTTGTGCAGACTGGATGGAGAGAAGTAATCTTTATTAAATGATCGCTCAATTGTATGGAATAGTGTTTAATGCCCATTTTTACTACATATGGCACCACAGGCAGTGACATTGGTGATACGTGAAATGAAATGATTATTGGGAAAGGAAATTTGGGGAGGAGTTGGCGGTGCCGTGGTCGAGTGGTTAGACCGCTCGCCTCTCACCGAATCAGCCCGGGTTCAATCCCAGGGACCCACATGTGGGATTTGTGGTGGACAAAGCGGCATCTGGGCGGGTTTTCTCCGGGTTCTCCGGTTTCCCCTGCCATTCATTCCACCAACTGCTCCATCATCACCTTTCTTTTCATCCATTTCACCATCATTTCGTTTCATCTACTTTCTTCATCCCATACCAGGCATCGGGCTGATCACCCATCCTGGATATTCTATCTGATCCATGAGTGTCTGCTCCTCGACGGGCCTCTGACCCCAGGCACCCGCCTGTAAGTCCTACATAAGAGGAGGTTAAACAGATAAAGAAGAAGAAGAAGAAATTTGGGGAGGAAATGTTCCAGGCCTAAGTATAGGGTACTCCCTGAAATTTGGCAGTTATGAAGACTGAGGAAAACCTGGAAAAAAACTTCAGTCAGAGAGGACGGTCCTGGTGGGATTTTAACTGTGATCTGTCTTAAGGATCCCCTCACTCAAGCAAGTAAGTAATTATCAGAGGGAAGAAAATTGGAAGGGACATGCAACAAGGATGTCCTTTGACAAGCTGTCACCCACTCACACTGCTTAGAGATCTAGGTGAAGAATTGTTTCCTGGCCAACGCAGGAATATTATTACGAGGAAGAAGAATGAAATGCATAAAGTTCCTGATGTTACAGTTACAACAATGCTTGTAGAGGAGGAAAATTTCTAAGGAACATGCTACAATGGAGATAAATGAGCAAGCTGAGTTAACACATAAAGATTAAACAGACAATTTGTACATAGTCTAAGCTTAGGGTGACCACATTTTCAGACACAAAAAGCGGGACCCATTAATAAAGTGGTCTGGTACCTTACTAGATCGCAGGTATTTTGTTTTTTTGGAGGGGGCCTTCACTTCACTTAGGCTAGTATAAATTATCTATATACGTTGTAATAGTTCATATTTTAAAACTAATAAACCTGAACTACACTGTTGTTGGATGGTGCTCTCTATGATAAAACATTTGAACACAAAGTATTACTAGTGATATTTATTATACTGTTATTATTACTATTAATACTAACAATTATTCTTACATAATATTGAAAACAATGTAATGTCGCTGTTCTTTTAAGAAGTTAGTGAGATAGGCTCTCATACTTTTCACTACCATGAATTGCTTTTAACAATTTTCAGTTCCCAAGAAGCATATCAGGGAACTGCACACAGTTATAATTCAAATTACATTTTGTGATTAACATATGTTTCAGAGTTTCTGGCTTTAGTCTGGATTTTTCATTTGTCCAGATATTGTTCATAATTGAAAACACCCTTTCTGTTGGTGAATTTGTAGCAGGAAGGCATAAGGTAAACTGTACAATGTTACCTACGCTCTTAGAGTCGATATTTCTCTCCAAATTTGTTGAATATTTCTACCCATCTCAAGGTTGGTGTATGAAATTTTGTAACTGTAACATGCACATTAGTCTTTAATGGTACTATTTTCTTTATTTCATAAAAGTCATTTGCACAATGATGGAAAAATTGCATATTTTCCATTTTGCAGGAGTTTTTGCAGGATGGTTTTGAAATGCAGGTTATTTATCAGGTTTTAGAGTCTCTTCGTGGGCAGCAGGATAAGTTGTCAAAAAAAGAAAGGAGTATCCTGCGAAAAGATGGACATCTGGTCCTGGTCACCCTATGTAGGAATAAATACTTCTTTAAAAAGATATGTAAATTTAGGTATGCAAATAAATTCAATTCAGTTCATAAAGATAAACACTATCATCATTGGAAAAAAAGCAACAAAAAAAATATGCTTGCGAATTCAAGATGAGGTAGTGAAGCCAGTGGATAGATTTAGATACTTGGTAAGTACTGTACATAGTAATGTGACCCGTTGTCAAGAAGTCAGACACAGGAAAGCAATGACAAAGGAAACTTTTGGTAGGAAAAGAAGAATTTTTTATCAACCCTTGAAGAAAAAACTAAAGAAGAAATTAGTGAGGTGATGGATATGTATTATCTGTGGCACTGTATAGTGAAAAAAAAACTTGAAGAATGGTGGGAGAAAGAAAGTAGTGAAACTGATAAGGGGCTTGAAAAAAGATTGACTGGAATATTAGATGATAAGAAACTGCAAGTGAGATTACTCAGATGGTAGTGCCTGAAGCTCACATTCAGTATGTCCTGGATTGAAACTCCAAAGTGAAAAGCCATCGTAACCAAGGGTTTATCTTGGTTTTCAATGCTAAACCTCCATTTCTATACTCAGTGTTAAGTGATACCAATTCTGATTCACCTTCAAAACTTTAACAGGTTTCTGATTTGTTTATGCTTGATAGGCAAATGCTGGAATGAATTATCATACAGTTGTAGGGGTGCTGGTGTACAGCATATAGAGAGGAAAAGTTTCTACCATGGCACCTGGCAGGTATTGTAGCCCTAGTTTGAGCACTTTGCATACATAACCCTATGGTATTAGCTCTGGTTGTATGTTGTATTTCTTGATCCTAAACACACTTTACAAATTTGATTTGTACTTTTTGTGCACATTTTCTACACACAGCTTTTTGACACTTATCACAAACATCACTGGTCTCATTTCCTTTACACAGACTGATCTGGCATTTTCTCCACTTTTTGGTTGGTGGTGGTCCTGTTGCCTCTTCTGGTTTTTGCCCTCCTGGTTTCTTTTCCTTACTTGGTTCAATTACAAGCTGAAGGATGAACTTCTTTCTTTTCACCTTTGTATCCCTCATTTGATTATAAATGTCCCACGCATTAATAGCAGTAATGTCCAATACATTATAGAAAACATGTATTGGCCATCTCTAGCATGCTACTTTAGTAGTATATGTACATGTCATTTGGTGTATCACATCTGCCCCATATTTAGTAGCATTGTAGAAAGTCACAGTTTCTGGTTTCTCCTCTCTTTCTTTGCTCACTGCTACTTCAGCGTGTAGGATGCAGTCTCTGTTGCAAGATGGTACTGAGTATAATTTAACAATTGTTTTCTTTAGCTCATCAGGGATCTCACAGAGAATTTTGTTTATTATTCCTCTTTGCTTGGAGCTTTTCAGCAAGTTGAAGAGAGGTGAAGAAATGGTCTGTTGTCACATTTCTTCCTTGGTTTATAAATTATTCCATGAGGTTTAGAACAAGGTGTTCTCCCAGAGTTTGTGTCTCAGGTCAGCTGTCATCCTTACCCAGGTAAGGGAAGATATTCCAGACCTAACTTGCTGCTACATTGGCAGCAATCTAGAATTTTAGTCTGTATTTATCAGGTTTATTTGGCATAAATTGCATAAATTTACACCGTGTTTTGCTTGGAAGCAACTGTTCGTCAAAAGTTAAATTTTCACATATGAATAGTAACAGTGAAGACAATTTCCCAGAAACTTTTTCCAAATTTCTGAGACAAGGGTGAACTTGTCAGTTGGCAGACGTTCCACCTGTGTTGATTTCTAGTAAAACGGGAGACATCTGAGTAGCTGCTGATATCTATCTCAAGGCATAGTTCTTGAATATTTTGGGGCCCCAGGAGCTCAACCAAAAACTATCCACAGACATACCTTTTGTACATAGTACACCCTTTGCATATATGATGGCATAACTTTTTCCAGCTCCTTGAGAGAGACACAGCTCAGTCGCTATTTTTCAATTCTCTCCTTGTATTTCTTCACGAGATGAAGCATGGATTCGTGAAATAGCAAAGGAAAACCACTGATTGCAGAGTCATTCACTTGGTGTTAAGCATACATAGTGGGCCCTCCTTCTCCCTTAGGATGCTTACAGCAGCCCTACTTCCAGGCAAAGTTGATGACGAGTTGATAATCTCCCACTCAGTTCCATCTCTGGTCACCATTTTTATTGTGCCTGTACTAGAGTCTCACTCTGGTGAGACGCTTGAAGCAAGAGCTCAGGGACATCAGTATTTCCATCTTCTATAGCCAATGAACTGTTACTACCACTACAATCATCCTCACTAGTTTCTGACACAAATCTTTATCTGTATCAGCCAAACTAATTTCTGATTCAACATCATAATCCTCTAGAAAAATATGCAACATTTTGTCATCCAAAAAGCCATACCTAGGAAACATGATTCAAAGCAACTGTCTTCAACAAACAACACTGACTAAATAAGCCGGCACTCTGCAATAACAGTCAAATGTTGACTCAAGCTGATAAAATGCACATGTAAGGACTCAACAATGCACCCGCTATTTGACATGGCAGATTGTTGATTTATGTGTCTGTAATTGTTGTGTAGTTCCTACCAAACTTTAAATATATGGGGCCAAAATGACCCCTCTCATTGTTCTAGGTAGTGAACTTAATAAAATGGATTAAATATAAAAAATGTGGTTATTGACATGGATCACCTTTGACAGCAAAGTAAATTAGTAAAAGTAGTGAAATTTGAAGAAAAATCCAGACACCTGAAAACATTATAAAGGGTTACATTTGAATAGGGGTTGTTTTGGCTCCTTCCGCCATTCTAGTATTAAACTTGCCGCAGTGCTGACATCCTCCTATGTTCCTTATCTATGCCTATACCTATAACGGCATATTCACAAATGTGTTAGAAGAAATAATGGATGAATAAAACACCTTGGAACAGAAGAAGATACCAAATAATATACAGAGATAAAGAGGAAAGTAGAAAAGAAAGAAAAATGGAAAAGGCTGGGGAACAAATCAATTACTGCATGATGTTTCAATCTTGTTTATAAGACCAGAGTATACCTACTTGTGCTGTAATAAGGTGCATTGGCATACTCTGCATAAGTGTAAGGCATGTTCTTGTATTTTCATTGAAATGCTTTGTGAATAACTTAGCAGAGAATAGGATAGCATGCTTCAAATCTCATTGGAGTTCCTTCAAAATGAGTCACATAATATGTTTATTAACTAAGTGCATACACGTGGTGCAAAGCATCTTAGCAAAATAATGTTTGTCAGGGTACACTTTTTCTCTTGAACTGTTGACTGGGTGGAAGTGAGATATCTTTCCAAGCATGCAGTCTTAAAACTGTATGCAATGAAGGTACCTTCCTGTAGCTAGTAACCTTTTAGTAATCCGAGATATTGTGTTTGCCAGCATGTATACTAAACTGCTGCATATGGTCCAAACAATGAACTTTCTCTCAGGTGGTCTCAATACAAACATCCATTGCTGAAGTAAAATTAGGGCAATAAAACTGAAACTTTTATGATGCAACCACTTGACCCATATAAAAACAAAACGCTGGAGCTGAAGGTTACATTCAGGCCAGTTTAATTGTAAATGGATAACATAATATGGTCATACAGGAAATGTTTCAAGTGCGCCAAAGTGACAGTATTTGAGAAGTTGACATAATACTAGGAGGTTGGAATTTTGTTTTAAATGTTAGATGAATTTCATCCTTTAAATCAGGGCTGTCAGTTGAGGGGATACAAGGTTTAACCCAACCCCCTCTTTTTTTTCTTTGGTTTGCTACAATACAAGGAAGCTTCTATTTCATAAGCGCTGTGTTGCCATAAGGTCTAACCACTCCCAACACACAAAGTTGGAGGGAGAAAAGAGGAAAATTACACTGAGTGTCACAAAATAAAATAACTAATTTAAATCATTTACTATAAAACTTAATGGGGTATGACTTAAAACAACAACGACAATAATAATAATAATAATAATAATAATAATAATAATAATAATAATAAATTTTAATGTTTTAAAAACATGTTTTACACTTTATTTATTGAAACTAGGATTTGATATAATTCTGAAATTGTAATATATTTATGTGATAATTGTTGGTTTTATAAGGCATTTTTATAGGCATACAAAACTAAAGCTATCAAAGTTTCATAAAACATACCATTAGATATTAGATACCTCAACCCAACCGTGCTGAACTTAAAAGAATTTTTAGAAACATCTGTGTGTGAGAGAGGGAGAGAGAGAGAGAGAGAGAGAGAGAGGGAGAGAGAGAGAGAGAGAGAGAGAGAGAGAGAGAGAGAGAGAGAGAGAGAGAGAGAGAGAGAGAGAGAGAGAGAGAGAGAGAGAGATAACCAAAAAGGAAAGCTCAGTTACAAAAATTTTTACTTAAATAAGGTATCTTTTAGGAAGCAAGCTAAAGATTTTCAGATTTTCCCTTCCAAACAAACCTTTATATTTATAAAAATAAATGTGCATAATTACCTTATTTTGTTGAGAATGACAGATTAAAATATCTCAGATTAGGATGATGAATAAAACAGTTCTATTTGTATAGTCTACCCTTAACTTCAATAGTCATTAGGGGGTTTGACTTGAGAAACAACCTATGATGCTATTATTTGTTGAATTGTAGGTTTTTAGGTTTTTTCTTTTTAAATTTGTTTTTAGCATGCAACACACTCACATTCATGCTTTCAGATTATGCGGAGGGTAGGGAATGATTCTAGTTAAAGAAAAATTCCCACTCCCAGCCAGGAATCTAACCCAGGACCTCTGGGTTGAGAAACCAGAATGCTGGACACTCGATTACCAAGAGAGTCACATATATCTTAAGTTTTTTGTAAATAGCCTTTTCATTCTTATTAAACCATAGGATAAAACTTACTACCACAACATCCTCCAAATAAAACACGACTAATGGCATTTACTTTCCCCCATAATATCAAGCAACTTTTATTCAAGATATTTCTTTCTACAACGCTTAGTTTTGGAGGTATTGTACAGTCTCAGCTTAAATGATCCACCATGTGTATATATTACTGAATAGTTTGTAAATGTATGAAAATAAGTGATAATATAAAGAAAGTCATGTACTGTTAAATACAGATTTTTAAAATTATGCTTTAAAGGTCCATTACTCTAACAAAGAAGTCAGAATGTGACATTGATAAGGTGTGCTTGTGGCATATTTGTCACCATTGTAAATGCACTATATTTGAGAAAGTTATGCAGTTGAGATTGGAATTAAAAGTATAAACAGATTCTAAATGAATAAGGCTATGTTCTTTACATAAGTGCTGCAAATGTCTGTTGTTATGGAAATTAAATATGAGAATGCACATAAATTGTTACAAAATAAATAACATTTAGCCCTCTTATTAAAGGGCATTTCCAAAGTTGCTAATTCATTTTCCTTTACGAAAGAGTAAGCAGCTGTGAACTAAACTGTATTTGAGGAGTTTATTTCCAAACTGTATCACAAATCTAAATGGATGGATGGATGGATGTATGTATGTACTTGAAGTTTTATGAAAACACAGATATTTCACTTAGTTCTAGAATGAACAACTTTGTTTCTACCGGAAGATATTGTACCTAATTCATTCATTAGGTACATTTATTGACACTCATAAAAAAAGTAGCCTTTTCTGGGGGGGACTTTCTTTCTTTGTTCATTTTGTGACAAGTGGGTTTTCATTACAAGGAATGTCTCAGTTTACCTTTGAGATGAGTATCAGATGAGTTAGGGTGCATGAAATGCCTATCAATAATTGAAGTTTTTGTTTTGATATTTCTCCACATTCCTTAAGTTAAGGTGAATATCTTGTTGTAGCACTATTGATACTAGAGCCTATTTGTGCATTTATTTCATATGTTAATTCATCAGGCCAAAAGCTATTAAACTCACAAACAATTCAAAATTAGAAAATAAAACAAAATAAATAAATCTGATGTAGTTAATTCACATGATTTGCTCTACCCATTAGAAATTCACATACATTGTAATTTATAATGTTCATGTAAATATTGATTTTTCTAACCAGGTTACATTATTCACAGTACATTTTTGCCTAGAAATTATTTTATATTAAACAATTAATTGCTTGGTTACATACAATATTCAGAAACAACATTCAAATGTTTATATCAGAAGCATGGAAGAACAAATTCAGAAGTCATAAATAATGAGCTCTTGAAGAGAAAAGAAAAAGAAAGCCAGAAGAATCACAAACTTTCAAACTTGTTCTATGAAATCTTAAGCTTACAATTAAGGAAATATAGCTAAATGGAATATTTAAAGAACAGCTAACAATATAAAAAAGCTTATATCACAAACTTTTCATTTTAACGAGCTTTACATTTTCCCTGCAGTAAGCTTTTGTCTGTCTCTTTCAGTTTTGCTGTAGTTCAAGTTTGGTTAGAATTACGAGGACTTCACAGTCAAACATAAAATTCAAGATATGCATTTTATTCTTCATATCATTACCTTAAACATAAGATGTTTCAAACAAAATCATTAGAGCCATTTTTGAAAAAATAAAATATAACAAATGGTTTTCCATGCAGAGGATAGTTTGAGCTGAGAGAAATTTCATGAAAATCTTAGTATTGCTCCTTGAAAGATGCTGGACCAAATTTGCTACTTATCCAGTTTCAATTTTTTGCTTGTGATTTTCTCACTCACTCACTCACTCACTCACTCACTCACTCACTCACTCACTCACTCACTCACTCACTCACTCACTCACTCACTCACTCACTCACTCACTCACCCACTCACTCACTCACTCACTCACCCACACATACACACACATACACAGATAGCTTCTTCTAATTTTTTTTTCTGGAGAGAGGGAGGGAGATTCAAGTGACTTTCACACTGTGTTTCTGTTGAAATCTCTGTATCAAATTTTTGGATGAAATGCAATACTTCCTTTATATATCATGGGTAAGCAGTAGAGAAAATAAAAGTTAATGAAAAAAAAAATTAAGAAGTTAATATACAGAGTATATCAGGATCCAGTGTATTACAAAACCACAGTACATGGAAAATTAGGCAGCAATTATTGTTTGGGAGAAAGAAAGAACCCATTAAACACTTAAGCATTATTATTATTATTATTGTTATGCTTTATTTACTTATTTTGTAGAATTAATTTTATAATTTTGGCACAAAGCCTCCTTCAAGTTTTTGTGCAATTTCATATTTTGTGTTTAAAATGAAAGAAAAAAAAATCTGTGTTACATTCACATGACTTTATCTACCTTCTGCAGCTTATTAGTGGGAATGCAAAGTATTCTTACGAAAGTTTTTCTTACCTACTTCATTTTAATCGAGATAAACATTTCCGGAAATAGCTGCATTACACAGTTCGTTATAGATACAAAGGGAATAGCGGGAAACATATGTTTCAGAACTGGATGCTGTACGCTGGCCTTAAAATTCCATAACTTTCCAAAATATGGCGAAAAACGGCTGAAAATCGTCAGAACTTGAAAAGAATGACTAAATATTGAACAATTCGAACCATTAATAACGGATATCTCGGAAATGGCCGATGCCACAAAATGGCTATTTGTAATAAATTGCGTGTCTTAAGATATCTACATTTCTTGTGTGGTACGTTTTTGTCTATCGCGTAACATTTGTCAGTTATACAAGATTAAACAAAATTCCTTACGAATGAAAACTTGAAAGGCTATTCCCAGAAAATTCAAGATATAGATTTCATTTGTCATATTGTCATGACAATTGTCATGTTAATATATTTTGTCATGTAACTATCTTTAATATACGTATGGCATTTTAATCAAAATCGTTAGAGCCATTTTTTAAAAAATAAAAAATTTCGAAAAATCTTACATATCAGGGTAGTTTGTGGTAGACGAACTTATTTGAAAATCTTTGTGCCGCATCTTTGGAAGGTACTGAACCTAAATACCAAGTTTGGTGTTTATCGTACTTTTCGTTTTTGAGTTATGCTGTTCACACCACACGGACCTTTTTCTCAAAATGCTTTTTTCTTTATTCAGGGCGCCTCAAAACATGCATTTTGGTGAAATCTCGGTATCGAATATTTTAGTGGAATGCAATATCTTCTCTACGTACTAGGTACGTGGTAGAGAAAGCAATAAAGAGGATGGGGAGCGAAGTGTGGGAAATACGAGCAATACAAAAACTGAATAAACGTTCAGCTCTCAATTATTCGTATATCTAAGAACCCAAAACATAATCACTTATGACTTCTTGGCTCATGTGTTGAAAATGTGAGCTAAGCTTCTCAAGAAATGAATAATGCCAGTTTAATATTACCCTCCTAAGGCTTAGAAGGTATTAATAGGAGGGTGGACTTACCAGAACAATCTTCATCATGTTGCTGTGTGGAAAGTTTCTTGCAGAGCACCAGGAGCCAGGAGGTGAGACGTGAGGTTTTTATACGGTTCTCCCCTCCGTAATGCCCTGAAACTCGAACGTAATATGACCTATGTGCGGACCACTCGTCCGTCCACGAGCGTAACCTGTCCCAAAGACTTCCACGAGAACATCCCCTCTATATCACGCCAACTCCCAAATCTATCTTTTGGGCTTCAAATCACATTTCGGCGTTCCAAGGTTTTATAAATGCTCTTTCGGCAAATGCACTTTCTGATTATGAAATAATTGGGGGATAGGTAAGAAGGTATAGCATTCCACTAAAAAAATTCGATACCGAGATTTCACCGGAAATATACGTTTTGAGACCCCTGAATAAAAAGAGGCATTTTTAGAAAAAGGTCCGTGTGTGTGTCTGTGAACAGCATAACTCTAAAACGAAAATTCGGATAAGTACCAAGCTTGGCATTTAGGTTCATTACGTTCCAAGGATGCGACACAAGGATTTTCAAGAAATTCCCCCTATCCCAAACTATCCTTTGCATGGAACATTTTTAGAAATGTTTTATTTTCTAAAAAAATGGCTCTAATGATTTTGATTAAAATGCCATAGGTATATTAAAGATATTTACATGATAAACGAAATCTATATCTTGAATTTTATGGGAATAGCCTATGAAGTCTTCTTTTTGTATAATCTTGCATAACTGGTAAATGTTAAGCGAACAGACGAAAAGTACTTTAAAATAAAATTTATTTAAAGTAATTTTTTGTGACGTTAGCCATTTCGTATATATTCGTTATTACTGGTATGAATGTAATACTTTTGTCTTTTGAGGTGTTGTCATCATTCAGTGCTTCTCATTATGTCATGGAAAGAGGTTAGTTTCCTGTATCCCCCTTGTACGTATAACGAAATGTGTAATGTAACTAATTCTGTAAACAATTATCTCTATTAACATGAAGTCGATAGGAAAATAAGTATTTGTAAGAATAGCTTGTGTGTTACATCCACATACTTTATGCTATATCGTTTATTAGAAAGTATACAAATTATTCTTATGAAAGCTTATTTTTCTATCGCTTCATTTTTATCGAAATAAACAGTTGCAGAAATAGCTTTATTACACTTTTCGTTAGGGTACAGAGGAAACAGTGACAGTCAAATGTTTAAGAACTGGAATGTATTCCGACTTTACGGCTCGTAAAATTCCATACTGTTTCTATGCAATCGCGAGAAACAACTCGATGGGACTTAAAAAAGAATGACAAAGCATTGAACAATTCGAAGCATTAAATAATAGATGTCTCGGAAATCTTGATGCCACAAACAGTTATTTGAAATTATTTGTGTGTTTTAAAGAGATCTATATATTTTTTTCGTAGTGCGTTTTCGTCTACCGCTTAACGTTTAGCAGTTATACAAGATTATACAAAATTCCTTCCGAATGAAAAGGATTTCACAGGATATTCCGAGAAAATTCAAGAAATACATTTTATTTGTCGTGTAAATATATTTAATATAACTCGTTAGAGCCATTTTTGAAAATTCGAAAAATGTTCCATGAAGGGATAGTAGGAGTGGGGGATTTTCTTGAAAGCCCTCGTTTTGCATCTTTGGAAGATGCTGAACTTAAATACTAAGTTTAGTATTTATCCGACTTTTCGTTTTTATTTATGCTTTTCACACACACACACACATACACATGGACCTTTTTTAAAAATGCTTTTCTTGGATTTAAGGAGCATCAAAACATGTATCTTCGGTGAAATCTCGGTATCGAATTTTTGGATGGAATGCAATACCTTTTCCACCTACTACGTATTGTGAGTAGGGGAGTTATGTTCTACCCAAAAGCTCGATGTAAACCATAAAAGACAAAGAATTACAGTTTACACAAAAATGTAGATATTTTTAAGCATGGAATTTATTTCAAATAACCTTTTTTTATTTTTGTGAAACAGTAATTTCCGATATGTTCGTTATTATTGGTCTGAATTGTTCAACACTTGTAATGTTTTGAAGTTCTCACAATCAATTGTTTCTCGCGATGTCATGGAGAGAGTATGGCATTTTATCACCAGTATAAAACTATTTGGCTATTGCTTCGGGCTCCTGTATATCCTTTGTACCTACAAGGAAATGTACTATAATGAAAACATTTCTTCAAACGTTTGTCTGAATGAATACGAAGTAGATAGACAAATAAGCTCTTGTAAGAATTGTTTGTAGAAAAGATCTCAAAACAAACAGCAGTGGCCAGAAAAGTCATGTGAGTGTAACGCATCAGATGTTTGTTTTTATTTTCTTCTTTATCCGTAAAATAACGCATATAACAATCATTTAATCACAACAGGAAACAAAATATAGGTGTTCAAAAAGTGACGCATCGAGTAAGTTATAAAAGTTGTTGAGTATGGCGCCATTGTGCGATTCACATAATTGAATACGAACTTTGCATGCCCTTAAACACATGTATATTTGCTGAGAAAATGCAACGGCATATCGTTCAATTTCTCTCTGCATTTCCTCAAAGATGTGAGGATGGGTTTTATAAGCAGTATCCTTTTCTGTCGAAGGCATTCTGAGCATGGGCATATCTGGCACATATAATGCACTGGTGACAGTGAATACTCTCTGTTTCTAGTGTAACCCCTTTTGCCTTAATTAAACAAGGTTGATACCTGCAACAAAAGAAGGAAACATTGTTCCATAAGGTTGAGTCACTTTTTGAACACTCTGTAGTTCTAAATGCAAGACTGAGTTAAGTTGGCTTTCATCAGTAATGTTGAAATACGTTACCAGTAGATACCCACAGCTGAAAATTCTGTTTTGTTGTTGATTTTGATAACGTTACATGAACAGATACAGAGAGGGGAGAAGGAGCGTAGCATCCAGTCTTTCAGTGGGATAAAGCGAGCGAATTTGCGGACTCTGCTCATGTTAAAATAAAACCACTGCTGCAGCCGGCTAACATTCACTCTGGATTAGAATGAAAATAAATCCAGCGCATTTTTCGTTTGCAAATTAAGACAATCTGAAAGAAAGAAAAGAAAAGTGATACGGAACACTCACGCCATTTTCTCTGACCATTACAAATTCACCTATATATTATAGTATTCATATGAACAGTTCCTCTTCTATTTATGTTGCTATTCACCATACAATTTTGCCTATAAATGGTTTCAAACTAAGCGTAGCTAAATACAACACGCGGAAACAACATTCAAATACTAATGTCAGGAAGGAATAAATTCAGAAGTCGTCGTAGTGCAAGTGTGTAACCTCGATCGAGCCCTCAGGAGAAACAACAAAAAGAAGAGTCGCAAAACTTGAAATACAGTTACACTTGGGAAAATGTTAACGTATAACATGGAATATTTCGCAAACCGCTAACGCTACAAAAAATATTGTTTGTTTTTCCTGCAGTAAGTGTTTTGTCTATTTCTAATAGTTTAACATTATACAAAGTTCGTTCAGAATGAAGAAGACTTACCAGACCGTTTATAGAAAATTCAACATACATATTTTACTTGTCATGTCTAAGTTTTAAATCTAGGAGATTTTAATCAAAATCGTCAGAACCAAGTTTTGAGAAAATCAGAAAAATTACGAAATACCTTTGCATGTAAACTGTAGTTTGAACTAGGATGGGAATTCGTGGAAATGTGCAACATGCATCCTTGAAAAATGCTGAACCTAATATGCAATTTTATATTAACCCTGCGTTTCACTTTTGAGTTATGCCTTGCAAAGAAACACACAAATTTGTTTAAACTATTTTTTGGGATTCAGGTGACCTCAAATCGTGTATTTCAGTGACATTTTAATGTCGAATATTTGGATGGAATACATTTCCTGTACCTACAATAGGTAAGTGATAAAGAATATAAAACTAAAAAAGTGGAGAGGTAGAGAAAGGGGGAAAGAGAGGAGATGAAAGAACTGCGCTAACTTACGTAGCATTTCAATTAATTATGTAATTTAGTTGTTTTCTGTAAGACGCTCAGTTTCCTTTGGAGGGAATGGAAAACGGGAAAATCGTTGGCTTACTCGTATTTCTGATAAAGATTTGTAACATCCGACTCTCGGCCTTTCTCTTCTCTGTATATTCCTCCCAAATTTGCTGCATTGGATTTATTGTAGTATGTTTTCTATGGTTTTTACCCACAATGACGTCTTTGTATTGTTCTTATATGTTATATCTGCAGAACCTGTGCTCAAAAATGGCAGAGCAAAATTGTATCACATGCAGTGCTTTCCCCCCACACTGCGTTCACCGGGCGGCGGCTCACGCGCCGATCGCCTCGGTCTACGGTCTCTCGGAAAGAGGTGTAATATCCACGCAACCGCTTCACGTTCTCATAGTTACAGTTGCAATTACAATGATAATAATCACATACCTTATCATAAGAGATGTTGGAAATGTCCTCTATCAATACATTTCTGGCATCTTCTGAGGAAATTTGCATTCACTCTCTTAGAGCCCAGTATTCGAAATTGAGTGAATTTTTCGCCTGGTGTTTTCTTTTGGTTCTTCCAATGTATGGGAGGGGGGTGTTGTTGCATACATTTTATTTTTCGAGTACCCTACAGACAAAAATTGCATACAGTCAAATCAGGGGATCGTGAGAGCCATTATTTCTATCTTAAAAATATTTTACCCTGTCTTAAAAATGTTTTCTGAATTAAATTTAATGTCTCATCAGCGGTATGCGTCGTAGCAGATCTTGATGAAAAAATCCAGACTGACATTCAACGTTGGTCAGCTGTTCAAAAAATGGCATGAGTATGATATTCCTTTATCCCTTTGTATTTATTGTATATGTATTTTTTTTTAAAAAAAATATAGGTCCTATTACTCTGTATGCATTTACTATACACGGATTTTTGTGTCATATGTCATTACACATATTTGCGTGTGTTAAATCTGGTTTCTCTGTACTCCAATACAGACGAAACATAGCCATATAAATGGAAACTTGCTTCACACAGAAGAATATTAAGCGTGTGTCAGTTACTCTATCATTTTGCAAATTCCAGTTGCAGAAATGTGCCCAACTGTAATGATCACATGAACAATAAGGTGTATGTAACAAACCCTCATATTAAGAACTAAAAGAAAACACTGGGCGAGAAATTCATTCAGTTTCGGATATTGAACTCTTGAGTGTAAATGAACATTTCCTGTAAAGATGCCACAAATGTGTGAAGAGAGAGGGACAACATTTTCAACATCTCTTACGATAAGGCATGTGCTTATTGTAATTGTAATTATAACTATGAGAATGTGAGACGGTTGCGGGGATATTGTAACTGTTTCGGCGGGAGTCCGAGCTGCGACGGCCGGCACGCGAGCAGCCGTGCTGTGGACTCAGTGTGAAGGAAAAGCACTGTAGCTGCACATCATTACATGGTAAAAGACCGAGAGAGATAACTCAGTGATAAAGCCCAGACTCTCAAAGGGAATTAAGATTAACATACCTATACTGACCAATCTGTTTAGTTCAGCTCTTTATGTTGTTACTAGCAGTCTGTCACTGTGTAAAACGATGACATTCAGAACCGTTTCTTAAATAAAACAAATTGTCAAAAAATTTGTATAAGAAGAATGTAGACCTAATTAAAAAACACAATTTATGCAATTTTTTCCGAGATTTTTTTTTTGCTATTGGTTTGAATTTTGCCATATTTTATCTTACATTTTTTTGTAGCGCAAAGTATGATTCTTTTGTTTCTCGTGATGTAAAGCAGAGAGTGTGAAATTTCAAAGCCAACATTTATAGCGATTCGTTTTTTTAAATATATCCTTCAACCTCGTACCCCCCTTGTATCTACAGTGAAGTTTGTAATGAAAAATTAGCTTTCGCAAGAATCATTTAAGAATAGAAAAAAAAAAATAGACGAATTTCGTTTCAAAACCCAATTTACTGCAGAAAGGGATCATGTGCAATACCGAAAAAAGTGTACCCCATTCCTTGACGTCATGAAGTACTTTTCTAGACCGCGTGTCCTAAAAGTAGAACCTTTAACATGCACACGAACTAAGAGCTATACATTATCGCACTAATGCGATAGCATTTTTATACCACTCTATTATGACCAACTTCAGTTTCAAGTCCAATGACATGACAATTATTACCCTTTGTATTTGCACATGTTTAATAATTCGACTTGGTTTGATTAGGTATCACTTTTCATTATGTCGTTTTATATTATTAATTTCTCGTGGCGCTCGCATTATCTGTTCTTAATACAAATCGTCATACTCCAATTTATCGCAATTCGTTGTGGGGTTAACCTATACCTTATATTACCTGCCGGGTGCTTTCTTTGACCTAAAACGTTATTATTTTATGTAGTATAACTTACATAAAGATTAAATGGCGGCGATTATGAATTTAGAAGACACTGAAATGGAAGAGCTAGGTGAAATTACAGGAGCAGCAAAAAGACTAACGCTATAACTACTTACCCAAAAAAATCCAGAGAGCAACATGATATAGCATTTAATCGCTTCATTGCTTGGCGTAAGGCAAAACATGTTGAAAATAATTTCACTGAAAATGGCTGCTACCGAATTAACTAATCATCAAAGCATCTGATATCTCACTGCACACGAGAGTTGATCTCGTTTTTAACGTTATTTCCCTTGTTTCAAAAATCTCGCTATACACGTGAATTGATCTCGTTCTAAACGTGATTTCTTTTAGTTTCAGGAATCAATATAATATTATTTTATTGGTATTTTACAAATTCGAGCGCTATCTAAAAAATAGTATGTCACACATGTTAAAAGTGGTTTTATTTTGCTCGTAGGATTCCTACTCATAAAATAAAACCCTACTTTTAACACTTGTATCATAATCTACTATTAAATGTATGCACTAAGCAAGCATACCTTTATTTCAAAAGAAGAATACATACAAGGAGAAAAATTGTAAAACTAGTTTTCTTCAGTCTTTTGTTTCTACTGTAAAAAAATCTGATGTGTTACACTCACATAACTTTCTCTACTCTTGTACAACCTAATTTTACAAACGCCTATTCTCCATATGCTTCATGTTAATCGGGATATCGAGATGTCAATCTTATTGGTAATTTTCTTGTAGATGCAAGGAAAATATGGTAGCTTTTAAGCGATAGTCAAATATTTTAACGCTGGTTGCTATGTGACGCATTCCATTCTCTTTGCATGTCCAGGACATAAAAAAAATGAATAACGCATTTGAGAAAAAGTATAAGTATTGGAAAATTTAAGGAAATAACAAGCAATATCTCGAAAACGGTTCACTCAACAAAAGAAATGTATATGACATAAGTTGTGTATTTTAACGCGATCTACATTTTTTGTGTAGTAAAATTTTGTCTATCTCTTATGGTTTACCAGTTATGCAAAAGTCGTTCACAATGAAGAATACTTTTGGAGACATTCCCAGAAAATTCGAGATATACATTTCATTTCTCATGACATTACCATAAACATATGATATTTTCATCAAAATCGTTAGAGCCATTTTTGAGAAAATTAAAATTTTCGAAAAATCTTCCATGTAAAGGGTAGTCTGGGGTGGCGGGATTTTCTTGAAAACCTTCGTGTCGCATCTCTGGAAGATACTGAACCTAAATGCCAAGTTTGGTGCTTATCCGATTGTTCGTTTTTGAGTTATGCTGTTCACAGACACACACACACACACAGACACACACACGGACATGTTTCCAAAAATGCTTTTTTTGGATTCAGTGAGTCTCAAAACATGTATTTCCGGTGAAATCTCGGTATCGAAATTTTGGGTGGAATGCAATACTTCCCCTACTTACTTACTATACGTAGTAGAGAAAGTAATTAAAATTACTATACGTAGTAGAGAAAGTAAAAATATGTGGATATGTTGCCCTTCTACAGTAAGCAATTCCTTGTATACAATGCTTAACTGACAGCACGAGGAATTTTCTCGTGTGACCGCGAGCGGGAAGTAACCCGTGGTCAGTAAGAGTTGACTTATTAAGGAAACGCCAAGTTCTCGATTGAGATTCCTGATCTGAGGTTACATAAAGACTTGCTTCACATAGTGCACATATAGGAAGCGGATCAGTCACCTTAAGCGCACCATTTCGTTCTCACCTTCTGGTCTAATATATGTGTACAGGTTTGTAACCTCTCCTCTTGACACTCCCTGGTACCTATACTCATGCATACGAGTAATAGTTTATGACTGACTTTCGCTCTTATAACATCTGGAGTCCTACACAGGAAACTTGACACTTAAATGAAACCTGGTACACCGCATGGTCATATTAATCATTCTAGAGAAACTTTTTTCTTTCTTTTACGAAGTTTATCAAAGTAAATTGTAAAATCTACACCTTTCAACTGAATAACTCGAAATACGGCACTCACCTTATACAAACTTTATTGAACTGCTTTTCACATTTCTTAGGTGTTGCTAACCTGATATATCAGTTTATATATTCGTAATTAAAATTAAATTGAGTTTTATTTATGGACGCTCTTTAACTGCTGTGGTCCTTAGCGTCCCTTCTATATTGGACGTGAAAGACCGGTAATTTTGCTCAGACGCCTCTTTATCAGGCCTGAGGTTCTTCTACGTGCCGTAAATCTACGAGACGGGACCACCGGCTTTACTTCCGAAGGAAGCCATGCAAAGGATTTTTACGCCTGAAAAAATCCATCGCCCTCTGCCGGGTTTGAACTCGAGACCTAGAGGCTAGCATGGTAACCACTACACCACGGAGGACAATTGGTTCGTGGTAACTATGCCAGTTAAAATACCCCACCTACTAAGCCTACTTTACTTTGTATAACTCAAAATTTTATTTTCGTTTTAATTAATCAGTGTTTAAACGAGCAGGATGGCTCAGGCGGTTACTCTGTGGCCCGCATTCGGGAGGTCGTGGGTTCGATTCCCGTGGCCGAAGTTTCTGATCCATGTTTTTTTTCGGGTTTCCCCAGGTCGTTTAGCGAATGCTGGAAAGGATCATTAAGTCTCCCGAATTTCCTGTCCCTCCATTTCACCTTCATTCTGATTTCACTTCACCTTTCATCCGCTTGATCTCTTTCAGGGTTGTATGTGTCGGCGGGAGGTCTCGGCGTGTGCATGGCAGGGGAAAAGGATGCTTTGTGGAAACCTTTGTTCCCTCGGAATGGGGGCGGTCTCCGGGTTCCTGCCCCCCAGGGGATGTGTAAGCCTGCATTCGGGAGGTCGTGGGTCCGATTCCCGTGGCCGACCTTCCTGATCCATGGTTTTTTCGGGCTTCCCCGGATCGCTAGACGAATGCTGGGAAGGATCATTAAGTCCCCCGAATTTCCTGCCCCTCCATTTCACCTAAATTCTGATTTCACTTCACCTTTCATCCGCTGGTCTCTTTCAGGGTTGTACGTGTCTGTCGGCGAGAGGTCTCGGCGTGTGCATGGTAGGGGAAAAGGATGCTCTGTGGAAACCATCTTTCCCCGGTTTGGGGGCGGTCTCCGGGTTCCTGCCCCCTCCTGGGGATGTATAAGCCCACAGGAGGAGGGGAGCCGGCTGCACCAGTGCCCATCCGAGAAGTTTAAATCTGTAAATTGTAGGGATCCTGCCCTCTGCCTGTCGTGCCCCCTGACCCGGCCGTCCTGTGTTCCTTCTCACCTCATCCCTCCCTCCCTCCCGTGGGCGCCCCGTCCGGAGCATAGGTACAAAAGTGCAAAGTCCCCTCCACGTTGAATCCTAATCCTGAGTGTAAAAACATTGATACTAAGGTTTCGTCAGCATTTCATTACATTAAGACGAGAAAAAAAAATTATATTTAAATGACTAAGGGCAGGTTTCACCAAACGCGATGAAAGTCTAGAATAGTAACTCCAGAGTAACATTAACCCGGTGGTTGTTACTCCCGAGTGGCATGTATTCGTTTCACCATGCTTGTGTGGAGATTAAAGTACTCTCGAGTTAGTACTCCAATAATTACCTATACCAGAAAAGTGGCGATCACGAAGATTCTCATAGTTTGTGAGCAATGTTTACAGCTTTTTTTCTCGCCATTTTAAGGAATTTAGTGCGAGTAAACCAACGTTTTTAGAGGTTAAAGCTACGGAGAAAGAAGTAAACGAAAGCACTGGTAAGTAGAAATACATGGTAATAGCTACTAATATTTTCGAAAAAATGTAACTTTCGTTATAATGAAATTATTGTTAACTTATACTTTTTATGTGTTAAATTTACAGAATCATGTCAGACGAAGGAAAGAGAAAGAGAAGTCCAAATTGGCATTCTTCTGAAAAACTCTTACTGCTTTCTGTAGTAGAAGAATTTATAAGTGTGTTAGAGAACAAGAGAACAGATGGTTCAACTATGCACTAGAAGAAGGATACATAGGAGAAGGCTGCAGAAAAATATAATGCTAGCACCACTATGGGACACAGAACTGCAGCTAATATAAAGGCAGAGTGGGAGCTGCTAAAAAAAACTGCAAAGAAGGATTTTGCTAATAAAAGAATAGCTGTAATAAGACAGGTGTTACATTTGTTTTCTTTTTAATATGCAACATGAATATGTAGTGTAAGCGTTTGTTCTATTCTTTCTTCTAATTTGTAGGTGGTGGACCTCCAAGGTCAGATCATAGTGATGATCCAGTATTCACCAAAGTACTCGTCTCATTGGTAAAAATCCTCATCTTCATCGCTAGAACTGTCCTTAAAAACCATTCTCATCAATCCTGCAGCGGTGCAGCCATTGTAAAATGCTAGCTAGCAGTTACTCTGTACTTTATTCCACAATATTTCGCCGAGTAACGTTACTCTCTGATTTACTCTCGCATACGCAATTTATTAGAGAGTAAGTTCTCGGTGAAACGCTCAAAGGCTTACTCGCGAGTAAACTACGTTTTACTCGAGAGTAAAAGTTACTCACGTTTGGTGAAACCAACCCTTAGTTGTTAAAGTTTCATAGCTTTTTTTTTCGTAGAAGTAAGGTTATAAGCATCTTATATGAATAAAACATTTACTTATGAAGTTTTCAAATTATACCTTAAACCCTTTTCTACAAAGTTTGTCAAAATGGTTTCATTACACATTTCCTTATAGGTACAAGGGAGATACAAGAAGCTGAAGCGATAATCATTCCTTTAAAAAGTGGACCGCTATATATTGGCTTTGAAATTCCATAAATTTTGCAAGACATGGTGAGAAACAAACGAATGGTGACTTAGCACTTCAAAAAATGTATAATAAAGTGTTGGAAAATTCATAGCAAACAACAATATCTCGGAAACGGTCAGTATCCCAACATAAATTGTATGTTTTAATAAAATCTTAATTTTTCGTGTGGTAAGCCTTTGTACACCACTTGTGGTTTACCATTCAAAATTATACAGAAGAAAAACACTTCACAGGCTATTCGTAGAAAATCCAAAATATGCATTTTATTAGCCATGCAGATATCTTAAACATATGTAATTTTAATAAAAATCGTTAGAACCAGTTTTGAGTGCATAATGAACAATACACAGAGGGTAGTTTTCTTTGGCGGAAGTTTCTTGAAAATCTTTCTGTCGCATTTGGCGCGCCCCTATCCTTTCTAATTTGTTATTATTATTCAGGGGATCTCAAACAGACACGGGTGGTCGAGGTAGTTAAGGCATAGACTCATGAACGGGAGGTCCACGGTTCAAATTCCGCCATGACCGTCCTCCCTGACAGGTATTTTTGCCAGGGTTTCCCCAGTCCTCATAAGTGGCAAATGCCGGGTATCCTAAACTTAGGCCTTCCTTCCTTTTTCCTTCCCAAATTTCCTTTCCCAGTTACCATTCATTTTAGTATTATCAGTGTACACCACCTTGCGGTACCGTATGCAGTTAAAACGGGCGTTAAACACTACTAAACAGTAGCCCTCAAAACATTTATTTCTGTAAGTCTGGATATCGAATATTTGAGTGACAATAGGTACATCCTCTGCTTACTATAAGTAGGTAGGTGGTAGAGTAAGTACAAAAATTCTGATGTGATACATTCATATAACCTTCTCTACCCTCTATTTAGTTTATTAGTAGGCATATAAACTATTCTTACTAAAGCTTATTTTTCTGACTACTTCATTTTAATCCAAACAAACCTTTGTAGAAATAGCTACATTACACATTTCGTTATAGATACAAAGGGAACAGCGACAGTCAAATGTTTAAGAACTGGACGCTATATGCTGGCCTTAAAATTCCATACTGTTTCCATGCAATCACGAGAAACAACTAAATGTTGACAGGACTTTAATGGCTAAGTATTGAACAATTCGAACCATTAATAACGGATATCTCGGAAGTGGATGATGACACAAAAGAGTTATTTGAAATAAATGGTGTGTTTTAAAAAATCTACATTTCTTGTGTAGTAAGTACGTTTTCGCCTATCGCAGTAGTTATACAAGATATACAAAATTCCTTCCGAATGAAGAGGACTTCACAGGCTATTTCCAGAAAATTCAAGACATACATTTGATTTGACATGTAAATATCTTTAATATATGGCATTTTAATCAAAGTCGTAATTTTTTAGAAAACAATTAATTTTGAAAAAAAAAAGTTCCATGTAAAGGTTAGTGTGGGTTGGGAGGATTTTTTTTAAAAATCTTTTGTGTCGCATCTTTGGAAGATATTGAATTAAACACCTACCAAAGTTTGGTATTTATCCGACTTCATACACACCACACACACTAAAAATACTTTTTCGGGGTTCAGGCATCTCTAAACATATTTCCGGTGAAATTACATGGAATTTTTGGGTGGAATACAATACTTTGCCTACTTATGCATATTAGGGAGCAGTAAAGCTGAAAAACCATTAAACAAGTAAAATTAATACAAACGTATATATCTCGGAAATGGCTTACGACCCAGAAAGGTTATTTGAAATAGATTGATATATTTTTGTGTAGTACGTTTTCGTTTATCACTTAATTAAATTAAATTGAGTTTTATTTATGGACGCTCTTTAACTACTATGGTCCTTAGCGTCCCATTCTATATTGGGCGTGAAAGAGCGGTAATTTTGCTCAGAGGCCTCTTAATCAGGCTTGTGGTTCTTTTACGTGCCGTAAATCTACGACACGGGACCACCGGCTTTACTTCCCTTCCGAAGGAAGCCGTGCTAGGGATTTTTACGCCCGAAAAAAATCCATCGTTCTCCGCCGGGTTTGAACCCTATCACTTAATGTATACCGGTTATACAAAATTATACAAAATTCCTTCCGAATAAAGAGGACTTCAGAGACGTTCCCAGAAAATTAATGGTAGTTGAAATAAAAAATTTCAAAAAATGTTCCATGAAAAGTGTAGTTTGGGATGCGGGATTTTCTTGAAAAGCTTCATGTCGAATCCTTGGAAGACACTGAATTTAAATACCAAGTTTGGCACTTATCGAACATTTCCTTTTTTTAAATATGCATTTACACACAAGCGGACAGTTTTCTAAAAAGGCTTCTTTTTATTCAGGAACCTCAAAACGTGTATATCTGGTGAAATCTCGAATCCACTTTTTGGTCGGAGTGCAATATGCTTTCTGTACTTACTATGTGCGTGGCAGAGAAAGTAATAAAATGAAGAAGTAAAAGATGCGAACGCATGTCTGTGAACAAAGTGCTCCAAAAACCAATGTACAGTGGTGCACATAAATTTTATTTCTGAGTTAAGGCATCTTCTTAGATGCAGAATGAAGATATAGTGGAAATTTTGCCCATCTTTACCCTGTATATGCCCCAAAAATGTTTGCAACGATTCCCAGTTCGAGAAAGGGCATACAGAAATTGCATATCTTGAATTTTCTATAAAATGAAGTAACAATTTTTTCAATGTTAAGTTCTTAATAACTGAGAAAACATAAGCCAAGAGATAGAGAAGATAAACATGGTTTGTGACAATTTGCACTACGTTCGACAGGAAGTTCACGTCATATACTAAGATTCCATTATGTACGAGTTCGGATCGAACAGTAAAGCACAATATATATTCTGGTTTGGTATTACAGCTGGAATGTTGAAATTTCACACAGATGTTTGAAGTTTTCGCCACAGAGGGTTTTTTGTTTCATGTGCAACTCTAGCGAGAGAAGCGTAAACTACGCAACAAAGATGGCGAGCGTGTTACTGTCGTCCACGTGTGAAGATCAGAGAGGTGTGGTTCGTAATTTGTGGGCCAAAGGGCATAAACCGAGTAATATTCACAGGGACATGCGTGGCGTGTATGGGGGGATGATTGTATGAACCGTAGCAATGTCTCCAGGTGGTGTGCATTCTTCCTAGAGGGCCGTGTGAACCTTTGATTCGCCACGCTCCGGGAGGCCGGTAACCGCTGCAACCCCGCAGAATGTCAGAGGCATGGAGGTGGCAATTTTGAACGACCGGTGTGTGCAACTGCGAACCTTATCGCAACAGTGCAACATTGCCTATGGTACACTGTACGATATTGTTCATGACACGTTGAAATTTAGTAAAGTTAGTGCTCGCTGGGTGCCTAAGAACCCGACAGACAACCACAAGGGCCAGCGAATGATGACGAGCTTGGATCACCTAACGCGGTACACCGTAGAAGGGCATGACTTTCTGAAAGGGAAACATGCTGGTTCCCCAGTAAAAAAAAATTCAAAGTGACTCATTCTGCTAGGAAAGCGCTTGTGACGGTGTTCTGGGATATGCATGGTGTTGTATTAGTGGACTTTGCTGAACACGGGACCACTGTGAATGAAAACTTTGGTGAGGTTGCGTCCTCCCCTTCGTGACAAACGCCACAACATGAATGCTGACGATGTCAAAATTCTTCATGACAATGCTCGCCCCCATGTTGCTGTTGTTGTTCGTCAGAAAATCACTAAATTTGGTTGGGAGGTGCTCCAGCATCCATCATACAGTCCGGACCTTGCACGTCGGACTTTCATCTGTTTGGTCCCATGAAGAAATTCCTGGAAGGCCAACGCTTTGCGACAGATGCAGAAGTGAAATCAGCAGTCCGCAGATGGCTACTCCAAGGAAATGGACTTCTACGAACAGGGCATATTGAAACTGGTATCACGATGGAAGAAGTGTGTTGAGAAACTTGGTGACTATGTCGAAAAGTAGGTAGAAGGTATAAGTTCATTTGTGTGTTTTGTTGTTTTTTAACTATTAAAATTTTTTGTAAAAAATTATTGTGCGTTACTTTTCGATCCGCCCTAGTAGATTAAGCAAAACTTTGCATAATTTTGAGTTTATGGCCTAAAAATATTTAATGTTATTCTAGATAGTTTTAAAACTTTAAGTATAAATATTTTAAAACAAGATTAAATTATCGAGAGGGAAGCCTCAGGCGGTAACGTCTATGACGCTCTTTCGGGATATCCCAGATTCAGATTCCGTGGACTGACCAATTTCACTTCTTTTTGTTTTGTTTGTTTGTTTCCCTCAGTCGCCAAAATAAATACCGGATTAAATATTTAATACCACGACCCAAAGTTTCACCTTAATTCTAAAACAACAGTAAACATGAAAATAGATGGTAATAGCGAATGTTCTCCCATCTACCCACAGATAATGAAACTAGATAGACTGGACGGCACCCTAATGCCATCTGCCCGGCACGTGTAGAAGCAGAAACATAGTTGCCTAGCACTAAGGACTCTGTGGACATGTGACGAAGCTGCCATCTACCCGTCACGTGTAGAAGCAGAGGTACAGCTGCCTAGCACTAAGGCCTCTATGGAGCATGATGAAGCCAGATGATATGGTACAGGGATGAAAACTAGAAGGCTAACTGTCCACCGGAGTAATCTCCCAACAGATCCGCCGCGATATGACCACCTAGTTGAAAGCGACGTAAAATAAATAGAAAAAGAAGAGAGCAGATTAAATTATGATTTAGTAGACAGTCGTTTGTATTCTGTTGATTAATTTTGTTGTGAATTTTAATGTCATTTAGTTCTGTATCTTTGTATTATCAATTTATCACCTATGGTAATGTTTTACTTAATGGCTAAATACGGAAGAATGATCAATTTTGATATCCACACTTTATTTACGTCACTAATTACATGCAGCACTTACTACGTCCCGAAGTATGAATTTCGAGACATACAAATACACCGCTGCAACACTGGATAAGAGCTAGTTTCCAAATTGTTCTGTCTTTTCGATAAGTTTATACGGTTGTAATTTACATTATTCGAAGCTCTGGGTTTTAAGGGTACTACACCGATGATGTACATCACTTTAGGTAATCTGCAGGTACGGATTATGATGGCTAAGAGTGTTAGAAACATGACTTATAAAATTACTCTAAAGTTTTTGAAAAAATGTACATAATCATTACAAAAAATCTTATGTTACATTCACATAACTTGCCCTACTCCTATCGTTCATTAGTGTGTATACAAATTATTCTTACGAAAGTTAATTTTTTTATGTGCTTCACTTTAATTCAGATAAACTTCTGCAGAAATAGCTACGCTACAAATTTCGTTACAGCGCAAAGGGAATAGCGATGGTCACATGTTTAAGAACTGGACGCTACGAGGGCTGTCACAGAAGTACCCGACCTAACAAAGAAAAACAAAAATTGGGGGAAAAAACATCTTTATTTCTCTACATAGTCTCCTTTCATCTCGATACACTTTTCCCAGCGATGTTCAATAGCTTCGATACCCAGTTTATACTGAGAACCGTCGAGTTCTGCAAAATAGCCATCAACTGCAAACTCCACCTCTTCATTGTTCGTAAATCTTTTACCACCAAGCTCTTTCTTGAACTTTGGAAACAGAAAATAATCAGAGGGGGCTAAGTCTGCCGAATATGGTGCATGAGGAAGCAATTCGAACTTTAATTCATTGATTTTGGCCATGGCGATAATGGATATGTGAACTGGTGCGTTGTCTTGAAGAAACAGAACTTTCTTTTTCGCTAAATGTGGCCGTTTTTGCTTGATTTCATCATTCAAACGCTGCAATAACATTGCATAATACTCGTCATTGATTGCTTTTTCTTTTTGAAGATAATCAATGAAAATTATCCCATATGCATCGCCTCCCCCCCCCCCAAAAAAAAAACTCACGCCATGACCTTGCCTGCGGATGGATCTGGCTTCGCCTTCTTTGGAGCCGATTCTCCCCTTTCAGTCCACTGTTTTGACTGTTCCTTCGTCTCAGGTGTGAAGTGATGGACCTATGTTTCATCCATGGTTATGAATCGATGCAAAATATCGGCTTTATTGCAGCGAAACATCGCCAAACACTCGACTGAAACATCCTCACGATGCTGCTTTTCTTCCATTGTGAGTAAACGCGGCACCCATCTTGCGCACAGCTTTCTTATGTCTAAATTTTCAGTTAGTGTGCGATGAACAGCACTTTTTGAGATGCCTACGATGCCTGCTAGCTCGCGCACTTTCAGTCGACGGTCATCCAATACCATTTTGTGGATTTTCTTCACAATTTCTGGCGTGGTCACCTCATTTGGTCGACCACTGCGATGTTCGTCTTGGCAGTTCGTACGGCCTCGCTTAAGCTCTGCCACCCAATATTTTACTGTTGTAAATGAAGCAGCAGACTCCCCCAGAGTAAAATCTAGCTCAGCTTGAATATTAGTTGGACTAAGACCTTTCAAATGAAAGTATTGTATCACATAACGATGGACAGTTTTATCCATGGTTACAAATTCACTGAGTGTTCGCTATTAATGGCTGCCAAACAATTACTAAACAACGTAGCATCGTTAAACTTCAAATTTAAGTTTTATAAGGATGGTACTTTCTACCACAGACATTTGTTTGAAACAACTACGTCAGGTCGGGTACCTACTTCTGGGACTGCCCTCGTATATGCTGGCTTAAAATGCCACACTCTTTCCATGCAATCGCGAGAAACAACTGAAAATCGACGGACTTGAAAAGAATGACAAAGTATTGAACAAATCGAACCATTAATAACGGATATCTCGGAAATGGCTATTGCCGCAAAAAAGTTTTTTGAAATAAATTATGTGTTTTAAAGGGATATACACTTTTTGTGTAGTACGTTTTCGTCTATCACTTAAAGTTTACCAGTTACAAGATATATAAAATTCCTTTCGAATGAAGAGGACTTCACATGCTGTTTCTAGAAAATTCGAGATATACATTTTATTTTTTGTGTAAATATGTTTAGTATATGGTGTTTTAATCAAAATCGTTAGAGGCATTTTTTAGAATTTAAAAAATTTTCTAAATTGTTCCACGTAAAGAGTAGTTTGGAGTGGCGGATTTTCTGAAAAATCTTCGTGTCGCATCTTTGGAAGGTGCTGAACCTAAATACCAAGTTTGGTATTTATCCGACTTTTCGTTTTTGATTTATGATGTTTACATACACACCTGCGTGCGCGTATCTTTTTCTAAAAATGTTTTTTCAGTGAAATTTCGGTATCGAATTTTTGGGTGAAATGCAATACCTTCTCTACCTACTATATACGTGGCAGAGAAAGTAAAAATGTCCTAAAACTGAGATTTATTTAAATTATTAAAATACTGTTCAATAAGTTGTAACATAATTTATACATGTATATAACTGCTATATCTAAAATTAGAAAAAGTAGGTATAAGAATAATGATGAGATATTGTGGAAAATTAATTAAAGTATATTTGTTGCATTTCATGTTTGCAGACCGTGTAAAGAAAATAGGGAAAATTGTTTTTGAAGCAGGTCTTACAAAACTTTAGTTTTAACTCTTTTGAGTTCTGAAATTATACAAAATTCATTGTGAATGAAGAGGAGTTAACATTCCTATGACAACAGTAACTTGATGTACGCACTTATTAACACGAAAAGGGAAAACTGACCTGTCTCATGCCTAGTTTGGGACATGAATTCATAACTGTAATAACTGCTCCTTTGGTAATAGCCACTCTCAAGCAACCTTTTCCAGACTAACCATTATATAGGAAAGTGTTTTTTTTTCTCCAAGAATGCGAGTAGAGGATACACAAAGTTATTCTTATTTCCCAGTTGAAGAGCGGAATAAAATTTCTGATGTTTGAAAAATTATCCTGAAGTAAAACGTCAATATTATAAAAGCATTTAAATACTCAATGTAATTGCAAGAAAATGACTATATAAATACACAAAGGACAAGAAAATGAGAAAATAATGATGTAAAGTTGAAAAAATTGCATAAAATGACCAAAAATGACCTAATAAATATACACTTTCTTAATCTGGGACCCATGATAGGGTTTATGTACACATTAACAACGTGTGTCCATTAAAAGATGACATGTCCTCAAAATCCGAGCCCTGTTAATCTAGTTTCCGAAGGAATGTTTAGAAGGACACTTACGTTGGCGACCTAATTTAGGATTGTTCCCAGAAGCAATGTCGTAAGAAGAGCGAAACCCATACAAGGGTTTGAAGCAGGATCCTTGGAATGTGACTTCTCTCCTTGTATGTAATCATGGATGTTACATCAGTTTAATACCGTGGCCTTCCAGATTTCTCTAATGGTAGAGGGGATTTACGGTGATACTAACCAGCGCTTTGCGAGGTGATGAAAGTGGACTGTGTGAAAACGGACAAGGTTTTTCACATCAACTTGAAAACTTTCTGAAACAGCATAATATGCATTTCGTTACTTTGATAAGCCTTATCTCATCTACTCCAAATTCCAGTTTCGACACATTTTGGAACGTACCCATGCAGTTGCGAGAATAAATCAAGAGTGGCATACATTTTTTTTGTCAGCAATTCATTGTTCACGAACAAAGTTCGAAAAAAATATCGACAGGAAAATGCATCTATCCTTTTCTGAGTCATGGACACTGTGGCATTACTTACTGAAACAACATTGAGATTTCCTAACTTAGGGTATTGCCATAGCATAGACATAGACCAATTCCGATTCTCAAAGTACAGCCTCTCTAAAATATTTTGTGCTATAAAGAGAACATGCTTTTCTTTTTCTGGCCATTAAGTTGACATCATACTCTATCGTCCCTTTTGTTCCACCATGAAGCAGAAACCCGCAATTTAACTTCTAATACAACGTAAATAAATAAGAGGAAAGGATATCGGGAATTTAAGAAAAGTCCAAGCAACTAAGGGAAACCTCACAAGGAAACCTCTTATGTAGACAGTTCGGTTTTCGCTATACGAACTGAAGACTCCTCGAATGGGAGTCGCAAAAGTTACTGCCTTAGCCACTTCGCGCTAGTAGTAGCAAACGTAAAGAAAGGTACACACCACGAAGGGGTCCCCGAAACGGGCAGAGCACCGCAAATAGGCGTAAGGGCCCTCTTTGCTTCCAACGTGACGCCTGGGAGGGAGGGATGAGGGAAGAGATCCGAAGGGCGACCAGGTCCAGATAACGATGGGCGCAAGCATGGGCGGGGTCCCTAACGTTTCCAGATAGAACTCATCCGACGACGCCCGGTCCTCCCCACAAGCAATCAATCTCCAGTGCCCCCGAGGCGGAGCCCACTCGGAGGAGAGACCTAACTGAGCAGTCCCCGCAGCGGGGCCAGGAAAGAAACTTCTACAGTGCGCAAGCCACCGTCCAGCTGCAACCCACCGAACACCATCGGCTGGTCCTACAACCCTGAAACAGATGACAAGGCAGATTATGGGTATAGGAAATGAGAGGGAGGAGAGTCGTGGTAGATGAACCACCGCAGCATTCGCCTGTCGACCCTGGGAAACCACGAAAAACCTATGGGTCAGAGTGGGAGGTCGCCGGGGATCCAACCCGGGACCTCCCGAATGCGGACCACTGAGACGTTACTGCCTGAGCCATCCCGCACGGTTCCTATTAGTAGCACAGACCACAGTATAAGCCAGTGGTTCCCAAACTGGTTCCCCTCCCTTTGGTGCGGATCTTCAGGAGGCAGGCGATAAAATAAATAATCCATATTAGTTGACCCGTGCGAAGCCTTTGCACTTTACCACAAGGGCAATGAAACGTGAGCAGAAATACCATTAAAAGAATTTGATGTGTTATGTTCACATGCCTTTCTCTATCCAATATCTCTTACTTTTACATAGCTTCTACAAACTATTACGAAAGCTTATTTTGCTATATAACTTATGTTAATGTACATAAATGTTTGCAGAATTAGTTTCATCACCATTTCGTCGTAGGTGTACGAGGGGCATACACGAAAGCGAAGCGATAGTCAAATGTTTAAAAGCGGTTCGCCGTATGCTGGCCTTGAAATTCCATACTCTTTCCGCAACATCCTACAATACAAATGCAATTTCGGCAATCTAAGTGACAAAATTCATTACTTCTTTGAATTTGATCGGATATGGATGAAATTTTATACTTGCTATCGCAATAACTATAGAAAAACTTGGCTCGAATTTTATTAAAATAGGATAATTATTTCAACCTTTTCACACAAGAGTGAAAATATATTTTTGGCTAAGTATACAAAGCAAAACTAAAACTTTTTCCTCATTCAAAATCACCATTTAGTATGTACTTGCTTTTTCATTATGTCTTATCAACTCCTGTAAATAAGGAAGATATATTTTCCCCAATGAATATAATCTTACGTTAGAAAAATGTGTGTTAACCTGCAAATATCAGCGTATTCACTTAATTTATCTTCTTCTACTGAATGCAGAAGTTGCCCGTTGACACAGTACAACTAAATAACAATAAAGTTAAACAAAAATAATATTAAGTATTCAGAAAACACATAAAAGGAAAAAATCTGATGCGATACATTCACATTTCTCTACCCTGTATCGTTCATTATTGGGTATACAAACTATTCTTACTAAAGTTTGTTTTTATATATATCTATTAAATTTAATTTAAACAAGTATTTGCAGAAATAGCTGCATTACACATTCCGTTATAGATACAAAGGGAACAACGATGGTCAAATGTTTAAGAACTGAACGCTATATGCTGGCCTCAGAATTACATACTGTTCCAATCGCGAAAAACAACTGAATGTGGACAGGACTTCAAGGGAATGACCAAGAAATGAACAATTCGAACCTTTAATTACGGATATCTCAGAAATGGCTTATGCCACAAAAAAGTTATTTGAAATAAATTTTCTATTTTAAAGAGATCTAAATTATTTTGTGTAGTTACGTTTTCGTTTATCGCTTAACGCTTGCCAGTTATATAAGATTATATAACATTTCTTCCGGATGAAGAGGGCTTCACAGGGCTATTCCCAGAAAATTTAAAATATACATTTTGTTTGTCATGTAAATATCTTTGATATGTGGTGTTTTAATCTCGTAAATCGTTAGAGCCGTTTTTTTTAGAAAATAAGAAGTTTCGAAAACTCTTCCATGTTAAGTGTAGTTTGGTATGGGGGTTTTCTTGAAAATTTTCGCGTAGCATCTATGGAAGATATTGAACAAAGTCCGAGTTATAGTTTTTGAGTTATGCTGTTCACACGCACACACACACACACATACACAGACGTATTTCTAAAAATACTTTTTTTCTTTTTTTGTATCGGGCGGCTCAAAACATTTATTTCCGGTAAAATCTTGGTGTCGAATTTTGCGGTGGAACACAATACTTTCCCTACTTACTATACGAAGCGGAGAAAGTAAAAACAGCAAAATAACAAACATTTAATGGTAATAATTGTTCTTTCACACAAGCCGTGTGTTGGACAGGGTTGGAAAGGTAGAATCAGACGACTGAAAAATTCAATGCCATAGCCGGGATATGAACCACGGATCTCCCGGACGGAGACAGGGAGATCCATGGTTCAAATCCCGGCTATGGCATTGAATTTTTCAGTCGTCTGATTCTACCTTTCCATTTAATGGTAAGCTAGCAGAAAGAGAACAATTAGTTATAAATATTTTACCTGCGAGAAGTATAAGGCAAAACAGTAACATAAAAATGTATCGATAATAATGTACAGAATATAAGTGATTTCGTGGGATTTTTAAGGATCCTTTCAGTGTTTGAAGACCGATTTCCTTGAAAAATTTATTTTTCATTCCTAAGTTCTTCAGGAGGCTTACTATATTTCCCGGAATGGTCCTTCAGACTCCAAACATTTTAATTTCTGAATTGCTGGGCTCGTACGATAAAAATATCAAGTAATAATCTAAGACGCTAAGGTAAATTGCACATGCAGTTATCATTAACATGCGTAATTAATTTCTTAAATTAAAATGTGTTAATTTTAACAATTCGAAATTATATTATAAATTATTATTATTATTATTATTATTATTATTATTATTATTATTATTATTATTATTATTACTAGGACTTCACGAAAACACTTCGGGCAGTTTTATTTTACTGCAGCCTCTTCTTAAAGTACCAATACATGCATTTATGAATGTGTGTTATATGAAAATGAACCATGGGAAACTATTTCCTATTCAAGTAGAAAAGTAATTTAAAAAATCTGATGTGTTACACTCACATGACTTTCTTTACGCTTGTACAAACTATTTTTACAAACGCTTATTCTCCATATGCTAGATGTTAATCGAGATATCGAAATGTTAATCTCAGTGCTAATTTTCTTATGGATGCAAGGGGAATTGGTAGACTTTAAGCGATAGTCAAATATTTTAAGAGCTGGTTGCTATGTGAAGTATTCCATTCTCTGATGTGTTACACTCACATGACTTTCTCTACTCTTGTACAAAGTATTTTTACAAACGCTTATTCTCCATCTAGTTCATGTTAATCGAGATAAACATTTGCAAACTCTATCTTATTGCTAATTTTCTTGTAGATGTAGGGGAAAATATATTTACAAGGGCAATATAGAAAAACAGTAGCCTTTAAGCACATACATATCTCTTAATAGCTGGTTGCTAGGTGCAGCACCATTCCCTTTGCCACAGATTATAACTCTTTGCATATCCAAGACAAAAAAATCTGATGTGTTACTCACATGACTTTCTCTACTCTTGTACAGTCTAATTATACAAACGCTTATTCTCCATATGCTTCATGTTAATCGAGATATCGAGATGTCAATCTTATTGGTAATTTTCTTGTAGATGCAAGGGAAATATGGTAGCTTTTAAGCGATAGTCAAATATTTTAACGCTGGTTGCTATGTGGCGCATTCCATTCTCTTTGCATGTCCAGGACAAAAAAATGAATAACGCATTTGAGAAAAAGTATAAGTATTGGAAAATTTAAGGAAATAACAAGCAATATCTCGAAAACGGTTCACTCAACAAAAGAAATGTATATGACATAAGTTGTGTATTTTAACGCGATCTACATTATTTGTGTAGTAAAATTTTGTCTATCTCTTATGGTTTACCAGTTATGCAAAAGTCGTTCACAATGAAGAATACTTTTGGAGACATTCCCAGAAAATTCGATATATACATTTCATTTCTCATGACATTATGTTAAACATATGATATTTTCATCAAAATCGTTAGAGCCATTTTTGAGAAAATTAAAATTTTCGAAAAATCTTCCATGTAAAGGGTAGTCTGGGGTGGGGGGATTTTCTTGAAAACCTTTGTATCGCATCTCTGGAACATACTGAACCTAAATACCAAGTTTGGTGCTTATCCGACTGTTCGTTTTTGAGTTATGCTGTTCACAGAAACACACACACACACACACAGACACACACACGGACATGTTTCCAAAAATGCTTTTTTTGGTTTCAGGAGGTCTCAAAACATGTATTTCCGGCGAAATCTCGGTATCGAATTTTTGGGTGGAATGCAATACTTCCCCTACTTACTATACGTAGTAGAGAAAGTAAAAATGAATAACGAATTCCCAATTGAGAAAATAAGTATTGAAAAATTTAAGGGAATAACAAGCAATATCTCGAAAATGGTTTACTCAACAAAAAAATGTATATGACATGAATTGTGTATTTTAACGCGATCTACATTTTTTGTGTAGTAAAAGTTTGTCTATCTCTTATGGTTTACCAGTTATGCAAAAGTCGTTCACAATAAAGAATACTTTTGGAGACATTCCCAGAAAATTCAAGATATACATTTTATTTGTCATAAAAATATCTTAAACATAAGATATTTTAATCAAAATCGTTAGAGCCATTTTTGAGAAAATTAAAATTTTCGATAAATCTTCCATGTAAAGGGTATTCTGGGGTGGGGGGATTTTCTTGAAAACCTTCGTGTCGCATCCTTGGAAGATACTGAACCCAAATACCAAGTTTGGTGTTTATCCGACTGTTCGTTTCTGAGTTATGCTGTTCACAGACACACACACACACACGGACATGTTTCCAAAAATGCTTTTTTTGTATTCAGGAGGTCTCAAAACATGTATTTCCGGTGAAATCTCGATATCGAAATTTTGGGTGGAATACAATACTTCCCGTACTTACTATACGTAGTAGAGAAAGTAAAAAATGAATAACGAATTTGAGAAAAAGTATAAGTATTGGAAAATTTAAGGAAATAACAAGCAATATCTCGAAAATGGTTTACTCAACAAAAAAAATATGTATATGACATAAATTGTGCATTTTAATGCGATCTACATTTTTTGTGTAGTAAACTTTTGTCTATCTCTTATGGTTTACCAGTTATGCAAAAGTCGTTCACAATGAAGAATACTTTTGGAGACATTCCCAGAAAATTTGAGATATATATTTCATTTGTCATTAAAATATCTTAAACATATGATATTTTAATCAAATTCTTAGAGCCATTTTTGAGAAAATTAAAATTTTCGAAAAATCTTCATGTAAAGGGTAATCTGGGGTGGGGGGATTTTCTTGAGAACCTTCGTGTCGCATCTCTGGAAGCTACGAACCTAAATACCAAGTTTAGTGTTTATCCGACTGTTCGTTTCTGAATTATGCCTTCACAGACACACACACGTTTCCAAAAATGCTTTTTTTGGATTCAGGGATCTCAAAATATATATTTCCGGTGAAATCTCGGTATCGAATTTTTGAGTGGAATACAATACTTCCCCTACTTACTGTACGTAGTAGAGAAAGTAAAAATCTGATGTGTTACACTCAAATGACTTTCTCTACTCTTGTACAAACTATTTTTACAAACGCTTATTCTCCATATGCTTCATGTTAATCGAGATGTTAAACTTATTGCTAATTTTCTTGTAGGTGCAAGGGGAATTGGTAGGCTTTAAGCGATAGTCAAATCTTTTAAGAGCTGGTTGCTATGTGGCGCATTCCATTCTCTTTGTATGTCCAGGGCATAAATAAAAATGAATAACGAATTCCCATTTGAGAAAGTGTAAGTATTAGAAAATTTAAGGGAATAACAAGCAATATCTCGAAAATGGTCCACTCAATAAAAAAAATGTATATGACATAAATTGTGTATTTTAACGCGATCTACATTTTTTGTGTAGTAAAATTTTGTCTATCTCTTATGGTTTACCAGTTATGCGAAAGTCGTTCATAATGAATACTTTTGGAGACATTCCCAAAAAATTCAAGATATACATTTTATTTGTCATGAAAGTATCTTAAATAGATGATATTTTAATCAAAATCATTAGAGGCATTTCTGAGAAAATTAAAATTTTCGAAAAATGTTCCATGTAAAGGGTAATCTGGGGTGGGGGGATTTTCTTGAAAATCTTCGTGTCGCATCTCTGGAAGATACTGAACCTAAATACCAAGTTTGGTGTTTATCTGACTGGTCGTTTCTGACTTATGCTGTTCACAAACAGACACACACACGGACATGTTTCCAAAAATGCTTTTTTTTGGATTCAGGGGCGTCAAAACATATATTTACGCTGAAATCTTGGTATCGAATTTTTGGGTGGAGTACAATACTTCCCCTACTTACTATACGTAGTAGAGAAAGTAAAAATATTGTATCCTAGGGATTCCAGTCAATATCTGGGAATGCTTCAGATAATTCTTTAACAATATCGGCAGCATCCTTTTCCCCTGTAACTCGCAAACTCGATTGCGTTGCAAATGAAAAGTTCTCCAGACTGCGACTTTGTATCAGTTCCTGCATTTTCCTCTGCTTTCTCCAAAAAGTTTGCTTGGACGACCTCTGTCTGTTACTGTTGAGACACCGGAAGTATCTGGCACATAATGGTACGTTTAATTCTCAATATTTCTCTAGACATTTTTTTGAATATGTCTTGCATTTTGACCAGTCTGTTGAAATTGGTTACAAGTGTTTTTAAGACTCTTCTAACCTTACTTCCATATCGGATGAATAATTTTGGCCTAAAACATTCATACAGCGATTCACTTATAACTAAATGAACCGTTATAGCAGAGGGTTTAAGAGGCTATGCGTAGGCGTTTCATAAATTTAACTGTTACAATAATGAGTTTTTAAAATTTCTCTGCACGAGAATTACCACAAAATGTTACGATATGAATCGAACTGTTTTTCGTAGAGGAAGAGACGACATGCTAGCGGGAAAATTTGTAATTTATCCACCAACCAATGAGGTGCTGTCTTGTCATGTGGTTTTGTTTAGTTCTTTCAGCTTATAGTGAAAAAGGTATAGTAATCATTTACTTGGTATTACTGACATGAAACTTCTTTAAGTAACATCTAAAATGTGTAAAATCAGTACAGTAGTCTTTGCTCCCACCTGATATAAATATATAATCTTTATTTCCACCTTCATTTCCTCTGATATAGAATAATACGAGCCTTAATCGGACAGCTAGGTTAGGTGTGTTTCCGGTATAACGAATTTTTCGTCCAAACATGTTTATGTAATTTGACAGATGTGTTAGACTTGTTTTTACTGCCTCTACCCGGAATCCTAGGTAGAGTTAGTATAGTATTTGTTCAAAAATTCCATATGGAGGTTTTTGTGGAAATACACGTCAGTATACCGTCTTGAGTTTCCTTGAATCCAATGAGGCAAGTTTAGAAAGACGTCCGTGTGTCTGTCTGTGAGCAGAGAAAAGTCGCAGAAATAGAACATCTCACTTAAAGTGAGGTATCCTCTAACGATGTAAGGGGAACAGCATCACTGACCCAATCCAAAAGTAGTACATGTTAGAACATTTTTTATTTCCATAAAAACGGATTCAAGGATTTCAATTAAACTATATGTTAAGAGGCGCTAAGATGAAAAGCAAAACATGTATATCTTGAATGTTCCTGGAATGCTATTATAAGCAAGGGGCACTGCTTCTGTTTTCTCTATCACTTCAAAAAAGATGTTGCTGTAGACAGTAGCATTTATAGAATTTCCTGTGAAATGATATGCTACTGTTTGCTTCCATTTTGAGCTGATGCCCCCAACATCACCACAAGTGCATACGTAGCAACTCCAGCTTGTCCAGGCAAGGTAACCTTGCCAAAGTACTTATTCAGGCCCGGTGTGATTGCCATTTCATCTACCGTATGGCTGAGTCTCTTTCTTGGAAACTATTGAAGTTCCTAACTTCCAAATGCAAGAAATCGAACACTTCATGTTGTATACCTGTATCAAGTTTCAAGTTCTCTAGTCGCCTTCTCAAGGTTCTTAATGAGGGCAAAGGGATGTTTTGTCGCAGCAGTTCCTCATATCCAGTGCTACCACAAGAAAACTTTAGCTGCAATACCCTTTCCACTTTAGTGCTCCACTTCAAGTTTCTTGTATTACATCTTCGCAAAGCTTCTATTTGATCCTGATTGAACACCTTGGTCAACATGCTGTTGCAGTAGGCTCACTTTGCTTCATTCTGTCGTTTAACTGTCGGACCTACCTTTTGTATTGTTGATTTTTTATTAATAGCTTTCTATACATCATCTCATGTTTTGTCAGGGGAACAATAAAGTCATTCTGTCTCTTCCAAGGGCTCTGATGCCTCCAAATTCTGTTGACAAGCCAATGTACTTGAATTTTATGATTCAGCAACTGACTCAGGTTCAAGCCTAGATACAGGTGATGAGGTATATTTTTGGAAACATCGTGTCTTAGTTGGTTTTCCGCTGTATTTTGGTTGGGGTAAATGTAAAAACAGATGAGAGTCTATTATGTTTTAATCTGCAACTTCCATCTTCTCTGGGTTTTTCCCATATACAATCTTCAAAATGCACCTCGCAAAGAACAGAACTGTTTGTAGGAGACCATCCTTCACGTCTGACTTTGGCAATCCAGGCCTTCCTTCTCTCGATATCCTTAGGGAACTTCTTCATTAAAAAAAACCCTTCTCAAGGCTGCACATCCCACCATATCTGCAATAGAAAACAGGCATGAAATAATATATACTTGCATTATATTATTTATGCAAAGCAAGGAATAACGTATGTTCAAAATATGATGGCACTACAGCAGACAAAAGTATTTAAAAATAGCACTCTGCAAATTTTATGAAGGTGAAAAGCTCACTACTTAAAGCAGGCCTTTCCAACTCAAGTGCTGTCAGAGCTCCAAGGTGTCCTGAAGTAGCACTGGTGAGGCGGGGGAATTGGCAGAGGAAGAGACAAGTTAAGTTTACTGTCTCTGTCGCACATATGCAGTGGCAGTGGTCGCTATGTGCCAAAGGGATCTGGAGGGAGGGGAACAGCCCCAGGGCCAAGGTGTGCCGCGCAGGGTGCTCGAGTTGGAAGGACCTGGCTTAAAGCATAGGACAAACATAAGTATTTGTTAGATGCATACTGTCACAAGAACAGAATTATATTGTGATACAATACCCCTGTTTGAATTATCTTGGCTAGCAGTAAGGCATTTCTGGTTACCTACCCCTATACAAGAAATATTAGTAAGCCGCAATATTCTTCCACTATTTTTTGCCCTTCACGATCCAGTCTGGAATTAATACTGTTGCGCAATAACGTAGTTTGCTTAGAAATGTAGGATAGTCTCAGACAGAAGAAATTGATTGTACTTTTCGGCTTCTCGTGAATTACGGTATACTGTGTAATGCTCTACACATAGATGGCTCAACAAACGATGGGGACCACACATCAAAGTTCAGTTATGCTGTACCTGTTCAAGCTAGCTACTAAGCAAGCGGGTTCAAACCCGGTAGAGGGCGATGAATTTTTTTTCAGGTGTAAAAACCCTTAGCATGGCTTCCTTCGGAAGGGAAGTAAATCCGGTGGTCCCGTGTCGTATATTTACGGCACATAAAAGAACCTCAAGCCTGATAAAGAGGACTGAGCAAACTTTCCAGTCTCTCACGCCCAATATAGAATCGGACGCTAAGAACCATAGTAGTTAAAGAGCATCCATAAATAAGATTCAATTTAATTTTTAGCTAGCAAGCACTATAATGACTAAAGTACCAGAAGTGTTATTTTAAAACAATATCTGTATAAGATACTGCCTCCCGGTTACTTAAGGCAATCAACATTCCACTGAATGAATAAGCCAAACATGTTAATTAATTTTGAATTGCAAGATACTGGAGTAGGTCGACTGTGTTTCACTGAAAACATTGGGTACAGTGAACAATAACCTATATAAAATTAATACGTTTGAACTCTGTTCTCAGGAGAAAAATTCTTGAATGTAAAGCAAGCTTCATGATGGGAGGAATTATACGTAACTCACGACTTTCAGAATTGTGAGAGCTTAATTTCCCTCTCTTAAATAGTTTATTGTGATTTTATTTTCTTGTCGTATTAAGGTAACTTTAAGAAAGAGTCTCTGATTTGATTGATGAGATCCTAGAGGCAACTTTACACTCCAAACATTCTCGTTTTCCTCCACATTTCAAATTCTCAAAATCAACTAAGTAATCTAACTACGTCTAATTATCCCACTTTTTGGATTAATTGCTTGCATTACAAATCATATAGATAATGGTGACATTGGAAAGTGACATGATGTAAAGGGAGGCCATCATTCTATACCAAGCCACTGGATCCTGAGTTAGATTTATCCTTCGCACATTGAATTGATTTTATATAATTACTACAGCACAAGGTCATCATACAACTCAAATACCTACTTACGTAAAGCTGGGATTTTCATTGAAACATGATCTGGGCCTACACTAGCATGTCTGCACATTTTTAGTCAAATCACACTTAATAGTACTAATGTAGTTGCCATGGGTGTAGAACAAATTAAGCTTTTTAATTGTTTGAATTAGCAACGTTATGCAGATTCTATAAGAGAAAATAAATGCATCAATAAAATTTCATGTTTATGATTAGAACTGGATGTGTATGCAAAATATGTGTTGTATTTTTCCTTGTTTAAAGATATGCAGAAAATGGAAATTATATAGCTTTTTACCCCACTTTCACAGACAATTTGATTGGTGTTTGATAGTGCTTTTGAATGTGATATTACATGAAAATCCTCCGCTTTAGTTAATTACTTAGCCAGCAATGCTGGCAAATCAAATATCCTGGATGCATGTTGTGAAATAAGATTAAGAACACAACTAGGGAATCCCCAAGAGTATGGTCAAAAGAATAATCGATGTGGTGATAGATGAGAGACCTTGGATGCACGCAAAACTGAAAGTGTGTGTGTGTGTGTGTGTGTGTGTGTGTGTGGAGGGGGTGGTTGAACCCTTGTAGTGTTTGGTACACCGAGGCTTACACTGTGATAGCCTCTTTGAAGTATTCATTTTTTTCTGATCGAGTTTCAAATTCACTGTCTTCAGAAACTCACGAAATGTTAAAGTTGCATTCAATAAGCTGTCTTAGGCAGTAAATAAAAATCTTGCTTACAAAATAATCCTGTGTTGTGATAGGGAAAAAAGAAACTTAACAGAAGAGGAATTCACTAAAGTAGAGTTGTGGTGCTTTACACCCAGCAACTGTGACTCATATAACAAATTGCGTGCTTTAAGATCTACATTTTCTTCTTCAGTAAGGCTTTCGTTATTATGTACAACAGCCATGCACATAAGGTGCATTCGGCACTCTGTGCAACTAACGGAGCTGGGGCAGGACGGGGGGCATCATAAGGCGCTTTAATGCAGTGTTACCATCTTGCTGCAAGTTAATACTAATGCGTTTGGAGGCGCAGAGTCGTAGATTAACGTTTAATTAAATCGAATGCAGAAATAATACACCAAAATATCCTTATGAATAAAAATGTATGCTTTTGAATATAATTATGCCGTTAGGTTTTGAAACTAAGAGGTATTATTTAAATATTTGTAGGTATATTTCATAGCAGCAGGGTTATTTGTTATGGTTGCATACGTGGTATCTTACCCACCACAGAACAAAAAACTAACGTAATCACCATGTGTTCAAAACAATTGTCAACCATTTCTGTCTATGTTCGTGTAGTGACAGCTCAGTCCAAAGACGTTGTAGTTCACCGTGAAGCCAGGTAACTAAAACAGTAGACTGTTTCTTTATGTGAATATTCAGTTGTGTGTGAAAGTTACAAACATGAACAAAGCAAGTGAATTATTAAAAACTCCATTTAGCAACAGGACTTTCAGTGAAAAAATTCAGATCAAAACATTGGGTAGGCCACTCCCGAGTATGAATCTGCAGCAGCAAACAAAAATTGATGTCGCAAGTTCAATCCCGAAATTTACCAAAAGAACAAATGGATTTGTGGCTATGAGGTAAACATTACTATTTTCTCCCTTCCTTGCGTGTTATTTAGTGGAGATGTAATTTATAAGACCGGAATAACTGATATTGGGCATATATGGTCTAAAAGGAAAGTACATTCAGGAGACACGACAGTGCAGATGGCAGGGACCCTATCTTTTACAAACTCCTGGTGCAACCGGCTCCCCTCCTACAGGCTTGCACATCTCACTGGGGGGTCTCGGAGACCGCCTCATTCCAGGGGGGATGAAGGGTTACATAGAGCATCCTTTTCCCCTGTTATCCATGCTGAGACTCACGCCAACATTTTCAACCCTGAAACAGACCAAGCAGATGAAAGGTGAAGTGAAATAAAAACGGAGGTGAAATGGAAGGACAGGAAATTTGGGGGATGTAATGAACTTCTCCAGCATTGCCTAGTGTCTCGGGGAAACCCCGAAAAAATACCCATGGGTCAGGAAGATCGCCGCGGGAATCGAACTCACAGCCTATCGAATACGGGCCACAGACGTCACCGCCCGAGCCATCCTGCTCGATATTCCGTTATGCACTTTCACTCCAAACCGTCTGCAATCCTTAGTGAAATATGTGCATGTTCTGATAAATACACTACTACTACTACTACTACTACTACTACTACTACTACTACTACTACTACTACTACTACCACCACCACCACCACTACCAATACCACTACCACCACCACTAACACCACCGCTACCACCACCACCACCACCACCACCACCACCACCACCACCACGACTACTAGCAATAATTTAGTATTCAATAATAACTTTCATACAGGTTTTCTAATATTGTTAATGTAATAATCACCTAAAATTACATTGGAAACTCCCATTAATTGCAATTATTACAAAATGTTTCTAATACACAGAATTGTCCAATATAACCCTAGATTCAAAAAGTTCCCGGAATATTTTTGTTTCCTCTTTAATGTATATGAAAGTGAAGAATATTTTTTATTAAGTGTTGGTAATGTCCAGACAATACTTCATTTAAATTTTCATAGTAATAATGATTGTTGTCTTTGCGTGGCAACCAGTTTTTGGTGCTTATGCATGTGCATTTATCGCATTTCATAATGTCCGCACTAGAGCAACGTTCAAACATAAAGTCTTGTGTTTTGTTACACAAATCTTCTTCAGAGACATTGAGAATGCTAGAAGAAGCTTGTGGTGAAGCAGCAATGAAAAAAAGGAGCCTGAAATCTCATCTGAAGGGGCGAAGATTTTCGAAAGTTGAAGAAATTACTGTACTACATGCAACAATGACACTATTCCAATCTCTTTACACGCCGTGGCAGAAGTGTGTCACTGTGGAAGGGAACTATTTTGAAGGAAATGTTGGGTAAATTGTTTAAAGGTAACTTGTTCCTGTGTTATTAAGACATTCCGGGAACTTTTTGAATCTAGCATGCATATTGTTTGACTGTCTGTTAAAATGCTTCCTTGTTTGGTTTTTATATAGTATGTTGATAATTTAATAGGCAGATATACAATATTTATTATTTACCTGGCCTTGTTGGGTTCAGTGCCGAGACTATCCTTACTAATGTGCGATTTCGTCACTTGTAAATCTATAGACAAAATCAGAACCTCTAATGAAGTTGCTATAGATGTTAAGTATCAAGTGCGATTGTCTCATTTCGACAATTTTTGTTTTAAACTACAGACAGAAGTGATTGGTTGAAAGGAGGTCCATTTCAAATGTCTAGCACATGAAAGGAATATAGTCACTGTAACAATACAGGTAGAGGTATTTTGAGAAATGTAATATAGTTCTTCGTGTGCAGCAGTGGTTCCCAAACTAGGCATGGGTGTTAAACAAGCATGTGATCTGATAGTGATTATTCTTACTACATAGGTAAAGGTACGGATATACGGGAAGCCGGGGCAGATCACAGCAAGTAGGCCACAGCCCATATTGCTTCTACCATAACCCCTTGAGGCGAGAGACCGATGGCGGTGGACGCAAGTATGGACGGGGTCCCTAAGGTTTCCAGATCGAACACATCTGCCGTCGCCTGGGCCCACCCACAAGCCCCTAACCCCTAGGGGTCTTCCGAAGGGGTGCCCGCCCGAGAGCACCCGGAGGCGGGTCTTAACTGACCAGTTCCACAACGGCAATTTATTTATAACGACGCAAGGGAAGAAACCACTACAGAGCGCACATCCACCGCCCAGCCGCAACATGTCGAATGCTGCCGACTGGTCCTACAACCCTGAAACAAGTGACAAGGAAGATGATGGGTAGAGGGAATGAGGGCATGAAAGTCGTAGTAGAAGATTAAACATCCCAGCATGTGTCTGTCGACCCGAGGAAATCACGAAAAACCCATGAGTCAGAGTAAGCGGTCTTGGTACATAGGTACTACACCACAGACAGTGGACGCTGTCATGCACAAAATGACAATTGGGAAAGAAATGTTCCAGGTCTAAGTTGAGGGTACCTCCCAGACGTTTACCAATTATAAGGACTGAGGAAAACCCGGAAAAAGCTGCACTCAGGAGGGAAGGTGTCGGCGGGATTGAACCGCGGACGTCTCGTTCATGAGTCCGTGCTGTAACGACCGCGGCCAACCGTATCGGTTTTGTAGTAAACGTCTGTCAATATACTGAATTTATCAATGCAAAATCCCTTCAAATTGTAACACATAATTCTGCTTACATATAAATTAATCTGTGCGTGGGTTAAGGTTGAACTGAAGTGTAAACACCACAGATATGTATAACACTAAATTTATTAACTCCGCGTACACAATACAGGAACAATATACGAACTATGAAATAACAAACTCAGCAGTTTAAGTTCCGGTATGCAATCTTCTGTTTTCAGCAGAAGGCCAGTCACGACTCCCTGCCTTAGTGTTGCTTCCCAGCAGGGGTGGCTTAGCGACCCAAGCGCACATCTGTTCCTTGTCACTCACTGCTCGGTGTCTGGGAGATGCTGCCCTCTAAAGACGTCCCCACCCTTGGAAGCTGCTTCCAAGGGATGGTTAAGTAGCTGCTTTCTGTGTGGTGGTTGAGCCGCCACATCACCCCCCCCTTAGGAGAGAGGTGCCTAGGACCTATAATAGTCCGGAAAACGGACATGTCGCCCAGAACGAGTGGTTGTCGATGGTGTTGGTACCGGCAGAGTTGTGTGGGATGATGGAGTTTCAGGGATGATGGCGTCTGTGAGAATGAAAGCAGGTTTCACGCGATCAGCTGATACCAGTACTGCTTTGTTCCTGATGGCAATGCGGAAGGTTTTGTCAGTACGGTCAATCACTATGTAAGGTCCAGTGTAAGGTGGTTGTAAGGCACGGTGGAGGGAGTCTTGGCGAGAAAACATGACTTGCTGTGGACAGGGATGGGTGGACGAATGGTGACTGGCTGACTTTGGTCGCAATTCTTCCATCCTCCTCTTTAGGTTTGCGAGGAATTGAGAGGTGTCAGCTGGTAGAGAAGCCGGTTGGATGAACTCTCCCGGGATCCGTAGCGGTTCACCATACACCAGCTCTGCCACCGAGGCCTGGAGAGCCTCTTTGAAGGCCGTGCGAACGCCCAGGAGAATGAGCGGCAGCGCGTCGCTCCAACTGGCATCTTCATGGCACATCAAGGCGGCCTTGAGAGATCGGTGTAATCTCTCCACAAGGCCGTTAGACGCTGGCTGATATGCTGTGGTCCGAGTAAGATGGATACCACAAAGTTTGGACAGTGTTTGGAAGAGCTGGGAAGAGAATTGAGTGCCCTGGTGACCTGTTGTGGACATCCGAAGCGTGCAATCCATCCAGTTAGGAACGTCTTTGCTATTGTTTCTGCAGTGATGTCCGGTAGAGGAAATGCCTCTGGCCATCGGGTGTATCGATCGATAACTGTCATGCAGTAGTGGTTGCCTGTAGAGACGGGCAGGGGGCCAACAATGTCAATGTGGACATGAAGGAAGCGCCCTGGTGGAACTGGATACTCTGCAGGTGGTGTTACTGTGTGTCGGTAGATCTTTGACCGTTGGCAGGATTGGCAAGTCTGTGCCCAGAGGCGGCAGTCCTTTCTCAAACTTGGCTATACGAATCGCTGGGAGACCAACTTGACAGAAGTTTTTGTTCCCGGGTGGCTAAGGATATGGAGGGAGACAAAGACCTGTCGGCGAAAAGGTTGTGTGACAAAAGGACGTGGTCTACCAGTAGAGGTGTCACAGTACAAAGATACTGCAGTACCGGGTAGAGGAATCTTTTGTAAGAGGAGAGAAGAATCATTGTTATGGAGTAGCTGGCGAAGCTCGGCATCCTGCTTCTGAGACTTAGCGAGCGCCACCAAGTCCACGGGGTTAGATAGGGCGTCGATACGAGAAAGGGCATCGGCAACGACGTTATCTAAACCAAAGACGTGTTCAATGTTGGTGGAGAATTGGGAAATTAAGTCTAGGTATCGGAACTGACGAGGAGAGAAGCTTTCGCTTTTTTGCTGGAAGGCATATGTAATGGGTTTATGATCGGTGAAGATGGTAAAGGTTTGTGCTTCTAACATCTGCCGGAAGTGTTTAACGGCCTCGTAGATAGCCAGAAGCTCTCTGTCATAGGCACTATACTTCTGTTGCTGGGAGATGAGCTTCTTGGAAAAGAAGCCGAGTGGTTGCCAGTTCCCATTTATCCGCTGCTATAGAACTGCTCCAAGTGCGGAACCAGAAGGTCAGTGACCAGAGCAAGAGGGACAGCTATTTGGATGGGCTAGAAGAGTTGCCTTTGAGAGACTCCTTGCAGTTCTCGAAAGCCTGAAACAGCCCAGGTGTCCAGTTCACAGGATCAGAGCCTTTGACTCGAGAGCCTGAGAGAATGGCGTGAAGGGGTACCTGAACGGCAGCAGCATTTAGTAGGAAACGACGATAAAGGTTTATCATTCCCAAGAACCTTCTGAGTTCTCGGAGGTCTGGGGTGGTGCATAGGATTGCAAGTCAACCACTCGGTCGGGCAAGGGACGAGAACCTTCTCCCGAGACGGTGTAGCCCAGGAAGACAACCTCCGGAACTTTAAAGGTGCATTTGGAAGGGTTGATGATAACTCCGAATTCTCGTAGTCTGGTGAAGAGTTGGCAAAGGTGCTGGAGATGCTGCTCCGAAGTCTGGGAGAAGACTAAGATGTCCAAATAGGCGAAACAGAAATCCAGACCACGGAGAACATCATCCATAAATCTTTGAAACGTCTGAACTGCGTTTCTGAGGCCAAATGACATAAAGGGAAATTCAAACAAACCGAAAGGAGTAGTGATGGTTGTTTTGGGGATATCATCAGAGTGTACGGGTATCTGGTTATATGCTCGGACGAGATCGATTCTGGAGAAGACAGAACAACCGGAAAGATGATGGGAATAATCATGGATATGTGGTATAGGATTTGGTCAGGAATGGTGCGAGCATTAAGAGCACGGTAATCACCACAAGGGCGCCAACCGTTGTCTTTCTTGGGTACCAGGTGTAGCGCCGAAGACCAAGGGCTCTATGAACGGCTGGCTGTACCCTCCTGCAGTATGTTGTCGAACTCGGTCTTAGCTACCTTGAGGCGCTCAGGAGGGAGTCGACGAAGGCGGCAAGAAACAGGTGGGCCGGGCGTTGTTCTGATGTGATGAACAACCTGATGTTGCACAGTTTTTGGCATTCCCGCAGGCCGAGTGAGCTCGGGGAACTCTGCGAGAAGATCATCAAGTGGTGTACCTGTGAGAATAGTTTTAACACTAGGAACTGCAGTGTTTGTGGTAAAACCGGGCATTGACAGTTTGGTAGTGCCATCCAATAAACGTCCATAACGACAGTCGACCAGAAGATTGTAATGGGACAAAACGTCTACACCAATGATTGGGATGCTGCCACCACGAAACACCAAACAAATGCTCGCCGAAGTCCAAAATTTAGGTTTAAATGGATATAGCCGAAAGTGCGAATAGTCGTGCCATTGGTGGCGAACAGTTGGTAATCTAAATGCGCTCTCCTGCCAGGAACTAACCTTTTAGGAAACACGCAGAGATCTGAACCGGTGTCTATTAGGAATCTGCTTGCTTCTGCTGTCAGTAATGAACAGGCGGCCTGATGAAGAGTTGCAGTCGTTTACCGCCACTAACGGCTGCTGCAGTCGTTTTCCGGGATGTAGGTACAGGGTGACGTACAGTTCCGGACAAAGTCGCCGAACCGACGGTGGTACCAACATTGACTCCGAACTGCCGACGAGTCGCGCGAGGAGTGTGGTGACTGACTTCTTTGTCATTGGCAGTTTTGCGAATGCGAACGCTGTCGTACTGGACGGGTTGTTAAGGCTGCCACTTGCTTAGATAGCTCTTCAACTCTCTATAGGAGCATGGTGAATTCGGATAAAGGGTTAACGCTCGCCACGCAGGGAGGCGGAAGCGTCACCTCGTGAATTTTGTCTGCCAGTAGCGAAACGACATCAAGATTAGCATCCATCTGGCAGGCGATGATGGTCTGGATATGAGATGGCAAACGGCTGGACCATATACTCCTCAAGAAGTCGTCTGGAACGTCTGGTGCGAGGCTTTTGAGGCGCCGCAAAAATTAGGATGGCTTGCGTCCCCCATTTCCTCGTGAGTTAGCAACTGCCGAACGCGTTGCTCGTTGGAGGTGGACAACCTGCGTACCAATTCCGCCTGAGTATTGTGTAGGGACCTTCAGCTGGTGGATTAGTTATTATATCCTCCACTTCTGCGGCATATCGGTGGTCGAGCTGAGAATTGCATGATTGAATTTAGTTCTTTCGCTCGTAATACCACTGAGTTCGAATTGCCCTTCTGCCTGGGCAAACCATAGCGCAGGTTTGTCGGTCCAGAAAGGAGGCAATTTCACCGCCACACGATAAATAACTCCGCGTACACGATACAGGAACAATATACGAACTATGAAATAACAAACTCAACAGTTTAAGTTACGGTATGCAATCGTCTGTTTTCGGCAGAACGCCAGTCACGACTCCCTGCCTTAGTGTTGCTTCTCAGCAGGGGTGGCTTAGCGACCCGAGCGCACATCTGTTCCTTGTCACTCACAGCTCGGTGTCTGGGAGATGCTGACCTCTGAAGACGTGCCCACCCTTGGAAGCCAAGGGATGGTTAAGTAGCTGCTTTCTGTGTGGTGGTTGAGCCGCCACACTGCGTAATGCAGAGTTGTGCAATACGTAATTAAAAGTGTTTCCTCGAATTATAACATTTTCTGGGAAATTAATGAGTGAAAACAGGCCAATCCTTATTTGAAGCATCAGCTTGATCTTGACAGTTTGTTGACGTATGTTCATGTATTATTATTATTATTATTATTATTATTATTATTATTATTATTATAATATTTTCGTTATTGTTTCGGCTGTGTATTCACCATGGAGGTAAAGTATTTACTGGAGAAACTGCTAAAGGGTCAAATTATGAGAATACACAGTGTTGTGTATGGTTGTAATAACATCCAAAGGTTGAGGACAAAAGTTTGTTTTCACAGCTACCTAAACACCATAGATTCTGCATCTTTTAAATTATCCATAGGTACACTTCACGTGTATCAAAGTAACTTATAAATAATTTAACTAATGAAACATGATGCATGCATATTTAGTACTTTGTATGTCATTTTAATATTTAAACAGGTTCTCGCAATCAAGGCCTGAGTCTTGGATAAGTGGGTTAAAGATGTTCTAAGGAAAAACTGGAAACCCACAAGATACTTTGTAGTAGTCGTTTTACATACGGCTGTTAGAGCTGAAGCCTGGGGAAGGAAATATAAAGTTCTTAAACGAAAGTAAAGTTTTTCTATATTAGATTTTCCTTGAAGAAGGCAGTTAAATGAATACTGAATGGGCCACCAGCTGTGAATTACAGCAGTAAGGGTAGTTTACCGACCGGATGGCTCATGCGGTTACCTCTGTGGCCCGCATTCAGGAGGTCCTAGGATCGATCCCGGCGACCGCCCTCTCTGACCCATGGTTTTTTCCTGGTTCGTCAGGCGAATGCTGAGGTAGTTTCTTTCATCCCCCGAATTTCCTGTCCCTACATTTAGTTCCATTCTTCATTTCATTCATCTTTGATCCCGTTGGTCTCTTTCAGGGTTGGAAGTGTCGGCGATGGTGTTTTGGTGCAGTGAGACAGGGAAAAAGGATGCTCTTTATGACTCTCCGTCCCTCGGCTTTCGGCTGGCTGCCGGGGTATCCGACTCCCTTGAGGGGAATTGGACCCTCTCTGTGTGGTGTGGGGTCCCCGGTCTGCCTGTCCGTCTGCCGGGGTGTCTGTATCTGTAAGCTTAGAGACTCTGTCATTGCTGTGCCGTCACTCCTGGTTCCTACCATCCGGTGTCTCCTCTAGCCTCATCCTTCCTCCCGGGGACGCCTCCTCGTGGGGTGTAGGTACAATATTCCTCTGTATCAGAGCCGAGTCCCCTCCGTAGTCAATCCAATCCAATCCAATCCAATCCGAGGGTAGTGTGATATTTGCATAGAGGGAGATAAATACTATGGTAATTGTTGAATAAGCACCCCATTGGCATATATTAATATGTGCTAATCTCGCTTTTTATTTACTAGGATTGATTTAAGAACTTTGTGCGGCGCCGTGGCCGAGTGGTTAGACCCCTCACCGAGGCGGCCCGCGTTCAATCCCAGGGTCCTGCATGTGGGATTTGTGGTGGACAAAGCGGCGTCTGGGCGGGTTTTCTCCGGTTTCCCCCGCCATTCATTCCACCAACTGCTCCATCATCACCTTTCCTTTCGTCCATTTCACCATCATTTCGTTTCATCTACTTCCTTCCTCCCATACCAGGCATCGGGCTGATCACCCATCCTGGATATTCTATCTGATCCATGAGTGTCTGCTCCTCGACGGGCCTCTGACCCCAGGCACCCGCCTGTAAGTCCTGGGGGGTGTAAGTCCTACATAAGAGGAGGTTAAACAGATAAAGAAGAAGAAGATTTAAGAACTTTCAAGCATGATATGCAAGACTTTTTCTAAATCTGGAACACTAAATATGAGAAGTAATTATTTTATTTTTAAACATAATCGTCAGGATACAGATTTTTACGGGAGTTTAAGTTTTAAAAAATTGTGCACAGTGAAAACTCATTACCTTTACTACTGATGAGTTTTGAGAGAAAGGAGTAGATAATTTATTACTAAAGCTACATCAAATAATGCCCCCTTAAGGTGTATGGTACATAATCGTTCGCATCTTAAGACAGATCTAACAAAGCATTAGGTATTAATACCTTACATATAACTTAAGGTTTTGCGAATTATGTATCTGTAGTTTTAGTCCTTTTACCAGTAAAAAAGGTTAAGGGCATAATTCGTTTCCTTTGCCTGTAATATTTTAAGGGCATAGTTAATTTATGTTGTAAGATTGTCACAGCTTTTGCTGTGCACTTGCACCGGTATTATCAGTGAACAGAAATCGAAACAATGCTTAGAAATTGTAAATTTGCCTGTGATTTCGTGATGTTAATGAGACGTTATTGTTTAAATACAAGAAAAATCTGCGAACTAGGTTTAATGCTTCCTCAGTCGTAATTATACTGATGTTAACCGTGTATATTTCTTTAATAAATCGGTACCATAAACACTGCAATTGTGATGTTTTAAAACATATATATCTAAACAATTCAGTACCGCATTCTCTGATGGATCCGTCCAGTATGGCGGCGGAGCTGGCAGACGATGGCTCCATTCTCAGTACATGGTACGCGATCCTGCTGTTATATAAATCTATGGTATTCTCTCGTTTTTGTTAAGATTATTTGCGGTTTATGAAACACTGCGATTTATTCTATATTATTTTCAGTTCTAAGCGTCTTGAGAGAAAGAAGCCTGTCTTTGACTTTGAATTTTGTGCAATAGAGCCTTTTCGATTGCTAACAATGGAAGTCTGTCTTCGCACTGAATGTTCCGTGCGTAACTCTTTACGCGTTTTAAACAGGAAAACGTACCTTCTACCGTAGATGCTCGCTGGAATAGTTGTAGTTATGAGGCACATAATTCATAAACTTCTGGTAATGCTTCTTCTCCTAAGTCGGTGTCTTTCAAAAACTTTGCAATCTTAGTCACTGTCCTGCCTGAAAAGTCTGACAACCTACTGTCCATTCCAAACCAGAGTTCCTTCTGATGTAAACAGAAGCACGTGCTTCTGCTTGTCACGAACCCAAGAACACACTCTTACGCCAACGTAAATAGTTCCTTAATACATGTATTGTATCCTGAAATGTTAGGGCAGGAAAAGTATATAACTGCACATTTTATTGAGGTTATCATAAGAACCCATTTCTAAAGGTAATGGATATATACTAGCTTTAAGAGATTACAGAATATGATTTTCGTCTGCTATTGCGCTAACGCCGAGAGCATCTTGCTTGTTAATACCAACAGTATGCATGACTGCCACTCTCTTACATATACAAGAAATGCAACAATGAATTCCTAGAGGTGCTATCTGAGTACCCAATAACACTTTGCGTAACACAGGAAATATGATAAGCGAACAGTCATTCATAATACGCTAGTACACGTATGCTCAGCTCAGGTCAAATCTTGTGATTTAGTCAGTTGGTATTAGAGTTCTCATGGCAGAGGAAAGTGCGTGTAGTGCGAACAAACTGTTCAAATACAAAAGCGGGAAACAGTTAAAAAGTGGCGAAAAACAAACAATACTTCATATATTCAACTTACTATTAGAAAAATACGCGACACTTGCATTAGTGCATATTACGAAGCTAATATCAGATTTTACAGGCGTTTCAGTGAGAAGTGTAACCAAAGCAAGCAGTGAATATAAACAGACATAATAGAGCATAGAATAGGATAAAATGTGGGAACTTGTTTTAAGTGCGACAGTGCTGTGGAATTGTGGATAAGCTTGTCATTATTTTGGAGAGTAGCTCTGATTCCGATATGGCAGCTGAGTTATCTTCGGAGGATTCGGATTTGGGTGTTGCACTTTCGCTCGAGGATTGTGATTAACGTAAGTAAAATATTCATTTCGCATATTTATAAGCATGTGGGAGGGGCGGGGATTGCAAACTACTTTCGCGCGAATAATACAAGGAGTTTGTTTTCAGTGAAAGGCACTCTGGTTTGCAATGGACAGTATAAACAACCACTAATGGAAATGTAAGGGGGGGGGGGAAACCACGAGAAATCTAATTTTGAAAGATTCAAATCTTTTCGAGTCAAGTAGCTCAAGTAGCTTCTAAATCACGAAATCGGTTTTCCTTTGGCTAACTATCGCTTCATTTATCTCGTAAAGACGCAAATAATTAATTCTGTGATCGTGCAATTCACCTTCCCGACTTCGCTTTCTAGCTTAATTCTCATTCGTGTTACTTTTTTCTAGTGTTGCATACATATCAAAATTCTTTCACCTTCGCAATGCAATAGTTTACATCAAAAGTCTTTGTCTGGGGAATATTGAATAATGTATGAGTGAGAGAAAAAATATGACTGAAATTTCCAACAGAAAAGAAAATGTGAAATCCTTCAATGATGCTAAATATCCTCTGGCACAAATAAAAGTGTCACTATCCCAGGAGTCTGGGTCATCAACAATATGATCAAGAAATGAGATCAGTTCTGCCTTATTTTCATGCACCGTGATCACAATCCTGAAGTTGTAATTCCAACGCATAACTGACATCAATGGAAACCTCTTCTTGACTTCCGATGTATTCAGTGCATTTACATGCTTTGTTGAACGAGAAACAATGAACAAAACCACTCACTGTCTTGAAAAATGTTTTACATTCCTTTATGAATTGCACTGACTGTGATAAAGCTAGATTAAGTCGATGAACATAACAGTGGACGAATGGCGCACTGGGAAATCTTTTCTTCACTATAAGTTGAAAGAAGTAAACATAACTTGTATCATTCCGCCGAGCACATGGCCGGACGACGGGAACTAAGTACCTACCCGTGAGAAAAAATTGCTTCAGACAGAATGCGAATACAGTATATTGCGCAGCTTGGGGATCATTAGCCTTAGCTTTTAAACACCGTATGTCTTATTCCTATATTTTGCCTTGCATCCTAAACTTCTAACACATAATTCTAAGAGTAGGCAAATAAAAGTTGTACCTGAACAGCTTTGCATCTGTGGTTAAAGTACTCGATTAAACTGCTCTTAACTTCATGCTTTATAAATCATTCATTTAATGACTAATATCAGTATACCACTTTTGCTTTAACCTTTTATGAGTCAATAAGTTAGGAAAATGATTATCACTATAGGTTAGAAAACAATTGCGACCCAAGCAACAATTCTACATATTAACAGAGAAGGTCAATTACTGCTAAATAATGGACGACACTATTCATTGTCTATTAAAGGTGGGTAGGTATGTTTCACAGACTTTGTTAAAAAGTATTTAACGCATTTGTCTTCTTTCCATTTCCCGCGTTTATGTTTTCCGCAGTGGCAGAGGATTCTCAGCCGTGAGTGCCATGACACTCATTTTCTCAACACGTTACAAAACACTGGCGGCTTATCCGTAAACCGGAAATGAACTGCAGACCTGCACATAGCCTCTTAAACGCTTTGCTATAACGATTCATTTAGTTATAGGTGAATCTGAACAAACACATTTTGTTTCATAAATTGTACTGTTACAATAATGTTTTGTTTTTTTTAATTTCTCTGCACAAGAATAACCACAAAATGTTACGATCTGAACCGAAAAGTTTTATGTAGAGGAAGAGGCGACATGCTAAGCGGGAAAAGTTGTAGTTTGCCCACCAGCCAATGAGGTTCCCTCTTGTCACGTGTTTTGTTTTCAACTCCTTTAAACTTAAAGTGAAACCACTTTAACGCTTGCAACCTATTTAAATGACCAGGAAATGTTGCAGCCCCGTCATATGCTTGAGTTACGAGCTTGTTCTCAGTTTACACTGAAAGTCTGTAAGGATTTTATATACATGCCCACTTAACGCAACTGCAGAGCGAATATTGCTGAATCTGTAAAGTCTAAAAATCTCTCCTAAATTTCACTCTCGTTTACATAACGAATGACATTGGAAAGCTGACATAATTTTGCAACATCCGCCGTCTCGTCCAGCATTAAAGCAACAAAAGGTGCACATTTTACTTGTTTCCTTATTATGTTTAACATTACGTCACCAATACTTTCAATATCATTTTGAATTCGATTTGACATTCTTTTGAAAACTTTAGCGCTTTGTGTGTCTAATTTGATGTCATACTTGGGTAGCATGTGCAAGAGCTCAAAATAGTTCCCCCGATTAAGGGATTCATTATGCTCGTTATGGCCTCTGAAAGGTAGCTCTTGCTTTGCCAGTAGGCAAGTTACATCGATTAATCGCTTTATTATTTCTCTATTAAAGACAACTTCGGCATTGTGTTTCCTAATATCCGACCTGCATTGTTCAGTTGAAAGTCTATCCTTGTTTTACCAAAATTTTTCAATTTCGTTATTGCAGATAAATGTGATTGCATCTTCTCGTGTCGAATCTTTGTTTTGTGAAAATTACTCGTATCAGAAAACCTACACTACTCCATACTTCTCTGTCGGTTTCAAAAAGAAAAGGCCAGCAAAATAATTTATTTCTCGATTTACATGCAGTTAGCAATTTTAAAGAATTGTAGTATTCAACTTTGAAATGACGTACCTCAATACTATAATGTCCTGCTTTTCCTGAAAGCCCAAAGCTCCGAACGAAATATCAGACTTAACAAACGATCCAAAACAGAACACAGTGAGCGTTGGCAGGCCAGACTGACTGCGCTGCTGTATTAGGATTCAGTTGATGTGAGATGAGAGGAATTGTATCCTGAACAGAGTCCCTCTGCTTGAATGGTAAACAGCGTAAAACATACAATGTTGTTTTAATCCGTATGACACTTCATACGCACACTTACACGTAACTCATAATACACAAAAACAATAAACGTAAAAGTAAAGGTACGTGCAACGGAAGGGTCCCCGGAACTGGGGCAGAGCACCGCAAGTAGGCCAAAAGTTTTGCTTCCAACGTGACCCCTGGAAGGGGAGGGACCCGAAGGGCGACCAGGTCCGGATGCCAACGGGCGCAAGCATGGAAGGGGTCTCTAACGTTACCAGACAGAACGCATCCGACACCGCACGGTGTCTGCCCACAAGCCACCAACCTTCCAGGGTCCCCCGAAACGGAGCCCCACGCTGAGGAGGGACCTAACTGAGCGTTGACGCAGCGACTACCAGGGAAGAAACCTTTACAGCCGCAACCCACCGAACACTGTCGCCTGGTCCAACAACTTTGAAACAGATGACAAGAAAGATGCTGGGTACAAGAAATAAGAAGTAGGAGGGTCGTGGTGTAAGATGAACCACCCCAGCATTCGCCTGGAGTCCTGGGGAAACCACGAAAAACTCATGGGCGAAAGTGGGCGGTCGCCGGGGATCGATCCCGGGACCTCCCAAATGGGGGCCACAGACGTAACCGTCTGAGCCATCCCACCGGGTACCAATGAATGTACTAACATATTCTTTCTAATAAGAATGGGTACACAGAAGTTGTTTACCAGCGACCGTCTACCGTGTGGTACTTTTAACGTGACACGAGGAACGCATGCAATGCAGTTAGTCCTAGGCGAGCTGATTGATTATTCTGACGGCAAAAGAGTGCTAGTGTTGGCTAAGGTACAAGCGCTGAGCGAACGGAAGATTATTACTGTCATGTCTGCTAAAGTTAAAACATGAAATTTAATGAATATATAAATTTGGGTTTTCTATTTAAACATTCATTTCGCACTCTCACTCATACTTCAAGGCCAGGAGAGAGCGGTCAGTGAAGTTGTAGGACTAGGATAGTCCTCTAAGATACACACACACACACACACACACACACACATACAGAGAGAGCCAAAAGACCACGAACCGGCTGCGCGGTGTTTTTCCTGTCCGCATCCTCGGCGCTCGTTGCCGTCTGTCGCTATCATAGAAAGGCGCGGATGAAACCATACAGCATTTTTAAAACTACTTTTAAAGGCTTTACTTACCAACTTTATGAAAAGAGATGCTGAAACTGACCACCATCGTTGTCCATACATTTTTGGCACCTCTTTTGGAAATTATCCATCACTCGCCGTAGTTCATGTTGAGAAATGCTGGCAATTTCCTGGCGGATATTTTGTTTTAATTCTTCCAGAGTGTGTGGGTTTGTCTTGTACACTTTGTTTTAAGTTACCCCAGAGATAGAAATCGCAGAGGGTTAGGTTGGGCGACCGAGGAGGCCACAAATCTCTACTAATAATTCGTCCTCAAACACACTTTCATGAAGTTGTTAAGTAAAGCATTTAAAAGTAGTTTTAAAAATGCTGTATGGTTTCATCCGCGCCTTTCTATGATAGCGGCAGACGGCATCGAGCGCCGAGGACGCGGACAGGAAAAACACCGCGCAGCCGGTTCGTGGACTTTTGGCTCTCCCTGTATATATACCTTAGGGGACTAGCCTAGTCCTACTAGTTCACTGACCACACTGCCCTGTCTTGAAGTATGTGAGAGTGCGAAATGAATGTTTAAATAGAAAACCCAAAGACTATAGCAAAACGTGTGAACATCATTGCTGATGAGCAAGAATTGTTCCAAAGAGCAATCCGCCTATATTATCTTCAATGTTAATGGTGGCGTATAAATGGAACAAAAATAAATAAATACTTTTGCATTATTACTGAAAAAAACATTTGTGCGATACCGTACAAAAGTAATATAGAAGTTCAATTTCACTTCTACGTCACAGACAGGGCGCAACTAGAATTATTTGATCAGTTAGCAATGCGAAAAATGTTGTTTATTTATTTTGGAGACGCATTTACAGTTAAAAGCTGTGGAGTTACATTATTGTTGTTTAATACTAATTTTTATTTGTCAAATTGTTATGCCAGTTTGTGCCAGCTTCAGAAAAAGTAAACCAGAACATGGATGAGTGATTGATTAAAGGACTCTACTCAAAAACCTCAAAGGGAGAAATGAGTATAAGCGGGGTAAGTAATTCCACCCTTTCAGAAGCCACTACTTGATTGTTATAATTGCATAGAAATGCTTATTTTGACCCTTATATCACATAATCAAGAATTTCCCTCGTAAAATTTGATTGCCGATGCATCTAATATCGTGTGTTGAATGTAATGTTACATCACTGGAAAAGGTTGAGAACCCCTGATCTGGATTAAATCGTTGACAGTTCACGCTGCAGAAATGGAAGAAATTTCACTTGAGAGGAATTGTTTACAGCAGTGAACTAGTACTGGTGCGTGTTGTGTTTATGACATAATGAGCATGTGGTAACGTAACCTGCTGGTCGGGTCATCTTGCTTTCGTCACAGGTCACTAACTGGACATGTGACATTCCTGTTGCAAATAGTGCCATAGCGAAACTTTGGAATTGGGAACAAGAAGATTGTTTACAGGTGATAAACCAATTGTGCAATTCTCCTGTTGCCAGTGATCAAATTACAAAATAAAGCTCAGAGAGTGCAAGTATTTGAGAAGCTGAATGCAGGTATACAGTCAAAGCAGAAAGAATTTGGGCATCACTTTAAAAAGGTTTATCATAAAAATTAATGCAGAGAAAATTCTCAGTTTTAATATTTACTAAGAACAACTATAATACAGTTTACATGTTTTGGTGACTATCAGTAGTTCTCATTTTACGAGTTTTACATTTAAAAAAAATTTAGTAGAGGAAGGATTGTAGTTTAACCAAAAATTCTATATAGAAATTAAACCAAAAATACATGCTTTGAGGTCCACTGAATTCTTCCCCTCACACTTTTTTTTAGTAAAGGTTCATGCGCGCGCGTTTGTGTCCGTGAACACCACCAAAAAAAATATCGAAAAATCCCCAAAATTTCATACTTGATTCAGACACCATGGCGAAGATTTTTCAGGAAATTTCTCCCATCACAATCTAACCTGTACAGGAAAATTGTGCGTTCCTTTTCATTTTCTTAAAGTGTCTGTAACAACGATGATTATAATGCACGTGTTTAAGATATTTACATGACTAATGAAGTACAATATTGAATTTTCTATGTATAACTTCTGGAGTTCTCTTCGTTCGTATGCATTTTGTATAATTAGGCAACCATGAGATGGACAAAATTTTATTGAGCAAACATTTATGGCTCATTAAAACACAATTTATGACATTTTTTTTTACTTTCTCTACCACGTATATATAGTAGGTAGATAAAGTATAGCATTTCACCCAAAAATTCCGAGATTGCACCAGAAATACGCGTTTTTGGGCCCCTTGAATAAAAAAAAATTACTTTCTCTACCACGTACGAGGGCTGATCAACAAAGACTGAGACTGATTTTTTCCTGTAGCTTCCGTGATAGTTTCGTATCTGTAACATAAATATTTGAAAAGAGCGGGTTTTTATGTATAATGTTGGTAGGTGGCAGCACTCTCGTATTGGTAGGTTCCATGTAAAAGGCAATTGGAGTGGGGATTTTCTTGAAAATCTTTGTGTCACATCTTTGGAAGGTACTGAAAAATGCCAAGTTCGTTACTTATCCGAACTTTCGTTTTTGAGTCATGCTGTTCACAGACACACATGGACTTGAAAAGATTATTTTAGATAGATAAAAAAACTGTATTCAGGAGGCCTCAAAACATGTATTTCCGGTGAAATCTCGATGTCAATCTTTTGGGTGGAATGCAGTACCTTCTCTACCGATTCCGTACGTGGTAGAGAAAGTAAAAATGCTTTTTTGGGATTCAAGGTATCTCAAAACATTTATTTCCGGCGAAATCTCGGTATCGAATTTTTGGGGAAATGCAGTATCTTTCCTACCTACCACGAGGGCTGTCCCATGTATCCAATCTAACAAAGAAAACGCAAACATCTTGGGGGAAAAAAAACATCTTTATTTTTCTACATGGTCTCCTTTCAGCTCGATACACTTTTCCCAGCCATGTTCAATAGCTTCGATACCTTGTTTATAGTGAGAGACGTCGAGTTCTGCAAGGTAACCATCAACTGCAAACTCCACCTCTTTATTGTTGGCAAATCTTTTATCACCAAGCCATTTCTTCAACTTTGGAAACACAAAATAATCAGAGGGGGCTAAGTCTGGCGAATAGGCTGCACGAGGAAGCAATTCAAACTTTAACTCATTCATTTTGGCCATGGCGATAATGGATGTGTGAACTGGTGCATTGTCTTGATGAAACAGAACTTTCTTTTTCGCTAAATGCGGCTTTTTGCTTGATTTCATCATTTAAACGCTGCAATAAGTTTGCATAATACTCGCCATTGATTTCTTTTCCTTTTTGAAGATAATCAATGAAAATTATCCCACGCGTATCCCAAAACACTGACGCCATGACCTTGCCTGCAGATGGAACCGTCTTCGCCTTCTTTGGAGCCGATTCTCCCCTTTCAATCCACTGTATTGACTGTTTCTTCGTCTCAGGTGTGAAGTGATGGACCCATGTTTCATCCATGGTTATGAATTGACGCAAATACTCGACTTTATTGCAGCGAGACATCGCCAAACACTCGACTGAAACATCCTCACGACATTGCTTTTTTCCATTGTGAGTAAACGCGGCACCCATCTTGCACACAGCTTTCTTATGTCTAAATTTTCAATCAGTGTGCGATGAACAGCACTTTTTGAAATGCCTACGATGCCTGCTAGCTCGCGCACTTTCAGTCGACGGTCATCCAATACCATTTTGTGGATTTTCTTCACAATATCTGCCGTGGTCACCTCATTTGGTCGACCACTGCGATGTTCGTCTTGGCAGCTCGTACGGCCTCGCTTAAACTCTGCCATCCAATATTTTACTGTTGTAAATGAAGGAGCAGACTCCCTCAGAGTAGAATTTAGCTCAGCTTTAATATTAGTTGGACTAAGACTTTTCAAATGAAAGTATTGTATCATATAACGATGGCCAGTTTTATCCATGTTTACAAATTCGCTGAGAGAGTTCACTATTAATGGCTGTCAAACAATTACTAAACAACGTAGCATCGTCAAACTTCAAACTTAAGCTTTATAATGGTGATACTTTCTACCATGGCCATTTGTTTGAAACAGCAACCGCTATATATACGTCAGGTCGGCTATTTCTGGGACTGTCCTCGTATCTTAGCCGGAACAGAAATAATGGAAATTGGTTGTAATTTTCAATCTTAGTAGGATCTCCTTTTTTTCAGAATAGCATACACTTTATTGAGTTCCCATTTATTAGGAAGTGTTAGTTTTACAATGTTCAAATTAAATAAAGCGCACAGGGGACGTTTTAGTATTTACGCACAACCCTTGATAACAACCCCTGCGTAACTGTCAACATATATCATAAGAGTATGAAGTAATGGAATGACGAGCACAAAAAATACGTTGCATTGTCTTTAAGTGTAGGTGAACACCGCTTCATCCACATTGAATTGTTTTACAACTATAATACCACAGAAATGAGAGAAAACTGATTACAGAAGAAAACCGTAATTTCTTGAAAGGGTGCACTTTATGTCGGATAACTGTTTTGTTTTTCCCGTATTCGGTGGGGTTTTAAAAAATACTCAATGTTTTAGGCTAACGTTTTCCAAGATTTAAAACGTGTTTAGATTCTTAATTTCCTAGGAACTCGTGGCCGATTTCTACTCTTATTTGACTGATAGCTATCTCAGCCTGCTACCCATTATAAAATGTGTACTACCACGATGTTACCTAATCGAAAACACTTGCATAGAGTCCCCCCCTCTGTAATTAGCATGGGATGGGTAAACAACAAAATTTTAATGTGAACATCTGTGGAATAGCAATGAAATGGTAATAGAGGAGAAAGCTGTGCGTGTTTCACTACAGATTCCTGTTTTAAGACATTTATCAACGAAGGTATGTTGCAGATACGCCTATTTCGTAACATTTTATTTATCTCAAATGCTTTTGCATTAGCAACGTACTTCCTGATTATTAGGCGTAAAACAACATTAAATGAAGCGGACGTTATAATATTTACAACATTATACTGGATTCAGCATTTGGTTCTTCATTAAGTCTGAATGCTTTAATTCCACCTTTGCAACTTTTGCAGTAGGTCTATAATTTTATGATCCAGCACAAATGAAGTAAAACTGATCTGATTCAGCATGAACCAATCTGAGGCATCCATCATATGCGGAAACCAGGCAACATCATTCCTGTACGTGGAAGGGTTTTTGACACTTGTACAAGTGCTAACATTTCCCCGAAGGTAGAAATTAGCTGATAAAGCTGCCAGGGATGCAACAATTCTTTCAAATATTGACTCTCAAAATTCCAATGCAAGATGCCAACATTCACTTGAAACAAATTCTCCATATGGTTTGGAGAAACTCTTGGGATGCCTCACAAAATAGTAACACTACATGAAACAAGAAAGAACTCCACTGCACCGTTTCAGTCAACTGCCTAAACCGCCGAGATCACATCGGTATACGTTAATCATCGGAGGGGAACACCTCGCGCATCACGACCTACAAAGATCTATTGTAGCTACTACCCCCAGGAGGAAGGAATGAAGTGAAGGAACCATAGGAGGCTACAGATTGTAGGCAGGCAGACCTCAGAGGCGCGCGGAAGTCCTTAACATTTCCAAGCTCGCAGACCCGCCCCATGCTGGAGCCGCCGAGTTAGGGCGATGAACCCACCATCAATCAAGCAGCCCTCTGGTGTCCACGGGAAATCTCCTTCCATTGAGTACGCATGCGCGCCATCTGTCCGGCACCACCATACGCCACGATACCTAGAAGTACAGTTGTGATTCGAAGGTCTACCAGGGCAACAGCCTAAGCCCAAGCCCCCTCCTAAACCCAGGGTCGGCGCCAACTGAGTGGCTCCCCAAGCGTGGGGGTTTCTTATGAGGCCAATACCTTATTTCTTAAAAAGGCCCCCGCTTACGCGAGATTGGAAGTGAATGCGCTACTTACACGCGTCATCCTGAAAAGGGTGACTACCGAAAACCTTAGTATGGCCGACAGCAATCTAGCATGCTGTCTACAAACTCTCACTCAGGGTTGGTGCCGAAGAACATCCGGACGTCTCACAACCCCGCCTGGAAGGAAAACCAGCCAGGCGTATCCAATCTCCCATGGGTATCGCGAACCACTGCCCCGCCGAGTCCAACCCAATCCGAACAACTTCCCATCGGGAGGGGCTCGAATGTTCGGCCCAGCATATTTCTGGTGACGTCAGAAGTACCACGAGTGCTCAGGGTTCCAGCACCCGCACCACGGCAGCTGAAGGGGCCAGAACCGCCCCCCCACCTTACACCTGAAAGATAAGGAAACGGAATGAAAGGAAGATTGTGGAAAGGAAATCGTGATACAGAAGAAACCACCCCAGCAGTCACCTGTCAACCCCAGGAAAACCACGAGAAACCTATGGGTCAGAGTAGGCTGTCGCCGGGGATCGAACCCGAGACCTCCCGAATGCGAGTCGCACACGTTACAGCGGCGCCACCTCGCTCGGGATCAGATACTTATCACAAGAACCGGATTGGAATACCAAACTCGTACACTCCTACATCCTCCCTAAGGATCAACCAGCTGAATGCACAACTTGAAACACAAGAGAAACCGTCCAACATATAATTCAGAACTGTCGGCAGCATGGACATTGGAAGAATGCCCTCAAAATTCCTGGGAATGTAAACATCTCAATGAAGGATGTAAGTGCGTGTAAAATTGTAATACAGATTTTTTAAAGTACAAAATTCTATAACAAATTGTTGTAACAGTATATAAACACATTATCTTGTTTTATGTACTTTGTCAACAACTGAAATATTAAAATATAGTATTATACTGTAATTCTGTTAATATGCTAAGGATATGTAACATAAGTGTTTCTGAAGTCTCTATAAGATGCATAAAGCAATTAAGTAAAGTTAAATAAAAGCATAATTAAAATTTAATTGCCGTTGTATTGCATAATTTAAACCATGTATGGCGAATATTCATCACTAAGAAAGGGGGGGAGCTTTTGTATAAATAATTTGTAGATTAGCTATGAAAATATGTTAATGTCAAGAGGAATACCTGACTGTTGCACATTACCTTCTCTCCAGGCTGTTTACTTTCTCTGCTCTTACAGAAGTAGAGAATTATTATTTTTATTTTTCTCAAAAATGGTTCTTAACGTTTTGATTAAAATACACATGTTTAAGACATTTGCATGACAAAATGTGTAGGGACACACATTATGTCAAATAACATTTTTTGTGACAACCCCTTCCGAAATATTCTTTGTGATTGGTTTGAATTTTCAAATACTTATACTCCTTTGAAATGATCAGTCACTATTCGTTTCTTCTTTCACGCCCAATATAGAACGGGACGCTAAGGATCATAGTAGTTAAAGAGCGTCCATAAATAAAACCCGGTTTAATTTTTTATGTTCTTAAACATTTGACTATCACTGTTCTCTTTGTATCCTAACGAAATGTGTAATGTAGTTATTTCTTTAAGGATTTATTTGGATTAAAATGAAGTAGATAGAAAAATAAACGTTCTAATTTGTGTACCTATTAATAAACGATAGAGAGTGGAGAAAGTCATGTGAATGTAACACATCAGGTTTCTTTTCTTTACACGATTACAGATAGATGCATACATACGCACGTACGCGAATCTTTTCGTATCATCCTCCTTCTTTGGACTCAGAAGATCATAAAGCATGTATTTTCTATGATATCTCGATATAAAGCTGTTGAATTGAATGCAGTGCTTCCTCTGTCTTAGGTACCCAAGCAGTACATCTAGTAAAATAAATAAAACAAAAACAACACATGTATTTGTGATCTGCATTCAGAACAATGCTGTTTCTTCGTGTGACTAGAAATGATGACCACAATGAAGTTACCCGCTTTATAGGCACGATACTACAAAAGACTACGAACCGACAGTCGTGCAGTGGCAGGCGTTCCGTGAGGTTGTCTGTCCGCTGTGTGTTAGTGTAACCGGCCGGCACTGGTGCGAGTTATTTGTTTGCTGTTGTGTACCGTTTTCAGTGTCTCCGAGTACACGCTTGTTTAATTGGGTATACTTTCTTTCTTGTTTCGTAAGTTCTAAACGGTAACCATGGCGGTTTATAAACGTGTGATAACTCTCAAAATTCAGTTTACGACGACGGCGATTAAACCCACTGCACTAGAAATCCACCAGTGGCTAGTGAACTTCATGGGGCTTCAAGCTGATCAGGTCGACACGCTCCAGCTTCACACCAGGGAACGAGCTATCTATGTGAAATTGTTATCGGCGGTATTGTATGATAATCTTCTCTCGCGGTATAAAGAGGAACAAAATTTTACATACGCCTCCGGCGACATAACAAAAGTGAATATTACACCGGGTGATCAGCAAACAGTAAATGTTCGGGTGTTTAACCTGCCTTCTGAGGTGCCCTTTACGGTACTGTCACAGGAACTAAGTAAATATGGTACAGTGTATGATATCCGTAGGGAAAGATGGGGCTCGCAGTATCTTCTTTCGTCTAACAACGGAGTGCATGCTGTAAAAATGGGGCTCAAACGTCATATACCGGCTAGTTTAGTTATCGATTCGTATTTGATTGCCATCAGTTACATCGGCCAACCACAGGCTTGTCATTTGTGTCATGACACTACCCACTTAAAAGCAGCTTGTCCTCTACGTGCCACGCGGCTACCTATAACTCCAAGGAATCGAACGGTAACCTTCAGTGAGGCGGCGAGTGCTGCCACCTCTTCTGATGCAGTCGCCCAGAAGCAGGCTTCCATTATGTCACAAACGTCTGTGGTAGAACCTTTGTCGGTGAACCTTCCAGCGCGCTCTTCCGATTCAGGAAGTGGTGGTCCTGCTAGGGCGGAGACACCGCTGTTGACTGCAGCAACCGAACATGCAATTGTGGACGGATCTATTACGCCCTTTGTTGATCGGAAGGCGGCATTCGAAATGCCCGAGATACCCTCTTTTTCGCAAAATTCTCAGGATGGGGACATGGAGATCGTTTGTGATGAAGAAGTAGAGATATCGGCAAGTGAAGTAGCACTTTTAAGGCAAAAGCCTTCTGCTTCTTTGTCTAGTCGAGATCCTCGGATACGGAGCCAGCATAGGCGGATGGATGTAGAAAGTGCCATGACACGACAGCACTCCCAAGATGTGCAACCGTTGTCCGGTAACTCTCCGGCTCGTTCCACAACGAAAGAGGCGGACTCAGGCAAGCGGCCGGCAGTAGATGACAGCGATGATTTTGAGGATCACCAACGTTCCCCTAAACTTACAAAGGATGACCCACACCCGGATAGTGATGATTGAGATTGTGTTGTTTCTGGAGTGCTCCCTGGTTGTTCTCCGCTTGCAACCATTGAATATACGATCCTTGCCCTTTAAATGCCGGTAGGTCTTCAAATATGGGCTTCACTCAACGTTAACGGCCTGCGACAGGTTATTAAACAACAACTTTTAAGGGACTTTTACATCAGTAATGACATAGACACTTGTTTTTTACAGGAGGTGAATCTTTGTAATCTGGATTTTTTGTATGGCTTCGATTACGAGACCAATCTTGGCCCCGAGGGTTCCGGTACGGCAATTGTTTACAGACAAGCCTTACGATTACACAGTTTTGGATACCATCCTTCTGGTAGGGTTCTTTCGGCAGTGTATGATGACGTGACTTTCGTGAATATCTACGCACCGGCTGGTAGTAATAAACGCAAACAACGAGAGGAGTTTTTTCGGCAAGACCTCCTGACCCATATCCCATCGGGTGCTACCTTTGTACTTGTCGGTGATTTTAATTGTACGTTGGCGGCCAAAGATCAACGTGGAGCCTTTAATGGATGTGTTACTTTGCAGCAGCTGGTGGAGCAAATGCGGTTAAAGGATACCTGGGAGCATACGCATGGTTCCGCAGTACAATTTACTTTCGTGAGAGGCCTATCAGCATCGCGGCTGGACCGAATGTATGTGCCGGCTGAACTCTTATCACGTCTTCATCGTACAGAGATAGTGCCTGTCGCATTCAGTGATCATAATGCACTCATACATGCCTTTGAAGGTAGGGCAGCGATCTACACTAGAGGTAGAGGTTATTGGAAATTAAACTGCTCGTTGCTTATGGATGAGGAGGTGCTAAGGGATTTCCAGGATCTTTGGTCGCGGTTGCGGGTATCCTTTCTGCTAGCACAGAATAAAGCCTTCTGGTGGGTGTGTAAAGCCAAGCCTGCGCTTCGGTATTTCTTTCGGGCTGCAGCCTGTCGTCGAGCTCTGGCTAGGAGGGAAACCATGGACTATTACCTTCAAGTCCTTCAGGAACTACACATACGCCAACAGCAAGGTGATGATGTTCAGTCTCTTATGAGAGGCATCAAGGAACACATTAAGGCCCGAAAATCTAACGAGTTACAGGGGTGTTTGTCCAAAGTACACTCGGCGGAAGTGGTGTTTGGGGAAAAGGCGAGTTTTTACCATCTGGCGAAGGAACGTAAACATGGTCGCCAGAAGCTCGTCACTCATTTGAAGGTTGATGGACAGAAAATTTCCACTACAGCCGGAATTCTTCGTGAAGTGCACTCCTTTTACGTCCAACGCTTCTCCGTCCCAGCGGAATGCTCCAGTGATGTGGACGAGTATATGTCTGGGGTTGCTCCGGTTGTCCCGGAGGAGCTGCGGCAGGATACGACACCTGTTTCAGCAGCAGAGTTCATGGAAGTGATCCAGTCGTCAAAGTTGCATGCGTCTCCAGGACCTGATGGTCTACCATATGAATTTTACAAGCACTGTTGGCGCTATATTCGGGAAGAATTACTTCAAGTTTTCCAGGTAATGTGGACCTCAGAGCGATTGCCGCCTACTTTTGCAGATGGGATAGTGGTCCAGCTTCCGAAGTGTGCGCAGCCGAAGACTCCACAGGATTATCGGCCGATCACGTTATTGAACTGTGACTACAAGTTGTTTGTTAAAATCATTAGTGTTCGTATGCAGAAGATTCTACCCTATATGCTTAGCGAGATGCAGGCTGCCGTACATAAGGGAACGGCAATTCATCATACGCTGGCGGCATTGAGAGGTGGTATATTGCACTGTGCACAGGAACAACAGTCAGCTGCAGTCATTAATTTAGACCTGGAGAAGGCCTTTGACAACGTCGTTCACGGGGCACTATGGAAACGTTTGGTTGCCTTGAAAGTGCCCGATAAGCTCCGTAATCTTATCCGAGCCTTATATGATGTTGCTTCGTCTAAGATTCTCTGCAATGGGTATCTCACAGCTGCTATACCCGTTAAACGTTCCGTCCGACAAGGTTGTCCCATGTCTATGATACTATTTGCCTTGTATGTCGATCCTTTACTTCGACGTCTTCAATCTACTCTTACCGGAATCGATGTGTATGGTCAGAGACTGGTGGTACGAGCCTACGCTGACGATATTACCGTAATGGTTACCACACCCCGCGATATTATGCGCCTAAAAGATTGTTTACAGCAATATGAGGAGAGTACCGGAATGACATTTAATATGAGGAAGTCCGAGATATTGCCCATTGGGTTACAACCTCCGGATACATCAGTTTTGGGCATACCTGTTGTGCAGCGTACGAAAGTTCTGGGGATCTACTTTAGTACTGACGCAGAGGATATGCGGGAATACAACTGGACGTCTCGTATTAATATCTTACGTGGTGTGATGTATCAGCAGAAAACCAGGATGCTGAATTTGGTACAACGTATATGGTTTTGTAATAGCTTTGCGCTCAGCAGAATTTGGTTCCTTGCATCTGTTCTTCCGCCCTCAAAACGCCATTGCCAGAGAATAGAACAGATATTAGGTTATTTTATCTGGACAGGAAAGCTTTATCGCATTGCGCGTACGCAACTCCGTCTCCCTAAAGGTCAAGGTGGCTGGGGATTATTAGAGGTGGTTCGTCAGTCTCAGGCCTTGATGATTCGAATGCTCTTGCTTGCCATGAATAACAAGGGTGACCCCGTGGATATTGCGCTACAACGACAATACTCATCCTTTTTGAATCGGGGCGAGCGTGACAAGGTGCCCCAAATGTTACGTGAAGTTTATCAGGTCTTGGAGAAGTTACCACCGGAGAAAGTGGGGAATGGTGACTTTAGTACTGTGAAGAAGATTTACACCTTTCTTGTTCAAGCTGCTCCCATTATCCCTCATGTCCAGCTGAAATACCCACAACTGCCCTGGAGGCGCATTTGGAGATGTTTTAGCCTTCCACAGATTAACTTCGATTGGATGGCAGTAACGTATGCGGTGGTAAACGAAATCCTTCCAACGGCGGACAAACTCTATCGCCACCGGATGGCTATTTCCCACAACTGCCCACTTTGTAATGCCGCAGATTCCCTTCCTCATCGACTGATGGAATGTTCCGGTAAAACTGTGGTCTGGACTTGGGTTTTAGGATATTGTCGTACTTGGATACCTACCGGATGGATTCCTCAACCCTCTGATATTTTGCATTTGAACCTTCCTAAAGTAAGCTCCCCATTGTATAATTCCCTACTCTGGCTGATTATGGGCACCTTTACTTGGCTACAAACGTTGGACGATCCAGCTGATTGTGTACTGCCTCATCTACGACAATTTTTACGTGCTGAGAGATGGCAGATGATTCGGCAACACAGAACAGGGCCATTCCAGCCTTGGATATTCAGATTTAAGCTCCACTAGCACATAATACCCTTTTCCCTTTTTGTTAGGATCCTGTTCTTCCTTGCTTAAAAAAAATAATAAAAAAAATAAAAAAAAAATGAAACGAAAAAATATTGAGCCTGTAACAAAAAAAAAAAAAACCGGCTGCGCGGTGTTTTTCCTTTCCGCGTCCTCGGCGCTCGTTGCCGGCTGCCGCTATCATAGAAAGGCGCGGATGAAACCGTACAGCATTTTTAAAACTACTTTTAAAGGTTTTATTTAACAACTTTATGAAAGTGTTTGAGGACAGAATTATTAGTAGAGATTTGTGGCCCCCTCGGCCCCCGATCTAACCCCCTGCGATTTCTATCTCTGGGGTAGCTTAAAACAAAGTGTACAAGGCAAACACACACCCTGGAAGAATTAAAACAAAATATCCGCCAGGAAATTGCCAGCATTTCTCAACGTGAACTGCGGCGAGTGATGGATAGTTTCCTGAAGAGGTGCCAAAAATGTATGGACAATGACAGTGGCCAGTTTCAGCATCTTCTTTCATAAAGTTGGTAAGCAAAGTCTTTAAAAGTAGTTTTAAAAATGTTGTATGGTTTCATCCGCTTTCTATGATAGCGGCAGATGGCAACGAGCGCTGAGGACGCGGACAGGAAGAACACCGCGCAGCTGGTTCGTAATTTTTTGCTTCTCTCTGTACCACTGCCGCTGCCGCTGCTACTGCTACTGCTACTAAATCGTCATAAATTCTGAAACTTTCATCCTATTCGCATTTTGTAAATAAGAGAACTTGTCAGAAACATATTGATAAACTTTTGTCATATAACATTGTTTTGCAAAAGTCAATAATAACTGAACTGTTTTTACTTTTAACATCATACAATATTATAAACCCCTACCCTTTTGTTTTACTATTATATACGTTATGTATCCTTTTTTCTAACTATGGGCCCACATTCATGAATGAAAAGGTAACACGCGAGCACATACTCGCGTACAGTCGGAGCTTGTTTAAAACTATTTTCTTTCGTATCTAGGTGATCTCAGAGCATGTATTTTGATGAAATCTGGATATCGAATATTTGGATGGTAGGCATTGCTTCCGTACTTTTGATATTGAAGCGGCAGAGAAAGTAAATTTCTTCACTCATGTGAAAACCTTGCAGAGACGCTATAAATGTAAATGGGCAGAGAAAGTCGTGTGAGCTTTACATATTAGATTTCTTTCACGCGATGTATAAATGTCAAACCTATAGGTTCGTCCACGTAACGGCATGTAGGATAGGTACTATTGTAATGATTCATTAGCCACTCAATATTCCCTTTGTGTACGGGGTAAAGTGTCGCTGAAGGAAATTCGTGCTGGGCTGGGCGCCAGGGAGATGTAACTGACGGACCTCGTGCTTGTCCTGGGCAATTCCGTACATCCGCCAAATGCTAATTCAACTTACAAAAATACTAGAGAAAGTATTGCACCCTGCGCGAACGCTTTAAGAAAATGTTGAAAATTTCAAACTAATCTAATAATTACGTATATCTCGGAAATGGTTGATGACACAGATGAAGTTATTTTGAAATAAAGAGCTTGTTTGTTTACATTTTTGTGCAGCGCGCTTTTGTCTATTTCTTATGCTTTACCGTTATACAAAATTATAAAAAATTCCTTCCGAATGAAGAGCACTTCAAGGCTGTTTCCAGAAAATTCAACTTATAAATTATATTTGTCATGTAAATATCCTAAATATATGGTATCTTAGTCAAAAGTATTACAGCCATTATTGAGAAAATAAAACAATTTGAAAAATATTCCATGTAAAGCGTAGTTTTGGGTGGGGAGGTTTTCTCGAAAATCTTCGTGTCGCATCTTTGAAAAATACTGAATTCAAATTTGGTATTTATAGGATTTTTCGTTTCTAAGTTATGCAGTCCACAGACACACACACACACACACACACACATACATACTGACCTTTTTCTACAGATGCTTATTTTGGGGTCAGGGGACTTTAAAACATTATTTCTGGTAAATCTTGACATCGAAATTTTGAGTGGAATACAATACTTCCTCTGCTTACTGGAAGTGCATACCTAATAGAGAAAGCTAAAAGTGTAAGTATTTGAAAATTCAAAGCAATAACAAACAATATTTCGGAAATGGTTAACGCCACAAAATTTTCATTTGGCATAAATTGCCTCTGTAACGATATCTACATTTTTTTCCTGTAGTAAGATTTTGTATGTCTTACGTTTTACTACTTACACAAACGTAATTCAGAATGAAAAGGACTTCATGGACTATACATTCAAGCTATACGTTTTAATTGTAGTGTATATATATTAAACATATGGTGTTTTAATCAAAATCGTTAGAACCATTTTTGAGAAAATAAAATATAACGACATTTTTGTCACGTAAGGAGTAGTTTGGGGTGGGTAGTTTCTTGAAAATCTTCGTGTCGCATCCTTGGAAGAGGCTGAACTTAAATATCAAGTTTGGTATTGAACCAACACACACACACACACACACACACACACACCGATCTTTGCTAAAAATGTGCTGTGTTTTGGTTCCAGGGAACCTCAAAATGTGCAATTCCGATAAAGTTTTGATATGGAATGTTTTAGTGGAATTTAATACTTCCTCTACCTACTTACTGTACGCAAGTAGTAGAGAAAGTAAAAATGTTTTTTTCATTCAATGGCCTAAAACGTGTATTTCCGGTGTAATCTCAACTTTTTGGGTGGAATGCAATACTTCCTCTACCTACGGGGCACGTGGTAGAGAAAATAAAAACGACGTTGAAACTGTTCCCAATTTTCTGGGAGCCAAACATTGTCGCTCTATGTACACTGGTTAACATGTTGATCTCAGTTTCTGGAATGTTGGGTATTTCTTCTTGCAGTTCCATGTTAATGAATTTGATTTAACAGGGAATGAAATACAAAATACACGTAACAGCAAATATGTTGATCTGACATTCAACTTATACTGACACAATAACAGCTGCCTGTCTTATGAACGTCTATGATAGACCTACCGATACGGGTAGCCGAGGTCGTTATGGCACGGACTCGTGAACGGGAGTTATGCTGTTCAAAGCCCAGAATTAGGATTAGTTAGATACAGGAGGTCCACAGCTCTTGAGCTCAGCACTGCACGTAGGACCTTTGTGACTTACGCGATCCCTAGGAGGAAAGGATGAAAGAGAAACCCGACCAGATCCGGACAATGATACGCGCTAGCAAGGACGGGTTCGCTAATTACATCAATCCTGAGCCGGCGCCATCAATCCGGGTCTCGGGAACGAGCCTTCCGGAAGGGGCACCAGTCGGCTACTCAAGCGTCAGAAGATATCTTTACACAACGCAAACTCCAACGTCCTGCCGCAACGCACCTCTCGGCGTCGTCTGGTCCTACAACCCTGAAACAGATGAAAAAAATGAAATAAAGATGGACAAGCAATTCGTGTTAAGAAGATAAACAACCTAGTATTTGCCAACCGACCTGTGAAAATCACAAAAAAACTCAAGGTCAGAGTGGCCGCCCAGGCTGGAATCGAACCCGGAACTTCCCAAATGCGAGGCTCACACGCTACCGCGGACTTACTTCCTGTCTGAGGTATTTTGCAGGTTTACCTCGGTCTACATATTTGGCATATGCTAGGGAGGTACGCTAAAGTTAGCCTGGAACGTTTTGTTCACAAATTCCATTTCCCAGTTTTATAATTTCATTTTATTTCTCCAGTACCTGCGCCTGTGATGTATGAAGAGCTGGCGTTATACACTATATAAATATATATATATATATATATATATATATATATATATATATGGTCATCGCAGCCTTCGGATCCCCAAGCGGCGACCTTTGTGCAGTAGCCAAACACTTGTTCCCTACCCTTCCTAACCGCAAGCACCATAAAATCTTAGTGACATCCATGTGCATATGCGCGTTGTTGCCAAAATTAAAAATAGTATTTAAAAGCAAAACTTTGCAGGTGATTTCCGCATGTACAGAATACAATCATGCAGTTTGTCTGCTTGCTTTACACACAAAATAACTATGTAAATAACTATGAATCGCATAGTAATTACATTTAAGTTGCAAACGCTTTAAAATATAACTGAACTAATGAATGATCTGAACTAATATACTGCGCTACAAGAATAGAAATGCATGTTAACATATCCGAGAGAAACTTAGAAACATGTTCCGAATAAACTATACATTGTTGGACTATCTCATTAAATAATTAAAATACATAAATATTAATTTATTTTGAAAGGAACTCTTACTCCCAAATCAAAGCATCATTTTTGATTATGCTGTGCGCGGAGCTATGGTAAAAAGTTTTTTATCACTTGTATCACAACAATGTTTTATTAATATAAAGCTAATACAAGAAGTTGTGTATTGTTTAAGGTGTAAGATTTATAAGCATGACATCTTCTGTTAACTTAAATGAATAGCTTTACTATAAAATGCAGCATAAGTAAAAATACGAAGGCAAAAGAAAGAAAATAAAAAAAAAATCTTATGTATTATATTCACAAGATTATGTCTACTCACTCTTCTACAAACTACTTTCACAAAAGCTTATTCTATCTACTTCTTAAATAATAAGATAAAATTTCATTGCACATATCGTTGTAAATATAAGGATACATAGGCTAAAACGATAGTCAGATTTTTAAAATACAGATGACTATATGATGACTTTGAAATTCCATGCTCTTAGCATGACCACGAGGAAAATACAAACAGAGACTTCCAACTTGTATTTCAAAATTAAAACCAACAACAAAAAATTTCTCGGAAATGGTTAACACAATTTGACCTAAAATTTGTCCTTTACCGAGATTGCATTTTACGCAAAGTAAGATTTTGTCTCTCTCTTAGAATTTACCAGTAATACAACAAGTTGAGAACGAGGAAAATTTTACAAGTTATTCCCAGAATATAAAATTCATGATACAAATTTTATTTTTCCTGCAAATATCTTAAACTTGCGGTATTTTACTAAAAATCGTTAAGCTGTTTTTGAGAAATTCAAAACAATAACAAACATTTTTCCACATAAAAGGTTCTTTTCTACATGTTCTTGAACATTACACATAAAAATCTGGCTTTGCTTATTCAGTTTTTGTAGCCCTTTTCTTCGTGGTCTTGGCATTACTGATATTCGGCAGAGGGTCACTTGCTGGTGCGACCGGAGGGGCATCAACTTGGTTCGTTTCCCAAGGTCTCCACATCTTAATTAAACTATTAAACGCTAATAACTATTAAACACTGCTAAACTTACAAAATTGCACTAAGTAAAACACTATATAACTTCTCTGAAGAAGTAATATAGAAGCTTAGCTGAACATGGAAGAAAAGCACGAGCGAACAGTCACAGCTGCTATGCTAAACCGAAGAAACAGCAGAAATGACATTGCAACAACGCTTTGCTTTGGTGGAGCTGGAGAAAGGACCACGTGTTGTGTTTAAGGGATGGGAAGACCCTACTAATCGTTTACTGATGGGTTTATGGTCAGGCTTCAAAGCTTTCCGTTCGCTTTGAAGCCGGTTGGGGAAAGGATGCCCGCGACTAGTTTATATATATATATATATATATATATATATATATATATAGATAGTGAAAAGCCAGCAGAAATTGCAGATTCTCCAGAAAGCTCCAGGTACGCATTTTATATTTTATCGTGTCATTATCTCACACTTATCATGTTTGTATCAAAATAGTTCGAACCGTTTTGAAAAATGAATATAAAGAAAAATATTTCCCAAATAACGTGCAATTGGTTAGGGGATATTTATTTGAAATCTTCTATTTGTTTTCCTGGGGGTGCCTGACTTAAATTTCGCATCTGACGTCTTTTAGTTCTTCAGTTGTTTTTTTCAAGTGCATACATGCGAACGTTTTAAATGCTAACTTTCATTTCAGCGGACTCCAGAGTACGCATTGCCGAATGAAATTGCTTCGTACAATAAAGTGTGAAAAGACATGGGGTATCTCAAAAAGCTTCAGTGTGGAGCTTAGAGATACGGTATGGCGCACGAAGTCGCATATCATTTGCTTTACTCATAAATAAATAAATGAACATAGCCTGTGAGCATCCCGTAAAGGCCTAAGGACTGCTGTTTTTCAGGGATTAACTCGGTTGAGCTCCTAAGGTGATCTGTTCCTAGGGAACACTTATAGTTTAACTTCTGACCTTTCACTTCTGCTATTTTCACTTTTATTTCACTTTTGCTTTTCCACTTTACTTTCACTTGTTGGTGCTTTATTGATCGCCGTAAACGTATTTATTTGTATTAAAGTAGTACAGCAATGGTACAGAATTACTCACTGTGGTCAGGAAAAGTGCCTCCAGTGAATAACACGTTCAATATAACCGCCGTCTTGCTCACAACCTCTTGCAAACGAATCCTTGCGATTGTCATCACACCTTCAGGTAGCGCACGGTACAACTTCACAATGCGGGCTTTAATTCTGCATTATGCAATTGTTCTGGCCTCCTTTGGAGCATTTTCTGCTTTAAGAATCCCCACCCCTCAAAAAAAAAAAAAAAAAAAAAAAAAAAAAAAAAAAAAAAAAAACGCAGGATTAATGTCTGAACTATAAGGCGGCTACATTTTAGGGCCCTCTTTCAGAAAAACGATGTGACATGACACTAAGCCCAAATGTATCATGTAGAAGTTAGGAGTGGCAGACGGCGGGACCACCAGTAACTCCAGCAACAGTAGAGCACAGTACCGCAAGTAGGCCACAGTGGGCCCTTTTTGCTTTCATCGTGACCCCTGAGAGGAAGGGATGAAGGGGAGACCCGAAGAGTGACCAGATCCGGACGACGATGTGCGCTAGCAAGGACGGAATCCATAACGATTCCAGCATGGTGCCAATCCTGACGCCGGTTAGCTCAAAAGCCCCGATCCACCAGGGGGTCTCGTGGCAATCGAGACAGCTCCCAGGAAGGGGGCCCAAGCTGTCCTTCCAAACGTCAGGGAGAAATCTTTTCAGAGAGAAATTCCACCATCCTGCCCCAACACACAAACCGCCGTCGCCTGGTCCTACAATCCTGAAATAAATAAAAGGAAATTTTAGGGACAGGAAATTCATGTCAGAAGGGGAACCAACCAAACATTCGCCTATCGACTTGGGAAAACCACGAAAAAACACATGGTCAGGATGGCCGGCCCGATAGGACTCGAACCTTGGACCTCCGGAATGCGAGCCTCACGTTACCATGGAGCCGTCTCGCTCGGTTTTCTCGTATAGGAAATCGAGCAGTGTTTTTAATGTGTGGGTGGTTCCATCCTGCATGAACCACTGCGTTTGCATAGGAAAAATTAAATTAAATCGAGTTTTATTTATGGACGCTCTTTAACTACTATAGTCTTTAACGTCCCATTCTATATTGGTCGTGAAAGACCGATAATTTTGCTCAGAGGCCTCTTTATCAGGCTTGAGGTTCTTTTACTACCATAAATCTACGACACGGGACCACCGGCTTTATTTTCCTTCCGAAGGAAGCCATGCTAAGGATTTTTACGCCCGAAAAAAATACATCACCCTCCGCCGGGTTTGAAACCGGCGACCTCGGGAACTAGAGACTAAGCATGGTAACCACTACACCACGGAGGACGACTTACATAGGGATATCTGTTGCCCGGAGTTGAGGGATAAAACTTGTTTTCCAGTATTGCTTTCTACGATCGATATCTTTGTTCTCGGTTACATCGGAGAAAAATGGACTGGTGATTCCGTGACTCGAAATTGCTGCCAACAGATTAACTTTTAAGTCTCTTTTTCATGAATGGTGAGGATGCTCTATCGCTCAGAATCAGAACATTTTGTCGGTTCGTAACAACGCCACGTCGTTCAGGCGAAAGTAGGCCTCGTCGTGAAATATGTACGTGTTGTGAAGTACTGCCTCTTCTTCCACTGCCCACGACGCACACTGTAGTCTCTGCTCTTTATTTCTGCATTAAATAATTTTGTATGGGAACAAGTGCAGAAAATTCTTTGATCTGACCGACGAAAGATTCCAACCCAGAAGTCCTCCCTGTTGATTTGCCGGAGACAAGGCACGAGTGACGGACACTAGTGGATCGTGGTCGTTTTTACTCTTAACAAAGAACTAGGTTCAATGTGTTGGAAAGTTCGGTAAACTGTCTGTTTGCAAGGAGCCCATCTTATACCAAAATGAGCACGAAAACCTTTCTGGGTCTCTACCAGACTGTTTGTTTCCGCGGAAAGCAATACAGCTTTCACCTTTTGCTAAAGAGTCAACTGTCGTTTCTCAAACTGGTGTGTTTGTGTGGTGTAATGGCAACTACCGACTTGCGATGCTATCTATGGAATTTTCCACAAACCTCAGCATTCGCTCACACAGTTTGAATATCGATTCTGCAATATTACCGTTTTAATACAGTAATTAAATGGCATGACATTCCGTGCGCCATCCTCTAACGTGCCAACATTGCGAACCACGCCGATCAGGCCACTCAAGACGTGGACGGTCGGCATTGAAATCTGCGGGCTTGAATTGATAAACGCTTTCCCGGTCAGGGAAAGCCTGATAAATGCACAAAACAATTTGATCTATGCATTACAATAAATTTTAGTTAATTATTACAAGTGCATGGATATACTATTTAACCTTTTTGTCAAACGGGCTCTGTCAAGGTGACAAAACTACCATAACCGTTACCGAGTGAGGTGACGCTGTGGTAACGTGTGCGACACGCATACGTGAGGTCCTGGGTGCGATCTCTGGAGATCACCTACTCTGACCCATGGGTTTTTCGTGGTTCTCACGGGTCGGCCGGCGAATGCTGCGGTGGTTCATCTATCGCGACTCTCCTACGCCTCATTTCCGGTACCTTTAGCTTCCTTGCCATCTATTTCAGGGTTGCAGGACCAGGCGACGGTGTTCGGCGGGTTGTGGCTGGGCGGTGGCTGTGCGCTCTGTAAGGTTTCTTCCTGACGTCGTCCAGGTACCGCTCGTTTGGATACCCGCGTCTGGGCGTTTTTGGGTAGGCGCTTCTTCGGGGATTCCCCGGAGGCTTGGGACCCAATGGATGGACGCGGGCGGCGTTGGAAGCGTCCAATCTGGAAAGTTTAGGGACCTCTTCCGTGCTTGCGCCCGTCGATATCCATATGTGCTCGCCCTTCGTGTCTCTCCCGTCATCTCTCTGGGCCGGGTGGCCTGCGTATGGTGCTGGCCCTCTCCCTTCGTGTCGTCCTGCGTGGTGTAGTGGTTACCTCTAGTTCCCGAGGTCGCGGGTTCAAACCGGCGGAGGGCGATGTATCTTTTCAGCCGTAAAAATCCTTAGCACGGCTTCCTTCGGAAGGGAAGTAAAGCCGGTGGTCCCGTGTCGTAGATTTACGGCACGTAAAAGATCCTCAAGCCTGATAAAGAGGCTTCTGAGCAAAATTACCGGTCTTTCACGCCCAATATAGAATGGGACGCTAAGGACCACAGCAGTTAAACAGCGTCCATAAATAAAACTCAATTTAATGTTTTCCCTCCTTTTGTCCGTGCCTTCACCTTTTACCATAAGCGTTTCTCTGTTTCGGTTTGGCTCAGGTTGGATTCATTTCGGGCCAGGGTGGCCGGTCCTAAAAGCTCTCGGCCCTTGCAGACCTCTAGTGAATGATGCAGAGATTCAGTGCGTCCTTTGGCTGCCGAATTTTGAATCCACTACTCTTTTATTCGTGAATAGCATTACTTGTACAATGGAAATCCGCCGAAATGCTTTTGTTTATAAGATACTAGCTGGCTTAACCCAATGTTGCAGGGTGACTTTTATACCTCGAATAACGATTAAATTATTTTAATGTACTCCCCCTCATATCCTTTATGCAATTATTGTACGATAATATAGAAGAGTTATATAGTGAAACATCACCTTTACCTTTTATAAATGTAATCTCGCACAGCCGCGTTATATTCCAAATAAATGATGAAAACTTCCCTGAATTCATGGAAATGGGCTAAATACGACGGGTGATGTTATATTTCTAATTTCCTTAAATCCACTCCCTCGACAGTCTCTTCGAAGCTCTGTAAATGTTGTGTAGCCTGTAAGTATGTTTTGGAGGTGAAGCAATTATCGGAATGGTGGAGTTATTTTTTAGATAATTACAGCAGACGTACTTTTAAGCCTTTGTGCCTAGTTAATTTAATAACATTAGGTTACACAGTTTCCACACAATGCAGAAACCCCTAACGTAACCGAGGGTATGGCCTGCGGCCTGCATTTTCGGGAGGTCGTGGGTTTGATTCCCGTGGCCGACCTTCCTGACCCATGGGTTCTTTCGGGGGTTTCCCGGGGTCGCCAGGCGAATGATGGGAAGGATCCTTACATCCCCGAATTTCCTGTCCTTCCATTTCAGCTCCATTCTCATTTCGTTTCACCTTTCATCTGTTTGGTTTTTTTCAGGGTTGCAAGTGTCGGCAGGAGGTCTCGGCCTGTGCATGGCAGGGAAAAAGGATGCTCTGAGCAAACCTTCGTCCCCTGGATTGCGAGCGGTCTCCGGGTCCCTGCCCTCCAGGGAATGTGTAAGCCCACAGGGGGGAGGGGAGCCGGGTGCACCAGCCACCACCCGGGGAGTTTAAATCTGTAAACGGTAGGGAGGCGTCAGGGGCCTAGGTACAAAAGATCTGCGTAGTTCGAGGCGGTATGTCCCCCTCCGCTCCTAGTCCTATCCTATCCTAAACCCTAACGTAAATGCACAACCATAATTCTCTCGGTTGTTAATTATAAATAACCTATCTGTGGAATAATTTGTAACGTTACGCTGGACATAATTATATCAGATTAAATACTGTACGCCGGTAATGAACTCAAATACAAGATACAAAAGCAGTACAACAAAACTTTCTCGCATAAAGCTTATTGAAAGATTTTGGCATGAGTATCACGTACACAATGTCGTACCGTTATAAGCAGATTCGATTTCTTTTGTTTTGATACTCCTTTTGTTTTCTCAGTTGCTAAATCGTGACCATCTGTGTATATTTCTTTGAATGAAATATCCCGATCTTCGTTGTATTTTTTCGCGTATTTTCTGTGGATAACAACAATTATTTTCTACTCCATGGCATTATCAAGGAAAAGTAAAGGTTTTCTTTGGAAGTATGTTCTTTTATAACTCCAATGTGTACGTATTCTAGATGAATCAGAGCGTTGGGATTTAATGTTGAGTATGGAATAGCTTTATTAAAAGGTGCATAATAGTTTCTTATGTTGAATAAAATTAATAGGATGTTTATAGGCTTTGTATATCCTTTCTATTCTTTTAGTAATTTATGAACTGAGATTAGAAGGTACTTTATAGCCTATGTCCGACAGAAAGGACAGCTTTTTTAGTGGCGAAAGAACTACAAAAGTCAGTTAATGCTTTCCTAGATTACCCTACACACACATACACCTCAAATACATATACGAATTTTCTCCCTTTATATCAGTGTTGATTTTACGATACACTGGTTCGTAACAAAATTTCATATGTTTGAAATTTCGAGAATTTTAATTAAGATTAACAACGCATTTGACGTAAATTGCTCTGAAGTTATGTTTGATCTCAACGAGTATTCATTTTATTATAACCAATAATTTAAATCAAACCTAAGGCGGACCTAATTTATTATTTATTCAACCATCTCGCCAATAAAAACTATTAGAACAATTTTGCGAGAAGCATTTAAAAACGTAAGTAACTCGTGCTATATTTTGTAACCCTTAATAATACATTTTTGCTAAAGTTACCAAATTATACAGTTAATAGAAATGAACATTAACCAGGACTTCCAGCTTTTTATTGGTAACATTTACAGTGCCCGCCTCTTGATTGAGGGTGACGTGTCTCTCTCGCACTCAATAGGTCCCGTCTTCGAATCTCAGTTAGGGTGAATTACCCGGATAAGTTTTTTTCTGGGGGTTTCCCTTATCCTGAAAATATGAATGTCGGGTATCTTTAAGCTCTATGGATCCCGGGCTCGTTTGAGCATCATTTCACCCATTTCATTAATTCAGCGTCCGATATGACCTAACCGGTTAAAGGACGCTAACTTAAAATAAAAAATAAACTTAAAAAAAATCTACATTACATTACTGAGCCGACGTGTAATGTTTAATCTACTTCGGTCAACGAACATAGATGGCAAAAGTAGTCATACAGTTGCAATGATCTCTCATAGATGACGTGACGGTTACAGAATCGAAAACCACAGCAGCCAGAATCTGGTCAGGTCAGGTACAAGACTAGTGGAAGTATTTTTTTATATTCTTGTTCAAGAACCGGATTTGTAGCATATGCAGTTTGCAGTTTTACTGCAAGCTGTAGCATCACGTCTGTGGTATAATAATATACTTTGAACGTATAAGGTCATAACTCAATAGCTGCACATGCTAAAACATGGCAAGGGCGCAATTATCTGTGCTGACTACGCAATTCATACATAAACATTCAGGATCAATACATTAGAAGTTCCCTTTCTGTTCCAAAATATATGAGGGCCGCGAACATTCAGGGAGCTGAACTCGTCAATCATAAATTACATTCGCTTTCTTAAGAAAATGAAATAATTTTAAGTGAGTGTATTCAAATATTTGAATTGTATCCTTATATAAAAAGATAAACTTTATTGAATGTTAGTAATTTATTTCTTATGAATGTAAAGCAAGAGAAAGAAAATATTAGTGTGTCGAGTTCACCCCCAATGCCAGCAACGTCATAGTATTTTCTAGCTTCCTACAGTGCAAAGTTCGCCAACAGCATAACAAGTTTTTATATTTGCAACCCCAAAGCTAACTTCCATTTAAACCAAATTAAATGTAGTTTATCATTATGTATCTATTCTACTCGGGATACATTTTTTTACAATTTCAATTCTATAACCTAAATTAAGTAAGCTTTATCCATCTATTTTACAAAAAAAAAAAAAAAAAAGAATTACAACTGTTCACATATCGTAGGTAAGTCAGGTTTTGTTATTAATGAAACCATGCGGGCAAAAGAAAAATCGCGTAAGATGTTTCATACCACATGATAGTTCAACCTGCGGAAACGAAATATGTAGCAAGATTTCGAAAACGGCTAGTAAAATAAAATACCTAAATTGTATTTCAATGGTCCATACAGTACTTTGCATACCTCTTTTGGTTTACTAGTTGTATAAAATTATAGAAACTTCGTTCAAAATGAAGAGAACTACGCAGGGTATTCGCAGAAGATTCAAGATATAAGTTTCATTACTCACACAAACATGTTAAACATTTGGTATTTTAATAAAAACCGTTAGAGCCATTTTTGAGAAAATTAAAAATAACGGACTGTTTTCCATGTAAGGGGTAGTTAAAGGTGGAGATATTTTCTTGAAAATCTTGGTCGGGCAGTGTCTGACTCAAATATTAAATTTGTTATGTTTTTTACTTTTCGTTTTTGTCGTCCTCCATGGTGTAGTGGTTCCATGCTAGTTTCTAGTTCCTGAGGTCGCGTGTTCAAACTTGGCGGAGAGCGATGGATTTTTTCGGACGTAAAAATTCCTAGCATGGAAGGGAAGTAAAGCCGGTGGTCCCGTGTCGTAGATTTACGGCACGTGAAAGAACATCAAGCCTGATAAAGAGGCTCTGAGCAAAATTATCGGTCCTTCATGCCCAATATAGAAGGGACGTAAGGACCACAGCAATTAAAGAGCGTCCATAATTAAAACAGTTTAATTTTCACACACAATTTCCTCTACTTACCATAGGCAAGCAGTAGAGAGAGTAAGAATGTATAGATATTTTGTAACGTTAGCAAAACCTGCCTGTCTATTTTTATGTGGTGTTTCCTTTCACATTTTTTACAGAATTGTACTATATGATGTCATACGTATGCCACATAATGGTTATCAATATTCTGGCATTGAGATTAAAACTAACCTTAACTTTTATTCGGTTTCTTATTGTATTTTATCTTTATAGAAAAAAAAGTAACGCAAAATTTAGTAAATATTTTATAGTATTAAGGAAATGTAGAACCATGGATTGTAAACTCAAGTTCACAGTATAAGACACATTTTAATTCCCCGTGAACGCGTATGAGGCGTTTAGATAGGAAAATTCCATTCTTATAATTGGCAGACATGTTTAAAAGCTTTTGTTTGTGATTATCTGTGGTTGCTACGATGTGCATAACCTTCATGTAGGGTATAACATTTTGCAAAGTTAAAAAAAATAATTTATTTGTATTTAAATTTTCAATCGAATGTGTTTGATACCAAAATTATATATATATTTGTGTGTGTGTGTGCGTGCGCGCGCGTGCGCGCGCGTGTGCATGTGTGGTATTAGGATGTACTGTCAGTGACTCAGGAGATTGACTTTGTCCTTGAACTGCAAGCGTGCAGTGGCCTGGGAGCTTCTTTCATAAGATGTAGATAGTGCAACACCAACAGTTCAAAAATATTCTCAACAAGTGCAGTCTTACTGCAGGCAGTGTCAGAGGTTGCTACAGTGTTAAAACGCGTTGTATCGCGAGTGTCAAATTAATATAATTCATTAGTGAAATGGCTAACTTTCGGAAAAAGGGAAAAACCATTCATAGCGAGGCTCGCGAAATAATAAACCATGTAAACGAGCAATGCAAAAAGGAAGCAGAGCAGAAACAACTAATTCTACCGATTTCGCGAGGGATGAGAGAACAGGCAATTAGTGCGGTGTGTCTGTGGGAACAATTAAGAATATACGACAAGAAATTGCGAAGAGAACAGAAGGAACCCTTTACGCACTGCAGGCAAGACAAGACCTCCAAATCCAGAACGAAATATAAATATAGGCGATTTCGACATGTGCTCATTAAGCGGACAATAATGGACTTCTACGTCAATAAAAAGATAGTTCCGACATGCAGAAAGTTACTCCTGTAGTTAGAAGTAAGATACAATTTCCTTGGGGGGAGAGTTAAGGAGAGTTATTCGGAAATTGGGATTTAGATGGCGCAAGTGCCGAGGAAAGCGAACAATCCTAATCGAAAAGCCAAGAATTGTTGAATGGAGATGCAAATACTTGGCTGAGCTAGGGGAATACCGAAGTCAAGGCAGGGATATCGTTTATTTTGGATGAAATGTGGATGGACAATAATTTAACATTCAAGAAATGTTGGCAAGCTGATGGGATCACAGGGGTGCTTACTGATGGTAGTGCAGGAAACACTCATTGACCAAGAGAAAAGGTATTTAAGATTGACCGCATCCTTAATGCACATGGACACTCCACTCTGTATCTGCCACCTTACAATTGCGATCTTAATCCCATTGAGGTTGCATGGGCGACAGTAAAGCACTTCATAAGGGAGCGCAACGTTACTGGGGAATTTTCGTTATTTCGTTTATTGAGTTTAACCAACGTAGGAATCTCTGCGGTACCTGCAGAACACTGGGTAGGATATCACCGGCATGTTAGAAAATTAGAAGATGGTTACTGTCCAAGGATCGTGTGGTTTCTGATGTGATCGATCAGATTATTATTTCAAATGCAAACGACAGTTCATCTGATGAGCAAGAAGGGATATCATCCGATGACTCGGACTCCGAATCATCTGCATCAGATCTTGCATACCCTTTGGATTAATGAGGCTATTAAAATAACATTCCACATTTATAGTGTCGTAAATATACTGTTTTACATGTATACACGCTTTACAAGTTCACTTATTGAAATTATGATCATAATTGTTTTGTTTGATGCGGTAATAATGTAATATTGATGTTACTTCGCCTAATATTTGTTGTTGCGGAAAGAAAGGATAAGTACCTTTGGAACAGGGTGTAAACAATTAAGCGATAGGAAAGAATAACACAACCCTCTCTCAGGTTTGCTTACGTCAACCTCAAGGACAAAGCTAAACTCCTGAGTCACAGACAGTAGGGATCACTGAATCCCGAAGTAAATATTAATTAATACTTTAAGCAGTAACGATACAAATTGCAGCTTTCTGGCAGTTCTCACACCCTTGTTTATCAAGCTATGAGATTATTAGGAGGTTGCAAGGAGCTTTCATCCTTCACATTTTAAGGTTGCTATATTTCTAGGAGCTTCCATACTGCCGGTTATGATACAGAAATTTTTTATCTAATATTTCTGTGAAGCGGAATATCAAAAGCGCTGCTGCACAGGCTTGTGGTGGTGATTCGCTCCCTTCAGATAATTTGTTCTAAGTGCGGATATTCTTCTCTCTCTCTCTCTCTCTCTCTCTCTCTCTCTCTCTCTCTCTCTCTCTCTCTAAGGTTCTCGCTTCCTCTCCATCTCTCTTCCTCTCTTTCTTTCTTGCTGTTTGACTATCTCTTCCCGCATCGCCTTCCTCTGTACAACGTACATGTCATATGTGTTTTGAAAACTGGCAATGAAACTGTTTTGTTTTTTTGCGAAGATATTAATCCAAATTAACACACAAGTAAAATATTTAATAATATACAAACGTCTGCCTGTTGCTTATGCTGGTTATGGGGTTGGAGCTATGCTATTCTCCGTGGTAAGTTCACGTACACGAATAGCAGTAACAGAAGTCTAGTGTGCTACATTCACATGGCTTTCTCAACCCTGTAAGTAGAAATAAAATGAGAGAGCTGGCACAGTAGAGAGATGCCGACAAGCGATAAAGTTCTTTGTTCTACGCCGACAAGCCCCGCCCCCTCCCTTTGAGTGCTCACATGCCGCCAGGTCTCGTGTCGTTAGGCCCCGCCCCCCTCTCGCTTTGTGTGCTTACCTAATGCCGACAGTGTCTGTGCTAACAGGTCCTACCCCCCCTCCCCAATGCGTTCTACTGTGGCGTCATGACTTGAGGGAATTGTTTTCTCGAGTCCTGCCGCCCCTCGGCAAATTAATTAGGTAATGTTCGTCAAACATTTTTTTTAAGACTACTAAGGCCTGCACATTGCATCCTCGAGCAATTAAGTTTTTTGAATAATGAATTGTTGACTGGAGCTTGAGTATAAGTAGTCTGCTCACGGGAACAGTCTGTCATGTAATGAGAACACGCAGCCTTCTTCTATCTGGGGAAAGCGCTTGTCCATTAGCTGAACATGTTAGACGCTTTCACCACATTAATAGGCTTTTAAGTTTACATTCCGGATCTGTTTACATACATTAGCGATCAACGACATACTTCCGCCTGGCGGTAACGGTGACCTACATTAGCTGACCCGTTAGACGCTTTCACCCCATTAGCGAACAATGTCAGTAATTGTTTTCCTAAGTGCTCTGCATAACTCTCAACACTTCAACATTTAGCGATGGAAATGATATAAAAAGCAGCAGCTTCTCCAATGAATTCCAAGTTGACCAGAATGGCCGGAATCGAATCTAGGAGTGATTACAAATTCAGCTTCTAATAACTCAGAGACTAATTACGATAAAGACGTCAAATAAAATTTATTACATTAATGTCATTAGATAGTTTCTTGTGAATGTATATTTGGGTACATGGTGTCCAGGGTTCGAATACCGATAAAATGTAATTTAATTATAAATTTAATAACTCCTAAACTAATTAAGATAAAGACGGCAAATAAACTTTATTGCCTTTATGTTATTAGGTAGTATCTTGTGGAGATGTAATTAGATACCTGACGTTCTGGGTTCGAGCCTAATGTTTAAATCGTCATTATCTCAGAAACTAAGAGAGGTAGACGAGTGAACCAAAGCATGATTGTTAGCTCCTATGATGGGTAATTAATACTGTATATAATTTTTAATCAGTTGTCCTTATTTCGAATCCCGATCTTTCAATCACTTACTTATTTTTTCTCTATACTCTAGAATATGTCACTTAGATTGATGCTTTAACTGCATACAACACCTTTAAACATATCAAACTAATATTGTAAATAATTTTGTTTCTGGTGTCCAGGGTTCGAATACCGATAAAATGTAATTTAATTATAAATTTAATAACTTCTAAACTAATTAAGATAAAGACGCCAAATAAACTTTATTGCCTTTATGTTATTAGGTATTATCTTGTGGATGTGTAATTAGATACCTGACGTTCTGGGTTCGATCCTAATTTTTAAATCGTCATTATCTCAGAAACTAAGAGAGGTAGACGAGTGAACCAAAGCATGATTGTTAGCTCCTATGATGGGTAATTAATACTGTATATAATTTTCAATTAGTTGTCCTTACTTCGAATCCCGATCTTTCAATCACTTACTTATTTTTTCTCTATACTCTAGAATATATCACTTAGATTGATGCTTTAACTGCATACAGCACCTTTAAACATATCAAACTAATATTGTAAATAATTTTGTTTCTGGTGTCCAGGGTTCGAATACCGATAAAATGTAGTTTAATTATAAATTTAATAACTTCTAAACTAATTAAGATAAAGACGCCAAATAAACTTCATTGCCTTTATGTTATTAGGTATTATCTTGTGGATGTGTAATTAGATACCTGACGTTCTGGGTTCGATCCTAATTTTAAATCGTCATTATCTCAGAAACTAAGAGAGGTAGAGGAGTTGACCAAAGCATGATTGATAGCTCCTATGATGGGCAATTAATACTGTATATAATTTTCAATCAGTTGTCCTTACTTCGAATCCCGATCTTTCAATCACTTACTTATTTTTTCTCTATACTCTAGAATATATCACTTAGATTGATGCTGTAAATGTATACAGCACCTTTAAACATATCAAACTAATATTGTAAATAATTTTGTTTCTGGTGTCTAGGGTTCGAATACCGATAAAATGTAATTTAATTATAAATTTAATAAATCCTAAACTAATTAAGATAAAGACACCAAATAAACTTTATTGTGTTTATGTTACTAGGTAGTATCTTGTGGATGTGGAATTAGATACCTGACGTTCTGGGTTCGAGCCTAATGTTTAAGTCGTCATTATCTCAGAAACTAAGAGAGGTAGAGGAGTTGACCAAAGCATGATTGATAGCTCCTATGATGGGCAATTAATACTGTATATAATTTTCAATCAGTTATCCTTACTTCGAATCCCGATCTTTCAATCACTTACTTATTTTTTCTCTATACTCTAGAATATATCACTTAGATTGAGGCTGTAAATGTATACAGCACCTTTAAACATATCAAACTAATATTGTAAATAATTTTGTTTCTGGTGTCCAGGGTTCGAATACCGATAAAATGTAATTTAATTATAAATTTAATAAATCCTAAACCAATTAAGATAAAGACACCAAATAAACTTTATTGTGTTTATGTTACTAGGTAGTATCTTGTGGATGTGGAACTAGATACCTGACGTTCTGGGTTCGAGCCTAATGTTTAAATCGTCATTATCTCAGAAACTAAGAGAGGTAGAGGAGTTGACCAAAGCATGATTGATAGCTCCTATGATGGGAAATTAATACTGTATATAATTTTCAATCAGTTATCCTTACTTCGAATCCCGATCTTTCAATCACTTACTTATTTTTTCTCTATACTCTAGAATATATCACTTAGATTGATGCTGTAAATGTATACAGCACCTTTAAACATATCAAACTAATACTGTAAATAATTTTGTTTCTGGTGTCCAGGGTTCGAATACCGATAAAATGTAATTTAATTATAAATTTAATAACTCCTTAACTAATTAAGATAAAGACGCCAAATAAACTTTATTGCGTTTATGTTACTAGGTAGTATCTTGTGGATGTGTAATTAGATACCTGACGTTCTGGGTTCGAGCCTAATGTTTAAATCGTCATTATCTCAGAAACTAAGAGTGGTAGAGGAATTGACCAAAGCATGATTGATAGCTCCTATGAGGGGCAATTAATACTGTATATAATTTTCAATCAGCTGTCCTTACTTCGAATCCCGATCTTTCAATCACTTACTTATTTTTCTCTATACTCTAGAATATATCACTTAGATTGATGCTGTAAATGCATACAGCACCCTTAAACATATCAAACTAATATTGTAAATAATTTTGGTTCTGGTGTCCAGGGTTCGAATACCGATAAAATGTAATTTAATTATAAATTTAATATCTCCTAAACTAATTAAGATAAAGACACCAAATAAACTTTTATAGGGGGAAAGGATGCTCTCCTGAAACATTAGCCCTCTAGAGAGAAGCATTTATAGGGGAGAGATAGGGAATACCAGGGCTGATGCTAGGCTAGTCAGATGCTAAAGGAGGGAGGGATATGCTTTATACGAGAGAGATAGGGAATACAAGGAAAGATGCTATACTAAACAGGACTTGAAGGGTAGAATATGGGCGATATAGCGAACCGAGGAGAGGTATTAGGACAGGAGTTTTGAATGATGGAGTAGGTCTTTATATGCGAGAGATAGGGAATACGAGGGTCGATGCTAGGCTAGACGGTGTTGAATGAGGGAATGCATCTTATATGAGAGAGGTAGGGGAATATGAGGAGAAGTGCTAGGCTAGTCGGGAAGGTCTGAATGAGAGAGTATACGTCTATATGGGAAAAGATAGGGAAAACGAAGGTAGGTGTTAGGTTGAGAGAGTCTTTAAGGAGGAAAATGCATTTATATGAGAGCAGTAGGGTATACGAGGAGAGATGCTAGTCTAGACATGGTTTGAGGATTAGAGTATACGTTTATATGGGAGAAATATGGAAAACGGGAGAGATACAAGGATAGACAGAGATTGAAGTAGGAGGAATGTAGGTTTATACTGTAATATAGAGAGTAATTCGATTATAAAACTTTTCTCATCCAGCCTTACAACACTTTTATATACTTATTTTCTAAACCTTACAAACTTTATATTTGTTAAACAGTAGTGCGCGAGACGGAGAGGGACAAACAGTATATCGGTTTACAGTGAAGTATACGTCCTAACCTATTCCCACCTTGTTTGTTCTGGATCTTCTCATTGTCTATCATCTAACGTAACCATGTAACAAGACGTAACACAGGAAATCATACATATGGCACATTAAAAAAATAAAGGTATATATAATGAAACATAAACAAGTAGACAGAGGGTCATCGATACATAGAAAACCAGGAGTTGTATGTACTGAGACCATAGATTAGTATAGGCAAACAACAAAGAAGTGAATTTATAGTGTAAATAGCCTAATATTTTCAAATATTATTATAGTCTAAAAGTATATAACTTAATTAGGTATCGAGTATTGAGAAATAAACGTTATTCATTATTCACTAATCTCAGATCACTGCAATTGTATTGAATCAATTCACAATTGTTAATGCCATTCAACTTTCATTTGTCTCTGATACATAAACAAATTGCAAAATGGAGAAGGACGAAAGTAATAAAAAGACTCAGGCAGCAAATTTTAAGAAAGAAGAGAAAGATATATGACCGACATTGTTTTGGAACACAAATTAGTGTTGAAAATAAAATGACTGATAGCTCTGCTAAGCGTAAGGAAGAGACATGGAAATAAATTGCAAATGAATATAATTCTAGGAAGATCATCCAGTGTGAATGAAAATCCCTGAAATGATATTATGAGAACGTAAAGAAAAGAATGAAGCAAGCAAATGCCATTGACAAGGTACGATTGTACAAAACTGGAGGCGTATGTATGTACCGCCTTTCTTAGATAATAGTAGCCAAATAACAATTGTTGCTCTTCTATTCAATCGCAAATGAGTTTAATGATGAAGTTGGATTCCAATCAGAAGTAATCACCACAGTGAAGGACATTGAAATAGTAAATCCAGTTCCAACAGATCATTCAGCAATTTTAATAACAGGTAAGGAATTTGAAAAAAGAGAAAGTGTAAAGGTGGCGTCTGCAGTTCCCATACAGAACTTTCAACTCCATTGCCTGAAAAGAACAAAGATGGCATAAGAGAGGGTTTTTATGAGAGGAGGCTTGAGTGTTTGGAAGAAGAGTACACAGTGAAAATGAAGATCTTGAAATTGGAACTAGAAATGAAAGAATCTCAGAAAAATTAAGCGTTGTTAATAACTTATACAAACATAAATATATTACAAAAAAGTAATGAAACAGGCAAGGAATAATATGGATAAAGAAACTGTTAAGCAGATCTACTACGGCACATTTTAATTTGCAAACAACGATTACATTTCAAAATGTTGGTATTCGGACGATCCAGTGTTAATTATGATAGGCACAGAAGTGTTTCTCAAAATCTAAAAACACATAGCAATTTAAGATATCTATGTATTAATTTTTAGAGAGAAACTGTACTTTTACTCAAAGTGTTTAATAACTTTTAAAGCTAGAGAATGTCATTTAAGGTTTCCACCTCCCAAAAAATTCTGATTTCTCAGAATTGCGCAATTTTCATTACACGCTGTTATTTATTTTCGTAACTATTCAAAAAATTGCATACGTGAGCTTTTTTCCCTTAATTGCATTCAGTTAATCATACCTTCCATAATACTTATACATTGCCTACGAGCTCAGGAGAAACATGGCAAGGCTACTTAATACTCCAAAAGTATCCCTTAAATTACTGGGGAATTCCTGCGAACAGGAGTATTTCGGAAATGTTTAATGTCACAAAAATATTTATTTAAAATAAATTGTATTTATCTAATAAGAGACTCATTTCTTCAGCAGTAAGTTATACAGATTCCCTGGAAATAAAGAAAACGTTATAGAACTTTTGATACGCATTTTATTTATTATACAAATATAGCTATTTTTCAGAAAATCAAATATAAGGAATCGCAGTCACTGGCATCTTTAAAAAGCGTCCAACTCCAGAATGAAATTTAGCATTTATCTGGCTTTTCTTATGATGTTACGCTATTCACAGAGATTTACGAGTTGAAAGACTAAAAACACGTAAACATGTATATGCACAAGCGCGAGCGCACGCGCATACACACACATATGTACGAAGCTCTTTGCTTTCGTTTACAGGACCTCAGAACAGGCATTACGCTGCGTGTCTCTAACGTTTCCAGCTCTTGAATCGTTCCAGCTAGTGGAAGGCCTCTACCATCTTCATGTCAACGATCTGTTACTCCGAATTAAAGTTTGGTGATCTGTATAGACCTGTACAACATGCATTACGCTATGTAACAGACTCATCACGCTATGTAACAACATGATCACGCTATGTAACAACATGATCACGCTATGTAACAACATGATCACGCTATGTAACAACATGATCAAGCTATGTAACAACATGATCACGCTATGTAACAACATGATCACGCTATGTAACAACATGATCACTCTATGTAACAACCTGATCACGCTATGTAACAACATGATCACGCTATGTAACAACATGATCACGCTATGTAACAACATGATCACGCTATGTAACAACCTGAGCACTCTATGTAACAACATGATCACGCTATGTAACAACATGATCACGCTATGTAACAACCTGATCACGCTATGTAACAACATGATCACGCTATGTAACAACCTGAGCACGCTATGTAACAACATGATCACACAATGTAACAACATGAACACGCTATGTAACAATACGATCACGCTATGTAACAATCCGATCACGCTATGTAACAACATGAACACGCTATGTAACAACATGTTCACGCTATGTAACAACATGTTCACGCTATGTAACAACATGATCACGCTATGTAACAATCTGATCACGCTATGTAACAACATGATCACTCTATGTAACAACATGATCACTCTATGTAACAACATGATCACACTATGTAACAACATGATTACGTTATGTAACAACCTGATCACGCTATGTAACAACATGATCACGCTATGTAACAACCTGATCACGCTATGTAACAACATGTTCACGCTATGTAACAACCTGATCACGCTATGTAACATGTTCACGCTATGTAACAACACGATCACGCTATGTAACAACACGATCACGCTATGTAACAACCCGATCACGCTATGTAACAACATGTTCACGCCATGTAACAACATGATCACGCTATGTAACAACCTGATCACGCTATGTAACAACCTAATTACGCTATGTAACAACTGATTACGCTATGTAACAACTGATCACGCTATGTAACAACATGATCACTCTATGTAACAACCTGAGCACGCTATGTAACAACATGATCATGCTATGTAACATCATGAACACGCTATGTAACAATACGATCATGCTATGTAACAACCTGAGCACGCTATGTAACAACATGATCACGCTATGTAACAACATGAACACGCTATGTAACAACCTGATCACGCTATGTAACAACCTGATCACGCTATGTAACAACATGATCACGCTATGTAACAACCTGATCACGCTATGTAACAACATGTTCACGCTATGTAACAACACGATCACGCTATGTAACAACACGATCACGCTATGTAACAACCTGATCACGCTATGTAACAACATGTTCACGCTATGTAACAACATGATCACGCTATGTAACAACCTGATTACGCTATGTAACAACATGATCACGCTATGTAACAACCTGATCACGCTATGTAACAACCTGATCACGCTATGTAACAACATGTTCACGCTATGTAACAACACGATCACGCTATGTAACAACACGATCACGCTATGTAACAACCTGATCACGCTATGTAACAACATGATCACGCTATGTAACAACCTGATCACGCCATGTAACAACATGTTCACGCTATGTAACAACTGATCACGCTATGTAACATGATCACGCTATGTAACAACCTGAGCACGCTATGTAACAACATGATCGCGCTATGTAACATCATGAACACGCTATGTAACAATACGATCATGCTATGTAACAACCTGAGCACGCTATGTAACATGATCACGCTATGTAACAACATCAACACGCTATGTAACAACCTGATCACGCTATGTAACAACATGATCACGCTATGTAACAACCTGATCATGCTATGTAACAACATGTTCACGATATATAACAACCCGATCACGCTATGTAACAACACGATCACGCTATGTAACAACCTGATCACGCTATGTAACAACATGTTCACGCTATGTAACAGCATGATCACGCTATGTAACAACATGATCACGCTATGTAACAACCTGATTACGCTATGGAACAACCCTATCACGCTATGTAACAACCTGATCACGCTATGTAACAACCTGATCACGCTATGTAACAATCTGATCACGCTATGTAACAGCATGATCACGCTATGTAAATAGGGTGGACCATTTAAGTTGAGGCTATACAATATATCCAAAACTAAGCGTTGTAGAAAGAAATGTCTTTAATAAAACTTGATTGATATTATGACGAAAGTAAATGCCGCTAGTCGTGTTTTGTTTGGAGGACGTTGTGAGGGTCATTTCAGGGTCTTTTTAAATGGGACCCTAATTGTATGTCCCCATTTAAAAAAATAAATTGACCCAAAATGACCCTCATAACGGCCTCCAAACAAAACACGACTAGCGGCATTTACTTTCGTCATAATATCAATCAAGTTTTATTAAAGACATTTCTTTCTACAACGCTTAGTTTTGGATATATTGTATAGCCTCAACTTAAATGGTCCACCCTATTTACATAGCGTGATCATGCTGTTACATAGCGTGATCAGATTGTTACATAGCGTGATCAGGTTGTTACATAGCGTGATAGGGTTGTTCCATAGCGTAATCAGGTTGTTACATAGCGTGATCATGTTGTTACATAGCGTGATCATGTTGTTACATAGCGTGAACATGTTGTTACATAGCGTGATCAGGTTGTTACATAGCGTGATCGTGTTGTTACATAGCGTGATCGGGTTGTTACATATCGTGAACATGTTGTTACATAGCATGATCAGGTTGTTACATAGCGTGATCATGTACTTACATAGCGTGATCAGGTTGTTACATAGCGTGATCGTGTTGTTACATAGCGTGATCGTGTTGTTACATAGCGTGAACATGTTGTTACATAGCGTGATCAGGTTGTTACATAGCGTGATCAGGTTGTTACATAGCGTGATCATGTTGTTACATAGCGTAAACAGGTTGTTACATAGCGTGATCATGTTGTTACATAGCGTGAACATGTTGTTACATAGCGTGATCAGGTTGTTACATAGCGTGATCGTGTTGTTACATAGCGTGATCGTGTTGTTACATAGCGTGAACATGTTGTTACATATCGTGATCAGGTTGTTACATAGCGTGATCATGTTGTTACATAGCGTGATCAGGTTGTTACATAGCGTGATCAGGTTGTTACATAGCGTGTTCATGTTGTTACATAGCGTGATCATGTTGTTACATAGCGTGCTCAGGTTGTTACATAGCATGATCGTATTGTTACATAGCGTGTTCATGATGTTACATAGCATGATCATGTTGTTACATAGCGTGCTCAGGTTGTTACATAGAGTGATCATGTTGTTACATAGCGTGATCAGTTGTTACATAGCGTAATCAGTTGTTACATAGCGTAATTAGGTTGTTACATAGCGTGATCAGGTTGTTACATAGCGTGATCATGTTGTTACATGGCGTGAACATGTTGTTACATAGCGTGATCAGGTTGTTACATAGCGTGATCGTGTTGTTACATAGCGTGATCGTGTTGTTACATAGCGTGAACATGTTGTTACATAGCGTGATCAGGTTGTTACATAGCGTGAACATGTTGTTACATAGCGTGATCAGGTTGTTACATAGCGTGATCATGTTGTTACATAGCGTGATCAGGTTGTTACATAACGTAATCATGTTGTTACATAGTGTGATCATGTTGTTACATAGCGTGATCATGTTGTTACATAGCGTGATCAGATTGTTACATAGCGTGATCATGTTGTTACATAGCGTGAACATGTTGTTACATAGCGTGAACATGTTGTTACATAGCGTGTTCATGTTGTTACATAGCGTGATCGGATTGTTACATAGCGTGATCGTATTGTTACATAGCGTGTTCATGTTGTTACATTGGGTGATCATGTTGTTACATAGCGTGCTCAGGTTGTTACATAGCGTGATCATGTTGTTACATAGCGTGATCAGGTTGTTACATAGCGTGATCATGTTGTTACATAGCGTGATCATGTTGTTACATAGAGTGTTCAGGTTGTTACATAGCGTGATCATGTTGTTACATAGCGTGATCATGTTGTTACATAGCGTGATCATGTTGTTACATAGCGTGATCATGTTGTTACATAGCGTGATCAGGTTGTTACATAGCGTGATCAGGTTGTTACATAGAGTGATCATGTTGTTACATAGCGTGATCATGTTGTTACATAGCGTGATCATGTTGTTACATAGCTTGATCATGTTGTTACATAGCGTGATCATGTTGTTACATAGCGTGATCATGTTGTTACATAGCGTGATCATGTTGTTACATAGCGTGATGAGTCTGTTACATAGCGTAATGCATGTTGTGCAGATCTATACAGATCACCAAACTTTAATTCGGAGTAACAGATCGTTGACATGAAGATGGTAGAGGCCTTCCACTAGCTGGAACGATTCAAGAGCTGGAAACGTTAGAGACACGCAGCGTAATGCCTGTTCTGAGGTCCTGTAAACGAAAGCAAAGAGCTTCGTACATATGTGTGTGTATGCGCGTGCGCTCGCGCTTGTGCATATACATGTTTACGTGTTTTTAGTCTTTCAACTCGTAAATCTCTGTGAATAGCGTAACATCATAAGAAAAGCCAGATAAATGCTAAATTTCATTCTGGAGTTGGACGCTTTTTAAAGATGCCAGTTACTGCGATTCCTTATATTTGATTTTCTGAAAAATAGCTATATTTGTATAATAAATAAAATGCGTATCAAAAGTTCTATAACGTTTTCTTTATTTCCAGGGAATCTGTATAACTTACTGCTGAAGAAATGAGTCTCTTATTAGATAAATACAATTTATTTTAAATAAATATTTTTGTGACATTAAACATTTCCGAAATACTCCTGTTCGCAGGAATTCCCCAGTAATTTAAGGGATACTTTTGGAGTATTAAGTAGCCTTGCCATGTTTCTCCTGAGCTCGTAGGCAATGTATAAGTATTATGGAAGGTATGATTAACTGAATGCAATTAAGGGAAAAAAGCTCACGTATGCAATTTTTTGAATAGTTACGAAAATAAATAACAGCGTGTAATGAAAATTGCGCAATTCTGAGAAATCAGAATTTTTTGGGAGGTGGAAACCTTAAATGACATTCTCTAGCTTTAAAAGTTATTAAACACTTTGAGTAAAAGTACAGTTTCTCTCTAAAAATTAATACATAGATATCTTAAATTGCTATGTGTTTTTAGATTTTGAGAAACACTTCTGTGCCTATCATAATTAACACTGGATCGTCCGAATACCAACATTTTGAAATGTAATCGTTGTTTGCAAATTAAAATGTGCCGTAGTAGATCTGCTTAACAGTTTCTTTATCCATATTATTCCTTGCCTGTTTCATTACTTTTTTGTAATATATTTATGTTTGTATAAGTTATTAACAACGCTTAATTTTTCTGAGATTCTTTCATTTCTAGTTCCAATTTCAAGATCTTCATTTTCACTGTGTACTCTTCTTCCAAACACTCAAGCCTCCTCTCATAAAAACCCTCTCTTATGCCATCTTTGTTCTTTTCAGGCAATGGAGTTGAAAGTTCTGTATGGGAACTGCAGACGCCACCTTTACACTTTCTCTTTTTTCAAATTCCTTACCTGTTATTAAAATTGCTGAATGATCTGTTGGAACTGGATTTACTATTTCAATGTCCTTCACTGTGGTGATTACTTCTGATTGGAATCCAACTTCATCATTAAACTCATTTGCGATTGAATAGAAGAGCAACAATTGTTATTTGGCTACTATTATCTAAGAAAGGCGGTACATACATACGCCTCCAGTTTTGTACAATCGTACCTTGTCAATGGCATTTGCTTGCTTCATTCTTTTCTTTACGTTCTCATAATATCATTTCAGGGATTTTCATTCACACTGGATGATCTTCCTAGAATTATATTCATTTGCAATTTATTTCCATGTCTCTTCCTTACGCTTAGCAGAGCTATCAGTCATTTTATTTTCAACACTAATTTGTGTTCCAAAACAATGTCGGTCATATATCTTTCTCTTCTTTCTTAAAATTTGCTGCCTGAGTCTTTTTATTACTTTCGTCCTTCTCCATTTTGCAATTTGTTTATGTATCAGAGACAAATGAAAGTTGAATGGCATTAACAATTGTGAATTGATTCAATACAATTGCAGTGATCTGAGATTAGTGAATAATGAATAACGTTTATTTCTCAATACTCGATACCTAATTAAGTTATATACTTTTAGACTATAATAATATTTGAAAATATTAGGCTATTTACACTATAAATTCACTTCTTTGTTGTTTGCCTATACTAATCTATGGTCTCAGTACATACAACTCCTGGTTTTCTATGTATCGATGACCCTCTGTCTACTTGTTTATGTTTCATTATATATACCTTTATTTTTTTTAATGTGCCATATGTATGATTTCCTGTGTTACGTCTTGTTACATGGTTACGTTAGATGATAGACAATGAGAAGATCCAGAACAAACAAGGTGGGAATAGGTTAGGACGTATACTTCACTGTAAACCGATATACTGTTTGTCCCTCTCCGTCTCGCGCACTACTGTTTAACAAATATAAAGTTTGTAAGGTTTAGAAAATAAGTATATAAAAGTGTTGTAAGGCTGGATGAGAAAAGTTTTATAATCGAATTACTCTCTATATTACAGTATAAACCTACATTCCTCCTACTTCAATCTCTGTCTATCCTTGTATCTCTCCCGTTTTCCATATTTCTCCCATATAAACGTATACTCTAATCCTCAAACCATGTCTAGACTAGCATCTCTCCTCGTATACCCTACTGCTCTCATATAAATGCATTTTCCTCCTTAAAGACTCTCTCAACCTAACACCTACCTTCGTTTTCCCTATCTTTTCCCATATAGACGTATACTCTCTCATTCAGACCTTCCCGACTAGCCTAGCACTTCTCCTCATATTCCCCTACCTCTCTCATATAAGATGCATTCCCTCATTCAACACCGTCTAGCCTAGCATCGACCCTCGTATTCCCTATCTCTCGCATATAAAGACCTACTCCATCATTCAAAACTCCTGTCCTAATACCTCTCCTCGGTTCGCTATATCGCCCATATTCTACCCTTCAAGTCCTGTTTAGTATAGCATCTTTCCTTGTATTCCCTATCTCTCTCGTATAAAGCATATCCCTCCCTCCTTTAGCATCTGACTAGCCTAGCATCAGCCCTGGTATTCCCTATCTCTCCCCTATAAATGCTTCTCTCTAGAGGGCTAATGTTTCAGGAGAGCATCCTTTCCCCCTATAAAAGTTTATTTGGTGTCTTTATCTTAATTAGTTTAGGAGATATTAAATTTATAATTAAATTACATTTTATCGGTATTCGAACCCTGGGCACCAGAACCAAAATTATTTACAATATTAGTTTGATATGTTTAAGGGTGCTGTATGCATTTACAGCATCAATCTAAGTGATATATTCTAGAGTATAGAGAAAAATAAGTAAGTGATTGAAAGATCGGGATTCGAAGTAAGGACAGCTGATTGAAAATTATATACAGTATTAATTGCCCCTCATAGGAGCTATCAATCATGCTTTGGTCAATTCCTCTACCACTCTTAGTTTCTGAGATAATGACGATTTAAACATTAGGCTCGAACCCAGAACGTCAGGTATCTAATTACACATCCACAAGATACTACCTAGTAACATAAACGCAATAAAGTTTATTTGGCGTCTTTATCTTAATTAGTTAAGGAGTTATTAAATTTATAATTAAATTACATTTTATCGGTATTCGAACCCTGGACACCAGAAACAAAATTATTTACAATATTAGTTTGATATGTTTAAAGGTGCTGTATACATTTACAGCATCAATCTAAGTGATATATTCTAGAGTATAGAGAAAAAATAAGTAAGTGATTGAAAGATCGGGATTCGAAGTAAGGATAACTGATTGAAAATTATATACAGTATTAATTGCCCATCATAGGAGCTATCAATCATGCTTTGGTCAACTCCTCTACCTCTCTTAGTTTCTGAGATAATGACGATTTAAACATTTGGCTCGAACCCAGAACGTCAGGTATCTAGTTCCACATCCACAAGATACTACCTAGTAACATAAACACAATAAAGTTTATTTGGTGTCTTTATCTTAATTGGTTTAGGATTTATTAAATTTATAATTAAATTACATTTTATCGGTATTCGAACCCTGGACACCAGAAACAAAATTATTTACAATATTAGTTTGATATGTTTAAAGGTGCTGTATACATTTACAGCCTCAATCTAAGTGATATATTCTAGAGTATAGAGAAAAAATAAGTAAGTGATTGAAAGATCGGGATTCGAAGTAAGGATAACTGATTGAAAATTATATACAGTATTAATTGCCCATCATAGGAGCTATCAATCATGCTTTGGTCAACTCCTCTACCTCTCTTAGTTTCTGAGATAATGACGATTTAAACATTAGGCTCGAACCCAGAACGTCAGGTATCTAATTCCACATCCACAAGATACTACCTAGTAACATAAACACAATAAAGTTTATTTGGTGTCTTTATCTTAATTAGTTTAGGATTTATTAAATTTATAATTAAATTACATTTTATCGGTATTCGAACCCTAGACACCAGAAACAAAATTATTTACAATATTAGTTTGATATGTTTAAAGGTGCTGTATACATTTACAGCATCAATCTAAGTGATATATTCTAGAGTATAGAGAAAAAATAAGTAAGTGATTGAAAGATCGGGATTCGAAGTAAGGACAACTGATTGAAAATTATATACAGTATTAATTGCCCATCATAGGAGCTATCAATCATGCTTTGGTCAACTCCTCTACCTCTCTTAGTTTCTGAGATAATGACGATTTAAAATTAGGATCGAACCCAGAACGTCAGGTATCTAATTACACATCCACAAGATAATACCTAATAACATAAAGGCAATAAAGTTTATTTGGCGTCTTTATCTTAATTAGTTTAGAAGTTATTAAATTTATAATTAAACTACATTTTATCGGTATTCGAACCCTGGACACCAGAAACAAAATTATTTACAATATTAGTTTGATATGTTTAAAGGTGCTGTATGCAGTTAAAGCATCAATCTAAGTGACATATTCTAGAGTATAGAGAAAAAATAAGTAAGTGATTGAAAGATCGGGATTCGAAGTAAGGACAACTAATTGAAAATTATATACAGTATTAATTACCCATCATAGGAGCTAACAATCATGCTTTGGTTCACTCGTCTACCTCTCTTAGTTTCTGAGATAATGACGATTTAAAAATTAGGATCGAACCCAGAACGTCAGGTATCTAATTACACATCCACAAGATAATACCTAATAACATAAAGGCAATAAAGTTTATTTGGCGTCTTTATCTTAATTAGTTTAGAAGTTATTAAATTTATAATTAAATTACATTTTATCGGTATTCGAACCCTGGACACCAGAAACAAAATTATTTACAATATTAGTTTGATATGTTTAAAGGTGTTGTATGCAGTTAAAGCATCAATCTAAGTGACATATTCTAGAGTATAGAGAAAAAATAAGTAAGTGATTGAAAGATCGGGATTCGAAATAAGGACAACTGATTAAAAATTATATACAGTATTAATTACCCATCATAGGAGCTAACAATCATGCTTTGGTTCACTCGTCTACCTCTCTTAGTTTCTGAGATAATGACGATTTAAACATTAGGCTCGAACCCAGAACGTCAGGTATCTAATTACATCTCCACAAGATACTACCTAATAACATAAAGGCAATAAAGTTTATTTGCCGTCTTTATCTTAATTAGTTTAGGAGTTATTAAATTTATAATTAAATTACATTTTATCGGTATTCGAACCCTGGACACCATGTACCCAAATATACATTCACAAGAAACTATCTAATGACATTAATGTAATAAATTTTATTTGACGTCTTTATCGTAATTAGTCTCTGAGTTATTAGAAGCTGAATTTGTAATCACTCCTAGATTCGATTCCGGCCATTCTGGTCAACTTGGAATTCATTGGAGAAGCTGCTGCTTTTTATATCATTTCCATCGCTAAATGTTGAAGTGTTGAGAGTTATGCAGAGCACTTAGGAAAACAATTACTGACATTGTTCGCTAATGGGGTGAAAGCGTCTAACGGGTCAGCTAATGTAGGTCACCGTTACCGCCAGGCGGAAGTATGTCGTTGATCGCTAATGTATGTAAACAGATCCGGAATGTAAACTTAAAAGCCTATTAATGTGGTGAAAGCGTCTAACATGTTCAGCTAATGGACAAGCGCTTTCCCCAGATAGAAGAAGGCTGCGTGTTCTCATTACATGACAGACTGTTCCCGTGAGCAGACTACTTATACTCAAGCTCCAGTCAACAATTCATTATTCAAAAAACTTAATTGCTCGAGGATGCAATGTGCAGGCCTTAGTAGTCTTAAAAAAAATGTTTGACGAACATTACCTAATTAATTTGCCGAGGGGCGGCAGGACTCGAGAAAACAATTCCCTCAAGTCATGACGCCACAGTAGAACGCATTGGGGAGGGGGGGTAGGACCTGTTAGCACAGACACTGTCGGCATTAGGTAAGCACACAAAGCGAGAGGGGGCGGGGCCTAACGACACGAGACCTGGCGGCATGTGAGCACTCAAAGGGAGGGGGCGGGGCTTGTCGGCGTAGAACAAAGAACTTTATCGCTTGTCGGCATCTCTCTACTGTGCCAGCTCTCTCATTTTATTTCTACTCCTGTATCATTTATTAATGGCTATAAAATCTATCTTACGGAAGCTTATTTTTCTGTATTTGCCTTTTCCAATCCTTTTGTAATTTTAAAAGCGCTGTTGCTTTTTAGTTGTTTCTCGCGATATTATGAAAGAGTATCAAATTTCTAGCACATAGCCACCCACACATCTATCGATTCGTTTTCCTCTATCCCCCTTGTACCTTCAACGAAATGTGCAATGAATCTATTTCTGTAAATACTTATGTAGATTAACGTAACGTAGATAGAAAAATAAGCTTTCGTAGGAATAGTTTGTAGAAGCTATACAAAAATAAGCGGCATTAGGTGGAGAAGCTCATGTGAATTATTGCACAAGTATGCCCCATTACTGTTCGGCTAGGGCAACTTAACATAACATGCAACCTATTCTTTAAGTGGAACCTAATTTTATACGTGTCATAACAATCGTATTTTCCATTCTTAAGTGAAAATGCGACCTTCATACGCATAAACAAAATTGTTAAAAAGTTATTTTTTGCTTCAGAGTAGTTTCTTTATACTGCTATAGTGGTATTTATTCGAAACCGAAGGTTAACATATTTTCTATTACGGGTTTATAAAACATGTTGTTATTGTCATCACTATTCGTGTTATGTCATAATCATAATTATAACAGTAACCAGTTACTGTAAGTGGCCAGTGCGGTTCGGGTTATACAAACGAAAGAATCACTTTCAGTTCCTTAGCCCACTAATTTTTCCAGCCATTCGCCTCAATGCCGCAGCATTACTAAGCGGTAGTGTCCTTTGCACGACGTTCATGTCTTGCTTTGTTTACGAGATAACAACATTACTAGCATTTAGACATTCCGAGGAAAAACCGGTGACAGACTCAGCGGAACTGGAGTGGAACTGTAACGGTTAAGTCGTCGCAGTTATGTAACTTGTAATTATAAAGATGGCCCAGTGGTTCAGCTGTGCGGAAGAGCGTGAACAAGCACTAGGATCGATTCACGAAATCTTCAGTATCAAAAGCTGTAGTTTTCTTATGCAGCTATTAGAGTCGTAAGACTTATTGATTCTACAGAAGATACGTAAAATGTATTCTCAACGACTTGACTGCAAGACTCCATAATACTGAATAATTCTTTCAAGGGATACGTCGCTTTGATTTGAGGTTGTTAAACAGTAAAAATCCTTAATCTTTACATTTTGAAGGGCAGGTGGTCTCACTTACCAGACATTTTATCTTACAGCCGTTCACAATAGATTTACTCCCTGAAATGTTTGCCGCAGTTGTACCCCAATTAGTGAGACAACGGAAAATCATAAATAAGATTGTACTGCTTTCACTTTTCTTTAGCAAGTGTCAAAAAGTACACCATGGTAGATCCCCATTTTGATTTGAGTATAATAAAGATATACCAGTTGAAAGGGGTATAGATGCCATTCTTTAAACCAGACAAGATCTCGATGAATACATGGAAAAAGTTTATGAATAACTTTGTTATATTTTTCATGGATTGTAGAAAATCGCTTTGAAATGCAGAGACGTTTGGCAACAGCGCGCTTTCCCTTGCAGGTGGTTGGGAAAATTACAATGGCTTAGGTCAGGCCCATTGCAGAGTCGAATGCACGCACATTTTCAGATCCCGCTGCTAAGTTGTTACTGCATTATGGGAACGATATTAGCTTTGCTACAGTGGGGTATAATTCTTAAGGCATTATTATTTCATGTGTTTTAAGCGAAACGTTTAACGGAAACAAATAACAACTAAATACACTCCCTTAAATTTCGAGTAAACAACTTAAACGTTTACTTAACATAAACAGATAGCTACAGCACTTTATAAATACCTAATGTAAAAAGGTTCAGGTACTTATCGTCCAAACGTTCATTGAAAGCAAATACCATACTTAAATTTGGCATTTTTTATTTCATAATTCAAGGAAGTGCATTTAAACAAAGTAAATGCTTTATTTAAAGATTAATAAACGGGAAAAACTAAAATATTTGATGCTTATTCAAACATTCATTACCAATTGTACAATTGTTAGTAATAATGTTTACCTTGCCAGTCAAAAGTTTTTGGACACTCAGGGTAATAAGTGGAATACTAGGTAATTAAAAGAAAAAAATCTGATGTGTTACACTCACATGACTTTCTCTACTCTTGTACAAACTATTTTTAAAACTCTTATTCTCCATCTATTTCATATTAATCGAGATAAACATTTGCAGAAACGATCTTTTGACATGCAAAGAGAATTACATTTTACACATAGCGACCAGTTGTAAAAATATTTGACTATCGCTTAAGGCGTACTATGTTCCCCTTGTTTTGTATTTGCAAGGGCAATATAAGCACAGACATATCTCTTAATAGCTGGTTGCTATGTGCAGCACCATTATCTTTGCCACAGATTAATACTCTTTGCATATCCAAGACAAAAAAATGAATAACAAATTCACATTTCAGAAAATAGGTATTGAAAAATTTAAGGGAATAACAAGCAATATCTCGAAAATGGTTCACTCAACAACAAAAAATCTGATGTGTTACACTCACATAACTTTCTCTACTATTGTACAAACTATTTTTACAAACGCTTATTCTCCATCTAGTTCATGTTAATCGAGATAAACTCTTGCAGACCCTATCTTATTGCTAATTTTCTTGTAGATGTAGGGGAAAATATATTTACAAGGGCAATATAGAAAAACAGTAGCCTTTAAGCACATATATATATCTCTTAATAGCTGGTTGCTAGGTGCAACACCATTCCCTTTGCCACAGATTATAACTCTTTGCATATCCAAGACAAAAAAAATGAATAACGAATTCCCATTTGAGAAAATAAGTATTGAAAAATTTAAGGGAATAACAAATAATATCTCGAAAATGGTTCACTCAACAACAAAAATGTATATGACATAAATTGTGTATTTTAACGCGATCTACATTTTTTGTGTAGTACCATTTTGTCTATTTCTTATGGTTTACCAGTTATGCAAAAGTCGTTCACAATAAAGAACACTTTTGGAGACATTCCTAGAAAATTCAAGATATACATTTTATTTGCCATAAAAATATCTTAAACATATGATATTTTAATCAAAATCGTTAGAGCCATTTTTGAGAAAATTAAAATTTTCGAAAAATCTTCCATGTAAAGGGTACTCTGGGTTGGGGGGATTTTCTTGAAAACCTTCGTGTCGCATCCTTGAAAGATACTGAACCTAAATACCTAGTTTGGTGTTTATCCGACTGTTCGTTTCTGAGTTATGCTGTTCACAGACACACACACAGACACACAGACACACAGACAGACACACAGACACACACACGGACATGTTTCCAAAAATGCTTTTTTTGGATTCAGGGGGTCTCAAAACATGTATTTCCGGTGAAATCTCGGTATCGAAATTTTGGGTGGAATACAATACTTCCCCTACTTACTATACGTAGTAGAGAAAGTAAAAATGTATATGACATAAATTGTGTATTTTAACGCGATCTACATTTTTTGTGTAGTAAAATTTTGTCTATCTCTTATGCTTTACCAGTTTTGCAAAAGTCGTTCACAATGAAAATGCTTTTGGAGACATTCCCAGAATATTCGAGATATACATTTCATTTGTCATGAAAATATCTTAAACATAATGACATTTTAATTAAAATCGTTAGCCATTTTTGAGAAAATTAAAATTTTCGAAAAACGTTCCATGTAAAGGGTAATCTGGGGTGGGGGATTTTCTTGAAAATCCTCGTGTCCCATCTCTGGAAGGTACTGAACCTAAATACCAATTTGGTGCTTATCCGACTGTTCGTTTCTGAATTATACTGTTCACAAACACTCTCACACACACACACACACACACACACACACGGACATGTTTCCAAAAAAGCTTTTTTTTTTTGATTCAGGGGGTCTCAAAACCTGTATTTCCGGTGAAATCTCGGTATCGAAGTTTTGGGTGGAATACAATACTTCCCTTACTTACTATACGTAGTAGAAAAAGTAATAATAGGATAGTGAACATAAAGAAGTAAAAATCTTGGGTAGTTATAGAGTTTACTGTGATAATAATCATTTTATTGTTTTTTTATTTTGCTCCAAGGGATTTATTCTAAGAAATAAATGACAGAGTTACGCCTTTCTTTCTGGCGCCATTTGCGAAATATCCTTATTATTGGTTTGGGATTTTTAATATTTTTTCGTTTTATAAACCTGCTGTCCCTACTACATTGTATTTTTGTTCTGTAATTTTAACACCTAAATCATATATTACTGACTTTTGTTGAATTTTTTCTGTAATTTTAGCACCTGATTTTCTTACATCAGAATTTTTAATTACATTATAATATGCTAAGATACATGTTTATTTCTTTCTGAAAGCGGAGGCGGGTTTTTAATTTGATTACAACTGGCAACACTCACGGACTGATTTTGCTCTTTTATATATATATATATATATATATATATATATATATATATATAAGACCCTTCAAGTGAGTCTTCTCAGCCTGCGGATTGATAAGTTGTACAGTGGGCTTCAAATGTTTTCCGGTAGACCAAGGGGTGTAGAGGAAGAGGGGGAAGAAATGTCTTCTCGACTACTCATGCCTGGCTATAGCCAACAGTAAGTGCCGGCATCGTCTCAAAGGTCACATTTACTTCTGTATCTTCGTATACTAAGAGGAAAGAAGACGAAACCAAATACTTTTCTCTTTACAGAACTTTTCAAGCGAAATAAATTAATATTTTCTTTGCATAATGTGTTGTTTAAAATCAAATATTACACTCTTTATGCGGGTGCTACACAAGTTTAAGATTCAGTAATTTTCTTGAGAAACAAGGTTCGCATAATGTATATCTTGTTTTTAACGTTTGTTGCTAGTAATAAATAATAATAATAATAATAATAATAATAGTTTCATAATTATCACCAATAGAACGTTCTGCGCTTACTCAGAAGCAGGGGGTATTTATTACCTTGAATATAAGTTCGTTTTGCTTTTTAATTGTCATCATTAGATATGGATCACAGCGTTTAGCGCTAAGTGTGTAGTTCCATACAGTTGGCACATTCAGTTCTGATAATATTCAAGTAATGTTTTAAAAATATGGAAGCAAAAGTAATATTAATGTCAAACTTTTGGAGCAGCTTGGGCACAATTAAGTGCAACATTAAATTTTCTTCAAAATGAGATATATTTTGCGTTTGTTACTGAAAAAGAATAAAGATTGTTTTATTTGAAACATAATTCCCCTTACACACACACTCACAAGAGAAAGGAAGAAAAACCGTGCCAGTCGTATAGTGGACGTAGAGTAAAAACACCTATGTGGTATTGTATCCAAAAGGAGAAAATGTTAATAGATACGAGGAAACAACGTTTAGCCCAAAATATGCAGTTTCTATATAGCTGTTTTATTCGGTTAGGACAACATATAAGCTAAATTTTCAGAATGGTGACCCAAAAGTGTTAAAGCAGACAGGTTGATGTGCTTTTGTTGCAATTGGTTCATTTGAAAACACTCTATTCTGAAAATTAAATTGCTTCAAGTTACAAATCTGAAGATGCCCCCCCCAAAAAAAAGAAGACATTGTATTACGATTCACGTTCAGAATTCTTAAAATGCTTCTTTTCCCTGGTCTGGAATGGAATGGGATGTGTAATGGAGGGGACTCGACCCCGATCCAGTGAATGAGGATATTGTGCTTGTGCCCCTCGAGGGGGGCGCTCCCGGGAGGAGGGACGAGGTGAGAGACACCGGGTGGCCGGAACCAGGACTGACGGCACAGCAATGATAAGGTTCCTAAAGTTTCCAGATTGAGACGACCTGACAGTCGGGCAGGAAAACCGGTGACCCCACCCCACACAGAGGGTCCAACCCTCCAAGACGCGGTATACCCTGGCAACCAGCCGAAGACCGTGAGACGGATAAGGTTCCACAGACAGCATCCTTTTTCTCTGCCACGCCGCACCGAAATACCATCCTCAACATTTCCAACCCTGAAACAGACCTAACAGGGTCAAGGATGAATGAAATGAGGAATGAAACAATATTCGGGGGCCGAGAGAAATCATATCAGCATTCGCCTGACGACCTGGGAAAACTCTCGAAAAAAAACCCGTGGGTCAGATTGGGCGGTCGCCGGGAAGCGAACTAGGGATCTCCCTAATGCGTTACCGTGGCGCCACCTGGACGTAAACTAGAAGATCCGTAGTTCAAATCTCGGCTATGACATTGAATTTTTCAATCTGATTCCATCTTTTCAACCTTGTCCTACACACGGCTTGAGTGAAAGAGTCTTCTTGTAAATTGAGATAAACTACCATTACAAACTTCGTTGTAAGTATAAGAAGAATGCAGTAGCTCAAACGATAGTCAGATTTTTATGTGGTGTCTTTGAAACTCCACGCTCTTTGCATTACCACGAGAACAAACTAATGTGTTGCATTCATATAACTTTCTCTTCTCACCATTCTACAAATTCTTTTTTCTAAATCTCATTTTTCTGCCTACTTCTTATAATCCAGATAAACTTGCAAATCACATTTAGCCCATATCTGTGGTGTGGGGGTCTGCCTCACATTCAAGTGGTCCCGAGTTGGAATCTCGGTTAAAGTGAAATACCCGGGTAAAGTTTTTTCCAGGGTTTCCTCTTATCCTGAGGAGATGAATGTTAGATTCTAATTTCTAGTGACGTCGGGCTCATTTGAGCATCATTTTAACCATCCGTAATGGCCTTTGCGGTTAAAGGACTTTAGTTAAATACCAAAAGAAAAAGGTCACATTTAGACATTTCGTTGTACTATACGTAGATAAAGCGATAGTCACATTTTCAAAAAGCATGTCACTACGTGATGCTTTGAAATCCCATGCTGTTTGTATGACCGCGACAAAAACAAAACGAATAGCGACTTCTCAGTTACAAAACGTATTCATACCAATAACAAAAAATACTTGGAAATAGTTAATCTCATAAAATATATGTACCTATAACAAATTGCGTGCTTTAACGGGATCTGCATTTCTTGTGTAGCAAAACTTTGTTCAATCTTTTAGAGTTTACCAATTATACAAAAGTCATTCAGAGTGAAGAAGACTTGAGAGGCTATCCTTAGTAAGTTCAAAATATATATTTCGTTTGTCATGAAAATATTTTAAACAGAGAGTATTTTAATCAAAATCATTAGAGCCATTTTTAAGAAAATAAATTTCGAAAATTTTTCCATGTAAAGGGTTGTTCAGGATGGGGGAGATTTTCTCCAAAATCCTTGTCACATCTTTGAAAGATGCTGAACTTAAATATAAGTTTGGCATTTAACCGACTTTCCGCTTTGGATTTATGTTGTTCACAGACACACAGGCATATGGAACTTTTGCTATAAAATATGATGTGTTGCATTCACATGACTTTCTCTACTCACTCTTCTACAAACTATTCTTACAAAGTTTATTTTGCATCTCTGTCATGTTAATGCCGATACACCTTCATCACTTATTTTCACAATTCGTTGTAGGTATAACCAGAACATACTAAGCTAAAGCGATAGCCAAATCCCTCAAAGCTGATCGCTATGTGATAGCTTTGGATTGGTTGGCTACGGAGGGGATTCGGCACTGATCCACATATATTGCGGATACGCCCCACAAGGGGGCGTCTCCGGGAGTAAGGATGAGGCGAGACAAGACACCGGACGACCGGAACCAGAAATGACGGCACATGAATGGCAGGGTCCCTTAGTTTTCAGATAGATTCCCCGTCAGACGGACAGACCGGGGACCCCACCCAGCACAGAGGGGGTCCAACACCCCTCAAGGAAGTTAGGATATTCCCGACAGCCAGCCGAAAGCCGAGGGACGGAGAAAGTCACAAAAAACATAGTTTTCCCCTGCCACACTACACCAAACACCATCGCCGACACTTCCAGCCTTGAAAGAGGCCAACGGATGAAAGATGAAGGGAAATGAGAATGGAGATGAAATGGAGGTTCAGAAAATTCGGGGATGTGAGAATCCTTCCCAGCATTCGCCTGGCGACCAGGGAAAACCCATGGGTCAGGAAGGCCGGCCAGAGGAATCGAAACCACGACCTCCCGAATATGAGCCACAGACATGATAGCTCTGAAATCCCGTTCTCTTTGTATGAACACAAGAAAGAAAGAAAAACAATAGCTATTTACAGTTGAGAGAAGTATATTTGAAAATTCAAACTAATAACAAAGAAAATTTCAGAATAGGTAAAATGTTATTTGACATAAAATAAAAATGTTATTTGTTATAAATTTTGTGCTTTAACAAGATCTACAGTTGTTGTGCAGTAAAATTTTGTCTCTCTCTTACGATTTACTAATTATCAGAAGTCATTGACAATAAAGACTAATTTACAGACTATTCTAGAAAATTAAAGATATATATTCTATTTATCATGAAAATAGCTTAAAGTATGTATTTTAATCAAAATCCTTAGAGCACTTTTTGAAAGAATAAAAAATTTCGAAAAAGTCCAATGTAAAGGGTAGTTTGGAGTGGGGGATTTTCTTTAAAATCTCAGTGTCACAGAAGAAGTTGAACTTAAACACTAAGTTCGGTTTTTAACCAACCTTTTGCTTTTGAGTTATGCTGTTCGTGGACACACACACACACACACACACACACACACACACACACACACACTTAGACCATTTTCTAAAAATAAATTCATTGGATTCAGGGGGTCACAAACGTGATTTCTGGTGAAATTATGACATTGAATTTTTAGGTGGAACACAGTACTTTCTCTACTTACTGTAGCTACGTAGTAGAGAAAGTAAAAATGCTTACTTTGGATTCAGGGGTCTCAAAACGTGTATTTCCGTTGACTCTCGTTATTCAATTTTTTTGGTAGAACACAATACTTGCTCTACTTACTGTAACTACGTAGTAGAAAAGTAAGAATGCTTGCTTTGGGTCCAGGGAGTCTCAAAACGTGTATTTCTGGTGAATCTCCTTATTCAGTTTTTGGGTGGAATACAATACTTTCTCTACCTCCTGTAGCTACGTAGTAGAGAAAGTAAAAATGCTTTGTTTGGATTCATGGGGTCTCAAAACGTGTATATCCGGTGAATCTCGTTATTCAAGTTTTGGGTGGAACACAATACTTGTTCTGCTTACTGTAACTACGTAGTAGAGAAAGTAAAAATGATTTCTTTGGATTCAGGAAGTTCAGAAGGAGTATTTCCGGTGAATATCATTGAATTTTTTGGTGAAATACAATATTTTTTCTATCTCGTGTAACTGCGTAGTAGAGAAAGTAAAAATGCTTTCTTTGGATTCAGGGGGGTCTCAAAACGTGTATTTCCGGTGAATCTCTTTATTGAATTTTTGGGTTAAATACAATACTTTCTCTACTTCCTGTAGCTATGTAGTAGAGAAGGTAATAATGCTTTCTTTGGATTCAGGGTGTCTCAAAGCGTGTATTTCCAAAGAATTTTAGTAATCAATTTGGAAAAGCTTTACTGAATCGAATCAATAAATATACTCGTGAATCTCTTCATTGAATTTTTGGATGAAAATCAGTACTTGCTCTACTTATGTAACTACGTAGTAGAGAAAGTGAAAATGCTTTCCTTGGATTCAGTTGGTCTCAAAACGTGCATTTCCGGTACATCTCGTTATTGAATTTTTGGGTGGAATACAATACTTCCTCTGCTTACTGTAAGTGCGTAGTAGAGAAAGTAAAAATGCTTTCTTGAGATTCAGTGGGTCTCAAAAAGTGTATTTCCGGTGAATCTCGTTGTTTAACTTTTGTGTGGAATACAACACTTTCCCTACTTATTATAGGTAAATAGTGGAGACGGCAAAAATATGAGTTGTGGAATAGCTAAGCGGCTGTTTGTCGTTACGGCATCTTGTATGCAACCAAATAGGAAAAGTGTCTCGTAACTTAGACTGTTACTTTAAATAATTTCTGGCCTAAGTTGTCACGATGCACGGAAAAACCATACTTCTTAAGGACATTATGAAAATAAAGAACATATGTTAGTTCATAATGGGTAGAGAAAGCAGTAAACATTGAAAACCAAACCATTTTTTTTAACACTTGCTTGTTATTCAAGGATATGATGCCTCTAATTCCTAAAAATTAGTTTGTATACGGCTTATGTCGCTGTGTTGTAATGTTATTGCTGTTTTCTTGTCACAGTTATTACATTCTTACAGCCAAGCCTAAGGGAAATGTGTTGGAATGATATTTTCTTTAGCCTATTACATCCCTTACCTTCCTTGTAGAGCAGGTATGAGCTAAGGTACCTGGCATAACCTCTCGATAAGACGCTCCGCTTGCCCCGCTTACGGCGGAACGGAAAACATTTGGAGCCGTCTGTACAGGCTATGCCATAAACACTGTCCATTGCACCGCATCTTATCAATTTCGGCCGAAATGACTGCTTTGCACCGCTATACATGCAATCATTTGCACTCGTAGCGCAGCAGTGTGGGCGTTGGCCTTCAGTGGTGAAAGTCCCAGGTTCAAATACTGCCACTTGAAGGTACCTTTTATGTTTAGTAAATTTAACGAAAACTGATAGTTTGGCATGGAAGTGCCGTTTCACTTAATTAGTTTAATTATGTGAATTTCATTAAAACACAAACTGTTGCTTGTTAGAATATGCACTTTCTACTGCATTCGGAAAGAAATCATCACTTGCTAGAACGTTCCCGAAGCATAAACAGAAATGAATAAAACCCTCGTTTATTCTCTGGCGTGATTTGAACTTCCGACCTGTACCACTACTAGAGTACGTTAACAATAAGCAGCACCGTAGTCCTAACAGTGGGTTGGTGAATGCGGTGTCAGCACCTGCATTTCGCATCGTCTGTAAAATGCAGGATTACCTTAATTATCAATCCGTAGGATGAGAAGACTCACGCGGTTTCACTTGCTGGAAACTGGTACGAGTCGAACCGCTCTCTGCCGTTAAGACACCTCTTTCCTGGCTGGAAATATGCTGTTGATTGAGTGCAGCTAGACTCGCTGGGTGCTCTATCTCGCCATGGATTAGGATGGGGTGGTCCCAGATAAAAAGACAGTGGTACGGCATGCCTGGATGATGACGGGGCAGGTAGAAACACTCAGTGACCTCGTTTGTAAATTTTCGAAACATATTACTATACTCAATTTTAATTTTTAACTAATATTGCATACTAATCAAGGTTTTTTTTGGGGGGGGGTTCCTTGTACTTACGGGAATAAATAACAATTCAATCTAAACGCTAAATTGCATTACTTTCACGGTGTTCAAATACTTTTGGCCGGCAGTGTATATCGAATATAGCGAGCGGGCGAGAGGTACCAGAGCAGTCCGAGGGTACTAATGTGGTCAGTTACTCAGTCGTTCTTGCGGCATAAATTACGATTTATACAAAAGATACTAAGTTTTAGTGGAACAATATGCTTAAAAACAGTGGAAATAAAACAAAATTAAAAATAACAAAAAATGTGGATTAGTTCTTCTATTATGTACTTCAAGAAGACTTCTTTTTTCTTTCTTTTTTAATTAGGGAGGGCAATAAATGCCCCATGCACTGCGACCAGTTGTGTTCTATTGTGCTTCCCTCCATTTAATTCCTTAAGATGTTTCTCCTTCGCAAAGTCTGCATGTCTCTTAGTAGGAACTTCTTGAAATCCTTGCAATTGCATGATTTCCTGATTAAAGCATTTAACCCTAAGAACTGTGAGAGCTTCACAGTCACACAGCAAATGAGATAGACACTGTTTCATTTGCTCTTCTGTATCTTCTACATATTTGATCGACTGCTTTACCGATTTTGTAGAGATGACCACGTAACTTACAGTGTTCAATTAATAAACCAACTGTTCGTTTTAGTGCAGTTCCACTCATTTTCAGCAGTGATTGTATCCTGCTTTTTATTATCGCTTTAATCAGAGCCTTGGATTACTTGTATCCTGATAAAGACTTCCAGTATTCATTGATTTTTCCTGAACCATTCCCTTACAACCCCTCCCGGACTAGTCCATAGAATAGCCCTATCTAGGTTCAGGCCCTACGAAAGGATTCTCTGCTCCTTTCTTCGCCAAATAATTTGCTCTTTCATTGCCATGGATTCCTCTGTGTCCCGGCACCCACACCAAATTTTCTAAATAATTCCGTACGTTAATTATATTGCGATGAAGAATGAAAATAATAATCTTTTTTGTTGAAATAAGCGTTTTTAGACTAAAAAATAAACTTTTTCATGTTATCTAAGAGGATGTCATCTATATCCCTTCCATCTGGTGTATTCTAACCTGTTCTTCTATGTCAGCATGGTTCATAGTTTGCTACTATCTTAACCAAAACATTGTTTGATTTTTCATTTGAGTGGTATGCACGTATCAAAGAGCAAAATGTATGACTTAAGTTGAATTGAGTTTTATTTATGAACGCTCTTTAACTTCTGTGGTCCTTAGTGTCCTAGTCTGTATTGGGCGTGAAAGACCCGTAATTTTGCTGAGGCCTCTTTATCAGGCTTGAGGTTCTTTTACGTGCCGTAAATATACGACACGGGACCACCGGTTTTACTTCCCTTCCGAAGGAAACCATGCTAAGAATTTTTACGCCCGAAAAAAGTCCATCGCCCTCCCCGGGTTTGAACCCACGACCTCGGGAATTGGAGGCTAGCATGGTAACCATTACACGACTTAACGATCTTACAGGTATCTTCTCTTACATGTGCAAATTTTGACTCAAATATTATTTCTCCTACTGGTACGTCAGTCCATAGGATGTTTTTATCTTATGACTTCTTGTGTTTTGTTCAAACTTTGTGAGCAGTTAAGTTATTCTATAATAATAATAATTATTATTATGAATATTATTGACTATTATCGTAGTTATCCTTTATATAGGTTCTTGGTTTCTCCCAGAGTTGTGCTGCATTATTCATATCTGATATCTTGTCTATGTAAACTTTTGCAAATAATTTACGATTTGGTGACATAATACAAGTTTATCTGAAACTTTCATGTAATAATTAAAACCTGTATTAAAAGTGTTCCCCAAAATAAGAAAAGTTTTTCATAGCTCGAGCGCTTTGAAGTTTAGTTGCGCGTTAAATAATACTTATAGTATTTTGGAATGTAATGCACTTAACGTGCGCGTGAAAACAGCTGCTGCATTTGGTATTCCCTCTTCTCATTTTACTTTCTCTACTACGTATAGTAAGTAGGGGAAGTATTGCATTCCACCCAAAAATTCGATACCGAGATTTCACCGGAAATACACGTTTTGAGACCTCCTGAATCCAAAAAAAGCATTTTTGGAAACATGTCCGTGTGTGTGTCTGTGTGTATGTGTGTGTGTGTGTGTGTGTGTGTGTCTGTGTGTGTGTGTGTGTGTGTGTGTGTGTCTGTGTGTCTGTGAACAGCATAACTCAAAAACGAATAGTCGGATAAACACCAAACTTGGTATTTAGCTTCAGTATCTTCCAGAGATGCGACACGAAGGTTTTCAAGAAAATCCCCCCACCCCAGACTACCCTTTACATGGAACATTTTTCGAAAACTTTAATTTTCTCAAAAATGGCTCTAACGATTTTGATGAAAATATCATATGTTTAAGATAATGTCATGAGAAATGAAATGTATATCTCGAATTTTCTGGGAATGTCTCCAAAAGTATTCTTCATTGTGAACGACTTTTGCATAACTGGTAAACCATAAGAGATAGACAAAATTTTACTACACAAAAAATGTAGATCGCGTTAAAATACACAACTTATGTCATATACATTTCTTTTGTTGAGTAAACCGTTTTCGAGATATTGCTTGTTATTTCCTTAAATTTTCCAATACTTATACTTTTTCTCAAATTCGTTATTCATTTTTTTTATGTCCTGGACATGCAAAGAGAATGCAATACTCCACATAGCAACCAGCGTTAAAATATTTGACTATCGCTTAAAAGCTACCATATTCCCCTTGCATCTACAAGAAAATTACCAATAAGATTGACATCTCGATATCTCGATTAACATGAAGCATATGGAGAATAGGCGTTTGTAAAAATAGATTGTACAAGAGTAGAGAAAGTCATGTGAGTGTGACACATCAGATTTTTCTTGCATATTTTTAAGCATAATATTTAATAGTGTGGCAGTTTCTCGCCTTCTTGAATGAAATCTTCTGGTTAAGTGCAGAAGTCATTTTCTTCGATATTCGAGAGTATTCAAGAATGCTCTGTTCTTATAAGAGAACCAGTCTGATGTGGTACATCACACGACTTTCTCTGTCCATTCTTGCACAAACTATTCTTTCAACTTATGTTTCTATGTTAATCGAGATAAGCGTTTGCAGAATAGTTTCAGTACACATTAGGTTGTGTAAACAAGAAGCATACAGGAGGCTGTGACGATAGCCAAATCTTTAAAACGCGGGTCGCTATACGAGTGCTGCTTTTCATAGCGCATGAAAATTCAAACCAGTAACGAATATCTCTGAAATGGTTGATGACAGAAGCAAATGTTATTTCACATAAACTGCGGGTTTTAACAAGGTCTACATTTTTTACTTTCTCTACCATTTACCTAATAGATAGAGGAAGTATTGGATTCCATTCAAAATTTCGATATCGAGATTTCAATTGAAACACGCAGAAACACGCCTGATATAGTTTTATACAAATTAAACATTAAATTTAGCGAAAATAGATTAAGTTCAGCCGCCACTGAAATGTTTCTCATGTTCCGCATTGTTGCGCTCCATTAGTTTAGCTAGAGTTTCTCCAATGACTAGATGATATTGCAGTTTGATTATTATGGAACGGAGTGCGAAGCCCATTCAAGGTTCTCCAGCGTTGTAAAACATCCCACTACTTTACCGACATAACCCGAAGCAGTATCGACAAAAAGTGACGTCACGAACAGCTTGCAGCGTTATAACAACCATTTTCTCGAGCTCCCTTCATCACGGGCTGCGGTGTCCGAGTGGTTAAGGAGTTGGACTCGAAATCCAATGGGCTTTGCCCGCACAGGTTCGAATCCTGTCCGCAGCGTCTATTTTTTTATTTCATCCTTTCAGCATGCTCATGCCGAAAGCTTCAAGTTGTTAATAAAATAACATCGTACTTCAAATCATAACGAGTATAATTATACTTTTAACATAAAATACGTAATTTTATATCTACCGAAAGTTCTGAGGCCATGCATTCCTCGTTGATTCCAAGGTTACACTCCAATTTCTTGCCCAAGTAGTGTATTATTTATTAAATCTCTATGGAATTTATAAATTGAAGGCATGGTTCTATCATTAAAACTGATCTATTACTACTACAAAGCATAAAGGTTTATTGTTTCTTAAGATCTGAGAAATTAAGTTTATTGAGTGAAGGGCAATGTTTTATCGTAATTTTTGGAGCGTAAGCACTAACCAAAGGTCGCAACGGTAGGAGATAATCAACGATTCGTAATACAATAATCCCTAAGGTTAAATTTATGGGTTGGCATAGGAAGCAATGGATTTTCCTAAAATTGTGATTTTCAAAGTCTGGTAGTACTGTTTCAACAATAACAGCAGATGCTTATATTTTAATTTTCTGTACCATTTAGAGCAGATAGAGGAAGTATGATAGTCCACCCAGTAATTGGTATCAAGACTTCACCTTAAATATACATATTCGGTATTTCTTTATTTTTAAAGTATTAATGTGACAAATTAACTGTACCTATATGTAGCATCTTTTTTTGTGAATATAATTTTCAGTCCTCTTCATACTGGTTGAATTTTTTAAGTTTTGTATAACAAGGAAATTATAGGGGATGGATAAAACTGGTTACAGGTATAATCTAGGGCTCACTAAAATAGACTTTGTGTGTGTGTGTGTGTGTGTGTGTGTGTGTGTGTGTGTGTGTGTGTACATTTTTCTTTGCGTTACCCGCTTTCGAAGTAGAGAAAGTCATGTGAGTGTTCAATCAGACTTTTGTGTATACAGTTATCATTAATGGCTACATTTATTATAATTTTAACAACACATTTCAACACTTCTGTGTCAGTGAGTACCTATAGATATTTTTGTGAATGTTTCAAGGAAATAATATTAGTTAAATGACAGCATTCGTGTTTTTTATTTTCTGAAACTTGGGTTTCAAGTTATTGGGTCCGTTTTACTTTCTCTTAAGTCTGAAGACACCTAAGCTAGAGCAAGCATTGCATTCAGAGGTCCTCAAAAAGCATGTTCTTGTGTTATCTCGATACAGAATTTTTGTTCGAATTTTATATAACTACGGAACCGTAAGAGATGGGCAGAAACTTACTTGCAATAACATTTAGATCTCGATAAGATACTGTCTATGTAAAATAAAAGTTTGTTTAGCGTTAGTTGTATCCTAAATATTTACCGCTATTCGTCTTATGCATAAAAATTGAAATGTTATTTTCCGTTCCTTTGTACTATCTCAAAGGTTCATGTAAAGAGTAATATGACTAGTAGCATAGAATTACCGACTAACAAGTGGGTGTTGCCTCGACCCAATGGATATTGCCGTGTACACAAATCAAAATGATTTCCGGCGAGTATTTGTTGTAGGTAATCTCAGGAATGGTTGCGAGTATATTATCATATTCCCTTGTGCAAAGCACGATGAAACTCGTAACCTCGAATGGGATTTGTTAAGACCATTCCATGAATAAAATGCAGTAGATTGTATAAATAATACTTGCTTGTGTTATTTAAAATCAAATCAGCAGTGTGTCAGTTGTCAGGTTACGGCATACTAAATGAATGAACTTTCGAATATGTTACGGAATACTAACCAATGTTACCAACATTGGGAATGAAAAACAGTTCATTTGGAAATTGCCATTATTTGAATATGCATTGATTAAAACACAATTTTGCGAGTTAAAAGTTGAAGGGGGAAAAAACAAGAGTTTTTATTTTATGGACGCTCTTTAACTGCTAGTCCTTAGTGTCTCATTCAATACTGGGCGTGAAAGACCGATAATTTTGCTCAGAGGCACTTTATCAGGCTTGAGGTTTTTTTATGTGCCGTAAATCTACGACATGGGTCCATCGGCTTTACTTCCCTTCCGAAGGAAGCCATACTAAGGATTTTTAACTCCCGAAAAAGTCCATCGCCCTCCACCGGGTTTGAACCCGCGACCTCAGGAACTAGAGGCTAGCATGGTAAGCACCACACCACGCAGGACAAAAAAAAATAATGAAGGAAGGGAGGGAGAGAGAGAAAGAAAGAGAGAGAGAAGGAAGGAAAGAAAGAAAGAAAGAAAGAAAGAAAGAAAGAAAGAAAGGAATGTACTGATTTTCAGTAATGGAAACTGAAATGGATTGGACTGAAGTGCTTATTGATGCTATTACGGTTTAGTAACGAGCTGACGTTTTATCCGATAAAATTGCTTCCTTGCAAGCAGAAGATACTATAAGATAAGGTTAAACAACCGTGATTGGTGGATATCTAAGATTGCCAAACGTTATCCGTCAATATCACATACGCGGCGTATGAATGGAATAGTCATAATAAACAGGAAGCAGGTAGAAATAAATCTGATGTGTCACATGACTTTCTGTAGCCACTATCGTTTGTTTTTATAAAGCTTCTACAAACTATTCTTGCATAAGCTTATTTTTCTGTCTACTTCGTGTTAATCGTGATAGGATTTTGCAGAAATAGTTTCATTCCCAGGCATAGAAATTCTTAAGCAGTTGGATTCGAGTTATCTACACTCAAACCGTATGTCAATACAAAGAACGTAAACAATAATGGCCAAGGGTCACCAACGGCAGATAAACATAGTCTGACGAGTGCTGTCTGCTAGCGCCAATAGACTGTACGAGGGATGGGGTGGTTTGTTACCTACAGTGTCCTCGCCTAAAGTCCAATAACAGCTCAACTTTATTTGCTTTCGTCCTGGTTTTATGCTTAGAAATTGTTATGCCTATTCATTACATATTTCGTTGTAGATATAAAGGCAACACAGGAGGCTGAAGCGATAGTCAAATCTTAAGAAAATAGCTGCCCTCCATAAGCAGTCTTTGAAGTTCCATATCTTTCCATGACATCGTGACAGCACTTCAAGTAAGACCAAAAGTACTGAACAAGTTAAACCAATAACAATGAATAACCCCAGGCTGATGTCGCAAAAATTAAAAAAAAAAAAAAAAAAGTACTTTAAGGAGATCTGCATTTTTGTGCATTAATTTTTGTCTCTCTTATGGTTTATCAGTTATACAAAATTGCACAATATCTTTACAAGTAAAGTATACTTCACATGCTTTTCACAGAACATATAATATATACGTTTATTAGTCATGTAAATGTTTTGCCCGAGCTCGCGGGTTCAAACCCGGTGGAGGGCGATGGATTTTTTTTCGGGCGTAAAAATTCTTAGCATGGCTTCCTTCGGAAGGTAGGTAACGCCGGTGGTCCCGTGTCGTAGATTTACGACACGTAAAAGAACCTCAAGCCTGATAAGGAGGCCTCTGAGCAAAATTTCCGGTCTTTGACGCCCAACATAGAATGGGACGCTAAGAACCACAGCAGTTAAAGAGTGTCCATAAATAAAACTCAATTTCAATTTCATGTAAATATTTTAGTCAATATTACTAGAGACATTTTTGGGAAAAGAGTAAATGTTGGATATTTTCTTAGGAAGCTTCATTTCGCATTTGCGTTTAATATTTAACTGACTTTTGTTTTTGAGTCATGCTGTTCACTCACTCACTCACTCACTCACTCACTCACTCACTCACTCACAAACTCACTCACACACACACTCTTCTCTCTCGCTCCGGCGCCTTTATCTACAATTATTATTATTATTATTATTATTATTATTATTATTATTATTATTATTATTATTAATTATTCAGAGAACTTCAGAACAATGTATTTTCGGTGAAATCTCCATATCCAATTTTTTGTTGGAATACAATACTTCCTCTATACTATAGATAGGTGTTAGAGAACGCAAACAGGTTTTTATTCGAATAATTTGTAGAATACGTAGAGATTATTGTGTGAATGTTACACCTCAGAGCTGTTAAATGGCTGACTCAAGCACACGTGAGTGATATTAAGCATATTGCGCAACTCCACTCGGCTGTTGATAAATGTAAGCTTTCTTCTTTGAACAAGGCATTGTGAGGGAAGTGAGAGCAGGAGGTATATTTTTATGGAAAAGCAAAAATGGTAGAAACAGGAAGACAAAATGCCACAGAGTACATAACAGGTGAAAGGATACAACAGGGAAAAAAACCAGGAGATAAAAATAAAAAGTACTATTTATTTATTGTTTCTTTTCTTTTGAAAAAAACAGAAAGTCCTATTTTTCTTGTGCTTCTACAGTAACCAGTAATTGTTTTGGCGCTAGCGTCATTTTGAGCTGATGTAAGCGTTTCATCGGTCGCTAAGGTCAATAGGCTGGAAAGTGAATAAGTGAACAGATTTATTACCCAGGGGATACAATTAAAAAACGTATAGATTACTATCCGAGAAGCGGCCTACGTATGATTTGTAAATGGTAATGCAGTGGTGGCATGTAAGTTGGATGAGGCGGAGGTTGCAACGGCGGGTTGTAAGCTGGAGGTGACGAAGGCTGCAGCGGCGGCTCATAGGCGGGGGGTGTCGAAGGCTGTACGTAAATAGGGGGCTGCGAAGGCTGCTGAGGGGTCACATAAACTGGAGGCCTCGATGGCTGTATTGGTGGCACATAAACTGGAGGTACCGAGGGTTGAAGTGGCGGCACATAAACTGGAGGCGAAGAAGGTTGCAGCGGTGGCACATAAACTGGAGGCCTCGATGGCTGCACTGGCGACACATAAACTGGAGGCACCGAGGGTTGCAGCGGCGGCACATAAACTGGAGGTGAAGGTAACAGTGATGGCACCTGTGCTGGAGGTGACGACGACACGTAAACTGGCACTTGAGGTCTGATAAAGCCGTAGTAAATGTGTGGATAGACAGCGGGCCGCAAGAATGTAGCCACCGCTGGGTAGGGGAGAAGTGACGTATGTGGAGTGGTTAAAGTGAGCAAGCCTTGTGCGGGATAGAACAGGCCTCTCTTCACTTTGGTGGCAGGTGTCCCATTCTGTAAAAGTGTTCCAGATACTGTTGCTTCCAGTGCCAGCACCACCACCAACGCAACCTGCAGGTGAAACATATACAATTTCATTCTGGATGAAACTCCTCAATAATAATGATGATAATAATATTAATACTAATAATACATTAAGCAAAGTAATGTTTCTATGTGATTATTTAATAACAGAGGTTGGATAAAGAAACTACACCAAACTTCACATTAATGGTGCTTTAAATCAAGGCTATTCAAACTACGGAGTGCCTCTCTGTGAAGGCGCCGAGATTTTATAGCGAAGGCGCCAGAACTTCCTTATTTATTTATTGTAGATTTAAAATGTGTTAATAATATTGTAACTTTTTTACAATTTTTAACTGTCCCCTCACTCAGTTCTCACTGTCACTTCATGTTTTCATCTCGTTCAACTGTCACTTCACTAATGTGAGCTAATTCAATTTTCCCTGTTACTTCACTTTCTTTGCGACGTAATGGCCAACGAAATGGGCACGACGTAGCCTCTTCTTCCGGACAATTCACATGCTGGGGAGTCGAACGCAGTATCTTCCTAATCTCTCGTAGTAACAGCACTCATTACACATCACAACAGTCGTCCCCAACTCGCTCGGAGAACGGGACATTTGTTGCACCCGAAATGCACTCGCCAACTCACTTACCTACTGACTCACTGGCTGACTCAACTTTCACGCGCGAGAACGCTCGCTCATATAGCCAGTGGAATCGTTCACAGAACATTCTGCAACTTTCTGGAGACGGGGGAAGAAAACTTTCAGAAGATTCGGGTTATCTGACGATAGAACAATAGCGCTGGCGAGAGCGCTACTTATCTTTGTTTATTCCGACTGCCTGTCGCCGACCTCCCGATTACCTTGGGCCATAGCCGCTACATCACACAGCTCCCTCCTCAGAGTTGCTCGTACGAGCAGCTCCATGATATGCAGAAGGACAATCAAGATGAACCACTATCAGCCTTCCTCGGAGTTGATGTCGAATGCGGTGTAGCACATTGTTGATACAGGAAGTTGCAGCTTCGGTGACTTCCCTTTAGTTCTGGTGGGACGATAGAGCCATACGAGGTCAACTTGCTGGTTGCCAGGCGGTCACAGCGTGCCCTTATCTGGTCACTTGTCAGCTTCAGGTGTCTCGGGTAAGATGGTGGTTGTCTCCCAGATTTTCTGTTGGCGCTCCGACATTTTCCTGTTTGCACTCGGATACCGACTGCGTGGCGGGGGCCCAGAGCCTGTAGCGCAGATGTCGCATTGCTGGCACCACCTCTCCATGTCGCTTCCAAGATCCAACCAATAGAATCGGCGACGCAGCTTCTTCAAGGTCTTGTTCGCATTCAGGTGTCCCCCGATAGTATTGGCATGCGTTTCCTCGAAGATTTCCTTCACCATACCCTTCGGGAGTACCAGTTCTTCACCCTAGTTATTCTGTCTGCGAACTCTTCAATACACCATTCCTGAGTACCAGGGAGTCCCACCGTGTCCAATAACACTTACAGGTCGGACCTTGGGAGAAACATCCGCCCAAGAGGATAGATTCTTCATCCTTCAGGATCGGCCCAATGTCTCGATCCTCCAGTTATTCCTTCCTCAAGATATCTTCGTCCCAACCAACTGCAGGTTACGCCGTGACTGGGCGTAGGTTGCAGCAGCACTCTCCGGCTGCTGGTCTAGATGTTCATCCATTGCGGCCTCTATCATCCTCTTGTTTTCTTTCGTCTGCCCGTCTAGCCCGTTTCCTTGCTTATCTAGGCGCTGCTCCACTGCACTGTTATCCCCATGTCTGATTTAGTTCCTTCTAACTCTTTTTGCAATGTCATCCTTCATGGCTTTCACCGTTACCTATGCCTCAGATCTCACAGTGTCAATGTCAAAACTACTTGGGATTTCATTTTCTATAGTTCAGTCTTTATTTCTGTTTTCACACTCTCCGTTTCATATCTCATCTCCTCCATTCTGATTTCACTCCCGTCCCCATTTTATCAATTTCGTTCTTAATGTCATGGCCACGTACCGATTTCATTTTCTCTATATCGGTCTTAGTTTCCGTCCCCGTCTCCATTCCAGATTTCACAGTCTTCGCCTCAGTTCCTGTCTCCTCTATCCCAGATTTTATAGTTTTCATTTCACTCTTGATTTTCTACATCCCGAATTCCAACTTCTGCATTTCGGCCTGTAATCTTTTAAGCATTTCCTCCATCTTCGTTTTTATATCCCACTCCTGACACCAGTGTGACTTTGTCCAGTTTATAACTGTCACTTCGCGTTTTGATCTCGTTCAATTTTTCAGTGTTAAATTTTCCCTGTCATTTCACTTTCTACGTGACGCAGTGGCCAACGAAATGCGCATGACGTAGCCTCTCCTTCCGGACGGTTCGCCCGCTTGGGAGTCGAACGCAATATATCCTAATCTCTCGTAGTAACAGCAGTCACTGCACGTCACAGAAGTCGTCACCAACTCGCACGGAGAACGGCACATTTGTCACAGTCGAAATGTACTCGCCAACACAGAACAGCAAACTATTAGAAGTGCAACTCTCGTGTTAAACGTTGGAAACACGAGGGCGATCGCAGCGTGAGTAGTGATCTGGGGTTGAACTAAACTATGAAAAATCGTGCTCTCGGATGATGACGTCACTTGTAGCTACTACAGCTGTATTTTTCATACCTGCCTAGCTGTCTGCTCAGCTGATCATGTTCCAATATTGTATCGCTACTGACGACGTACAAAGTTAATTACGTGAGCTTCAATAATCGTGATTGCACTTGGAGTTATTCATATTTCTTTTTAAAGGAGTCGATTAAAGCTCACATAAAATAACTTGTCACTGTCATCTGTAGCAATACAATATTAGAACACAATTATGATCAGTTGAACACTCACAGCTAGTCTAGTATGAAAAACACAACTGTTTATTCCTGTGTAACTTATTAAATTATCCAATAGTCGGCACATACATTGCTTTTTATATAATATTATTGGGGTTAATAGTGGTTGCTGAATGTTTCTATGTCATAATACATAATGGTCACATTTAAATTTTTGAGAGTGAATGAGATCCAGCACCTTGCAATAATTTCTTCTGCATGCTTCATAGTAAAATCTTTTGCACTTAAACTGCCTCCATGGTTTGTTTGAACTTCCAACCAACAGTAGGATGTGGAATTTGACAGGAAAATTGGAAGAATAACACAGGTTTGATACTTGTTATTTTATTCTACTCTAGATAGCGCAATACAATTTGACATGAATAACTTAATTCCATTTCCTACAAAGAAACTTCTGCACACATTATATGCAATAGTGTAGCTATTGTTTGTCATTCACTAAATTGCTATTAGCAGTGCAATAAATGTCATTAGCAAGTTTCACCACACCATTTAACACTATTAATGTCATTGTCACTCTCTGTGCTCTGACTTGAAGCACCATCACTGGACACAAATAGCCACAACTTAACTCCAACTTTCCATTGTGTATATCCTAGAATTAAATAGAACACACATGTTTAAACTACCCTTAAAAGTAGGTTTCTGAAAAGAGAAATTACTTACATTAAGGAAAAATTTGTGGTTACAAACACCTTGTGATTATATTACACACTATCCACTGTAAACCAGAGTTCTCTCTGATGTAAACAAAGCATATGCTTCCTCTTGTCTTCAAACTAAGCACTACGCTTATGCCAATGTAAATAATTCCTTAAACGTATTGTGTCATGAAACATTGGAGTAGGAAAGGTATAGAACTACACATTTTATTGTGATTATCGTAAGAACTCATTGTGAAAGGTTATGGATATATAGTAACTGTTAAGAGATTACAAAATATGATTTTCTTAATTCTACCTGCTATTGCATTAACAATCAAAGAGTATCTTTTTGTTAATTATCAACTGTATGGATGACTGCTATTCTCTTGCCTATATGAGAAATACAGCAATGAATTCTCAGCATTGCTATCTGAGTACCAAATAAACTCTTTGCATAACACAGGAAATATGATAAGCAAACAGTCATTCATAATACGCTAGCACTCATATGCTCAGCTCAAGTCAAATCTTCGACTTTATCAGTTAGTGTTTCAGTTACCATGACAAAGGAAGAAGTGCATAGTGTGAATAAGCTGTTTTAACACAAAACTGGGAAACCGTTAAAAAGTGGCAAAAAAGTTTGGTTGATAAAGTGCTAAATGAGAAGGAAACAACACTTTTTATTGTAAAACCACCACCACTTTGTGTTACTTGAACAAAATAAAATTCAGTATATGCAAAGGATCCATGGATCTTTTCATTGAAGGTTCAATGAATCAGATCTTTTGAAGGATCCTTCGAACTGTTATTTATAGTGAATTTTTAAACACTTTTCATTAAAAAAATTACTAACCTTCTGTGAATTCAGAAAACTAAGCTTATATATATATATATATATAAATAAACAAACCTAATGCTAACCTTCCATAAATTCAGAAACCTAAGCTTATATAAAAAAAACCTAACCTCCCATAGTAACTTGGATGCAATGTGCTGTATATGAAAAGTGTTTAAAATACGTAGTGTGTTAAAATGTTCACTATAAATAACAGATCAAAGGATCATTCACAAGATCCAATTCATTGAAAAGATTCATGAAACCTTCACTGAAAAGAGCCATGGGTTGTTTGCATATACACAATAGTGGATGAGTATATACAATCAGACAAAAAATTCAATGCCATGCCTGGGATTCAAACCAGCAATCTTTAACTTGCCATACCACTGCTCTGCCATCTAAGACTTTCTCTACTCACAGTAAGCTATTTTCATAAGTATTCTACAAATGATTCATCATATATCGTGATCAACTTCATGTTTATCATATGTGTTAACTTAAAAGGCTTCAATACATTTAAAAAATATTAAATGCCCATTACTTCAAAACCTTTGATTTTTGCACAAAAACAACACGATCATTTAAATGCCTATACATTTCTTATAATATCCTGCAACTTAATTACTACTGCACAATGTATCTTTAAGGGAAGGATTTTGTATCATCAAAATTGCTACAAAGTTTAAATGGTAGAAAACAGACACGAAAGATTGGAACCACTTTGGAATTTCAAAGCCTCAGAACACATACTGAAGCTGCTAATTTCACTCAAAACAAACACTTCAGTTATTCTTGGAAACAAATGCTTTTGAGCATCTGTAATAACAGATTACAAGGACATTAATTGTCAAAAAAGCTACCAGAATTTCTATTTTCATACACCATGCCCAGTTCAAAAAAGGACATAGTGGCAGTTAGATAAAAATGCCCAAAAGAGGGTGAATTACTAAAATATATGTGAATGATATCAAATATCTTTCTTCCTTCTGTATTAGAAAATTTCATTTGGGCACTGTCTTAAAAGAATTATAGTATCATTGGCATGCTATCCTTGACAGTTAGTGTGTCAGTCCACCAATAATCCTACATTTTTTAATTATACAAGAGCATCACTCGCATGATCTGCATCTATGTGTTTGAATATTAGCACAGTAACATGCTAATTAATTTGCATTAAAGGTTGATCTTACCTTACCTACTTTTGGCTGTGATCTCCACCCATCAATTATGAAGTGCAAACACGAAAATTAATCGTATATTCCACTGTCTGGATGACTCACAATATCTGAAAAGTAAATCAGGACAATATAAAATTCAGCAACACTAAGAAGCTCTTAAAAACTTAACCTTTCATCCAGCACTCTCATGCTGGAAACTTAATAACATACCTTCAGATTCTATGTCACCATTCGGGACTCGAACCACAACACTGGAAGGAATGTAAATCGTAGGCGTATCCCCTCTGTCTGGACGCCTCAATGTATCTGAAAATTAATTCGTTATATAAAAATGTTGCAACATACAGTAACCTATCAGTTTTCTACCTCATTCTACGAATATCACTGAAGTTAATAGAAAATACCAATATTACAACAAATATACATTCAATCAGAAATAGCGTAAATGTATGATTACCGTCTCGGCTTTGTTCCTGGTGAAAAAACTTCGGACGAAAACTTTCAGCTATTAAAATCCAAGATGGTCCCTTTCTTCGTGCCTCTGCCATTTAGTTCGTTACGAACGTCGAAACTTGCTGTTCTGTGCTTGAAACAGCCAATCAGAAAATTCGCCTTTCCCGCAAAAGTACAACTAGTGACACACCGTGTCCATGTGGGGAGTTAGTGCCCTCGGTTTCCACTTAGCCAATACCACCATCACCCCTGTGCTCGCCAACTCACTTGCTGACTGACTGGCTGACTCAACTTCCACTCACGAGAACGCTGGCTTATATAGCCAATGGAATCGTTCACAAAACGTTCTACAACTTTCAGGAGGCGTGAGAGGAGAAATTCCAGAAGATTCGGGTTAACTGACGATAGCACTTCCGGTGTTTACGCTGGCGAGAGCGCTACTTATCTTTGTTTATTTCCGAATGCCCGGCGCTGGCCTCCCGATAACATTGGGCCATAGCCGCTGCCAGAATATTTATAAATAATTGAGTTCAAAATAAACAGTTTTCATATTGTGTGTTCCAGTGGCGCAGCGAAGAGGGAGCATTAAACGTCTACCAGATCATGACAAAATATCTACACTAATATTAAAGAGAGAAAGTGTGTGAGTGTGTGTGTGTGTGTGTGTGTGTGTGTGTGTGTAGGGTAATCTTAAAAACCACTCAACATTTTGACAAATCTTTCACTATGAGGAGCCCTATTCTCTCTGACAGACATGGACTATAGTACACCTTCAAATTGGAATTCATAAATTACTAAAAGACAAAAGAGTTTATTCAGAAACCTTCGTTGAGAATGCCGTGGAGTAGAAAATATTTGCTGTATTCCACAGAAAACGGGCGAAGAAACAAAAGTCGGTTAGTTACTGTACTAAAACATAAACTGGTTGAATTTTATTCCAAGCAATATACACAGTGTACTAAAGCTGTTTTCTAGCAAAATTAAAAGAAAGTGCTAGTTGTAGGATCATTTTTATTCAGCTTTAATGTTACAAGCACTACTCAAATTGCATACCGCCATGCTGGAACTGCAGAAACAAATCTTGCTACACAGATCGAGATCGACATTTAAATTTTGAAAGGCTTTTTCAATAAGTTCTCTTAGATCAACTATAATCTGTGCTTTCTCCGAAAAAAAACCTCGTGCTTAACAACAGTTGCTTGCAACAATTTTAAACTTAAAATATCTTAAAGATTTCGTACACCATAATTACTTATTCCTGATTCAAAGGTACTCTTTCGAGTAATTTAACGTGCACCGATAACATATCGTTGCAATAAATTCCAAATTTTCATCACTCCGTGAGTCAGTCACTTCAAAAATAAATAAAAAATAAATAAAAATTAAACTGAGTTTTATTTATGGACGCTCTATTACTACTACTACGATTCTTAGCGTCCCATTCTATATTGGACGGGGAAAATCGGAAATTTTGCTAGAGACCACTTTATCAAACTTGCGGTTCTTTTACGTGCCGTAACTCAACAACACGGGACCACCGGCTTTGCTTCCTTTCTGAAGGAAGCCATGCTACGGGTTTTTACGCCGATAAAGCCCATCTCCCTTCTCCAGGTTTGAACCCGCGACCTCGGGATCTAGAGGCTAGCATGTTATCACTAGACCACGGAGGACGACGGGCCGCTTGATGATAAGTCTGTAACTTATCCAGTTTTGTTAAATCGAATGCTCAAATTACGAATTGCTTGTTGCGTTGGCGGTTGAAAATCTAGAAATCCTTCTTGAATGTCTCGTAACACTAATTTCGAATCTTTACGACACCACTACCAAGGTTATGACACAAAAGCTCATTGATCTTTTTAATTTTCTTTAACGAATTATAAACAAAAATTGACAACATAAACAGATAAACATGAAATAGATGAAGAACTTCCTTAACAGCGAGTAACACGGTTGCTATGGTGATCTGTAAACATAACTCATTATCCGACAATATGCCAGAGGTCCTTAACACGATTATACATACAAGGTCACCGGCACATTTACCCACATTTTTCGGGAAAGCTACTTTCAGCACACTTTGTACATAGGTGGCCATGATGTAATACTTGAGTAAACAGAGACAGAGCTTAAAAAACTACATTCGATCTTGTATATAACGATACTAATCGAATATTATATTTAATTCTTTATTTGCCATTTAACAAATACTGCAGTTGGTATGTAATGAAGCATTGTCAAAATCTATGAATAAGCGTTATTCTACCTAATTCTATAGATATATGCCTTGAAGTTTCTCGAAGCCAAAACCATCTGATAAACCTCATGTAAGAAAGTTTTGCTTTATGCACTTTTTACTTTCTCTACTACGTGTAGTAAGTAGGGGAAGTATTGTATTCCACCCAAAAATTCGATACCGGGATTTCACCGGAAATATATGTTTTGGGGCCCCCTGAATCCAAAAAAAGCATTTTTGGAAACATGTCCGCGTGTGTGTCTGTGAACAGCATAACTCAGAAACGAACAGTCGGATAAACACCAAACTGGGTATTTAGATTCAGTATCTTCCAGAGATGCGATACGAAGGTTTTCCAGAAAATCCCCCCACCCCAGATTACCCTTTACGTGGAACATTTTTCGAAAATTTTAATTTTCTCAAAAATGGCTCTAACGATTTTGATTAAAATATCATATGTTTAAGATATTTTTATGATAAATAAAATGTATATCTCGAATATTCTGGGAATGTCTCCAAAAGTATTCTTCATTGTGAACGACTTTTGCATAACTGGTAAACCATAAGAGATAGACAACATTTTACTACACAAAAAATCTAGATCGCGTTAAAATGCACAACTTATGTCATATACATTTTTTTTTTGTTGAGTGAACCATTTTCGAGATATTGCTTCTTATTCCCTTAAATTTTCCAATACTTATACTTTTTCTCAAATTCGTTATTCATTTTTTTTATGTCCTGGACATGCAAAGAGAAGGGAATGCGCCACATAGCAACCAGCGGTTAAAAGATTTGACTATCGCTTAAAACCTACCATATTCCCCGTGCATCTACAAGAAAATTAGCAATAAGATTAACATCTCGATTAACATGAAGCATATGGAGAATAAGCGTTTGTAAAAATAGTTTGTACAAGAGTAGAGAAAGTCATGTGAGTGTAACACATCAGATTTTTTTTTCTTTTGGTTTTTGAAGTTTAGGGTTCTTTAACAGGATTAGATTATGTCGGACAGTGAATGAACGAAATGTTTGAAATGATGCTCAATTGAGCCCTGCGTTCCTAGAGCTTAGTTACCCAACATTCGTCCTCAGGATAAGGGAAACCCCCCGACAAAACCTTATCCACGTAACTCATACTAACCGAGATTCGAACTCGGAACATCTTGAATGTGAGGCAAACATGCTACCCCCACAACACAAAGGTGGCCAGTACTTATGTTGTAATCAAGTTCGTTAACAGGATATGCTAAATAATTGTATAAAGAGGGAAAATTCCTAACATTAGAAATCAGTAAACCAATATTTTATAATTAACAACTAAGAATATTACTTTTCTCGATGTTCCAAAGAGGCCTGGGAGTTCAGAATCTCCATATTCACCAGCTTCATCTTTGTTTCGATATATAAGTATGTTGAGGGTTTTTGTATTATGTGAAAACGATGTAGTTTTTATGTTATTAAATAACTACGGTACCAAAGAGAAGATGCAAACGTTTAAAAGTTCAAGTACTTTAGTTATCTAAATCATTATCGACCATTCGGACCGATGATTGTTCCATAACAAAAGAGTATGTATAGGTTATGCAGTATTTCCAGAATTTTGAAGACTGTCGAGGAGGGGGAGAGTTAAGGGAGTATGACGTTCCGCCTATGTTTCACATCCTTTTGCTTGATTATTAGGGGAATTTTCATCTGTTATTAGAAATAGCCCGGGCTGTGCGAAATTGCAATTGTAAGGGGTAACGAGGAGGGTTAAGCATAAAAACCTCTAGGTGAATGTACAATAATTTCATAAAAAAAATTGAGAGGTAAAGGAAAATTAATAAATCCGTCATTCAAGTAAAAAGCTAAACATGCAACCCGGTTTAAGCCAGCTAGAACCAGGTAAAATGACTACGAACTTGTGTGAACGCACCACTAATTTCTATTATGTTGTGGTGATAAACAAACCTCGCTCAAGGCGATATGTACGATAAAAGGCTACTGTTGCCCAAACGCCATTTTCAGTTATTGTGCTCCCACTCCCGATTATTTTCTTTCTTTTTGGGGGATTCCATTTATATGCCGCCTTTCTAAGGTCATATCGACGGCTTTGCGTTTGGAACAATTTGCATATCGGTAATGATGTTCAGTCGTTTACTTTTGGAACAATTTGCATATCGGCAATGATCTTCAGTCGTTTACTATTCTGTGAATCTTTAAGTTTGTTTACGTTGGGTAATAAATATTAAGTTCACTCACGCGTTTACACTCACTCATACTTTTAGACTTTTGGGGAATTATACTGGCTAAAAACAAAATAATATCCTCCATCCGGGAATCGAACCCGGAACCTCTGGTATATTTTCTTAAATATCTTCTGGTGGTCTTCTCCGATCCCAACGGATGAGTTATGAAGCTCGGCCATAGAGTACTCAAAACTTTCTACATTTGAGTATAAACAAGTTATAGTACATTTTTATCGCATACGCAAATGTACACATAAAGTTACTGCGTTCATTTTGTGACGGGAAATAATGTGGCAACATTTTAATATTTATTTATTTAATATCTAGTATCTATTATTATGAGCCATAATCGCAAATGTACATATCGCGTAACTGCGTTTGTTTTGTGACATAAACATATAATCTGGCGACGTCATAATGTTTATTATTATGAGAGTTTTGGAAAATAATCTTAAAACCGTAAACTTTCAGCAGGCTCACCAGAAAAACTCTACCCTTAACTTTCTACCGGTTTAAACAAAAACTGAAAAGAGTAAGAAATGATTAAGTTTTTACGTATGAAACTTCAGTTCCGTACTTGCAGCTGATCACTTAAAAATCGTAACTTTTTTAGGAGGTTCTGCATGAATTATATTTTGTTTAAACTCATATACATCGAATTTCGACTCTGTATGTACAGCGGTTCCTGAGTTATTTAGTTCTTACTGAAGGACAGACAAAGCGAAGCTAATAGACGGTGTATAGCAACAAGTAGGTGCATCTAAAAATAAGCAACTATAAGGTGCTATAAGCAAAAATAACGTGCAACAATAAGCTTTCTCTTCTGTAACATTGCAACTCATGTTGGTTGTGTCGGTGCAATGTAATTTCCCTGTAAGAGGTAGGAAATATACACTTTACGTGGAACTTTTTCGCTATTTTTTTATTTTATATTATCAAAAGTGGCTCTAACGATTTTGATTAAAATGCCATGTATTTTAAGATATTTGCTTGACAAAAATGTATATCTTGAATTTTCTGCGAATGTTTGGGAGAATCGAGCGGTCTCAAAAAACAACACAGGTGCTGTTATACAATTTGAAAGTAACAGTCCTCACTAACGCTTTCTGCCTATAGTAGGTACGAGGAAGTATTCAATTCTAACAAAAAATTCATGTCGAAATTTCACTGGAAATACATCTTTTGAGGCCTAATAAAAAAAGCATGAAGCTGTGAATAACATAACTCAATAACGAAAAGTCTGATAATTACCAAATTTGGTATATAATTTCAGTATTCTGCAAAGATGTAATACGAAGATTTTCAAGAAAATCCCTCTACCTCAAACTCCCTTTTTATGGAAGATAAGTTTGGATTTTTTAAAAGATGACTCTAACGATTTTGTTTAAAATAACATGTTTAAGATACTTACAGCAGAAATAAAAATATATCTTGTATTTTCTGGGAATAGGTTGTGAAGTTCGCTTCATCTGGAAGGAATTTTAAATGATTTTATAAAACTGTTAAGCCATATGAGAGAAACACGTACTACACAAAAAATGTAGAGCTATTTAAAATACGCAATCTATTTCAAATTTTTTTTAGCCATTTCCGAGATATGTTGGTATTGGTTTGAATTTGTCAATACTTTGTCATTTTTTAAACTGCTGTCGTTATGGAACTGTTACTTGCGATATCATGGAAAGAGTATGAAATTTCTAGGCCAGCATATAGCGAACCAGTTTTACTTTCTTTACCACGTATCTAATAGGTAAAGAAGGTATTGCATTCCACCAAAAAATTCGATATCGAGATTTCACCGTAAATACACGTTTTGAGGCCCCCTGAACCAAAATAAGGAATTTTAGGTCAATGCCGGGTGTATGCGTGTGACTGTGAACAGCATAACTTAAAAACGAATGGTCGGATAAACAACAAACTTGTTATTTAAGTTCCATGTCTTCCAAAGATGCGACACGAAGATTTTTAGGAAAATCCCCTAACCAAACTATCCTTTACATGGAACATTTTCGAACTTTTTATTTTCTGAAAATGGCTCTATTGATTTTAGTTAAAATACCATATATTAAAGATACTTACATGACCAATAAAATGCATATCTTGAATTTTCTGCAAATCACTTTTGAAGTCCCCTTCATTCGGAAGGAATTTTGTATAAACTTGTATAACTGGTAAACCTTAAGCGATAGACGAAAACGTACTTCTCCAGAAATGTAGATCTCTTTAAAACAGACAGTTATTACAAATAAGTTTTTGTGGCATAAGTCATTTCTGAGATATCCGTTATTGAAGATTGGAGTTGTTCATTTCTTGGTCATCTTTTATAAAGTCGTGTCAACATTAATTGTTTCTCGAGATTGCATGGAAACAGTATGGACTTTTAATATCAGCGTATAGCGTCCAGTTCTTGAACATATGACTATCGCTCTTTTCTTTGTATTTTATAACGAAATGTGTAATGCAGCTATTTCTGCAGAAATTTATTTGGATTAAAATTAGTAGTTAGAAAAATAAACTTTAGTAAGAATAATTTGTATACCCACTAATAAGCAATAAAGGGTAGAGAAAGTCATGTGAATGCAACATATCAAATATTTTTTAAACATCTGACTAAGGATTCGGTTTCCGCTATTCCCCTTGTACCTTCAACGAAATGTGCAATTAAACTTTTCTGCAAAGGTTTAATTCGTGAGACAGTATTATTAACATTTGAATTATTTAAATCAAATTATATAATATGTAAATTCAATACCAGCCCACCAAAAACAATATGTATGTAATAATTTTTAAAATGCATGTAACAGTCATTGCATATGCTTATATTATTGTAAGCATATTTAATAATGTTATGTGAATGTATTATGTAATTTAATAATGTAAGAGCTGTGAGAATAATAAGTTTAAAGTTGCTAACAATGAGGTAACCTTGAGGCAATAATGAGTTTGAGAGTTTGAATACTACTAGTCATTATTAGAGCAACGGTAATGTAAATTTTGTGACAGTTTAAAAATTAGCCAATCAACAGCCAGAAAAAGTAAAATGCAGGTATTCTATTGGACTAGGATTAGCCAATCAGAGACTTGAAATACAGAAGTTTACGGGTTTGGATGGTTGAAATATGTTCAGTTTCCCGTAGACCTTGGTAGTGACCAGATGGAAGATGTGTTTTCTAAAGAAATATTACGTATTCATGTGAAACGAAAATTAAGTATACGCGTTAACAAAATGCAAGTATTAAATTAAAAGAATCTTACAGCTCTTGATATCAGTGTAGTGCTATTTAATTTGTGTCAAGGATTAATAAAAAGAAGTGAGTTTAAAACTTAAAATCTGAGTAAGCCTACATTCTTGTCGCACCACGCCCTGATTAAGAGAAACGTTCTCTAAAGTAATACTGATGCAGCCGAGGCAAACATAAACATAAATACTATCTGCAGAAGCAGTTTAATAACAAAGTTAAAATATATTTTTTTAAACTTGGAGCGTAACAAAAAAAAATTACATCTTCAAATCGCTTTTTACATACGTAGTAGCATATTACGTAACAAACAATCTTCTTAAAAACTGACGTTCCTACCTGGAGCTAAATAAATAAATAAACAACGTAAAGAACAATTTCAACTGCATTCGGTTAACGTGAAGTAGATAGAAAACAATATTATAAGGTGTTATTTCTCTACCCATTCAACAAAGTATGCTTACAAAAGCTTATCTTTCTATCTACTTCATGTTAATCGAGATAATAAGTATTTGCAGAAAGGTTTCTTTACAATATATTTCCTTGTAGGTAAAAGGAAATTAGGGAAATAGAGTAGGGTTTAAGCGATAGTCAAATCTTTCGCATGTGATGGCTTGGAATTTTCGTTCTCCTTGCATGGTCAAGAAAAGTAAAAGAAAGAAAGAAAGAAAGAAAGAAACGACTAGCGATTTTCCTCTTGGGAAAAATACAAGTGTTTGAAAATTCAAACAATAACAAAGAATACATCGGAAAGGTTAACGTTACCACAGATTTTATTTCACATAAATTGCGTGCTTTAGCGAGATCTACATTTTCTATACAGTAAGATTTTTTCTATTTCTTACTGTTTACCAGTTATACAAAAGTAATTCAGAATGAAGAGGGTTTCTGAGGCTATTCCCAGAAAATTCAAGATACATGTAATTTGTCATGAAAATATCTTAAACATAGGACATTTTAATCAAAATCGTTAAAGCCATTTTTGAGAAAATCAACATTTTCGAAGAAGGATAGTTTGGGGAGGGAAATTTTCATAGAAATATTCGTGTAGCATCCTTGGAAGATGCTGAACTTACGTACTAAATTTGGTATTGATCGACATTTCATTTTTGACTTGCGAGGTCCCATAAGTACCCGACCTGGCGTATATATAGCGGTTGTTGTTTCAAACAAATGGCTATGGTAGAAAGTAGAACCCTTATAAAGCTTGTTTGACGACGCTACGTTGTTTAGTAATTGTTTAACAGCCATTAATAGTGAACTCTCTCAGCGAATTTGTAAACATGGATAAAACTGGCCATCGTTATATGATACAATACTTTCATTTGAAAGGTCTTAGTCCAGCTAATATTAAAGCTGAGCTAGATTCTACCCTGGGGGAGTCTGCTCATTCGTTTACAACAGTAAAATATTGGATGGAAGAGTTTAAGCGAGGCCGTACGAGCTGCCAAGACGAACATCGCAGTGGTCGGCCAAATGAGGTGACCACGCCAGAAATTGTGAAGAAAATCCACAAAATGGTATTGGATGACCGTCGACTGAAAGTGCACGAGCTAGCAGACATCTAGGCATTTCAAAAAGTGCTGTACATCGCACACTAACTGAAAATTTAGACATGAGAAAGCTGTGCGCAAGATAGGTGCCGCGTTTACTCACAATGGAACAAAAACAGCGTCGTGAGGATGTTTCATCGAGTGTTTGGCGATGTTTCGCTGCAATAAAGCCGAGTTTTCGCGTCGATTCCTAACCATGGATGAAACATAGGTCCATCACTTCACATCTGAGACGAAGGAACAGTCAAAACAGTGGATTGAAAGGGGAGAATCGGCTCCAAAGAAGGCGAAGACAGTTCCATCTGCAGGCAAGGTCATGGCGTCAGTTTTTTGGGATGCGCGTGGGATAATTTTCATTGATTATCTTCCAAAAGGAAAATCAATTAATGGTGAGTATTATGCAAACTTATTGCAGCGTTTGAATGATGAAATCAAGCAAAAACGGCCACATTTAGCGAAAAAGAAAGTTCTGTTTCATCAAGACAATGCACCAGCTCACACATCCATTATTGCCTTTGCCAAAATCAATGAGTTAAAGTTCGAATTGCTTCCTCATGCACCCTATTCGCCAGACTTAGGCGCCCCCCTGATTATTTTCTGTTTCCATGAAGAAATGGCTTGGTGGTAAAAGATTTGCCAACAATGAAAAGGTGGAGTTTGCAGTTTATGGATATTTTACGGAACTCGGCGGTTCTCACTATAAACAAGGTATCGAAGCTATTGAACATCGCTGGGAAAAGTGTATCGAACTGAAAGGAGACTATGTAGAGAAATAAATATGTTTTTTCCCAAAATTGTTGTGTTTTCTTTGTTAGGTCGCGTATTTCTGGGACAGCCCTCGTACGCTACACACACATATGGACCTTTTTTTGTGGGAGGAGGGTTCAGGGGCCCTCAAACATATATTTCCGTTGAAATCTCTGTATCAACCTTTTGGGTCGAATACAATACTTCCTCTACTTACTGCAAGTACCTTACTTAACAGAGAAAGTAATGAGCTTTTGTAAGAATACTTTCTCGAAGCTATTAGAAAATAAACGATTGTGGGTAGAGAAGGTATTACATTCCACCTAAAAATTCGATACGAGATATCATCGGTAGCACATGTTTTGAGACACCCTGAATCCCCCCCCCGCAAAGGATTTTTTAGAAAAAGGTTCGCGCGTGTGTGTTTGTGCATGTGTGTTGTGTGTGTCTCTGAGCAACATAACTCAAAAACGAAAAGTCGGATAAATACAACATCTTTCAAAGTTGCGACACATTTCGTTGTGGGTGCAAAGGCGATATAGAAGGCTGAAGCGATAGTCAACTGTTTAAAAAGCGGGTCGCTATATGCTGGCTTTGAAATTCCATAGTGTTTCCGCGACATCGTAGGAAACACCTGAATGGTGGCAGCGCTTCACAAAATGACAAAGTAAAAAATTCAAGCTATTAACAACAAACATCTCGGAAACCCCTGATGCCACAGAAGAAGGTTATTTGAAATAATTTACGAGGATTGACGAGATTTACCTCTTATTGTGTAGTAAGTTTTTATCTATCTCTTATGGTTTACCAATGATATAACATACAAAATTAATGCTGAATGAAGAGGACTTCAGAGGTTACTCGTAGAAAATTCCACCTTAGGACATTGAATATTTTGTGTTTTAATCACAATCGTCAGAGCCAATTTTTAGAATATAAAAAATAACGAAACATTTTTATACAAAGGATAGTTTGGAGTAGGGGTAAAAATTTTGGTGTCGCATCTTTGGAATGTGCTGAAGCTAAATACGAAGTTTGGTATTTATCTGACCTCTCGTTATTGTCCTCCGTGGTGTAGTGTTTACCACGTTAGTCTCTAATTCCCATGGTCGCGGTTCAAACCCGGCGGCGGAGGACGATGGATTTTTTTCCGACGTAAAAATCCTTAGCATGGTTTCCTTCGGAAGCGAAGTAAAGCCGGTGGTCCTGTGTCGTAGATTTACGGCACGTAAAAGAACCTCAAGCCTGATAAAGAGTCCTCTGAGCGGAATTACCGGTCTCTCACGCCCAATATAGTATGGAACGCTAAGAACCACAGCAGTTAAAGATCATTTATAAATAAAACTCAATTTAATTTAGAGTTTTCGTTTGTGATTTATGCTGTCCACACACACCTTATTTTTTATGGAAATACATTTTTATTTGGGGGATCTCGAAACGTGTATTTTCGGTGAAATCGTAATATCCAACTTTATGTAGAATGCAATTCTTGCTCTACCTAGTACCTACTACAGGAAGTTTCAGGACTTCTGTGACAAGCTCTGAGGAACGATAGCTCTCGCAGGGGAGAACACTTTTTGTCAAGCAACCACCATCCTTCGACTCATCGTTACGGAGTTATTCATCCCTGTTTGAAGCGTATCAGGTAGGATAGGTCTGACAGGCACAGCCAAGTACACTTTGACTGTTTGTTTACAACCGCGGAATCAAGTGACATCGCCTCTTTCTTGTCCCTTACCTCTGGTTAGGTTTGGTAGGTCTGAGAGACAGCCCAATTTAACTCAAACGGGGGTGGCAAAACGAAAGGTCCCAGCAGATCACCAACGATTCCAGCCCAAACGTTTACGGAATACTTTGTTGGTGATGTCTAACGAACACTGCATGAGGGTTCTCATCAACATCCCAAATGTGGCTGTTCTTGCTGTTGAAGTATCCGTCTCGCGTGAAGCAGGCCTCATCGGTAAACAAGACATGCGCGAGAAATGTAGGATTTGCGATACTTCGTTGCGGAAACCATTGGACAAACTGAACACGAGGTGCGAAGTCGTTCGGCCCCAGTCCTGTACTTCCTGAAGGTGGTATGCGCGGAGCTGTTGTTCACAAAACTACGTATCTAGCGGCTGCTTCTGTTATTGTGTAGGTACGTGAATTTTGCGTATAGACATTTTTACAAGTCCATATATAAAAATTATGAAAAATGTACCAATTCATCCGCATATAAGATAGCTAGTATTTATATAATTATACATTCACTATTTTAATTTACTACTAGTTTGAGTATAGTAAATTCTCAGTGTGTTGCTTGCATAGTAAACATAATAGCTATTTATGCAACTAGTGGTATATGAGCATCATTACTCTTCGAATGCGTTTAATATGAACGAGGCATAATCCGAGTTCTGTAATTACATGGGAGCGATAAAATTATGCTCATCTAGCTAGTTGCATACAATATTTTATCCACGACTGTTTAATAATGATTACTTACCTTATCTGGGTTCATGATAGGATCGTTTGTTTATAACTATAATATTCCGTTGATGATAATAAATTTGGTTTGGAAACAAAAGAAGCAGGCCCCGCATATGGCTATGGTAGCTCATAGGGTTAGGGCAACCGAACGCAAACTGGAAGATCCGCGTTTCAAACCCCGGGTGCGACATTGCATTTTAAAGTCTCATTCTACCTTTCTAACCTTTTCCTACATACGGTTTGTGTGAAAGAACAATTAATTACCAATGTAACGATATTTTTGTTTTGCGATAGCAAAGAATGGTAAAGATTTTCTGGAATCAAAGAAAATCTGCTAATTCGTTCTGAAGAGTGATTCTGAAGGAAGTATCCCTTCTTTGAATATTCTTGGTCGGAAATATAATGCAACAATACAGCATTGTTCGAGAAATTGTAGTTAACAATCATCTCTTATTAAATTATTCAGTGCGATGTTAATGTATGTAGTTAACAATTTGATGCTGATAAAATTCTGCTTATAATCATCCGGTGTTCATTGTTTTATTGCAAGGAAAGTGTTATAAATATATGTAGTAACAATCAAGATACTTTTTCAAGATCTTTTGAATATTAAGCATGACATGTAAGCATAATTAATTTACCACGGTAATATGACGATGGATAAGCAGCATTATTAAATGATCATGGATAAGAGTATTAAATAAAATAATGTGCAAGATTTACATTTGCAATTCACATATTATGTGTGTTGTCATCACGTTATACTTACAGTGGCCGCAGCGTTTCGCCCCATGTCTGATCCAGGTGACTAAACTCCTATCCGCGCCACTCCTCGCATTTATAGCACTTAGTACGTGCCATTGAGACAGTTTTCTCTTGGCTCGTGCTCCTAATTAATATTATGACTTTCATCCTTAAATGTTATCGGGACTCAAACCCTTGCCGGTTGTCATTGCGAAAACGATGTTTTGTTCCTGTCGTCCGTTGCTCTTGGTTTCGATTCCATTTACGCTAGCTTGATCGAGAAATCCTCCCCTCTTGCTCCTTTTGTCTCTCACAAAGATTATGATCAGGCTTGCTTTAAGGTAAAACAGATTGATATGATACCGTTTTGAAAAATGGGTATAATGAACAGATAAAATGAAAAACGGAGCTGGACCTGGAAATATATAATTACAAATATTATTTTCTTAACAATAGATATGAAAGAGACAGACATGCACTCACTTTAATGTGAGTAATAATTTTGAATTATATAAACAGGTATGCCGGCAATATCTCCCTCCCCTGGTGGATGATACCAGACAAAGAGCTGGGTGACATGGCTTATATGAAACAGGTAGTACAAAGAGTGTGAATAGTTTTACAACTCAAACTGTGAACAGAACATTATTTTTAACATTAGTTTTCTTTTCTTGCCTTATTTGCAAGCCTTCCACGTAAAGAACATTTACATCTATGTACTGTGCAAATTTCACGCAACCACCATTTGCAGTCATTACACTGAATCGAATCTGACACCGAAGTTGTCTTTGAATAAATTCCAAAACATTCAACACATTCGTCTTCATACATTACTTGGTTTTATTTAACATATTTGATCACAATTAGCCTGTATAGTTATGGTGAGCATTATCTCGGACTCTCTAAATATGCGTCCAATCCCCCGCCTTATTTATAAAGCCTTAGTGTTGCCTCATATCTCCAACCGAAAACCATTGGTGGCACGAGAACAAACTGTAACAAGCGCTAATTCATTTAACCATGCTAGAGTGAAGTTTACTACTCAGGGCATTTAGCAATGGTTTGGTAGCGTTGTTATCGTGCTTATATTCAAGTAGCCTGCACTACAAAGTTGGCTACGATATGAGTGCATTCGGTGGGAGGAGGAACTAAACAGTTATGGAACAAGTGGGCGGGACATCGAAAGGACAGTCAAGTAAAGAAAACATCCGCAGTTCCGAGCTGCATTTACTAGCGAGGCTGAGACCTACAAATGTGGTACTGTTTTCATTCTGCGACTGTATATTCCCCTATTGCCTTGCCACTTGCTCCCCTCTGATCCTTAAACTTTGATGACGTTAGGCATATCAACAAAAACAGTAACGTCCTCTTCTAAGCGCACTCATATTGTGGCCGACTATTTAGTACTCACTATATACAGAGAGAGAGCCAAAAAACTACGAACCGGCTGCGCGGTGTTTTTCCTGTCCGCGTCCTCGGCGCTCGTTGCCGTCTGCCGCTATCATAGAAAGGCGCCGCCGCTGCAGTTAAGACATTTCTCAAAAATGAAAATTGCTTAACACGAATGCTATGGAAATTTCAAGATAAACCGTTATGGTATTAACTCAGAATTATATTTGAATCAAAATCGTTATAGCGGTTTTGAGAAAATAAACGAAGGGTGAAAATATTTTCAAAGTAAAGGGGTAGTTAGCTTATGGAAGATTTTCTGAAAAATTTTCATCTTGCGTTCTCGAAGAAGACATGATTTAAATAGGTACTTCTGCTACTTTTAATTTTGCTATAGGACTGTTGACAGACTATATAGACATTAGTGGTTTCATAAACTACTGTCGGTGCAGGTCCAGGATATCAAAGAATCTAATGTGGACACGCGACTTTCTCTATAAATGACAAATTAACATAATGTGCTCGTTATGTACTACAGTACACCTACATATAAAAGTAATTATCCTATCCGCGTTACGTAATTTACTCTACATTCTAATGTGAAAGGGATTACAATTAAGCAGATTCTTAGTTACGTACAGCATTCGGAAACAGCATTCAAATGTTTAGTCACAGTATTTGAATGAATAATGTATTTGAGCACTAAGTTATTACTTATTTATACTGCCTTCTCTATTTGGCCCTGGCCACTAAGATGAGCAGTCATTGTGAATTACAGTTACATGTTGATACATTTATTAGTTCTTATATTTATTTTTATTTACATTATTTTTCCTCTTTTAACCGTCCATATGCATTTATTTTTTACTTTCATTAAGTATTTACCCATATTTTTACAGTTTTTATCTAAAATTGTATGTATATCTTTATTACTATTCATTCCAAAGCATAAACTCTCTTTTCTCCAAATCTCTGTTTCCTTTGCATTCAAATATAACATGTTGTATATCTTCACTTTCCCCGCATAATGGACATTCACCTTGTGCATAGCCATTTCGCTTCCCTTTTAGCCTCCATATTCCTGCTCTTAACCATGCCATACCTCCTCTTTCTTCTTTATTTGTGTTGTCTACACATTTCTCTCTTTCCCAGTGTTTTTTTATGTTAACATAAAAAATCAAAGATCTCTTCTCAGTTATCCGACTAAATAATTGTATCTCGATGACCTCAAATCTTCTTCTAATACTCTTTCAAAAACCTTTGTGATTTGCATATTTTTTCCTCCAAACATCTCCCATGCCATTATTCTCATAGCCATAGTAAAGGTTGTTGCTGTGGAATGAAAAGAGAAGAATTCCTAACTTCCAGGCATGTCCACCATTTTTCGTACTTTGAGAAAATGTAAACATGCAACATAAAATATTTCGAAAAGGGCTTAGAACTGTATATATTAGTCAGCTATACATTTTTCTTGTATACGATTTTTCTCCATTTCTTATGATTTAACAATTATGCAAAACTACACAAATTGGAATCAATATAAGAGTAATTTACATGCTGTCATCCGTGGTGTAGTGGCACCCGGCGGAGGGCGATGGCTTTTTTTTTTTTTTCCGGGCGTAAGAATCCTTAGCATCGCTTTCTTCGGAAGGGAAGTAAAGCTGGTGGTCTCGTGTCGTAGATTTACGGCACGTAAAAGAACCTCAAACCGATAAAGAGACCTGTGAGAAAAATTTGCGGTCTTTCACACCCAATATTGAAGGGGACGCTGAGAACTATAATATAGAGCTATAAACATAGAGCGTCCATAAATAAAACTCAGTTGAATTTAATTTTAATTTACAGACTATTCATAGAAAATTCGAATTATGTGTCAAATGTCACATTAATATCTCAAATATATATTTTAATCAAAATCATTAGAGCTATTTTTGAGAAAATAAAACATAATGAACATTTCAACATGTAAATGGAAGCTTCTTGAAAATATTAGCGTGGTATGCTTAACGTTTGATTCAAGTATGAAATTTGATATGTATCCAACCTTTCGGTTTTTGAATGATCCTGTTCTCTCTCTCTCTCTCTCTCTCTCTCTCTCTCTCTCACACACACACACACGCGTAAACATACTTTTGCTAAAAGTGCTTTTATTGAAAGGTTCAGCATCTTTTGAGTGAAATCTTGGCATCGGATTTTTGAATGGATTACTATACTTTCTCTACCTGCTGTAGATAGGTAGGTAGAAAGAGAGAGAGAGCGAGAGAGAGATTATATCCAGAATTGCAGCCACAGGTCTTGGGTTTCGCGCCGATGCTCTTAACATTTGCGCTTCAGTTTTTTTTTCGGCGAAGAAAAGGTACTTTAAATATCCGAAGTTGTGGGAGGTTGCTCTTTGACCATCGCATGTCCTACACAGAGTTAATATGGAAAATACAATAATATACGGTGTTCCCAAAGCCCTCAACTACTTGAGGTTGTGTCTCGTAGTTGCGCACAGCGCGCCGGTATTGTGCTTTGCAGGTTTCAACGGTTTTAGGGATGGCAGTACGCATTTTTGCCAGTTATGAGTTTGGTTGTGCGGATTTTAATTCCCGGTGTAGGACCGGTGCCCACACTGCTCACCTCTGCCGTGCGTAAGTGAGCGTGAGGCTGGCCGGCTAGGCCCTTCGCGGGCTGTAGCACCACAGAATGGTGAGTTTTATGAGTTGTGGTTTTGTACATACATGTGTAGTAAAGTACAGTATATGTAAAAAGGAGACACATGGAAATCGGAAACCTCTATCCGCTCGTACACAAAGCACAACTGCGGATACAGTTCAAAGCAGCTACCTAACGTATAGGAAGTACAAGATAGAACAGTTGCACTGTTTACAATAATTTGTAAACCAGTTCAAACGGTGTTCGAATTGTCTAGTTGCCGCTTATGCCTAAATGTGTCTTTCAGATGAGGTTACTGTACTAATTACAATATAAAGGTAATGTGAATTTATTTGCTATCTTTACCTTTTCTAGCAACTGATTATGGATATCGAGATTTCACCAGAAATATGTTCTGAGGTACCCTGAATGAAAAGGCGATGTGTTACATTCACGTGACCTTTTCTACCGACTCTTCTACAAACTCAAAAGCTTATTCTTCTACCGAGATAATCGAGATAAACGTTTGCAAGAATGTCTTTATTACACATTTTGTTGTAGGTATAAGGGAAATGTAGACTGAAGTTATAGTGAAATCTTTAAAAATATGGGTCACTATGTGATGAGCAGGCAGAGGGGTTTTAGTGAATAAACTACCAAGTTAGGGACGCACCGAGGGTTGTTGGCGAGAGAAGGTGGAAGCGAAAGCGATCTTGTAGTGTTCTCTGTAAAGAAGTATGAACAGTTAAAGGCACTACACCCTGCTTCGAAAGCAGGTACCTAGATCAAGATTACGGAGCATCGGAAAAAAACAATATAGATATGTTTAGCTATTGTTGGTTTGCAATAAAGTTGCTTCATTATTTAATTAAGGTATTAATGTACAGAAATTTGGGTTGCGTTGGTTTTTCTGTTGCATCGCGAGGTTTACAATGTGCAATAATGCATTTTCGAAATACAGGAACATAGATCGCATGCGATTAACACGTAGACAGTTGTTATATTTTGAAAAACTATGTTCCACATCATCCAACGTAGTAGGGGCAAATAAAAGATGAAATATCAGGCTTGAGATATAAGGTATGAGGTATTTATCGAAGGGGGGGATACCTCGCCACTGCGACCAATTAGATCTATTGTGGCTACATCCCCCGGGAGGCAGGAGGGCACCGCGCCCTGTCATTGGTGGGGAGAAGTCTTTCCAAAGCGGAGTGACCATGCACTCTGCCTACCATCAGACGTACTACGGAACCCGGAGACACTGCCCGAAAGATGAAAGGGAGAAATATGAAATAACAGGAAATGAGGGAAAGAATAAATCGTCGTAGAATACACCACCCCAGCATTCGCCTAGGCGACCAGAGAAAGCCACGAGAAACCCCATGGTTAGAGTGGGCGGGCACCGGGAATCGAACCCGAGACCTCCCCAATGCGGGCCACATGTTAAAATTAAAGTTAAATTGAGTTATATTTATGGACGCTCTTTAACTGTTGAGGTCCTTAGCGTTCCATTCTATATTGGGGTGAGAGACCGGTAATTTTGCTCAGAGGCCTCTTTATAAGACTTGAGGTTCTTTTACGTGCCGTAAATATACGACACAGGAGCACCGGCTTTACTTCCCTTCCGAACGAAACCATGCTAAGGATTTTAACGCCCGAAAAAATCTATTGCACTCCGCCGGGTTTGAAAACGCGACCTCGGGAATTAGTGGCTAACATGTAACCACTACAGCCACAGATGTTGCCGCTTGGGCCATCCCGCTCAGTAAATATCAGACTTGCTTGAGATACCCTGCCTGAATAACGCGTCCCTCGTTTTACACATTTATGCGTACCCTGATTTCTTTTCTAGAATACTTTTTAAGTTTGTCACCCTTTCTTTAACAGTTCCAACTTTATACCATACTCAGTGTTTCAGGAACTGTTCTACTGCCTCAAGAGTTTCTGGTATTTTTGGTGTATATGCTTGCAAATGCATATGTTATTGTAGTAGTTGCAATATATGAACGGTCTAAAAACCAAGTTGGTGAAATTATTTCCTTCACTGCACGTATAGCGGCATTTTCTCTCTTCAAAGAAATTCGTTACAGTAAAACTTTGTCGTAATATTGAACGTAGTATACTGTAGCCTGTAGCAAAGTCCCCCACCAAGTTACAATTGGTTGTGAGTCAAGGCAAATCCAGGTTCCGTCCCCTTAAATATTTTGATTCCAAATGGTTTCGCCATTTGTAATGAAGTTTTCCCTGCCAAATTGCGCCACAAACGGTGCTAATCGTGATGTTGGGTTTGGTGTGTAATTCTTCTTTACTTTAGGCGTATTATCACAGCTCTCCACTGGTTTGTATGCAGCGAATAAATGGAACAATCCCAACGAAACCTGCTGTTATGAAGGGAAGGGGAGAAGAGTGTCCGTCACAACACCTGACGTCACCTATACCCCGTGCGGTAACATGATTGTTATGTTTACTGTTGGACAACGAGAAGATGGCGAGCGGGGCCTGAGGGGCGAGCGGGGTTCTGTAACTGTTATCTGCTCACGTACTGTCGATTGTTTACTACATTTACTACGAAATGTGTTTATGTGTGGAAATGAACCACCCATGCTGCCAGATCTGATACTAGTAGAACAGCAACCGCCATAATAGGTGTTAACGCATTGGCTCTTGCTGGTAACACGCGTTGCGGTATATACTATAATACTACAACTTATATCATTTTTGTTACTTTTATTCTTTCTTTATTATTTACATATGGCTGGAATTCGAAAGAAGGGACAAACTATCCATAGTGAATCAAGGGAAGTAATAAGAAAAGTGATTGAAGTATGTGACGAAGAAGCAAAATCAGGACAATTGACATGTGTAATTTCACAAAGTAATTCACGCGTGGCAAATTATTGTGGGATATCGGAACGCACTGTATCAAGAATAAGGAGGGAAAGTGTTACAGCTGGTGAAAAACTATTGCATACTCCGGGGAAAAAGAGACCGTGTGCCGAGGAATTTAAATTTCATTGTGATGACTTTGATAGCACAGTAATTAAAAACTTAATTCGAGATTTTTATTTGGTTAGAAAAACAGTGCCTACTGTTCCCAAATTACTTGTAGCAATTAGAGAAACTGTACATTTTCCATGGGGAAGAGAAACTCTACGGAAGCTGTTGCGCAGTATGGGCTACAAATGGATGTGGAAACAAGAGAAAATTACTTATTAACGTCCAGACATAGTTAACTGGAAAGCTAGATATCTAAGAACTATAAATGGATATAGAAATGCTGGGAGAAATATCATTTACATCGATGAGTCCTGGGTAGACAATAACTTGACGTTTGGAAAATGCTGGCAGAGTGATGATGTCTATGGCATAACGACAAACACCAGCTCTTCGAACCGCCTGATTCTTGTAAATGCAGGCAGCAATGAAGGTTTCATACCCGGAGCCTTTCTGATATTCAAAGCTGGACTTGCTTGCGGGGATTATCGGTCAAATGAATGGAGTAAATTTCCAGAAATGGTTGGAGGAGAAACTTTTACCTAATATACCTTCCAACAGCGTCATCGTGCTTGATGATGCTCCATACCACAGCGTACAAGCAAATAAGCCTCCATCAAAGTACGCTGTAAAGCAGGAAATGATACAGTGGTTGGAGAACTACAATATTCCATGTTCTGCTGCAATGCGGAAGGGCGACTTGTTTGATTTAATTTAAATACATAAGCCAAAAGAAAAAGTACCTATACCATATCGACAAAGTAATAGAAAGGCATGGGCATACAGTTCTTAGGTTACCTCCTTATATGTGCGAGCTGAACGCTATAGAACTGGCATGGGCAGCAATAAAGCGACATGTAAGAGAGCGTGATGTAACTGGAGATCTATCTTTAAGAAATCTACAGCAAGTGTGTGAAAGTGCAGTGAACTCTATTACATCAGCTATTGGGTGGGCTATGTCAGGCACGTTAAAAAAACTCGAGGATGAGTTCAGGCAAAAGGATGGGCTGGTGGACGATGCAATAGACAATTTTATTATATCAGTTGGAGGCCTGGAGTCTAGCGATGAAGATTCGGAGAGCGGCAGCGACAGCAGCGAAAATGAGGACTTCTCAGACTTGGATCTTGCACGATCGCTGCTGGACTTCTAGCCATGGGTGAGTACTTGACAACACTGTGTAGTAGTTTATAACCTCCTAACATGCTTATCGTATCCACACGGCGAGCGTAAATATGATATGGACGCAGGAAAGTGTTGATGTTACACATTCCTCTCGTTTGCCTTCTTCTCGTGGTCTACAGTACTTACTGAAACTCCTCTGCCTGGAGATGAGCTGATGACTGAAATTGCGTTCTTCTTTGCATGACCAAAAGAAAAAAAAACATGTCTTAGCAGTTGAAAATATTTCGATGTATTGAATTCACATGACTTTCTCTACACACTATATTTTATTTTCATTTAGTTTCTACAAATTGCTCTTACGAAAGCTTATTTTTCTGTCTACCCCCATGTTAATTGAGACAAACTTTGCAGAAATAGTGTCATTACACATTTCGTTGTAGGTGCAAGGGGTATAGAAGAAACCGAATCGATTGTCACGTGTTCAACAGTAGATCGCTATATGCTGTCCTGAAAATTCCATACTCTTTCCATGACATTGCCAGAAACAACTTAGTAGTGAGTTAGTGACAGTTGTTTAAAAAAAAATTCTGAGGTGTTACAGTCGCGGACTTTTCTACCTACTATCGTTTATTTTTGTATAGCTTCTGTAAACTTCTTACGAAAGCTTATTTTTCTGCCTACTTCATATTACTCGGGATAAATCTTTGCAAAAACAGTTTCATTACACATTTCGTTGTAGACACAAAGGGGATAGAGGAAACCGAATCGATATTTCCAGGTTGTGCTACAGTACACACTGGTAGTAGTGTGTGGCCTCTTTGCGTAGGAGTAGGACTAAGTACGGAGGGGGACTTAGCACCTCGACCTACAAGATCCTTTGTGTCTGAAGCTCCTGGCGGGGTGCCCCCGGGAGGGGGGTTGAAGAGGGCAGACGGACCAGGAAGCACGACAGAGCAGAGGGTAGAGTCCCTACCTTTTACAGATTGAAAGTCCCCGAATGGGAGTTGCTGCAACCGGCTCCCCTCCTGCGGGCTTGCACATCCCGGCGGGACTCGGAGACCGCCCCCATTCCGGGGGACGAAGGGTTTCACAGAGCATCCTTTTCCCCTGCCATGCAATACCGAGATTCCCGTCGATACTTGCAACCCTGAAACAGACCAAGCAGATGAAAGGTGGGGTGAAATGGAGGGACAGAAAATTCGGGGGAGGTAATGAATCTTCTCAGTATTCGCGTAGCGACCTGGGGAAACCCGAAAAAACTCATTGTTCAGGAAGGTCGGCCGCGGGAATCAAACCCACGCCTCCCGAATGCGGGTCGCACACGTTACCGCTTGAGCCATCCCGTTCGGTGCCCTTTTTGTGTATCAATTCATTTAAAATACTGGAGACATCGTATAACCTCCACGATTCCCAGATGTATCTGTCTGAGATGAATTTTTCTGCGAGTATTTGAAGACCAAGGTGTATTCAAACTGCCCATCAACCTTTGTAGATCTTAAAGACAATATTCACAGAAAAATTAATGATATTCCAGCTGAAATGTTACAAAGATTGTTCGACGATATTCGTCGCAGGCTGGCAGATTGTCATTGTAGAAACGGAGGTCATTTGCGGGATGTAATTTTCAAGAAATTGCGTGGTTTCCTGAGTTCCATAAAATTACACATTCATGACATTAATTTCATTATTTGTTAATTTATATGAATAATATAAGAAGGTTAAATACACAATTGGAGAAAGAAGTTTTTTTTTAATCACGGTATACGATTTAACAAATACTGTACACCAACACCAATTTCCACCTACTTCAGGCTACCAATATTTTTCGTTGCTGTTAAATGCCTGTACTGCTTAAATGAACTTTAGTAAAGAAGAATGCAACCCCTCCTCTCCCCCGTATACATGTACTATGCAATTTACGCTGAATGAAGCAAAGGGTCCGTAAAGCTCAGGGTTACCGACATTTTGTCTTAGAAAGATTAAGCAAGTTTTATGCCCTTTATCCTTCTTTCCCCTACTACCACTCCTCGCTTTATCATTAAGCACCAACAAATGATGACATTACGTTGTTTGCCACAGTTGCAAAATGAAATTAACATGTTGCCCATTTAATGAGGGTGAAATCAGAACGGAGAAGGTTCCTCAAATTTACATCATTCCGCCAAGTGGTGCGTGAACAGAAGGTTGCAAGTATGTGTTTACTCTGCACTCAGGCGCGGAAATCCTCTATCCATTCCACGAAGTTGTAGCAGTAACTACAATTAATTATGTCCAAATACCTCTGTTTCCTCTTCCGTTCTGATAAGTTATATTTCTACCGTAATTAATATGATTATTTAGGAGAAAGGCAACTCGTAAGCGAATGCATAATGCCAACGGTTTACAGACCAGAGGTATCTTTAGGTGAATAACGAAATTTATTTGTAGTAGTTAACAAAAACAGGTATATTGCGATATAAGGGTGGCAAGAATCGAGGGAAACTTTGATAATGCGAGACGAAGTCAAGTATTTTCTATTTGTAAGATTCTGCCATACACTTTACATATACGGATGGCCTCCCCTCAAAAATGTAACCGAAACTGAATAATTAAGTAAGCTTTTGTGCACACTGATTATTACCTATCGTACGAGGGTCGTCCAATATGTAAGTTCCCTATTTTATAAAAAAACATTACACACAATTGATCACGTTGAATTAATTTTATTTATATTGTACAATCCTTCTGTTACTTTTCTACGTAGTCAACGTGTTTTTCCAAGCATTTTTGGGGACTGACAAAGTTTTCCCAAGCCAGAGTTGTACCAGGTCGGGTCTGTGCTCGCAACCAGCTGTTCACTGATTTGACTTCATCATCGGCGTTAAAAGTGCTTACCTTTGATATGGAGGAACATGTGAAAATCACTTGGGGCAAGCTCCGGTGAATACGGAGGATACGAGAAACCTTCCAAGACACAGGAGCACAGGACCCGACTTCTGGTTCACTTCTGATTCATCTTCGTCACGGTGTTAAATTGCTTACCTCCAAGATGACCTTTGAGCCAGGGGAACATGTGAAAATCACTTGGGAAAGGATCTGGTGAATATGGAGGATGCGAGGAAACTTCCCAGTTGAATCTTCTGAGCTCTTCCTGGGTCAAGATTCAACTTGGAAGGTTTTTCGTATCCTCCGTATTCACCGGAGCTTGCCCCAAGTGATTTTCACATGTTCCTCCAAATCAAAGGTAAGCACTTTTAACACCGATGATGAAATAAAAATCAGTGAACAGCTGGTTGCGAGCACAGGACCCGACCTGGTACCACACTGGCTTGGAAAAACTTTGTCGTCCCCAAAAATGCTTAGAAAAGCACGTTGACTATGCGAAAAGTAACAGAAGGATTGTACAATATGAATAAAATTAATTCAACATGAACAATTGTGTGTAATTTTTTTATAAAATAGGGAAACTTACTTATTGGACGCCCCTCGTACAGCTATGTGTTCTACATGTCATCCACATTGTGTATGCTATTTATCATCCCAATGACCATAGCCTCATATTGCTCTCCTGTTATATTGTGTAAGGCTGCTTCAGTGTTTTCACGATGTTCGTCTAGACTACGAGGAATGGTTACAAACATTATTCCCCCCCCAAAAAAAACCACACACACAAAAGACAATTCAGGGCTTCATGAAGATAACGGAAAACCTGTGTGTCTGGAAATCAGCCGACCAGGAAGCATTTGTTGGATTAGGTGCCGACTCCCATAACCAGTACGGGAGGTCGCCCCATCTTGTTTAAACACTTGCCCATGTACATCAAGTTGATTAATAACACAAAATACTTCTAAACCCCGCTGAAAATGTTCAACAACTTGCTGTCTATACACTTCTGATGTGATGTTAATCTTTTTCATATGCATCCTCTAAAGTAAGGACCAATGCTGCCATGGGAAGACACAGCGGCCCATGCTGTCCTTCTCTCTGAATGTCATGGTCTCTGCGCACATTCATTCGGTTTTTCGCAATCGAGAAAACAATAATTTTGTTTATTAACATTGCTCCTCAGTAGCACATCACATTCACCAGTCGTTCTCCGTGGTCTAAGGGAGAATATATTATATGCTAGCCTCTAGTTCCTGAGTAGTGACTTCAAACCCGGCGGAGGACGATTTTATCGGGCGTAAAAATCCTTAGCATGGCTTCCTTCGGAAGGAAAGTAAAGCCGGTAGTCCAGTGTCGTAGATTTACGGCACGTAAAAGAGCCTCAAGTCTGAGCAAAATTTCCGTCTTTCATGCCCAATATAAAAGGGACGTTAAGAACCATAATAGTTAAAGAGCGTCCATAAATAAAACTCAATTTTTACTTTCTCTACCACGTACATAGTAGGTAGAGAAAGTACCTATTGCATTCCACCCAAAAATTCGACACCGAGATTTCACCGGAAATGCGTGTTTTGAAACCCCTGAATCCAAATAAAGCAGTTTTGGAAACATGTCCGTGTGTGTCTGGTATATTCCTCGAAATTTATTTTCTATAAATGGCTCTAACGATTTTGATTAAAATATCATATATTAAAGATATTTACATGACAAATAAACTGTATAAGAGGGCAGTCCCAGAAGTACCCGATCTGACGTATATACAGCGGTTGTGGTTTCAAACAAATGACTATGGTAGAAAGTACCACCCTTATAAAGCTTAAGTTCGAAGTTTGACGATCCTGCGTTGTTTAGTAATTGTTTGGCAGCCATTAATAGTGAACTCTCTCAGCGAATTTGTAAACATGGATAAAACTGGCCATCGTTATGTGATACAATACTTTCATTTGAAAAGTCTTAGACCAACTAATATTAAAGCTGAGCTAGTTTCTACTCTGGGGGAGTCTGCTCCTTCGTTTACAACAGTAAAATATGAATGGCGGAGTTTAAGCGAGGCCGTACGAGCTGCCAAGACAAACATCGTAGTGGTCGACCAATGAGGTGACCACGTCAGAAATTGTGAAGGAAATCCACAAAATGGTATTGGATGACCGTCCACTGAAAGTGCGCGAGCTAGCAGACATCTTAGGCATTTCAAAAAGTGCTATACATCACCACTAACTGAAAATTTAGACATAAGAAAGCTGTGCGCAAGATGGGTGCCGCGTTTACTCACAATGGAACAAAAGCAGCGTCGTGGGGATGTTTCAGTCGAGTGTTTGGGATGTTTCACTGCAATAAAGTCGAGTTTTTGCATCGATTCATAACCATGGATGAAACATGGGTCCATCATTTCACACCTGAGACGAAGGAACAGTCAATACAGTGGATTGAAAGGGGAGAATTGGCTCTAAAGAAGGCGAAGACAGTTCCATCTGAAGGCAAAGTCTTGGCATCAGTTTTTTGAGATGCACGTGGGATAATTTTCATTGATTATCTTCAAAAAGGAAAAACAATCAATGGCGAGTATTATGGAAGCTTATTGCAGCATTTGCATGATGAAATCAAGCAAAAACGGCCGCATTTAGCGAAAAAGAAAGTTCTGATTCATCAAGACAATGTACCAGTTCACACATCTATTGTCGTCATGGCCAAAATCAATGAATTAAAATTCGATTGCTTCCTCATGCACCCTTTTCGCCAGACTTAGCCCACTCTGATTATTTTCTGTTTCCAAAGTTGAAGAAATGGCTTGGTGGTAAAAGATTTGCCAACAATGAAGAGGTGGAGTCTGAACATCACTGGGAAAAGTGTATCGAACTGAAAGGAGGCTATGTAGAGAAATAAAGATTTGTGTATTCCAAAATTTTTGTTTTCTTTGTTAAGTCGTCTTCATTCAGAAGGAATTTTGTATAATCTTGTATAACTAGTAAGTGTTAAGCGATAGACGAAAACGTAGTATACAATAAATGTTGATTTCTTTAAAATACAATTTATTTCAAATAACTTCTTTGTGGCATCAGCTATTTCCCAGATATCTGTTATTAATGGTTCTAATTGTTCATTGGCCATTCTCTTAAATTCCTGTCATCATTCAGTTGTTTCTCGCGATTGCATGGACACAGTATGGAATTTTAAGGCCAGCACATAGCGTCCAGTTCTTAAACATTTGACTATCGCTATTCCCTTTGTATCTATAACGACATGTGTAATGTAGCTATTTCTGCAAAGGTTTATTTAGATTAAAACGTAGTAGATATAAAAATAAACTTTAGTAAGAATAGTTTCTATATCCACTAACAAACGATAGAGAGTAAAAAAGTCATGTGAATGTATCACGTCAGATTTTTCGTTCAATGATGCTAGTAGTTCTTCGGAGGCACTGGTATTGGGTAGAGGCAGGTGACTCCTAATATCTTCGATGAAGGTTTCTCTCGGCAGAAGATATATCAATCTGGATCGAGCAGTCCTTGACATTCCAATCGCCTTTTTTTATGTATACCGCTTTCACTCTTTCTAGTGTGGATAGAAAGTTACCAAGTAATATTTTTGGTATGATTTTGACAAAACCGGACACATTTGGATTTTAGAAACTGACAAAAATGATAAGCTACGTTTACATTGAATCCCTATTTTCAAACCCCAGCATACAAATCAACATTCTTTGACTTTGTACGCTTATCTATACTATAGGACCCAGCGAAAATTATAAGCTATCTTGAAACTCTAAAAAACTAACGCTATCATATTTTCAACCTTTTGAACGAATCTGCACATTTAAACCATATGGTTAAAATCAGGAGTGTCATTTCAATTTCTGCTTAGGGGACCCCCTAAGATTGTCTGAAGCAATTTCCCAAATTTTCATGTGAATTTTAACGACACTTTTAACCTAAACGAAAATGAACTATTACTTCTTAAAATGTGAAGTATTTTACTAAAAGTACACTTGTCATAATGTTTCTTTTGGGTTGTACTCCGTGGTGTAGTGGTTATCATGCTAGCCTATAGTTCCCGAGGTCGCGGGTTCAAACCCGGCGGAGAGCGATGGATTTTTTTCAGGCCTAAAAATCCTTAGCATGGCTTTCTTCGGAAGGGAAGTAAAGCCAGAGGTCCCGTGTCGTAGATTTACGGCATGTAAAAGAACCTCAAGCCTGATAAGGAGGCCTCTGAGCAAAATTACCGGTCGTTCACGCCCAATATAGAATGGGAAGCTAAAGAGTCTCCATAAATAAAACTCAATTTATTTTTTTTTCTTTTGGTGGAGCAATAATAACCAGTAGTCTAATTAATTCTCGTAACTATGGGGGGGCAATTGATCCCCTGAACCCCCTAAATGACGTGGTTAAAATATTCCACAATTATACAACAGGAGTTGACAAAAATCCAGAGTATGTTACAACTTCCAAAAACCAATAATCCTTATTTTGAATTATATAGTACTATAAACTTTTAAAAGCTAACCTTACTTTATTTTCAACCCCTAGATAAAACTATACTGTCTGGTCAATCAGAGCACAAATTTGTGGACTTGTAATATAGGGCATGGCAAAATTTATAGGATACCATACAACTTCAAAAAGCTACCTATACTCATATTTTCTTAAACCGTTATGTTCAAATTGCTACTATTTGACCAATCTGGATAAAACTTTGGATACTTACGCTTTAGGTATAAGTAAAAACTCAGAGTACTTACGACTTTAAAAAATCACCCCGATTCTTAATACCAACTCCGTACTTATAGAATGTACAAATGCAACGCAAGGCAAGACAGGTGCTTGCTGTATATAATACAGTAAATTAAATAATGATTATTCTTTAAACTCAAGAAATTGTGCAACTGTCATTAAAGTAAAATATATTCCTACGAACCTTTAACACAAATTAAGATTGGTTAACTCAAAAGTTGTTGCTTTGCATTAATGCTGTACTTATACATTATCGTCCATTACTGAAAAAAAATGTTTGTTGTACTTAAAATTGCGTTTTGTTTTAACAGGTTACAAATTAACAAAGCTGTCTATAACTCAGTAATGACGAATATCTTTAATGGAAAACTAACAATACTTAAGAGTACCTCAATGTTTTACAATAGGAAACCTCAAATAGTACAAAAATAAAACCAAAGAGAGTTTTCTTAAAAGTAAATCTAAGAACGTTCAACACCTTATTTGAACTTAAATTAAGATGACATTATTATTATTATTATTATTATTATTATTATTATTATTATTATTATTATTATTATCATCATCAGCAGCAGCAACAGCATTATTATTACTATGTGGTTTTCTCGACAATAAGCTCTTTCATACATCGCTTCTTCCGGTTTTATGTTCTAACTGATACAACTCTTTCATTTAATTTAAAGAAAACATTTTCTCTTGTACCACTGGACGTCATGTCGTAATATCACGCGAAGTTAGGGTGCGCATAAGCAGCAACGCCAGTGTAAGCAGACCGAGCCTTCCCCTTGCGTCTGGTCACACTGGGCGTTCGAACAAGAAGATACACCAACTCGTTTGGTATACAAAACGGAATGGACTGAGAGCGGGACACCGCTCAAACTCCAATATACCCAACTCGCCCATATGCACGAGCTCATGTGTTTTCGAAGGTATGAATGGTGCAAATTAATGACCAAAACTCTTTCGATGGACAGCTAATGACGCACAGCTAGTAGGTGCGAGGACGAACATAAAATATCAGCTATTGGTTGTTTCGATTGTGTGTTAATAAAGTAAAATAAACAAGAATGTGAGTTATTTTTTAAATAATTAAATTAAACACCACAATGTACTCTTCCACGAAAAAGGTTTTCCCCTACCGGGAACATAAACACAATGGAAAGTGTACGAATGTGTGATGCAGTTCATTCAAGTTTTTATAAAGGAATTCATCGTTGTGAGGAGGTTGTTTACGAGGTAAATGACAGCGAAATGGTTCCAGTATACCGAAAATGAAAGTCATTCTCCGATCGCGAGTCCAAGTTCGATACTTAAAAAAAATAAATGTAAATATTGGCGGTGACTACAAGAGAAAAACGGTTAATTTTCTGGTTGAATGAGGGTGGAAAGAAGCGATATTGCTTATCGCACATCCGCAGAAACGTTCGTTTGGTAACATCAAAACAACTTTATTTGTAAAAAATAAATCAAGAAAGAAAGAAAGAAAAAGGTGTTTAAATCACGTGGAACGTAGAAAAACAATAATGTATGATAAACTCTTCTCACGTTTCACAGAAGCTATAGATGGAGTCTCATAAGTAATGTCGGTTTTTAAGCAAAACTTATTTGGAACATTTTCTGACAAGAAATTAAACTACTCTTCTAGGTAGAGATCATCAGATTCTATGGTCCTTAGCCATCTTTCAGCGAGGTTTATTATCCCGCGACGATACCAGTCTCTGGTTTTTGATACGAACGGTGAGACCCACTTACGCAGCTTCGATGTTTTCGAAATTTCTTCCACGCAAGAAATAGGCCATGGATCGAAACAGAATGGTAACCTGAAGGCGCAAGATCAGGGCTGTATGCTGAATGTGGTAGAAGTTCGACTCCTTCCAATTCCTGAATTTTTGTCATGGTTGTTCATGGAGTATGGGGTGTCACATTGTCCTGCTGCAAGATAACTCTTATTTCGGTTAATTCATGCTGAGTATCTCCGTCTCATAATTTCATGAACTCGTTCCAGTTGTTGAGAATAAATATTCGCATTGACTGAATGGCCGAACAAACTGCCAGTGAATCACTCCTTCAAAATTCCACCAGACACACATTATTTTGGGGCCGAACTGATTTTTTTTTTAATGATGACTGGCAGGTTGACGGGGACTGAGCCACTGTTTCGAGACGTCAGGGTTGCAATAATAGACCCATTTTTCATCACATGTAACAATTCTCCTGATAAATCTATCATCCATGGGATTACTGATAAGCTGACGACAGATGTCCACTCTACGTTGAGCCTGTTGTGTCAATTCATGAGGTACAGATCTACAGCTTCTGTTTGATTTTCCAAATTTCTTAATCTGGTGATGTATGGTATCTTTTAATGGACCAGGTTCTTCTGACAGCCTACGAGTGTTTTTTTTTTTTTTTTTTTGCGGATTTTCTTTCAGAACTGCGTGTATTTTCAATATACCATAATTTAGGTCTTCCAGAGCGTGATAAATCTTTAGTGATTTCTTCTCCAGTGTTGAAACGTTGGAATCATCGTTGTGCCACACATTCACTGACACCTTCTTCCACCTCATATATTTTTCGAGCCGCGGCAGCAGCTTTATAATCTTGTTTCCAGTAGTGTTTTAGAAGGACGCTAATTCAAATTTTAACTTCCATTTTGTGATTGTGTATTAACAGCTGACGATTGACACATTCTCGCAATATACGCAACACTAGCCATGGCATCCTGTAAATACTATTGGCGAACCAGAGAAAACCAATTCTGTCTTATAAATACAAAACAATTAAGAACCGACATTAAATATGAGACCACCTAATATCAGAGCTAACCGAAATGTAGTGATGAAGACCTGTGATGAGGATCTTGGAAATTTCAAGAGGATTAGGTACAAAAAATAAGAATTACTATGTCTCATACTTGGATAAGTCGTTTCAAGAAATAAAATAAGAAAGAGGAAAATAATGAAGTTCACACCCCGCTCCCACATTCAACGCAACTAACACATATGGACAATGTCTCAGAGAAAGTTTTTAGAACTGCTCGGGAGCGATACATCAATTATTATTACACTCTCTCCTCTATATATAATACAGACCAAGGCGGGTTTGAGTGAAAAATATGATCAAAACGGACTGTTTCTTTTTGTGTTCTTTTTGCAAGGGGAGGGGAGAAACAGTTAGTGCGTTGACGCATTTGTACATTATCATGCCAACAATCTTCACGGATGGCTCCTTATTTTCCGCTTCAGAAACCGACAGGAACGTTTGGTCCAAGAGTTTCTAAAATATTATTTGAAGCTGATAACATTGCTGTTACTACCAGGGAAAATGGGAACGAGAGATCGAAACATAGTTTATAGAGGCCTTTAGATAGTTTTAGTTTTTATTTGTTTTTTTTTTTTTTGCGCCCATTGCGAGGACTTAATCTAAAAAAGCTCTTACACTCTTACAAATTTCAATAGACGGCCCGAATGTTAATTAAAAGTTCCTTCAAGACCTCAGATCTTTTCTAAATAACAGTGATACTCCTAATTTGATAACTATTAGATCTTGTGTTTCGCATACTGTGCAGAAATCATACAGAATGGCAATAAGAGAAACCCGAGCTTCTTCGAGCTCTTCTCTTTTTTTGCTATGTTCCTGAAAGACTGCTGATTGTATCCATTATTCAGCTTCAAAGGTATTTCCTTTTAAATACTGTGCTATAAAACGACTTGAGTATTCGGAAGTTATTCAACTTGCTATACACGTCTGTCTAATATTGAAAAATATGTCAACTTGAATTAAAGATAAACTTCTATAGGCAAAATTATTATTTTTACCATCACTTGTTGGAGATTTGGAACTATTGTTAAAACAGTTTCAAACAGAACTTCCAGCGCACTCTGTATGAATCTCTTGTAGCAACAATAAAAAATGTAATGACAAGGTTTGCTAAGCCTGAGTCATTGCAGTCTTCTGAATAAAATTTCAAAATTTATTTAGAAAGTAAAGAAAATCTTCTGTCTACATTTGATGTTGGCATAGGTTATATCCTAGAGCAGCAAATCAAAGCACTCCTGGATTAAGTGCAAGAGATGTTCTACAGTTTCATACAGCTTGTCTAAGAGCAACACTAGCTTTGTGCACGAAGTTAACGTAGAAGTCTCCTCTAATTAAGGGGCAATTCACAATGAAAATTAAGCATTAATATAACGATGTAAAACTTAAGTATAAACTTAACACGATAAGTTCTTATTCACAAACTTTAACAGCAAGAGAGCGTGAAACAGCTGAGCTATATCGCGTCTCAGCTTAAAAGACAGTACAGGTTAAATAGGGCGCAATGTTGCCACATGTTCTATACGTACCCTCGCAAATTTGGCGCCCAACTGCGATCGATCTGCCAATTTAATGTTATCTTGTGAATGATACATCACTAAATAGTGAAATATTTGCACTGCTATTTAAGGCAATTGTAAGACATTTAATTTTCGCCTGCACTTTATGTCTCCTCTTTGTATTTTTAGTACTTCGAAATGCGATTTTACTGGCATAAATTGAAGTAGTATTAGTGTATTTGTGTCCCCACGTGGTGGATAATGTTTCTCACGTAATGTTGTTTACCTCACTAGTGCAGCCATCTCGTGTGACGTCATTCGTTGGTCTGGCTCGTAGTTCCCTCTGACGTAGCAATCTATATGAATTAGTTTTAAGGTTATGTATATTGTCTTCCGGCCAGCTATTTAGGTAGGCATTTAATTCTTGCAGGGTGTGAAGCGGAAAAGGAATCTTTTATCAAAAAAAATTACTAGTGATGAAATGTGTTTTATAATGTTTTATTGTCGAACACGTGCACTAACACTTTCACAGATTTATCTAGATGATCGCCATACTGAAACTGTTTATCATAACTTCTCACTTTTAACTCACGTACTTCAATTTTTGTATCTAAGTGACTTTGTAATATTTTAGATCTTTAATGATTTTCACTGCGTGTAATTTAACGAACTGAAGGACCGATAGGCGACATGTAGTCACGTATTGTACACGAATCTTTGATGAACTGAGCGGGAGACGATGTGTAATGCTTCGTGAATCTTGACGAACTAGGGGACGCTTGACTTCGAGCATGGCTATTTATAGGCTTGCCCCAAGATACACCTAAAGATTATAAATGAATTACCATTGGCTAATAAAACGCGCCAACATTAGCGTCTATTTTACTATCCAATGAAAACCACCAATACATATTACTTTTATAGAACATTCTGGAAGCTTTTTTTTTTACTGAAAAGGCGCGAAACATTACGTAACTTCCTGGTTCCCGGTAACGATAAACAACTCAAACCCTTCATTGCAGTATTGTTATTGTTAACAGTTTCAGTAGAGCCGAAAATTATTATTTACCATTAATAATTACAATTATTAAACCTCTGAAATCAATGTTACATAAAAATACATATTCATATGTAAATAATTATTTACATTAAAGTAATTTGTGATACAAATTACCGTCTCATATGCCCCACTAGAAATATAATTATAAATATTTATAACCTGTTTATAAATTTTATAATTTTGTTTTTAGTCTCCTAAATCTTGTAACACACGCTATTCACTTTCACTTAACACTTCACACGTATTTAACACACGACATATGTTCTATCTCGCCACTACTTACTGGCTCTGATTTAATTAATTTAGATATTAATCTGATATCACAAATTTTTTTTTTTATAGCAAATACTATACCCTAAACTATTTAATGACTGTTTCAAAATGGTTTACTCTCTTACATTGTTAACAAAATTTAGGCATTCAAGAATTTTATAATTATTACACATATTTACCAAAATATTCACCCTCTACATATATTTACATTTCTTAAATCTAGGCATTGTTTTACATTTTCTGTTTGCTACATAAGTATTTGTTTTGAATTATTTTTAATTATATTTACCAATTTTTGTTATTCTTAATTTTATTTTAACAATACTCTTGTAATAGTATTTACTTTAATATCATATTAAGTTTCAATCATTACATTCTAAATTTTTAATTCTTGGAATTGTATTTACGTACTTTTACTTTAATATCATATTAAGTTTCAATCTTTGCATTCTTAATTTTCAAACACTGTTACAGTTACTAAAAAATTTATTTATTTATTTATTTATTTATTTTTTTTTTATATAATTTATTTCACTTTTCAAATGACATATATATAAATAGTTAACCCTCTTACGTTCCAATACATTTCTCTGCAAGTCGTCTTTAACTATCCAGCATTTACTTTACATCTCATTGCTATTTACCCTCCTGGATCAAATTGTGTGTGGCTAAACATTACTCGTAGCCGTAACCTAACCTTCAAATTTGTGTTAATGAATAACCTCTTGTATTCATATGACATTTCGTTCCCTGAGAACATTTGAAAACAATCTACAGTTTCTTGAACTACACATCTTTTAACAACTTTCATTTTCAACTCTTCAACTATCTTTATAACTTGAGAATACTCTGACAAATCTGTACTAAACTGTACTGGACTGGAGTTTTCATTTTGAACATCTTGGTACAATTTATTTCCTTGCATTACTGACTCATTTTGTATTTCTGATATTTCCCCTCTGAAATTAACTTGCGCCTGATTTACATCTACATTCCTAACCTCTTTTATCTCTCTTATCTCACTTGCAATGTTGCTCATTCTACTACCTGACTCTGGGCATTCTACATTAACCTCACTTTTAGTATTAACCTCACTTTCTTTGTTACCTATTTCCATGCTCATGTCTAGCATTTTCTTTGAAATTTCTCCTATCTCACTTGCTATTACTTCATTTTCATCTCTCATTTTTGGCATACTACTATCTTGCTTCATAACTTTCTTTTCCATTTCTTCACTGCTTTGATCTACTTTTTGCTCTAATACCCCATTACTTCTACCAATATTTTCAATTGATTTCCTGTTTTGTTCAAAGCTTTTACCAATATCTTCCCTCAATTCTCTCTTATTCTGATCTAGTTTTTGTTCTAAACTCCTATCAATATCTTCTCTTAATTCCCTATTATTCTTTTGCATATCTTCCCTTAATTGATCTGTAATACTCTTACTAATATCTTCCCTGTTTTGATCTATTTTCTTACTAAGATCTTCCCTTAATTCTTCCCTTAATTCCCTCTTATTCTTTTCCATATCTGCTCTCATTTCCCTATGACTCTTTTGTATATCTTCCCTCATATTTTTCATATTTATCAGCATTTCCATCATCATACTAGCATCAAAATTAACATTTCCTGCTATTCTATCCTCACTTTCTACACTAACATTTTCATCTTCAAACCCCAAAAAATCTGGGCTATTCCCTGTACTTTGTATTGGATCACAGCTAACTATTACACTATCTCCCTCCATAATTATTTCCTCCGTATTATTGGTAGCCATTGTTTTTATTATCCTACCGCTCCTCAATCTCATTTAATTACCTTTTTGATGCTGTCTGATGCTGTAGTTTTGATGTCCAGCGTTCTGCCCCATTCTCCTAGGTTTGTATGCCGCTTCTGCGTTGTATCGTGATGAATCTACGTCGTTTCGATGTTTTCTTGTAGCTGAATTACCCTCCTGTCTTGGAATCTGCGTCTTGTAGGTCGTTTCACTGCTGCTTTCTCCTCTTCCTGTTTATTCTTGTCCCTTTCCTAGTCGTCTAGCCTTCCTTTCCTAGTTGTCGCCCCACGTTGGGCGCCAATTTGAAGTAGTATTAGTGTATTTGTGTCCCCACGTGGTGGATAATGTTTCTCACGTAATGTTGTTTACCTCACTAGTGCAGCCATCTCGTGTGACGTCATTCGTTGGTCTGGCTCGTAGTTCCCTCTGACGTAGCAATCTATATGAATTAGTTTTAAGGTTATGTATATTGTCTTCCGGCCAGCTATTTAGGTAGGCATTTAATTCTTGCAGGGTGTGAAGCGGAAAAGGAATCTTTTATCAAAAAAAATTACTAGTGATGAAATGTGTTTTATAATGTTTTATTGTCGAACACGTGCACTAACACTTTCACAGATTTATCTAGATGATCGCCATACTGAAACTGTTTATCATAACTTCTCACTTTTAACTCACGTACTTCAATTTTTGTATCTAAGTGACTTTGTAATATTTTAGATCTTTAATGATTTTCACTGCGTGTAATTTAACGAACTGAAGGACCGATAGGCGACATGTAGTCACGTATTGTACACGAATCTTTGATGAACTGAGCGGGAGACGATGTGTAATGCTTCGTGAATCTTGACGAACTAGGGGACGCTTGACTTCGAGCATGGCTATTTATAGGCTTGCCCCAAGATACACCTAAAGATTATAAATGAATTACCATTGGCTAATAAAACGCGCCAACATTAGCGTCTATTTTACTATCCAATGAAAACCACCAATACATATTACTTTTATAGAACATTCTGGAAGCTTTTTTTTTTACTGAAAAGGCGCGAAACATTACGTAACTTCCTGGTTCCCGGTAACGATAAACAACTCAAACCCTTCATTGCAGTATTGTTATTGTTAACAGTTTCAGTAGAGCCGAAAATTATTATTTACCATTAATAATTACAATTATTAAACCTCTGAAATCAATGTTACATAAAAATACATATTCATATGTAAATAATTATTTACATTAAAGTAATTTGTGATACAAATTACCGTCTCAAAATGTATATAAAATACACATTATTAAGAAACATGGGGATATAAAATGATTAAGTATAATTTAGTAGGGTATCATCATTGTTTACCCATGACAAAATTACCTCCAACGTGGGTGGAATGTTACAGCAAAGAATGAACAATGCGCCACACTCAGCTTTGCGCTATTGCATTATATTGTGTTAACCTAGCGTGTTTTTTGTTTCCCCAATCCTTTTTACATCATTTTAAAGGGTCCTTAGAGATCCTTTCATGCGTTGCTTTTATATCCTATACACTACTGTTTCTGTACACCCGGGTAACCTTAGCTATTTCTTTTACTGCCTTACTAACACTCATTTTGGATCGGTGCTGAATAGCCTCCGCTTCACAATCCAATCCAACACTTACTTTATTTGAATAATAATCTAACACATTCATTATTACTCTGCTTAGGTTACCAACATTTCGTCTCTTCCTAGCTTTTCCCTCCATAACCATAAACATTTACGTAAAATGATTTATAAATAACCTATATAACAAAAATGTCTGATCTTTCATACCCAATATAGAATGGGACGCTAAGAACCACAGTATTTAAAGAGCGTCCATAAATAAAACTCAATTTAATTTAACTTCACACTATAAACGTACCCACTTTCTCACAACTGATGTTAACCTTTACTGATTTCTACGTCGTGCCTGGCCTGTTAGCTGAAAACACGAATAACTTTTGTTTGTCATACACAATAAATGCAAGAAGTTTCCGGCTTCTTTTAAAAGCTCCAACCCTTCTCAACATTTTCTCCGCTTGGTCCGTGTTGTAAACCCCCCCCCAAAAAAAAACGTTTCTCACTGGCTGACTTTTGTACTACATAGGTGTAGAATTTTCCGAAATTTATTTAATTTAAAAAAATATAACGTCATCTTATTAAAGTTAGAGAATTCAAGTTGGACAGGCATCAACACACTAGTTTACTCTAGCTAAGAAAAATATATTCTTGCATTATACCCTTTAGTTTATTAGCTATTGCATGATAAACATAGAAAAAGCAAAAATCGGATTTGTACTGAAAAACTCGTTTTCTTTAGAAATTTGTGTCCACAAAAATCTATAAAGACTCTAAAATGATATAATACCTATAATAAGAAGAATACTCTGCATAGAATAATATGTTCAAAGTTGAAATTTATAACAAATTAATATTTACAGCATGTTAGCAACTTGGCGACAGCGCAAGAGTAGAAAAGGACAAAGCCAATGGCAACATGTATGCGTTAGATATAGGCAGAGATATCCAATTTACCTCCCCACTGTCTTTTAAGGTTGAGACAAACTATAATATGGTGGTTTGTGCAGCGACCACCGACAATGCATACAACAAAAGAGGTTATGTTCATGTATCAAAATAAACAAGCGGTTAAATGTTAAAGGAAGACAAACTTACAAAACAAACACCATCTACCATCACAATTTGTCTAAAGGAATTTCTTGTTTTGATCCTAGTGTAGCCAAGCACACTACAAAGTAATAAAGGACTAACAGTAGCTTTAACTACTTTGGAGAAACAAATGGATCTCGGTTAATGAAGCTGGTCATATACAGAGGGAGTTCACTTCTGTGTTCAACAACGATAGTTTCGATGTACAGTGAACACTTTGTCTTCAAAAGATGAGAAGTTAAATCACTTCTGGCTTCGCATTGTTTTCCCAACAGTTATTTAGAAAACAGAAAGTTGAACTTAATTTCTGAATTTATAATGATATTGTTTCATGGAAATGCTTCACTTGAGCGTGGATTTTCTATAGATAAATTGCAGCAGAGAACTTGTTACAAGAATCCCTTGTAGCATAAAGAAGAATATATGTTGTAATTTCATACCTGGTAGAGTTAAGGTCTTTATTAATAAGAACATGCTCCATGTTCAAGGAGTGCTCATGGATTGTATATACAGAACCTAAAAGGAGAAACATGAAGATTCAGAAGTCCAGGATGCTTATGAAATAAGAAGAGAAAGCCTGCTTATATGCAGAAGGAATTGGAAAAAAAAAGAGGAGAATATGAAAGAAGCTCGACTGTCTTTGTTAGCTATAGATGATGAAATTTCCTCATTAAACAATAAAGGTACACAGTTTACTATTTTAAAATTAGAGGGGGTATTGTATCTACGCCTCACGAGGAGGCGTCCCCGGGAGGAAGCGGGAGGAGACACCGGGCGGCCAGATCCAGGAGCAATGCTACAGCAATGACAGGATCCCTAAGTTTCCAGAAGACGGACAGGTAGACCGGAAACCCCGTCCCACACAGAGGGGTTCCAACGGGTCTCAAGGCGTTTCGGATACCCGGCAGCCAGCCGAAAGCCGAGGGACGGAGAGAGTTCACGGAGAGCATCCTTTTCTCCTGCCACGCTGCACCAAAACGCCATCGCCGACAATTTCGACCCTGAAAAAGACTAATGGGATGAAGGATGATGAATGGAACGAAATGGAGGGACAGGAAACTCGGAGGCTGAAAGAATCCACTCCAGCGTTCGCCTGACGACCCGGGAAAACCCCGATAAAACCTATGGGTCAGAGTGGACGGTCGCTAAAGCTAATGTTTTTGCTATCTATATCACGTGGTTCTAAACATTTCTGCCAAAATGTTCCTTAATTTGGTTGTAAGACCAGCTTTCGAAAATAGTGAAACTCTGAATTTTTAAGTTTCTATCATATGTTCTATGAAATCCATCTATCAGCTTCTGAATTATTTATGAATCCCGTTTTTCTTCTGGGAGCCATTTACCTCCAATATAAAATACCTTTTCCTGTTATTTTTTGTAATTGCTGAGATGGGTATCTTTTTCTGAGGCAGATTTCTTTTCTTTATGGATGATTCGCCTAAGATTGATACTAAACTAGAATTAAGATTGGAAACATCTACACTTTCTTTGACCTCATTCGCATCCCTACTATGATCTAAAGTCGAGTTATCAATTTCTGAGCTAGTTTCGTTTACTTGATATACCGGATGGTGGTCCAGAACACTAGATTCACAAACGTCACTTCCTTTACTTTCTCTATCACGTGGAGAAGGTATTGCATTCCACCCAAAATTTCGATACCGAGATTTTACCGGAAATACACGTTTTGAAGCCTCCTGAGTCCAAAAAAGCATTTAAAAAAAAAGGTCCTGCGCGTGTGTGTTTGTGAACAGCATAACTCAAAAACGAAAAATCGGATAAATGCCAAATTCGGCATTTAGGTTCACTACCTTCCAAAGATGCTACAAAGATTTTCAAGAAAATTCCTCCATCCCAAAGATTTTCTAAAAAATGGCTCTAGCGATTTTGATTAAAAATACCATATATTAAAGATATTTACATGACAAATAAGAAGTGTATCTTGAATATCCTAGGAATCCTGTGGAGTCTCTTTATTCTGAAGGAATTTTATATAACCTTGTATAACTGGTAAACATTAAACGATAGACGAAAACGTACTACAAAAAAAAAAAAAAAAAAAAAACGTAGATCTCTTTAAAACACACAATTTATTTCATATAACTTTATGGGGTATGAGCTTTTTCTGATATATATATATATATATATATATATATATATATATATATATATATATATACACTTTATTACTGGTTTGCATTGCTCAATATTTTGTTATTATTATTTTTAAGCCATGTCCATATTCAGTTGTTATTCTCGATTGGACCTTTATTTTAAGGCCAGCATATAGCTTCCAGTTCTTAACAAGATTGACTATCGCTGTTCTCTTGTATCTATAACGAAATGTGTAATGTAGCTATTTCTCCAAAGGTTTATCTCGATTAAAATTAAGTAGACAGGAAAGTAAACTTGCGTAAGAATAATTTGTATACCACTAATAAACATAGAGATTAGAGAAAGTCATTTGATTGTAACACATCAAATTTTTCACTCGTATCTGGTATTAGAAGAATTCTTATAAGACATGAGACATATACTCTTAGTCATAGGGACACTTCTACATCCTCCATTTTCAGTTTTAAGAGTATTTTAAGAGTCACTGGTCGGAAATTCTTATTTCCCTTGAACATGTGTTTGCTAATTTTGAACGGGTTAAAGCAACAGTCATACCGTTTTGTATGCTACCGGTACTATTCATATTAAATATTTAATGAATATTCATAACTAAATTTAACACATTAAACTCACAAAGACACAGACTGTGGTCTCTCTCCACAAACTAAATATTCTGACTGGTCCTCTGTGGAAGGAAATACCTAATCTGGTTTGCCGTGATAAGTGTTTGGCTATATTTTAAATCCGGAAGTGATTCAGACGAGTAACTATGGGTAACTCATAAGTCATAACAGCTGCCGGGTCTATGTTATGAGGAGGGATCCGGCTGAGAAAATATTTTCTTATAAATATATTTGAATTAATGACTTCCTGAAACTTTACACATGTATACACTACTATACTAAGAATACGTGTTTATTTAAAAATAGTTTTGGGTTGTCGTTTTAAAACACAAAATCGAATTTTAAGTCCAAATTTCTGCGATAAATAATTAAACCGTTGAATCAGATTCAATAATCAATCTATTGTATGTTTAAAGCAGATTCCAATTCCGTAAGCTTTAAAATGAGTCCAAATGGAGTTTATAAAAGAATTTGAGCGGGAGATAAAAGCGATTATCTGTGTATGGGGGATGTGCCCATTTTTTTTCTCGAAAAATTTGACTTTGGCTGGTATTTATTATTGAAGTTAGAAAAAGAAAACAACAAAAAGAAGTGTCTTCTATTTCAAAGATCAAATGCGTACAATTTTTTTTAAAGATATTTGATGACTTGGTGTTTCATGGGTGTTGACACGAAGTTATTCATGCTGCCCGACGTTGCACGAGTAGCTTTATAAACTCTTATGACGAATTAATTTCCTATACCTACCCATGTTGATTTAGAAATTCTTGTACAATGATCTGTAAGATTTTTTATAGTGAATCCTCCTCTTTATCGTTTATAATTTTAATTTCGTACAGACACGGCTGTTTCTAACAACGGATAAAAAATTCTCCCTTGATATTCACGCAAAAGGATGCGAAACGTCCATACCTCGTTCCGACAGTATTCCAAGTTCTGAAAATTTTGCATAGTCTATAAAAACCCTATGACTTTGGAACAATCATCAATCGGAATGGTCGAGCAATTTGTTCGATAATAATTATAGTAGGTGACATTTTAAACTTTTGGTACTTATTTTTGGTCCCTAGTTATTTAATAATATAAAAGGTGCACAGTTTTCACATAACATGGAAAACCTTAACATATACAACGAAATAGAAGTGAAGCTGGTGAATATGTAGATTCCTCATTCCCAGGCCACCAAGTTAACCTCTGAGGAAAATACGTATAGTTTGCGGCTATCGAGGAGAAACAATCTCCTTAGTTGTTAATAAAAAACAAATATAGTTTCACTTATTTGTAATGTTAGCAATTTTCTCTCTTTACGCAATTATTTAGATGCCATGCTAATGAAGTTGATTACACCATAAGTACAAAGGAAATTAAATAACACGTTCTTACATTAGGGTTATTAAAATGTTTTGCATTGTATCGGATGCGTATCGTAGCGTTACAAACATATTCGATTCTCTTTGTTTCTGCTGTGTCAATTTCTGCCGGCCCTCGTAGCCGTGGTCGCTGGAGTGTATAGCTCCGGCGCTCCGCCAAGCTGAGGGTCGCGGGTTCGAGTCCCGCCATGGGCATGGGTGTTTGTGTGTGTATGTGTGTTGTGTAATTGCGGTGATAAGCGTTAACAAAAACAGTAAAAAGACAGTATCATAAACTGGGTAAAACAAGAGAACTTAAAAAAAAAGTTAAATCATGACCACCTGCATACTCTGCCGTTTGTGAAAATTGCAACACCAAGAAGGAAACGCATGCATTCAATGAATTTAATAAAACAGGTTAGGTACATGACAAGTAACAAATGATCAACTTTTCAAATCTATACATGACTTTTGAGCCCTAATATTCAGTATTTGGTGTGGCCTCTATGCGCTGCAATTAGAGTTGCTATACGCCGTGGCATTGAATCAAAAAGGTACTGAATAAGTTCCTGAGGGATTTCCCTCCACGCAGTTAGTATTCGAGCCCACAAATCCGCGACACTAATTACTGGAGGACCGTGACGCACCAGGTTCCGACCAACCCTATCCCAGACATGTTCAATAGGCGAACGTGCAGGCCAGGGAAGCAATGGTACCCGTCGCTCTTCGAAGAAGGGTTGTACATTCCTCGCATTGCCGGGCCGGGCATTGTCCTATTGAAATGTAGCCTGTGGAGATGCCTGAAGCAGGGGGAGTACCTCAGGCTCTACAACCACCGTTAGGTACCGGTTGCTGTTCAAAGTGCCCTCAATTCGTAGGAGGCGAGATCGGTTCTTGTAACCAATGGCGCCCCAAACCAATACACCTGATGTTTGTCCGCTATGCCGCTCAACAATGCAGCCCTCCAGGTTGCGCTCACCACGGTACCGCCGGACACGTATGCAGCCATCACTATAGGACACGTTGAAGCAGGACTCGTCCGAAAAGACTACATTTTGTCACTCAGCACCCCAGTAACGGTGTTCACGTGCCCATTGCAATCGGAGGAGCTTGTAGTTTCTGGACAATGGAAGCCGACGTAATGGCATGCATGCAACCAGTCCAACCTGGAGCAGACGGCGACGAACCGTTGATGCAGACAAGTTCACACCTGTTGCAGTGCTCCAGCGTCGAGCCCGTTATGGCCAGGCGGACAAGATGAGGTTCATCCCGTGCTGCGATCATGTTCCATGGTCCAGTACCCGCTCTTCGCTGCGTACGACCTTCATCTATCCACTGCTTCCACACATGCATCACTGTCGTAGCAGCATGCCCTGTACGAGCCGAAATGTCACGATATAACAAATCCCCTTCCGGAGACTGATCATTCTGCCCCGTTCGAACTCACTCACATGCCGATATGGCTCCCTTTGACATCGACGAGGCATACTGGCACTTACTTTATTGTTTCCACCTTGTTTGACAGCTCTGCACTGACTACACTGGGCGCAACACTAATCTTGTCGAACCGACATGAGAGGGCTCTGCTCGGTCTACGTGTACCCCATCTCTCTGCAAACCTAATCACTTATTGCTTGCACACTCTTCTGCACTTCCACCAAGTTTGGAGTTATTCGGGAAATTCTTTCTTGGGTTGTTTTCACAAGCGGCAGTGTATGAAATATCCACGGCATTTGTCTTATTTGCCATGCACATTCTGTGCAGTAACAACTAATTTTTACTTCATTGCCGTTCACAATAAAAAAAACTTAAGGCCTTCTTCGGAACCAGGTTCTTTTATAACTCCAATGTATTCGTATTCAAGTACAAGGATTTTGTAAATCCTTTTTAAGCCATTAGTAATTAATGAAATGAAATTATATGGTGTTTTATAGCCCCATGTCCATCAGAAAGATTTGGGTTTTTCAATGGCGAAAAAATCATAAAATCAGTTGAGTGGTTTTTGAGATTACCACACACACACACACACACACACACACACACACACACACACACACACACACACACACACACACACACACACAGAGAATTTTGTCCTCTTATGTAGGTATAGAATGGGCGTTGAGGTTGATGAACAGATTATTTACACTTTGTAATTTACTAATGAGCAACTATATTTGAGAAACTATAAACATTCAACGTTGACATTGCTTTCTTTAGATTTTCTTCAAACCCTGTATTATTTCTTCAATCATCATCAGTAATTGTAGTTTTTGAAAAAAAAAAAGTGTTAAGATTTAATTGTATATTTAATAACTTCTTTATTTTCAATTACCAAATCTTGATTTTTCTCCTCCCATAACCACATAATTAAATTTTCCAAAGTTAAACTTGAATCTAGTCTTTTCATATTCTTCAATGAGTTTTTTGCACATATATTCTAAATCATCGTATTTTTCAGCTAATATACCTAATTTGTCATCAGCAAATTATAAGGCCTAAATAGATGTCACCAGCCTCAGTACCCGTGTATCCACATTTGTTTTTCCAAATCTTAACTGCCTCCTCTAAATGGATTTTGAATATATATGGGATAATTTGGTAATTTTAAATTCAGTTGTTAGTTTCTTTTTTATTTTTGCTGAACAGTTTTTATATACATTTTATATTACCCTTTTGAAAGGTGAAATCATGTATCGCACCCCTAGAACAACACTGCCACAAGTCAAAACTTGGCTGTTTTGAGTTACATCCATTTCCTGGCTATGGAAGATTCTCCACCAAAAATGAAAACATCATATCTTGAACCAGCTTCGGGAAGATAGCTACTGACATATGTCGTTGTTACAGTCAGACCACTTTGTGAATATTACGAATCAAAGATTCTAAATAAAATTATCTAAAAATGTGCATTTTTAGTTGTGGCAGTGTTGTTTTAGGGGTGCGATATGTTTTTTCTAAGTCTGATTTAGTGGATCCTCCTGGTCTAAACGTTGTTTGCTCTGCTTCTTTGTTTTTATTTTCCTTTAAAAGCTTTTTCCGTACTCTACAATAGATATGATTAGTAATAGATAGTTGTAACAATCAATCATGATAGTTTCCTAAACAAGTGCCAAAAATGTATGGACAACGATGGTGGCCAGTTTCAGCATCTGCTTTCATAAAGTTGGTAAGTAAAGCCTTTAAAAGTAGTTTTTAAATGTTGTATGGTTTCATCCGCGCCTTTCTATGATAGCGGCAAATGGCAACGAGTGCCGAGGACGCAGACAAGAGAAACACCGCGCAGGCGGTTCGTAGATTTTTGGCTCTCCCTGTACCTTAGTATTTAGCTGGTGACTCAGAGAACTCACGAAAATAACCCGAGTCAGATTGTTCTGTTCACCGGATGTGAACCCATCATATCCCAATTGCAAACCACAGAACGTTATCACCTGTCGCTCGGTCGTGCAACATAGTGTAGATGTTTGTATAGCACTATGTCGCCAGTCTTTACATTTGTGTTGTGGAATTTTCCTTTGCGGGAGCCACACCGAAGAAATGTGTTCCAGTGGACACACTGAGTAGGCGGATGAGACAAGTAGGAGAATGAAAGTTGCTATACATTCTCTACTTCCGGCGGTTGCACTTTCACACGTGCTACACGTTACTCGTTATATCAGAACGTGCAACGATTTATGTTACCTCATGCCTTCACTGCCGCAACATGTCATGCCTAGTGGCATGGAATATGTGCTTGTCCAGGGACGTACGCAGAGTTCAGACTCTAGGGACTGAAGGCCCTCCCCCTCCCAGTTACTCAAAACCGCAGCACTGCAGTCTCATTTTGCTTTCTGTAACTTTTTTATTTACAAGTTTAGTATACCACATTAAATGTTAATAAACAGGTAAACACAGTACTAGATGCGTTAAAACAGTGGTAAATATTGGGGGATCACAGGGAATTTAACCCGTTCTTTTGGAAAATTAAGGGGAAAAGGTACTCTGAAATAGTAAAAAATCACAATTTTTGCTTTAAGCACCAATAAAATCTCTATTATTTCTAGTTTCAGAAAATATATACTTAAGAGGTTTTTAAGACATTTAAATACCATTTAAATGCTAGTCTGCATTGCTTTAAAGCTGTCATGCGACGCCAATTTTTGTATCTTTCAACAACAAACGACTATATCATGCCCAGCGAGCAGTTAAGCAATTAACAAAAGAGGTCAGAACCAAGAGAAGGAATCAGAAAAGCTGAAGTAAACCAGGAATGAAGGTGCAGATGATTATGACCCTGGAAAGTACTGTGTCAGAATTTTAATGTTCAAACTTTAAATTCAGTTTTCTCAAAACAACATGTTTGGATACTTATGTACCTTTTTCTCAGAAACTATGAGAGGTGACAGCTGAAATGTTCAGTACATGTATACAACACGTAGTTAAACTTTCTGAACCACAATCATAATTTTATACTGTATATTAGTGATATTAAGAGAGTAACAACATTGCAAATTTTTCACATTTTTACTTTTTTGACTTTGCAAATCATTTTTTTTTCAATTTCTAGTGAACTGATATACATAACTAAATAATTAATGTTCAGCAGATAGCTGATTATACTAAGAACTATCATGCCAAAGTGTATTTCTGTATTGCAAGTAGTTTCAGAGAAAAAGCTACATGAATTCATATGTTTTCAGAGTAAATTTTATTATTTTTCTGCTGACTGAAATAATTTTTATGGACTCAACTACGTAAGCTATAAATGTAAACAACCACTTGAAATAATGATCATGGTTTATGGAATAATTCATAAAAAATTCAGGAAAAACCATTGAGAACTTTAAGAGCAGTTGCAATTTAACACACTTAAGGTGTAATTTCCGTGTGTTCAGACTACCTTGTCCCCTTAATACACCATGTGTTAGTTAAATTGATTAAGCGGCTCGCTCCGCTCTTTTGCTGTTCACACACGTTTAGTTTCATGTACAAGAGTAGGTACCTCTTGTGGTTGTAGTGAAGTGAAATTGGAGCTTCTGAATGGGTCTCCCGCAGTCTAGTGGTTAACACACCTAATTGATTGACTTAAAAAGTTAATTCTTCACAATGTTTGTAGGAGTCCTGGACTGGGAGTTTAGTCTCTATGCGCTCCTGTTTGTCGTTTATTCGCATACATAAAAAGTTGGTTGTTATGCTGATCCATCAAAGCATTTTAGTCAATATACCGTGTTCAGTGATCCAGTGGTATCCTCACAAGAAATTTGGTGACCACGCAATGAAGGTATGACTCACTTCGTGTGTTTAAGTTATTCCTGTTTCACCCTTCTCCAGATGCACTCTCTGAGTACGTCCCTGTTCTTATACTTTGTGTCGTCCTCCGTGGTGTAGTGGTTACCATGCTAGCTTCTGTACCTGCCGCCAATCAGGAAGGTGATCGACATTTCGCGGAGCGAGAGAGGCGACGTTGCCGCTCATCGCGACCACGTGGAGAGCGTGTCGAAGGAGACGGGTTGCGCCTGCATTGTAGAGCGGATACTATTTATATTCGTATACGAAGACAATTGTAAAATAATGAATCTACGTGCAGAGGATAGATCATGCAAGAATATATCAGTGTAAAGATCTGCGTTAACAGAAGAAACATACCTGTGAAATATTGATGCTTATTCTAATGGAAAAATGCCGCTGATTTCCGAATCGCTTGCATCGCTGTTGTTGCTGCTGCTGCTCGCTTGATAGACTTATTCGGTTCCCGAGTGCCCAGTTTTTCGTTTGGCTACGCTATCTTTGTCACTATTTTTGGACATTGTTAAATATCCATTAAACACAATTATAAATGCTCACACAACACACACACGCACAAATACACGAACTCAAATACACGTAACGCAAGGCAAATACCATAGGACGACGCAAAAGAACTTTTCAGTACGCAGGCAATCTCTAAACTGATACAAACACACAAGCAAGCTGGGGCTAAAAGGAGGAATTGTTTATAACTGCAGCGACAGCAAAAGATAAGACTTCAGTTCATGTTACTGCAACGGTCGCTCGCCCGGCACGTCATGCCAATCACGTGTTACGATATCGCAACAACGCATTTGCGCATATCGTTGCTATAGAAACGTCTTAGTTCTAATTGGCCCTTTTAATGGTTGCTATGACGACCGCTGTGACATATTCATCCCCTCCCATTCATTTAAAGCTTTCCGCCACGTGGTTACTGTCAATCACCTTCTTGATTGGCGCCGAGTATAGTTCCCGAGGTCGCGGGTTCAAACCCGGCGAAGGACGATGGATTTTTTCGGGGGTAAAAATCCTTAGCATGGCTTCCTTCAGAAGGGAAATAAAGCCGGTAGTCCCGTGTCGTGGATTTATGGCACGTAAAAGAATCTCAAGCCTGATAGGCCTCTCTGAGCAAAATTACCCGTCTTTCACGCCCAATATAGAATGGGACACTAAGAACCACAGCAGTTAAAGAGCGTCCATAAATAAAAAAAAAACGTTCTTGTGCTTTGTGATATGACACTTGCGCGAGCTGTATTTTTTGTCTTTCTTTTGGTCCTTAATATTCACCATTTTATCTAACTTAGCTTAATAGCTCACATACTCGTTACATGAATAAGCTTTTACATCATAAATTTTTATATCAGAACTGAGAAAAAAAATTGTGTACTACATAACGACCTAACCGGTTGTTGTGAACATTTAGCTATAATATGAACGTTTTCCAATGAGATCGGTAAACGGTAGAAATATTTTAAATTTAGTACTTTTCACAGAATCATTTACAATTACCTTGGTAAAATTTGGAAATGCACCGTCGCTAGTCTGTTATCTGGCACTGGTATTTTCAAACCTCTCACACAAAATATATCCTTATATAATTTTTTATATTTCATAACTGGCACTGTTGAACTTTTGGAGTCATTGCACTATAAAGCTACAGCCCATAAAGGAATTTGAAATACTTCTAAACCTAGAACATTATATACTTTCTAGATAAGCGCCATTTACATTTCTAGAAATGCCATATAATTATTACAAATTTCAAAGGATTTGAGCTCGTGTAATGAATGACAAAATGGTTAATGGAATAAATAGTGAAAATATGGCCAACTATCACTCCAGAGTGATGTCTCATATGAACATATGTTTTTTGATGAGCTTCTGCAACGAGTGCTGATAGTTTCCCGGTAATTAAATTGAGCTTAACGAATGCTTTTTGTCATAATTATTTCAAGACCGAAGTTGCTATGGCAATAAACACGAGTTTAAAAGTAGCATTCAATTTTATGGCGGAAAGATAATTACAGGGGGAGAAAGTATCACCTTTGCCTACGTTCAACAGCTTGGCAGAAAAAAAAAAGACTTCACAAAAAACATACACACACAATTGTATTAGTTTTATTCCAAGTAGAATTGAAATTAAATTACCCCAATAACAACTGAACATTTTATATTATAACAACATACGAATCACCAATTCTTGCTCCATAGTGTAATGAAGTCAGACATAATGGGAATAAAGCAAATGAACGTAGGAGAAAGAAAAATCACTCGTTAGGCTTTGAGCATCAGCTGTTGATTAAATTATAAGCAATTCGATTGTTAAGTCAGTCGAGGTAATAACGAGCTCATTGATTGGCCGAAGGACGCTTTGGTGTAGTTAGTTATAAATAGGGACAGGGAGTTTATGCTCTGATAATCCCTTTAATATGTATGTATTTATGCATTAAAACCTTAATGTGCACATAAATATGCCTATATAGAAAATATTCGGACATAATATTGACATAAAATAAAAATGCAAGGCAATTTTATGTAATTTGAGATTGAATGACCTAAGTTTCAACGGAGAACTGTTGTAAAGCTGCAGGAATATTTTTGGAATTGAATTTCTAAAACTATTAAAGATTGAATATATTCAAATGCTTTTCTTTGTGTAAATTAGTAAATTACATTTTTAAAAATATTAATATATACTAAATAATAACACGTAAAGTAAATTTAATATTACTTGAACTCAATTCCGAGACTCTTTAACACCATTTTCATACCGTAAGGCAAAGATGGCGAAAATGCCTTTCTCCCTCGAGTCATCAAATATGCAACACGCACTACTCCACTCAGTAACGCATGGAAAACAAATGAACAGACAGCTAGAAAAGAAGTGGCACTGCGAGTCACACTGCCTCGCGAGTCCCGTTTTCGCCACCACTGCCGTAAGGGAACGGTACGACCAGATAAGGCAGCATTCACCAATTTGACGTGAACTATTGATTGTGTTGTTGTGAGCTACCATCAGTGTTGCCAAGTTTCAGGACTGACTCCATGGTACATAGTATTCCGAAATATCGGTTTTGTAAATAAAATATAAAGATATACATTTTTATAAAGTACACATGTGAAACAAGCAGACAGGTTTGCAAAGTGCTAAAACATTATGCTTAACAAAGCAGGCAAAATGTGCCTTATGTGCAACATAACATATTGTTTAAATTGTTGGGAATTTAGTAATTAACTGACATACCAAGTGAGCATACTTTCTGACAGCAGAGAAGAAATATGCATTTTAAATTAAAATCCTGTCCCTTGTTATAGACGCGCTCAGACAGATATCTGACTAATATTGAACTCACAAGTGATTTGCTAAGACTATTTATTGAATCAACGTTTAATATAAGCAATATTAATAAAATGAAAAAAATAGGTATATTACGTAGCACGGCCTTCTATGCCCTTTATATTATTGATATACTATCACTGAAATCTTGCTAAAATGAGATTGTGGTATCTTATTCGACATTGTTTGGAATTATTTTAGCTAATTCGCAATTGTTTCTGATTTGTAAGCTGAAGAAAACTTTCTTATAATATCGTGATTGGTTCAAGCTGACACGAGTTGTGTATTGGGTTGGTCAATATTGAATGCCTCGCCCGTGAAGTGAATAATCTATACACTATTTGTTGCAACCTCTCATGCATTATCATTATATCTCTTCCTCATTTATGTTATCAGTCATAGGATTTTAGGATGAAAACTGATGTTACTAATATTTACCACACTGCCTTGGTAGATCTGTAGCGAGTACATTATCGCCAAAATTTTACCGAGCAACAAGACAAGTGTTAACTATAGCTGATAATGAGAAAATTTACTCCACTTCCCATTTTACAGTGAGCCAATAATAACAATAACAATAATAATAATAGAAGAAGAAAAAGAAGAAGAAACACTTCCAAATGTGGAATTTTATCAAAGCTGCTCAGAATTTAGAAATGAAACGGAAACTTTTGTAACACCTCAGAAATTGAATGTTTGGTAATATCCGTAATTCCCCAATCAGTATTCGTAAAAGTATAAATTAAAAAAAAAGATAAATATTGTATATTTCCTGTATCAGGTTTTAGGAGCTACTACCATAATATAAACTACAAAGATAGAAAACTAACTGTTTACCCGTAAAAGAATTGATAAGTCGTTAGCGTAGTTTTAGAAATTATCCTGTGTATACAGTTATGCCGACATGTTATAATATTGACATAGCCACAAGCTAAATCACTCTAAATATAGTTATCTTTCTCTTTCTTTCCACCGCTCCCTTGCTATCTGTTGTGAGTGCGTTAATTTATTATCCAAGTGAAAAAAAGAAACTTTTCAAACGAACCACATATAATTAGTTTTTGTAAAATGAGGGAATCGTAAAAAATGTCGATCGGAAGCAGCACTGGTTGCGAAAGTAGGCTGGGAATTTGTGGGATGGTAAATGACACCTGCATTTACACCCCATTCCCCGTGTTGTGAGTACATGAGGCATGGAATTCGCTAAACAGTAGTTTATTAGAAAGTAAACGCGGTGTTTCCAGTTTCCAGCTTTTCTAGTGTTTCTAGTTTTCCGAAAGCGTTTAACTGCTGTGAAAGTGAGCGACCACAACCAGTTTTGTAAATAATTAACTATCATATCATCTGCAGCAATGCCAAGGAGGGCATCTCTTAGCTGCAGGGGCCTCGCTACTTCCAAAGAGCAGAAAGCTATAGCTACTTTCACTTACTATATGATTCACTTGGCACGTAAGGGTGTATGCATTTCTAACATGCAGCTATTTCGGATCATTATGTGGACAAATGAATGTTGTACTTTTACGTCACCAGCATCAAGCTATTCGCTTTCTGCGCAATACTTTCATTTGCGGAATATCTACTTAGGTTTTCTAGGTTTATTTTGGGGAAAGTCCAGTTATAAAAATAGAATCTTTATAATACAAAATAGGGCAATCAGAATAATGTTAAAGCTTTGCAGCAACACAAGCTGCAAATCTTCCTTCATACTGTTAAATATCTTGGCTGTTGCTTCGCTATACATTTTTTAAACTCTGGTAACAATGTATAATCAGAAAAATAGTTTTAATACAAATGCTGATATTCATGACTATAATACAAGAAATAAATCTAAACTGCACATTACAGGTCATAAAAACACCCTATACGAAGTTTATATTATAATAGCATTCAATTGTTTAATAAACTCCCCACATATTTAAAAAAAAGATAAAACCCCAACAGTCTTCAAAAAAGATTTGAAAAAATTTCTAATACAGGGTTGTTTTTATTCAGCGGAAGAAAATCTATAAATGAATTAGTTTATATGCTTTCTTATGGAATAAACTATGTTTACAATTAAAAAATTTAGTTTAGGTAGGTACCTATTCAGGTAATAAATTAGGATTTCTGTATTTGCGTATTACATCTATTTAGACCATGTTCTTTTTGTACTAGTAATTGCATTGTTGACGAAATCAATATTTCTGTATTGAAATGAAACGGTGAATAAAATTTAAAATTTGAATTTGACGGATTCACAAATAATATGGAACATATCAAAATATATCGAAAGACCTCCATTCCTATGGTATTACTTATAGAAACTGGGCTGTTGCGGGTGAGAAGGTAAAAGCTTGTGATATTACAATTGATACTATCGATATTTAAGCCCAATTTCTTGTACTTGAAAATACATAGACTCCAGAAAGTATCGTAAACAAATTCTAGCAGCCAAATTAACAGAGGGAAAATTCTAATTTTTAATATGCAGAAATAATAAATATTTACAGTTTATATATGTGTTCTGTGTTTTTTATTTTATTAGTTTTATAATGTTTTGAAAATTGCACCGATTTACGAACCTTTTGTCTGTGATGTTTACAAAATTATTTGATATGCATTAAAGAAAGCAATTTTTATATATAAACAAACTTTATGAAACGCTGAAAAAATTTGAAGAATGTGCCTAAATGATAATTAAACCTATAAAGTGTGTAAACTACACAGTGGACAGAAAAACTGTTGTAGAGATTACTTCTATAACGTACTCAGCAAACAGCGATGAAATACTAAGAAATTGGATAATGTAATTAAAAGTTTTAAGCACGTAAATTATACAATGCGTAGAGTAATTATTGTAGGGATCTTTTACTATAATGCTTTAATGAAACGATAGAAATGTTTGAAGGTTGGTGAAGTGTTGTACAATGCTAGAAACATTTTGAATATTATAAATTGTACACCAAACAAAATCTAGTAGGAAGGCAAGATATTAAGCAAGTGACGGATGGTAAAGTGACGAATAGTTTTCTTAAAGAATGAAAAGAGATTTTATAAATTTCATATGTGCAGCGCTTTTTAACTTAAAACAAAAACTATCGAGAGCGAAACTTGTTATGCCTATGAGAATAGGTGAATGCACCCGTATTGCTTAATGACTACTATTGCATGTGATAATTGTTTGCACTACGTTGTACTGAAATGCAATGGCTTAGAAACAACGGCGATTTCAAAATCAGATGCACAAAACATTACAGCATTAGTTTGTTCTCGAAAAAGTGCGAAAAGCGACCTTAGTAAAAACTTATGAATAGGGTTTTCACATTTGTTATTTTAATTGGAACCTCGATCACGCTGTGCTCGTATTTATTTTCTTTCCACTTCCAGTTTTTAGTGGACTTGCAACATTTGGCCGGAAGGTTCGACTGCCGGTTTTTGCAACATGGAGTAGAAATCGGTGTAAGGCGGAACAAATACCTGGTGACCGGTGAATGGGTCCGACCGATTAGAAACTCTGCTATCATTACTTTTTCCGAAGCAGAAAAAGTAAAAAGCAATTTCCTCGCTAAGTGGCCGGTTTGCCAGTCACTCTGCTGTCTCTGGTTCGGAACGTTTGCGTCTCCGCGTCACTCCACGGAAATGAAGAAAACTCAGTGCGATAAACCACAGGAATGAGGAAGCTCTAAGTGAACATTCGAGGAATTTTCATAGCTAGGTGGATATGGAGAAGAGAGTGTTGTGTTTAGTGACAGGACTATCGTTGTTAGTATGCGTGGCGTCATCTGTCACGCCGTACGATCCTGAGGGTGAACATGAAGTGCCTCATACCAAGTTCAGAGACAAGCGTACACTGGATTTCATTCTGCGGGGTCTAGCCAACGTTTTAGGATATCGCTTAGAGAAGGATAACGGCGGCGCTAAACCTACCGCTGCAGCTATAACAGCGAAGGCGACCACCACCACCGCGGCGCCATCCAAGGTATTGCTTCTCAACGTGGCCGATATCGTGGAGAAGACGCGCAAGAACAACGCCGCCAAGTCCACGACACCCGCACCAAAACCATGCAAGCAGGAGTATGAAAACTATCACTACAACATTCAGAGTACGGAGAAACCTCACGTCGAGGCTTACAACAGGCTGCACACGTACTCGTACACTTCCGATGTGCCCACCAAGGGAAATCTCGAAGAGTACAAGAAATACGGTTACACTCTTGATCCTGAGGCCAAGAGCAAACCAGCTCATGGTGGCAGTCACGGCTATCAAAATAACTACCAACACTTCGAGGCAGAAGGTGATCACTCCGGCCAATCTGACGAAGACGACAGCGCAAAAGAGCGAGACGGAAGGAAACCCAATCTCATCCAGAAGGACTCCCCAGATAAACATCACAGTCATGACCATTATACATACCATGATAACGTAGAAAACCCTTATTACGCGGGACATCACGAGGACGGACGAAAACCTGCTCCAGACGAGAGACATCACAGTCACGGTTATTACGGGTATCAAGATGATGGTGATAATCGTAGTGACTATAAACAACGTAAACCTAGTAAGCACGGTAATAATGACGGGGATCTCAAAGACAAGCAAAAAGCAGCACATTTCGAGAAAGACACATCGGAAAAGCATTATAGCCATCATGATCACGACGAAAGGCGGAAGCCTGCTCACACGGAAAAAGAAACTTCTGAGAGGCACCATAACCGCGAATCTGGTCATACCGGGGATCACCAACATTCTGATAAACACCAGACTCACGGTTACAACGTGCATCTGGAGCATGAAGGATACCCCGAACATGTTGTACATTTTAAAGTGGATTTGCCATATTATGGCCATGACTATAACACGCAGGCAGAGAATGCCAAACAACGACATCAGCATCTCCTCAAGGATGAACATAAGGCACCCGAGGACGAATATGTAAGCAAGGATATCGCTACTCGTGGTAAAGAAGATCAGGAGGATAGACGTGAGCACTATGATCACTCGTCCGACAGCTATGGCAACTTGAGGTGGGGCCAAGAAGCTTTCTTCAGGGATAAGGAAGGCGATAAGGGAAACGGTCATGTTCTAGAAGAGTACAATGTGATTCCTGGTGACTTCTGGGGAGGCAACTGGTTAGAAGGCTACAGTTTTGGTGTACAGGATCATCCCAAATCGTCCACCCGCGTCACTGAGAAGGAAAGCGGCAGGAGTGTGACGACAGTGTCAGGAATCGTGATTACGGAGCTAGGCCCCAAGAAGAAGCATCGGGAGAACGAGGAAGAGCAGTATACCACGACACTATCGGACGCAGATGGAGACCCCACCACTACTGCTATATATCGTGATGGTGGAACCACTACTCTCTCCCGTGAAGAATATCGTGACAGCCCTACTGTTACCCCGGAGAGGATCGTGCTGCGCGGCACAGAACCTTCCCCGATGCCTGTTCTCTCCACCTACAGACCAAAACTAGTCCAAACGCTACACGAGGGCACAGGAGACCTCCTTCCGCCATCACCATTTGATGATGAGCATGCTGGAAGGCATGGTGGCGGAGATTTCTCGGTGGTGGGCAAGCTGACCCGGGCTAGTCAGAAAGTGGTGGCTTCCCCTCTACCATTCCTTGTTTCCGTCTACAACCGTTCCTCTGTATCTGATCTGATCCTAGATAACAAACCCAAAAAAGGTTATGTTGGTTTGGCCATTCCTAACAGCAAGCCTGAAGCTGCTATACAACACCCAAATGCTCCACCAGAACCTTCCTTCTATGGAGTAGTGTTACCACGCAAATGGCTTCAGAGTCCCACCAAGAGAACACCAGAGAAAGTTGTGGTCCAGGAGAATAACAGCACTACAAAGACAGCCAGTGTGGGTCTAGGTGTACGAGTTCAGGTGAACAAGTCAAAAGAGGTTTCACCTTCCTTAATCAGGGTCGCACAGGGTCTAGGCAAGAGACCTGCTTATCACGATGCCCTAGACATTCCTCTTGATGAGCTTCAATATCCAGGAAGGGAGACACAACATGTTGTGGCAGTACAGAATCCTACACCAGTTGCAATTCCTTACCATCCAACCCCACCAGCACAAGATGAGTTTCAGGCACATGACTCCAACTCAGAATTCCTCCGGGCACTCCAATTTCCTTATCAGATAGCTGCACCCACACCAAGTACCCCACAAGAGTACCAGTTTCAGAACCATTTCCCAGATGGTAACGGAGACTTCCTTAGGGCACTGCAGTTACCATACCATCCAGCACTGCCAACACAGAGCTCGCAGCAACACTTCCGTTTAGTGGTTCCTGACCATCATCAACATGATGATCATCCCTTCAGGATTGTCATTTCCAGTTAATCCAGCCACCTGGTGAAGGGATTAAAAAAGAACAGAACTTTCTCAGGCAAGTGCATTATTCAGTAAAACAAACAAAGAGATGTATTTGCTATTAGAAAGTTTCTGTCAATCACTTGGCAAATGTGTAGTGTGTTCTAAAATAGCTACAGTGAAGTTTGTCAAGAACAGCTGAAACAAAAATACAAAATAAATTAGTTGGTTAATATAAAATCATTTACATGAAAATTTAATACTAAACACATAACTCTGAGTTCTGTGAATGTGGACATCGTCAATAAACTTGCAAAATGACATTATCTAACATTTACAAGTTTTACAGAAGAAGAAAAAAACTAATCATTTAAAAATAATAGTTAAACATTTAATAAATCACAGTTAAAAAAAAAGAGAAAGAAAGATGTAGCCCAAATGGTATTCCATGTAGACAGTGAAAGTAAATTAATTTTTTCTTCTTTTGTAAAATTTGTGATATGTAAGATGTGCTTTTTACAAATCTGCTGTTAATATATTTCTGTTAATGTTATTGTTATTTTTACTGTTATTGTTGATATAAAATGAAAAATGCAATGCAACTAAGAAAAAATAATGTTTTTATCTCTGCAATGTTATATATAAATATATTATGTGATAATTTAAATGAAATAAAACTGACCAATAGTGATAATGCAATACTTATTTTTCTGCACTGTGCTATATAATTGCTATAGGCTTTATCAATGAATGTGAGATGTTACAATTAAAGAAACTTTAAGAATATTGTATAGATATATTTGTTTTAAGGTGATTGCTCTTTTGCCAGAATAATATTTTCATTTGAAAAAATGTGAGTTTAACATCTTTAAACTGGATATGCATATCAGGCAAAGAATGACTAAAATGGTTGAAATGATATTCAAATGAGTATGGGATCTATGAAGCTTAGTGTTACCTGACACTTGTCATCAGAGGAAAACCCTGGAGAATACCTTATCCTAACTGAGATTCAAACTCAGGATTTCTTGAATGTGAGGCAGACATATTACCCCACACCACACAGGTGAGTAGCTTATTTTATATGCTACCTCTAACACCTAAGGTCATATAGGGAGCTCTGACTCTGGAAGCAATTGCTCATCCGCAATGATGTTTTCTTACTTTACATTGGTCCACAGTGTTGGACTTTTTTTCTATTTCTTCAGGTTTAAAACTCTTGAGTCAGACCTAAATTCACACTCCAAATCATATTTGCAGACTCTGGGTAGGACAGTGAATAATTCTAATTACAAAAAAATTTCTTCCTCCAGCTGGTAATTGAATCTGGGTCCAGAAGTCAGAATGCTGACCACTGAACCATGGTGGCAGATTGTTCTTTTCTTAATTCCACAATACTTATAGAACTTGAAGAAGTATTTTTTTAAACATGTTGTACTGAACTAAGTTATCTTTAGTGTTGACAAAAGTACTTTTAAAAAGTAATTGTTTGATCAATATGTTTATTAATTTCTAGGTGATGTTGCACAGATGAATTTTTAAATCTTGAATTATGTATTTAGGTATTGGCTTGTAAGTCCTTGGGGGCATAGGTTCTCCAAAGAGGAGAGTAATATGAAGAAGAATGATGTATTTAACAAGTTTATTTACCCCCTGTACACTTAAGATCTCAATCTATGTACAGTGGTCTAATAGCTATTTATGTATCAAGTACACAAAATAAGGCTTAGTGGATGTCTGAATTATTGGATGAGTCTGCTAAAGCTTTTGCATATGTGGTCCACGCATACATTAGTTTTTAGTAACAGCTCTCCAAATTATGTAAATTAAATAAATGTAATACAAGTATGGTCAATATCCATAGTACCTAACAATATTGTATCAGCATCTACAACTCATGATTCTTCAGTCACTGGAAATGTCGAAGAAGCAAGTGGTGGATTTCCATTTTCAGGCAATAGTTTCAAATTTGCTAAGAACTATCATTTTCGCTTCCATGTTGCGAAATAAATCTTTCATTTTTGTGAAGGGTTTCTGATAAACAATAAAATGATGTTAACTTATATTTGTCTTTAAATGATGAATTGTTTTGTGAAAAATGCTGATAAAGTTTATGATAAATATAGAAAGCAATGTTGGCTTATACTTCTAGTTTTATGATCAAGTATTTAGTTTAAAACCCTGTTAAAATTGGTATGACTGGTCACTGCCATTTAGATTTTGATTATTATGCCGCTAAAGTACTTCAAGTCCGACAAGCAGCTGTTTTAAAGGGCATATACTAAAAAAGATTTTTTTGTTGAATTTTTCTATTTTACCCCTAAAGCCCTCGTGATATCTGTGCTAATATTAATAAGAGATAAAATTTGTGGTGTTTTATAGAATAATCTCAAAAATCACTCCACCAATTTTTATAATTCTTTCACCTTTGTAAAGCCCTACTCTTTCTTTCACGGGCATGGGCTATAAAATACCTTCTAATTTTAATTTGTAAATTGCTAAAACACTAATAAGGATTTACAAAGTCTATGTCCTAGAATATGAACACTTGGAGTATACTTACGAAGAAGGCTTTGACTTTTAGTTGAGAATGCCATGGAAAGGAAATAGTTGTTGTTACTCAAAGGAATATGCATGTAAAATAAAAAAAATGCTGCCAATATTTCATTCCAAGCAATATATATAAGGGGATCATGATTGAGAAACTAAGACATGGCAAAACAAAAGAGAATCAAATCTGTTTATATTGCTACATACAATATGCATACAATACCAATGCCAAAATATTGTAATAATTCTCATGTAAGAAAATTTGCATATAACCTTTGTATGTTGTAATCAAGTTTGTTAGCAGGGTATGTTAAACAATTGTATAGAGAGGGAAAATAGTGTCCAGCCAACATTAGAAATCAGTCAACTGATTTTTTATAATTAACAACTGAGAAGATTACTTTACTCAAGGGCCACAGACTATGTGTCTTTTGTAAAGCAGTTGCTTAACTTGGTGGCTTGGGAGTGATAGAATCTTATTCACCAGTTTCACCTCTGTTGCGTTGTATATGTTAAGGGCTTCTGTATTATGTGAAAATCATGTAGCTTTTATGGTATTAAATAACTATGGGACCAAAGAGAAGACACAAAGGTTTAAAATTATCTAATATAATTACATGTAATTATGTAAAAATTACTCAACCATTCTGACTGATTGTTGTTTTACCATTGCTATGCAGCATTCCCAAAACTTGGAAGACTGTTCGATGGAAGTTAAGAAAGACAGATATTCTGCCTGTTTCACATCCTTTTGCATGAATATCTGGGGATTAATCATCTGCTATTAGGAATAGCTGGGACTGTACAAAAATACAATTATAAGGGGTAAAGGGGAGGATCACCATAAAACTCTTCTAGATCACTGTACAATAATTTCATAAGGAACTGGCCAAAGTAAATTAAATTAATAATTGTTATTCAGATTTATAGAGCTACCTGTGTAATGTTGGGTAAGCCAGCTAGCTCATAATAATTGATCAAACACTCCCTAATATAAATATTTATAAAAATACCAAAGAAGTCAGTAAATCAAGTATTATTATCTCTTCCTGACAATCTTTCAAATTATGCACATATCATATAGACTATATATCTTTTAGTATTGAAATACTTATGCAGGTAGTCATGTAATATTTAGATAGTGTAGTTGATTAACTTAAAAAAGTTAATTTTATTCCTTGTTCTGTAGTACTTAGACTAAGTAAGAAAATTATCCTCTGGAGAAAGCATTTGATGAAACAGGGAAAAAATGGTTGATAATAAATAATAATAATAATAATAATAATAATAATAATAATAATAATAATAATAATAATAATAATGCACCATCTAAAAATTTTGGACATGAAATATAGACATAATCTGCAACTGTCAAGAAAAATAATCTTTTCAGTGGTATATTATAAACAACAATTTTGTCATTTTTAAGATTACTTTGCATGCACTTTTTGCTTTTTATGCATTTTTAATAGTTTACTCAGGTTGTCATTGTTAATGGTGCCCTTATTTTGGCTTGTTAACCTATTGATAGCATGTTGTGCTGATTCTAAATTGATTATCATATCATATGCTTACGACTCTGCATATGTGCTTAGGTCTTTGCTTAGCAGGAAGTTTGAAATATGTTTATATGAGTGAAATGATAACTGGTAACACACACATTCACACTCCACAATCTGGGATACCAAGATTACTTAATTACAACATATAGAGGAAAATTGCTCACATAAAAGTTATTAAGACGTCCGCATCCAGAGCGCTCACTATATATGCACATCTGTAATATAAGGCAGGTTATTCTTAAGTTTTGGTGATAACTGTAAACTTTGCTGCACACATTTGTAGTATTTCAATAAAATATCAATTGAACAAGTACATTTTACATGTATGTTGTACTGCTATAAGAATTATTTCAATTGTCCTCTGTTTTGCTCTGTCTTGTTTAATCACTGCACCATGACCCCTGAATTGCTTAGGATAGTATATAAATGTGCTTGGTTTTATTTTTACATACATTTCTGTGGAGTAATAACTCCATTTTCCATGGAATGTAGGTAAATTTATTACTCCATGGGTATGCTCAATGAAAAGTCAAAACCTCCCTTTTTCTAGTATGACTCCAACATGTTCATATTTAAACAGAGGTGCTGGAATAAAGAAAATACTGAGTAGGGAGGGCTCAATAATGGAGAATTGGAATTATGAAAATATTACTATAATTACCCATCAAAACACATTATACTTAATATATTGTGTAGAACAATTCATAATATTAGATCTTTTCAAAAATAATTAAGCATTATTTTTTTAAATTTTATTTTAAAAGGAAAGGGAGGGCAATAATTGTCATCCTCCATGGTCTAGTGGTCTGTGACCCCTAGTTCCCGAGGTCACAGTTTGAAAACTGGCGGAGGGCAATGGATTTTTTTTCAGGCATAAAAATACTTAGCATGGCTTTCTTTGGAGGGGAAGTAAAGCCAGTGGTCCCGTGTCATAGACTTATGAAATTTAAAAGAACATCAAGGCTGATAAAGAGGGTTTCTGAGCAAAATTTCTGGTCTTTCACACCTAATATAGAATGGGGCACCAAGAACCATAGCAGTTAAAGAGCATCCATAAATAAAGATTAAATTTCAACTTTTAGGGCAATAAATGCCCTATGCACTGCAACCAGTTATGATCTACTGTGCTTCCTTGCACTTAATTCCCTAAGATGTTTTCCTCCTTTGCAAAGTCTGGAAGTCTCTTAGTAGTGACTTCTTCAAATCCTTTTGATTGCATGATTTTCTGATTAAATATGTAACCCTAAGAACTGTGAGAGCTTCACAGTCATACAGCAAATGAGATTACTTAATGTCCAAAGATTGAAGTTAGAATTAATATTACTAATTTGAATATAAAATGTTTTGACAGTTAACATTTAACATTAATATGTTACATGTAGGCTTATATACTATCTACCATAAATGCATCCATGCTACATTAGTGGACTGATTGCAATCAAAACGAGATACTAATCAAGTTCCCAAAACAGAATCAGCCTCTTTGCATCAGGGAGTATATTATATATATTTACCCTCTGGTTTGCACCAGCACATTAAAAATAATAAAGGAATAAAACTAGAACAAAACAACTGAACTCTTTTATCTAGGAATGAAATTAAAACTTAAAACACACCAGTATGCTACCCCTTAAAAGTTACTTTAGTGTACAAATTTTAATTTTACATTTCCAAACAATACTTTAATAACATTTGCAAATATAATAATTACAAATTACCTTTCAAAAGCTTTTTGTTTATCTTACAGAACAGCTGCATGTTGAAATTACCATCACTAAAGTCTAGCTATTTTTTGAAGCAGCAGTTCTTCCAGAATGAGAAGCTGTGAGATTAAGTTCTTTTTCTTTCTGCAGGCACTTGATTGAGTTTGCATATACATTTTTAATTGGAAGAGAGGTTATGTGTGTGTATTATGATATCTTATCACTATAACTCAGCATGGAGAGCTGAACATCCATATTCCCAGCAGTAACATTGAGGTTTGCAAGAAGTTGAATGAGTTTGCATTGAGTTATAATTGCTCAGTGAATCCATATGTTAATAGATTGGAAAATAGGTAGATATTTTATTCATCAAAAGAATTACAAAAATCTGGTGTGTTGCATTCACATGACTTTCTCTACCCTCTATCACTTATTAGTGGGTATGTAAATTATTGTTATGAAGTTTGTTTTCCTATCTACATCATTTAAATTGAGATAAATCTTTCTGGAAATAGCTGAATCACACATTTCGTTATAGACACAAAGAAAATAGTGATAGTCAAATGTTTTAGAACTGGATGCTATATGCTGGCCTTAAAATTTGATACTCTTTTCATGCAATCGTGAGAAACAACTGAAAATCAACAGGACTTAAAAAGAATTGAACAGTTCTTTGTTCTTTGAATTCAACAAATATTGAACAATTCGGACCATTAATAAAGGATGTCTTGGAAATGGCTGATGCCACAAAAAATGTTATTGAAATACATTGTATGTTTTAAGAGATCTACATTTGTTGTGCACTACTTTTTCGTCTTTCGCTTAACATTTACCAGTTATACAAAATTCCTTCTGAATGAAGCAGACTTCACAGGCTATTTCCAGAAAATTCAAAATATACATTTTATTTGTAATGTAAATATCTTTAATATATGGTATTTTAATCAAAATCATTAGAGCCATTTTTTTAGAAAATCAAACATTTTGGAAAATACTCCATTTAAAGGGTAGTTTGGGGTGGAGGGATTTTCCTGAAAATCTTTATGTTGAATCCTTGGAAGGTACTGGACCTAAATACCAAGTTTGGTATTTATCCAACTTTTCGTTTTTGAGTTATGCTGTTTTCACTCACTCACTCACTCACTCACTCACTCACTCACTCACTCACTCACTCACTCACTCACTCACTCACTCACTCACTCACTCACTCACTCACTCACTCACTCACTCACTCACTCACTCACTCACTCACTCACTCACTCACTCACTCACTCACTCACTCACTCACTCACTCACTCACTCACTCACTCACTCACTCACTCACTCACTCACTCACTCACTCACTCACTCACTCACTCACTCACTCACTCACTCACTCACTCACTCACTCACTCACTCACTCACTCACTCACTCACTCACTCACTCACTCACTCACTCACTCACTCACTCACTCACTCACTCACTCACTCACTCACTCACTCACTCACTCACTCACTCACTCACTCACTCACTCACTCACTCACTCACTCACTCACTCACTCACTCACTCACTCACTCACTCACTCACTCACTCACTCACTCACTCACTCACTCACTCACTCACTCACTCACTCACTCACTCACTCACTCACTCACTCACTCACTCACTCACTCACTCACTCACTCACTCACTCACTCACTCACTCACTCACTCACTCACTCACTCACTCACTCACTCACTCACTCACTCACTCACTCACTCACTCACTCACTATGCATAGACTTTTTTCTAAAAATGCTTTTTTGGGTTCAAGAGACCTCAAAACATGCATTCCCAGTAAAGTCTCGGTATTGAAATTGTGGGTAAAATGCAATGCCTTCACTACCTGCTATGACATGGTAGAGAAAGTAAAAATTCAAAGTCTTCATCAAGTACAAATTACAATCTTACAGATATCAGTCCTATAACAGCTTACTAGACTAACATGAGCTTAGAAATTACAATACAAAATAATCATGTTCATGATTGCATTAGGTCAGGTAAATGAGGTGGCTGTTACTGAAGTTGCAGGATCAAACCTGGCAGAGGGCAATGTATGTTTTCGGTCTAAAAATCCTGAGCAAGGCTTCCTTAGGAAGGGAAAAAGAAGTTGGTGATCCCATGTCATAGATTTAAACCTCAAGCCTAACAAAGGGGCCTCTGAGCAAAATATCTGGTCTTTCATACCCAATATAGAATGGTATTATAAGAACCAGAGTAGTTAAAATATGTTCATAAATAAAAAAAGAAGAATGAAAATGAGGGAGACATAAACTCATTTATGTTATAGAACATGTATGGTAAAAGATGGTGTTTAACTTTATGCTTGGATTATTTCTGTTTTAAGTTTTTTTAGCTTCCAGATAGTTTACTGTAGATTGATGGTGCTTGGTTAACACGCTTTGAAGACAAATTTTATTGTTTTGGTGATTCAGTTGTAAGTTATGTTATCCGCTGATATTCTAGGAATGGTAATCATATGTTATGGACTATATCTATTGCTAAAAATGAATACCAAAGTTGAAATTCTAAAGAATAAGATGCCAAGTATCTACGAAATTAAATGTGAGGATTGCTAATTAATATGTGTAGGTTAAACAAAAGGAATTTGTTGGTGGAATTAATTATTCTTCCACATAAGCCATGTGTTGAACAAGGTTGGAAAGGTAGGTCGTCTGTTTCTACCTTTCCAAAAAGAAACATTGGTTTGAGGCTTAAAGAACACCTAAAACATGTTAAATACAAGGAAACAGAAAAATCTGAAACTATAACCATTTCTGGACAAAAAATCACAAGATCCAAAAAGGTGTAAAATCAAAGGTGGTCCAAAAGCCAATAGATTTAACCATATGGGTGAAATTCTGAATACAAAACAAGGATCTCATCACTAAATACATCAAGCCACAAGCAACACCTACAGGGAAACCAGGAAGTTCACCAGTGGCTCTTAGCTGACGTTGGAGATAAGGTGTTTTCAAAACATTCCAGATAACTCAAAAAATAGTGAAGTTATTAGATTGTGTGTGTCACATTGAAATAATTCTTTCAATTATATTGCTTCACTTGTTTTGTACATTTATTATTGGTATTTTAATAGGGGCACATTTCATGATTTTGTTGCAATATGAACATATCTGTGAGTTTACTGGAGGATCATTAGAAAAATATGCCACAGGATAGTGCAGAATATACTCATCCAAAATAGACAGTCCTTAAAACTTCAATATGACTTAGGACACGCATTGCATAATATAGTTTGCTTAGTTTTCCAATCAACAAATTTATGAGCATTCCATGACAGGTCAGCATCAATCCATTCTTCTAAAAGTTTTGTAATGTGAGTTTGTTTAATTATGGAATTTCCAATGCTAATATTTCGATTAGTTTGTTGACTTATCCAGGGATGTATGCATACAGTTTTCTCAACATTTAAGATCAGCTTAATTTTCTTTAACCGTTTTCCTCCTCAGCATAGCTTACATTAGATGTAATGTTATATCAATGTAACAATGAACAAATCAGTGTTTTAAATGATACTTGTTTAGATTGGTAATTAACACTGATTAGTAATTAGATTTCATTTAAGCCTATTTTTGTGAAATTTGGCAAAAAATGTGAAAACCGTCCTTTTATTGTATTTTGCATTTTTATTATACTTATAACTTCTACACTTTCATGTTAAACAATTAGTTATTTAATATCAACACTTTTAATGCCATGAATGGTTATTTAATTGGTCCTGTAACATTTAGGTAAAGCACCGTGTTGAACTTTAAACTCCATTTTATTCAATTCCTTTTTTTCAGAATTTTTCACTATTCAAAATACTCCATAAGTTTATAACTTATTAGCTTGAAATTTCCAAGAGAGCTTCAGAAATTACAACTTTGAAAATAGTTGTACACTAGTTAAAAAATATTAAGTAGTTCAGTTGAAATTAATTATTTTCCATAACTCAACTGAAAAAGCTGAAAAATTCAATAACATGTATACAAAAAAACTTGTTTTCTCTTAAACTAATTCAAATTAAAAAAAAATGCCTACACAACAATTTCTTTATGTTTGTATACAAAGCTCATATTAAAAGTTTGGGAGTGATATGATAAACTGCAGAGTCAAGAAACATTTCATATATACACATAAACAGTGATTCATTATGAATAAATGAATTAATATCTTAACAACAGTCTTATTAAATTTTTGTATTTGCTATTATGTTTTATGTTCTGAATATATGGAACAAAAGTCAAAGCAATCAGAAGAAAACTGAGGATTTTTGGATTTTCTTAGGTACATTGCCTTAATTTGTTTCTATCGCAGAGATCTGCATTACACAGTTCAGAATACTGAACAGATTGGCATACTTTAATATGGTGCCGTTTGATAAATGCCTATGAAACCGTCAATTTGTTGCAGGGCATGTTGTATGCTGTAGAGCAACAGAAGGGTGAAACTGTGCAGATGAGAATGGCAGTTGACAGAGTGCTGCATTGCCTTGAGCAAGAGGGAAAGGAACTGGACCAGTATTTGCTGCAGGATGCTGAGGTTGGTACGAACATTGTCAGTCACTAGCAGGACCACTAAGAACTATGAGGACCCTTCAGCTTTTATGGGTCCTCTCCCAAATAGATAGACAGGGAATGACTGCCTTTAGCAGTGTGTACTTAATACTTTCTATGTCAAAAAGCACCAATTGCTGTTTTTACCGTTTGAAGAAGTGAATGCTTTCTCCATTAGAACTCTTGTTGAGCTAATCTTCTAACTTTTGTATTTCAGAGGAATATATTATTATACTTGAATTTAATTTTTAAGTAGTTTTGTGATGTGTCCTTTCTTTCTTCAAGTTTAAATAAAACTGATGTGACATTCACATGGCTTTCTCTACACTCTCTTCTGCACACTATTTTTACAAAAGTTTATTCTTCTATCTGCTTCTTGTTAATCAAGGTAAACTTTCATTACATTTTGCTCTACATTTATTTTGGGAATCACTGTGAAGTTTTTATAAATGCACAAATTAAGATTTTTATTATTTGGGCTTCACTTTTTCACCAGAATTTACTAGGACATATTTAAGAGATCGCTGCCTGCATTATCATCCCGGATTCACTGCTGTGCTTCCTCTTGTGACGAGTAGATAGATGGCATTATCTGGTTGGACGTACTGTGTAATGAGTTCCTTTTCACATGGGACATATTATGCTTCTTCCTATGAATGAATAACTTTTCCCAAATCTAGAGTTCTGCTGCTTTTCTAAGGGCCTTTAAAAGTTTTGATTTCTCTTCTAGCTCATGATCTGTATATAAAAAATCTGATGTATTACACTCACATGACTTTCTCTACTCTTGTACAAACTATTTTTTACAAACGCTTATTCTCCATATGCTTTATGTTAATCGAGATGTTAATCTTATTGCTAATTTTCTTGTAGGTGCAAGGAGAATATGGTAGTATTTAAGTGATAGTCAAATCTTTTAAGAGCTGGTTGCTATGTGGAGCATTCCATTCTCTTTGCATGTCCAGGACATAAAAAAAATGAATAACGAATTCCCATTTGAGAAAAAGTATAAGTATTGGAAAATTTAAGGGAATAACAAGCAATATCTCGAAAATGGTTCACCCAATAAAACAAATGTATATGACATAAATTGTGTATTTTAACGTGATCTACATTTTTTGTGTAGTAAAATTTTGTCAATCTCATATGGTTTACCAGTTATGCAAAAGTCGTCCACAATGAAGAATACTTTTGGAGACATTTCCAGAGAATTCAAGTTATACATTTTATTTGTTATGAAAGTATCTTAAATATATGATATTTTAATCAAAATCGTTAGAGCCATTTCTGAGAAAATTAACATTTTCGAAAAATGTTCCATGTAAAGGGTAATCTGGGGTGGGGGGATTTTCTTGAAAACTTTGTGTCGCATCTCTGGAAGATACTGGACCTAAATACCAAGTTTGGTGTTTATCTGACTGTTCGATTCTGAGTTATGCTGTTCACAGACACACACACAGACGGACATGTTTCCAAAAATACTTTTTTTGGATTCAGGGGGCCTCAAAACACATATTTCCGGTCAAATCTTGGTATCGAATTTTTGGGTGGAATACAATACTTCCCCTACTTACTATACGTAGTAGAGAAAGTAAAAAATGCTTTGCAACCATTGATTTTCCATTTGTTTATATTTCACATTTCTCATGTGTTCTTTAAACCTTGTGTCTATATTCCTTTTTGTCTTCCCTATGTACACTTTCTTGCACGTATTTGTTTCTTTTGACGTCATCTTGCTGTTCCCTAGCATACAAAAAGACAAGTTAGAAAAAGTTTTGAAAAAATGGCTACACTCCACAGAGATTGAAGCAATAGAAGAATATATGATATTGACCAAATTGTGCATCAATCCAAATTACTTCACATTCAGGAGCAAACTATACTCCCAGGTGTATGGTTTAGCAATGGGCAACGCACTTTCCCCCACAAATTTATACATGAGTTCGTTGGAAATACATATAACAGAAGCTTTTCCTCACATATATAAACTCTGGTAGAGATATGTAGACAAAATTTTTACTATAATAGTGAAGGATGCAACATCTCTACTGAACTTACAAGATACATTAGTAAAATTTACAATAGAAACAGAAGCCAATAACATGCTCCCCTTTCTGGACATAAAATCGTGAGGATCAGAATAAAATAAGTTTTGGTATACATAGAAAAACAACACACACAGATAACTACATTAAAAATCTGATGTGTTACACTCACATGACTTTCTCTACTCTTGTACAATCTATTTTTACAAACGCCTATTCTCCATATGCTTCATATTAATCGAGATATCGAGATGTCAATCTTATTTGTAATTTTCTTGTAGATGCAAGGGGAATATGGTAGCTTTTAAGCGATAGTCAAATATTTTATCGCTGGTTGCTATGTGGCGCATTCCATTCTCTTTGCATGTCCAGGACATAAAAAAATGAATAACGGATTTGAGAAAAAGTATAAGTATTGGAAAATTTAAGGAAATAACAAGCAATATCTCGAAAACGGTTCACTCAACAAAAAAAATGTATATGATATAAGTTGTGTATTTTAACGCGATCTACATTTTTTGTGTAGTAAAATTTTGTCTATCTCTTATGGTTTACCAGTTATGCAAAAGTCGTTCATAATGAAGAATACTTTTGGAGACATTCCCAGAAATTTCGAGATATACATTTCATTTCTCATGACATTATCTTAAACATATGATATTTTCATCAAAATCGTTAGAGCCATTTTTGAGAAAATTAAAATTTTCGAAAAATGTTCCATGTAAAGGGTAGTCTGGGGTGGGGGGATTTTCTTGAAAATCTTCGTGTCGCATCTCTGGAAGATACTGAACGTAAATACCAAGTTTGGCGTTTATCCGACTGTTAGTTTTTGAGTTATGCTGTTCACAGACACACACACACACACACACACACACACACACACACAGACACACACACGGACATGTTTCCAAAAATGCTTTTTTTGGATTCAGGAGGTCTCAAAACATGTATTTCCGGTGAAATCTCGGTATCGAATTTTTGGGTGGAATGCAATACTTCCCCTACTTACTATACGTAGTAGAGAAAGTAAGAATGACAGCTACAATCCCAGGGAACATAAATATGCAATAATAAAAAGTCATAACTTCAGATTGGTAAACATACCAATGAGCACACAAGAGTAAATAAAAGAATACAACAAGATCCTGGAAATGGCACCTAAAAATGGCTTCACCAAAGAGATAGTAGACAGGAAGATAAAGAAATTCCAAAAAAAGAAACAAATAAAGGAATTCACCACACTAAGCAATATTAAAGAAATTAAAAAGTTCAAAAAATTCACTTTCCACCCATGGACATTCCCAAAATTCACAAAAATATTCAAGGAATATGGTACAACCTTAGCCTCAGTCAACAAACATTCCTTAAAAAATATACTCAGGACCAATACAAAGGACAAAATTCCAGTGGGAAAAACTTCTGGTATTTATGAAATTGGATGTCAGGATTGCAAAAAAAATGTACATAGGGAAGACAAAGAGGAACATAGACACAAGGTTTAAAGAACACATAAGAAATGTGAAATATAAACAAACAGAAAAATCAGCGATTGCAGAGCTTTTTTGGTATACAGAACATCAGCAGAAGAGAAACTGGTGCTTTTAAAGGCCCTTAGAAAAGCAGCAGAACTCTCCATTTGGGAAAGGCTATTCATTCATAAGAAGAAGCACAGTATATTAAACTTTGATGTCCCATGTGAAAAGCATCTCATTACACAGTATGTCCAGCTACATATGCTAGCAGATAGCTTTAATGACAATAAAGTCTTAACGACTTATTTCAAATATTGCTCATATATGCATTTATTGTTCATGATGATATGTAGCACTTAGATGGACCTTTATTGGGTGCAGATTCAAATTAAATAAATGATTAAAACTTCCATTGTTATACGTGGTGTTGTATTTATTATCAGCCTGGAGAAGTACAGCCTTTCATGGTATCATCAAAATACATTTCATTCATTACAATATTCACAAGTAATTATACATCTTGAGTTAAAATTTTATATTTATATAATCATTGACAGAGAAGTAAATTACTTAAAAGAATGTTTTTCACAGCTGTCTTAAATTTTTTATGACTAAATTTGTTGACATTATTTGAAGATGATTGTCTAGGTTAATGTCTTGATGTGATATTGATTTAAGACACCTGGTAAGCCTATGAGTGTTAGAATATAGGATATAGTATTTATTGTGCTAAGAGTTTTACAATTTGATTGTCTACTGCACTTTGACCCTGGTCACTCATTCAGTAGACAATCACTACAGTTTATTTACATTTTAAAATTTCTTGTCAATAAATTCTCTTGCTCTTTTTTTTCCAGTTTTTTTTTTTCATGTCCCATTTCCACTTGTTTTTCACTTTTAATTTATTGATTACTTAACCATCCCACATTCACTATAGTTTTCCATTCAAAGTAAGATGCGCCACCTCTTACTTTTCTCTTTCCATTGTCCAAAGCCATTTATTTTTTACTTTACACAAAAACTGTCCATTGCTTCTAGCGTCCTTGCATATTATTTCAATCATAAGTGTATTTCTATCCCCCTTCAACCACTTCTTATTAAAAAATAGTGTTAAGATTCATGTTACTACATGCTCTTGTATTTTATATATACACATGGTAGGGGTAATATCAATGGCTCCTTAAATACTGTCTTACTTTTTGAATGTGTTTTGTTGTTTAAGACCTTCATGTTATGCCATAAGAAAGAAACGAATGGGCGTATCCAAAATACATTGCCTTTAATGCACTAGGGATAATATTCTTGTAAGGATTCAAAATAGCATAGAGTGCTTAGTTTTTTACTAAATTATGTGTGTGAGTTTCTCAAGTTAGATTAGAATCTATCCATACTTCCAAAAATTTTGTGAATTGCACTTTGGCAATTTGTACATTATTAAAAAGAATGTGCATTGAATTTTGCATGCTTTGATGGAATTCTATGCATGCTATTTTTTCAATGTTGAGCTTAGGCTTATTGCTCAGTAGACAATTTTCTATTTGTGTTAATACCTCACTATTTTTTTCCTGCAATTGATTTTTGTCAGTGTCACTGTGTTAAATATTTGTATCATCTACAAATAATGCACTCTGTGTGTGTGCGTGCGTGCGTGCGTGTGTGCAAATAGCCCTACAGTCTTTTTTGTCATCCAGTATTTAAATATTGATTCTGTGAAAGCATGTACAGCATTACTAATGTTTTTCCCTTTATGAAAACCAAACTGATACTTGCTTAATACATTGCTTGCCTTCCAGAATGACATTAGACTGTTGCACATTACTCTTGCAAATATTTTTGCAAACAGAGAGAGGTGGGATATTGTACGATAATTTTGAATACAATCTTTTTCACCCTTTTCAAAAATTGGTTGAACCTTAGCTGGTTTTAATTCTAATTTCCTTCTGGAAATAATCCCATGGTCAGAGTAAAATTTGAGATATCTGTCAACCAGGTTATAGGTAGGGTGCTGATCTTTTTACAATAATATCTGGTATATCATCAGTTACACTAGAGTGTTTGTTTTTAAAAATTTTAATTATAAAATTAATTTTACCTGTGTTACCAGAGTTAAGAATACAGCTTTATCATTTAGCACTTGAGAGAAAGAAGGAGGAAGAGCATTAGCAGTTATTTCTGAGCTTTCAGCAATTTTATTAAAATACTCATTGAATACCTCAACTATTTCTATGGAATTTTCTATTTTTTCCCTGTTTAGCTTATTTTAAGTCATTCTTTAACCTGAGTCTTATTCTTTTCAGTTTCATATTTTACTATTTTGCACATTGCTTTCACTTTAGTTTTTGCCTGTATAATAAACTCTTCATTTGCATTTAATTTTGCTTTGTGTATGACCCAATTTAAAATATTGCTGCAAAATTTATAGTATGATACGGTAATTTGTATCACAAATTACTTAAATGTAATTAATGATAGTAATATGAATATGTATTTTTATGTGACATTGATTTCAGAGGTTTATTAATTGTAATTATTATTGGTAAATAATAATATACGGCTTTACTGAAACTGTCAACAATAACGCAATAATGCAGCGATGGGGTGAGTTGTTTATCATTACCGGGAACCAGGAAGTTACGTAATGTTTCGCGCCTTTTCGGTAGAAGCTTCTGGAATGTTTCCCTAAAAGCAATATGTATTAGTGGTTTTCATTGGATATTCAAATAGACGCTAATGTTGGCGCGTTTTATTAGCCAATAGCAGTTCATTTATAATCTTTAGGCGTATCTTGATGCAGGCCTATAAATAGTGTAGGTTCGAGGTAGCTTGTCCCCCAGTTCAACAGAATTCTCAGTACTCTACACGTCGGTCTCTCAGTTCATTCATTTCGCAAAGTTGCACGCAGCAGAATTACGAGAATTATTATAAAGTATTATACATTTAAAAAATTACATAAAGTTGAAGTATGCGAGTTAAAAGTGATAAATAAGAAGTTATTACAAACAGTTTCAGTTTGGCGAGTATCCAGATTAATATGTAAAAAGTGTTAGTGAACGTGTTCGGCAATAAAAATTATAAAACCAATTTCTTTGTCAGTATAATTTCTGGATAAAGGATTCCTTTCCGATTCACACCCTGCAAGAGTTAAATGTCGACCTAAATAGCTAGCCGGAGAACATTTAAAGTGAATTATTTCAAAACTGATACAAATTGCTACGCCAGAGGGAGCTACGAACCAGACAAAGGAGTGACGTCACAAGATGGCAACGCGTGAAGTAAAGCAGCACAACATATGATCTACAAGTTCTAATAACTTACGCTATAAATATTACGTAAGCAACATTTCCGTCGCAAGTATGTTCAGAGTCTATCATTATCGCTATTTTACACAGATTATACAGCTATCTCTTTTACACGATATTATTATACCCTTTGTTATCCATTTCTGTTTTTTTATCATTTGGGTTTACTAAGCTGTCTTTTTAATAGGAAAGCTATATCAAAATAATACTTAATGGTGGTTAGAAATACTGACTTTTTTGTTAATACCAGTTTTAGATATTACATCCATCCAGGTTTCTTTCTCTGATTGTGATCTGAAATTCCTAAGTTTACATTATCTACACTAAATGGGAGGGAATTACAATGAACTATTATTTGATCTAAACAAGTTTGTGAAAAGGAGGTGATGCGTGTTGCTGTATTAATGGTCCCCATTAAATTATGTGTTAGAAATACCAAAATTTACATTACTATCGCTGGCTAGAGAATTTATATTTAGGACCCCACACTAAAAGAGCTGCCTGTTTTTTCTTACAAGGGCATTTAACAAGATCTCAAACTGTTCAAGGAAAGTTTTTAAGCAGCCGCTTGGGGATCTATAGATGCAAACTGAAAGAGGTATAGCTTACGTATTCTGTATTACGTAAATTATTATATCTTGAAGATCTTATAGTTAGTTCCACGTTGTGGAAGCCAATTTACGAGAGCAAATATGTGTTTACTTCACGCGAAACCATCTTGTGTGACGTCATACGTTGGTTGGTTCATTTGTTCTGTTTGTAGATTCCTCTGGCGTAGCAATTTGTATCAGTTTTAAATGTCCACCGGCTAGCTATCATCTGATCTGGGTAGGCATGTTTTTCTTACAGGTTGTGAAGCGGAAAAGGAATCTTTTATCCAAAAATTACTAGTGAAGAAATGTGTTTTATAATGTTTTATTGTCGAACACGTGCACTAACACTTTCACAGATTTATCTAGATAATCGCCATACTGAAACTGTTTATAATAACTTCTTATCACTTTTAACTCACGTACTTCAACTTTGTATATTTAACTTTAGAATATTTTATAAGATTTCTCGTGTAACTTAACGAAATGAAGGACTGATTGGCGACATGTACTGCACTGAGAATTCCGTTGAACTGCGGAATCGACGTGGAGTGTACGGAGAATTTTGTATAACTGCGGGGCGATCGACTTCGAGCATGGCTATTTATAGGCTTGCCTCAAGATACACCTAAAGATTATAAATGAACTGCTATTGGCTAATAAAACGCGCCAACATTAGCGTCTATTTTACTATCCAATGAAAACCACTAATACATATTACTTTTAGGGAAAATTCTAGAAGCTTTTACCGAAAAGGCGCGAAATATTACGTAACTTCCTGGTTCCCGGTAACGATAAACAACTCATCCCTTGCTGCATTATTGCGTTATTGTTGACAGTTTCAGTAGAGCCGTATATTATTATTTACCAATAATAATTACAATTATTAAACCTCTGAAATCAATGTTACATAAAAATACATATTCATATTACTATCATTATTTACATTAAAGTAATTTGTGATACAAATTACCGTCTCAAAACAACTGTAAATTTGTAATTTGAGGCAACTAAGTCAGCAATGGCATGTTCAAAAGACTTCTCTACATTTAGAAAATACCTTTTCTTGTTTTCTTTGTATTTTAAATATGATGTAAATATACCTACCTTTACCTTTCTCCCTGCTATACCAATCTAAGTATATCACAATTCACTGAACTGGCAAGAAATGAATGCATTATTTTGAGTTTTTCAATGAGCATACATTTCGTTATGTGCAGAATCTTTCAGTTAAGTAATAGTTATTGCACTGTGTATGTCTGTGTGTGTTATGTGTGTTAAGCTCTCGAAAATGTATAATACAGTCGAACCTTGATATCTTGAATCATTAGGGGATGTCAAAATAAATATGACTTGTCGAAAATTCAAGTTAAGAGATTCATAGGAAAAATGTCAAATTTGTGATATAGGTACTGGTTGCAAAATACTGCATGTAGGCTTACAAATTATAGTTTTATAAATTATGTAATAAGATTGGATACTCGTAATGATGACAGCTTTATAACATTATCTAAGTAAGTTAAATTTAACAATATAAAATGCAAATGGGCCTTTATCTATGTTTTCATGACTAGAAGAAATCTGTCATCTTCATCTGCTTCATTTTGTGCATGAGCTTCCTCAACAAAGTTCTGCCACATTTAGTGATGTAAACACAGGATCACGCACTGATGATTGTCCCTGAATAAACATTCTTATAGTTTCTAAGGCTTGCAGTGCCTGATGTGATGTCAGCTGGACTTTTGTCATGTCTTCGTGTCCTTATCAGCGTTTTCTCCATCAGAATCTTCACGGTGCATTACTGCATTAATGATGTCTTCATCTGAGGAGTGTGTCCTGCAAAACTGACATTAGAATCTATCTTTATATACACCTTGAAACCTGGCACTTGAAATACTCCTGGAAGTAGACTTCTCTTTGGGGACTGGTGTAGCTGTGGAAACTTCCTCAGCTTGTCCGTCTGCATACTCATTAGTAGCAAAACCAGCTTTCCTGAAGCAATTCACATCTTCCCAAGATATTTGCAGAATGTGGATAGCATCCAGGAGATTAATATCACTGACGGATTTATTCATTTCAATGTTCTTGATGATCCTTTTTATTGCTCATTTCTGTCATGTTTTAAATTCTTAATTGCACCTGATCCATTGCCTGTAGTTTTGATATGGTACTGGGAGGAAGGTAGACAATTTTCACTGCTTTTAGATTGTGGACAAGGACTTTTGGATGAGTAAGGCAGCTGTCAATAAACAGTAGCACTTTCCTATTTTCCCAATTAAACTTAATGTCAATTTTCTCTATCTAAGATTAAAAAATCTTGTCATCCAAGACATTTTGTTGTTTTTGTACAAAACAGGAAAGATTTGACACCTGAAAAACAACATGGTTTAGCAGATTTACCAATAATTAACAATTTAAGTTTTTCACTTCCTGTTATATTCGCTGCTGCCATTACTGCGATTCCTTCTTTACTGTTTTTTCCACTCTGACACTTCTCACCTTTAAAGGCCAGAATTTTATCTGGCACCTCAAATACAAGGTGGCTAAGGTTTTAATACATATAGTAAATGCATCACTAAATCAAGGAATATTCCCAAATATATTGAAAGGGGTCATTATTAGACCATTATCCAAATAGAAGGGAAGCAATACAGACATAGAAAATTATAGACCAATTACATTATGTTCCACTCTATCAAAAGTAATTGAGGGTATACACTTAAAAAAGTTACAAGCATGTTAAAAGAATTTAACATAATTTCAAAATGGCAATATGGCTTCCAAGATCACAAATCAACAACAAATGCAATTAATAAAGTAAATAGTTTTATAAAAGTGCAGTAAATGATAGAGAAAGGCAATATCTTTAGACCTCACAAAGGCTTTTGACTGTGTAAATATAGATATCCTAATAAACAAATTAGAAAACCATGGTGTGCGAGGGATGGCATAAAAATGGATTACCTCTTATTTAAAAAACAGAGATCAAGGTGTAGAATAAGCTATAAAATACAAATAGCGTGGCAGAAGAAATAAAATCAGATTTTTAGAATTTTAGGCAAGGAGTTCACAAAGTTCAAAATTGGGTCCATTGCTGTTTTTAGTACACATAAATACCTTTTAATTACTCAATAAAAATGAGGGGACAGCAATAGGATATGCAGATTATATGATGACTATAGTTAAAGATAAAACTGAACTGGAGGTGGAAGAAAAAAAGCAAATGCTATACTAACATCATAAAACAATACTTCTCCAGTTTAGTCATAATATTAAATGTTAAAAATCTGCATGGATTAATTTTGAACTTAGAAGCTGTTTTACAAGCTATATTAAATTACAAGTAAATGGAGAAATTATCACTGAAATGGAATGTTCAAATTTTCTAGGAGTAATAATACACAAACACCTAAACTGGAAGCCATACATAATGCATATCATAAAAACATTGAATAAAGGTATCTATATTGTGAGGCACATTAGAAAAACAATGGATGATGAAACAGTAAAACAGATTTACTACACCTTTATATATTCGCACATAAAATACAGAGTAATGCTGGGGGGGGGGGGATATTACAGCATTGGAAATGAAAAAGAATCTTTAAATTTCCAAAAAATAAAGGCAGTTAGAATAATAGGGAATGTGGATAGAAGACATACTTGCAGGAATATTTAAAAGCTTAACTGTCCCATGCATATATATTTATATGAAAGTGTGAAACACGTTTTACAGGAGCAAAATGTATCTAAAAATTGTAATACAATGAAGACTATTACCGCACTAAGCACTAAGAGGTACGTTAAATGATAGGGACTTGGAAAACATGGGAAAAGAACTGTATAACAGATTTCTCCCCCCCCCACAAAAAAATGTAAAATAAAATAAATAAGTAATACTAAAGTTGCTCTAAAAGTAATTAAAAAGTACTTATCTCAAAATGCATATTATAACATGAATGAGTACAACTATAACTTGTAAATAAAAATTTTGTTGTAATCATGTACATATATTAATATTTTGACCAGACCTTTATTGTATACCTTAAAGGATGAATAAAATGACTTATGACTTACTGCTTTTACATAACAGTTGGGGTTACCATAATGAATACATTGCTTCCTGCATAAGAATCAGGGGAGGGCTGGAAATGATGAGCCACATTGATGATTGCAGTTTGTAACTCTGAGACTCTTTCAGAAAAGAACTGTTATTCTACGAGAGAGTATATTAACAGTCTGAAAAAAAGTAAAATAAAATAGAACATGGAACAGTTTATGTTTAAAAGACAGTATGGACTAAGTGAAGCACGCTATTACTAGATATAGCATGCATAGTTGCAGACAAGGGTAATGCTTGTTGCCTTTTTTATAAACTTAGGGGAGACTAAATGGCGAAAAGTGCCAAAAAATGACAATTTTTGTTTTTTATGCAGTCTTATAAGTTGGAAAGTCCTCTTTAATTTTTTTTTATATTTTATCATTGGAGGTACAATGCTTATACGAGGTGGTGCCATGGTAACATGTGTGACTTGCATTCAGGAGGTCCCGGGTTCAAACCCAGGGCTGACCACCCTGACTGAAGGTTTTTTATCAGTTTTCCTTGGTTGCTAGGTGAATGCTGGGTTGTATAAACATGTATAACTTGCATTCAGGAGGTTCCAGGTTAAAATCCTAGGGCTGACCACCCTGACTGAAGGGTTTTTAGCAGCTTTCCTTGGTTGCTAGGTGAATGCTGGGGGATAATTTGATCTGTGAATTTTCCTATCATCCTTTCATCACTACATTTCATTTTCTTCTTCTTCACCACCATAACAGACATTGGGCTCACCACCCATCCTGGATATGCTATGGCCCAGAGTTTACTTGCCTCTCAACAGGCTACTGATCCAAGGCATTGGCTTGTAAGTCCTTGGTGGTGTAAGTCCTACAAAGAGGAGGGTAAGCCATTAAAAAAGAAAGAAGAAGTTACAATGCATTTTAAAAAATGATACTGCATCTGTCATTTTGTACTGTGAATTCTGCACCACTTCACAGAAAAAGAACCCTAACTCCTATACACTTTGGAATAGAGAGGTAAGGTTTAGCGCATCATTTAAGGAAAGTTTTGCTCTACAAATTGGCACTTCTGTTAAGTATGGCAGCTTTTGTGTGCCCAACCCATCTGGTTTCTTTCTCTGACAATATACGTGAGTTTGTTTTCTGCAGTTTTACTTTGAACAGCTTTTATTGTGAATGACATTTTCTGGTGTTATTGACCTGTTTTCCCAAAATTAAATCTTAGGATGATAAAATTAACCTCTTAGTGCTGTTATAGATATACTTTGGTGTTAATAAGATGGTTGGTTATTTTGTTAAACCAAATAATTGCTGATAAATTTTAATCAAAAGATGGTATAATTGAGAAAAAAAAATTCTATCTTCCTTAATAAACAAACTTATTGGATAAAATTAGATCAGTGAACTTTGTCTACAGTCTGTAGAGGCATTCAACACAGACCCATAAACAACTGGTGGCAGTAACAGCTCCAATAATGGTGCAGCCCCTTGTTATAATATCAATATAGAGCATATGAATACATTGTGATATCATGTAAGATACTGATGCAAATATTATACAAATAACATTTTGTATTTTTAAACTAAATATTTCTGGCATTTTTCCTAGACACTGGGCCGGTGGATTAAAATGTAGGAGATTTCCAAGAAAAGTAGTATATACTCACCTTAGGTATAGGTTAAAACAGGCATTAAAGAAGATAAATATAACTAAATAGTTATTAATGCCAAAGAAGGGAAAATAAAACTTCATTACAGTGTTTCATTTTACTATCAGCCTTTGTACATTTACATTGAAAATGTAAATGTATATAGACATGTTGCTAAAGATCCAGCATAAAGTAATAGCCAATAATTATGACATGTCATTTGGCAGCTTTCTGGTACTCTGCAATGTAACGTTAACAGTTGTAAATACACACTGCTAAAAGGAGCAAGAAGTAATTATAAAGAAAGATGCTTTATGTGTAAAACAGTGGATGGTATGTTCAGTTGCATACTAGAGTGTAAAATACTTAAAAGTTGGTTGAATGAAAAGTATAGGATGAAAATTGGAATAATCTGTAAGATGATAGGATTTAACTAGCAGTTAAAATGCTAAGCAATACAAGGGAAGAGAAAATTAACGAGATAGAGGCATTTTAGGAAGAGTAAGTGATAAGAAGATAATGAGCCTAAGAAATGAGAAAGAAATAGGATACAGTTTGGAATGTGGAAGTTCATTTTAGTGGCACTATTTCCATACATTGAAATGGAAGAACTCCAATATGCTGAGTATTAGTGACCAACCAAGCATTTCCATACATATAACCAGGTACGGGAGAGCCAAGTTTTTGTTGTGCTGGATTCCTAAATGTATTGTATATAAGCACTTGTAATTGTATCTCTAATCTGTATCTCAATCATTCAAATACTCTCTACTATTACAGAGAGGAGAATTGCTTCTGTGGCAGTGCAGACACAGCAGGAATATAACTGTTGGAACTCTCAGAGCACTGAACAGACGTGCAATACAGGCAGAAAGACAGCTAATCTCTGAGAGAAGAGATTTGGTCTTCATAAGGTCCAAGTATAGACAACTGTCCAAAGACCTCTACAACCTCAAGGTATGTCCATCCAATGTAATGAAACTGTGTGTGACAATGATTTATGTCACAGAAATTGCCTTAAGGTAAATAATTGGTGAAATTTATAAAAATTACTGTTTATATCATACTGATTTTCTTTTATAACCTTGAATTATGTACAATACAGTATAGTAAATATTCTCTTAACATATGTATACATAGTTGCACTTCTGCTGCTGAATATCCTTGATTAATGTGTCACATTTTCATTATTTCATTGCTTGCACAAGAGAGCTTCAGGCTAATAAAGATCAATGTACGTCTTCCTAAAATAGAAAGCATATCTGCTTTTTAAGTATGACGATGTTCTGGTGTGTTTCACAGTTTCAGCTTCAGAGTCTTTTACTGACTCTCCATAATTCTTCAATGCAGCAATAACAACAAAGCACTTTCTTAGGACTATAACCTTTAAGTCATGTGTACTTTTCTTGTCACTTTTCCATCTTTCTGAGAAAGGCCAGTCAAAGATTAGCACAGAACATGAGGAGTAGGGTAAAGGGTGCATGTGCAGCAACATTCTGAGCACTGCTGAAGATATACATATAGCAAAGTGTCCATCCAAGAGGTTCTAGAAGCAACTGTGGAAGACAAGTGAATGCAACAGTACAACCACATATTATCTTGTTGCTTTGATTTAACAAAAGCAGAGTATACACATAAGGAAATATCTGTCTGAGAGGGACAACTTTGTGCAAAAGAGAAAAATACCTCTTTTTCAATATATAATAGTTATACATTAATTATTTATGTACAATAAATGATATTCATTATATTTAAATGTGGTGGAACTCTAAAATCCAAAATCAGCTAAACCAGTGCTTGTCTCAAACCTTAGGGTAGACACTGTCTACCTTGTCTCCCCTGACGCTACGCCACTAATTATCTATGTTAATTGGAGTGTTAGTATAAAATTAGGAGTTTGTGAGTGAAACTGTTTCCAAATTATGATTCTTCTTAAACAAAGTTTCAAAGATTTCCTAAAAATGCAATTTGGGATGCAGTTTTCAATTTTTTCCCAGGAGGTTTTATATTTAGAGTCAGGATTAAGTGACAAAAGAAATGAACAACAAATAAATGTTACATAGGAAACATTTTGTTCTATATTTTGCTTTATTTTTTGCATAATTATTTAACAAAAGAAAATATGTGCACATATAGGGTTCGTCCAATAAGTATTGGGACTGAAGATTTAAAAATAAATTCATTGAAGATATTGTGTATAGTGAGTTAATATTCTTCAAAATATGACCCTCTTGCATCAATACACTGTTGCAAGCACTTTTTCCGGTCTTTGTACTTCCTCTGGAAGTCAGCAACAGCAAGGCTATTCAGGTACTCTGTCGAAGTCACTTAGACTGCGTCAGTCATCTTGAAATTATGTAGTTTCACGTTCCCTTTGATCCAAGGGAAGAAACAGAAGTCTGGGGAAGGCGTATCTGGACTGTAGGGTGGTTGGTGCAGTATTGTTTGACCAGTGCCTAGCTTACAATTAGCAACATGTGACCAGGCTCATTGTCAAGATGAAGGATTTAGGAATTGGTAACCTCCTTTAGAAATCGATGCACCCTAAGCCATGTTTTCATTGGTTCATGTCAATATCGGACATTCTCTGTGTTTTAGTCTTCATCTTCGACGTCTTCCCGCCATTTTTTGAATTTTTTATGCCACTCAAAAACACATTTTCTGGACATGACTTTGCCCTTGTAATCCTCACGAATCATACCAAAAGTCTCCACAGCAGATTTTTTTCAGTTTAATGCAAAATTTGAAGTCACAGCACTGCTTGATGGTGCACTGCATCTTGACTCTCGATGCACACACTAACCACACTTTCATTTTAGGCACAATCTACACACTCCAAAGGTTCAGAGGCAACTGGGCCAAGTAGCCTAGCTTCTGTGGCACCCCCCCCCCACTATCGATTTGGCCCAAAGAAACCTCACTGCACCTCTTTGTATTGGCTAGAAAAAAAATCAGTCCCGATACTTATTGAACAAACCCGGCATTTGAACTTAACAAATCACTGAAAGAAACATACATATTAGAACAAATATTATATAGTAAGTTTCAATTGGCATGTTTTAGAGAACCAGTAGGCAAAGTTTCATAAAGTGCATAGGGTTGGCAGGCATCTAATAATTTCAAACGGAGAAAAATCAATTAAAACTTGGAGGGCGTAATGTTGAACCGTGGTAAGAATTAAAATTATCAGGTGATGGCCTCAGTTTCATATACGAGGTCTGTTCAAAAAATTGCGGAACTTTGTCCACAACATTTTTCTACGCTTAGCTTTTACTTATTGTGCATGGTCTCCTTCGAAATACTCTCCTCCACAATTGATACACCGCTCTCAACGTCGTTTCCACTTCCGGAAGCAGTCTTGGTGTATCTCTTTCTGGATCGCGTGAAGCGCCGTCTGCGAATTTTCTTTTATCTCGTCTATCGTTGCAAATCTTCATCCTTTCAACGGGGTTTTCAACTTTGGAAATAAAAAAAGTCGACGGGGCCCAGGTATGGAGAGTAGGGAGGATGAGGCAGCACAGTGATATAGCTTTTTGCGCAATAGTCACGCACCAACAGGGATGAATGTGTGGGTGCGTTATCGTAATGCAAGAGCCATGAATTGTCTCGCAACATTTCAGGCCGTTTCCTTCTCACATTTTCTCGCAGGCATCGCAACACGTCCCGATAGTCAGTCTTCGATTGGCACGCACAATTTCGTTGACGTTCCTGACATGAGTGTCGTCGGTAGACGTCGAAGGGCGTCCTGCACGGATTCCGCATCCTGGAGCCGAGGGGTGCACATCGTCTTCAGGAGCTACTTCGGTCTTCTTGGGCAGCGCAGCATCATCGTGGGCGAGGCCAGCGCCATCAGCCGTCGCTTCGTGGGGCACCTCAGCGGCAGCTAGCGGCATCCCCTGCAAGTTGCCTTTCCACCGGCAGCCATCACCATAGCGGCAAGCAGTGGGCACGCACCCTCTTCTAGCTTGCCGCTCGGCCGCGAGAGTGCGAGCCGCCTTCACCTCTCCCACTGGCGGGCAGTGGACTTGCTTCCCCTTCTAGCCCGCCAGAAAAAAGGCCCGTCCGGGCGAATCGTCGAGCGGAGCCGGGCAAGCAGTGGACTTAGCATCCCCTGATAGCTTGTCCCTGGTCTCACGCTAAGGTCCAGCGGTAATCTCTGAGAACAGGTTTCCCATATTTCATACTACTCTCTCACTGTCATCTATTTTTCCAAGACTTGGACGCACTGACTGACGGACCACGAGACAGCGGGTTCGCAAGACCACAGCCAAGGGTCAGGACCTCTGGTCCGGCACCCAGGGCCGATATGGCTCGCACAGGCGCCTCCCTCGCGGAGGTCCGGTCCTCTGCGGACAGCCGAAGGGCAACCGCGCCGACCCTTGACCCCAACGACGGGCAAGTACCAGGACCCAGCTCCTTTTCCTCTCCCATACTGGGAGTCTCATTCAAAGGTAGGTCCAAGGGATCTAAGAGGAAGGCTACGGCCCCTCAAAAGATCACTGCCGGTGTAACACCAGCAATCCCCTCTCACCCCTCCTTCACCCCTCTGCCTGATTCGGAGGAGGAGGAGTCCGACCTCGACGGCTTCACTGTCGTCGAGGGAAGGAAAAGGGCACCCCCGGGTTCCAAACCTAACTCGGGCGCGAGCAAGCAGACGCCACCACAGGTTACAGTACAACCCCCACCCAAAAGGGGGGCCAAGCTACCGCCAATCATAGCGGACTCCTTCAGGGATCATATAGGAGTCATGCGGCGGCTGGCGGCAAAGATAACGGGCGGCTTTGAAGCAAAGCGCAAGCCCTACAAGGTCCATATACAGACCTTCACGCCCGAAGATTTCGAGGCAGCCAAGCAGGTACTGAGGGACCTGCACATTCCCTTCTATTCCTACTCGCCGCAACGCCCACATGTGGAGCGCCGGGTGATCAGGGGCCTAGACTCGGAGTGCCAGCCGGACGACGTCAGGGCAGCGCTCTTAGAGGAGCACAACATTTCGGTCTCGGCTGTGGCACAGCTAAGAAAGAACATCATTACCGAGGAAGGTCCGGTCAAGGTTCCGATGCCTCTCTACCTCGTCGTTGTGGACAAGGTCCCTGGCGAGGAGAACCAGCCCATTGACGCTGTTCGGGTGCTGTTCCACACGGTCGTAAAGGTTGAACGCTTTTACGGCCAAGGTGGACCAGTGCAGTGCCACAGATGCATGGGCTTCCATCACTCCAGCCTGGCGTGTGAGCGCAAGCTTGCATGCCTGCGCTGTGCTGGACCCCATCTTCTGCGGGATTGCGAAAAGGCACCCGAGGAGAAGACATGTGCTAACTGCCGCCAGGACCACGTCAGTGTCTACAAGGGCTGCGTGGCGAGGCAGCGGATCATTGAGAGCCGCCGACAAGGAGCACCGGCACCGGCTACAGTCCGACCGGGAGTTTCCTTTGCGGCCGCTCTCAAGAAGGCCGAGACGACGCTCCAAGGAGCGGGAGGAGCTTTGGCTTCTAAGGAGGGTCCAACAGAGACGCCGATTACCACTGCGGCGACGACGGCGACAACATCGCCCGACGAAGTGCCACAGCAGGAACAGCCAACAGAAAAACGCACAAAGCGTCAGAAGAAGAACAAGAAGAAGAAGAGACAGAACAAAGGTCCTGCACCTAACACCATGCCGGGCCAATCACAGGCCCCGGCTACTGAGCAACCCCAAGCCCCGCCCACAGTGGCGGCACCTAAACCACCAGCGACCGCGGCAGTGCCCAAGATACCGGCCGCTGCCGTGCCAGATACGCCGGCGCTCCCGGCAACAACACCGGCCTCCATGGCAGGTTTTGGGGACACCATCTCCCAAACAGATTTGGAAGAATTCCGGGCCCTATCCCTGTGGTTTGGTGACCTCATCAAAAAGGCCCTACCTGCGCTACGACACTGCAAGCTGCAACTCGCCAACCCGCAGTTAAGCCCCATTCAAAAGCACCAAGTCATGCTCGAAACGCTGGAGCATTTGTTCCCTAATTCCGCTTCTTAATGGCCGCCAGACTCGTCCGGAGGCCATTACGAGCTGCGTTCTGGAACGCAAACGGATTAAGGGGGCATTATCCCAGCGTACTTGAGTTTGTCAACTCCTACGGAATTGATATTCTAATGGTCTGTGAAACACACTTGATTGCTGGTACTAACTTTTCGCTGCCAAGTTACGTCACCCATCGGCAAGATCGGGTCGGCCGACCGGGGGGCGGTACAGCTATATTCATAAAAAATCATATCACGCATACACCCTTCCCTCTCCCTCCACTACAGCATGTGGAAGCCTGTGCCATTCGGCTTGCCATTGGCGGGCTAGACACTTTGCTGATAGCGGTTTATGATCCCCCAGACCATCGCTTCTATGAAGCAGATTACCGGACCCTACTCAACCTACACCCAGTGGTATGCATTGCAGGAGACCTCAACGCGAAGCACGGGCTCTGGCACAGCCGCACGGCTAACCAGAAAGGCCGCGGACTCTACCGCCTCATCAGCGGAGACCCAAGCCTAATCGCGCACGGACCGAGAGGGCCTACGTTTTATCCGGCCCGCGGCAGGCCGGATATTCTTGACATCATGCTCACCAAAAACGTTCCATTCCATCTAGAGCTCTCGGCGGTAAACGAGCTGGATTCCGACCATGACCCTGTCCTGGTGGATTCCAACGTTTCAATGCCAGCTCTGGTCAGCCCAGACTGGATAAACGAGGTCGACTGGGACGCAGCCGTCCAAGAATTGAACCGGTCTGTCAACCCGCGGCCACGTATCGACTCCATCGATGCGCTGGAAGCGGCGGCGGCAGACTTCTCCCAACAGATCCTGACTGCGGTACGTGCACACACTCACCGCATCCCGTCTGACATACCCAACCCGAGAACCATACCTAATGAACTCCGGCAGCTGCTAAAAGCCAAGGCAACTGTACGGAAGCTATGGCAGCGTTTCCGCCATCCCAGGATAGGGGCAGTATACCAGCGGTTCAAAACCCTGGCAAGGCGACTGCTCCGTGTGCACAGAAAGGAGGCCTGGGAAAGAACAATGGAGACTGTAAACCTACAGGAAAAGAAACCATGGCGGATAATCAAATCCTTGAGGAAGGATAAGACGCAGTACCAGCATCCCCTGCACGGCACTCGCGGGAGACTCGCTTTCGAGCCCCGCGAGAAAGCCACAGTGTTTGCAGACCATTTAGAACTCCAATTCGAACCGCGGGAGGACCCCCAGGACGAAGACTTTACTGAGCTCGTGGAAGCGACTGTGGACTACCTCTATGAGGAACCACAACCGCGCCACGAGGAGGTCCATCTTCCCATAGTCACCCCTAAACAGGTGGCTTCCGAAATCCGAAAACTCAATCCGAATAAATCCCCTGGACATGACGGCGTCACGGCGCCCATGCTCCAGCACCTACCCAAGAAGGCCGTCATCCATTTGACGCGGATTTTCAATGCATGCCTTCACCTCCGTCACTTTCCGACTAGTTGGAAAGAGGCGCGGGTGGTATGCATTTTAAAGCCCGGCAAGGATCCGGTCTTTCCATGCAGTTACCGCTCCATCAGCTTGCTCCCAACCGTCTCAAAAGTCTTTGAGCGGTTGCTCCTAGCCCGCCTCACACCTCTATTTGAGGAAAGGCAACTCCTACCGGACCATCAGTTTGGTTTTCGCCATGGGCACTCCACCACCCTGCAGCTGCTGCGACTGGCCGAGAAGGCCTCCCTGGGCTTCCAGGAGAACTTCAAGACCATAGCAGTGCTGCTGGACGTAGAGAAGGCCTTTGCCACGACGTGGCACCAAGGCCTTTTATACAAACTCAAGGAGTTAGACGTCCCTCCCGCCTATCTTGCCCTGATAAGCAGTTTCCTTCGGGATCGCACATTCAGGGTGAGAGTGGAGGGGAAGGTTTCCTCAGTCCGACCCATAGCCGCTGGAGTCCCGGAAGGCAGTGTACTGTCCCCGCTTCTCTTCGCGGCCTACATGTCGGACTTCCCCACGGAACCCAGGACTGTTACGTGCCAATATGCCGACGATGTCCTCATAATGGCACAGAACAAGAATGCCCGATTCTGTTTCCCTCCACTACAGCGACAGCTCCGAGCCATTGGCAGGTGGAGCGAAAAGTGGAGGATGGCCATTAGCCCGGGGAAGAGCTCTGCGCTTCTCCTGGCGAAGGTCCGTCGGTGGCGGCCCGAGCGGCCTCTGAGGTTGCGGCGGAGAATCCCCTGGGTTACCTCAGCCAAATACCTCGGAGTCACGCTCGACCGCGGTCTCACTTTCGCGCCACATGTCAGGGCAAAGGTCGGCCTCGGCCACTCCGCGCTGAGGCAGCTGTACCCTGTATTCCGCTCCACAATGCCCATACGCCTCAAACTACGCCTATATCAGGCGATTATCCCGCCCCTGATTCTTTACGGCTGCGAGGTCTGGGGATCGGCGGCAGCGACCACCATCCGCAGACTGCAAACCGTCCAGAACAGGGCGCTTCGGATGATCTATGATACTGGGCGTAGATTCCCATCACATATCCTACATACCCATTCCGGTCTCCCATACATCGTGGACGTGGTGCGGGAGAGAACCCGCACCATGTACACGAAACTCGCCTACCATACCAACCAGCTGGTTAACTCTTTGGGCCGCTATGACCATAAGGCGCCGCGGCGGAGGAAGAGCTACCGGTTGCCGAAAGACGGCTTGGGCCCCCGAGGCTGAGGTCTGCCAATCCCTCACTCACAAACTTCCCCAAGTTAAGCAGCATTGGGCCCGGTCGCTAGCTGGATGAGTGACCATTTAGCAACGACCCGCCCTGCCGCCAACTTGAGTACCCCCATCCCATTACCTACATTCCCATTATGCTTTGCTGCCATGCCGGCCTGCTTAACTTGACGACCACACAAGCGGTCGCCCAAGTTAAGCAGCATTGGGCTTGGTCACCACGTGGTCGCTAGTCCGCCCATGAGGGGACACTGAGACCCAGCCAATGGTAGCGCAGCAAGCTAAACTCCGCCCAAGACAGACAAAAATCAAAAGCTTGTGCACATTCTTTTTTATCCTTCTATATCGCACAGGTAAAGCCGCATAGGCGGCTAGGTACTGTGGCGATTATATTCCGCCCAGGTGAACCTGGGCGACCTGTTCTCGATTGCTGGATTGCTGGGCGTCCTGAACGAGGATCATCTTTAACTTCCATCCGACCATTTTTAAACCACTGCGTGAACCATTCGTAACACCGACTACCCTTAAGCACTCATCACCGTAGGCTTCCTGCATCATTTGGTGTGTCTCTGTAAAGGTTTTCTTGAGTTTCACGCCAAATCTAATGCAGAGGCGTTGCTCCTCTAACTCTGCCATCTCGAAATTCGCAAACTGTGCGACACAACGTTCTACTCAATACAGCACTGAACAATAACTAACAGACATAGAATAATGAAACTTCTGGCAGTGCATATTAAACACAGGCGTGTGCAGGAATGCCAACCGCATTTCGCTCCAACACTCCATATGCGCGAAATTACGAATGTTCCGGAATTTTTTGAACAGATCTCGTATAATGAAGATAGTTGTATTAAAATATTCCTAAAGAACCATAATAAATGGTAGATAAAGAAGCTAATTTTTTTGAACATTTATTGCCAGATTTCACTGATTAATTGCCTTAATTCAAAAAAGTATCACATAATATTTTGAAGTGTTTTCTTCTAGGCAAGCATTTATCTGCTTGTAGTTTGGAGGATATATTAAAGGGACAGGAATATTTAATCAAAACATTAGTGATAGGAGATAATATAACAAACTCTTAGGTTTAAGGGTTAAGGGCAATTACAACGCAAGTCCATCACTATGGTAGTCAAGTCGTCATGTTGGAGGATATAGGTGTGAATCATTTGGATAAGTGCATACATAAACTTTTCTCTAAAGCTTTCTCATGTAACTTCAAGGCAAAAATAACTACAGGTTCATTTGCACTTTTATTTCATTCATTACACTTACCAACTCAACAGATTTTGGGAGTAGCACTTGAGTAGTCCAGTTGCAAAACTCATTTATCTGAAAACAAAAAATTGACATTTGTCATAATGAGTTCTATGAAAGCTTGAATATTTCATGACCTCGTAAACCAGAGAAGAAATATATTTTGCAAAAATGTAAATTGACTGAATAGTTTATTATGGCAGATTACATGAAATGGCATCAAAATCTCAGTGTTATAAAAAAGATGTAACATAACAAGGTTTGCAATTGTTGCTACATTAAAGGCTAAAAGAATAGGGCAGGCTGTTTCTGAGATGCAACTGCAGGAGAGTTATGCTTTTGTAGCTATAGTCACATTCCCAGCATGTAAGCCCATAGAGGAAATTCAACAAGCAATGATGCAGTATGCAGAGCATAAGATTTAAGCATTTCTGCAAGGTCACATTTCCTCACCTCTCCTTGTTCTTTTCACAGAGTTTTGCAGTTGAAAACGCAAATATATCAAGGTTTTTGTATTGCATTTATTGTAACATGTTTATTGTTATGTTCCCATAGATAAGGTTGGCACGCCATAGTTCTCAGTTGAGATTTGCAGCCCAGCTCCGCTATCAAACACACTGCCGCTATCGCTTGCAGCTTGGCCATGTTCATAGACTACTTAATGCTCGAAAGAACAGAGTTCGTCGCCTTCAGCAAGTGCTTGTAAGGGTCCGAGATCTCTGCCACTCCATTGATTCTGGCTACCAGGTACAGACATGTGTGATAATGTAACTAGTGAAACTGTAAAACAGTTGCTTTTAGATTAATGTACTTTAAATTTAATATGTTTTCTGCTACAACCATAGTGCACATCAATTTATAGACTTAATCTTAAATTCAGATGACTTTTATTCTAGCTGTATGTTTTAGCACTCTTTTTTAATCAATTACATTTATGGGAAAGAAGAATATTAAAGCCTATGGGAAAATGCATATTATAGTTTTTATAGCTATCTGGTGATTGGATTTAAACAAATATATCATAATACTTGCAGTTTTGTGACCCCCTTTCTCCCTCCATTGCTGTGTCTTGTAAGTAGTTGGGCTATATGGTGTAACTATACTAAGAGATTGGAAACTTCTTGAACAATGAGCAAATGAAAAACAAAACAAAACAACAACGAAAGGGAGAAGGAGTAAAATATTTTTATCCTTTCCAGGAGCAACACTGATATACTAAAGCTGATATACCCACCCTGAACTATGGCAAGTAATGGATAGTTTCTTAAAGAGGTGTCAAAAATGTATGGACAATGGTGGTGGCCATTTTCAACACCTTCTTTCATAATGTTGATAATTAAAGCCTTTAAACACAGTTAAGGAAATTGTTGTATGGTTGCATTACTGCTACTCCATGATGCCGCAGATTGCAATATGCACTGCCATTGCAAACTGGAAAAACACTGTGCAGCTAGTTTATAGTTCATTGGGTCTCCCTGTATAATACAAGAAAATTAACAACTTTACATTGCACAAGATAGTACACAATTACTGCAATAAAAAATATATACATGCAAATTCACATACACACATATATATAATTGTTCCTGGTACATATTATTTTTATATATATAAATAAAAATAATATGTACCAGAAACAATTTCAGTATATAATATAAGTACAATGCAAACATTTATTAATGAGGGACCTTGAAATGATCATTTAAATGTATTACCTTATGGGGACTTCCTGTACATGCCAATACTTACGTATTGCGATGCAGCTATGGTTCGAGGTATCAATTGGATGGCACCGACAGGCCATCTGTTTGAAGACATACGGTGAGACAATGGTAGCGCTCTTGCCCAGCATAAACACCAGAAGTGGTATTGAGAGATTACCAGAATCTTCTGGAAATTTCCCTTTTCATCCCCTTCTGAACATTCTAGAACTCTGGAAATTTCCATTGGCTATATTATTATAAGTGAGCATGCTCGTGAGTCAGCCAATTAGTAAGTGAGTTGGTGAGAACCTTTCTGATGTGACATCAAGGGCGATTCTAGAATGCATTTGTGATGACAGTTGTGACATACAATGAGTCCTGCTAGTGCAAGAGATTAGAGAGTCTTGTGTTTAACTCCCTAGCGAGTGAACCATCCGAAGAAGAGGCTGTTTTGCACGTATTTCATTGTTGCCATATCTTGACTGATGGTGGTTTGTTGGTAATAAATGTGCATCAAAAGCCTTTTTTCTGTGATGTAATTTCAATATCTAAATTTGTTGGTATAATTTTCTAATACTTTTTAATGTTAAATAAATGAAATGTATAGATCTTCCTATATTGTAGAGTATAAATATAAAACATGGTTTATTAATATGTAGTACTATTCAAAATATGACAATTAAAATTAAAGTTCTTGAAGAAACATTTTGACATTTTAAATCAAATAATATTTTAACAAACTTAAAAAATTAAAAAATTTATACACATTTTGTTGTTTTAAAAAGTTGAAAAGGTAGAGTCAGACTGAAAATTCAATGCCATAGCCAGGATTTAAACTACGGATGTTCAGTTTTCCATGTTGTTGTGTTGAAGTTTAAAATAAACAACATTTGTTCATGTTTCCACAGCAGAGCCTTTTTATTGAGGTTTGCTAAGTACAAAAGATGCTGAGCTGTTAGCTAGCTATGGTACAAAAACAGCATACCAACTGTATAAACAAATAAACAAGTGAGACACTTGTCCCACATGAACAAAAACAAAATACTTAAACATCTTATTTGAAATACTTCAATACTTTCCCTTGTCAAATAAGAATCCTTTAAGATAGCCCTACATGATTACAAAAACTTAACAGTTTTAGCTTGAACAATGGCTTAGTCATCATATAAGCAATGTGATGCTCTGCACTGATTTGTTGATCTTCCTGTTACTTGAAAGCCCCCAAAATCTGCATCACTATAGCAATCAAAAACCCCTGGTTTGTATTGATACTTGAATATGATGACCTTAGTAACTGAACCTCCTATATACCAAAACATTTGTTTCGCTTTAATCCAGTCATTTCTCATGGAATTTTCCAGAATTTGGGACAAAACACCTACACTGCATGCTAAGTCGGTCATGTGCCTAACATTAAATACATTAATCACCAACAGTTTGAATATAGGGTGTAGACTGATCATTTTCTTTGTCTTCATTTCTCACAGTCACATCTTGTTTTAGCATGGGAGTTGACACTGGTCTGCAGCTTTCCATTCCATTTCTTTGCATATACTTCCTGGCTTATTTGGATGCTCTCATCATCAAGATGCTGAATCTCAATACCAATGCTGGCTTGGCTGTGACCTTGAATCTTGTTTGCAGCTGTCTGATCAATGTTTCAGAATCCTTTTGGTTATTTGACGCTACTAGCCCAACTTCCATGTATAAACATACAATTATCTTGTCATCTGATTTCTTATGAATAAGCATGGATCTGTATCACTTGTCTTAAATTCTAATTTTGACAAGAATTCACCAAACATTTCATTCCAGCAACGTGAAACCTGTTTAGTCCATAAAGATTTCATTTCAGCTTGCACACTCTCTGGGAACCATCACTGTATCCTTTAGGTTGCATATAAATGGGTTCTTTAAGTTTTCTATATAAAAATGCTCAGTGGACATCAAACTAGAATGAGATGCAATTTATCATTTGCTGCAATACTAAGAACTGACCGAACAGTGGCCAGTTTTGTCACAGGGCTAAATGTCTGATTGTAATCGATTCCAAATCACTGTGAAAATCCTTTTACAACAAGTCTGGCTTTACATTTGTCAATGGAGTCATCAGGATTTGTCTTCTTTTTGTATGCTGACTTGCAAGGAATGGCTCTAGCTCCTGTAGGTAATTCTTCTATAGTCCACGTCGCATTTAATGACTTCATCTGTAAAAACCTGTCATGTAATCTTCAAAATGTTTAGGCAAACTCAGATAAGTTCTGTCTCTCAGCTGTCATTTGGTACATTTGGTTCTTCCTTGGAGAATTCATCATCATCATCATCATCATCATCATCATCATCATAATCTTCTTCTTCTTCTTCAGATCAATTTCTGCTTTCCCTCTTCCTGCAGATCTTCCACTTGGTTTTCTTTCTGTTTTCCAATGGAATCTTGAGGTTCTCTTCTGAAGGATTCTGTATAATAAACTGAAGCCTTCCTTCACAGTTCATAACTCTTTCATTGAATATAACATAGCGTGAGCAGATAACAGTATTTGTTTCTTTGGTTCAAATGCAATATCTCTCATCTCCATCATATTGAACTAGATAACCTTTTAAAGCCTTACTGTCCATTTTTCTCCTCTTCTGTTTAGGAATGTGGGATTAAGCAACAGATCCAATGATCCTCATGTGCTTGATTCTGCACTCCTAAGCACTCACTTTCTTCACTGAAGACTCCTTGTTCTGTTGAGTATGTAGACTGATATGTGAACTAGTGCAGCAGCCCACATTGAGGATGGAAACTCTGTTTCGGAATTGAATTCTTCAAGATGCGTGCCATTTCTACTATTCTCCTATTTTCTCTTTCACTTCAGCCAGATTGTTCTGGGGTGTATGGTGCTGTCAGTCTCTAAATTATCCATTCTTTTGCAGCAGTGCTCTAACACTCCCATTATCAAATTCTCCTCCATTATCACTCAGAATTTCCCTGACTGTATGTCCCAAAGTTTTTGCATATGCCAAGAAATTTTGTAGGGCCTGAAGAACTTCAGATTTATGTTGAAGGAAAAATACATAGCAGAACTTCATAAAATGATCTTTAAAGAATAATAACATTTTCTATAAGACATGGTTTGTACACATCTCTTGAAGTGAGCTCTCCAGGTTTGGTACACCCAGTTCTGGAGCCAAAGCTCAATTTGTGTCATTTTCCAAATATACATGGTTCACATGTCTGGTCATTATTGTTTACTTTCATGTTCATTTGATGGCTTAGTACAGATTTTACATGTCTCTTGTCTTGTGACTGAAGTGCTCATGATGTAGCTGAAAGTGAGGATTCTGATGTAACTATATTCACATCTGCTGGTTCCTCTGGAGTTAAAACTCTCACAGCTGCCTTGTGAAGCCCTTTTCATCTAATTCGTAAGTCTTGAAGGATGCAGACTCTATTGATTTTCAACCAGCACTTAGTTACAGTTGACTTAAAGCGGTTTTTAGAAAGTCTGTTTTGGGCAGACCATTGATCATTCACAAATATGACTGTTTTAAGAGTTCCTTCCATAGCACTGGAATAAGCCTTCCATTTGCTACTGTGATGTCATGTGGAGTCTTAAAACTTTTAAACTTGATAAAGTTTTTACTGTCTTTAGTAACGTGCCTTGAAACTCCATTATCAACATACCAGTCATCTATACCTATTTCACTATAAGCTGAAAGGAGAAGTAAACAAAGCCATGTGACAAGACAGCACCTCATTGGCTGGTGGGCAAACTACAACCTTTTCTGCTTAGCATGTCCTCTCTTTCTCTACAAAAAACAGTTCAGTTCAGATCGTAACATTTCTTGGTTATTCTCGTGCGGAGATATTTAAAAACCTCATTATTGTAACAGTTAAATTTATGGAACTAAATGTATTTGTTCAGATTCACCTATAACTAAATGAACCATTACAGCAGAGGGTTTAAGAGGCTATGCACAGGCGCTGAAATTTGTCTCTGGTTTCCGCCTTAAGAATCCTCTGCCACTGTGGAAAACATAAACGCGAGAAATAGAAAGAAGACAATTGTGTTGAATACTTTTAATCGACAATGAATATTGTTGGCCATTGTTTAGCAATAATTGAACTTCTTTGTTAGTGATACAGAATTTTTGCTTGGATAGCTTGGGTCACGTTTGTTAACTGTTGTGTTTTAACCTATAGTGCTAATCATTTTCTTAACTTGTTGACTCATAAAAGCTTAAAGCAAAGGTGGTGTACTGATATTAGTCATTAAATGAATGATTTCTAAAGCCTGAAGTTAAGAACAGTTTAATCCAGTACCTTTAATCACAAATGCCGAACTGTTCAGGTACAACTTTTATTTCTCTACCCTTAGTATTATGTGTTAGTAATTTAGGATGTAAGGCAAAATTTAGGAATAAGACATACAATGTTTAAAAGCTAATGATCCCCAAGCTGCACAATGTACTGTATTCACATTCTGTATGAAGCAATTTCCTCTCACGGGTTTTAGTTTCTGTCATCCTCCACGTGGTGCTGCCATGTGCTCGGCAGAGTGTTACATTTAAGTTTTGTTTACTTCTTCTTTCAGCTTATAGTGAAAAAGTTTAGCTATCTTTTGCTGAATATATTGAACCATCAAAACAGAAGAGTTCCGCATTTGTGACTGAAGAGGAACAATTTCTGTATGGCAGATCCTTTCCCAAGTTAGAAGCAGTTTTGGTGGTCTGCCATCTGCAATCATTTTTGACATATCTTAACCCAATGTCCCCTGGAACCACAGTAGTTGCACTTTCCACTCTTCTTGAAATTCTGATGTTTGCTTGGTTTTCTTGTTTTCACTGTAAGTGCTTCCTGTTCTACTTACTTGTCCTTCTCGTGACTCTTCGTGTCCCTTTGATGAGCACATAATTGTATTGTAAGTTCATCAACTGATTGCTTAGCTTCACTCAGAAGTAGCCAACTTTACTTAAATAAGCAATATTCAACTGACAGTCCATCTAGAATCTTGCAGTTGAGTAGCATATCTGGAAGCCTAGCATAATTTTTCTTATGAAGACCCTTATTCAACTCATTTCACAAATTTTTCAGCCTAGACAGATAAATTGCCAATGTGTTAAAGTGTAAAAATAAACAACATTCATTCATGCTTTTACAGCAGAGCCTTTTTATTGAGGTTTGCTAAATACAAAAGATGCTGAGCAACAGTTTGTTTTTACATGTCTTCTCTGTTAGCTAGCTATGGTACAAAAACAGTATACCAACTGTATAAACAAATGAAGAAAAATGCCCTGCACGAACAAAAACAAAATACTCATCTTATTTGGCATACTTCAATGTATTACTCTACTGCTGAGCTACCATGGCAACATGCTGGCACAACACTATATTCTCCAACTGGTTCACATTTTTTTCCCGATAAACCACAAGACATTCTCAAATTCATTTTGAGATAACATACCCCAATGGTGATTTACAATCTCGTAAGCACTTTAAGTCCCAGGCTTTATAGTTAACCACTATTAGGTCAATCAATGATATTTAATTGTTCTTCCAAGCAAGCCATATGTAAACTAAAGTTGCAATGGCAGCTTAGAGGTAGAGCAACAGTATGGAAAGCTGCAGACCCATGGTTCAAATCTTGCTATGGAATTGAACTTTTCAGTCTGATTCTACCTTTCCAACTTTAGCCTGCACACAGCTTGTGTAGATGAACAATGAATTATTTTTAGAAAAGCTTATTCTTATTTTTTATTATTATTCAACATAAAGACTTGCAGAAATACTTTTATTACACATTTTGTTGAGAATATAATGGTCAACTAAGGCTGAAGTAATACTCATATCTTTAAAAAGTGAGTCGTTATGTGATGGCTTTGAAACTCTGCTCTCTCGATGACCACAAGAAAAAAATCTATAGTGACTTAGCAGTAGAAAGGGGTATGAATGAATTAATTAGCCTACTAGATCCCATTAAGGGCAATATCCTCCTAATAAATTTTGAGCTCAAGGAAAATTCAAGTGGTAAGCTAATTCACATGAATTGTAAATTCTGGCTAACTTGCTTAATTCCTAAGTGTGGATGTTAATTCTACAAAATCTTAATCTACACCTGTTTCAGTTTATTAAAACAGTTCTTTCAGGATTGGCACATCTAGTTCATTTGTTTGAGTACTAATTGTTCATTGCTATACTGTATACATTAATTGCATTCCTTCCTTTCACCCCAACTCCTTGCTATTGGATGTGTTGGCCCATCTTGTGGCTGGTCCTGATGTGAGGATCCCACATTGTTGTGATTTGTACCCATCTGCTGCTTTGCAGTCATGTGAGGTGTTCTCTCCATTTCCACTTCAGGGTTGTTGCTCATTAAGTGTTTGAAAATTCAAACCAATAACAAACAGTATCTCAGAAATGGTTACTGCCATAAAACCTTTATTTAGCATAATTATTTACTTTAACAGGATCTAATTTTGTGTGTAACAAGCTTTTATCCATCTCTTATGATCTATCAATTATACAAAATTCATCATCACAGGCAGAAAGTTCAAGACATACATTTTATTTGTTATGCAAATATCCTAAATGTGTGGTGTTTTATAATCAAATTTTTTAGAACTATTTTTGAGAAAATGAAAATAATGAAAATTTTCCAAAGAGTAGTTTGGGGTGGGGGAATTTTTTTGAAAATCTTTTTGTCACACCCTTGAAACTGAACTTAAATACTAAGCTTGGTGTTTATTCAAGATTTCGTTTTTGAGGTATGCTCTTCACAGAAACACATCTGAAGTTTTGTTTTGGAGTTATGCTGTTCACAGATGCATAAATGGATGGACCTTTTTCTATAAATGCTTTATACATGCTTTAGAATTTGCATTACTGGTGAAATCTCTACATAGAATTTTTGGATGGAATACAGTATTTTCTCCACTAACTATAGTTAAGCTGTAGATAAAGTGAAAAGAATGTACGTGAAAATTGAAATACCTACATAGGTAGGACTTATTAGATTAGAAAAATTCATAGAAAAAAATAACCTTCTAAGGAAAGCTCAACATGCTTTTAAGAAAAACTTCTCAACTATTACTGCAATATCAGAATTTATAGCAGATGTGGTCAACAAATTGGATTTTAATAATAAAGTTGCAGATATATTTCTAACCTTCCAAAGGTGTTTGACTATGTAGACCATGATAAATTACTCAAGAAATTGCAGTACTATGGGATTAGAGGCATAGCAAATCAATTGATATCCACTTTTCTGAAAGGCAGGATCCAAAAAAACAGAAATTTATTTTGAATCTAATAAATCTAGGGAAAACATCAATCAGACATTGGAAAAGTGAGACATGGGATACCACAGGGTTCTGTGCTAGGTCCACTACCGTTTTTATTGTACATTAATGAGGTGCCAAACATGCAAAATTTTAAATGCTTATCATATGCTGACAATACCACTGTTATATGTTGGGAAAATAGCATCATTGGACTTGAACAGCAAGTTAAAGAAAATGCAAATTGCATAATGAAATATTTTGAAATGCTTAATCTAAATTGTAACATACACAAAACTAAAATAATGAGTTTCAATGTAGCTTACCGACAAACTAGAAATCTAGTCGCTCAGATAGGCAGTGAAATTGTAAATGAAAGTAGTAAGAATATGTTTCTAGGATTAAGCATCGATGAACATCTAAACTGGAAGAGCCATATTGAACATGTGTGCAAAAAGGTCAGTAAGGGGATATACCTTTTAAGACACTTCTCTAGATTTCATAACTTAGGCCTAATGAATAAAATATATTTTGGGGTGATATTTTCCACATCTCATATTTGGGATTGAGCTGTGGGGGTCAGCAGCCAAGGTACACATGGAAAGAGTATTGAATCCGCAAAAAAAATGTATCAGAATAATGTATAATATAGATTCCAAACATTCATATATAAACTATTTAAATCAAATTCCATATTCACAATTGTATCACTTTATGTGTATAGGGCAGTGTTACTTACAATCAATTCAAATGTGATAAAAAAGAAATCTGATATTCACAAGCATAACACAAGGTGCAAAAATGATATATATGGACAAGGCTATACCAAAACGTTTCTGGAAAAGGACCCAATAGTAAATGGTTCCAGACTATTTAACTTGTTACCTGAGGACATAAAAACAGCAAAGGGAAACTCCTTTAAAATAAACTTTAAGAATTTTTTAGTTGAAAAGCCACTGTATAAATTAGAGGAATTAAGAGCTATTTAGTAACTTACCTGTTGCAATAAGTAATTGTAAATATAGCATTAAGTTATCACTTTGTAAATATAAAACATTTGTAATTGACTATGCTAAAAACTTGTGTATCGAATAAACTAGCAGCAACAACAACAACAACAATAATAATAATAATAATAATAATTATTATTATTATTATTATTATTATTATTATTATTATTTTAAAAAATCTGATGTGTTACACTCACATGACTTTTTCTACTCTTGTACAAACTATTTTTACAAATGCTTATTCTCCATATGCTTCATGTTAATCGAGATATCGACATGTTAATCTTATTGCTAATTTTCTTGTAGATGCAAAGGGAATTGGTAGGCTTTAAGCGATAGTCAAATATTTTAAGAGCTGGTTGCTATGTGGAGTATTCTGTTCTCTTTGCATTACCAGGACACACAAAAAAAAAATATATATATATATATATATATAAAACGAATTCCCATTTGAGAAAAAGTATAAGTATTGGAAAATTTAAGGAAATAACAAGCAATATCTCGAAAATGGTTCACTCAACAAAAAAAAAAAAAAAAAATGTATATGACATAAATTGTGTATTTTAATGCGATCTACATTTTTTGTGTAGTAAAATTTTGTCTATCTCTTATGGTTTACCAGTTATGCAAAAGTCATTCACAATGAAGAATACTTTTGGAGACATACCCAGAAAATTCGAGATATACAATTCATTTGCCTTAAAAATGTCTTAAACTTATGGTATTTTATTCAAAATCATTAGAGCCATTTTTGAGAAAATTAAAATTTTCGAAAAATGTTTCATGTAAAGGGTGATCTGGGGTGGGGGAATTTTCTTGAAAACCTTACATATATTTCCGATGAAATCTCGGTATCAAATTTTTGGGTGGAATACAATACTTCCCCTAATTACTACACATAGTAGAGAAAGTAGTAGTAGTAGTAGTAGTAGTAATAATAATAATAATAATAATAATAATAATTGTTGTTGTTGTTATTATTACAGGGAAGCCTTACTTCCTTTGAGAAAATTAATACTTATATTTTCCAAATGTGCTGATAAGTAAATCCACAAAATGTTGAAGTTTTAAAGTAAGCCCAGCCTTACTCATATCTCCTCATTTTTAGTGTAACAATTTTGCTAAAAGCCATCTAGCATTTCATTCTTTAAAATAATATAACACATTTTTATAATTTGTCCTTGCTGCAAGTTATATGGAAAAGTTTGATTTTATGAATATGTTGCAACTAAGCTTTATATCACATTATTTTAAATTTGTATTTGTTATAGGCATTGCTGTGTGAGATGTGGAAGCAGATAGATATGACTGCTCAGTTGGCAGCACAGAATAGCAAATTACCAGCTCCACCAATTTCTGCCGAAATGTCTAAGAACCTTGGTGATCACTTGCAGCACATGTTAAAAACTATTCGATGGATCCAAATGGCGTTATCATCCACCAGGGAGCAGTACTCTGATGGTTTGGGCACAGTTTTTATATCATCTAATCTTAGCATACCTGGAGAAAGTGCAATACAACCATATTAGAACATTTACACAAAAGCTACACATTGTTGATATCTAATGATGATCAGTACAGGGATGCCATCCTGCAGAATGTAGTGTCTGGGATTCATATTGAAAAAATCTAATCAGGGAATGAAGTTAAGATTGATGATGATATGGGATTTTTAAGAGATTTATAGTTTTAAATCTTTGTTTACACAGAATAACAGAAAACCAAAATGAAACTCTTCTCGTAGAAAAAAAAGAAGAGGAAGAAAAGAGAATAGTAATACCCAATTATAAATTCACAGCACACTGCTCTCAGTCAACTGTTTGTTCTTTTTAACCAACTCTTACTAGATTTACTCTCCCATAATCAGCCATCATACTGGTCATTACATGGTTTCACATACTCTGCACAGCTTGTAGTTTGTCTAGGGCCCTCAGATTTACCCTCACGACGCACATAACATCTTGGGATTTTACATTAGTTACACAGTAAGGTCCAAGAAACCTTTTTTCTTTTTTACTTTGAGTCCTGGTCCTCATAGGGTACAACTATGGGTTGCAACTAGATCTCCCAGTTGGTACTGTCTAGCAGAGCTGGTTGATGCCGATTGAAATACTTCATTTCTTGCTGAACCTTGAGAATTTGCTGTTTTGTACCCTTTCTCAGATTTTTCTCTTTTTTCTTAAAATTCTTCAACAAGTTCTTCATGTATGAGGTCAGCGATCCCTAAGTTGGTCTGTCTCATTCTGACTCCTGTTAGTAGTTTAAATGCTGTCTTTCCAATACTATGATGGTAATGAAGTTCATGGCCTGTTGCTCCACCTCGACATGCTTGTACCATCTTGTTGTATCTATTGCAAGATCTGAAGGAATTACAGAGTTGATTCTCTCTAACTGACCATTTGCTCCAGGCAGTCCAGTAGTAATGAGCAAGTGTTTGCTTCTTTCAGTTTTGCAGTAATCTTCATACTCATTGGATATGAAACCTGCTCCACACTCAGAAATTTCTGTATAAATTCAAGCTGACAGTCCACTTGTGACCATATTCAAGCAAAACTTAAAACTAAAACACAAGCCATTCGTATACACCATGATAACTACACACAGTAAACATATCAACAGACATCTTCACATAACACCATTCCTGCTATACACCATGCCTATAATGTTAGACTGAACATCATATGTGTCTACTCTCTGTAGATGCATGAGCTAGGCTACTCCAGACAAGGTCATTCAACCTGGTACCTGCTATGCATCAGACCAGGCAATGCTAATTGTATCATTCAAGATAAACCCAGCAACTGCATTCAGGTGGGTAAGGGTGTAGAGTGGATTTGTGCGGCTAATGCAGAGGAGTTACAGTTTGAAATATGACTGAGAGTGGGCTGCTTGACCTGTAAATCAGAAAGGAAAAGGAAGTGTCACAGAAGATTTCTTAGTTAATATAGCTCAATATCATCATCTTCCTCACTATTATTATCTGAAAACTATTACTCTTTATACAACATGACAGTATGAAGAATCCCTTTGACATAACATGTAAAATAACAAGAGATCTGTATCCAGTTTTATGAAATTTCTACATGACCATACATCACTCAGATTACTCTCGTGTTTCTTTGTGTGACAACTTATAGCAATTTGATATAAGCATGAGTGTGAACTTTAGAATATACCTAAATTCTGCTAATCTTTCCCTTGCTGAGAAGCCTAAAGTGAAGTTAAAAGGAGGTGCATTACTTAAGTTATACCTTATCAAACTTTGTCCGGCCAAAGTAGCATCTATGCAGGAAAGTTTCACAGTGAATAATTCACTATGAATCAAATTATTTAAGTAAACATTTGTAGTGATTTGGATGTAAGGGAAAAAATGCTTTCTTTTGTTTCCCCTGCCTCTTCTTCATGGGTGGCTGCATTTTGCTTCCTTTTTTTCTCAATGTAAAATAACTAGAACTACTGTAGCGTCCTCCAATTGAAAAGTTCATGCACCACCCCTGGCTTTAAGTGTATCTTTCTTCAAATGGGAGTAGACAGTTGAAAGGTTTCCTTATGCCTTATACCTCTTTTTCTTCCAGAGAAACCATTGTTAAAGGTTTTGATTGATAATTTTGTGTTTTTATTTCTTTAATTCTCTTTCATTTTCTTTCTTTTGCAGATGGTAGTAAAGTGGTGTTAGACAGCACTAGTTATGATGCAAGTGCAGCACTGGGATCAAGTCCCAGCAAAGACGCAATGAATACAATAACAGATTGCAGTTGGAGTGAGGATTTAACTAGTAGTGGTGCATTGCAGAGCAGGTCAGCAGCAACAGAATGTTTCAGTGTTTGTGTTTTGATAATTTGTTCTTTCACAATAGCCATGTGTAGGCACTAAGTTGGAATGTTGAATCAAATGAAAAATTCAGTGCCACAGCTGGGACTTGAACCATGGATCTTTGGTCTCAGTGCTGATTCTGTTACCACTTGAGTTACCACATTGAAACTATAAAAGTCCAGAAACTTATGTAGCACTTGCTACATTGGCAGATCATTTTTGAGTTATGATTATTGCCTTGAAGGCTTACTGGAATACTTGAATCAGATAAGATGATTTAGTGCATATACAGGTGTCTTGCTGTGGTAGCTCATGCATTAACAGCATCAGTGTGGAGAGCCAAAGATCCAAGATATAAGTCCTGGTCATGTCATTGAATTTTTCAAGTCTGATTCTACTTACCATATTTTTGCTACATTGTTTGAAAAACAATATATAGGTAATTATTATTGTTTTTGTAGGTTGTTGCTGATTCTGGATAGACTACAAGAAAACTTGCTGCAGGCTGGACCAAATGTACACCTCACTAAATGATTATGCAATATAGATTGCTCATTTGCTTACTAATGTGCACATTACCATTTTTATGAAACTTCCTACATGGAGTATTTGTGATTTTGGAATCTTGGCATTATTGGATTCTGCTTCTAAGTTCTAATGTGTATACAAATAAAAGTACACAATTGTAGTAGATTGTAACATGAGACTACATAATTTATTTCATAAAAAATTTGCCAATAAATTCCTTGTTTATTCTTTGATAACACATATGTAATACTTAAAGAGGTATCAAATACAGAATGGAAAGGGTATATTTGTCCACCTTAATTAGCTAAAAGAACTTATTGAAAGGAATAAAAAACAACTTAACAAGTGTTGGTCTATTTTCAAGCATTTATCTAAACTTAAGCAATTTGGAATGCAATATTTGACAATGCTGCACCAGTGAAGCCAGATACAGAATGCGCCGCAGGCCCATACAGTAAGCTATTAAGTCTGTGAAAGCTGGTGGCACCAAACTGACCAAGAGTATCAAAGTCATCTCCGTATCCATGAGTATTATGTATAATACAACTCAATAAACTACATACCAAACATGTCTGAAAGTATGGATAACATTGACTAAGTTTACTGTTATTGCACTTCCAGTAAAAACAGAATAATAAACATTGTTATTGTTATGGATATTTTTCAGATTGCTTCAATGGTTTTCAAGTAGTACACTTACTAGAGGAAGATTTGTGAGTAGTACAAATTGCTTGCAGTTATCATTACATTGATGAATAAATAAATGAGAAATGCTACGCCAATGAAACAAATGACAAGCTTGATAATAATACAATAAAAATAAAGTAAAAAAATCATGCACATAAAATCAGTTTTGAGCAAATCTTTCTTGAAAGTCCATATGTCTTTTGACATTTGGAGTCTCCTCTGACCTCATGTTTGTTGTGAAAGCAGAAGATAACACATTTTGTAAAACAGGTCTAAACTGTCATCTGGTTGATGTGATGGTATAGCAACCATGAATCAAATCCTATGCATGGCTTAAAACTGCTTTCTCTAAGATACTGAACCATAGTTAAAGATAAAGAGTATGTATTCACAACAAATTCCCAAATTGTAAATGTCTCTAAAACAGTTCAATGAGAAATTCCAACCTTTCTCTCACTTTTTTGTTATTGCTTTACAAATCTTTTACTTTTGTGTTGGCATCAGAATCCTTGAGGATTTGGATGCATTTTGCCTCTCTCTTAGCATATTCATAGAGGAATAGGTGTTCAATGATCCAAAAAGCTTTTACTTTCATCTAGTAAAATGCACACATAGGAGATTTTAGTTACATAGTTGTCACTGGTTCCCCTTGAGAGTATAATTTGTTTTTTCTTCTTTTTGTAAAAGTATATCTTATAGGAAGTTTCATATAAAAAGTTTATTATATCAGGTACATACTCGCATATTCTGTTTTTTTAGAAGATATTTCTGATAATCTGCTTCAAATTTGGGTATAACAGTAAATAAATGACTAGTAAGAGTTAATTTGCAACATGTACCTCAATTACTTGTAATTTTCTGAGACACATTAAAACTACACTTGGAGGAAAATTTAAAGAGATAAATTGAAATAAAGAAGTAATATGTCAATCAGAAATTCATAGCATATCCCTGGATATGTGGCAAAGTTGATTTTTAAGGGATACAATACATTTTTGGTGAGGATGAATCAGATGGTAAAAGTTTGATTCAATTTGATTCATGGCAAGAATCTGAAATCTGAATCTTTTAATTTCATGCCAAAGCTCTAACCAAGTTTTACCAGGAATTAGGTTGCTATTTGACTCCTTTTGCAGTTTTGTGTCAGCCTATTGCAGGTTGGTTTTCTGCTGAGTTTTCAGTTTAAAAAAATATTTGCTGGATTATACTGCCATTTTCTGTTAAAAAAAAAAAATACAATTCATTTCCAAGAGTTCTACAGCGTGAGGGGGAGAGAAAATTCAATATCTTAAAATGTGGTTAATTGCACAAAAAAAGAAAAGAAAACAAAATTTAACATGCATTTTGTATTTAAATGGGATCTTCATTTTTTGTGTGGAAAACTTTGTTTGTCTCTTATAGTTTACCTGTTTTACAAAATTCATTCCAAATGAAGAGGACGTTATGTGCCATTCAAAGAAAATTTCAGATATACATTGTATCAGCCATACAAATATCTTAAATATATGGCATTTTAATAAAAATCTTTAGAGCAAGTTTTGAGAAATTAAAAAAAAAAAAATCCTTGTAAAAGGTAGTTTGGATTGGGAAAATTTTCTTAAAAATCTTCAGATTGCATCTTTGGAAGATACTGAACTTAAATACCAGGTTTGAGATTCATCTGACTTTGTATTTGAGTTAAGCTGTTCTATGTCTCTCTCTGTCACCTACACACATATACATTTTTTTTTGTAAAAATAGATTTTGGATTCAGGGGGTCTCAAAACATGTACTTCTGGTGTGCAGTGGACCTCTCTTGGCTGTTTGTTGTCTTGCTCCTGGTGAGGTTGTGCTCACTTGCTGTAATAAAATGCTCAACAACACTTCTGTGTTGGCCTATGCTCTTAACTTTTTTTAATAATAATAATAATAATAATAATAATAATAATAATAATAATAATAATAATAATAATAATAATAATAATAACAACAACAACAACAACTTTATTGTCGTCAATAGACTTTTACAAGAGCATCTGACACTGTCAATTATAGCTATACAATACAATTTACTTACAATTTATGCCCTTTAATCTAGGGTGTGATAATAGGAGATGAAATAAAGAGTTCAAGCTCACTTCAACTTAATTTATTTACACTTGCTTGCAGCTGGCCATGAATACTATCCCACAATTATATTACTGAGCTAGGGAGGCCCATCTATCTATGGCTGTATCTAGCTATATATAGCTTTCCTAAATTGCTAACAGCTTCTTCACACACACAACCATCTGAGTGTCATGAAGTTTACCCAATGAAGAAATCGTAGAAAGTTGTGAGAATCTCAGGGCTCTGCTTTATTTATACACCCTGCAAAAGATGCTATTTTTCCCATAACTATTAGCATTGTTGTGATTGACTGATCACCTTAGCAACATATGAGAACATTTGTGTTGTCATCTCTCTCCTCATGATGCGTTTGGACTTTCCATTTTTATCCCAACCTCTTGCTGTCTCTCTTCAACCTCTATTTGTCTCTTTCACTCTAGCATCACTTCTAGTCTTACTCAGCCTGGGCCCTGTGTTTTGTGCCACTCCAGAGATATCTCCACCTGGTACCTCTTGGCTTCATACCCCTAACTTTCACCTTCATGGAAGCTAGCCTCCATTACATTTAACATATCACATACTTACATTTTTATGATGTTATTTACATTACTGTCGATATTTATATTGAGGTAACATTGTTCCCACCACAAAATGCCTCTCATTGTTGTACTAAAAATTTTGGACTTCTTGGAGGAGAAAGTTTTTTGGATGACAATGACATGTCCCAAACAAAGAAAGTACATAGAAATAGACATCAATAAATACCCTTCCAAAATACAGCAAATAGATTAACATACTGAAAACATGAACACAATAGCGGTCTTCAGAATATGTAACCTAACTCATATACAACACTGAGGTGTAACACCATGAAATTGAGATAGAATACCCTCAATGAGAAGTAATTTGCTTTGTGCAATGATAATCCATTCTTGTGAAAGTTTTGTTATGGCTCTACTTGAAATATTTTTTTGTAACATTTATTATTTACGCATTTATGGGCTAAACAATATTTATACACACAGGATTACATTGGTATGTGTTTCCCATTCTCATCACTCTGTACTTGTTGATCTACACTTCTGGGAAACTGTTTCACTGTGTTTCCAAGAACACATGATTTACTTTTGCCAATTGTTTTTCGTCACATTGTTTAAAACTAGTTGACATTTTGCCTACCCTTGTGCCTGTAATAAGGGTATGCTGGTTACCTGCTTCACATTCATTTGCATAGCTGCCTTCCCAGAATCCCTTAACTACAATAATGTTACTCTGTTTATTTATATTTAATTTTTAACACATTTTATAATCTACGTACAACATTTATTTAAATGTCAACCCCTGTGTATTAGGAGTCTTGAGATCATACACAATTCAAAATATTTGTTTATGCCTCAAATGGCTTTAATAATTGTTTATGATATCTGCCCCAATTTTTATTGCTACTAACCTCCCTAACCTCCACAGCAGGTGTGGGAGGGGTGCTCTGGAGTGGCCTAACAGTCCGCAAGCCCTTAAAGCTGGAACTTGAGAGAGTAACGGATGCATCAACAGATGGTGGATAGCCGAGACCTGACCAGCGGTGTCAGTTAACTACTGACATGTTGAGTCAGGCCTGTCTCTGAATAACAAATAAGAGACTATGAACCAACTTCCCAACCCTAAGGTGTTAAGCGATCCGTGCCAATGGGGTAAATGGCACTTGGGAAGATGTGTCACTAACGGAGCTCCTGAGATACCTGATGTCCTCTCAGAGTACCCAGGCATGCAGGGTTCTGTCTAGGTGGACTTGAGTTATCCCTAGCAAATCATGGGAACTAAAGCAGATCCAAGTTCCATTAAACCAGAGGGCTCCTTATTATGGGACTCCAAGAGTCCTAATACCAAAGTTGAGATGGCTGGGCCCTCAAAAGAGGACCTTCCCACTGAGACCAAGGTAAAGGATACAGGAATTGCAACTCCTGGAGATGTGGAGAAGCAGGCCCTGTACCTAAAACTGGATGCCCCATTTAGTGACACCGAATTGATTGCAACTACAAGCGTGGAGGATGGCCTGGACCGTCTCTGGACTGTAGGGGTTGGTGTTTGAAGCTACCCCACAACGGGCACTCACTGATCCTTTCTGGATTACAGAGAAGTGTCCTGTAACCCAGATGATCAGGGATTTGATGGGGATTAGGTATAACTTAAATCCATCTTATACTGTGATAACACCTTCCAGGGAGGAGTGAGACCAGATACTGGATCTCTTCCAAAGACAGGGGGCAGGGCGTGGTTCACAGAAGGTCCCGCCTTGGGGGCAGGATGGGGGCTGGGGCCTATGGCCTTGGAACCAGGCTTGTCTTTCCCCTTGGACAATTTGCCACAGTTTTCCAGGCTGAGGTCTATGCAATCTTAGCCTGTGATATGCATATTTACACTATGCCATGCAGACAGATGGATGTGCATCTGCTTGGATAGTATGGCAGCTTTGAAAGCCCTTAGAGCAGTTAAAACCACATCGAGACTGGTGTGGCAATGCCAGACTATGTAGCAGCTGCCTGGTTACACTTTTTTGGATTCTAGGACATGCTGGTATTATAGGAGATAAGATGGCAGACATTCTTGTAAAAAGGGGAATTGAGCTCAATTTTTTTAGGTCTGAGCCCTTTTGCAGAGTGTCTGCTAGTAATGTCAAGTATGAGATAACCCAGCTTATGGTGAGGGCTCATGTTGAGATCTGGAGTAAGCAAACCACTGCTAGGCAGGCCCATGATCTAATACTGGGACCTGACCAGAAAGTGAGTGAGTTTCTCCTGAATTTGACCAGAGTTAAGCTCAGAGGGTTGTGGGCTATCTTACAGGCCACAACACTCTGCGCAGACATATATACATAATGGGCCTTACACAAGACCCTTTATGTAGGAAATGTGCGAGGGACTTTGAGACCTCACAGCATGTACTACACAAATACAAAGGCTTCGCTGTGCATAGGTATGTATCCTTAGGGGCCTTCTTTTTGGAACCTGAGGAGATAAGAAGGTCAGATATCAAGGACGTGGCTCATGTTATGCAAACCATTGGACTAGAGTAATGCCAAATATGAGGCAGAATGGGCTCTTGAGCCTGAGTGCAAGGCCTGTTTAAGAGGCCACTTAGTTACCATCATCATCATCATAATTATCACCATCAACCTTCCTAACCTCAAAGATTGTGCACCAAAAACTGGACTACAATTACTGCTGGCCTTTATACAATGAGCACATCTTGTGGTATATATTCCTCCACTAATTTGGATTTGTTTTTATTTTTATGATAACAAAATCTCCTTTTTTGGTGTCCATTTTGCTTTGTGCCTTTTGGCTTTTAGTTTTCTCGCTTCTGCTTTCTGTCTAATTCTCTGCAGCACTTGTTCCCTCATAGCACACAGTAAATTCCTGCATTCATGAGAATATGGTGTCATAGGTTTGACCTTAAATTTACATCTTTATGCAGTCCATTTCCCAGGCTGGGATGAAGAGACTTCTCTATTTTGCCATAGAATGTCATGCAATCTGATTCTGTCTTATATTGCTAAATCGTACGGTGCATCTACTTTTTGCTTAATTAGTTCAGCAATCTCTGCCTGTTCCTCACCCACTGGCTGCTTTAGCTGATCCAGTGACTGACTGTGCTTCTATGCTAATTGCTTCTAATGTATGTGGCTGCATGTGCCCTGAGTCAGCAAATGCATATGTATTTATGTAAGTTTCATTTTCATGTTCTTTGAAATCCTCTGTTGGTTTGTGTGTTTTCCCCTGTATAGTATTTATTAAACAATTTATACTCCCTCTTCCACATTGATGAGCTCTACTAAAAATGTTTTTAATAAAATTTGTTTCTCTTCCACTGTAGGTTCATTTTCTACAGAATCTTTAGCTTCTATGAATGGCTTGGTCACATCATCCCTTACTAAGCTTAAACATTTTCGCTCAAAATCAACTGCTTCCCATTTATTTAAACTATCTGAACCAATAATTACTTGTTGATGCGACTTCTGTTTACAAGAAAGATGACATTAAATATTTTGTTTTCCATACTGATAGTTAATATGGCCTATTGCGTGACTTTTTCTTTGCTTTTGGATATAGTCACGTTGCAATAAACATTAGAAATTGGCAGATATAATCTTAACTTTTCATTCCTGTAACATTTTAAAAAATTCCTCAGAACATGTTGACATATTTGCTCCCGTGAAATGTCGTATTAATGCCCATAATATTAGCATTTATCTATGGCAATTCATGCATATCTACTTGCTTGTGTTCTGTTTGCTACTCTACTCTGCTTGGCTGGCTATCTCTTGCATTTGCATTTTTATTAAGGAGATGGGCCCTGGTTGAGAAAATTGTTTTACTTTATTTCTCTCTGAGATGGTTACATGCCTGAAGTACTCATCAGTGCTTGGTTTCCCAACTGTTGTTATTCCAGTGTTATTTCTGGTCTGTGTGCTTCTGGATTCGAGTCCCATTTTCCATTGTTGCTATTTATAATAATTTGCGAGTTAACTGGGCTACTCCTACCTGAAAAGCTCCCTAGTCTTTGGCTGTTGTCCAGTCAGGGTGTGCTTGCTTGTGCCCTGGAATAATTTTGGTTAAATTCTGTGACATACTCAAATCTATTGCATCTTGGGTTCGAGACCTGTATGTGATTCACATCAAAGTTTCTCTGGTAATCTCAGTTATGGTTTTCCCTGCAATGATTTCATAATCAGTCAGAGTGGGGTGCTGGCTGTATATACCTGTCCCTTGTATTTTCTTGGAACTGCCTGGACTGGTTGTTTCTTTGCCTATGTGCTCCTGTCTGCGAGATGATGGTTCTTACGTAATATGTTTTGTTAGCCCCACGTTGGTGCGGCAATTTGAAGTATAACATTCTTGGTTACGTAATATGTTTTTACGTAATTAGAAAAACTTGAAGATCTTATGTTGTGTTTACTTCATGTGAGTGGAAGCCATCTTGTGACGTCATTCATTTGTTTGGTTTGTAGCTCCATCTGGCGTTAGCAATTTGCGTTCCCTAGTATCAGTTTTTGAAATAATTCATTTCAAATGTCCTCCGGCTAGCTATTATCCTGTTGGCTTGGGTCGAACATGTATCTCTATACAGGTTGTGAAACGGAAAGGAATCTTTTATCCAAAAATTACACTGATGAAGAAATTTGTTTTATAATTTTTATTGTCGAACACGTTCACTATCACTTTTACATATTGATCTAGATACTCGCCAAACTGAAACTGTTATAATAACTTCTTACTGATAATTCTTTCAATCCACGTACTTCAACTTTGTGTATAATTAATTTTATAATACTTTAGATTTTCGTAACTTGTGAATCTATATCCGATGTATGTCGTACTAATACTTTCGACGAACTGACTGACTGAAGACGACGTGTAGTGTTTGAATGCTTTCGGTGAACTGAAGGACTGACGGACGTTACCTCTAACCTAGCCTATTTATAATCCCACTCCACGATATGCCTAAAGATTATAACTGAACTGCAATTGGCTAAGAAAACGCGCCAACATTAGCGTCTATTTTAATATCCAATGAAAACCACGAATACATATTGCTTTTAGGGAGAACACATTCCAGAAGTTTCTACCGAAAACGCGCCAACATTACGTAACTTCCTCGTTCCCAATAATGATAAACAGCTCACCCCCTCACTGCATTATTGCGCTATTATTGACAGTTTCAGTAAAGCCTTATAAATTTACTTTCCAACAATATTTACAATCAATAAACATCTGAAATCAATGTCACATAAAAATGCATATTCATATTACAATCATTATTTACATTTAAGTAATTTGTGATACAAATTACCGCATCATATGCCCCACTAGAAACATAATTATAAATATTTACAACTTGTTTGGAAATTTTATAATTGGGTTTTTAGTCTCCTAAATCTTGGAACACACGCTATCACTTTCACTTAACACTTCACACGCATTTAACACATGATTTTTTTTTTTTTTTTTTTTTTTTATTTATTCATTTATCTCGCCACTACTTACTGGCTCTGGTTTAATTAATTTAGATATTAATCTGACATCACAAAATTTTTTATAGCAAATACTGTACCCTAAATTATTTAATGACTGTTTCAAAATTGCTTACTTTCTTAAGTTGTTAACAAAAATTTGTGCATTTAAGAATTTTGTAATTATTACACATATTTACCAAAATATTCACCCTCTATACAAATATTTACATCCCTTAAATCTAGGCAATGTTTCCATTTTCTGTTTGCTACATAAATATTTGTTTTTGTTTTTTTTATTATTATTTTTACCCATTCTGGTTATTTTGTACTTTATTTTAACAATACTCTTGGAATTGTATTTACGTACTTTTAATTTAATATCATATTAAGTTTCAATCTTTGCATTCTTAATTTTCAAATGTTGTTACAGTTACTAAAAATTTAATTTTTAATTTTTTTTTTTTAAACATTTTTTTTTTTTTTTAATTTATTTCTCTTTTCAAATGACATATAAATAATTAACCCTCTTACGTTCCAATACATTTCTCTGCAAGTCATCTTTACCTATCCAGCATTTACTTTACATCTCATTGCTATTTACCCTCCTGGATCAAATTGTGTGTGGCTAAACATTACTCGTAGCCGTAACCTAACCTTCAAATTTTTGTTCATGAATAACCTCTTGTATTCATATGAAATTTCGTCCCCTAATAACATTTGAAAACAATCTGAAGTTTCCTGAACTATACATCTTTTACCAACTTTCATTTTCAATTCATCTGCTATCTTTTTAACTTGAGAATACTCTGACAAATCTGTACTAAACTGTACTGGACTGGAGTTTTCATTTTGAACATCTTGGTACAATTTATTTCTTTGCATTACTGTCTCATTCTGTATTTCTGATATTTCCCCTCTGAAATTAACTTGCGCCTGATTTACATCTACATTCATAACCTCTTTCATCTCTCTTAGCTCACTTGAAATATTACTCACTTGACTTCCTAACTCTGTGCATTCTACATTAACCTCACTTTTAGTATTAACCTCACTTTTTTTGTTACATATTTTCCTGCTCATGTCTAGCATTTTCTTTGAAACTTCACCTATTTCATTTGCTATCATTTCTTGATTTTCATTTTTCATTCTAATCATACTACTATCTAGCTCCATGAATTTCTTTTCAATTTCTTCCCTGTTTTGTTCTAAGCTTTTACCAATATCTTCCCTCAATTCCCTATTATTCTTTTGCATATCTTCCCTTAATTGATCTGTAATACTCTTACTAATATCTTCCCTATTTTGATCTATTTTCTTTTCTAATTTCTCATTATTCTTTTGCATATCTTCCCTGTTTTGATCTATTTTCTTACTAAGATCTTCCCTTAATTCCCTATGACTCTTTTGCATATTCTGAGTTAGTTTTTGTTCTAATTTCTCATTATTCTTTTTCATATTCTCATTCAAATTTTTCAGCATTTCCATAATCATACTAGTATGAAGATTAACATTTCCTGCTATTCTATTCTGACTTTCTGCACTAACATTTCCATCCTCAAATCCTAAAAAGTCTGGGCTATTTTCTGTAACCTGTATTGAATTACAGCTAACTGTTACATTATCTCCCTCCATAATTATTTCTTCTGTATTATTAGTAGCCATTGTTTTCTTTATCCTACCACTCCTAAGGTACATTTAAATTTGTTTACCTTTTTTTTTTTTTTTTTTTTTTTAGAATTAACATAACATTTTTCTAACCTTTCTGATGCTATCTGCTGATGTAGCTTTGATGTCCAGCTTTCTGCCCCTTTCTCCTAGGTTTGTATGTCGCTTCTGCGTTGTATTATGATGAATCTACGTTGTCTCGATGTTTTTGTGTCCACTTATCCGCGTCGTTTGTCGCTCCTCTAGTTGTTTCTTGAATCTGCGTCTTGTAGATCATTTCACTGCTGCATTCGCCCCTTCCTGGTCATCTCACTTCTTCCTGGTTAATTCTGCCCCTTCCTGGTTATGCTGATCCTTTCCTGGTCATCGTGTTCCTTTCCTGGTCACTATGCTTCTTTCCTGGTCATCGTGTTCCTTTCCTGGTTATCGTGTTCCTTTCCTGGTTATCGTGCCCCACGTTCTGGGTGCCAATTTGCGAGATGATGGTTCTTACGTAATATGTTTTGTTAGCCCCACGTTGGTGCGGCAATTTGAAGTATAACATTCTTGGTTACGTAATATGTTTTTACGTAATTAGAAAAACTTGAAGATCTTATGTTGTGTTTACTTCATGTGAGTGGAAGCCATCTTGTGACGTCATTCATTTGTTTGGTTTGTAGCTCCATCTGGCGTTAGCAATTTGCGTTCCCTAGTATCAGTTTTTGAAATAATTCATTTCAAATGTCCTCCGGCTAGCTATTATCCTGTTGGCTTGGGTCGAACATGTATCTCTATACAGGTTGTGAAACGGAAAGGAATCTTTTATCCAAAAATTACACTGATGAAGAAATTTGTTTTATAATTTTTATTGTCGAACACGTTCACTATCACTTTTACATATTGATCTAGATACTCGCCAAACTGAAACTGTTATAATAACTTCTTACTGATAATTCTTTCAATCCACGTACTTCAACTTTGTGTATAATTAACTTTATAATACTTTAGATTTTCGTAACTTGTGAATCTATATCCGATGTATGTCGTACTAATACTTTCGACGAACTGACTGACTGAAGACGACGTGTAGTGTTTGAATGCTTTCGGCGAACTGAAGGACTGACGGACGTTACCTCTAACCTAGCCTATTTATAATCCCACTCCACGATATGCCTAAAGATTATAACTGAACTGCAATTGGCTAAGAAAACGCGCCAACATTAGCGTCTATTTTAATATCCAATGAAAACCACGAATACATATTGCTTTTAGGGAGAACACATTCCAGAAGTTTCTACCGAAAACGCGCCAACATTACGTAACTTCCTCGTTTCCAATAATGATAAACAGCTCACCCCCTCGCTGCATTATTGCGCTATTATTGACAGTTTCAGTAAAGCCTTATAAATTTACTTTCCAACAATATTTACAATCAATAAACATCTGAAATCAATGTCACATAAAAATGCATATTCATATTACAATCATTATTTACATTTAAGTAATTTGTGATACAAATTACCGCATCATGTCCCAAAAAAGGAGTGTGACCTACTTTCTTGCTGGAATGGCTCCCTCCTATCAGGGAGATTGTTCCCTTGTGTTGGTCTTTGATCAAATGCAGTTATCAGCTTAATCATTTTTGTAATAAGTGGGTGGTTCAGCTACTATTAACCCATCTCTGATATGCAGTTCAGGATAGTTGGTGAGCAGCACTATAATGTCCTTGTCTGACAATAGTGGTTTGATTTGCTTACTCCTTTGTGCCAAATTTAAAACATAATCCACTAAGGTACAGTGTGTGTTGGGGTGTGTTCTGGGGCGTGTGTGTGTGGGTTGGTTAAGTAATAGGAGAATTTTATTCATTTCTTGCAGTCTTCAGTACCTCAACAAGAAAGCTCGCTTAAATTCTTCATATGTTAATCAGTTATCCTGTGCTAACTTAAGCCACAATAGTGCACAATCTTTGAAACATTTCCTGTTTATAGACTTGATTACATCAGGAGTTGCTTTTAACAAAAAATATTGTTATAATTCTTTAATAAACTCTTTTGCATGATCTTTAGATTCATCGAACACTGGTGGTGTCTGTTCATGTAATAAATGAGAATTAAAACTGTTCCCCATTGTGAGAGCAAGTAGCCAACAGTACTTACTATATTACATGCATGTACATTGTCAACACAAGGATTTTCTTCAAGGATTCTTGCCTCACCAAGAAGCAATTGGACACCTCTGGAGTTGGCTGAGCTTTCTTGCACTACACTGTATGTGCTATTAGCATTCTGTTGCTCTGTTTCTAGTATACTGAAATTATGTTTCAATTCTACAATTTCCTTGTCATACACCATACTTATAGCTGTATAGATGTTTTAAGCATTTCTATTTCCTAACTATATCTACTTATGCTACTGAAATAATCTGTTTAACAGCTTGCAATTCTTATCTATTTGAGTTTAAACTTCTGCTACAGTGTGTTGCTTTTTCTGATTATCATGTTGAAGTGACTCTATTATTGCATTTATAAATTCTGTAAGACTGTCTCTCCTTTGTTTACATTAACCTCCTGCTTTACATTTCTTAACTTTTTTTGGATTTCATCTTGACCGATCCTAATTCGTTCTATCTGACTGCTAACTGTTAGGCCTTCTTCTATTTTCCTACTGAAACTGTTTTTCATTCTAGCACTAGTTTTTTGCTAAGCTGTTCACTATTCTAATGTTTAGGCTAAATTCAAGTTTATGGTTGTTTTCTGCTAGTAGGCTTTCAAGTTTCTGATTGTTGTCAGCTAAGCTGTTCTCTATACTGCTATTAAAGCCACTTTCCAGTTTTTGGTTCTTGTCGGCTAAACTACTTTCTAACTTCTTACTGGTTCTGCCAACAAAGATTGCATCATATGTATAAGTAATGGTTATCTTCAACAGATGCTTCCTGCTGCGTGCATGCAGCAGTATGCCACTTCTAGTGGAGCTAAGTCAGAGGAATAAGGTGCATGTAGTAACAAATCATACCCCATTTTGTTGATTTTTGCCATTGCAATAACACATGTGTGACGGTGAGCATTGTCTTGATTGAAGATTCTTTCTTCTTTGCCAAACCTGGCCTTTTCTCATGCATTCTGATCCTCACTTGGTCCAGAAGGTAAGAATAATACACTCAGGTGATAGATTTTCTAGGGGGAAGCTGCACATGCTTGGAATTTTTTTTATTGTGTATAGTAGCGCATCTATGTTTCCTCATTCATTACAAATCCATGCATGAAGTTAGTGGGATCTCTCTGAAAATAAGTCAAACTTTATTCAGAGATGTGCACTCTAAGTTGCTTTTCATTTAGAGTCAGCAATTATGGCACCCATCTTGCAGATAATTCTTCATGTCCAACTCTTCTCTTAGAATGTAAAACACACATCCTCCTTAAATGTCCAGAGCTTCAGCAATTTTGGACACCTTCGTTCAGTGATCCTGCAGAAGCATTTTATGATTTTGGTCTTCCACTGCACGTGTCATCTTCCAAGCTTTCATGACTAGTTTAAATTCTGTGATCCAAATCATTGTGCAGAGTTCCTTAGAGTGTTTGCAAATTGATATCAATCTCTATTGCACTCATACCCTTCCTTATGAGGTACTTAATAACTGCACAATATTTGATATTTGCCATATTTCCCCTCTGCACTGTAACAAACAGCTATGTCTACTATGATTCTTGAATAATCTCTATGTTAGTGCACAACTGCTTCCATGAAAACTGAAACTGCCCTTAAAATGCTGCTGCAATCTGCAGTTCAATCTGAGAACTTTTTAAATTAGTCTCATATACTGCAAAACAGTATGTAATAAGTATTAGCACCACTAGAATAATTCACATAATGGTTCAAGGTGAAAGAAGTATGTGAAGTCCTGAATAGACTTGCAAAAGAATAAAGCTTTGCTTATCCAACTAATGCAGTTTTTTGTAAGAGTTTTAATGCATCAAGTGACATTTAATGAATAACAAGCTGATGGAAACACTTACCATTGCTTACCATCCACAGTCAAATGGTAAAGTGGAAAGAGGGCATCGATCACTGAAGGTGGCAATGAAGTGCCATCTCAAAGAAGAATGGGTGAATATGCTTCCAATTGTACTTTTTGAACTAAGAAATGTAATTGCCAAAAATGGGCATGCAGCCTCAGAACTACTTTTTAGTCAACCAGTTCGTCTACCAGGGGAATTTTTTGCTTCTACTCAGCTGGATAACATGAACTTAGCAACATATCTCAAACAACTCAGAGCAGCATTTTGTGAAAATCAACCAACTTATCAAAATAAGGCAGATGTGAAATCCTGCATTATCTTCAGCAACCTATGTGTTTTCATATGAGCAGATGCAGTGAGAAAACCTCTACAACCATATGAAGGTCCATTCCCAATTCTTCATAATTGATCACAACAATAAGCATGAAACCATCTCTATCGATCACCTAAAACCAGCCTATATGATGAACCAATCATATGGTTTGGTTGAAGGTCCACGAGTAAAACTCCTGCTTCCTACTTCAACATCATCACTTTCAAGCTGTGCTACTCAAATAGTTTGCTGTGGGAGGACTGTACAACTGCCTCCAAGATTCTTAAACGTCCATTAGGAGGGGGAGTACCTTTGGCACCCGTCCTTAGGTTGTTTAACCTGAAGTAAGCAGTAAAAGCCATTTTAACCTTTTGTCTTGCGAGTTTTTGTATTGTAGTTTGTTGATGTAGAAATAAATGTAAGGGACAGATTACTATTTTGTAGTTTTCATTCACGAAACACACTAGAACCCTCATACACTCACATAACTTTCTCTACTCTGACAAATTACATATATCCATTACACATTATAATATTCATACAAAAAGTGATTCCTCTATGTGAGTTAAATCATTCACAATGTATTTTATTTAGGTATAATTCTGAATCAAGCAGGAAGTGATTTGTTCCATAAAACATGAGGAATCAGCATTTAAATGATCAGTAATGGAATGGGCTGCTGCACTGGAAAACAAAAAAGAAGAATTGCATCCTTTCAGGTATGTCTGTGAGATTATGTAGTTATGAAACATAGAATATTTAAAAAATGGCTACTAACTATGAAAAATTTTTATATAAATGGTGTATTTTAATGAGCACTATTTTTTTCCTGTAGTAAACTTTTCTTTATCCCTTACAATTTCCCACTTATACAAAATTCAATCAGCATGAGAAGGATTTCACAATTGTTCACAAAAAAGTCAAGATATAATTTAATTTTTCATAATATTTCAAATATATTAGGTATATTTTAAATCAAAATCATTACAGTCATTTTTGAGGAAATGAAACAATGAAATTTTTTTCTATGTAAAGGTTAGTTTTAGGTGGGAGAGTTTTGTTTTAAAATCTTTACCTTGCTTGCTTAAACAGTATCCATTATTGTATTTATTTGACTTTTCATCTTTGATGACTTGGGCTTCTCCACTCACCCACCCACTATTATTATTATTTCATATATTATTTCACTAAGGATTGCAGACAATTTGGAAGAAATATTAAGAAAAGTGATAACAGAATGACATAAATGAGCAGTCATTAAAAGCATTAGGGCACAGGGAGTGTAACATATCTATCAATTCAAAATTTATGACTCCATGTAATAAGAAAAACCAAATTAAAATACACTTTCATATGCCAGGGGAGCCACTGTGCTATCTGCTGTAAGGTTTATGTTTTTACAGCACTGACTTACATGCTATTTCTAAGTGTAGTGGTTATGCTTGTGTCTGCATGAATAACCCGGATTCACTACCACATAGAAATTAGCATAGGTAGTGATTTGTGTTTCTTGCCTGTTAATTTTTAAGTGGTTAATTGCATTCTCATTTGTTTGCAATTTTTTCAAAGACCATAACTGTTACATTTTCGATTTTACATATATTGCCTGACACGTGCTCAAATGTGTTATGAATGTCTGGACAGCACCCAAAAATAATACCTTCTTGAATAAATGCAGCGCTACCATTAAAAGTAAGTAAAATACTATGGAATCTCATAGATGTATAAAGGCATTTTATTGGATTGACAAATTTTTCCATAGTAAAATTCATTTATAAAGGTACATTTTTATGTTCTGATACTGACAATGCTAATTGCACAAATGTAGTGCTTAAAGGCAGTAATATGTGCAAATACAAATTTACAAAACATTCTCTCTTTCTCTCTCTCTCTCATGCACACACACACAACAATGCACACGCACTCACTTATTCACTCACCCACCCACTCACACTCACTCATACTCACTCACTCACTCACTCACACTCACACTCACTCATACTCACTCACTCACTCACTCACTCAGACTGAAACCTTCACATGGATAGATACATTTGCAAAATATAAAATACACATAGGTACATAGGCTCACAGAGACCTTTTATACTTGATTGGACTAACAGAGGACCTGTATTTGAATCTTGGTTGACTTCCCTTTTGGTTGTGTGTATGTGCAAGCTTGTATAAGGATATGTAGTGTCTGAATGGGTCATTCAATATTTAGTGGCAACAGCGTTTGCATGTGGCGCTATCAGCGATAAATGATGCAAGCTGATAACAATGAGAATGAAGAGCATCCGATGCATGTTATTTGTGTGTTTGAAGACAGTAATCTCATTTATAAGATATTTGTAGTCAGTTTAATTTGTCGACTGTTATCTGTAGTGCTCTAAAATGTTTAGTAAATATGCACAAAGATGTATCATTAAAATTTAAATTGCAAGAGGTAAGAATGCTCGACAATGCCATGCAGCATTACTGGAAGCTTGTGCTAGAGAGACTTTACCATATCGTGCTGTGATAGGTGGGCGCATGCATTTTGCAGAGGTAGGGAAGATGTTCATAAAAAATATGGAGCTGGCAAACTGCAATCAGCAAATGATGATGTGCATGTGAATGCTGTTAGAGCATTGCTGCAAGAACATCGTTGTTGGACTTGTAATGAACTAGCAAGGGAAGTTAGAATTGCTCCTGGTATGATTCTTCATATACTTAAGAAGTTAAAGATGAGGAAAATCTTTGCTCGATAGGTTCCACACAATCTTGAAGAGGAAAACATGTGGCAGAGAATGGAAACATGAGATTGCATTTAGAGTGCTATGGATGTGAATACGAACATTTTCTTTGATGTATCTTAACTTTAGATGAAACCTGGGTTCAATGCTACCAATCAAAATTGAAGAGATAATCAAATGAGTGGCAGTGCAATGATTCCCCATGGCCAAAAAAGTATCAGCAAGAACAGGATCCACTTAAAGTCATGTTCATAGTTGCTTATGATTTTGACAGTGTCCTTTTCAATCATTCAGTTCCTGCAGGAAATTGTGTGGATGGTGCATATTACAATTACTTTCTGGAACACCATTTACAACCAGCTGTGCGTCATAAATTCTCATCCTATTGTGTCACATGATGTTGCTTGCCGCTCCCGTGGTTCATTTATTTTACAAATGGAACTGGGAAATTCTGGAGCATTCTCTATACTCCCCAGATATGAGCCCATGTGATTTTGACCTTTTTGCGAAAATGAAATTACCACTTAGAGGAGTTCGCTTCAGAACCAAACAGGCAATTATAGCAGCAGTAGAGCAGTCTGTTTGAAAATTAATACAACAAGACACTGTAGATGGTATCCATCATCTCCCTGAAGTGTGGAGATGAGTTGTTCATGTTGGAGGAGATTACTTCTGAGCACAGCAACACTGTTACTGTTCCAAAACTGTTTTCTTTCTTGTTAATTCAAATCTTACCATGAATTATTGAATGACCCATGTATTAATTGCATTTAAATTTTTCACATTTAATGTAATTCTTTTAATTAGAAGGTACATGTAAATAAATATTTGCTGGAAAAAACAAATACAAAGAAGTTACTAATGACTTTATGGTGAAATGGTTAAAACCATTTTACACTAAGTATGTAGCACACACTTCATGGACCTATCTTATCAAAATCCTATATATCACAGCAACCTCCAATGCAAAGGTGTGTCAATAATAAAGAAAAAGAAAAATGTTGGTATCGAATGTGATTGAGCGAGCGGTACTTCTTTTTTCTCATGAGTATATGAAGATTTTGCATTTACTGTTTATTAAATATGGCTTTTAATTTTATAAAAGTACTTTACAATAAACATCATAACTTTATATACAATTATAATATTCTATGTCACTTACTGTAGGTGGATCCAGGATTTAAGCATGGGTAAATGACAATTTATGGTATATTTAGATATTTGTCAAGGTTATGCAAATTATTTACATAGATATATAGTTGTTTCTTACCTAATAATTTTCTGGATTGAATGTGAGTACCATTTATTATTCTAATCTGATGTGGTTGATACTGAACCTACAGGATTGCATATAGATGAACTATTGCATTGCTCCTCATTTTCAGATGTTGCTGCATCAAGTCCTGATAGTGATGGGAAACTCATACATTGCTTTCTCAGTGGAGGTTCTGTAAACTTCACTCAGTTTTAGATGCAACATACTTCTTTATATTTGATGAATTGTGTGACTTACCACCACAAAAGATGTTTTCTATATATACTTCACACACCTGTGTGGTTATTAATTCCATCCACTTCAGAGTACCACACTTAACTTATATTTTTGTTTACTATCATTGCTGTGATAATCTATCACAATGAATGAAACAGAATATTGTAGGACTGTCTCTGTAGTTAAGTGTCAGCATGCTGACTTCTCAACTAAGAGGTTCCGGGTTTGATTCCTGGCTGGAGATGGGAAATTTTTCTTTAAGTAAGGTCATTTCCTACCTTCCAGAGAGTCTGAAAGTATGATTATCAGAATGACTGGAATGTTTATCATAGTAAAACTTAATAAAACCAATGTTAAACACTGCAGTTAAACAAGTAATAACACCAGGGGTGGCTTCTGGGATACTGCCACTGTGCTGTGGAACGAACATTACAAAAGGGAAGAAAGAGAAGTGCATAAGAATTGTGCATAATGCAAGTATGTGTTCCCTCATTTGAACAGGTGCATTAAGCGGCTTGTGCTCTGCTAGTAGTTTTCTGAAGCTTGGAGCCAATTCCAGATTGACACTGTCTACTCTCATAAGCACTGCGTATAAGGCTAGAGTGTGTATTTCTACACAGTTCTTATGGGAGAGGTGGAGCTAAATATTTACTTCAAAGTATTAGACATACTTCAATATAACTGAGTATGAAGGTCCTATCCCCACTGTCGTCCTCGTGGTGTAGTGGTTACTATGGTAGCCTCTAGTTCCCGAGGTCATGGGTTCATACCGGCGGAGGGCGATGGATTTTTCTTAGCATGGCTTCCTTCAGAAGGGAAGTAAAGCCGGTGGTCCCATGTCGTAGAATTTTGGCACATAAAAGAACCTCAAGCCTGATAAAAAGGTCTCTGAGCAAAATTACCTGTCTTTCATGCCCAATATAAAATGGAACGCTAAGGACCACAGCAGTTAAAGAGCGTCCATAAATAAAACTCCCATCCCCAGTTGAAGTTAAGCTTAATCTTTATTTGGCCTATAATTGCTCTACCAATGTTGGCTGCTATGGTTTATATTTCTGGCATCTTGTGTTGTAATGGTAGAGAGGTGGCAGATCCAAATATCATCATCATTGCCTCACAATACTAAGCCTACTGAGTGGGATGGCTCAGGCGGTAGCATCTGTGCCCCTCATTCAGGAGGTCCTGGTTCAAATGAGTTGGGTCAACCAATCTGACTGGGATTTTTTCATGGTTTACCTTAGTTGCCAAGTAAAAACAGATTGGATCCACAACCCAAAGTTCCATCTGAAGTCTAAAACAATAGTAAAAATAAAAATAGCTAGTAATAGTAAATGTTCTGCCTTCTGTCCATATATAATAAAAGCAGGTAGACTGGACGGCACCCTAATGCTATCTGCCCAGTACATGTAGAAGCAACAATACAGATGCCTGGCGCTAAGGTCTCTGTGGACACATGTCGAAGCTCTACCATCTGCCCATCATGTTTAGAAGCAGAGGTACAGTTGCCTAGCACTAAGGCCTATGTGATGAAGCAAGATGGTATGGTACAGGGATGAGACCTAGAAGGCTAACTGTACATCACACACCAAGCCATGAGGTATATCCAAACAGATCTGTCACGACATGACTGCATAGTTAAAGCAACAAAAAATAAGTTTGAAAAAAAATACTAATCTTTGCAACTGTACATGTTAGGAAAAAGCTGTGTATTTGTGACACAATGGAATTCAAAAATTCACAGTGGAATATTGTGACATATTTGTTTTACAAGCTGCTGTCCTAAGCAAAAAGTAGAGAATTAAGTTTATAATAGTATAACTGAATAACAGCAACAAACTATACTGTGTTTTTTTATATAGAATGCATATGGCATGTATTCTTACATCAAATTAAATAATTGTGATTATTATAAATATATCTCAATATAACACAATGTTTTTGTTTCATACATACATATATATAGAGTAAAACCTGCCTAAAACAGAATGCGATTGTTCCAGTAATTTTTTTTCCATTTTCAGGTTTCTGTCATACAAAGGGTTGTATTTTAATGAAGCAAAGTAAAAGAAAAGAAAAAAAAAGTGTTGCATAGAATTACAATAAAGGAATAGAAAACAAAGGTCAGTGAATAAAAAATAGGTTCAAATATATGTTTTGTTATATTTTCAACTTACATATATAATTGGAGTTTCTCTGTCCCCACATAACTTGTATCAAGTAAAATCTCACATACACAGTTTTTAAAACTTAATTGGAGGTACAGTCATGCTCAAAATTACCGGTTATCACTTTAAACTTTTAGCACATAGCTATGTATTACACATATAATAATCTGTCTTGGTTAGGTTATTTATGCAAATTATTCCAGAAAATTATTCTATTTCCGCATTAGGTGGTTTTCCAGTTTAAAGTATTATTTAACATAAGAAATAGCTCTGTTCTGAGATTATATTCTGTTTGTCCAGGCTTCTGATATATAGGGAGTCTGGTTTAGGCAGCTGTTACTGTATCTGTAATAATCACAATTATTTAATGTGATGTAAGAATATATATATACATATATTTATTTATTTTATATGCTTCCCATTAAAAGGAAAGTGCTATTAATTTTATCCTGCATTATTTGCAACTTTTTGAATCAATGGATGATTGTTGAGGTCAGAAGATAGCACCTAATCACTGCTAATTCATTTATCTGCTCTTTTGAAGGTTTCATATTTGAATGGATTCTGGTCCACAGAATTAGGAAATCTAATTCTGAGAAATGGTGCTGTTTATGCTTCTATTAACCCTTGGAAGGCCAAGAGGGGAGTATCAGTTTGTGTCCATACTTGTTTAAAAGCACTGCCAAAGTTTTACAAAGCATGCCCAGACCTTGTCACAAATAAAGTGAACTACGTGATACAGTGAGATCATGGCCAGCTCAAGGGGGAGGGTCAAGCCATACCATCACCCAGGGCAGTGAGTTTTATAGTTGACAAAATCTTAAAAAATTGAACAAGATATTTGAAAATAGGGTTGAATTACAAATCATGCTTAAATTCTAGCAACTCTTTGGAGAGTTTTTGTTATACAACTGAAGACAAATGAAGTGCCAGAGTTAGCCACTTTGAATGTGACCCTCATTGATGATTAACACCAATACATCCCATGCGTGACAGATGTTCAGCAATAAGCATCACATTTATAAACAGAAGTGTTTCAAGCCACAATAGCTTTATCCTTTCTCCTGGGAAGTTGTAGGTACAATAGATGTCTTGTAGGTCATAATGTCTCCCTCCATTTAATACCCTATGATAAAGATGATTATTCACCATTGCAGCCAAATATGTTTTCATTTGACGTATGTTGTTTAATTTTTTAATCTCCTGATGAAGGGGTAAACCTGAAATTTTGAACATTTTTAATGTGTGACTTTACCTGCTTTTATCTTTTGCTCAGAACAATCTTGTTCTTTCACACATATAAGTTTTATTTATTGATCACCTATATATATGTGTGAGTGCGTGCATGCGTGTGTAAGAAAAAAAGAAAGAGGGAGAGAGAAGGAGAATAATAGTCACGAAGGACTGACATTGTGTATAAAAATTAGGCTATGTCTGAAAGTGTGAGAGAGGGGTGGCACTTGCAATTATCGCACAGGGTGGCAAAGCTCCTGGAGTAAGACCTGTCTTATTTTATATGTTCAAAATCTAGTGTAATCTTGAAAGGATCACAAAATATCTCTCCCCTGATCCAACTTGCAACTATTAATAAGAAGAATTTAAATGCAAAAACAAACTAACAAAATCCACTGTTGTGTGTGACATATGTGGGTATGTACAGTGAGAAGAGAAATATATACCACAAATGTTTGAATTAGATGGAGAAATTTGAGTGAATGTCGTAGTTAAACAGTTGAACAGTACCGAAGAATAATTAATGCAATTAATTATATTTCTTACCATACACAGCATTTCTTACTATTATCCTTAATAAAAGTTTCATTTCTGTATAGAAACAAATTCTACATCCAAATAATTACACACATTTAATATTTGGTGGTGAACATTTTAGCCCTCTCTTGGTTGAACAGTTACGAAAAAGGAATTAAAAAAGGAAAGAAATTAAAAGTTTCAGAATTCTTATAAGACCGTCTATTGCATTTTGATTCCTATATCAAAATTCACACCAGGTAACTCTTAGTGCAGCCATCTGATTGTCTGCTTTGGCATGAAGAATTTCTAATATTGAAGATATTAAATGAAGACATGCCAATAATATTTTAACAAATTAAAATTCTCATTAGCAAGGCACTGTATATCTATTTATTTCATAATGCATTTATAATTTGTAATTTTTGCTAAAAAGTCTAAGTTGATTTTGCATTGTTTTACATTTTCTCCCAAAATTGTATTTTCATAAAAAAATAATAAATTGGCTTAAAATGCATAAAGTTCACAATTCTTTGCAGTATTACAGCAAGATGACAAATTTATCTCATACCCTTAACACATTCAAAGATACCAAAATGCTTTTTCTTTCAAACTGTAATAAACAAATGATATAACCATAATTTTTCAATATTGTAAACTAAACTATGATAAAAAAATTATAGTTACAATAACCTCCATAATGGAACTAGAGTTCTTTACACAAAATGCTGCATGTATAAGTAAACCATCTAATGGTTTATGAACAGTCCCAGCATTATTTAAGTTGCAATGCTGCTATATAAAAGATTAGCTTTACAATTTAAGAACTAAAAGAGGCTCCTCTTTATAAACAATACACATTTTACAACGCAGAAAGTTGTTATAAATAAGTGCTATTCTTTCTTGTATGTTATAGATATAACTATTTTAATATCTAATGATTTATTGGAATAAGCACAAACTCCTCATTTCCAGGCATAAGATAGTGTCCAGGAGGAATAGAGGTGGATTCCAATATATCAAAATTTCGGGTTCCATCCTTAAACACAGTCACTTTTGCAAGTGCCCATAGCACTTGAGACACTTTACTGTCCTTTTTTGATACTGCTGCGCCATGATCTGGAAGTGAGTCAGCCTGCAAATGAATGGGATGAATCTAATGGATTATTCAGAAAAAATACTGCTAAGATAACAAAGAGCTAGTGGTATTACTTTTGCTACTAGCATAATCACCATTATCATCACAAAGATTGAATTTTTTCTTATTTATTTGCTCTTTTTAAATTTTTAAAATAAATTTTATTTTCTCCACTTCTTACCTGAGGCAGATGAATTGCATTTCAACCAATAATTTGTCATCAAAATTTTACCATTTTGAGGCCCCTGGAGCCAGAGTTGCATGTTTAGCAAAAGGACAATGAGGTGTCAGTCTATAAGCCTGCCAGCTAATGAACAATATAACTCAAAAATGAAGAACTGGATAAATATTAGATTTCATATTTAAATCCCCCAAAGGATGCAAGGCAAGAGAGTTTTAGAGATCACCACACAAACCACCATTTATAAGGAAATAGTTTTGTTATACATTACTTTTAAATCAGAAGATATAGTGAAAAGATTAAATATAATATATAGAAGTGGTTGCAAATATACAATTTCACTAAAATAGGTTAAATACCTCAGAACTAGTTTTGAGGAATCACTTCCTCATCGTCAGCTGATTGCAACTGGTTGGCTTTCCTCTGATGTTTACAGATGTCTCTTTGTCCCTCTAGTGGTGGTTCTACAAGTTTAGTGATGAAATTTTTGTCCATAGGGATGTTGAAATTCATTAACCTTGGACAAAATTTCCAAAGAAATATTTTTTTCCCAAATGTTTAATTCGGTAGGTTTTTGTGCCTGCTTGATAAGTGATACTGTGTCCTCAATTTCATGTCCCTGCATCCAAAAATGTGCTGCAACTGCTGATTTTTCTTCTTCCCTGGATTTGATGTGTCGAAAATGTTGCTTAAGCCTCATTTCTATATTACGCTTAGTTTGACCAATATAGATTTGTTCACAATCCTTGCAATCTATTTTATAAATCCCGGATTTTTTATGAGCTGTAATTTTTTCAATTTGGTTTGCATTTATGAGGAATTTTATGCTGAATTTATTTTTGGGGATGAGTGCCACATTGCTATCATTGACAATTTTCTTGAATTTCGTTTTTTAAAAAAAAGTCACATTTCACCCATGGGCACATAACTAATTCAAGAACATTATATTAAATATTATAAAATGTGGGATATTGGCGTGACAACTAAATACATATTTTGAACTTTCTATAAATACTGTGAAGTAATCTTCATTCTGAATGGATTTTATATAAGCAGCAATTATATTGGCCTAAAAATGGTGCCAGTAATTGTTATCTATCATACTTTGGTTGATTTAAGTCTTCATATCATAATCTTTTAATTTAAGATTTGGAAGTAACTTTAAGATTTTACATTTGTCTTGTGAAAATATGAGCTGGAAATGGAATAAGAATACCTATTTTTTGTGGTTAAAGTCTAAATACATCCTTGGAGCTTTATGGATATGAAGAGGGGTAGTGGTAAGCTGGAGCTCAACCAAAACTAATTTGAGCCCACCCTTAAGCCCTGCCAGAATGAAAAACAAAAATAATAACAATAAAAAAAATATGTACTATTTAAAAATGTATGACAAAGCATTGTCTAAAATAATGCACAATAATGACATGAAATTTAATTTTCCGAATGTAAGTCCTAATTATTCAATCTTGTAGAAAGAACATTATAATTATTGTCTAGTTTATCTAGTTAGAGAATCAATGAAAATTTGTGAAGAAGAGTGAAAGCATTCAGCAAAATGTAACTTGTGACTCACTAGGTTCTTTTCAGGAGCTTTGTTTGGCATTTCAAAAATTGTTCAAATGAGAGTAATATTTCTGACATTCTCACATCAAGTGCTGGGTATGAAAGAACATTTTTGACTATGTGTAGCTACTTGAGAATAAAATGGGTGATGATCCTCCTACTGATCTTGATTTTATTACAGTGGTTAGGTGAGCAGCATGGGAATTGAGGGGAAAACTCTCCCTCCTCCCTACAAAATAAAATTAACTGTACTATGATGCACTGAGGAATATATAAATGCTCAAGTAAAGTATTTACTTGACCCAAAACCATCAGTGCTACAAAACAGAAGGTAATATATACATTAGGTCTTTTGTTTGTGCAATACAAAATGGCTGAAGGTAGTACATTTTGGGGAGTAAAACAATATTATAGGTAAAATCCTTCCTTTACTAACATCAGTTCCTTAATTTCATTGTGCTGAAATCATGCTGCTACTGCACATTTTAAATTACTAGAAGGGAAACTTTTTTCCTTGTATAAAATTTTTCAGCTTAACCAAAATAAATAAAATCCCTTAAAGTCTCAAAATTTAACTCCAGATTTGTGCAATTAAAGCCTCTGATGATGCTTTTATCAAAAGTGACAGAGTATCTCAGTTTTTTAATTTGAAAATATTGGTCATTCCATCACATTGTGGGTAAACTATTTGCTAAAAGCAGCATACAACCAGTACATCCACACCAACCCATTTTTGTTAACATTGTTAATCAACTCTTTTCATGAACAGTGTTCATAACATTTTCATGTGTTTTGTTGATTAAAATTTTGGCTGTGTCGATATCAAACTTTGGTTAACTTAATGACATTTTAACTAGCATTTATCACTGCAGAAGTACAAAAGATGATCAGTGCATCTATTTCAATTATTATTGGTTGAACTGACTTGCAAGTACTGCAAACATGGACATGAAACTCCAATCTGTTTTCAAAGCAAACTTGGAGCAATTGTTAGAGCAAGTTTTATCTCAATGATGCCATAATTCTCCATTTAATAAGACAGTATATGTTCAAAGTATAAAGATAATTTAGGAAGCAATACTTGCTCTGAATTACCTAAAATTTTATGGCAGTTCATAGTTCAGAGAAAAAAATCTAAACTGAGGAGCCAGTTCTGAACAGAAGTCAATAATAATAATAATAATAATAATAATAAACAACCAAAATGGAAATGGGAAAGTTTGTGTTTTAAAGTAGTTTGCATTTAATCCTGCAAAGTCTTTTACAGAAAGCCAAGAGGATGGCAAAGTAGCAGTAAGCATCATCTTTCTCAAATTATCCATATTTTAACAAGGGGTAGTGAAGTGAAACCTGTAATCTCTTCTACCCAATTCCCATCCTCTCACCTGCCCATGCTGCAACCTGTTTTTACAAAAGAGGTTATGGGAACCAAGTTACAGTGATATAATAATTGTTACATCATGTTGGCAGAAATGCCAACTTGCCATGATGTTCAGCATCCCTCAGTGGTGAATATGGCGAAAGTGCAGTGGATCTAATAATATCCTCACAGCTAGGTCTGAGGTTACCCATTTACCATCGACCAGTGGCAAGTGTGGTCCTCCCAGCATAGCGCGAAGATTTTTTTCAGGCGTAAAAATCCTTAGCATGGCTTCCATTGGAAGGGAAGTAAAGCCAATGGTCTCATGTCATAGATTAATGACATGTAAAAGAACCTCAAGCCTGATAAAGAGACATCTGAGCAAAATTACTGGTCTTTCATGCCAAATATAGAATGGGATGATAAGGACCACAGTAGTTAAAAAGTGTCCATAAAAAGAATCTGATGTGTTACACTCACATGACTTTCTCTACTCTTGTACAAACTATTTTTACAAACGCTTATTCTCCATATGCTTCATGTTAATCGAGATGTTAATCTTATTGCTAATTTTCTTGTAGATGTAAGGGGAATTGGTAGACTTTAAGCGACAGTCAAATATTTTAAGAGCTGGTTGCTATGTCGAGTATTCCATTCTCTTTACATTACCAGGACAAAAAAAAAATTCTGATGTGTTACACTCACATGACTTTCTCTACTCTTGTACAAACTATTTTTACAAACTCTTATTCTCCATCTATTTCATATTAATCGAGATAAACATTTGCAGAAACGATCTTTTAACATGCAAAGAGAATTACATTTTACACATAGCGAACAGTTCTAAAAATATTTGACTATCGCTTAAGGCCTACTATGTTCCCCATGTTTTGTAATTGCAAGGGCAATATAGAAATACAGTAGCCTTTAAGCATCGACATATATCTTAATAGCTGGTTGCTAGGTGCAGCACAAATCCCTTTGCCACAGATTAATACTCTTTGCACATCCAAGACAAAAAAATGAATAACGAATTCCCATTTGAGAAAATAAGTATTGAAAAATTTAAGGGAATAACAAGCAATATCTCGAAAATGGTTCACTCAACAAAAAAAATGTATATGACATAAATTGTGTATTTTAACACGATCTACATTTTTTATGTAGTAAAATTTTGTCTATCTCTTATGGTTTACCAGTTATGCAAAAGTCGTTCACAATGAAGAATACTTTTGGAGACACTCCCAGAAAATTCAAGATATACATTTTATTTGTCATGAAAATATCTTAAGCATATTATATTTTAATCAAAATCATTAAAGCCATTTTTGAGAAAATTAAAATTTTCGAAAAATGTTCAATGTAAAGGGTAATCTGGGGTGGGGGGATTTTCTTGAAAACCTTCGTGTCACATCTCTGGAAGATACTGAACCTAAATACCAAGTTGAGTGTTTACCCGACTGTTCATTTCTGAGTTATGTTGTTCACAGACACACACACAAAGACACACACACAGACATGTTTCCAAAAATCCTTTTTTTGGATTCAGGGGGTCTCAAAACATATATTTCCGGTGAAATCTCGGTGTCGAATTTTTGGGTGGAATACAATACTTCCCCTACTTACTGTACGTAGTAGAAAAAGTAAAAAAAACCTGATGTGTTACACTCACATGACTTTCTCTACTCTTGTACAAACTATTTTTACAAATGCTTATTCTCCATATGCTTTATGTTAATCGAGATATCGAGATGTTAATCTTATTGCTAATTTTCTTGTAGATGCAAGGGGAATTGGTAGGCTTTAAGCCTTAGTCAAATGTTTTAAGAGCTGGTTGCTATGTGGAGTATTCCATTCTCTTTGCATTACCAGGACAAAAAAAATTAATAACGAATTTGAGAAAAAGTATAAATATTGGAAAATTTAAGGGAATAACAAGCAATATTTCGAAAAAGGTTCACTCAACTAAACAAATGTATACGACATAAATTGTGTATTTTAATGCGATCTACAATTTTTGTGTAGTAAAATTTTGTCTATCTCTTATGGTTTACCAGTTAGGCAAAAGTCGTTCATAATGAAGAATAGTTTTGGAGACATTCCCAAAAAATTCGAGATATACATTTCATTTGTCATGAAAATATCTTAAACATATGATATTTTAATCAAAATCGTTAGAGCCATTTTTGAGAAAATTAAAATTTTCGAAAAATGTTCCATGTAAAGGGTAATCTGGGGTGGGGGGATTTTCTTGAAAACCTTCGTGTCACATCTCTGGAAGATACTGAACCTAAATACCAAGTTTGGTGTTTATCCGACTGTTCGTTTCTGAGTTATGCTGTTCATAGACACACACACTGACATGGTTCCAAAAATGCTTTTTATGGATTCAGGGGGTCTCAAAACATGCATTTCCAGTGAAATCTCGGTATCGAATTTTTGGGTGGAATGCAATACTTCCCCTACTTACTATACGTAGTAGAGAAAGTAAAAAGGTGTGGTCCTTCAAACATACTGGGAGTTACACAAAATGCCTGTCCACTAAAAAGGCTACAAGTTGTCAAATTACCAACATGTTAAACTGTCCTAAATACACAAAGTAAAATATCCTCATATTAGGATCTCCAGTTGGGGACATCTTTAAGCAAGTCTAATCACAATAACTCCAATATGCTATGAATCCTACAGTGGAATGCTGAAGATATGTCACAGTCCAAGAAAATAGAGTTAATGAAAATTGTAATGGATATGTCATCACTGAAGCTAATTTAACAGAAGAACAGAAGCCCTTTTTTTAAATGGAACTGTTTAACATGTATATATCACCCAAATCATGCCAAATTGTCAGTAGTACTGTAATAGGTGTTAGGAACAAAGTCACAGTTTCTAAAAAGATAGAAGAATAAGATAAAATGGAAAAAAGTTTAGATTAAAATGTGGAAGAATAACATTTTATACAAAATTTACAATATCTACAACCCACTTGGCAATATCCTAAATCTAGATGTAATCCCTATACATTAAAAAACAATAATTTAGTTGGACATTTTCATGCTCACTCCCCAAAATAGGGCCATCAATACAGCAGCTAAAATCATCAACGATATACCAAACACCTCTTCAATAAACCTCAAGTACAGTATGCAAGATCCACCCAAATATTTTCACTATAATGGTTCTGATACAAACCCAGATCTTCTCATAGTATCTTCAGATGTAGTACAGAAAAATAATAGGTGACTTTGTTTTCTGTCATAGAATATCTGTAACAAACACTAAAATCCCAAACATTTTGCAAGAATACCAAACAAAATTCAAAATTATCATGGAACTTTAAGAAGGCTAACTGGCCTCTTTTGAAAAAGAAACAGATATCTGGTGCAATGAACTTTTACACCAAACAGCAAAATCAACACATGAATTTAATTAGGCTCTTTGTGACATAATTTTAAAATCAGCCAAAAGACATATCCCTAAAGGAAGACAAAATCAATATACACCATTCTGCAATTCTCACTTATCAGAACTAAAGAAAAGAACTGGGTATGAGATAAAGCTGAAAAATAAAAAATACCTCCATGACTGGAGAAAAATATCAGTAATACTTAAAAAAGAAATAAACAGTGAAGAAAATTTGTATTAACAACTTTGTTGAAAAAATAGATTATAGGAAGGACAATGAGGAGATATAGAAATTCAAAAGAAAATCTTTAATCCCAAATAAAAATTTAAAGATAAAGGTAAAAATCTCTTTCAAATCTTAACTATAGCTACAGTTCAAAGATGACAAGTCATATAAGAAAGTATATATCAAGGATGTCATACAAACTATCAGCAGAATCATTAACATACAATAACAAAATTTTAGCAAAAGGCAATGAAATTGCCAGATATTCCAATAAATACTACACAAGAATCATAAAAAATCCCACAGTAAATAGAAAGGAAGATAAAGCTATTAGGAAAGCAAATAAGAGTAATAAACAGAAGACTTCTAGTAATAATATTTTTAGTCAAGAATTTAATAATATTGAAATAAACTATGCAATAGACCAATTCTAGATACATAAATCTCCTGGACCAGACAATATCCACCCAGAATTTATCAAACATCTATGCACCAAAGGGAAAATTGGATTATTTAATAGGATAGTAGGATGAATGTGAATAGTAATATTATTTCCTATACTAAATCATTTTTTAGAGCTGCTTATACATTGTATTTATATTCATTGTGGCCAACATGAAATTTATTCTTCTAGTATTTTAAATCTCATAACAATACCTGGAAGATCAATGCAATGTTCCTGCAATGTGAAAAAAGGCTATAATAGTACCTATTTTGAAGAATAATAAACCCTCAAACAATACCTATTAATACTTACAGACCTATCTCTTTAACCAGTACTCTGGGCAAAATGGAATGAATGATAGCAGCTAGACCAAATTGGTTTCTTGAACACCGCAGCTTATTAACTAATAACAAACTGCTTTCAGGCAATATCATAACCAAGTGAATATTTAGTTTTGCTGAATCATGATGCCAAAGGTACATTTAACAGAAAGAAAAAGGTCTGCAATATTTATATAGGATTTAATGGCATGCGACTCTGTATGGAGAAACTAATTAAAACATTTCACTCTCTAGGAATAAAAATAACATGCTTAGCTGGGTAACACATGTCCTAAAGATTTTGCACCACAAAAAAAAACACAAGTACATTTAAATACAAACACACAGAGGCCTAACACGAGGAGCCAACTTGAGCACAACACTCTTTAATGTTTTTATCAATGATCTCCCCACCTCAATCTCCTCCAGAAATGAAAGTTGCATTTTTCATAGGTGATGTTATTTGGACATCAGAAAACTTCAAAAGACTAGTAGTAGTGAATTTGAGGATCTATGAGGGCTCTTGCACCTCGACCTAAAGATCTTTTGTACATCTGTTTTCCTCAGAGCTTATTAGCTACAGGATTCCCTTTCCTGAGATAGGATCTTTAATCCACGAGAGTAACTTTCCTAAAGAAAGAATTGAAATGGCCCTAAACACCTTCACTCATGGAAAATCAACAAAATCATAAAAATAAATGCAGAAAAAATGAATTTCATACTATTCTCACTATGACATAAGCCAGACGTCATTATAACAAACTTCCAATTAAGCAAGTAGATGTGGTTATATATATGGGAATGATTCTACGTATAAAACTTAATTGGAGCAATCACATAGTCCATATGGTACAGAAAGCGGAAATAAGATTACCAAGTACTCAAAAAACTAGCAGGAGCTAAATGGAGTTATTCAAGAAAAGGAGGAACATAACACACAACATATTCATAAAGCCTGCCCTCCTTTATTTATACTGGAGCTCTGATAACAGCTAATAAAGCCAATGTTAACAGATTAGAAGTAGTAAAATCAAGCACTATGTTCAATCACAGGAGCTGTGAAATCCACCCCAATCAATGTAATGGTTTCCTAACACAAAACCATTTAATAAGAACAAAAATAAAATAACTAACCCTAATATCATATGGGCAAATGTTAAGGTTGACTATAGCCCAGGAAATGAAGGTCAAAAATGGCCATATGTTAGAAAAAATTAGAGACAAGCTGAATTTTAGCCAATTGTTAGAACTCACAGATACATTTTCTCAAAAGTCCCTACCCCTCTTTAAACATCAGATCATAGGAGTTTGATTTACTACTGATATCTTCATTACCCTTTATTCAAATCTCATAAATGTGATATGACTTTAATCCTTATAATACAGGGTGAGCCAAAAAGCTACGAACCTGCTGCGCGGTGTTTTTCCTGTCCGCATCCTCAGCACTCGCTGCAGTCTGCTGCTATCATAGAAAGGCGCGGATGAAACTATACAACATTTTTAAAACTACTTTTAAAGGCTTTACTTACCAACTTTATGAAAGGAAATGCTGAAACTGGCCACCATCATTGTCCATACATTTTTGACATCTCTTTATGAAACTATCCATCACTCGACTTAGTTCACGTTGAGAAATGCTGACAATTTCCTGGCAGATATTTTGTTTTAATTCTTCCAGGGTGTGTGGGTTTATCTTGTATACTTTGTTTTAAGTTACCCCAGAGATAGAAATCACAGGAGGTTAGGTTGGGGGACTGAGGGGGCCACAAATCTGGACTAATAATTCTGTCCTCAAACACACTTTAAATTTTTCTCATTGAAATATTGGCTGTATAAGCTGTTGCAGAGTCTTGTTGAAAAAAGGCAAAATCACGTGCCCTGGCTGTTAATTCTCTAAGAAAAAGGGGGCAAAATTGTATTCACATATGTATGGGCTTCAACTGTTGACTCAATAGACATTGGGGAGTGATGGATAGTTTCCTAAAGAGGTGCCAAAAAGTATGGACAACAACAGTGGCCAGTTTCAGCATCGCCTTTCATAAAGTTGGTAAGTAAAGCCTTTAAAAGTAGTTTTAAAACTGTTGTATGGTTTCATCTGCACCTTTCTATGATAGCGGTACATGGCTATTAGTGCCGAGGATGCGGACAGGAAAAACCCTGCGCAGGCAGTTCGTAGTTTTTTGGCTCTCTCTGTATAAGTCAAAAAGAAATAACTATGTTTTTGCTATATTTAATATTTTATTCGTAATTCAATTATGTTATTTTTAAGTTATTATAAAGTAATCTTTACTGTTTATCACATTTGTTATGCATTATTTGAAAAATAAAAACAATGAAACTTGTAGAGCAAAACTTGTAGAGCAAATCCTACTGTCATCTTTGACAGATATTCAGAGGATATTCAACCACTAAAGACAACGAGCAAGTACAAGAGCCTCAGAGAAAAATTCTTGTAATATACACTTGGAAGAAAACACAGAATGTACAACACTAGGGAAACATTTTTAGGAAATAGGAGAAATGGATGAAAGTAAAATATATCAGTCTTGACAGCTGAAGAATGATGATGTAGTTAAGAATGAATTGAGTTGAATTTATTGTACCCCTACATCAGGCCTTATCGCTCACTGAGTGACTCTTCTTTCTTTGCTCTTTTCCTTTTCTAGACTATTTTTCCTTTACCTTCCTTAAAAATTCTCCAATGCCCTTGATTTTCTTTTCTTCTTTCCCTGTCAACATCTTTATAGTTATAATTTTTCTATCCATATTTTCCCATTTCTTTTCCCACACTCTTTCCCTCCAACTCCTTATTTCCTTACATTCTGCCATATGGTGTCCTGTACTTTCTCTTCCTCCACACAGCTCGCATATTCCTCTTCCACTGCCTCTTAGCCCTCTTAGATACATTGATCCCATTCCCATCCATGCTAAACCTTCCCTTTCTTGTCTGTTACAACAATCAACATACCTCTCTCTTCCCTGCCCTTCTTTATCAATTGATAAAAGCTTAATAATTTTTTATCTTTAAGGCTTCTCCATATCTCTTGTCAATCTATATATTCCACTTTGTTTCTTACTACTTTCCAAAACTGTTTGTATTTCTTTCCTCTAGCTCCTATATCCCCCATTCCAATTAACTCCATTATTTTTTCCATTTCTTTCCACCAGCTGTTTTTGCTTATTAGAACCTTTTGCTGGGTCATGCATATCTTTAAGATTTTACCTTCCTCCACTGTCATACACCTAAACCAAAATTTTAAAATTCTATCTTTATACCTTTCCTCCTAGTTCTACTAATGCAACCTCGCCTGGTGCTGCTTTTGGTAGTCCAATAAATCCTTTACAAAACATTCTATACACTTGGTCAATTTTCTTACTTAGTTCGCCCCCCCTCCCCATAATTCCATTGCATAGAGCACTTTTTATTCTACCAATGCATCATACATTCTTTCCAATCATTTTGTCAACATCTCTAATTTATATTTGCATACTCTTATTCCCTTTAGCTAAAATCTTCCCCATTCCCCGTTATTACTCAACCTTACTCCTAAATAGTCATATTCTTTGACTACCAGCTCATGACCACCTAGAAACCATTTTTCTTCCTTCCTCAGTTTATTTCCTTTTTTTAAAAAATATCACTTTGGATTTATTTATATTTATGTTAATTCCCCATTTTTCACAAAATACTTGAAGTTCATTTGTTGCTTTTTTTAACCCTATTATAGATATAGCACCTACCATAAGGTCGTCTGCATTTATTAAACCTGGAATCTCCATATCCCTTATTACTGGACAATGCTGATTTCTTATTATTATTCTTTCTATTATATTATCTATAAATAGGTAAATAATATTGGACTCAGCTTACATCCCTGTTTTAATCCTATTTTTTGTTGAATCATCTCTGTGATGCTGCTTTTTTCACCGCGTGTACCAAACTTTACATCTTTATGTATTTTTTTTAATTTCTCTTATAAACTTGTCACTTACTCTCTTTTCCCTTAGTTTATATTCCAGAGCTTCTCTATTTTATCAAAAGCTTTTTTAAAGTCAGCAAATTAATATACACCCATCCTCTTTTTCTACTCAAATATTTATCTATTATAGTCTTTATTATAAATATGTTATCTACAGTTTGTCTTCCTTTCCTAAAGCCTGCCTGGAATTCTGATATCTTTTTTTCAGTTTCTACCCATTCCCTTAGTCTGTCTGCCAGAATTCCTGTAAACACCTTCCCTAGTATAGATAGTAGACTTTTTCCTCTATTCAGGCCTATTTACTCCTCCCTTTTCTTTATAAATGGCACCATCATACTTCTTTTCCAGCTTTCTGGTATATCATTTTTTAATTTTATTTTGTTTAATAATTCTATCATTAATCTAATCCTCCTTGAGTTTCACCACATTTTATTCAAAATTCTCCTGGTACTCCATCTATTCCTACCGCTTTCCCTTTCTTTATATTTCTTAGTTGTAAATATACCTCCTGGGTTGATATTTCTCTATCTAATTCTTCGTTTGTTATCACCTCTTGTCCCAACATTCTATGCTCTAACCTTATCTCTATCCCTTCCCCAATCAGGCATTTAAAATATTCTATGTGATGTAATATAGTGAATGCTGTTATAGAAAAGCCCAAGAATGCTCTAAGATTTTGTTGTAGAACCAGATTCAGATACACTGGATTTTTAGTGGCCCTTTATCCAAAGAAAAGGCAAATTAATTTTTATAAGAAAAAAGATGGCAAAGATCAAACTATTTTACAACAGTGACATTTTTATCCAGCAACACAATTGAATCAGAAGTCTCCTTTTTATGCATGCAATGACTGGATGCAATAATACATCAGACTTTTATGATTTTAGTTAGGTAAGATAAAAGCAGTTAAATTGGTGAAGCCTTTGGAGGAAGCTCAGCAACAAGCTTCAATGTTTTTGTAACAAAATATATCAAAAGAACAATAGCTAATCAAATTTATGAATATGGCACAAAAAAGAACAAATTTATGATCAAATTTTAACCTGGAAAAATTACCTCTAACAATCAAGGCATGTTAACAACACCTACTAATAGTTTACTTGCAAGCCCAGAAATGTTTAAGCAATGTTTAGCTAGTGAATGGCGATGGAAGTTAGAATTGGTAAATAAAGTAGAGGAGAAAAAATAATTCCCCAACAGTAACTTCCTTGAAGACTTTTGCGCACAATGATCTTTTACATTTTAGTGTCATGTTCCAGCAAAACTGTTAGTGAGAATTATTATGGGTGTAGAAAATCAAGTTTGCTTTGTTCACCTATGTGCAAGCGCTATAGTGGATGTTTTATTACAATGCACTAATCATAGACGATGACAATACACAATTGGTGATTAAGCATGAATGTAATGTAAATAGTAATCAATAAGTAACCTAAAGATTTGTAAATATGAACTAGTTTATGAATTATATATTAAAGTAAAATAAAAAACAAGAAAATGAAAGCGAAGATGAAAAAATATAGAAAGATGAAATCAACTAGTGGTGGGTGGGATGTCCATGATGCTGTGAATGGCACTGATTACTATTACTTAAATTAGTAACAGTTCATTCAACTTCACAGCTGGTGACTGTTGCCAGTTTGGGACACAGTGAGTCCATAGATGTGGACAATGCAGCAATCTTAAATATTGAGGTTAGGAGCAAAACCAAAACTGGCAAAAATTTAACATAAAGAAAATCTGTTTTTGTATAAATATGTTTGTAAAAGCTTTATATTTTATTAAGGTCTATAGAACTATTGCTGTTATAATATATAATTGGTTCTACTTTAAGAAACAAAGCAAGAGGCGGCAAGCACCGCTGCAATGCCCAACTCCCACATTAAGGCATACAAGGCTACTGACAGACAAACACTAATCTCTTGTAGTTTGTATGTGTTCTTGATCCCCAACATGTAGATGTGTACATCACCAGCTTGAATGCTGTGCTACAGCTTTTATTTGGACTGTTTTGGGATATTTTCCCAAGTAAATATGTTGCACCCTAAAAACCACAAAAATATAAATTTCAAAGTGAAAATTTTGCCTTATTTTAGCAAATTTCAGTGAAACTATTATGTTTACAGAAAAATGTTAAAATAGCACTTTTAAAGAATATATGTTAAGGAATAAAATTGTATAATATTTATCAACTAGGAATAAATAGCGACTGAGATATGAGTGAAAATTAAAAGGCTTGCAAGGTGGATGTTTGAAGGGTGGTGGGTAAGAGAGCATAAGGGGAGGGGTGCGGACTTTTGAGAAAATACTCTTCTACTTAGGACCTAACAACTGGCAAAATTTCAGCTTGTCTCTAATTTCTTCCAGCAAAAAATCTTCATTGCCTGGGTACTACTCACCAATGGAAAAAAAAAAGAGAACCAACTGCAAAAATATTAAAAATAAATAAGCTTCTTACAGAATGGGAAACAATATAAATCCATTTTAAACATAGGAAATAAAGAAAAGCTTTAAATGAAATCAATTAACCTAAAGAAAAATAAACAGCAAATTCCCAGAAGAAGAAGAAGAAGAAGAAGAAGAAGAAGAAGAAGAAGAAGAAGAAGAAGAAGAAGAAGAAGAAGAAGAAGAAGAAGAAGAAGAAGAAGAAGAAGAAGAAGAAGAAGAAAAGACTGGTTACACATCACATCTACATAGATCCTCTACAAACTACATACTGGCACAAGAGTTACATGTCCCTTATTCTCACACTACAGAGCAGTTGAGATAGATAATATCATAAATTTTGATGGAGAGATTACAGTGATTCACATAGCTCTGAAAGTTCTGATCAACCTTTCAAGTAATAGGTTCACTAAAGCAGTAGTTTTCTCAGATTCTAAAGCAAAAGTTCAAGCAATATGTTCCTATACCTTCAATAAATCAACACAAATCAGAGTATGTGATAAAATTGTATTGCAACTTCAAAAATTCCATAAAACAATCCACATACAAGGATACCAGTACACTGTGGAATCAATGGAAATGAATTGGCTGAGGCACTTCTAAGTAAGACTAAAAACAATAAAGCAAAAGTCAACCTTCCATTCATGTCAGTAAATGCTTAATCTTATCAAAATTCTCCCATCAGTACAAACAAGAAATATCAACCAAAACTGGTAACAAGAATTGGAACATTCTTCCTCCTTATTAATCCCAACACAGTTTCTGATAGACCAAGAAAGACAGTTGTTTTAGCCTTCAGGCTTCTCCAGACTTCTCACAAATCATGAATATTTAGTAAGTCACCTGTATAAATTATGAATTCTGACTTTACCATTGTGCCCCCTCTGCAACAGCTGTTCAGAAATGAACAAAGTTCGTCTACTATTTTACAGCACATTAACTGAAAGGAATGCTCTAGCACAAATATATTGGAGAGCACAAATGCTAATGGCTTCATTGTCAAGTGCATGGCATTAAACAACATTAGCATGTGATTTCAGTCTGAATAGGATGTTTATTGACAAAGTACATTGTTCGTCAATTTTGTTTATTAACTTTATCAATATTTTTCATTAATTTCAGTGTGGACTAACCTTTAGAAACATTTTCCAGATGGATTCCATGCGCATATGTTGATGATATACATGGTCAATCCAGCAGAAAACAAAAGTAATATACTTCATTGCTTATCCTATTTCAAGCAGTGCCTTCATGTAGCTTTTGATAATTAAGAGAAATGTTTCATTTATTTTACAATGCTAGTTTGGTTATCATCACCAAAAAATTTTGCTAATACATCCTTTCTTTCAGGTCATGAGGCTTACAAATATCACTTGGGACCAACGATTTAACTTCCATTCCAAAGAAAGCCATGCTAAGGATTTTTATACCTGTAAAAGTCCATCGTCCTCCACAAGGTTTAAATTCATGATTTCAGTAGTAGTTCAAGCTTCATGTTAGCCATTATACCAAGGAGGAGGATGAATTAATCATTCCAAGAACTTATTTGTAAGCTGAAAATTTATGTTTCAAAGACGGACACAGTATAACATAATGTTACTATGTAGTAGCATATTCTTTCTTTAAATTAACATGAAGTGTTCAGCATCAAAGTCTGACAACTAAGTCTTTCCCCAACAGCTGCACAGAAGTTATGGTATGGATTGGATAGAAGGTTGCAAGTGGAGGGTAAAAACCAAAAAGTATAAAGTCACTCTCTAGCAAAAACATGTGATAAGAGGAAAACATGAAAAAAGGAAACAATTATTATATACAATTAGATTGAACAGTTTTTTTCTTATATATTAAATTTACATGACTTTCTCTACCCAGTCTTCTACAAACTATTCTTACAAAAGCTTACTTTTCTAGCTGCTTCATGTTAATTGAGGTAAACATTTGCAGAAATGGTTTTATTACACATTTCTATGTAGGTACAAGGGGAATACAGTAGGCTTAAGTGATAGTCCAATCTTTTAAAAATGGGTTCCTATGTAATGATTTTGACATTTTGTTTGTTCTCTTTGAATAATCAGAGAGAAAAAAACAAATAGCAACTTAGTAGTTGAAAAAAGTGTAAAGAATTTGACAATTCAAACTAATAATGAAAAATATCTTAGAAATGGTTAATGTCACAAAAACATTTATTTGCATAAATTGCATGTTTTAATGAAATCTACATCTTTTCTGTAGTAAGTTTTTGCTTATCTCTTACAGTTTACAAGTTATACAAAATTAATTCAGAATGAAGAGGACTTCACAGACTATTTGTGGAAAATGTAAGATATACATTTTATTTGTCATGCAAATATCTTAAACATACGGTACTTTAATCATAATTATTAGAGCCATTTTTGGGAAAATTAAAAAAGTAATGAACAGTTTTCAATGTAAAGGGCAGTTTGGATTGGAAGGGTTTTCTTGAAAATTCTCATGCCGTATCCTTGTAAGACACTGAACTTAAATACCAAATTTGGTATTTAACTGACTTTTTGTTTCTAAGTGATGCTATTAACAGACAGACAGATGCACACTCACGGACCATTTTCTAAAAATGCTTTCTTTGGATTTAGAGGAGCCTCAAAACATCTATTTTCAAAATCTGTGTATCAGATGTTTGGGTGGAGTCCAATACTTCCTCTACTTAGTATAGGTAAGCGGTAGAGAAAGTAAAAAAGAAGACTGCCAAGTGTAATAAAACTGGATGTGGTACACTCATATGACTTTCTCTGCTCATTGTACATTATCCACAGCACATTTTTGCCTAGAAGTGATTTCAAATTAGGTATGTCATATGTGTTAATATACTTATTTACATACAGTATGCAGAAATAACTTTCAAATGTTTAATCAGAAGCACATAGAACAAATTCAGAATTCCTAGTAACAGTCTCTTGCAAAATGAAGAAAAAGAAGAATAACAAACTTTCAATTATCTTCTGTCAGATAATGTACTTTTGTTTGGGAAAATTTAAACATACAAAATGGAATATTTTTAAAATAGCCCATGCTCTAAAAAATAGTATTAATAAACTATGTTTTTAATGAACTCTATATTTTTCCTTCAGTAAGTTGTCTCTTTTATGGTTTCCCAAATATCCAAAATTCAATTAGAATGAAGAGGATTTATGGGTCATTTATAGAAAACCGAAGATACACATTTTATTCCTTTGGACAATCTCGAAACACATATCTTAATCAAAAGTTTAAGTAGTTCTTTAGAAAACAAAAAATAAAGAATAGTTGTAAAGGGTAGTCTGAGGTGGGAGGATTTCATGAAATGGATTTAAATATGAAGTTTAGTATTCATTTGGGCATTCATTTTTTAGTTATGAGTGTCTGTCCCTCCGCCCCCGCCCCCACATACACACATTTATGCATGTAGGAGGTATAGAATAGAGATGCAGATATAGAGTACTGATATAAGCATTAAATGACTAAGAAAGCATATTATATGGTGGTTGAGACAAAAATGCTATATGGTTTAGAAGTGAATCAATTAGAAGCAAGATGGGAAAAAATAAATGAGGTGCATAGGATGTTCTTTAGGGAAATTCTTGAGTTACCAAAAGCAACTGTTAGAGAGGTAGCTAAAACAGAACTGGGTATAGTGGCAAATAAAGGTAAGATTATGGAAAGAGTACTAAAATATTGGTTTAGAATTCTTAACTTATAATAAAGAAATTTGTTAAAACCATGCCTAGAATTTCAAGAGAAAAGCTTAAAAAATAATTAATAAGTAACAGATTAGGAGAGATGTAGAGAAGAAGGGAAACTAGCATGAATAACTTCTGGAAAATAGTAAGAAAGAGATTTGACGACACTTATAGAAATACAAAAAATATTTCGTGAGTTAACTATATATACAGAGTGAGCCAAAAGACTCCGAATTGCCTGCGCAGTGTTTTTCCTGTCCGCATCCTCGGCGCTCGTTGCTGTCTGCCGCTATCATAGAAAGGCGCAGATGAAACCAAGCAACATTTTTAAAACTACTTTTAAAGGCTTTACATACCAACTTTACGAAAGGAGATGCTGAAACTGGCCACCGTCGTTGTTCATACATTTTTGGCACCTCTTTAGGAAACTATCCATCACTCGCCATAGTTCACATTGAGAAATTTTCTGGCGGATATTTTGTTTTAATTCTCCCAGGGTGTGTGGGTTTCTGTTGTACACTTTATGTTTTAAGTTACCCCAGAGGGGTATTTTATGAACAATATTACCGGCTGTGCGATGTTTTTCCACTGGGTGTGTGGAAATATGATAAAAACATGATAACGCACTGCTGCTATAAACAAAGTCATGCTGTTGTAGTTTTGCTTTGCAGTTTGAAGTGCAGTTTTGAGTTGACGGTGATGTGATGTGGTTCAGTTATTACGAGTTATTTATTATTTTGTCCTGTACTTAGTCACAAAGTATATCATGGTCTAGTATATGTTTTCTACTGCACAGCATGTATTTATTTACAATTCGTACGTGTTAACTCGTCAGCTCGACAACTGAAAGTACGATTAGCAGAAAGATTTACAGGTGTAAAAGTTGCAGGCCGTACAACAATCCATGAACTTTACAGTAAATTTCAGGCCACAGGAAGTGTTCAGGCTATGAAATCTAAAAGACATCATTCAGTTCTTACCGAAGAAACATTAGATAACTTCGGTCATTGTTTGGAAAATTCCTCTAAAAAATTCCATGATATATAGTTTTCTAAAGAGGTGCTAAAAATGTATGTACAACGACGGTGGCTAGTTTGCGATAACAAATATTATGTTTTAAGCCCCACGTTGATGCGGCAATTTGCGATGAGATTCTTACAAATGTTTGTTTACCTCAGTGTTGGTGGAAGCCATTCTTGTGACGTCACTCCTTGTTGGTTTGTTTAGCTCCATCTGGCGTAGCAATTTGTATCAGTTTTGAAATAACTCACTTTAAATGTTCTCCAGCTAGCTCTTTGGGTCGAATATGTTTCTCATGCAGGGTGTGAATCGGAAAGGAATCTTTTATCCAGAAATTATACTGACGAAGAAATTGGTTTTATAACATTTATTGCCGAACACATTCACTAACACTTTTTACATATTTATCTGGATACTTGCCAAACTGAAACTGTTTGTAATAACTTCTCACTTTTTAACTCACGTACTTCGACTTTGTGTATATTTAACTGTATAATATTTTATAATAATTCTCGTGTAACTTGACGAAATGAAGGACTGGCTGACGATATGTAGTGTACTGAGAATTCCGTTGAACTGGGGGACATGCTACCTCGGCCTGGCTTATTTATAGGCTTGCCTTAAGATACGCCTAAAGATTATAAATGAACTGCTATTGGCTAATAAAACGCGCCAACATTAGCGTCTATTTTACTATCCAATGAAAACCACTAATACATATTTCTTTTAGGGAACATTCTAGAAGCTTTTTACCGAAAAGGCGCGAAACATTACGTAACTTCCTGGTTCCCGGTAATGACAAACAACTCACCCCCTTGCTGCATTATTGCGTTATTGTTGACAGTTTCAGTAAAGCCGTATATTATTATTTACCAATAATAATTACAATTAATAAACATCTGAAATTAATGTTACATAAAAATACATATTCATATTACAATCCTTATTTACATCTGAGTAATTTGTGATACAAATTACCATATCATATGCCCCACTAGAAACATAATTATAAATATTTATAACTTGTTTAGAAATTTTAAAATTGTGTTTTTAGTCTCCTAAATCTTGGAACACACGTTATCACTTTCACTTAACACTTCACACGCATTTAACACACGACATATGTTTTACCTCGCCACTACTTACTGGCTTTGGTTTAATTAATTTAGATATTTATCTAACATCACAATTTTTTTTTTTTTATAGCAAATACTTAACCCTAAATTATTTAATCACTGTTACCAAATTGTTTACTTTAAGTTGTTGACAAAAATTTATACATTTAAGATTTTTTGTTGTTGTTGTAATTATTATACATATTTACCAAAATATTTACCCTTTACATAAATATTGATATCTCTCAAATCTAGACAATGTTTCACCTTTTCTGTTTTCTACATAAGTACTTTTTTTTAAATTATTCTTTTGTTATTTTGAATTTTATTTTAACAATACTCTTTGAATTGTATTTACGTACTTTTAATTTAATATCATATTAAGTTTTAATCTTTGCATTCTTAATTTTCAAATGTTGTTACAGTTACTAAAAAAATTTATTTATTTATTTATTTTTTTTTTTAAACATTTCTCTCTCTTTTTTTTTTTTATATATAATTTATTTCTCTTTTCAAATGACATATATATATATATATATATATATATATATATATATATATATATATATATATATATATATATATATATATATATATTTAGTTAACCCTCTTACGTTCCAATACATTTCTCTGTAAGTCATCTTTACCTATCCAGCATTTACTTTACATCTCATTGCTATTTACCCTCCTGGATCAAATTGTGTGTGGCTAAACATTACTCGTAGCCGTAACCTAACCTTCAAATTTTTGTTCATGAATAACCTCTTGTATTCATATGACATTTCGTTCCCTGATAACATTTGAAAACAATCTACAGTTTCTTGAACAATACATCTTTTAACAACTGTCACTTTCACTTCTTCTACTATCTCTTTACTTTGAAAATACTCTGACAAATCTGTACTAAACTGTACTGGACTGGAGTTTTCATTTTTAACATCTTGGTACAATTTATTTCTTTGCATTTCTGATTCTTTCTGTATTTCTGATATTTCCCCTCTGAAATTAACTTGCGCCTCATTTACATCTACATTCCTAACCTCTTTTATCTCTCTTAGCTCACTTGAAATACTACTCATTTGACTTCCTAACTCTGTATATTCTACATTAACCTCACTTTTAGTATTAACCTCACTTTCTTTGTTATCTCTTTCCCTGCTCATGTCTAACATTTTCTGTGAAATTTCTCCTGTCTCACTTACTATTACTTCCTCATTTTCATCTCTCATTTCTGGCATACTACTATTTAACTTCATAACTTTCTTTTCAATTTCTTCACTGCTTTGATCTACTGTTTGCTCTACTTTCTCATTCCTCCTACCAATATTTTCAATTGATTTCCTATGATCTTTTTTTATATCTTCTCTCAATTCCTTAAAACTCTGATCTACTTTTTGTTCTACACTCTTAATAATATCTTCACTCAATTCCCTATTATTCTTTTGCATATCTTCCAATATTTCCCCGCCTTTTTTTATAACTTCACTTTCTTGAACTAATTTCTTTTCTAATCTCTCAAAACTCTTTTGCATATCTTTTCTTAATTCCCTATGACTCTTTTGCATATATTCCCTGTTTTGTTTTATTTTCTCACCAATATTTCTCAGCAATTCCATCATTTCCTTCATCATACCAGCATCAATAGTAATATTTCCTGCTATTCTATTCTTACTTTCTGCACTAACATTTCCTCCCTCCAATACTACATCGTTTGAGCTTTTTTTTGTAACCTGTATTGAATTACAGCTAACTGTTACACTATCCCCTTCCATCATTGTTTCTTCAATATTATTAGTAGTCATTGTTTTTGTTTTCTAAAAAAAAATTACGATACCTTTGTGATGCTTTATGTTGCTGTAGCTTTGATGTCCAGCGTTCTGCCCCATTCTCCTAGATTTGTATGTCGCTTCTGCGTTGTGTTGTGATGAATCTACGTCGTCTTGTAGTTGATCTCGGAATTACGATGTCCAATCATCCGTATAGTCTGTCGTTCCTTTTGTTTCTGGAATCTGCGTCTTGTAGATCATTTTACTGCTGCATTCGCCCCTTTGGTCCTCTCAATTCTTCTTGGTTAATTCTGATCCTTTCCTGGTTACTCGAGTTCCTTTCCTGGTCGCTTTGCCCCACGTTCTGGGTGCCAATTTGCGATAGCTAATTTGTGTTTTTACATATTATTATAGCACCACGTTTGGGAGCCAATATGCGACGGTTGCTGCTTTACGTAATGTTGTTTACATCACGTGTGTTGAAGCCTCCTTGTGACGTCACTCCTTGTTGGTTTGTTTAGCTCCATCTGGCGTAGCAATTTGTATCAGTTTTGAAATAATTCACTTTAAATGTTCTCCAGCTAGCTCTTTGGGTCGAATATGTTTCTCATGCAGGGTGTGAATCGGAAAGGAATCTTTTATCCAGAAATTATACTGACGAAGAAATTGGTTTTATAACATTTATTGCCGAACACATTCACTAACACTTTTTACATATTTATCTGGATACTTGCCAAACTGAAACTGTTTGTAATAACTTCTCACTTTTTAACTCACGTACTTCGACTTTGTGTATATTTAACTGTATAATATTTTATAATAATTCTCGTGTAACTTGACGAAATGAAGGACTGGCTGACGATATGTAGTGTACTGAGAATTCCGTTGAACTGGGGGACACGCTGTGCTGTGCTGTGCTGTGCTGTGCGTCAGATGGCAGGTTGAGGGCAACCCGATGGTGTGCTTAGGCGTGTACCATCCCTAATTAGGGCTTTACCACGTAGTGACGGGATATGGGGGTTACAGGATGGCGGTTGTTCTTTAGGTAGGGGGAGAGAAAGGAGGTAACAAAGTTTGTTCCTCAACGGTAGCCGGTCATAGTGCAACTACCCTTGTGCACCGCTGGTGGTATGAATTTTGTAATTATAAACATGTTGGGATTTTAATTTTGAAGTCCAAGCTACTCTTGAATGGATTGTATTGGAGTTCAGCTTTAGCTGCTGTTGGAATTACTCCGCTGTTACCGGATATGCCCGCAAGCCATGCGGGGAAGCCGGTGATGCCTCAAGCGGCGTGTTCTGGGGTCATAATCCCCAAGAGACCTAACTAGGGCGCTCTGATGGTATGGCAACTGGTCGTAAAATTTTGCGGCCCGGCGCCTAATTTCATCCTCCACGTAAGGAAGAGATGAGGCTTCGTGAAGCAGTCTCACGGGAAAGGAGCGGTTTACACAATAGATGGCCCGAAGGCACCTATTCTGTACCCGTTGTAGGAGCAGCAGGTTGGAATCTGCGGCCATGCCCCAGATCTCGCAGGCATAAAGCAGGAAGGGGATTATCAGCGCCCGAAAAAGGTGTAACTTTAAAGGGACAGGCATCCCAGACCCCAGCATCGGGTACAATGAAGCCGCAGCCCCATGTCCGCGACGCGCGACGTCCCCGACGTGTCCCCGAAAAGTTAGACCCTTATCTAACTTAACCCCCAGGTAGGAGATGGCATTTGTCCATTCTATCCTTCTTCCGAGATAGCTGAATGTGGGGAAGATTGCGGGAAAGCGGCGCTTGGTGAAGAGAATGGCGTGGCTTTTTGCCGGATTGATGGATAATCGCCAACGCCTGCACCACTCTTGGAGGAGGCGGAGGTGTCTCTGAATGGGGTTGAAGGCTCTGTTTGGGTGTTTACTTGTACAATACAGGAGCACGTCATCAGCGTACTGTGCCATGTTGACGTGCTGCTCTGTGGGTAGATCGGCCACATATACACTAAAAAGTGTGGGGGATAGAACAGAACCTTCTGGGACTCCGCCTCGTATTGGCCTTAGTGTAGATTTGTGTCCCGCTACCGAAACAACAAAAGTGCGGTGTTTTAAATATGTGTGTAGCAGGTGTATTAAGTGTGTAGGGAGCTCCAGTTGGATGAGCTTTTTGAGGAGCCCCGCATGCCAGGTCGTCGAGAAGGCCTTCTCGACATCCAGTGAAACTGCGGCGGTGTAAGCCCTGTCCTGGAAGCCCAGGGCAGCCGCTTCCACCACGCGCAGCAATTGCTGGGAGGTCGAGTGCCCAGGACGGAAGCCGAACTGATGTGGTGGGATGGCTCGAATGTCCCCTAAGGTGGGAGACAAGCGGTTAAGAATGGTCCTTTCAAACACTTTTGAAAGGACAGAGAGGAGGCTAATGGATCTGTAATTGGCAGGATGTACCGGATCTTTCCCCGGCTTCAATATGCAGATAACCCGAGCCTCTCTCCACTCGCGTGGAAAGTGACTTAGGGCGAAGCACATATTGAAGACCCTGGTGAGAAAGAGCACGGCCCGGAAGGGAAGGCGTCGACACGCTACCTCGGCCTGGCTTATTTATAGACTTGCCTTAAGATACGCCTAAAGATTATAAATGAACTGCTATTGGCTAATAAAACGCGCCAACATTAGCGTCTATTTTACTATCCAATGAAAACCACTAATACATATTTCTTTTAGGGAACATTCTAGAAGCTTTTTACCGAAAAGGCGCGAAACATTACGTAACTTCCTGGTTCCCGGTAATGACAAACAACTCACCCCCTTGCTGCATTATTGCGTTATTGTTGACAGTTTCAGTAAAGCCGTATATTATTATTTACCAATAATAATTACAATTAATAAACATCTGAAATTAATGTTACATAAAAATACATATTCATATTACAATCCTTATTTACATCTGAGTAATTTGTGATACAAATTACCGTATCAAGTTTCAGCATTTCCTTTCATAAAGTTAGTAAGTAAAGCCTTTAAAAGTAGTTTTAAAAATGTTGTATGGTTTCATCCGCACCTTCCTATGATAGCAGCAGACAGCAATGAGCGCCGAGGACTCGGACAGGGAAAACACTGCGCAAGCGGTTCGGAGTCTTTTGGCTCACCCTGTAGTTAAATATATAGACAGGGCAAATAAAGAGGAACAACAAAGTATTGCATGGGTAAGAGCAGGAATATGGAGGTTAAAGGCTTATGAAAGGGTATTCCACAAACTTAACATCGTATATGTGGTGAAAATGAAAATATTGAACATGTAATGTTTATATTCAAAGCAGCTTATTGGGAATAGCACAGTAAAGTATAATAATACATAAGAAAGCACTGAATAGATCTAACACTCAAAACTTCACTATTTTTTTCACAAATTACCTTTGAGCAAATGTTATGGAGGCTTTTGCCTCCATTGTCAGCTGTGATCCACTGAATGCTGGTTATATTTGCTTGTACATTGCTTAGAACAAAAACAATTAATAAAATAAATATATATATATATATATATATATATATGCATAATTTTATAGACATTTTATGTAATTGAAAGTAAGTTGTTTGTCTTTAACTGAAGTTTAATACTATAATATGACAAAGGAAGTACCTATTTAAGTCACTAGAGCTGCAATGTCTCAAAAATTGGTTTATGACCTAATTTCTGGTCACTGATCCACATAATGACTCATTCATTGTGCAATTGCATCATTTGGCCATTATGCATATCTACGTTATGCCAAAAGAGCAGTGTTTGCCAGAGCACAAAATATAGTCTGTGGCATAGTCATGCTACATTCGTCTCTTTTTTTGTTTTGTTTTTATTTATGGATGTCTTTAACTGCTGTGGTCCTTAGCATCCCATTCTATATTGGGCATGAAAGACTGGTAATTTTGCTCAGAGACCTCTTTATCAGGCTTGAGGTTCTTTTATGTGCTGTAAATCTATGACACAGGACCACTGGCTTTACTTCCCATCCAAAGGAAGCCATGCTAAGGATTTTTATGCCCAAAAAAGTCCATTGCCCTCCACCGGGTTTGAACCCACTACCTTGTGAACTAGAGGCTGGCATGGTAACCACTACACCACAAAGGATGACATACAGTCATCATCTGTTCAATATATTATTATACAGGATGTATATTTATTGGTGTCATATATTTGGGAGACTTGTTCGACATCAAAACAGTAAAAAAAGTTCATATGTACATGGGTCTGAAAATCAACCGTTTTGTTGTTATAGGTCAAAGAAGATGTATTCCATGAGTGAACAGATGGATATGCACTACATATATGGCTGTGCAGATGGCAATGTAGCACGAGCATGTGAACTTTATGCAGAAAGGTACCCTGACAGGCTGTTACCATGTGCAAGAACATTTGCACGAATTCATCAATGCTTGAGAGAGAATGGCGCATTTGAGAGGAGTACTATGGATGTTGGGGGACCAAGAGCGGTACAAGGCATTGAGCTTGAAGAAGGAGTTCTTTGTGCTGTGGATGCAGACCCATCACAAAGCACAAGACGTATGGCTGTAAGGGAAAGAGTTAGCCATATGACTATCTGGAGAATTCTGCATGAAAATCTTTTGTACCTGTATCACCTTCAACGTGTGCAAGGATTAAATGAGGCGGACTTTGAGCCAAGAAGACGTTTCTGTCAATGCATGTTACACCAGTGCTCTGTGTTCATCAATTTTCTAGCCTGTATCTTATTCACATGAGGCTGGTTTTACTCGCAACGGCATCTTCAATTTTCATAACACTCATAACTGGGCATTTGAAAATCCTAATGAAGTACAACAGGACAATCATCAACAGAGGTTCTCTCTCAATGTTTGGGGTGGAACCATTCATGATCACCTTATTGGTCCCTATTTCTTCCCTCCGTGTCTGAATGGACAAACCTATCTCTAGTTTCTCAGAAATGAGTTGCATTACTTAACTGATAATGTACCTCTGGACATCATCCAACAAATATGCTGATGGTGCTCCAGCTCCTTTCAGTATGATAGTTTGTAAGTTTTTGAATGATCGATTTTCGCAAAGATGGATTGGTCGAGGGGGACCCATTGCATGGTCTGCTCGGTCGCCTGATTTGAATCCAATGGATTTCTTCATCTGGGGACATTTGAAGTCCTTGGTTTATGTGACTGCTGTACCTGATGTTGACATTTTGAGAGGATGTATCCAAACTGGATTTGACCAAATATGAAACACCAAGATTTTTCAACAGAATACGCCAGATCATAGAACACAGGCTTACTGCATGCATTGAAGCAAGAGGAAGCCACTTCGAGCAATTTTTGTAACTTTCGATTTTGTGTTATAGCTCTGAAATAAATGATTTTCAGACCCATATTCATATGAACGTTTTTTACTGTTTTGATGTCAGGAACACGTCCCCCAAAGATACAATAAAGGGCCAATAAAGATACATCCTGTATGTCACTGAGATCAGAGAAATATGAGTTGCTATTCTGTTGAATAGTGATTGTACATGCATAATAAAACTACTGCCTACAACTTTCATATAACATTAGAACAGACATTTTTTGTTCAAAACTGAATCTCAAAATTTGATTGATTACATTGGAGAAATAAAGTGGAACTGCTAATTCCATAAATGTGGTCAAATTTCTAATATAGCGATGACAGTAAAGAAAGAATAAATAAACACTGTTAGAAGGGAAAATGTAGGAGAAGACCAAATATTGTCAGTCACATCTATTACTTCTTAAAGTATATATATGCAATACCTATTAATGAATAGCAAACTTTTCATCTCTGAAGTGCTAAGTCTACAATTGTGGTAGAAGTAGGTAAAATTGTTTCAAGCTATTGCTGTTGGAATTAAAGAATGTCTATTTATAACTCTAAACTGTCATATTTATGTGCTAAGCAGAAACATGATACATTGATTTTTGGAAGGGTATTGCAGTTAAAGGATGCAGCTATGAAAACAGTGACTATCATCAGGCAAAACATAAACTAAGTCCAGAGATAAATTTTCACATTTCAGCTCTGGTGACTTAAGTAGATACTTCTTTTGTGAGTACGTAAATAGTCCATATATTAAGTTTTTGCTGTCAAACCTCTTCCCTTTGTGCAACATTTTACTTACCAGGACTGTTTGTAGACCACACCCACAATGATCGCAGTATACAGTAACTGCATCTTCAGGGCCACTGGACTGAGTAGTAGTTTGGTAACTGACACTTTTTGCAACTTTCACGCCTTCTTCAGGGACAGCTTCCTTAGAGCCAGATGCAGGACTTGTGGTTTTGGATTGCTTAGCTATCATTATATAATGACTTCTAGATGGACTTGTACTAGCAGGTGAATGTGAACGTTGAATTCCTGAGCCATGTTCAGAACCAGAAGCTTGCTTAGGGGAATTTGGAGTCTGCAGATCTTTGTAAGCAGTAGGATGTGATTCAGTGTTCTTCACCTCTGGTCCAACAGGTGAACGTGGACGATTCATTGAGTCATGTTCAGAACCAGAAGCTTGCTTTGGGGATTGTGGAGTCTGTACATCTTTGTAATCAACAGGATGTGATTCAGAGTTTGTCTCTGATCCATCTAATTCAACAAAAGCATCATATGCTACAGTTGATCTAACATCACTTCTTACACTAAAAACCATCTTGCGATGTGGTTTGCTTTCAGGCTGTTGCTGTTCATCTGCCTGAGTCTTCTCAGGCTCTTCTGTTGGTGTCCCAGTGTAATCATCTGCACTTGCTAAAATTGCATTTCCACAGGAACAGCAAATTGCCCCAGGTTTATCCATTGTACCAGGCTGAGAAATTAATGGATCTGTTTGAATACTCTGATGCTGAACTGAAGTAACGAGTTCTTGATTAACAGATTGAGAAGAAGTCTGTGGACTAGAAGACTCCTTATAATAGAATGGTTCCTCACTAGTTTTAGGGCTCTGCTTAGGTTGTGGTGATCTTGATTTTGAACTTGACCTTGTTACTGATCTTGATCTTGATCTTGATGGTGTTCCTTTACGCTTATTTTTGGAAAAAAAAGAAGATTTACTTCTGCCTTCTCTCTTGTTTGATCCCTCTGATTTGTTGGCATTTTCCTCTCCCTCTCCTTCACGGCCAGTCTTACGACCCCGGCCTAAAAACCTTGGGTTTTTGGGCACCACAGCTTTATTAAACTTGGATTTGAACTCGTCATCTATCATGTCACGTTCACGACGTTTAGAACGAGGAGAGCTGAAACAACAGCAGTTCACTGCAAATATACATATCAAAATTATTTGAGATAAAACAAAATTCTATAGCGAGTTTTTCGAGAATAAAATAATCAGTGGAAAATATGCGTCCTTTATTTAATTCTCCATATACTAGTTGCCGTAGCAGCCAATAACTTTCTTTGTATTGTTATTTATAAAGTAAGTGTTAAAGACAGGGCTGGTTGAAAAACCAATACTTGTTGAAATTGACTGAAAATATTATATGATAATAATGAATCCTCAGTGATATTTAAATTGTGAATAAATGTTTAAAATGGTGAAACAAACATAAATTATACCTTGCTTCTGGATACAGTACCTCCTAAGACAAAAAGGTTTTGGATTGCAGCGAATACAATTATTTGTGACTTATTAAAAGTGAGTACCTATGCAGTGTTAGCTGAGGAAGAAGCAAGTCTTGAAGTATTGGTTCAGGGCGCACCTACTGTACCTGCACATATTTTGAAACATTACATTAAAATTTAAAGAAAATAGTGTAAGCATCAACAGCTACACAAAGAGGAATTATTAATATCTAACAGAACCTGCAGCTTTGCTTACATCATTGTATTGACTGTAGATCCTACCTTGTATTGTTCCCTCTCTCACTGATACTCATTCCTTTCTCTCCCTCTCTCTCTTTCCCTTGCCGTTCTGTGTTCAATTTTCTCAATCTTTCCCCATCTGTTGCCTTTTCTCCCTCTTCCTCTCTCTCTGTGCAATTTACATGTCAAGTAATGTTTTGAAAACTGATAATAAAACTTCTTTTTCTGGAGGAGTGTTAATAGAAATTTAATAAAAGTTATAACAGTATACTAACTCACAGCAATCCCAGCTATAGCACTGAATTTTTCAGCCTGAATAAATACATTTTCATATAACACTTACATTTTAAAATGTTTCTAATAAATCGTTTTTGCCTGATTACTTCTTTGTAAAAATGGTTACTAAGCTCTTGTTTTTTAGGTTTTATTGTCATAATGTCTGGTAAAATAAAAAAAATTGCAGTATGAGCAAATAGTGAGGAGTAGCTTCTTAACATATGAAGAGATAATAAGATTTTAAGGCATTATTATGAATATTCAGCTTTCTATGCTCCTGCTCTAACCAAATGAGTTACCATGGCAACATGCCAGCACATTACATTCCCCAACTAACTCATATTTTTCCCCAGTAAACCATAAGGTGTTCTCAAATTCATTTTTGAGATAACATACCCTAATAGCAGCTTAAAATTTTGTAAGTATATGGGCTTCACAGTTAGTGACTACTAGGTCAATCAATAATAACAATTAATTTGTTCTTCCACACATGCTTTTTTTCTACATGCGCTCTAAGATATGTTATATTTGTATTTGTATATAACAAGTTATATAAGAATTAGCTTGAGTACCCTTGTATGAGAAGATGAAATAAATAATAAAAAAAAAACCACATTCAAATTGAAGTTTTAAAAATGCTATTTTTAGCTTCAAGGTCACACAGTCCATTATCCCTATTAGTATTAATTATTTGTCCAAAATGAACAATTACCAGGAAAATTTAGTCTAGAGCTTTATTATACCTATATGTATAGATAAAAGGAATGGAAGAGAAAAATTTAAGGAATGTATTTTGAAGAAAGTGAAGTGAACAATAAAGATGCACAGAGTGCATAAAGGTTGCTACATAGGAAATATAGATGGCTGCATATTTTTATACTAAATGTTTTACATAAGCACTTGCAATTAGATATAATAAGAATATATAAATCATATAACAACAGGTAACAATAAATCAGAAAATAACCTATTTGAGTGCAATGTACAAACAGCAGGTTTACAGTTGTGAAGTTAATAATGCCTTAAAATTTTATTATCTCTTCATATGTTAAGAAGCTACTCCTCATTGTTTGCTCATACTGCAATTTTTTTTATTTTACCAGACATTATGACAATAAAATTCAAAAAACAAGAGCTTAGCAACCATTTTTTACAAAGAAGTAATCAGGCAAAAAGGATTTATTAGAAACATTTTAAAATGTAGATGTTATATGGAAATGTATTTATTCAGGCTGAAAAATTCAGTGCTATAGCTAGGATTTGAATTATGAATATTAAGTTTTCTATGCTCCTACTCTAACCAAATGAGTTACCATGCCAGCACAACATTAAATTCCCCAACTGACTCATATTTTTTCCCAGTAAACCATAAGGTGTTCTCAAATTCATTTGTGAGATAACATACCTCAATACCAGCTTAAAAGTTTGTAAGTATATGGGCTTCACAGTTAGTGACTCAATCAATGATAATTAATTTGTTCTTCCACACATGCTAATTGTAGGCTTAAGTTGGAAAGATAGACTCAGACTAAAAACATTCAATGCTACAGTCAGAATTTGAACCACAGATCTTAGGCTTACCCTGCCCCTGCTCTAACCAAATGAGCTACAATGGCATGACATAAATCCCCAACTGACTCACACCAAATTATTCTATCTTTTCAACTTTAGCTTGCAAATGACATGTGTAGAAGAACAATTATCATGTATTTATTGAGTTTAATAGTTTTAAAGTATTTTTCGTTTCAACAATGGACTATAAGACCAGCTGTCCACCACTTAGGAACTTTGTGACAGATATTCAGGTCAGCTCATGTCCAATTTTCTGGATAGACATGTGCTTTAAATCAACCCACAATCTTCAGAATAAACAGTTGATGTGTGATAATGCCTGTGACTGGGGAAGATTGCAACAAAGGCAGGAGATTCAAATCTGGTCATTCTGGAGGACAAATGAATGAATGTCTAATGTTTTTGAAAAACATTAAACATTCATTAACTTCCAAGATTAAATTTGTTGAAAGTATCCACATTACAGCTGAAAAACACTTTTATTTCCAAATGTGTGTTTGTGTGTATCCTCTACAATTAGTAATAGGTGACATAGCACTTCATTTGCTATATGATGACAATGATGGTGATGATGATTAATAATAATAATCATCATCATCACCTCAGAAGAAATCTCAAAGTTGAGTTCTACCTAGGGCCTATAAAATTCTAGTACTGTCACATACAGAGTGAGTGGTTACCTTATCAGCAGAGAAAAGCTTGTTTATAAAAGTTAATTTTGAAAGAAAAATGTGTATTGCCTACCTTCATGGTGTAGGGTAGTGTCCGTCTCACATTCAAGAAATCCCAAGTTTGAATCTCATTTAGCCTGAGATAACCTTGATAAGGTTTTTCCTTATCCTTAGAACATGATTATCAGGTTACTATAAGCTCTATGGGCCATTTTATTTATTCATTCATTCATTCTTTGACATGACCACCCAGTTAAAGAACATTAAACTGAACAAAAACAAAAAATTGTATTGAGAACTTTAACTGGAAAGGAAGAAAGAAGTTTTCCTGCTTTATATTACAGCCATTTTGTATTTCCAAGATATTCTATTTTAACATGGTTTTAATTCAGTTTCTTTCAGAATGCATCTATGCCTTTCTTTTCAATTAAAATAATTAGTATGCAGTACCTTGTGGTTCATCAGTCTTGATATATCCAGCACTGTAGTGCCCTGACGTTGATTAGGTCAGTATTATTCTGCATGCCCACTCTATAGTTAGGTACCATTATAAATCCAGCTTTCTGTTTTAACAAAATCAGACTTTGGTAATGGTAACTATGTCCATTCAAAAACAAATTTTAAGTCTTACAATCATATGGATTTCCCTACCCACTATGTTGTCCTCCATGGTGTAATGGTTACTCTAGTTCCCAAGGTTGCAGGTTCAAACCCGGTGGAAGGTGACAGATTTTTTTGGGCATAAAAATCCTTAACATGGCTTCCTTCAGAAGGGAAGCAAAGCCAGTGGTCCCATTGCAGATTTATGGCACATAAAAGAATTCAAGCCTGATAAAGAGGCCTCTGAGCAAAATTATTGGTCTTTCACGCCCAATATAGAATGGGACGCTAAGGAGCACAGCAGTTAAAGAGCATCCATAAATAAAGCTCAATTTAATTTTTCTACCCACTATAATTTGCTTTAATATCTATTCTGCAAATTATTTATTAAAAAGCTTCTTTTTATACTTCTTGTTAGTCTTGATAATATTTTTTGAAATGGTTTCATACACTTTTTGGCAGCTAATAGAAATATACAGTACACTAGTATGACAGTTAAATGTTATAAAAGCATCTTGCTGCATATACGCTGAACTTGATAACTTAAATAGGTATCTTTGCATGGGCTGACGAGAAACAAAAGAATGGACATATTTCTGTAGTGTATGGCTTGATATACTGGAAAATTTCACCCTCAACAGAAAATACCTCATAAATGTCTATACAACAAAACAAATTATATATTTTTAAAAGTTTTACATTTTTCCTCAAGCAAGTTTCTGTCAACTGCCTCTGTGTGGCTTCCAAATGCTAGTTTCCAAACCCAGAGGTTCTGTATTTGATCTCCAGCTGGGCGATGGGAATTTTTCTTTACCCAGGATTATTCACCATCTTCCCTAGAATATGGAAGTATGGGAAAGTATATATATGTGTGTGTGAATTTAATGTTTATAGAGAAAACCCAATGTAAACAAGCCCAAAGATACACAATAGTAAACTAGTGAACATCATTGCCAATGAGCAATTGTTCTAAATGCAAAGCCATCAATAATAACCTTAGATGTTAAAGGTGGTATATAAATGGAACAAAAAATAGTCTGATGTGATGCATTTACAAGAGTTTCTCTACCCTCTGTCATTTATTAGTGTATATATAAACTAGTCTTACTAAAGCATATTTTTCTATCTACTACATTTTAATCCAAATAAACCTTTGCAGAAGTAGTTGCATTACATTTTGTCATAGATACAAAGCGAACAGTAATGTCAAATCTTTAAGAACTGGACACCATATGCTGGCCTTAAAATTCCATACTGTTTCCATGCAATCGCAAGAAACAAGCAACTGAATGTTCACAGGACTTTAAAAGTATGACCAAGAAATGAACAATTTGAACCTTTAACGGAAATATCAGAAATGGTTTATGCCACAAAAAATCTTATTTGAAATAAACTGTGTGTTTTAAAGAGATATGCATTTTTTGTGCTGTACATTTTTATTTATTGCTTAACATTTACCAGTTATACAAGATTATACAAAATTTCTTGCGATTGAAGAGGATTTCACAGGCTGTTCCCAAAAATTTCAAGATATACATTTTATTTGTCATGTAAATATCTTTAATAATGTATTTTAATCAAAATTGTTTAGAAAATCAAAAATTTTGAAAAAATTTCCATGTAAAGGGTAGCTTGGAGTGTGGAGATTTTCTTGAAAATCTTCGTGTTACATGTTTAGAAGATACTGGACTTATAGTAAATGCCAAATTTGGTGTTTATCTGACTTTTTGTTTGCGAATTATGCTGTTCACACACACACACACACACACACGCACGCACGCACACACACACACCTACCTTTTTATAAAATACTTTTTTGGATTCAGAGGTTCTCAAAACAAGTATTCCAGTGAATTGAATTTTTGGGTGGAATGCAGTTACCTTCTCTATCGACTATGTAAGTGATAGAGAAAATAAAAAGTTTCTGTCGACCTCTTATGGTTTCTATTTACTGAATTGAAGATTTACATTTTATTCCTCGTATCAATGTGTCAAACCTATCACATTTTAATGAAAATCGTTAGAGCATTTTGAGTGAATAAAATAATTAAAGCTTTACCATGTAAAGGGTAATTTGGGATGAGAAATTTTCTTGTAAAGCTTTGTTCTCTCTCTCTCTCTCACACACACACACACACACACACACACACACACACATGCACACTGTGTTTTCCTGAAAGAAATCACCAAGGAAAATGCAGCAAATGTCATATTATCACATAATGAAGAACTGAATGTAAAAGAAGACATAAAGACGAAATTTCTATTCAGAAATAAACGAAATGTTACCAAGCTCTCATTAAAATAAATTGTGATACCAGGAAAAATCTACTGGAAACAAGACTGAAAACTGAATGGCACATTTACATAGCACAAGACTAGTGCCACTGTGGTGTTTTAAATGTAGCACGTTTGGTTACATATCCTCAGAATATAAAACAGAACAAACTAACCCTATCTGCACAGGCACACATAAATTAAAAGAATGCAAAACTGAAACTGAAAACTACAAATGCACAAATTGCATTACATATAGCCGATAAAGCCTGAAAAATAAAGTGAATGAAAATCACTCATCAATGGTTTTGTTCTAAAACCATGCATAATGCAAAACAGGCTGGTAGGAATTCCATGCACCCATAAAACATTTATTTGTAGTACAGGAAATAATCAAATAACAACAGCAACAATAATAATAATAATAAATAAAATACATGCAATTTATAGAAATCAGTTATCAGATGAAGACATGGTAATAGTAGAACTATCCAACAATCAATGTTGTTTCTTTGCAATCAGCATGTACCTAGACATAGAAATGGACATTAATAATGACCTGAAAAAGTAGATGATGCTATAGCATGCATAAAAGGTAAAGACATATTTATAGTATGGAGAGCAACTGCAGATGAAGGACATGGCATGAATTTCTTTTGAGCAAACAACTTTATATTTTTAACAAAGAGACTGAATTAACAACCTCTGAGAATACTAGAGGTTCCTGCAATACTGACCTTACAATCACAAACAACGCACTAATTTCTGACACCTATTATACCCATGATTACCCTATATGTATACACTGCCATTTGTGAGAATTACAACATCAAGAAAGAATTTCCCGAATAACTCCAAACTTGGTGGAAGTGTAGAAGAGTTACACGTAGGCCGAGCAGAGCCTGCTTGTGTCGGTCCGAAAAGGTCAGTGTTGCGCCCAGTGTAGTCAGTGCAGAGCTGTCAAATAAGGTGGAAACAATAAAGTGAGTGCTAGGATGCCTCATCGAGGTCAAAGGGAGCCATATCGACATGTAAGTGAGTTCGAACGGAGCAGATGATCGATCTCTGGGGAGTGGGTTTGTCATACTGTGACATTTTGGCTCATACAGGGCATGCTGCTACGACAGTGATGCATGTGTGGAAGCAGTGGATAGATGAAGGTCGTATTCAGCGAAAAGCGGGTACTGAACCATGGAACATGACCACAGCACGGGATGACCGTCATCTTGTCCGCATGGCCATAACGAACCGTACAGCTTCATCCACAGTGTTGGCTCGATGCTGGAGCACTGCAACAAGTGTGAACTTGTCTGCATCAACGGTTCGTCGCCGTCTGCTGCAGGTTGGACTGGTTGCATGCATGCCATTACGTCGGCTTCCATTTTCCAGAAACCACAAGCTCCTCCGATTGCAATGGGCACGTGAACAGCATTACTGGGATGCTGAGTGGCAAAATGTAGTATTTTCGGACGAGTCCTGCTTCAACGTGCCTACAGTGATAGCCACATACGTGTCCAGCGGTAGCGTGGTGAGCGCAACCTGGAGGGCTGGATTGTTGAGCGGCATAGCGGACAAACACTAGGTGTGATGGTTTGGGATGCCATTGGTTACAACAACCGATCTCGCCTCCTTCGAATTGAGGGCACTTTGAACAGCAACTGGTACCTAACGGTGGTTGTAGAGCCTGTGGTACTCCCCCTGCTTCAGGCATCCCCACAGGCCACATTTCAATAGGACAATGCCCGGCCACACATTGCAAGGAATGTACAAGCCTTCTTCGAAGAGTGACGGATACCATTGCACGTTTGGCTGACATATTGCCCATCGAACATGTCTGGGATATGGTTGGTTGGCACCTGGTGCGTCACAGTCCTCCAGTAACCAGTGTCACGGATTTGTGGGCTCGAATGCAAACTGCATGGAGGGAAATCCTTCAGGAACTTATTCAGAACCTTTTTTATTCAATGTCACAGCGTATAGCAGCTCTAATTGCAGCGCATGGAGGCCACACCAAATACTGAATATTAGGGCTCAAAGGTCATGTATAGATTTGAAAAGTTTATCATTTGTTACTTGTCATGTACCTAACCTGTGGTATTAAATTCATTGAATTCATGCATTTCCTTCTTGGTGTTGCAATTTTCACAAACAGCAGTGTGTGTATATTTATAGATATGTACCACATATTTTCTCCCTATAGCGTCAGTACAGTTAGCAATTTTAACTCTACTCATCCTAAAAAAAATTTATGATGTGCTCCATTTACATTACTTTCTCTACTCACACTTCTACAGGTTATTTTTCCATCCACTTCTTGCTAATTTAGATAAACTTTTATTACGCATTTAGTTGTAGGTATAAAAAGGATACAGTAAGCTAAAATTTTTACCAATTATACAAAAGTCATTCAGAATAAAGAGAAGTTCACAGGTTATTCCCAGAAAATTCAAGTTATAGATTTGATTAGTGATACAGTGATCTTGGATATATGTTATTTTAATCCAAGCCATTTGAGGCATTTTTTTGGGAAAATCAAAAGTTTTGAAAAATGTTCTATGTAAAGAGCAGTTTGGAGTGGGAGGAATTTTCTCTCTCTCTCTCCCTCCCTCTCCCTCCCTCCCTTTCCCTCTCCCTCTCTCACGCACACACGCGCACGCACACACACACACACACCTGTTTCTAAAAATGCTGTTTTTCATTATTCAGGGGACCTCAGAACGTGTATTCCTAGTGAAATCTCAATATCAAAATTTTGGATGGAATGCCATACTTCCTCTATTTACTATAGGTAAATACCTACTACAGAAAATAATAATTAAACACAGGACACATTTCACAAAACTTCTTTCATGCTACGGGTTATCTATTTGCTGTTCTAAAGAGCTGATAACATATGAATTTCAGTGCACATTAAACTCAGTAAAGTATAATTTTATCTTTTTATCAGGATGACTGATTAGGGATTTGCAGATTGATAAGTTATAGAGGAAACTGAGAATTTTATTTGCTTCATATGTAAAAATTCTGATGTGGTACATTTACATGACTTTCTGTGTTTGCAGTTCTACTTTTCAAACAAACATTTTTTCTTCTATTTCTTGTTAATAGAGATAAACTTTCATTACATTACACATTTACACATTTCATCATAGCTATATGAAGGATACAATAGGCTAAAATAATAGTCAGATTTTTAAAAAGTTGGTCGCTATCTGATGGCTTTGAAACTCTTTACAAGGACCACAAGGAAAAATGAATAGCAATTAACCACTTGAAAAAAGGATAAAATGAATAGTGATTAACCACCAGTAGCAAGTGGTTAATACCATATAAAATGTACTATACATAAACAGCGTGTTTTATAACATGATCTACAATTATTTTTTTCTGTAGTATGATTTTGTGTGTCTCTTACAGTTTACCAACTTTACAAACGTTATTCAGAATGAAGAGGACTTAATAGAAAATTCAAGATATACATTTAATTTGTCATGTAAATGTTTAAAACATGTGGTACTTTAATAAAAATTGTTAGAGCCAATTATTAGAAAATAAAAAAGTAATGAAAAAGTTTCCATGTAAACAGTAGTATGATGTGGGGAGATTTTATTGAAAATTGTTGTGTTGCATCTTTGGAAGATGCTGAACTTAAATACCACATTTGGTATTTAACTAACTTTTTGTTTTTGAGTTATGCTGTTCTCACACATGCACACTGCATAATATTATTTTAATGTCCAGGACAAATTACTGGAGGATTGCTTTGATTAAAGGTAGATCAAAATTAGGAATTGAGTAGCTTTTAGAAAAAGGTTCAAAAGGATTATAAACATTTTCAAGAACTAGATTAAAGTTTATTATTTGTTAAAATAAAACACTTATGATCAAGGAAAAAATTGAAATTGAGTTTTATATATAAGCATTCTTTAATTACTTGATTCTTAGCGTCCCATTCTATATTTGGCATGAAAGACCAGAAATTTTGCTCAGAGATCTCTTTATCGGGCTTGGGATTCTTTTATGTGCCATAAATCTATGACATGGGACCACTGGCTTTACTTCCGTTCTGAAGGAAGCCATGCTAAGGATTTTTATGCCCAAAAAATCCATCACCCTCCACCGGGTTTGAACCCGTGACCTCAGGATCTAGAGGCTAGCATGGTACCTCTAGATCATGGAGGACAACATGATCATGGAAGTATACCATAATGGGAAGGAATAAAGAGAAACGTTATATAAATGATTTTTATGCATTTACTGAGAAGTTTTAATACGCTTTGTTATGTCGTGGGATTGGTTCAGAGGCACAGTCTATGCAGAACTAAGCTGTAGCATAATAATTAAGGTGCACAAATAAACAGCAGCACATTTGTAGCTATTTTGTGATAGATTTACATATAGTAACAAAGTCTTGTTCACAATTGAAAGAAAATGGAACCAGATAGTAGTTTTGGCCATACTGTCAGTGCTGAAGTACTAGCCTTAGATAGTGCGTTTTTTTTTTAGCTTTTTGCCTTAGATGTTAAAAAAATATAAAGCTGTACCACTAACAATTTTTTAATCTAAATAAATTATATTTGCCAAAATTGTATATTATGTCGAAAGCAGATTTTGTTTTGTTTATGTACCATTAATACATCCAGTAGTCAGAGATAATTAAATTGAATATCACTATATTTGCTAAACTCACCTCAAGAACTATTTTACATTAAATGTTATTTTCATAGACATAAAAATGTAAGCTTTTTGTGGAAACAAAACATCTCTTCCACTAATTAAGAAGACATTTCTACTCATTGAAATTGATAATAATAGTTTTCTCCCTTAAGATAGACAGTAAACAACAAAACACCCAAGGAACCTGCTGCATCTCTTTTGACATGAACCTTTGTCACAGGGGCATACTTATGGGGTGACGAGGGGACCCTGCTGCCCCAAATTTCTTCTTGCCTGGTACAACAGTAGTGAAAATAATTTGATAAGGAAAAACAATTGCAAAAAGTTTAGTTAAAATCAGTCCCAGAGAGAAATATTGCTTCTGAAAGGAAATCTTTATTTTTCAAAGGAAAGTTTTTTCAAGACAGTCTGACAAATGGAAAGATTCAAAGATATGATTTCTATGGTTTTCTTATGTTTTTCTCAAGGTATTAACCATTTTGCCAGTTTCCACTGCTTCTGTAGAAAGAGCTTTTTCCACATGAAAAGACACTTAAGAAGCACACCTGAATCATGATTAAATGGACTTGCTTCAGTACACCATGATATTTATGTTTTTGATGATGAAATTGTAGATAGGTTTGCTAGTGTTCCAGAAGACTTGATTTCATATTATGAACATGTTTGTACTTTCAAATGTTTTTCTAAACTTTTAAATTGAAAGAAATGTTTAAACTAGTGAAAAATTTTGCAAAATTCACATTGTAAAAATCAGTATACATGTCATGCAGAAAATGGAGATTTCTGCTTCGGAACTCAAAGAGTGCGCTTGTTCAAAATAATAACTCTTAAGAAATTATTGTATTTATATATCAGTTTATTATGGCTGTACTTCATTTGAAAGTGTTCCACTTACCCTCCCCAATAAAATTTTATATACACCGCTGCTTTGTCACATAATCAACTTATAAAACATCCAAGCCATTGGTCATGTGACATCAGCCACCCTTTCAGTATGTTAAAAATCAAGAAGGAATGCAGTGGCTTCTGCGGGTACTTTATTTAATAACTGTACTTCATAATTATGTTCTATTGAATTGTAATCTGAAGACCTCTAGGTCAAGAAACTCATCCAGCAGTTTTCAGGATGAGCACTGTGAGCATGATTACCAGCTCTGAACCCACATGATATTCCAATACCTTGTTCTGTTTTTTAAAATGCTAAACTGATTATCCTTGAATATCCTTATATGCAATTGCATCATTATGTGCACCTGAATGATAGTGAATGCTTGTATGGCTGCCTGTTATTTGTAGGGTAAGGTTATCTTTCTCTGAAAGAAACTTCTATCTCATTTCATCATTTGTTCCAATCATTAATGAAAGACTTTGGGAATTGAAATTTAAAACTCTATCAAAGTAATTTACCTAACTATGAAAATAAAAAAATCCAGTTTTCTTCTGATTGCTTTGACTTTATTTACCATATATGTGCTCAGAGCATATAACATATAGTGCACATGGTAATCTTGCTGCCAGTCTCTCCCTGAGTCATCGAGGAGCAAAATGCTATCTCCTTTCTAATCTATCCATCCCAAAATAGAAAAACCATCCTTAAACACCCATCCTAAAATAAAAACCTTGCGGTAAAACCTATTGAGGGCGGGCATGCAGCAAAAATCACTCAGGCTAAACCTCAGCGTGCCAGCAGCAAGTTGGAGTCAGAGCATAGCGGTTGCCCAAATGCTGCCCTGGAGTTGCAGGGCAGGACTTTCATGCCAGCGGCATCTCTGGACTTTGAGATTGTCTCAATAATCTGGCATGAGGGAGTATAAACTTATCCAACTTGGTCTACACAGACAGATGATCAACATTATACACAGTTTCCTACATCAACACTTCTTTATAGCAGTAGCTGCAGGGAAAACATGAACACAAACACCAATACGAGGTGGAGTCCCTTAAGGGTTTGTTTCTCCCAGGTTGTTTTAGCCTACTCATGGCAGATTTTCCAGCAGTACAGGGCATTCAAAACGGCTCAGTTTGCTGATAACATACTGTTATATGAGACAGATATACACCTACTCAGAGCCTTCAACCCTATCCAGAAACACCTCCGCCTCGTTCTGCACTGATGCAGGCAGTGCCGGATGTCTGTGAATCCGGACAAAAGCCATGCTGTCCTGTTTACCAGACAACGAATCTCCGCAGCAAACATACCCGCATTCACATATCAGAGCCAAAAGATAGAGTAGGGAACTTGCATCCGACACTTAGGCGTCACTCTTGTCAAATTTTTAAATTTTCGTGAACACGTGCGGGGATGAAGAGGGCTAGGGGGTGGTAGTCACCTTATACCCGGTTCTGGGTTCCCCGTGCCGGTCCACCTAAAGTCACGCCTTTATAAAATGTTTATTTTACCTCTGAAGCTGTATGCCTGTGAAGTATAGGGCATGTCAGCAGACTCCTGGCTTCTCTGGTTACAGTGGTACAGAATAGGGGACTCCGGTCCATCTATTCCATCTGCCGTCACTTCCTAGTGAGACTACTACAACTACAGGAAACCTCGGCCCTGCCATTTAGAGGATGTGATTAAGCGCCGAGCTCAAAATTTCTACGCTAGATTGCACAACCAATGAAAACGCCAATTATCAGATCCCTGGGATACTACTTGTCCACAAATACCGCATGGCGTGCGGGTACATACGATAACGAAGACACCAAACCAGCGAATAGCACATCTGAACGCAAGTACTTCTCCCTTCCTTTGGGAGTGGTCGTTAAAAATTTAAAAACAACACCGTTGTTGACATAGACATCAGCAAAGCGGCGTCAAGGATGCTGCTCCTGAAAAAGACACCATTGAGGAGCCTATATAATTAACGCTATTTTCTTTCTATCACTCATCCAAAAACCTAGCAAGCCATCCTATAACAAACCTACTCTTTGTGTGGTTAAAGGCCTACCAAGGGAAGGTACACAGCAACAACACCTAGGCTCACCACGAGCCTGCCAAACAGAGTGAGCAAGGGACTGCGGATGGGTTACAGGCTCTCCAAATGCTCACGTCTTCTCTTAAGCCTCTAATTCAGGTATTTTCATTACTTTTGTCTCCATTAAAGCCCTTAATTTTAATAAGTTTAAGAGAAAAAGTTTTTGTATACAAGTTATTGAAGTTTTAAATTTTTTTCAATGTGAATTATGAAAAGTAATTAATTTCAGTTGAACTATTTAATATTTTTAAATAGTACACATTTTTTAAATCCACAACTCCTGAAGTCCGTCTGAAAATTTCAAGCTAATAAGTTATTAATTGTGGTCCAAGGAGCACTTTGAATAGTGAAAGATGCTAGAAAAAATCTGATGTTATGCATTCACACGATTTTCCCTAACCTCTATCGTTTATTAGTGGGTATACAAATTATTCTTACTAAAGCTTATTTTTCTACCACATTTTAATCCAAATAAACCTTTGCAGAAATAGATACATTACACATTTCGTTATAGATACAAAGAGAGCAGCGATAGTCAAATGTTTAAGAACTGGGCGTTAAATGCTGTCCTTAAAATTTCATACTTTCCATGCAATCGCGAGAAACAACTGAATGTTGAAAGGACTTCAAGAGAATGACCAAGAAATGAACAATTTGAACATTTAATAACGGATATCTCAGAAACGGTTTATACCACAAAAAGGTTATTTAAAATAATTTGTGTGTTTTAAAGAGATCTGCAGTTTTTATGTAGTACGTTGTTATCTGTTTACAGTTATACAAGATCATTCAAAATTTCTTCCAAATGAAGTGCACTTCACGGGTTATTCCCAGAAAATTGAAGATATACATTTTATTTGTCATGCAAATATCTTTAATATATAGTATTTTAATTAAAATCCTTAGATCCATTTTTTAGAAAATCAACATTTTCAAAAAATCTTCCATGTAAATGGTAGTCTGGGGCGGAGGGATGCTCTTTAAAATCCTCGCGGCGCATTTTTGGAAGAAACTGAATTTAAATACCAAGTTGGTGTTTATCCGACTTTTTGTTTTTGAGTTATACTGTTCACAGACACAACTCGGACTTTTTCTAAACTATTTTTATTCAGGGGGCCACGAAACAGGTATTTCCGGTGAAATCTCGATGTCCAATTTCTGGGTGGAATACAATACTTCCTCTACATACTATACGTAGTAAAGAAAGTAAAAAGGAATAGAGAAAATTGAGTTCAACGAGGTGCTTTATTTAAATTGTATAGAACCAGTTAAATGCGCTTTCGTGGCTTCAAAATTGATACTAAAAAGCCAATTGTGTAGTATGAAAATACAAGTCATAAGTATAATAAAAATGCTTAAAAAATCGAAAATACTCAATTTAGTACCAAATTTCACAGCTTTATTTTCTTAAAGTACAGGCCTAATACACTGATCTTTTTTTATGAAGATGATACAAATGTGACCTACTCTTCGTTCTGAATCGGTGCAGTAAAGTGTATTGCAGCATCTTACGCAGACAGAGAGACAAGCTGCCCTAGGTCTTTGTAATGCTGTTTATCTGCTCCTGAAGAGCTGCATGTTGCACAAACATTGAATATTCCACCCTAAGCAGATATCGATTTACTTAGCACCTTTGACTTTTGCTAATTTATTTCTCAAATAGGTTGCATACTTTGTTTGAATTATGATTTTGTCATACACTGTGATAGGTTACTTTTAAAATGTTCCTTTATGGATTATGCTTAACCCATGGTCATGAATGTCATGTAATGATTGAAAATGGGGAGATGTTTGAAATTGTAGAGGGAAAGCTACCATGTAACGAATATGTCACAAATGCAACAATATCTTGTGTATTGGTATGCAAATTGCTCTACAAAATACTCTAAATGTACGTAATGAACCTGAATTACCTTTCTTTGAGTACCCATCTAACCTACCGTTTGTTGTTAAAAGCACAAGTACCTGCCAGGACTCCTTTTAGAACCTGCTTGTTTGCTGCCACCTCCGGAAAGTCGAGTCGATAATCTTTTTAGATAAGTGTCTTTACGTTTTGGACTGCGTTTAGAATCAGTGTCTGTCGAGCTCCGTGCTGCAATGGACTCGCCTGAAGTAGATCCCAGCCTTTCGTCAGAGTCTTTTCGTTCCCAAACAGTGAGAGGAGCCTTGGAATCTTCTTCGGGCACACTGTTCTTACTTTTCTTTCCTTTGCGCGGATTTTCCTGATCGCTTCCTCCAGCCCGAAATCGCGCACAACTTCCCACTGCAGTAATGCTATTTGTACTCCCTCGTCTTGTTATTACGATGGTAGTTGGCTCGCTTTTAATTTGTACGATGTAATTCTGGCTTGCCTTCTCGCTTCTGCATGTGCATCCACTAACTTCGCGGGTGAGTGTATTCGTGTTCGATTCTTCAAGTTTCTCGTTCTTCTGCAATAATATATGAGTGCAAGGTCTGTCTGACTGGTTTTGAATTTTTCTGGGAAATATGGTAGTGCAGCTGTCATTACTCATTCTGGGAAGTAAGATGTCCTTTTGTATGGTAATGGAGCTATCACGACGTATTCTGGAAGGTGAAACTTCCTCTTCCAAGTCAATGGAATTGTCACTTTCTGAAATAAGATCATGTTTTTGTTGACCGTGTATAGTTTCACCATCGTATGTTTGTAAGTTACCTCTATTTAATTGACTCTTTGAAGAAGGCAATGAAAGTAATGAATTTAGGCTAGGACTAAAAGGTGTGCCATTACCTGTTAATTTAAAACTTGAATTCTTCTCCATTTGTGCCATTACAACTGCATTTCCTGCACAAGTAGTTAGAATCAGTATTACCACAGATGCTGTGGTAAATTTACAGATGATTTACTGAAAATATTTTGCAGCAATTCTCAGCCATACCAAGGATTTAGTCACCACCAGCCTTCGGTACCAAAGAAGACTTTTTGGCATAATTTCGGGTTGTTAGTTTTTTTCTTGTTTCATTTGTATAGCCCACTTTAACTTAAATGGTGTATCGGGGACTTTGGCTTTATGAACGATTATAGTGTTATCGTTGTTAGTATCTATGGTGTTATTAACTCGTTTATGTAGGTATTTAACTTTTATTTTATTAATAAAAATTTGGTTAGGAAACACATGCATATTCACATTTCCATTCTCTGTGGAGCGTAGGGAAATGATTCTATGGAAAAAAAGTTCCTAAGCCCAGCGGATTCGAATCCGGAACCTAGAACGCTGAATATTCGACCACCGCCAAAGGTTGTAAGTTGTTAGTTATTTATGGTTGTTTGTTCTCTACGTTTTTATTTGTGTATTGTTTTTACTTTCCCCACCACATACGTAGCAGGTAGAGAAGGTAATGCATTCCACCCAAACATTTTATACCGAGATTTCTCCAGAAATACATGTTTTGAGGCACCTGGAATCCAAAAAGAGCATTTTTAGAAAATGGTCTGTGTGTATGTCTGTGAACAGCATAACTCAAAAACGAAAAGTCTCATAAACATCAAACTTGGTATTTAGGTACAGTGCCTTCCAAAGATGTGACACGAAGATCTTCCAGTTGGTAAATTACCTACCTTGAGAACCCTGTTATGTATAGCAAACCAGAAGAACATGCATATTAAATAAATGAAGGTTAAAACCGCATTTTTACATGGTGCATTGAAAGAAGAAATATACGTGCATCTACCTGGAGATATGAAATATAAGAAATATGTTCGCAAATTGTACAAATAATTGTATGGACTTAAACAAAGCCCTAGGTGTTGGAATGATGTATATCATAAATTTATGATAAACAATGATTTCAATTGTTCTATACATGTTCTATATTACATGTGAAATTAAATTAAATTGAGTTTTATTTATGGACGCTCTTTAACTACTATGGTCCTTAGCGTCCCATTCTATATTGGGCGTGAAAGATCGGTAATTTTGCTCAGAGGCCTCTTTATCAGGCTTGAGGTTCTTTTACGTGCCCTAAATCTACGACACAGGACCACCGGCTATACTTCCCTTCCGAAGGAAGTCATGCTAAGGATGTTTACGCCCGAAAAAATCCATCGCCCTCCGCCGGGTTTGAACCCACGACCTTGGGAACTAGAGACTAGCACGGTACCACTAGTCCGCGGAGGACGACATTAATTAAATGTGAAGGTGATAATTCACCATTATATGTATTTCTTTATGTTCATGGCATTTTATTATTACACAAAGATAAAACTGTAAAAGGAATGAGATACTTAAAACACACTAAAGCTGTGGGATCAGTTTACACAGTAAGTGAGAATAAATATCCAGTTGTTGGGTATGCAGACTCAGATTGGGCACAGTTCATGGTAATAGAAAAAGTGTTTGTGGCATCTGTTTAACACTGTATAACAATCTTATAATATGGAGTACAAGAAAACAGAAAACTGTATCCTTATCCACCGCTGAGTCTAAGTATGTTGTTCTCAGTAACTTAGTTTCAGAAGCCATATGGTACAAGGGTTTGTTGACTGATTTAAAAGTCTCTGTATCACACGTATTATTGTTGGAAGATAATCAAAGTTGTATCCACATTGCAGAGAACATAAAACAGTCAAATGCAGTGAAACATACAGACATTAAATACTGTTTTATTAGAGATACAATAAAAGTGACGACACTGTAATTAACTATGTTCTTTCCTCAGAAGAAAAAAATTATATTTTTACAAAGTCCTTAAGTAAGGAAGTCTGTTGTAAAATTAGGAACAGTTTGGGCATAATGCCTGTTTATAAATTATTTGAATTGTATAAAACAAGTTCTGAAAGCATTATGCTAGTGTTAAGGGGGAGTGTTGTAAATGTAGCACTATCATAAAGAAAAGAAAAAGAAATGCCGGTGGTACATACTGTTTATAATTACTCTTTAGATTAAGCGTTTAACGTGCTCGTTTTCAAAGAAAGAAAAAAGAAATAGAAAAGCTGAACATCAACAATGTAATCATCTCGTGGCTAGAAGAAACAAACTTGTTGCAATGAAAACATATACGTTTAGTTTTAACTGTATAAACACGGGGTTAAGAATATTAAGTGCGAGCGCTAGAATAACATGTAGTTAAAGCGACAATAAATACATTTTTTAAAAAATAAATATTGCTTAAGGTGAATATATGTCTCAATTTCATAGGATGTTTCATCTATCGAGTTGGGAGAAGATGCTCCGCATATTTTCATAAGAAACAAATTTGGAAAATAAAATAGCTCCAAATAATATGCCTATTTGCTTATAAAGTCATATGTTTATTACTATAAGCATATGCGGAGCACTGTATGTTCAGATGTTGGAGTTTCCTTTGTATTACATGCAGGGAATGTGGTGAAAGAAGTTTGTTTACGATGCATTAACTAAGGACAATACTGAAAAAGCTCGCTTTCGAAAAACACGGCCAGCTATCCATATGTATATAAAGTATTAGTTTTAACTGGTTTTAACCTAGCCTTGTGGCATGGAGTAATTAAATAAAACGCAAATTATATTATTCACGTTGCAGTTTTTCAGAATCAACAAGGGTTTTGCCATATTTGAGGAAAATGCAAATAGATGACAGCTGATAAACAGTCAGATAAACAGCTGACTATCGATTGTATGGTCCTGGCCAGTGGCATGCATTTATACATTAATTCATATACCTCTAAATAAATACTCTACCTGCAAGGCCGGTGGTGACCGATCTTACAGTGTTGCAACTTTGGGGGTTTCTACCTAAATTTAGGGAGAATAAACTGTCCTAGGAGGAGTTTGAAGGGATATGTACTTCAGAGTTAATGTAGATAAACCTCAGCGACCTGCTCTGGATTACTGGATTGAGGGAGGGGGTTGCATTCTGAAGAATGTTTAGGAGATTCTCGAATACGTACAATGCACATAAAATGTTGAAAATACTTTAATGCTAGCTACAAGTAAAATAATTTTTCTTCTTTTAAAACGGGTGCGTATCCCTTTATGTAACCGCGTTCGCAACGTACTATTCTTGATTCGGGGATAATTCCAATTAGAATAATCGGGGTTCGAGTGAGACAAGCTCCGTGAGTCATAGCTGACTCCCGACGCGGTGACAATTATTTAGTTAGAAGTTATCTATTTAATAATCTAGGGTTAGTAGGAGGCAGTCAATCAGAAGTGGTGTTAGTGAAAGATAGTGTGAACATTTTTGCCCCGCAGGGGTTTTTATTTTTACCATATCGTGACCCAGCGATGAAGGTCAACAAGCAGTTGCTCGCGGGGAGGTTGAAGGAAAAAAATATTTATACAAAACCGAGCAACTGCTTGGCATTAGTGAGGTATGCATGAGTCAATGTTTGCTTTTATTTATGCAACTCATTATTCTATTTGTTGCAGCGAGCACATGTCATACTCAAAGAATTTAGGTTCCACTACTCCCACTAAAACGTTACCTTGATTGAATAATGAACTTGCAAATCGGGGAGCGGAATCTTGCTCATTATGAAGTTTATTATAAATATATCACAATTAGTGGAAGACGCTCATAAACATTACAAAACTGCTGGCATAAATTTTATATGCAACTGCAGGTTCTCTATGAAAAATTCAGCCCTGAGGCAAATTCTGACGTTTCTTGAAAAAATAAATTGTAATTCAAACTACGCCGACAAAACGTTTGGAGACTATTAAACTGGTTTTGGACCCTTCAAAAACACACATAAAAATAAAAATTTATATATAGTTTGAAGAATTATTTTGAAACACTGTTTAGGGGATTTTGCCCAAATTAGCGGGAACTTCAAACGTGACCCAGGGGGAAATCATGCTTTAGTGTTGGCAACCCTACGATTTTATCGAAGCGATATGCGCTACAGAAAATAAAGGAAATGGGGAGAAATAGAAGCATCCGGTTAGGTAGTCGTGGTCGTTAGCGGTTTGACGTTCCATTGTGAGTAGTATATTAGTATAAATAAACAAAGGTTATAATTGTATGGCAACTGCTGTTGCTTCCGGTAGCGTAGCTATTATTATCCGAAAAATGCTGAAACAGTGTAGTAGTATTCTCCCAGTGCTATCTAGCCTTGAAGCCTGTGCAATTAAACCTCAGCAACACAATTGTCCGGAGATGTTCATCATTGCGTCCAATAAACCACATGCAGTCAAATTAAATGAGCAAGACATTCAGCTCCTGTTTTCTGTCCCGTCCCCAGTGATCCTCTTTGGTGACTTAAACAGAAAACATGAACGATGGGGATGCCAAATTACCACACCAGATGGGCGACAGCTTCTTGCAGCATCAGAACAAAATGAGTTCACATACCAGTTGCGAGTGTTCAAACCGATTACTCATACATTTTGGACATTGCACTTTTTAAAAATGTCAGTCATACATTAAATATGCTCTCTATAGCTGAACTGGATTTCGACCATTGTCATGTTGCCACACCTCTCCAAACTGAATGCCACTGTACTTCGTTTCCCCACGCCTCATCCAGGGAATAGTAAACTGAAACGCTTTCAGTTACAGTTAGAAACTGAGCTGGTCATCACTTACCACCTGCAGACATGCTCCCCAATTGATTCTGCTATTAAACAGTTCACAGACTCGGTATGTACGTCTGTAAGACTTGCATCTACCATCGGCCACGCAAAGTCCTATACATCATGAAACACTTCCTTCAAGGATTGCGACACAGGCCAAACATCAAATGCAACGATTGTAGCAAACTCTCAGATTGCCCTGGCAGAGACAACAATTAAACCAACAAATACGTCAAACGTATAAAGCACTCAGAACACCAATTTTCGTCATACCAAAGGTATTTATCCAATCTTTCTTCAGATAACAGTGGAAGGAAATAATAGAATACTATGAGAAACTACTATAGTACCATCCCTAAAATACCAGAGCAACATATATGTGTATGACGCCACACAATGTGAATCTTTTGCACATCATTTCAGCACATCTTCACACCTAATCCTGTTGTACATCAAGAATCGATTGAGGATATGGAACACGCTGTTGCTATTTATATGTCCCACAGCAAATTCTTTCACTACACCAAGAGAACTTCGCCACATTAGCCACAAAGAAAACCCCAGGATATGACCTGATCCCTAATGTGGTTCTAAAACGCCTTACTTCTGAATCATTGACATACTTATCCTGCATTTTAATGCTCCTTTCGCCTGGGATATTTCCCCCATGTCTTGAAAACATGCTGAGATAATTCTTCTTCATAAACCTAGATCACCACCAAGTTTGCCTGATAACTACCGACCTATAAGTCTGCTCTCGACTCTTTCTAAACTGTTTTAAAAAGTAACCCACAAAAGGCTGAACAGATTAGTAACGAATACTGTAGTTCTCCTATTTCAACAGTTTGGTTTCCGTTCTCAGCATTCTACAATACATTAACTTCTACGTGTCACAGAATGCATTGTAAAGGCTTCGAAAACAAGCAACATACTGTTGCAGCATTTCCAGACTATAAAGAGGGCTTCGACCGTGTTTGGCACAATGGACTTCTCTATAAACTTAAAACTACTGGACTTTCTGATTCCCTTTATCACATTATCAAAGCTTCTTGTCGAATCGCATTGGTTCTCTTCTATCTTCTACTCGACCGGTTATGGCGGGAGTGCCTCAAGGTTCAATATTTGTGTCTCTGTTATTCAATATCTTCACAAGTGACATCCCTGATGTTCCGTCTGTAAATACTGCTATGTACACTGATGATATTGACATATTTTCCACTCACAGTGATATAGGAACTGCATGTTTAAGATTACGGACAGCTCTTAACACTCTCATCACATGGATAGAAACCTGTAGAACAGCTATGAACCACCAGCATTGTGAATTCATAGTATTTGCTTTGCGACGCCCTGCCGCACCTCCGCCTGTGGTAATAAACAATATTTCACTTTCCTGGAAGCGCAATGATAAAACTATTAAATACCTAGAGGTTCATTTTGATAGTCGCCTAACCTGAAGGTACTACATCAATTCAAAGTTGAACTTGGCTTATTCCCGGTTACGCCATCTCTATTCACTTCTTAACCGAAATTCTTCTCTACATTTCCAATGTGGTTTTCTCATACACAAAACTCTACTACGTCCCTTGCTCACATTTGCTTGCCCAGTCTGGGGCGGAGTTACAGCTAGCACAATTCATCGTTAACAAGTGTTCCAGAGCAAGGTATTGCGCAAATCCTTAACGTCCCTAGTTTGTTGTACGTACCACACAGCTTCACCACGAACTTGGGCTACGCACTGTCTCAGAACACATATCTGTCCTTGCTCACTCTTTTTATCAGCAACTTCATCGTGTGCCCGGGGCATTACATTTCTCACTTGGAAGATCCACAGCAGTCTTAAGGATTAACAGTCGCCTTCCGCAAGACCTACTGTTGTCATCGGAAGAAGACTCCAACACCGAAGACAACCAACTTATCCTCATGCCAGATTTTTAACTGTTACTTACCGTGGCTGAGGGGCCTCATTTGGCTGACCTCAGTCAGCCTGTTGTATCATTCCTTATTATTCTGTTAACCCGAGTCTGTATAGCAATGCAACGTGGGTCGACTTTTAAATAAATGAAAAAACAAACCCCCTTTTTAAAGTGTGGAATTCATTGTGTAAAATACGCGCACTTCACCACGTACCTCAGAACTCACAAACTGATCGCAAGCCACATCCGTAACCTTTCTCACACGTTTCCGTTTCTTGCCTGGAGTGAAGTTCGTTCTTTTTAGGCACTGCAAATGCTGGTCCTAGACACACCGGCAAGTTCTAAGGTTAATGTCACAAAAATTGATTTTTATTTATGGACGCGCTTTAATTGCTGTGGTCCTTAGCGTCCCATTCTATGTTGAGCGTGAAAGACCGCAATTGTGCTCAGAGGCCTCTTTGTCAGCTTTGAGGTTATTTTACGTGCCGTCACGTAAGGAACATAAATCGGCGTAAAGCGGCATCACAGGTGCAATGGTAGCATTGCGATGTACTTGTCGAGCTGCTTGTAAAAATTCACTCTTGAGCAAACATGATTCTTTGTATCTGAAGTTGGCGCAGCCTTTCAGAGCAGTCCACTGCGTTGATTTCATGAGGAGCCCTTCAATGTAGACAACTGACAGAAATAGGCGTGCAGACGTTTAGCGAATGGACATTGCCACAACGCCCACACCGAGACTTACTAAGGCATACCGCAGAAGTGTGAGCATATCGCACACAATTAATACGAAAACGCAAGCCGGTAAATGAAGTTCCAATAATACAAATATGCCTTCTTAGGAAGGGAGGACGCCCACTAAATAAGTACAAGGATGTGGTTGCCATATATTGCGCAGAATCATCCACCAAATCTTTTCTGTTTACCTAACCTACCCGATTTACCAGGAAATGTCCCTAAACTGCAGTTCCAGTAAGAGGTCTAACTCTGAGTTGTCTTTATCGACATGACAGATAATGACCTCCTTATTAAGAGATCGAAGTGGAAAAATCCCTTTAAGTGATGTTCTGTGAACAACTTAGACTGTAACAGATTATTCGCCATAACACCGTTCACAAATGTAACTGAAGAAATAACGAAGGATTACAAGGGAATGAGACGAGGGTCGAATTTGATTCCGCGTACCAGTTTCACGAAAGCACACACGACACGAACCAAACAGGACACTCGCGAACGAACGTGGCGAACGTACAAATGACGTAAAGGCGGCTTTAAATTGAGGCAACCACAGGCAAATGTCGCAAGCGAATTTGCCGTACGCAGCTGGTTGCATTCTTTCGAGAGCTGCATCAAGGTTGCTTGAGAACTTGCGGTGTGTTCCCCCTCTGGTTCTCGGTTGCAAGTTACCCATCATTATTGGGTTGGGTTGCCTGGTTGTTTGCGAAATGGGGTGATCCGTGGATACTGCCAAGCATTAATGACGATTACATGTAAAGGAGAGTGTTGTGGGATTTTCGAGACCCTTTCTACAAGGAAAAACGTATGAAGGCAAAGTTGTGGGAGAAGTTGTCTTAAAAACGTGACTTTTCGGCAAAGGACATAAAAGATAAAATAAAAAGCCGTCGAACAACCTTCCACCGGTATGACTCAAGATGTAGTCCAGATATGGTAGGGGCAAATCGTTGCGCACTTTGTTTCCCTCACGTTTCTTAGGGAAGTGGATGCTCCAAGAAAATCACTTTCTAATGACGAGGACTGGATGAGTACACTCTTGCGATTTACTTTTATATTAGGCAATAATAGGCATGATATCTTGAAACATTGAATGCATTAATGTTATTATCACATTTACATATTAATAACATTTTATTTAACTCTCAACTAGAGACGTAGTGTCTAAATATTGTAGAACACTTTAAGAGAGAAAGAAAGAAAAATGCACACCTTTAAGCCCACATTCCAAACTGTGACATTTGTTTTGACTACCTTCTCATTTCATGTCTCTCACTCTTATCACCTCATGCAACCCTCATATTGTTATTCTTCTCGCAGTGAGGTTTCCATGTGGCTTTGTAGAAAAAACGAAGAATTATGCAATTCACATTCAGTTTTGAAATGAGTAAATTGGTGTTCTTATATTTTAAGAAATAATTTTAAAGATACTGTAACTGGCTAATCCAGTGCACATTGCTTTTAGCTAGTTAAAGGTTATGTTTCTGTTTTCTGATGCTTAACATTTATCCTAAGGTTAATAAAAAGTAAACAGCAATAAAAGGATTAAACAGAAATTAAAACAAAGCTTCAACTAAAAATGCCTCACAATAGGATTCATTAGACTAATGTTTAAACGTAATAGTCTTACCAAGGCGCTTTTCCTTTTCTTGTGATGAAATACGCCTTAAACTGTTCCCTAACCGCCTGTGCTTCCCTTGATGGTCTTCTGGGAACTCTTTGAAGTGGCATAGTCCTTGTATAACCCTGGCAAACGTTTCTCCATGTGCTGGGAATAATAGCCCCATATTGTCTTTTACAGTCAAGGGCTCCTGGAGCGACATGCATATTTTTGGATTCGCTTCTTTTTCTTGTGAAATTTTGTAAACAACAGCATGCAAGCGTAACAAGTTCTGTTTTTTCTACACTCAAAAGCAATGGTCTTCTGAACACACGAAATACAGCAGTTATTAATACGAATATGTTTTCAATGATACGGCACGACGGCGACGCTTGTAATTGTACACCCTAAAGTCGTAGTCCAAATGCACGCCAAGGAAAGGCTTCATTATATTTTTCTAAGTGCAAAACCATCGTCGCTTAAAATGGCATATGGTTGTTCAATTTGTCTCCCTGGAAGAAGTTCAGGAGTTTGCAAATTTAGTTCTTTATTTTCCATCTTTTTAAAAACGCTTGTTTCTCGAAACACACAACGAACTGAAATTCTTCACTGGGTTCCAGCATCAGCGAATGTGTAGCAATGGTTTGAATCGGAAACATCCATCAAAACAATACCGAAAGTCCCTTTGTAGTTAAGATACATACTCCCACAATTGCCAGGGTTCTTCATTATAGCGTGCTTGACGTAAATACATCCGATATAATTGGAAGAGTTGAAGTAACATCAAAATCTCTACTAATTTCCTTCCATTCACTTTCTGTAGCAGGCACCTGGTAAAGCTTAAAAAAAACAACAAAAAACAAACAAAACAAAGAGAGATGTGATTTGCGTGTTCATTTTAAATGGAAGTCAGGAGTTGATTTTGCTAGGCAGAAAAGCGAATTCTATTAAGTTTACTTTTTACATTACTTCTCCAAGGTGATGAGGACCAAGAGAATGAAACCCCAATCAGTGCTGAAAAACAGGAGGCTACTGTAGCTTTTCTAGAAGGCATACAGTCCTTAATTATTTTTTTTTTTGGGTAGTGGACGGGATTGGGAGAGAGAATTTCAGGAAGGTGTTTAGAAGGAGTAGTGAGGAAAGGTGGTGGGGTTCCGCTGTGCACCCCCGATAGTGCGGAAGGCTAGCTGCCAGCTTATTTCGCTGGCAGCGGGAGACGGGAAGGACCGGGAGACAGACATGACCGAGGCCCTGACTGCCCCCCGGGAAGTGGCGGGATTGGGTGAGGAACTTTATTCGTCTTTATTGATGATGAGTTGGGTGCTGTTGAGCGGCCCTTGTAGGGGCGGTCATTGGTCTGATGCCATGAAACATATTTGTGAGCAGTGATGTCATGGATTGAAGTAGTTTTTCCTGACCATACCTCAGGTCCGAGAGTACAGGAGTCCAGTCGGCCGTCGTCGTGATCAGGGCTTTCACAAGTTCTGAGAGTCCGTTGATTGCGAATTTGAGCTCCTCCTGGCAGTCAGTTGGAGCGGGTGGTGTCGTCTTCTGAGGTAGTGAGGCGATGGATGCTCCCATGCCATTGATGGCGGAGTCGGTGCGGTCAAGACGCTGCAGGCAGCAGGTGGTGAAGGACTGGAACGCGTTTGAGAAGCCAGTGGTGATGGCATGGAGGTCTTGTATAGAGGCTTCCAGGGCGGCAAGACGGCGTAGTTGGTGCTCAGTGTTGGTGGAGTTGGCAGCGGTGATGGCATTCAGATCTTGCAGTCCAGTTGTGGTTTCGGCTGTTTGGCGGAGATGATGTTCAGAGTTGGCGGCGGCGGTGATTGATGTGATCAGTTCTGCTTGTTGTGAAATGCGAGATCCTAACAGTCTTCTCCTCTTAAATAGTCTTTTGTCGTCCTCCGTGGACCAGTGGTACCGTGCTAGCCTCTAGTTCCCAAGGTCGCGGGTTCAAACCCGGCGGAGGGCGATGGATTTTTTTCGGGCGTAAAATCCTTAGCATGGCTTCCTTCGGAATGGAAGTAAAGCCGGTGGTCCCGTGTCGTAGATTTACGGCACGTAAAAGAACCTCAAGCCTGATAAAGAGGCCTCTGAGCAAAATTGCCTGTCTTTCACGCCCAATATGGAATGGGACGCTAAGAACCATAGTAGTTAAAGAGCTTCCATAAATGAAATTCAATTTAAATTTTTTTCTCCTCGAGCTAGCCAAGGACAATTCAAGAGGCACCCTTCAAAAAAGAAGGAGCTTATAAAATTGCCTGGCAAAGAAGAGGACGGCGAGGTGGCAAAGCTTATAGTCTGTTGAAATCAACTTCTATGTACGATGAATTGGCCACTAATGAGTTGCACGTTGGTAATGAATTAATAAAATAAGACGGATGTCGCAACAAGTGGTCAAGCACTATATAAATAATATATTATTTGATGCTGCTAAGGGAAAATTCGAACAAGGTTCAACGGTGTACTCTTCTCCCTCCAACCAAAGTTCTCCCTAACCTAGTCCAATGAATACAGCACCAATCAGTTCATGTTCTTCACCACCTACGAAATCAACTGAGGCACAGAAAACAACTGAAGCTCTAATTTTTCTACACTTAAAAGATTTAACTGATTTTCTTGACGATTATTCTGATGGTTCAGAGTTACGACCAAAATTTGTGTAACAATTATTTAATTAATTTTAAATTATTTTTCAACAAAACTGACAATTATCCACATAATCTTCAAAATAATTTTATTTTAAATACGTTTTTATTACTGAAAGGGGTTTAGGTTTGAAAATAATATTATAATATGGAAATGTGTTTTTAGACATGTTAGTGGTGTGCGTTACCCATTGAAGTAAACATAAATGTTATCATTTTCATAACATTAAACACCCTTTTTAATGAATGAATGAATTAATTAATTAATAACATACCTACCTACTAACCTTAATGTATTCCTTCGAAACTTGAATAATGGCTTTGCATACCTTGTGATGAACAGTCATATTGTTGAGTTTAATATTCGAAACAAGTACATCAGTGAACGATAGGAATTCGCAGTTGCCAATAATCTCAATGTACATTGGAGTTTCACTTCAGCTTGCATGCTTAATCGAAAATTCGTATCAGATTTCGATATGATAAGAGTTACCAAATCTGGGTGATTTTCATAATCGATTCTATTCATACGACTGACATTTTTGAGCAACGGTCCGTCATTGGATGTAAGGTTATTAAAAAAAGTAATTTCGGACTTCATCAAAATTCACAAACAACTGTTTGCACTAAAATCATCGGTGTTTATGCTAGTTTTATTTTCCACACAAAATCAAGTAGCTGCTGCAGCAACTATCTGCAATGACATTTCGGAACAAACAGAATTTGTCAGTAACTACTCGAACTAGTCGCAACAGATGTAATATGTCAAGCCGCATGCGATAACATTTGAAGAGTACAGGGGAATAACAATCGAAGTCCACCTTTGGCGAAATTTGAGATTCTGGTACCAATGGATTCTATGTATGGAATACTACATTGCAACAGCTTCACACATGGGAAAGACCACATGTAATCCATGCAAAATTAGCATAGATAAAAGGTGCACAGGGAAAAAATAGTCAAAGTCCTATGTGAAATGGAAAAACAATCAGTCCATAAACTTTTGAATTAGAGTAATTTTGTACTACTTCAGAAGAGTTCATTCATTTAAATGTTGGTCAGTTTGGGTGTTTTAAATGTGTGACATACCTTAGCTCCTTGGAGTCCTATGTTATTGTTGAGAAAATGTGTCATGCACAGACTGAAAAGTAGCCAAAGCTTCGTATTCAAGTTTAATTCCACTCTCCAAGGCAAATTACGACAACCTACAATCCCTGAAGACATTCTATTCTGAAAATGCTCAGCTCTATTTTTCAAGATTACACGCAGTCTACAATGAGTAATCTGGTGATGCTCAGTGCTATTTTTCAAGTTTACCAGTAGCCAACAATGAGTAATTTGGTGTAGAGGTAAAATAATTAATTTCGTTGGTGTTTTATGTTACGTTAATCTAAAGGTAAACAGTTTTGTATAATGTAATACTATAAAGTGGACTATAGTTGTTTTGTTCAAAATTACCCGTAGTCAACAATGAGTAATTTGTTGTAGATATTAAGTAATTAATTTTATTGGTGTTTTATAGGTTACATTTTTCTAAGGCAAAAAACAGGTATGTGTAATGTGACGCATTCTATAAAGCAAGTGGACTGTGATTGTTGTTTTTAAGATTACCCGTTGTCAACAATGAGTACTTTGATGTGGAAATTACATTAATTTCTTTGGTCTTTATAGATATTATTAAATAATATCCCACAAATATTGTTTACATTTTTCTAAGGCAGTTATGTATAATGTAAAATATTCTATAAAGTAGATGGACCATGATTGTTTTTGTTTGTAAACATGTGTACCTTTAGTTTTCATTGTTAATAAACAGGACGTGACACTAATTTCAAAAGAAGGGCCTGTTAGAAAAGCACCTGAGAATTGTTCTAGAAAAAACATGTTTTCTTTATGTCTAATATGCTTAATCTGCTGCGTTTTTAAACTTCGAATTAAATTACTGCAAAATATTAAAAAGTGGACTTTGATTGTTTTTCCCTTGTACTCTTCATTTGCTCTTTGTTGCAAAGAAATGTTGATGACAACCAATGACCGCATGCGGCAGTTAAGCTGATTACCTAAATGTAAAGCCACCATTAGTCATAAACCGTTTCCAGCCAGTGCTATCTGCCTTCGACCGATCTCCATCCTACCAGGTAAGCGAGTGTTTAGCTCAGGGCAGCTCAGGGTAATCGAATGGTATTTGATGTTGGTCACAAAGGTGAGGAGTGTTTGCCAGCCTGCTATTAAAGCGCGCCAAATTAGTAAGGGACGTCATTGGGTTTGGGTAGAGAATTGAAATTGGAAAGCAAGGAGTGTCTGTTTCTAAGCCCGTTTGTAGAGAAATATGTGTGGTTTGTATGCCGTCTGCTAGCCTTATTGAAACAGGTTTGATCGACAATGAAAGACCACAGTTCTAATTGGATTATATGGATTGGTGAGCCAATAGTGCGTATAGGAAACAAAACATTTTACAGGTAAAGATTATGAAGTGACAAGTCCATTATCAATGCGGCATTATTAGAGATTAATACAGAAGGCAAACTCGAGATGAAATATACTTACAAATTTCTTCTTTGTCTTAGGAATGGTATAGTTTCCGGGGGGAGTTTGCGCGGATATTTGGTATGCAGGATCAGGACGGTTTCACTATAGCTATCCAATTTAGATGTCGAGGTTTAGAACTTTTATCACATTATGAACACTAATGGACTTTGTGGTTTACATATTACTGTACATTTTTGTAAAACATAGCGTTTTGTTCCATATTAACCACGCGGACAATTCGCATAGCGGGGCATCATGGGAGCGTTGCCAATATTGAGAACCGTAAGCCACAAACCGTAGCCAAAATATAATTTTTAGAAGTAGGGGAGTGAAGCAGCAACTAGGAGCGATGACGGCGTAGCTGTAGGATCCTCTCGACTAAAATCTTCTTTGTTTATAGAGACTTTTGCAATATCTTTATTCCATTTAGCGTTTGATTATCAAACATTCGAGTAAACCTTGAATGATCCAATCAACACATATGTTTCATACGTGACAACAATATAGCAACATTTTATTAAGTGTTCAATGTTCAGCACAAAATGTCGCCAATTTCCACTATATAAGGATGGATACTAGAAAGGCGAGTCATGCTAATGCATTCTTTGTATTCTTTGAAATATAACTTTTATCTTTAAATATGTAGAACGTATATTTCACCTCTGTATGTTCCGTAGTAGATATTTCATGGTATATATATGTTGATGTTTTAAAATATCAGCAGTGAAATATGTTAAAATAGGGTACTACATTATAGCAGTCTATCTTTTAGGAACGGCAAAGACATGGCCTATGTGGCCGTTACTAACCATGCAGATGGGTAGCATGCCGCTGCAAGCATGAAATGTTGCAATCCATGTACAGAATAGAGAGCGAGTTGTAGTTGAAGTACATAGAGGGCCATATGCATATTCAGTTTCCTGAAAAATAAATTAATTTCTTGGTGAAAGTAAGCATAAAAGCTGTTCTTTGAGAAGCACAGAACCCCCAAAATGAAACGAAAAGTGGGTAAAAACCAAATTTTACTCTAATGACCTCTGTGTTTAATTTCCTTAAGCTTTAAACAGTATTATATAATCAAAACCTCGATATCAAAATCTTATCGTATATACACATTTTTAGTTTCCCTGAATAAAAAGATCTTTTTTTTTAAAGGGGTAATAATCATTTAACAGTTAATATCTTGGAAATGAAAAGTAGATTAAGTACTGAATGTTGTGCAATACCTTGATGAAAAGCGCAGGACTACAACAAAAAGAAAAAGAAAAATACCTGCATTTTCCCGCAACTAAACCACCATTCACATAGAATAATTGAGTTTCTTCATGCATTGTTGCAAGGGTAATTTCTTGCCATAATGTTATATTTCGTTCACACTGCTAATTTCGTGCTGTAATACTATATTCCGCACCTAGATGCTTTTTGGTTTGGTAATGCTTAAGGCACTTAGGTCATGCCCTTGCCGCGCGTAGCAGAAGACTACACTTTCATACAGCATTATCAAAAATATTAAGTATTTTATGTTATTGCAGAAGATGATGATCCCTAAAGCAGGATTTAAGCTAGAAAATAAAACAATATCACAGAAATGTACAAATCAAACTTTATACTTGTGCAAAATTCCACTAGTAGAAAATTTTATAAATTTTACTGTTAACAAGAGTTTTAAAAGTGAAATATGTGCGTACTGAATTGAAGCCAACAGTAATCTGCTAAATGAAATTTTATATATTTTTTTAAACTAACTTTTACGCATACAGATCCACACATTCCATATAATATCTACAGTAAACTGTCAGTATTGATTTGCATATTTTGCATTACATTATATTACAACACATTGGGTGGTATGTATAAAAACTAAGCAATTGCTTTTGCTACAAATTTGTAGGAAAATCTAGCACAAGCTTAGATATGCATAATACTAAGTAGCAATTGCTTTTACTTTAGCAAAAGCTACATCATGCGCGCCAAGTTAAGTAAAAGCTATGCACATAGCAATTGCTATGATTGGTATGCATAACACCTAGGAATTACTTTTGCTTCATAGCAAATGCTATGAAAAATTGAAGCCTGCCTCAGTTGTGGCTTCGCTAGCCTAGCAAAAGGGTTTTCGTAAGCATAAATGGCTGCATTTATGAATATCCGGAAAAAGAAGCTCTACAAACCTAGGAGTAGTCCCGAAGAACGGGATTTCAAAAAGTTATATCGATTTAGCAGTGAAAACGTTACGTGGTTAAGTGATTATTTTGTGGGAGAAAATGATGAAACACGTGGTGGAGCTTTGAGCAGTCAGCAGAAAATGAGGACATTTTTGAGGCCCCGGTTTTCAGGTTTGCGTTTGAGAAGACATGGGTATATATCAAAGTACAGTGTCAAGAACTGTCACATACGTAGTAAACAAAATTGTTCAAAAAACTCACCCCTGGGTGTCCTTTCCTTCAGATCAACAGAGTATGCACGATGCTAAGTTTCAGTGGCAGAGAAAATACAATTTTCCATCTGCAGTTGGTGTTTTCGATTGCACACATGTGAGGATTCCAAAACCACATCACGGAGAGGAATACGTCAATCGCAAAGGTTATGCATCTATAAATGTGCAAGCTACGTGTAATGCTGAGGAATGTTTCACCAGTGTGGATATTCAGTGGCCTGGGTCAGTGCATGACTCACGCATATGGCGCAACAGTGCACCGTGCACAATAATGAAAAGAATTATAAACACAGTGTTGATAGCAGATAAAGGCTACGGACTGGCACCGTGGTTAATGATTCCATGTCGGAATCTGTTACACTGCAAGAAATTGCGTATAATAGACTTATAAAAGCAGAACGGGGTATAATCGAACGTTGTTTCGGACAGTTAAAGAAAAGGTTTCCAATTCTTCATTACGGATTAAGACTGAATTTAGCGCACACACCAACACTAATACAAAGTTGCTTCATCCTACATAAGGTGGCCAAGTATTTGGTTGATGATTTTGATGACTTGGACGGTGATGGGGTGATTTTGAAAATGGTGGTGATGAAGATGCAGTACGTGCAGAAGAAATAAGAAAGTGAAATGAAATTGCTGAAATTATATATACTTTGTAAATCAGTTATACAAGTGAAAAAATCAAACACTTTAAATCCACATAATTTGAAAATTCTGCTGTAAATGAAATAGGTTTAAAATAAAGTTTATGTGGCAGCTTTAAAACTAGTTGGTTTTGTTTTTGAGAAGTTCTAGTTTTTTTGAAAAATAATCAATTTGTATTCTGGTCAACTTCAGCTGTTCGTTGATAAGTAATCTCTGATAATCGGCGGTGGACAATCCTCTGCTTTCTTCAGTTTCAAACATGTGCTGATGCTTTGCAGGTCTCTCAGGTTGTTGTTCCCCCACTGATGGTAGAGATGGACCCTCATTTCCTGTCACACCTCCCCGACATGCATCTGTTTAGAAAAACATATTGCTTAATTTTCTTTCTTGCCCTTGAAATTTCAGAAAGTGTGCGATATGTAATCAAAATGAGCGAAGAAAATTGTTTCTTTCAAAATCTTACCTGGAATCTTGTTTAGTGTTGGATTGTTATGTACTGACAGTAATAAAAACAGTTGTTGCTGCCACTGATTCAGCTAATTTTTTTGTTTCCTGTTGCCTTCATGTCGGTCTTTCTTTTCACTACAGTTTTCATATTATTTATTTTCTTTGTAATTTGTTTGGAATTCAATTTTGTCACAAAGCTGCTCAATTTTCATAATCGCTTGCCTAATCGCTTCCTCCTTTTCTTGCTTTATTTTTGAAACTTGCGATGTATTTAACAACACCAGTTTGTCCTTAATTACATTCACAAACACATCATTAAGCTCGCCCACTTCTATATCAGAATCATCTGATGACATCTTACCAAATTTAACAAAAGAACTCGATTAAGCGACAAGGAAGTACACTAAAATGCACAGCACAGTTTGAAAGGAACATGAAGTTCGTCTGCTTACATAACGCAATTGGATTTGCGCATGCGCGCTAAAGGAATGATCACTTGGAGTGGCCTGGTAGCAGCAAGCAATTCCTATGCATAGCTAGCAATTGCTTTTAAGCAAAAGCATGCTCTTTATGCATACAATTTAGAGCAATTGCTTTAGCTTCCATCATTTGCTAGAGTGAAAGCAAAAGCAATTGCTAGATTTTATGCATACCTGCCATTAGAATACCTCAGCTTTTATGCATATTCCACACACTAAATGCCTTTCAAAATCAAGATCATTGCAAAATGTCCCTTCAGTATTAATTATCAGAAGTTTCTACAGAAAGATAATTTCTGTTTTTATATTGTCATGCAAGTAAATCCTTGCTCAGTCAACTGTGTGCAGGAGAATAATAGTGTATTCAATAATGAAATCCATAAGACAGAATTGTTCACTCATCTTGTTAACATAAATGAACTCTACCAGCTCTGTGAAATTCATTCCATTGCATCTACAGTTCAACACCTTAAACATTACCCATTCCAGCAGGAGATCATTTAAATTCATAGATATGGCAGAATTAATTAGTGCATATATTTTGTGATTTCCTTATTGCCATACTCGCCATCATTTCTGTAGTTTTCAGGATATAGTATATTAGCTACTCCAAACTTATCTAAATCTCCTAGTCTCTCCTTTAAATTTATAAGCAAATTATTTAAGAATTTGCAAATTGTGGACTTAGCAACACTTCTATGCTGCAATGAATCTTGTATTGTTTCTCCACAAAATTCGAACTCGCCTTCTTGAAATTCTGGAGGTACTTTATGAAGAAAAGAACTGTATTTTGTACCAGGTTTCAATTTAAGGACCTTAAGCCCTTGTATGCATGAGTTCATGCAAATTTGCATGCACTCTGGATCTAAATTTGACTTTTGAAAAGTCAAACACAATTGTTAACAGGAAACATGATCTCTTTCATAAAAGACAATAGTGACAAAAATTTTAGACACTTTACCTTTTATAGTAACCTAGCAGCTACTTATCTTTTATTTTTTTCTAGCACAGATACCAAAGAATTCCAATTTACATATTGTGAATTTTTAGCCTCTCCCAATGAGAGCCAGTGAATGGCAAAAGTTTTAACTTGCCTCATTAAGTATTTCTTGCATATTCTTTTAATGCTTTGGAATTCTTTGGTGACTGTTCAAAGTAGCTATATATTCTGTTTAGAATATCTTGAAACTTCACAAGCTCCGAACAGTATTCTGCTGCTTGACTGAGTGCCAGATTTAACTGATGGGCCATACAATGCACAGATAATGGGGGTAATTGTTTTTAAAGAGTTGCCACCATAGTTTGAACTCCTGTCATAACAGGTGCACCATCAGTGAGGAGCACTTACTCTTATCAATACCATGCCGATCCAAAATTCCTACAATACATGAATATTGTAACATCCCACGGGGGTGGCTACCCCGCAGTGGGTGATTACACTAGGGGGTGGTAGCTCAGAGGTAAGGGGGATGCGTCGGTACAGAGGTGGTAGGTTGGCCAGGGTGGCGTTCTAGGATGGGGGTATTTAAATAATGCACAGGGGATGCATTGACCCAATAAATTATATTATTCCTTTAGCGTGAGTACATTGGCCACTCAGATTGGGGTGAAGCCCGACAAGTAAGCAGAACTTCGAAGAGATACATTCTTACCTGTTCACCTGGTGTTGCGTTGGCGACTCGTGTACGGGGTCTCGATGACGGATTCAACAACTGGTCATTGATAACTGCCCTCTGACAACTGACAATCGATTGCCCACCCATTACTGACAATCAATTACTCCCCTCCTGACAAATGACGATCGATTGCCCTCGAACGAGTCAAAACCTTGTAGTATAAATATGTACAGAAGAGCTGACTTGGCGTTCCTTAGCATGGTCGTGTTGTGGTAACCTGGTTTCGACACTTTATGCTGGTTTACCTCATCTGATGTAATACTCGGCACTCAACCTGGTCCGCTACAATATATATCTCTCACAGTACATCCTTTAGCGGACACCTTGTTAAGTAATATGTGTAAATTTTCCCTTTCTGCACTATTTTCGCATACATGATTAGAATTTCTGTTTGAGTAATGTCAATACACTTGTCTCATAATTGAATACCACCTGGCTTACTATATTTTCGATAAAATGTCGTCAGTAATTATTTTACACACTGCATCCTCCATATGAGTACTTTCATAACTTGCATTGTCACTGAAAGTTAATTTGGTCAAAGAAAGACACTAAGTCTATACATGCTCTTTTAATATGGAAAACTTTCTTGTAGCAATATTTCCCATCGTTATTGTGTAGATTTTCATAGTGGGTACTACACTTTCCTCAACGTTTTTGCAGGATACAGCCAAGGCTTTGACAAAATTTGGTGCTTCTAATGACTGTCGAACTGAATTCTTATGGTCCCCAAGATTTCATGCCTCCTTAATGTATCAGCTTTGGCAACATGTTATCCTGAATGTAAAAGAAGAATAAAGTACATTTGGTGGTCACGGATTTACTCGTACCTAGCTTAGAACTAGAAGTAAGATGTACTTGTAATATATGGAATCAAAATTGTTTATTAATGCGAGAATAATTTAGAACTGTTACTAACAAATTAAATAGGTCGACATTTATAATCAGATACATTTGAACCAGGAGAATTTTTTTTTTCAGGGGAACCTAATTTGAGTTAGATATAAAGAATGAGTTTATAGTTATCATTTGCGTTGCTGTGTATATTAAAACACTGTTTTAAACTGTTAAGTTTTCACGTTTGTTGTGAATGTTACTACTACATACAGTACTACGGCTTACCTAATGATGCCAAACAGTTCTTCTTTTTTGTGTTTTTGCATAAACTACACACAAAGAATACTGCAGAATACTGCACTTTGCACCACTTATATAGCACTTTCCACTTTTCCAATAATTGTTTATTTGGTATACCTGTTTTAATATCGGTTTTGTTTCTTTTGTATGTCCATTTTTGGTGTCACTGGGAGTAGAACTTTGTTCCCTTTTCTTCCTTAAGACAAATTTATCCATCACTTCTTAAAAAGCACACACATGCATAGTGTATATTTGACAAGAATGAGGGAACCACACAAATCAGAACAGAAATGAGCTCCACTAGCTGGGAGGGAAAGTGGCATATTGTTTGTTTCTGTGACAGATTGTTATGGCTTGTTGAAAGGTTGTTTATAGCCCCTTACAAAGAAGCAGCATATCGTTTGTTTCTGTGGCAGATTGTTTTGCATTTTTGCAAATGCTGTTTTAAAGTTCATCTCATTCTTCGACCTTGAATGGCAAAACGCGACTGTAATTTAAACCCTGCCCGAAAGTACCTGTAAAGTATAAGAGAGGGGAGTCCTTTTAACTGCTTTATAGCAAAGGATGCATTTTTATGGTTTTGTGTGCAGGTTCAGGGTATTACAGATGTTCCTTATGGACATGGCAGAGCATTGAATTGTAACTTAAGATTACATATTGAGCTAATTGGTATACAATGCTATGATAGGCCAGGGCTTATCTGTTTGTGCATATCCTCCCATCACAAACATGATGAAGTGAACTGTAAAGTCAACTTCCTCATGTAAATTGTGTGTATCTTATTCACGTTTTGTGGCTGCAGGATAAGTTTCCATTTTTTGTGACAGTTTTTGTTTAGAGTTCATGTTATGAAGTATAAAATGTGGACTAGAGATCTCTGTATATCCTAGGAAGGGCATTCTTTCCATTAATGTACTTTTATTGTGATATCAGAAAGCATTTCAGCAAGTGTGGCAGAAAGAGAGAGTATTACAGGTCTTCCAGTATTCTTATAAAATAAGAGTTCCCATATATTTTACATGTAATGTTTGTACATTTACTGCAAATGTTATGCACTCCAAATGTCATGTCATCACAATCATTACACTTTGCTTGATGAAGAAAAATCTTAGAGTTTTCTGCTTCAATAAGTTGGCAAGTACACAAGGTAATGAAACAAGTTCTTCTCTTTTACATGTAAACACTCCTCCATATCTACGCTGAAGAGAAACTGAAACATATTAGGCTGCTATTTCAAATAAGTGTGTGGATATATCAACGTAAAGTGTAATACGTTGTGAGCGGGGACTGAAATATGAAGAATGGTAGAATGAGTTTTGTTTTGGAAAAACCTGAAGCAAAGTGAAATAATTGAATGGTTAATTGTATGTGTATCCAGAGCAGCAAATTAGGTTCACTTTCTTACAGTAGCACCTACTTTTTATATTTTTAAAATATAATATAATGCATCTAATCTCCAAAATACATTTTTTTCCTGCAGCTTTACATTAACTTGAAATTTCAAATAATATCTACATTTACACTCTTAATCTACAGAGAGCCAAAAAACTATGAACAGGCTGTGTGGTGATTTTCCTGTCCGCACCCTTGGCGCTCTTTGCTGTCTGCTGCTATCATAGAAAGACGCGGATGAAACCATACAACATTTTTAAAACTACTTTTAAAGGCTTTACTTACCAACTTTATGAAAGGAGATGCTGAAACTGGCCTAGTCCATACATTTTTGGCACCTCTTTAGGAAACTATCCATCACTCACCATAGTTCACATTGAGAAATGCTGGCAATTTCCTGGTGGATATTTTGTTTTAATTCTTTCAGGGTGTGTGGGTTTGTCTTGTACACTTTGTTTTAAATTACCCCAGAGATAGAAATTGCATGGGGTTAGGTCGGGGGACCGAGGAGGCCACAAATCTCTACTAATAATTCTGTCCTCAAACACACTTTCATAGAGTTGTTAAGTAAAAGCTTTAAAAGTAGTTTTAAAAATGGTGTATGGTTTCGTCTGTGCTTTTCTATGATAACTGCAGACGGCAGCAAGCGCCGAGGATGCGGGAAAAACACTGTGCAGCCGTTTGTAGTCTTTTGGCTCTCCCTGCACTTCATTTATATCAACCATTTTAATCATACTTTAATAACATCTCATTTTCATATTTATAGCTGACATGTGCTCTTAAAGATTTAAAATTCGTGACGTTTTAGTGTATCACTTACTACAATTTTGATCCTAACAGTTTCTGAAAATTTTTAGCAATGGAAATTTTACTTGATAGAGTTACAAACCTTATGCAAGCACAGTTGGTGGTGGGACTGCTGCATAGGTTTTCAGTATATTTATGAATTAGTTAATTGAAGTAGAAAATTTAAGTGAATTATTCCAGTAGAAAGTTACTGTCCATTTCAAACCAGAGTTCCCTCTGATGTAAACAGAAGCATGTGCTTCGGCTTGTCACGAACCCAAGAACATACTCTTACGCCAATGTAAATAGTTCCTTAATACATGTATTGTATTATGAAATATTACAGCAGGAAAGGTATAGAACTGTACATTTTATTGTGGTTATCATAAGAACTCATCGTTAAAGGTAATGGATATATATTAGCTGTTAAGAGATTACAAAATATGATTTTCGCCTGCTATTGCGCTAATGCCAAGAGCATCTTGCTTGTTAATACCAACCGTATAAACGACTGCCAATCTCTTACATACACAACAAATGCAGCAATGAATTCCCAGAGGTGCTATCTGAGTACCGAATAAACACTTTGCGTAACACAGGATATATGATAAGCGAGCAGTCATTCATAATACACTAACACACATATGCTCAGCTCAGGTCAAATCTTGTGATTTAGTCAGTTGGTATTTGAGCTCACATGGCAGAGGAAGGTGCGTGTAGTGCGAATAAACTGTTCAAACACAGAAGCGGGAAACAGTTAAAAAGTGGCTAAAAACAAACAATACTTCATATGTTCAACTCACTATTACAAAAATATCCACACTTGCATTATTGCATATTACAAAACTAATATCGGATTTTACAGGCGTTTCAGTGAGAAGTGTAACGAAAGCGAGCAGGAAATATAAACAGACATAACAGAACATAGAAGAGGATAAAATGTGGGAACTTGTTTTGTGTGCGACAGTGCTGTGGAATTGTGGATAAGCTTGTCATTATTTTGGAGAGTAGTTCTGATTCTGATATGGCAGCCGAGGGTTAACCGCAGCCGAGTCATCTTCGAAGGATTCGGATTTGGGTGTTGCACTTTTGCCCGAGGATTGTGATTAATGTAAGTAAAATGTTCATTGCCACATACTTATAAAATCAATTGTTATCTCAGGTTGCATTTTGAACTATGATTCTCATGCAGGGAGCCTTTTATAGATTAAATAGTGTTCAACAAGCACGTGGGAGGGGAACAAGCAGCCATTATGGGCGGGGATTGTGAACTACTTTCGCGCGGATAATACAAAGAGTTTGTTTTCAGTGAAAGGCACTCTGGTTTGGAATGGACAGTAGGTAACATTTGAGATCTCACATTAACGTAAAGCTACACAAAAGGATGTAGCATAAAGATTATGAGCATTACATTCTCATGTATTTTAGAAACACAAAAAGTAAGTGATATCAATATGGAACTCTAGATCTCCTGCTCTTGAAACATAAACAGCAAACCACTCAACCATTCAACTTTGTGCTTCAAAAGCTTCAGTTTTTGTAACACAATTTGCCTTGCTGTTCTGCATATCTCAATATTTTTTTATTTTACAAATATCATACTTGATGATTTATTTGAAATTAACCTTTCATGTCTCAATTCCTATCAGAATAGATGTTAATGGAGTGTCTATGTGGAAAAATTAAGAATACATCTCATCATGTGAATGAGGGCTGCACAGTGTGAAATTCTTTGGCTTAGGAAGCACTCTCATGTATTCTGTCTCCCACTTACATTTTTTTTTTTTTTTGTTAACAAAGGTGTGTTTATTGCTGTCCTATCTTATTTTCTTTGAGCTTTATCGTTCTCTTTCGAATTTTCAGTAAATTTAGATATGGCAAACTCAAAGGTGAAATTGGTAGCTTCTTCAGGGTGTCTAGTCTAGACCGTAATGGGAAGCCTGGACAAGTGGTGCAGATTGTTCAGCTCTATGAAGTGCGTAAGTACCAATTGAACTTTTCGAAAATGTGCATACTTTTCACCGCAGTACCATACTTCTGAAATGTTCTCTGTCTTTCAGATGATGCCAAGGAGGATGGGCACAGAGCAATAGTAAAATGGTTTGTGAACTGTGTTTCCTTGTCAAAGAACATTACCAACTACAAAAGTATAAAACATAAGTTGAGCTTTGCAGCAGAGGTTATTCTGGATGATACAAGGGGCCCTGATGCTGATATTAGCATCAGAAAATTGCAGGATCACTGTCATGTGAGTGATGCATTCAAAATTAGCTTGATTGCCATAAAAGTATTACCAAACTTGGCAGTAGGTTGTGAAAAAGTATTTTAGGTGCTGAAGTAGGCAAAAAATTCAATGCCATAGCTGGGATTTGAACTACAGATCTTCTGGTTTCCATCTGTTTGCTGTAACCAACAGTCGTCTGATTACACCTTTCCAATCTCGTCCTACACATGGTTTGTGTGAAAGAACAATTACCATTGATTGTCCTAATAGTTGGTTAAACTATGAAGCATGATACTCAAAGTACTTGCAACGTTGTAAGTTGCCATGGTGGTGTGTTATCTCAAAATAATTTGAGATCTCCTTGTGTCTATTGGGAAAAATGCGAGTCGATTGGGGAAATTTAATGTTGTACTGGCATGTTGCCATGGTAGCTCATTTGGTTAGAGCAACTGGACAGAAACCGGAAGATCTGTGGTTCAGATCCTAAAATTCTTAATTGTTTATGGTACAATTAACTCTTGGTGGGCAGAATTAGTATAGTAAATACGTCAGATTCTGCAGGGCAGCATTTAATGTATTAAATGGAAACTACTCGTGAGATAGGTTCATTGTAGTTGACAACTTCTTCAAAAGTTTTGCTAACAGTCATATTTATCATATTTTTCAAGTATTTGCAGGAAATTACAGTTTCTGGATTTGGTTTTGTAGTATTATTGTGAATTGCATAGTGACTTCTCTGTAATTTTTCACACTTTTTTTTTTTTTTTTTGCGATTCTTTTAAAAATGGCAAAACTAGGATTGATGATGAAGAGATGGTTCAGCTGTTCCAGGAATTTGATAAAAGTTTTAGTGATGTAGACTTCTTTAACACGGGAAGAAAAAGGCGAATTAACTGCATCTGAATACAGTGACTTGATTGAAGTCTACAATGGCTTTGATTATGACAACCTTTGCACTCCTTGCCTTGTGTGGAATGCACTTGCCAGCATGTAGCGCAATGGTGCTTCATAATGGTTTACATTATTTCTAAAGAAAATATCATCAGAAGAGGCAACTGATAACAAAAGGCCATTGATGCCTAACATTTTCTTGTCTGTTTGGGAGAAACTATTCTTGATCATTGAATATGAAGGAATGGCGAAATGTTTAGTGTGTTCTAAGATACTTCAATATGTAAAAAAGTTCAACCTTCAGCTTCACTATTCCACACTACATTCACTGGAGTATGACAAATATGAGGGGGAGGAATGTGCAAATATAATCAAGCAATTAAAGTACGCGATGTTAGCAAATGCTAAAGACCACTCTCTTGGTGAATCAATTGTACATCTAAGCTATAAGCTTTTCTTACAGATAGCTAGAAAATTGTGCCTTTTAATGATTAGACAGCAGCAAAGGAATTTTGTCAAAACCAATTAACAGATTTTGAATCTTATTAGTTTGAGTGCTACTACAGTAATGCTTGGAATTAATGATCTAGCTGATATTGGTGAACAGCTCACTTACACATCAAGAAAATTTATTGCATATTCGTTGGCAGTTGAGAGTATTGACATCTGTGATATTGCTCAATTTGCCATTTTTATAGGAGGTGTTTAAATGAATCTGAATGTTACAGAATAAATATTAGCTCTACTTGCTATGAAGGACAGAACTACAGGCTTGGATATTCTTCTATGCACAGATGCAGTACAAAATGCTTGTTTACCATGGGTAAACTGGAATCTGTTTCAATGGATGGTGCTCCAGCTATGTTGAAGAGTAATAATGGATTGTTGGGGCATTTAAAGGATAAAATGAAAAATCTTAATGTTCCCCATGACATTCCAGTTAATTGCATCATACACCAGCAGAACCTTTAGAGTAAAAACGTTTCTCTCAACAGTGTCGTGGAAGTTGTAAAGACTACACTGCCATCAGATCTAAAGTTCTCTGACATCAGTTCAAGGAGCTTCTTGAATGTCATAGTGAACATACTGTAAATGAGTAAATAACAGCATATGAATCAAATCAACCCAATGATTTTGAAGAATAGTGCAGATATTATAGGATCTTTGTGAGAAATTTGACTCAAGATTCCATAATGTGAATAAACTTGAACCATATTTTCAAATATTTGCCACACCAAATATATGACAGTTGATGCTGAATACCAGTTGGAGCTCATTGACCTTGAATGCGACACAAAACTAAAGGATTAGCTTCAAAATAAAAAAGACCTATGGGATTTTTATGCCCATTTTGCTGAACCATGTTTTCTCATTTGAATAAGCTGGCTGCCCAAATACTATGCATGTTTGGGTCAACTTACATGTGTGAACAGCTGTTTTCCTTAATGAAAATTACTAAATTTAACCACAGAAGTCAAATATCGGGTCATAATTTGCAGTGTGATCTTCAGTTGTTTATGATTTAAAAAATGACACCGAATATTAAAAACCTAGTAAGGGGTAAAATGATTAAAAAGTCCCGGAAGAACAGTGTTGATGATAAACAAACATAAAAGCTTTAGTTGTCCCATAATTGGGACTGAAATAATATTGTGTGTTAAATAGAACAATTGATTTACTTTTGTGTTAACTCAAATGTATGCCAGAACCAAAAAAAAAAAAGATAGACATGTATAAAGCTACATATAAAAACTATATTTCAATGTGCATTATTATTATTATTATTATTATTATTATTATTATTATTATTATTATTATTATTATTATTTATTTATTTATTTATTTATTTATATGTTTTCCGGAAGGCAGTTTTTCAACAAATGCTTGCTTGTATGTTATTTGTCATGAAATCACTAGAGATTTTACGTTTTGCTTTCTTGTAATAACATTCATCATTCAATTAAAACAATGCTTTTTATTAACATAATAAGTGTATGTTATTAATAAGTAATACATTTTTAGGGTTGGAAAGGTAGAATCAGACTACTGAAAAATTTCATGCCATAGCCGGGATTTGAAGCACGGACATCCCGGTCTCCATCCGGTTGCTCTTTGAATTTTTCAGTTGTCTGATTGTACCTTTCCAACCCTGTCCAACACACGACTTGTGTGGAAGAACAATTAATTCCAATACATTTTTAAACCCTATAGGTTAACAGATCAAAATACACCTTTTTTAATATGCAAGTAAAGAATACTGCATAGCTTAGTTGAGTGGATTCTGCCGCTGCTAGACATGTTTCCCTCTCTCCATCTTCCCTCATATTCCACTTTTCACGTTCCATAGGACAAACGGAGCACGGGTGCTCAGGCTGGTGATCTTACTAAGCACTGTGCCAGCAGGAGACTGATGTAACATACCAGTTGCAAACGTTCAGCAAATGCAATATTAGCTGTAAAAAGTAGATTCCACATACAAAAAATCTGATGTGTTACACACACATGACTTTCTCTACTCTTGTACAAACTATTTTTACAAACACTTATTCTCCATATGCTTCATGTTAATCGAGATGTTAATATTATTGCTAATTTTCTTGTAGATGCAAGGGGAATATGGTAGGTTTTAAGCAATAGTCAAATATTTTAAGCGTTGGTTGCTATGTGGCGCATTCCATTCTCTTTGCATGTCCAGGGCATAAAAAAATGAATAACGAATTTCCATTTGAGAAAAAGTATAAGTATTGGAAAATTTAAGGGAATAACAAGCAATATCTCGAAAACATTTCACTCAACAAAAAAAATGTATATGACATAAATTGTGTATTTTAACGCGATCTACATTTTTTGTGTAGTCAAATTTTGCCTATCTCTTATGGTTTACCAGTTATGCAAAAGTCGTTCACAATGAAGAATACTTTAGGAGACATTCCCAGAAAATTCGAGATATACATTTCATTTCTCATGCCAATATCTTAAACATATGATATTTTAATCAAAATCGTTAGAGCCATTTTTGAGAAAATTAAAATTTTCGAAAAAGTTCCATGTAAAGGGTAGTCTGGGGTGAGGGGATTTTCTTGAAAACATTCCTGTCGCATCTCTGGAAGATACTGAACCTAAATACCAAGTTTGGTGTTTATCCGACTGTTCGTTTCTGAGTTATGCTGTTCACATACACAGACACACACACGGACATGTTTCTAAAAATGCTTTTTGGATTCAGGGAGTCTCAAAACATGTATTTCCGGTGAAATCTCTGTATCAAATTTTTGGGTGGAATACAATACTTCCCCTACTTACTATACGTAGTACAGAAAGTAAAAATTATGACAAAACAGTACAGTGATGCCAGGTCAACCCTACATTATTACTGGCGTGAAATGGAACATACGATATTATTTTATGCATGATCAACTGGTACAATCTTTCAGCTTCGTCTATAGGCATCTGTGAGAAACTGAACTATGCAACAAAGATGGAGCATCATTTTACATTTATTTACAGTATTTCAAGTATAGGATTATTTTTATCCCATGTTTTCTTTTCAACATTTTTCCTCAGGAGTATAAACATTGTCACCTGCGAAGAATTAAAAAATGGAACATCGTGTTTATGTAGCATAGAATTTATTAAGTATCTTATATGTTTATTAGACTTTTGGATTTTGTGGATTGGAAAGGAAGTTGATGTGGATGGAGTGATGCTTGAGCACCCCATTGTGTGCCCAAGCAAGTCATAGATGCTGCTGCTCAGCAAGCAGGAGTGGACTGAGATAAATACTGGCAGGGACCTGGCAATAGAGCAGGGCTTGGCAAGGAGTGGATTAACATATTTTTATATAGTTTAGCCATAGATTCAGTGTGTGTGTGTGTGTGTGTGTGTGTGTGTGTGTGTGTGTGTGTGTGTGTGTGTGTGTGTGTGCGTGCGTGCGTGCGTGCGTGTGTGTGTGTTTTTTTTTGCCCTCCATTGGTGGTGGCACAGTAATGTTAGCCAGTGGAAAAAGGTGCAGCCTAATGTTTCCAAACATTATTGCATCATCAGCATGTCTATTTGTGACTAAATGTTTAAGATTTTTCCCAGCACAGAGCGAAATAAAAAATGCACACAAAAATAATTTCTGCTAGTTCATGAACATGCTTTCACCAGAGCAGATTGCAACATAACTAGTTGCAGTGCACTCACTGTTTTGCTACATATTTAGCAGCAAATGTATGTCCGGAAGTTCTTGGAGCCATTGTCATATCAGTAGAAGTTATTAATTTTGAGATGCAGTCAGTAACATTTGATTCTAAGTGTTCCAAAGTTTAACTTTGTTTCTTTATGGTTTCCCATAACCCAAAAAAGCACATTTTAGAGTTGCAAAATGTGAATTAGCATAACAATCCAAAATGTGTAACTCACATTTTTAAATTCTAAGTATTTCCTTTTATTTATTTATATATTTATTTTTTGCAACATCTAAAATCATAGTGTTTTTAAGTACAAGGCTGGATCAAATATGAAGTGGAATTTTCTGCTAGTGGTTCAGATAGTGAGTGAATCAGCTTGTCACCTTGAATGAGTAGTAGTGGGGACGTCTGAAGACATTCATCTGTTGGTCACATACAGCTACAGCTAGTCATTTCTTTTGTCAGTAACACAATGAGTGAACAGAAGGTATGCACATCTGTTCAGCAATGTATCATCTTAAAGATTCTTACAAAGAAAGATGTAAAGATGTTTGAAATGTTACAAAGACTGCGTTTGAGGTTTAGGACAAAAACTCTTGAAGACCCAAGTGTATAAGTGGCAGCACTAAAAATGTTCATTGAGACAGAAAGCTGTGGAAAACGAGACCCACCAACAATGATCATCTACAAGCATTACTGTCGTAAATCGCTTGTTAGCTGGAAAAATCATTCCAGCTGTTTTTGGGCATCAAGGGGAATGGTGGAATTTCTTCAAGAAAGAACAATAAATGCTGCTTACTGCTATAAGCTTGTGTTTGAGGCAAAAGCTGCTTATTTTAGCAAACATCAGCCCATTTAAAAGGTCGTTCTACTCCACAACGTGAGACCACATATGGCTATGTTAATCTGTGTAAAACTGAAAGATTTGCAGGATAACTCCGAAACATCCTCCTTAGTGTCCGAATCTACCCCCCTGCTACTGTCATTTGTTCAGACTGCTTTAAGTGGCACTGGGGGGAAGGAACTGATTCGAAAATTACACAGGAGTGGAGGACTTTGTGCACTCTACTCTTACCTCCTCTTTCTTTGAAGAAATGAAAAAACTCCAATTCTTTGGGAAAAATATATTTTGTAATCAGCAGATTAGAAAAGAGCTATAATATTGGTATTCCTTTTCATTGATATCAATATACAGGATGAATCAGACTACCGAGAAACTTTCAAAAGTTATTCGGAGTGTTTTGTGAGTGTCTTGATGTAAGGAGCCCATGCTCCTTGATGGCTCATTACTAAGTAGTTTCATTGTCGTCCTTTGTTTTGTAATAACTTGACCACCTTTGTATCTGCTTACTCAAAATGTGATTGTTTCCAAACAAAGCACAACCTTTGACTGCTGTAGAGCTTATTTACATTACGGTCTGCCACCAATTAATCCACTACTCATCACCTGACAATTAAAATTATTTATTTTAAGCATAGATAACCAAATATTACAAAAAATGACATGAAACCACCTAAATTACACGGTTTAAAGTAATTGTTCAAAATGTCAACCATCGTGATCACGACAAACTTCACAGTGTGCCTCATGGGCTATTGCACGCACTCCAGCAACCCAGAAGATTGGTGCACATCATCAGTGGCTGCTGCAATCCTAACAACCAGGTCCATATTGGTTTTGTCAAGAGTTGCGTAAACTAGGCTCCTCACGTGACCCCAGAAGAAAAAGACAATGTGTGTCGGATTTAGTGACTGTTCTGGCCATGCAACAGAACCACCACAACCAATCCTCCTTTGCCTGAACTGTTATTCAAGATATTCCCTAACATTCATTGCAAAATGTGCTGGTGCCCCATCATGTTCAAACATATGCCTACGATTTATCAGCAGCACATCTTCCAGAAAATGTGGGAGGGCATGTTGAAGGATCGTGCTGTAGACTACTCCATTCAGCGTTGGATAGTACATAAGGCCCAACCACAGAACCATTAACGATTCCAGCTCATACATTCACAGAGAATGTCTGTTGGTAGGCTCAATTCACCACAGCATGTGGATTTCCATACTCCCAGATATGGCTATTCTGACTGTTGAACATGCCATCTCTAGTAAACATTGCCTTATCTGTGTACAATATCAGCAGGAAAATGTTGGTTGTCTGCACATCACTAAACCAGCTAGCAAATTGCACTCAACGTGGAAAGTCTGCTACTTGCAGTGTCTGGATTTTCGGTGAATTGCTGCTCATGTAAGACCCTCAAAACAGTTGCATGGCTTACATTCACCTCTTGTGCAATATGATTGCTGGTTACAAGTTGCATTTAAAACATTCTCTGAAGATTGGGTGTTCTGACATTCATCTCAAGGACATTCACCTGCATACTAACACTGAAGCACCCGGTTTCTTGCAGTCACTTGCATACAGCTGTAAATGTGTTATGTATGTTACAGGTTGCCATCGCTGCAGGAAAAGCGCTGCATCGCATTGTAGTACTGCTCATCCATTGCATTGAGTGAAAGCATAGACGAGGTGCTTATCCGCTAATTCTGCATAAGTAAAGTTATCCATACCATATCACTCACTAACAACATACTATTACCGCATTCCAAAAGTAATGGCTCCTGTTTATTTTCATGGAAACCACAACAGATACAGAAAGCACAATAACACAAAATAGAGCAAGATTTCAGGTACATACTGTTATTTATCCACATAGCCACCATGACTTGTTATGCACTTTTTCCAACAATGAACAAGAATCTACATGCCATGCTCGTAAAAATCTGAACCAGCTGAGGCTAGCCACTGTCTTACAGCTGTGACAACAGTATCAGAGTTTGGAAAATTTTGGCCATGTAGTGCATCTTTCGCAGGCCCAAAGAGATGAAAGTCCAAAGGTGCTAAATCAGGACTGTATGGTGGATGTGGTAGGACAGTCCAGCCAAATTTAGTAATGAGCTCCATGGTTGCAAAATTGGTTTGAGCCCTGGCATTATTCTGCAGGGGGAGGTTTGTCTTCTTCTCTGGCCTGACTCTGGAAATTTGGGCTTTCAGCCTAGTCAGTGTTGTGTTGTAGCGTTTGGAATTGACATTTGCTCCAGGTTCCAAGGTATCCAAAAGAACCACACTGCCTGTCCCAGAAGACTGTGCACATGATGTTGTCTATAGATGGGCTGTGTCTTGAACCATTTCTTTGTTGGGAAGTCGGATGTCACCACTCCATGGACTGTCGTTTAGATTCTGGCTCTGCCTCATCTCCGGTGATGAAGTTCAGAAAATTGTCACCTTCAGCCTCGTATTGGTCCAGCAGGTCCTGACAAATTTCCATTCAATGAGTCTTTTGGTCTTGTAAAAGTATCTGCAAGACCCATCCCGTACACATTTTGCAATAATTAAGGTTGCATAACAGCTTGTCTAAGGCATTACAACCGACTTTCAGCTCTACACACAATTCCTTGGTTGTAATCCGCCGATCATTACAGATGAGTTGATCAAGATCCTGTGACAGCCAAGCAGGGTCGACCAGGATGTGGCTTGTCCTGCACATCCTTTTCACCACTTTTGAAATGCTGTACCCACCACCTCACATTACTCACATCTACTGTATCTTTTCCCTACACCTTTAGCAAGCGTCAATGGATTTCAGTTGCGCAGTTTGTTCATGGTAAGGAATTCAATCACACATCTCTGTTTTGTATGCATTTTGATGTTAGTAGCCATTTTGGAATGCACCCCTGCTGCTGCTATCTGTCGCAGGACAGCGAAACTAACAGGACACTAGCGAGAAGGTTCAACAATTAATACTACACCAACATAATCTGACTCGGACACTCAAAGGCAACACAAAAAAATGTAAGGCAGTACTTTTGGATTGACCCTTGTACAAAGTAATGTAGTGCAGGAAACAAAAGCTGAGCAGGAGTACAAGCCTGGTCTTGGACCATTCTGAAAACATGCTCTACTACAGCAGTGAAAGGTATGTCTTGTTCGGAAACAATCATATTCTGAGTAAACAGTTACAAAAGAAGTTGAGTTGGACAAAACAAAGGCAATGAAATTACTCGTAATGAGCCACCGGAGGTCAGGGATTCTTTATATAAAAACTCTCAGAAAACATCCCTGAACAACTTGTGTAAGTTTGTTGGCGGAAGTGAGACTCATCCTGTATACAGGGTGAATTTTAATTCCACCGAAAAACTTCAGGGGGTGATTCCTGACTGGATATGGGACATAAAAGTTCATATCACCTCTGGAAATGCAGTTTCCATAGTACATGGCACTGATGACATTCTCTCATAACTTGCAGTGTGCATTTTTGTGTTGTAGATAGTGTGATTTAAGCAACGTAGAAGCACAATGGTCCGGTATTCATTCCAGGAACAAGCCGAAATGGTGTTTGTGTATGGCCAAGCAGGTGAAAACGGTCAAGAGGCAGCACGGATGTACTGAGCCACATACCCTGTCAGACAGCAGCATTCATCACACAACACTTGGAGCCATTTTTCAGCATTTCTGTGAGCAGGGTCCTTTGAGACAGATGAATGTTCAGGGTGGCTACAGACTGTGCGCACACCAGATATGAAGGAACATGTTCTCCATGATATTGAGATCAACCCTGGTACAAGCTCCAGGCAGTTGACCTGTCAACATGGTGTAAGCCAAAGGACGGTTATCTGTATCCTACATGACAACTGCTATTATCCCTATCACCTCCATCGTGTGCAGGGATTACTACCGGTAGATTTTCTTCCTCAGGAAAGATCCTGTCGCTGGTTTGTGCAACAGGTCATCACCATTATGAGATTTCTGTCTTCAGTCCTCTTTACTGATGAAATGACCTTTGGTAGAGATGGAACCATTAACCTGAATAATCATCATCTGTGTGCTACAGAAAATCCTCACTTAATGGTTGGAGCTCATCAGTGGTTCAGCATCAATGTTTGGGCAGGGATAATTACTGTCTACTTGGACCAGTTCTTCTTCCACAACGCCCGAACGGAGAAATGTATTTTGACTTCCTGCAAAACAATCTGCCTCCATTGCTTTAGAATGTGCCTTTGGCAATACAATAGGCAATGTATGAATATTTCCATAATGCTATACAAAATTCTTACAATTTTTTATACATTACTTTAAGTTGCTATTTTTTCTTTCTTTGGTCCATCATGCATTTTAACACCGTGGTTATTTATACATGGTGGGTCATAAATTCATATTGCTTTATTTTTCTAAACCATTTTTCTGTTACTCTCCCCATATATTCTCCTATTCTTTTTATATCCCTCTCCTTTTGTATTTTCATTATCCTAACTTTTAATACTTCTTTGTTAACATTCTCCCATTCTTTAGGTAAAAACTGATCTCTCCACAACTTAGTTTCTTCACATTCAATTATATAATGCAAATCATTATCTGCCTCTCCACAAAGAGGACACCTATTTAAATTTGCTCCCTTCCTATCTCCCCCCTTAGCCTATATGCACTTAATCTGGACCAGGCCCCTAACCTATTCCCTACATCCACATACTTCTCCCTTCCCCAGTCCACCTTTAATTGTCTAATTAGTTCCAAACTTTTCTTTCCTTCCAGACTTTGAAATAATTCTTGTTTCTCTATATCTTCTACTCTGTTCCTCACTTCTTTCCAGAAACCTTTAACTAACCTCTTTCTCTCCTCCCTTAAGTTACCCATTCCTATTTCCTGTAAAATTCTCCTTATTCCTTGAGCCCAGTTGATCCCATCACTGGATTTTTCTTATATTAAACATTGCCTTAAGATATTATGCTCGTCCAATGATTTAATCTATGCCAATATTTAAGAATCCTTTCTACTATCGTGCCCTTGCTACCTACTCTTCCCAACTCCAACATTGCTGCTCCATTAGGTGATGAAATAGATAAACCTAACATACATTTACAGAACGATCTATGTACTTTATCAATCATCTCCCATCCTTTGTCACTTCCCCAAATCTCTGATCCATAGACCATTTTTGCTTCAAAGCTGCAGCATAATGGAGATCCAGTCCACTTATGCATTAATGTTTGCTGACAATTCAACATCTTCCCCAGATGTTGGATAGGACGTGGAGGCCCTATTGCATGGTCTACTCAATCACCGGACTTAAACCTCCTGGATTTTTACTTTAGGGGGCATCTGAAAAGCATTGTGTACGGTGAGCCTGTTCCTGATGTTCAGATCCTTCAACAGCGTGTTCACATAGTCTGTGACAATATTCAGACACAGCTTGGAACATGCGAACGAATGAGGCAATCCATGATGCGATGTGTGAATGCATGCATTGCATCCTTTGGAAGCCACTTTGAACATCTGTTGTGATGTGGATGGGATTCAGGCCATGTACTGTGTGTCAGAGCTCTTTGATTGATGTCATTCTTCAGTGCCATCTACTGTGGAAACTATGCATTTCTGGTCACAAGGTGATGTGAACTTTTGTGCTCTATTTCTAGTCAGGAATCACCCCCCTGAAGTTTGTTGGTGAATTTCAAACTCAGCCTGTATTAAGTTTATATGCGATTTACCATCATATTTTTACTTTCAGCAGCAGTGCATGTTTTGAGGTACACTGAAAAATTTTTTTTAAATAAAAGGAGAGAGAGAGAGAGAGAGAGAGAGACTCAAAAATGAAAAGTTGGATGAATACCAAATTTGATATTTAAGTTCAGTATATTCTAAAGATGTGACAACTATTTTCAACGAAATTCCCTAACCCAAATTATTTATCAATGGAACATTTTTCAAAATTTTTAATCTTTTATAACTGATAAACTTTGTGATAGACGAAAACACACTGCACAGAAAATGTAGATCTTTCTAAAACATACAATTTATTTTAAATAACTTATTTTGTGGCATCAGCCTTTTCTAAGATATCCGTTATTAATGATCTGAATTTTTCAATTATTTGTGATTCTTTTAAAGTCCTCTTGACATTCAGGTGTTTCTCATGGTTGCATGGAAAGAGTATGGAATTTTAAGGCCAGTATATAGTGTCCAGATCTTAAACATTTGTCTTTTACTATTCCCTTTGTATCTGTAATGAAATGTATGGTGTAGCTATTTCTGCAAAGGTGTGTCTCAATTAGAATGAAATAAATAGAAAAATAAGGTTGGTAAGAATAATTTTCATACCCATTAATAAATGATAGAGGGTAGAGAAAATTAAGTGAATATAACACATCAGATTGTTTTTTAATGTAAAAAGATGTAGAAAGATAAGTATGTGCTGACTTTTCATTCTGCCATTTTGGAAATAAATGAAACTGATGCATGGAAAGTGTATGCATGTGTGGTTGCAAAGTTAGGGGCATTCAAGGAGGAAGAAATTTTGAATTAACTGGTAATGCAGTTAATCTGACACAAACACTGCAATCTTTTCCATAGATTCTGGGCTGTTTATTTTTACTTTCTCTACTACGTATAGTAAGTAGGGGAAGTATTGCATTCCACCCAAAAATTCGATACCGAGATTTCACCGGAAATACATGTTTTGAGACCTGCTGAATCCAAAAAAAGAATTTTTGGAAACATGTCCGTGTGTGTGTCTGTGTGTCTGTGTGTGTGTGTGTCTGTGTGTGTGTGAACAGCATAACTCAAAAACGAACAGTCGGATAAGCACCAAACTTGGTATTTAGGTTCAGTATCTTCCAGAGATGCGACACGAAGGTTTTCAAGAAAATCCCCCCACCCCAAACTACCCTTTACATGGAAGATTTTTCGAAAATTTTAATTTTCTCAAAAATGGCTCTAACGATTTTGATGAAAATATCATATGTTTAAGATAATGTCATGGGAAATGAAATGTATATCTCGAATTTTCTGGGAATGTCTCCAAAAGTATTCTTTATTGTGAACAACTTTTGCATAACTGGTAAACCATAAGAGATACACAAAATGTTACTACACAAAAAGTGTAGATCGCGTTAAAATACACAACTTATGTCATATGCATTTCTTTTGTTGAGTGAACCGTTTTGGAGATATTGCTTGTTATTTCCTTAAATTTTCCAATACTTATACTTTTTCTCAAATTCGTTATTCATTTTTTTTATGTCCTGGACATGCAAAGAGAATGGAATGCACCACATAGCAACCAGCGTTAAAATATTTGACTATCGCTTAAAAGCTACCATATTCCCCTTGCATCTACAAGAAAATTACCAATAAGATTGACATATCGATATCTCGATTAACATGAAGCATATGGAGAATAGGCGTTTTTTAAAAATAGTGTGTACAAGAGTAGAGAAAGTCATGTGAGTGTAACACATCAGATTTTTTACTTTCTCTACTACGTATAGTAAGTAGGGGAAGTATTGTATTCCACCCAAAATTTCGATACCGAGATTTCACCGGAAATACATGTTTTGAGACTCACTGAATCCAAAAAAAAGCATTTTTGGAAACATGTCCGTGTGTGTGTCTGTCTGCGTGTCTGTGTGTCTGTCTGTGTGTCTGTGAACAGCATAACACAAAAACGAAGAGTCGGATAAACACCAAACTTGGTATTTAGGTTCAGTATCTTACAGAGATGCGACACGAAGGTTTTCAAGAAAATCCCCCCACCCCAGACTACCCTTTACATGGAAGATTTTTAGAAAATTTTAATTTTCTCAAAAACGGCTCTAACGATTTTGATTAAAATATCATATGTTTAAGATATTGTCATGATAATTAAAATGTATATCTCGAATTTTCTGGGAATGTCTCCAAAAGTATTCTGCATTATGAACGACTTTTTCATAACTGGTAAACCATAAGAGATAGACAACATTTTACTACACACAAAATGTAGATCTCGTTAAAATACACGACTTATGTTATATACATTTCTTTTGTTGAGTGAACCGTTTTCGAGATATTGCTTGTTATTCCCTTAAATTTTCCAATACTTATACTTTTTCTCAAATTCGTTATTCATTTTTTACTTTCTCTACTATGTATAGTAAGTAGGGGAAGTATTGCATTCCACCCAAAAATTCGATACCGAGATTTCACCGGAAATACATGTTTTGAGACCTCCTGAATCCAAAAAAAGCATTTTTGGAAACATGTCCGTGTGTGTGTCTGTGAACAGCATAACTCAAAAACGAACAGTCGGATAAACACCAAACTTGGTATTTAGGTTTAGTATCTTCCAGAGATGCGACACGAAGGTTTTCAAGAAAATCCCCCCACCCCAGACTACCCTTTACATGGAACATTTTTCGAAAATTTTAATTTTCTCAAAAATGGCTCTAACGATTTTGATTAAAATATCATATGTTTAAGATAATGTCATGAGAAATGAAATGTATATCTCGAATTTTCTGGGAATGTCTCCAAAAGTATTCTTCATTGTGAACGACCTTTGCATAACTGGTAAACCATAAGAGATAGACAAAATTTTACTACACAAAAAATGTAGATCTCGTTAAAATACACAACTTATGTCATATACATTTCTTTTGTTGAGTGAACCGTTTTCGAGATATTGCTTGTTATTTCCTTAAGTTTGCCAATACTTATACTTTTTCTCAAATTCGTTATTCATTTTTTTATGTCCTGGACTTGCAAACAGAATGGAATGCGCCGCATAGCAACCAGCGTTAAAATATTTGACCATCGCTTAAAAGCTACCATATTCCCCTTGCATCTATAAGAAAATTAGCAATAAGATTGACATATCGATATCTCGATTAACATAAAGCATATGGAGAATAGGCGTTTGTAAAAATAGATTGTACAAGAGTAGAGAAAGTCATGTGAGTGTAACACATCAGATTTTTTTTTTCTTTTCTGTGTGTCATTCTGTTGTTGCTTATCAATAAATAAGTCAGTGTTATTGCCCAACTTCCAAATTGTTACTGGATTAAGGAAAAAGGACTGCTGAATGGCTAGAGTTGTGAGCATCAAAGAAAGAGCTATCTTTCCACATTTTTGGTTTCTTAAAGAGTAACGTTTACAGCTCTATTTTGGTTTGTTAAAGCAATAAACACATGTTGCTGTTGTGCATGGATTAAATAGTAATTTACATTTTAACTCCAATATCCAAGTTTAATGTTGTTAAACCAATATTCTTGTAGGTCGTATTTGGAAGAACAATTGAGGAAGCATCTGACATGCCGCAGAAACACCACCCAGTTTACCTTTGTAGGTACAAGGTGACAGAACAGTGTGGAAGGTCACAAATAGAGCCTTACTTCAGTGATGATGAGGATGAAGTAGTGCGTGATGACAAATTGTACTTGAAACCAGTTGTCAAGATGAAAAAAATAAATACATCCCTAGCAAACTCTCCTCGTATTCCTCGCGGAGGTAAGTTAAGCACTCTGCTGTTATCTCAAACTTTGGGTAGAACATTTACTCAAGAATTCAAAAATATTGCTTTTCATTAACATTAGCAAGAGAGATGAGGGCAATTTAGCACATATGTTTTTCTGTAATAATATTACAGATATACCACATCTCCAAAACTACTGACTTAGTTTCAGTATTTGCAAATATGTGTTGTCATTTTTAAGAAAGTGGTGTAGCATTGACAGAATTTACTGGAGCTGTAGATATTTTGGGAAATAGTCCCAAAAATCATAAACTACCCTTAATGGGTACTGGTTTCAACCAGATATGAAATCAATTGACATACTTTCTTCAAGCTCGCCTAGTTATTTAACATTTCATCTGTACATGTGCATGATTATTTTAAAAGTCATAAATTTTTATTAGTAATTAATTTTGAAAATTTAGAAGCTAGTAACAGTGATGTGTCATAATTTAAAATAAAGAGAGTTGAAGTGTTGTTACACTACATCAATAAAATGTTCTTACTTAAACACGTTTCAGGAGACGGTTTGCTCCCATCGTCAGCATGTTTTCAACTGATTTTGCTGGTTACTGTCTGGGGAATGTGTGTGGCTAGTGGTGTTCTCTGGTGCTGGGCTATTGAACCTCCAAAGGCTGCTGGGTTGCGGCAGTTTGAAATTCATTAGGTGATTCCTGTGTTTGACGATATATATTTTTTTCCCAGATGTCCAATTCATTGCTGCTGTTGATCGGTTTTAAGAGTTTTATGTTTGGAGTGAGATCATGGTTTGAAGACCAGAAATGATGTGCTACTGCCGATTTATCTCGCTGCTTATGGTAAATGCATCTCATATGCTCTTTAAGTCTTAATTCAAGATTTCTTTTGGTTCTTCCTACGTATACCAGGTTACAGTCATTACAAACAATTTGATATATACCAGCTGATTTATCGTTGGGGATAGGATCTTTTGTTCTGTTGCATAGTAGTTTCAAGTAAACAACATTTTAGTAATGTAGTGTAATAACCTTCAACTCTCTTTATTTTAAATTTTTATTAGGTTCACTATATACCAGGAGGAAGGGTTCCTTGAGGTGATTTTATTTACAAAGGTATAGACAGTTTAAAATGTGATTTATTACATTCATCTGACTTTCTCTAGTTACTGTTATTTATTTTTATATAGTACCTACTCCAAACTATTCTTGCAAAAGTGCTCTAGACGTTCTCGGGCTTCAAGCCAGGTGAAGTGATGTGATCATCTAAGGGCTACTGAGGAATTTCCTAGTTTCCCAGTAAGTGTCGCTTGGGGCTTGATGTATTTTAGTGAAGAGATCCGAAACTAAAATTCATAAGAGGTTCACAATAACCAGTAATGGAAACCAGAATGGGAACAACATAGATAAAATAAATGTATTACAATGTGAGCATTCACAATTAACAGGAAGTTTTCCCAGATCCAAAGAATAGTAATGAAGACGTTAAAGTTGTAACTTTTTTGTTCCTGTTCCTGGGAACATTATTTTAGATCCATATTGGGCTTAATCCACACCTGAATGCTATTGCCTGCAAACAAACATACAGGCATTTTCAAACAAATGCATTGAATGTTTGTGAAACCTCCCTGCATTTGCGTGAATGTTGAAAGTGTATCCTATACCTGCAGGCATTAGTGCGGGTTACGTGTATTTCTTATTCAAGAAAAAAGCAAGTAAAAGATGCTGTTGGATGCCTATGTTTCTTGTGGTCCAGAATACACTGAAAATATTTTAAAGGGTTTGAAATGTTAGATGAAAGTGCAGAGTTCAAACATTTTGGCTCTTCTTTCGAATATGTGATGCAAGTTTGCTGATATTTTTTCTAAGTCCACAAGTATGTGACGCCAAGTTAAGGGTGTTAGTTAAGTGTGTTATGTGCAATTTTAGTCATATTTGTAAGCTTTCTGAATCACTTTCATTCATTTCAGACATTGTTTAAACATTAACCAACATTCATAACTTTTATGCTTTTTTATTTACTGTGCATGTACCCATGACAAGTAATGCACAACAGCCACTTTAACTTTGGCATTCTGCTTGCTACAGTGCTGCCAACAGTCTCTGGTATCACTAAATTACGCTAAATAAACACATTAGCTTAACTATTTATAATATATGAACTAACAAAACTACTTCTGGGCACTACATTGCCTACACCTGAAGGTAGATCTGCCTAATGTCTTCAATAAGTTCCTAAAACAGGTCTGCTGATCGATTTTTACAATCTGCATGCCATAAATACTCACAAATGTGGCTGTCGAGCGCTGGACATCATGGAGACTTCACCACAGTAAGCGAACCAATCTGAGACTGTTTGCGAGCTCACACTTTGGTCACCTGTCGAACACTCCATTATTGTGGTGTAAAACAGTGCATCAGTAATAAGATTTGAGTGGGTGATAACTGACCGCTCGAACCATGTTCCCTTGCACACAGACTGCGTCACTTTTTCATGTCTAGTTCTGGAAAAAAAATCTGTGAATACCAGAAGAGATTCTTTGTACAAAAAGTCCAATTCCTACTAAAAGGTATCTCATTATAATAGCTTCGCCCACCTGCAGCAAAATTTGGGATAAGTATGGTTCCGTTTCTTGATGGGGTGCAGGATGCCGTCGCACTTAGAGCAGTCCTCAGCAAACCCTCGTGAAATAACTGAAGGCAGGCCTCTTCATCTTGTACATATTGAACAAGATCTATTATTATTATTATTATTATTATTATTATTATTATTATTATTATTATTATTATTATTATTCTATTTATTTTACGTCACTTTAACTACAGGGTCATATCGCGACAGATCTGTTAGTGGATAACTCTTAGATCAAGGTGTGGCAGACAGTCTTCTAGGTCTCAATCCTGTAACCAACCTCTTCATCATGTCCACAGAGACCCTAGCATTGGGCCTTCTGCTTCGTGCCATGCAGATGGCATTAGGGTGCCGTCCAGTCTAACTGCCACTTTAATATAGAAAGATGCACAGTTAGCCTTCTAGGTCTCATCCCTGTAACCATGCAATGTTGCTTTGTCACATGTCCACAGAGACCCTAGTGCATAGCAGCCGAATCCTCTGCTTCATGCTGTGCAGATGGCATTAGGGTGCTGTCCAATCTACCTGCTTTCATTGTCTGTGGATAGATAAGCATAGCATTCGCTATTACCACTTATTTTTCATTTTTACTATTGTTTTAGACTTAAGGTGGAACTTTGGCTCGTGGTATTAAATATCCAATCTGGTATTTATCTTAGCGGCTGAGGGAAACTACGAGAAAACCTCAGTCAGATTGGTTGGCCCACAGGATTTGAACCCAGGATCTCTCGAATGCATGTCACAGACGTTACCGCCTGAACCATCCCGCTCTGTAAAACAAGATCTACTTTATTAACAAACATGCAAAAATACTAGATATATACTTTAGCTTCTGACTGATGAATAAAATATGCTACCCTGCGAGCCCAGTCCGAGCTTTCCAAAAAATATCTGCTCTATATTGTTTCCACACCTGCTTGGCTACAACTGTTATGCATGTGTTTGGGGAATTTCTACAGCCATTGGCTACAACGGTTGCAAAGTCACTAAATGTTGGCTGCACTGTGAGCTGCAATATGCCATGTCCATTACGTCTTATCGAGCTCTGCACAACGCACACCAAGGACTTAGACAAATTCTTGCCGGAGTCTCGCGTCGCAGGTTTGAAAGTTTCTCCAAAAAATTTGTCAGTGATACAAAGTGATTTTAAGCATGATTCAAATAATAGCTCCTGAAATTTTCCAAAGTGACACTAAATATAGGATTGCTTTACTTGTAACACCAATTAGCAGCAACTCTCAGATTCTTGGCAAGTCATGATTCTTATACTAGCGTTATGTATAAATTTCAAAACAGTGTATTTTAGAACAGAACTGTGTCAGTTTAATCAATGCAGGAACAATATTTTCTGCATTCCATGAGTTATCACTGTTCTTGCATACATTGTTGAAAATAAATACAAAGTTTACTTCATTGTTGTCATCAGTGCCTTGATCAGCTTCCTCTAAACTCATAGCTGCTTTTTATATCCAACCTTTGTTGTCCCCCTGGAGCTTACTTTGGTAAGTACAGGATTGGCATTCCTGGGGTCCTGAGCCATTGGTTCTCCAGGTTTTTGGGGTGGGTTAGGGTCAACAGCCCTGCTCGTAAAATTGTAATATTCTTCATCCTTTATGAGGACAGATGTTTTCAAAAAACTTTGACGGTCGCTGATTTGGAGCGTAAATTAGCACTTCTGAATGCAGATACTCGGCTAGAGATGTACAGCAAAGAGAGCAACCTTGGTGTCAAGCTAGATGATAATGCACTGCTTGGATCCTATTCAGTGGAGAATGATGTGCAACTGCATGTAATTGTTCCTTTCCTGAATTTTATGGTGTTCAAAGTTTGTGTTGTTTTTGTGCCAGGATGTAATAAATATGAAGCCAGAGTGTGGCACTGATGACCCCAACAGTTTTGCGCCATCCAAAAGTTATTACTGCCACCTTTTTTGATTGGTTTATTTATTTTTGTTGGGAAGAGCCACTACATGGAGAATCCATTACTTTCTAAATGTTTGCGTTGAAATTTATTTTTTAATGCTTGAATTTTCTTCCCAATGTCCATTACGCTAATTTTTAATTTTTACTTTCTCTACTACGTATAGTAAGTAGGGGAAGTATTGTATTCCACCCAAAAATTCGATACCGAGATTTCACCGGAAATACATGTTTTGAGACCCCCTGAATCCAAAAAAAGCATTTTTGGAAACATGTCCGTGTGTGTGTCTGTCTGTGAACAGCATAACTCAGAAACGAACAGTCCGATAAACACCAAACTTGGTATTTAGGTTCAGTATCTTCCAGAGATGCGGCATGAAGGTTTTCAATAAAATCCCCCCACCCCAGATTACCCTTTACATGGAACATTTTTCGAAAAAATTTTATTTTCTCAAAAATGGCTAACGATTTTGATTAAAATATCATATGTTTAAGATATTTTCATGACAAATAAAATGTATATCTTGAATTATCTGGGAATGTCTCCAAAAGTATTCTTCATTGTGAACGACTTTTGCATAACTGGTAAATCATGAGAGATAGACAGAATTTTACTACACAAAATATGTAGATTGCATTAAAATACACAATTTGTCATATACATTTTTTTGTTGAGTGAACTGTTTTCGAAATATTGCTTGTTATTCCCTTAAATTTTTCAATACTTATTTTCTCAAATGGGAATTCGTTATTCATTTTTTTGTCTTGGATATGCAAAGAGTATTAATCTGTGGGAAAGGGAATGGTGCTGCACCTAGCAACCAGCTATTAAGAGATATGTATATGCTTAAAGGCTACTGTATTTCTATATTGCCCTTGTAAATATATATTCCCCTTACATCTACAAGAAAATTAGCAATATGATAGAATCTGCAAATATTTATCTCGATTAACATTAAGTAGATGGAGAATAAGCGTTTAATAGTTTGTACAAGAGTAGAGAAAGTCATGTGAGTGTAACACATCAGATTTTTTTAAAAGGTTTTCGATTGCACTGGTTTTCTTTGTCGTACTCTTACACTGTTCATTCTGCATGTCCCACAAGCATGCAGTAGAATATATGTCCTCAATCATCGACAATGTTGTTGTTACAGACCACATTTTCCAAAAATATTGAATTGTTTCCTGATTTTATTTGCAAGCAACTGATTCAACTGCAGTCACTAACTGCAGTACTGTTGGTGATGTATGTGTCTGTCCACAAATGTGTCCAGACCTATGATTGCTTTTGTATTTGTTTTCCATCTCAGAGAAATACAAAAAACATGAATATTGTTTGCAAATATCAGCATACTGTTCACCAACAAATGTTTGCAAACAGATTTAAGCAGATTTTAAACAGTTTGTGTGCATTATTTATTTGCATATTTGTGGGCAATTGTATGCATGTGGACTAGGCTTAGACTTCCTCTTCATTGTAGAAATTATTCAAAAGGCTGTGATAGGAAATGGTGGTTACAGCTTTCTCTGGTCACAAGCTGGGAAAATAAAACCGGAAGAAATTCTACCAAATGTGGGATTCAGATTCAATAAACATTGGTCTTTGTAGTGAAAACATCACATGTAGTCTGTTTATATGCAGCTCAATTGACTGTTGGCTTAAAAAAGAGCAACAATTACAAAGAACAGCAAAAACCATTAGAAATTAACATAGAACAATAAGAATAGCAAATAACTTTTATGTACACTAGGAGTGCTAAGTGAGCAGGGAAAGAGGAAGGTTGTGCTAGTAAGGAGCTCTGTGGCTGAAGAGGAAAAGTGAATTAAGGGACAATGGGAGTTGAAATTACAGTATACAGAATGAGAATTGGACTGTTTATGGCAAAAAAGGTTATTAAATGTAAAATTTATCGACAACAGGAAGTGTGATACTTATGTTCCTAGTGATCGGAGGGATTGAATTAAATCCAGGTCCAAAGAATATGCAAGAAATGATGGAGGATCTTGTAGAAAAAAAATCAACAACATGAACGGAATGGAACAATGCATAAAAGATAATTTAAACAAAGTGGCTGAAGAAATAAAAGAAATATTGGTAAAGCTGTGCAAGGAATAAATATAGAAGTTGATAGAATCAAAGAGAAAATGGAAAGAATAGATGAAAAGAGGAGGAGACTCAATTTGGTGTTCACAGGAGTTGAACAAAGAAAGGGGTATCTGGCCATATGAAGAAATTAAGAAAAATTTTAACAAATAAGCTAGAAATTGATCTGATAGGATGGGAGATTGTGGAAGCATACAGAATGGGTAGGCAAGGCAGGAAAAGACCAATAATAGTACAATTTGCAACATCCAATATAATTTGCGAAATTTTAGGAAGGTCAAAAATGCTAAAAGGAAGTAATATTTATAAACAAAGACTTGAATCCAGCCCAGAGGGACCTCAAAAGAAGTCTAATACAGAAGATGAAGGCAAGATCACAAGGCAAACGAGCATTCATTCGAAACTTACGGCTTTGGATAGATGATGAGGATGTAACATATACTGGCAAAACGGATCTATGTTGGAGAGAACCAAAATGGAAGGAAACAAGTCAGCAAAATAGTGGCGAACAAAGTAAATTAACACCAGTGGCAGCCAGCGGAAGTACAAAGTCCAGAATAGAGCTGAGAAAAGGAAAGAAAATAGATCCAACATGAAAGGAAAAGGAAAGAAGATAGATCCAATGCGAAAGGAAAATGACGTAAATGTAACAGGTGAAGGTATGTCACAACATATGTATGAAGCAATAACACCGAGCCAGAGGGGAAGGAGAAGCCCAGTAACGTCACGCATACGTCATCGCCAAAGAAGATAGTGTCACCGGTGGGAGAGGAGAGGGAAGCCACACGTGTCCTTGCAGAGAAGGGAAAAGAGGTGTGGCCACAGCGTGTAGTGAGTAATGTAAAAAAAGCATGTGGCGGGGAAGGGAAGTGGTGTGAATCGGAAAAGCGTGGAGTATTCGGAGGAAGAAGGGGAAGAAAATATTATTGTGTCACCAGGGAAAGAGGAGAGGGAAGCCGTACGCGTCCTTGCAGAGAAGAGGAAAGAGGCGTGGCAACAGTGTGCAGTGAGCAGTGCAAAAAAGCACATAGTAGGGAAGGGGAGAGAATCGTTGGAAAAGTGGGGAGTATTTGGAGGAAGAAGGGGAAGTAAACATTATATCATCTCCGCATGGAATTATATTGGTGCTCCAGAAAGAAATGCTAAAATCACTGGAGGGAATTAAACTGAGAAGTAAAAAAACTTTAGAGGTTTACACCTTTCCGTAATAGAATGGGATTGCAATAGCGGCCAATAAGGAGATTGGGATTTTGGAATTGTGAAGGCCAAACCAGCTGCTTCACAATTTCACAATCTTGGACTGTACCATCTTTTAGAGAAAGCTTTATAAATGTTAAAGGATAAATATATGAACATAAAAATTATAATAATGGAGACTTTAACGTAAGAATAGGGGAAACAGACAAGCAGAGAAAGTAACTAAAATTATTAGAGAAAATAATGTGAGTAAAATATGGAAGGGTATAAAATTAATGTATCTAAAGAAATAGAGATTAGGAGAAAAGAAAGTTCATGGTATGGAATGAATAGGAATAGATGGATATGGATGGTTAAAAGAAGAAAATAATGTAAATACAAATAAATATAAGAATTACTAATTGTATTAACATATAATACTAATCTGAGAAGATATCTAATATGTAATAACTTAATGCTCAATAGATTAATATGTTATTATGACCAAAGGAGGGGAGATGACTATAAAATGGCCAGGGCCAGAAGCAGTCACTCCTAATATGATTGTAATTATTTTGGCACTCAATAAATATTGCATATTACATGTACACTAATGGTTCTGGCTTTAGAAAACTAAAACATATTTACTCTAATTTTGACATTGGCTAACCTGCATTATGTTGAATTGGAAGCAAATGAAAAAATATCATTCGTTAGTTTCAAACAAATGACGTGTCAGTGCGCAAAATCGGCTTTCCACTGATCTTTATATGCATTTCTGTTCTCGTTCCTGGTGTATTTTTGCATGGTGTTTTGCTTCCTGTTCTAGTTTCCACTCTGGTTTCGTTCTTGTGAACCAGCGTTTATACACATTAACACCAATATTAACCACAAAATGGAAAATTATGACAAAAGATTTGCTTACAGTTTAATAAAATTATGTGCTACCTATAGATTAAATGTTTGTCCTTATACGAATTGGTACTTAATGTTTTATAATACATAATTCATGTGCATATTGTAGATAAATAGGGAGAAAGTAAAAGTTTATTTAATAATATAAAATCTGTACCTCCATATCTCCCGATCTCATTGCCATTTATAAAGCCACATGTTTGCTGTTATCAACTGAAACTGAGATATTTTCTAAATTGTTTCTGTAACTCTTTTCTCACTGAATATTTGGTATTCATTGAAAGCAAATATAATATTCAGCTAGAATGCCATTGCATATTAATTACATGAACTTCTTTCCAGATCCAGGCACCAGACTGTGTGGTGAAAAGTCTAGGAATGGAAAAGGCATATTGGTGAAGAAGGCTGCAGTTCCAGATGGAGGTCTCATGGTTATTACAGATAGTGAAAGTGAAAGTGAGGGTAAAAATACTAAAGTTCCTGTGCATAGATTGCCAAATGCTAAATTAACGGAGGAAGAAATAGTGTCACTGCTGACTGCAGATGATGACATTGATTCTGATGACAACATATTTTCGGAATTTGAGGATGAAGCACCAGATGACATCAGTGGTGAAACGCAGTCCTCTAAGAAGCCCAATGGTGTGAATCATGTACAAAGAAAATTGGTCCTCCATTGCAGCTCCTTTAGAAATGCTAGCAGCAGCAGCAGTGTAAGTTATAGCTTGGTTCTGTAGATCCTTATGCCAAACCGAGCAGAATCTTTAGTGCCTTATACCGTAAACCAATAAGGTGCCTCTGTTCTGTCAGCGTATCTCTTGTTTATTCACATAATCTTTCCTAAGTCTGATAAACTGCATTTTCAGGGGTATTGGTAGAATTGAAACTAAATGAAACTGATTTAATACTATGTTTAATACCCATGAAATATTCTGTAGAAGAAAGAAAAATGCATGTATGGCTCTTAATCCTGAGAACCCAGCTTCTTACCTTGGTTGAGGTAAACTGCTTTAATAGTTTTGGTCAATTAGTTATCTAGTAGTAAGTAGAAACTAATTCAGCAGTTCATTAATTTTTTTTTTAAACACCTGATGTGTTTTAGGAAACATTGTTCACACGATTAGCTGGTTGATGGGAACAATCATTCCTGAAATATGTCAGGTATTTCTTAAAAACTTAGTGAAGTGTGCGAGTTCATTGTTACTCCTAAATAACTATGGTGTTATAACTTCACCATAAATAGCTTGTAATAACCTTTCATAAGTGTTTTTAGTATTTTCCATTAAGATAAATGTCAAGTCACACTCAACTCTGTGTACCCTGGACTAATATTGGCATTATTTCTTACATTCATTGCTATATTCATTTCTTCATAACACCACACAGCTGTTTATGATTCATGCATACATCATATTCATGACATTGTGAAAACAACTTGTTACTCTAAGAAACACATTTGATTAATCCTTTTTTCTTTTCTCTTTCCTCCTTTCTTTTTTTTCTTTTCTTTCCTTCTTTCTTTTGCTTATCAAACATTGCTTGGAGGCCATATTGCTAGCTTTTCTATGCTTTCTTTGGTGCATATGAATTGTTGCCAGAAAAATGGCCTTAGTTGCATAGCTGCCTTTTTATGGCATCTGCTTGATAACTTAGTGATGAATTACCTGAGTTGTACACTTACTATTTATTTTATGTAGGTAAATAAATGTTGGAGTTTTGGGGTCGTGGAAACAGTTTTTGGTATATTTAGCCAAAGAAATTCAGACAAATGGCCTTAGTTGCATAGTTACTTTCCTGTACCATCCATTTTACTTATTTGATTTGATCTTGGGGTGTAACTTTGGATCGTAGCTTTGAAATACCTAGGTCTTAAATTTACTTGATGACCAAGGAAATGAGGAAAGCATCTTCAGTCTTATTGGCTGGTAAATAGAGTTTGAAACTGGGACTTCACAAATATTAGGCACAGTTCCTACCACCACGGCTATCTATCTTGGTTCTTCTTAATTCATAACTAAAACTATTTTACTTTCTCTACTACTTACCTATTAGTAGGTACCTAGTAGAAGTATTATATTCCACCCAAACGTTTGATATAAGATTTCACCGGAAATATACATTTTGAGACCCCCTGAATTTAAAAAATAAATAAATAAATAAAGCACATCTATGTGTACATGTGCGTGAGGGAGAGAAGGGGGGGCACATTCTTATTACACAACAAATATAGATCTTGTTAAAGCATACAATTGGTCGAATATGTGTTATACAGGGTGGAAGGTGAGCTATGATCATCCTTCAACAGGATGACCACTTGTAATGAATAGAACAATACATCTTAGTGCAGTTTTTAAAGTGATTTTTGAAAAAAAAAGCGAAAATTGCTTAATATTAACTCTTGTTTTAAATGAAGATTTTATGAAACTTAAATACTTTTTCAAATATTTCTTAGAGGAGATTGAAGATAAATATTTTCTGCATGTTTAAATGCATTTTGAATTAAAACAATTTGCACTCTATTAGTATAAGCTTTTGAAATTCTTCTGAGTTGAATTTATGTCGTTAGCCACGAGGCTTCACAACATGACAACACTGTAAAGGCTGGTTCACAACCAACGAGAACGGTAACCAGAACGAGAACGGGAAAGTTGAAATACATGTATTCAAATGGGAATGTCCACAACCGACGGGAAGCCTTCCCGGGCCCCGGGAACGGGAAGAAGAGTTGCCCAACTTTTAACTATCTCGTTCTCGTTCCCGGGCACGGCATATTAGATCCCTATTGTACATATTAGACTCTTCACTCTAGAGGTTATTCTAAGCGGCCGTGACATGAAACAGCCACTAATGCTCTCTATAGTCGCAAGCTGGAAACATGAAACTGGAAGGAATTAATAGTAAATGTGCTTCCTAACCTCATCCCGACACCCGCAAATCTAATCAACGTTGGTTCCTCTGGTGAAGGGATCATTTGTAGTTTGTTTATATGCAACTAACTCAAAACTGGCTATTACCTAAAAAAACAATGGCAAAAGCTACAAAGAACAGCTAAATCCGGTGGAAATGAAAAAAGAATATACAATTTTAATGTATGCCATTAAATAAAGGAATGAAAGTTTGGCATAAGTAGAGGGATCGGAAATGTAATGAATATGCGTTTAGATGTTTACTCTATCGAATTTTGACGTTGGCTTGGCTAAATTGGAAGTAGGTGAAAAAATGTCATTGGTCAGTTAAAAACAAATGAAATCCCAATGCGCAAAATCGACTTTCACTTTGTGATCGATATGCATTCCCGTTCTCGTTACCGGGCTGTTGTGAATCAAAATTTCTTGCTTCCCGTTCTGGTTACCGTTACCGGGTGGTTGTGAACCAGCCTTAAGATTGAAAGAAATGCACTTCAGCTGTTGTTTATTGCGCTTATGGCTTGTTTTCGAAATGACAGATTATAGGTTACAAAATGATTCACTTTGCTAATGTCTAGTATCTTGAAATACTGCTCATTTATGGTGAAGCATATCATAATCCAACAACTGCTGCAATAATTTATTGAGAAACGTTTCCAAAAGACGAGCATCATATCACAGGACATGTTTTCATCTCTCAAAGAAGTCTAGATACAACAAGCGTACATATCACCTCATATTGACGGAGTTGGTCAAAGAATTGCTGCTTAAGAAGAAGAGATCCTTCACTTGGTGGAAGAAGATCCTGGAAGCAGCAGTCTTGGTATAGCTTATACTATCAACTTATCCCATTGGACTGTTTTGAGAGCATTAAAAGAATTGCCACTCCCTTATCATAATCAGTGCATTCATTATCTCTGAAGCAGATTATGCGCAAAGGGTAGCATTTTCCAAATAGTTTCTTTAATCAGGAGGGAACTTTGATACGGTAATTTGTATCACAAATTACTCAGATGTAATTAATGATAGTAATATGAATATGTATTTTTATGTGACATTGATTTCAGAGGTTTATTAATTGTAATTATTATTGGTAAATAATAATATACGGCTTTACTGAAACTGTCAATAATAACGCAATAATGCAGCAAGGGGGTGAGTTGTTTATCATTACCGGGAACCAGGAAGTTACGTAATGTTTCGCGCCTTTTCGGTAAAAAGCTTCTAGAATGTTCCCTAAAAGAAATATGTATTAGTGGTTTTCATTGGATAGTAAAATAGACGCTAATGTTGGCGCGTTTTATTAGCCAATGGCAGTTCATTTATAATCTTTAGGCGTATCTTGAGGCAAGCCTATAAATAGTGTGGGTCCGAGGTAGCGTGTCCCCAGTGCAACAAGATTCTCAACACATTACACATCGTCCCCAGTTCTACAAAATTCTCAGTACACTACATATCGCCAGTCAGTCCTTCATAAGTTACGCGCAACAGAATTAAGAGAATTCTTATAAAATATTATACAGTTAAATATACACAAAGTTGAAGTACGTGAGTTAAAAGTGAGAAGTTATTACAAACAGTTTCAGTTTGGCGAGTATCCAGATTAATTTGTAAAAGTGTTTGTGAATGTGTTCGGCAATAAAAGTTATAAAACCAATTTCTTCGTCAGTATAATTTCTGGATAAAAGATTCCTTTCCGATTCACACCCTGCAAGAGATACAAGTTCTACCAAGAAAAGATGATAGCTAGCCGGAGGACAATATACATAACCTTAAATTCTTTCAGAAACTAAATGATACAAATTGCTACGTCAGAGGGAGCTACGAACCAAACAAGGAGTGACGTCACAAGGAGGCTTCAACACACGTGATGTAAACAACATTACGTAAAGCAGCAACCGTCGCATATTGGCTTCCAAACGCGGAGCTACAATTAATGATCTACAACATTAATTCCGTCGCATAATTGGCTCCACAACGTGGGGCTCGACAACAAAAAGACATTACGTAAAGCAAGTTCTCTCGCAAATACGCGTAAAGTAAATACATATGCATAAACATCACAAGCATTAACACTATAACATTAATACCGCATCATATTGGCGCCCAACGTGGGGCTTAATTTCCCTTAAAATTCTTGCAATGGATAAAGCAACATTTACCAGAAATGGAGTAACTAATTACCACAATGCACACTCTGGGCTTACAACAATCCACATACAATAAGACAAGACAGCTTTCAGTGCAGATTTTCTGTAAATGTTTGGGCAGGAATCGTAGGAAACACATCAGTCCATGGATTCTTCCTCGGTTTTTTATGGAAGCCACCTATCTCCAGTCTCTTCAAGAAATGTTACCAGTTCTGCTTGAGGACGTTCTCCTGGCAATAAGAAATGATATGTGACTATTACATGATAGCGCATCTCCATACCTGTGTAGAATGCTGGATCCCTTTGAATGGACCAGTAAGATGGCCACCAAGATTGCCAGATCTAAATCCAATTTATTATTTTTTCTTTGGAGCAAAATGAAAACTTGCATATACATTACAGAAGTGCGTGATGTGGAAACGTAAGAAAGAATACTTCAAGTAGCGGAAGAAATAAAAAACAACCCGGACATTCTTTGTAGAGTGCAGCAAAATTGGAGAAAATGTTAAGCCTGTGTATTGGTGAGGGATGCACATTTTGAACAGTCTGTAAACATTAAAAATAAATTCTCATTGATTTTCTGTTCTTGTCTTGCTTTGATTATTTGCAGTTTTATAATTCATAAAGAAAGTAAGCACATTCTTGAGTTTCTCATGCTTTTGTTTACCTTTATGAATAAGTGTTCCCATTTATAATTTGTATAATATTGTAAATGTTTCCTCAGTTGCATATTCGTATGATATTTAGATTACATTACAATTATGTGTAATTTTCTGTTTATTTGTTCATTGTAGCAAGTTAACCTGTTGAATGTAAAATGAATCTGTTGTATTTGCTATGTTGCTATATTGTGCAAAATAAAATAGTAATTATCTCAAGAACAGAAAGCTTTAAGGAAAAACACTTAAAACATGCTTTTTCATAGTTTAAAAGGATGACCATAGGTCACCCTTCCATCCCTATGCCCATATATATATATATATACACAGGATGAGTCAGAATAACATCAAATAATTTTAAGGCATAGTTCAGGGGTTTAATTGAGTATTTTTTTTTTATAGGGAATGTATCTCCATAAATGTCTTATTGAGCTAGAGGACATTAACATTTTGCAAATGCCATGTCGGGTTAGATGAAATTCCTTCAAGCAGATCGTGTTCCCCACGACATATCGCTTATATTTTGGAATATCGCTTGTATTCCATTTTTAACCTTGTCTATATCATCATTAACCTAAAGCCTGCAATTATTTATTTAAGTGGTATGGGATTCTATTGCATATTATACAGCACTTTGTCACTTTGCGGTTCCTACAAATGGTTTAGGTTATCAATCTCAGCCCTCAGGATATACTAAAGTGTTCCGTTTAGTGGAAGGTCTTTCAGTTTTACAGCCTATTATAAAAATATTCCACTTTACTTGCACAAAATTAGCAGACAAGCATTATGTTTATGGTGCTGCTTGGGGAAATGTGAAAAGGGCACGAGATCTTTAGCTGAGCTTTAGCCAAGGAGACATTTGCCTCATCACAGCACTTTTACTGCCATACATCAAGGGCTGCAGGAAATACGAACTTTCCAAAAACAGGTGCATCATTTGGTAGTCTAAAGAAATGTAAGAACAAAGTTCTAGTAGAGGAGGTTCTTGACCAGGTCCATAATTTTCTGTCCACAAGCATAAGTGCAATAGCGCATACCATGCATACAAGTCAGTCTTCAGTTACTAGAATTCTGTGCAAACAGCAATTACATCTGTATCTCAACCGAGTTCAAGCACTGGGCCAGATGACTTTCCACCCCAACTACAGTTTGTGTAGTGGTTTCTTCATAAATCATTAATAAACCAAGATTGTTGACAACCATAATGTGGACATACGAAAAGGTTTTTACATGGGAGGGTATGTTTATCTGCATAAGTCACATTTGGGCTGGCATTGTGAATGACACTCTCATAGGACCCTATTTACTACCTCCATGTTTGATGGGTCATATTTACCTACAGTTTTTACAGCTTGCTTTGCCAGAACTTTTGAAAGATGTTCATGTAGGAGTATGCCAGTTAGTGGTTCCAAGGCCATTAGGCACCTGCACATTATAGTAGGAATGCAAGGGATTTCCTAAGTGTAACGTATCGCAGGATCAGTAGAGGAGCACTGAAATTATGGCCAGCAAGTTCACCAGAACTATCCCCTTTGGATATTTTCCTTTGGGGCCATGTTCAGACTCTTGTGTATGAGACACCAGTTAATAGTGAAGAGGAGCTGATGCTTCGTTGCATTTGATGTTATTTGAGATATGCAGGGTATTTTTTAAATAACTCAGCAATCATTACGGCGATGCTGTCAACCATGCTCCGAAGTGAAAGGTCAGCATTTTGAACATCTTTTTTAAACACTTATGCACTTGCTCAATTCTTGTTTTGTTCTTAATTTAACTATGTTTGAAGCCTCTTATAAACATGTTTGCATCATTTAACATTATTTCAACTTTTCTCTAGTGTTTTGTTTAATGGTGAAAAAAATTGACGAACAGTGGTATTATAGATGGTGTCTCATAAATAATTTGGCTTCTAAGCAAAACTGTATTTGGAATGTTTTCTGACAAGAAATTAAACTACTCTTCAAAGTAGAGATTCTATGGTCTTTAGCCATCTTTCATCGAAGTTTATTGTCCCGCGACGGTACCAATCTCTGGTTTTTGAACGAAGAATTCAGTGAGATACACTTCCACAGCTTCAATGTTTTTGAAATTTCTTCCACACAAGAAATGGGCCATGGATCGAAACAGATGATCTGAAGGCGCAAGATCAAGACTATATGCTGGGTGTGGTAGGGGTTCGACTCCAATTCCTAAAGTTTTGTCATGGTTGTTCATGCATATGGGTGTTGCATTATCCTGCTGCTAGATAATTCTATTTCTGTTAACTAATGCTGGGTATCTCCGCCTCAAAATTTCATGAACTCATTCCAGTTGTTGAGAATAAGGATCCGCATTGACTGCATACCTATTTGGAGCAAACTTCCAATGAATCACTCCTTCAAAATTCCACCAGACACACATTACTTTGGGGCCGAAATTAATTTTTTACTTCTCTACTACGTATAGTAAGTAGAAGTATTGTATTCCACCCAAAAATTCGATACCGAGATTTCACCGGAAATACATGTTTTGGGACCCCCTGAATCCAAAAAAAGCATTTTTGGAAACATGTCCGTGTGTGTGTCTGTGAACAGCATAACTCAGAAATGAACAGTTGGATAAACACCAAACTTGGTATTTAGGTTCAGTATCTTCCAGAGATGCGACACGAAGGTTTTCAAGAAAATCCCCCACCCCAGAGTACCCTTTACATGGAACATTTTTCGAAAATTTTAATTTTCTCAAAAATGGCTCAAACAATTTTGATTAAAATATCATATGTTTAAGGTATTTTCATGACAAATGAAATGTATATCTCGAATTTTCTGGGAATGTCTCCAAAAGTGTTCTTCATTCTGAACGACTTTTGCATAACTGGTAAACCATAAGAGATAGACAAAATTTTACTGCACAAGAAATGTAGGTCGCGTTAAAATACACAATTTATGTTATATACATTTTTTTTGTTGAGTGAACCGTTTTCGAGATATTGCTTGTTATTCCCTTAAATTTTCCAATACTTATACGTTTTCTCAAATTCGTTATTCATTTTTTTTATGTCCTGGACCTGCATAGAGAATGGAATGCGCCACATAGCAACCAGCGCTTAAAATATTTGACTATCGCTTAAAACCTACCATATTTCCCTTGCATCTACAAGAAAATTAGCAATAAGATTGACATCTCGATTAACATGAAGCATATCGAGAATAAGCATTTGTAAAAATAGTTTGTACAAGAGTAGAGAAAGTCATGTGAGCGTAACGCATCAGATTTTTTAACAATGACTTTGGCAGGTTGACAGGGACTGAACCACTGTTTCGAGGCGTCAGAGTTGTGCTAATAGACCCATTTTCTTCACACGTTACAATTCTCCTGATAAATTTATCATTCATGGTACTACTGATAAGCTGACAACAGATATCCACTCTATGTTGAGCCTGTTGAGGTGTCAATTCATGAGGTACAGATCTACAGCTTCTGTTTGATTTTCCAAGTTTCTTAATCTGACGATGCATGGTATCTTTTGATAGACCAAGTTATTCTGACAGCCTAGGAGTACTTTTTTGCGGGTTTTGTTCCAAAATTCTGCATGTTTTCTCAATATCCCATAATTTAGGTCTTCCAGAACGTGGTAAATCTTTAATGTTTTCTTCTCTAGTGTTGAAATGTTGGAACCATCATTGTGCAACTAATGACACCTGCTCCTTCCACTTCACATATTTTTTGAGCCACAGCATCAGCTTTATAATCTTGTTTCTAGTAACGCTTTAGAAGGACCGTAATCTCAAACTTTGCAACTTCCATTTTGTGATTGTGTATTAACAACTGATGACTGACACATTTCCACAACATATGCAATACTAAGCATGGCATCCTGTAAATAGTGTTGGCAAACCAAAGAAAACCAATTCTATCTTATAAAACACAAACTTAAAAACCGACATTACTTATGAGACAACTTAATATTTGCATACTTTATCGACCTGTATTTACAGCTGTAGATCGGTTAAAAAAGTTTTGTCCTAGTTCAAAGCACATAGATTTAGTGCCGTATAATTAAAGGTTCACAAATTACTAAATCAATTTAAGAGAGTTTTGCATTGTATAAAATTAAAGCTACCGATTGCTCTTATTTCAAAACACTCCCAATGCCTTGTATAAAAAGATGCGTAGTGACCTGTTCAGCAGAATTTCATTTAACCCGATGTGATGTTTCAAGAATGTTTATGTCCTCTAGCTTGATAACAAGATGTTTACGGTCGTACATTCTTTAAAAGAAAATACTCATAGACCCTTGATCACGCCTTAAAATTCTTTGGTGTTATTGCGACCTGCCCTTTGTTTTAGAACTGACTAGTTTTACCTACTGTTTTGTACAACGAAATGTGTAAAAGTGAATTGAAAGTTTATGTGGATTAACAAGAAGTAGATAGAATAATAAGCTTTTGTAACTATAGTTTATAGAAGAGTGATTAGAGAAAGACATATGAATGTAACATCACATTTTTACACATAACTTAAAAGTTGCTTTGTTAATTACAGAATAGCATTGGCAAACAGAGAAGAAGAAGAGATGTTACCAGCAGTGATGATGAGTATGATGAAAGATGTAATGTAAAGAGACCCAAACTTGATTTGGTTACAACTCCTACATCCAGTTCTAAGCAACTCAAAAAACCTCAGTTGCCTCAAAAGGATGAGTCCAGATTGCCTGAATCAGAAGCGCGGATGTCCAGAACATCCCCCACCAAGAACAGGCCAAGTGGATTGAAGGTAGATGAGCTGTCTGAAGCAAAGGCTTCTTCTAGAACACCTAAGAAAAATTTAGGGTTAAAGTCAAAGCCTGCAGACAGTCCTGCCATCCAGAGAGTTTCGGAAGTACAGATGAGGAGAACATCTCCCACCAAGAGCAGGCGACATGAATTAAAGAAAGATGCCCTCTCGGAACCAAAGGCTTCCTCCAGATCACCCAAGAAAAAATTGATTTCAGTGCTACACTCAGTTCCTTCAGGTAGTCCTATCATCCAGACATCTGAAAGTCACCATGAAACGCCAAGGAAAGCAGGAAGAGTTAAATCGTTGCTCAGCACTTCTCTTGGATCTTTTGAGAAAACTTTGTTCATTCCAGAAGACGGTGCAGAGTATGTACCCAGGAGGTTGTCCTCCAGAACTCCTGTCAGTAACAAGCGCTATGATGACAGCTGGCTAGTGGACATAAAAAAAATAAAATCTCAGGTAAGTCTTAACCCATGTGCTTTATTAATACAATGATGGTCATATGAGTAGAGTTAAGATTTATTTCAAATTCTGTATTTATCTTTAGCTACACAAAAGAGCAGGAGAATTATGCATTTTGAAGTATGGGGAATCCAGTGAGTTCTAAAAATATGTTATTTTATAATGTTTTGAGAAAATCTTTGTGCCACAGAATTTTACCATGCAGAATCTATAAGTGTATGGAAGTGTTTGATATGACTAAATATAATATTTTCTTCTTTTAAATTTAAAGAGCACTCCAGTTTAACAATTACACAAAGGTGAAAAGAAAGGACCTTAAGTGCCACCGTGATTTCCATGTAAAAGCTAAGCATTTATTTCCAGGTATGCTCTGTGGTATTGAATTTTGTGATGACAATTATATTTCACTGCTTGTCAAGTGACCGTAATGGAATTACTGCATCTTTTTAAATAGTGGTGGTTGTAGGATGCCACAGTGTTTTGTGTTTGGCTGTAACTGTAATTCTGAAAAAGCAGGTATTTCTCTTTTCTTTCTTAGCTTCTGGTTTGGGTCTTACAATTTTAGCTCTTAAAATGATGCCGATGTTTCACCTTGATCTATCTTCGGCTTCTTTGGGCTTCTGTCACATCTTGTGCCTGGCTGCTGGTATTTATAGTTATATGCTGCCAGTGTTGCCAACCAAAAAAACATGTGTCTGTTAGTGTATCTAATGCTCAGGAGTTAATGAAATCATTCTCATTCTTGCTTCCCAATATTTTGAAATTAGGTTTTCAAAAGCCACAAGAGTGTCACAATTTTTAAGATGTTCTATGTCCATTTCTTTTTCCTTGGAACGCAAACAACTTGGAGATGTTACTATTCCAATTTGTAAAGATGTTTCTTCAAACAATCATGTCCTGTGATAAGTCGGAATACAGCAACAGAAGATTTTCTTGTTGAATCAAGAACTATTGATGGACCATTTTGACTGTTTATTTTCAAGTGTTATCTGTTGGTTATAATCAGAAATAATTTTTCTTTTTATGATTTCGTTTAATTGATTCACATGAAAAATTTTGTTTTATCACAAAGTTGATTTTAGTTCCTTTCTTTGCTAAAATATCTGCCATTTCATTTCCAAAAACACTGCAGTGTACAGGAATCCACTGTAAGACTATACTTTTATTTGGGTTCTGTATTTTTTGATCACGTATTTCTTTAGTCTTCATTCTTTTGGGCTGAGTAGTAGAACCAATAGCGTGGAGTACAGCTTTAAAATCAGATAGAATAACTCCATTTTTTCATTTATGTAGGCATGGAAATAAATTTTAAAGTGATGTATATATGACATTGATTTCACCATCAAAATTGGTTGTATATTTCCTCACTTTTTTATAAAAGAAAAAGAATTTGCAAAATGCAGTGCTCCAGCTCTACCTTCATAATCCAGAAGAGAGCCCTCATTATAGATATGAATCCAGTTGCTGAGTGGATATATTGTATTGAGAGTTTCAAGAGTAAAAGCTTTGGCTTGAACAGGATTAACATAATTTTTATTGAATATTTCATTAAGATGAAGTCAATAGTGCACTATAATTTTATTAATTGGATTATAAATTATGGAAAATTTTCTGTTTCAGATGGATAGTCTAACAATCTTTTTAATACAGAGTCAGCTGAAAAATTCAATGCCACAGTCAGGATTAAAATATGGTTCTGGCTGTGGCATTGAATTCAGCTGACTCTGTGTTAAAAAACATGCCCATACCATGTTAGGTCTTTAAAAAAGTATAATTAATTTCATTAGTTGTAATGAATCATAATTATATAGTAATAAAACAGTCTAACAAGCTTTTCAGATTCTTGACTGTCAGTATAAATCCAATCTGTGTTTTTACATATTGTGTAGAATTTTGGTAGCTATACCATTTCTTATAATGGTAGTCTTAACTTCTTCTAAGTTAGAAGCGCTTGCATTTGAAGATCTATCGTAATGGGTTTGTTTGATGTAACAGTTAATAAAGCTTCAATTGGAGTAGATTTAATGGCCCCAGTTATTAATCGTATTGATTTTGAGTTTGTTCAAGGATTTTTCTGTTTGAAGATGAAGTTATAAGCACTTCACCATAATATTTTAAAATGGGTTTAATCTACATGTTGTAAGTTGTATTTAAAGTTTTCTTAGAACAACCCTATTTATACCAGCAAGTCTTTTTAATATTGTGAATCTATTGTCAAAAATCACTCTTAGGTATTTAGCCTTTTCGATTCTTAATAATTTAATGTTTGCGTACGATAGATGTATATCAATTAGTTTCTGTCGTAATGAGAAAAGTTGGCAGCTGCTTTTACTTGTGTGTACAGACATTAAATTGTTTGACACCAGGATTTAAGCTTGTACTAATGATTCCATTTTTTTTTAAGTTTATCATGCTTTTGAGAACACCAAATAACAGATCATCAGCGAAAAGGGCGGTTTTTGTACCTTCATTCTGTAGCTGCTTTGGTAAATCATTTCGATAAATATGTTAAATAAAGTTGTGCTTAGTACAGCATTGGGGTAGACCAAGATGTGTTTATTTAAACCAGGAGGCTGTTGAGTCATAGCATGTTGCACAAAATCTTTGAGTTATAAATTCTGTTATCCATCAAAGCATGTTTGATTTAATTCCAAAAAAACATTGGATTGATTTTGATTTAATACCAAAAAACCTGGAATCATGCTAACGGTCAAACAAAATTCTGCTACATTTGCTACAAAAATACTACATTATATCATTACTGTAAGTCATAGAAAAAATAATCACACAGAGAGACCCAATAAACTATGAACTGGCTGCGCAGTGATTTTCCAGTTTGCGATGGTGCCATGCATTGCTGTCTGTGGTTATCATAGAGTGGCGCTCAGCTTCCTTAGCTATGTTTAAAGGCTTTACTTAATAATATTATGAAAGAAGGAGGTGTTGAAGCTGGCCACTGTCATTGTCCATACATTTTTGGCACCTCTTTAAGAAACTGTCCATCACTTGCCATAAGTCAAATTGCAAAATATTGGCAATTTCCTGATGGATATTTTGTTTTAATTCTTCCAGAATATGTGGATTTGTCATGCACACTTCATGTTTTAATCTACCCCACAGATAAAAGTTGCAGGGGGTTAGTTTGGGGGACCAAGGGGGCCACAAATCTGGACTAATAATTCTGTCCTCAAACACACCTTCAGCTGTTCTCATCAAAGTATTGACTGTGTGCTGCTGCAGGTTATTGTTGAAAACCAGCAAAGGCATGCTCCCTATCTGTCAATTCTGTAAAAAAAAGGCCAAATTTCATTCACGTATTTGTGGGCATAAACTGTTGACTTGAATAAAATGTGCCCTGTAATTCATTCTCCGTCTATGGTATACCATGCACCAATATTTTCATTGCAGAGGGGTACTTCATGAACAATATTAGGTTTGCCAGAGCTGCAATAACGATTGTTTTGTGTACACATATATCCATGAAGGTGGAACCTGGTCTTGTCTGAGAAAAATATTAAATATTGATCTACTTCACCATTATATACACTATTGAGACTCCACTCAAAATGTGTGTCTACGTACCAGATCACCTGGTTAAAGGGCATGTGCCACAGTTATTTTATGTGTGTTTAACTTCAACAATTTTAGTAGCTCTTTGCACAGAGTCATATGAAATGCCTGCCTGTTGTGAAAGATGCCTAAGAGATTTCTGGGGGGAAGTCTCCAAATGAGGACCAGTATTGTCTAACATTTCTTCGGTAAGAACCTTATACTGTCTTAGGTTTTTTAGACTGAACTCTACCTGTGGCCTGAAATTAATTATACAGATTATGGATTGTTGTATGGCCGAGACCTTTACACCAGGGAATCGTGCTGCAAATCGTATTTGAACTTGACTAGCTGACTGCGTTAACACACAACAAATAGTACATAAATACACATTAGACAATAGTAAACATATACTCAGCTATAATTGTGACTAAATACAGGACACAATAATAAATAACTTGCAATAACCCCTCAATTACACCACATCACGTTAATGCACTATAGCAGAGCAGAGCAAAGCAAAGCCAGCATCAGGAGCATGACCTTGATAGCAGTAGTGGTGGGAAACCTGTATCCACACGCCCATTGGAAAAACACTGCGGAGTGGTTCATTGGATCTCTCGTATCTGTTAGTAATTTAGGTCTATTTTATTGATGGTAATTTATGTTTTGATTAAGTGAATAATTAAGTTAAAATGAATTTAGCCATTATACATTTCTTAGTAAAATGTAAATAAATTAATTTACTAATTACCTGAGAAAGTTTGTGCTGTTAGTAGCTTTTAGATTCTTCATGTGTTTCTGGTTTTTGCAGCGTTTCAAAAGATCACTTCCTTTTGCTTCCAAAACAACATTACATGATCTGCATTTTACTTTTGCACTAACTTCTTAAACTGGTTGTAACCATTTAGAAAAAATATCTTCTTTCAATCATTTATTGGAAAACAACTGTTTTCTCATTTTGTTATTCTAGTGCTAGCACTTATTCTTAAGCCGTGGATGTTCATTTATACAGTTAAAACTAAAACACCAGGTTCCTTCATTGTAACATTTATTTCTTCTAGCAACAAGACAATTACATTGTTGATGTTCATTTCTTTTAACCTTATTCTTTTTAAACGAAAGATGCCTCATAGGCATTTCTTATTTTCTTTGCTTTATGATAGGTTACATTTACAACACTCCTCCTTAACACTAGCATAACACTTTCAGAACTTGTTTTATACAATTGAAATAATTTCTTGGCGGCGCCGTGGCCGAGTGGTTAGACCGCTTGCTTCCCAACGAGGTGGCCCGGGTTCAATCCCAGGGACCTGCATGTGGGATTTGTGGTGGACGAAGCGGCGTCTGGGCGGGTTTTCTCCAGGTTTTCCGGTTTCCCCCACCATTCATTCCACCGACTGCTCCATCATCACCTTTCCTTTCATCCATTTCACCCACATTTCGTTTCATCTACTTCCTTCATCTCATACCAGGCATCGGGCTGATCACCCATCCTGGATGTTCTGTCTGATCCATGAGTGTCTGCTGCTCGACGGGCCTCTGACCCCAGGCACCCGCCTGTAAGTCCTGGGGGGTGTAAGTCCTACATAAAAGGAAGGTAAACAGATAATGAATGAAATAATTTCTTAAGAAACTTTCATACCCTTTAGTATCTTTTGATTACAATTTTGTTTTTGTGTAATAACTAAATATCATTAACAAAAAGAAATAAATATAATGGTGAATTATCACCCTCACATTTGGTATAGAAACAAATGTCATGTTCAGAACAATTGAAATCACTGCTTATCATAAATTTATGAAATGCATCATTCCAACTCCTCCTCACATTTCATTTGTTCTGATAGATGCATGTATATTTCTTCTTTCAATACACCATGTAAAAATTCAGTTTTAACATCCATTAGTTCAATATGCATGTTCTTCTGGTTTACTGTTCATAACAGGTTTCTCAAGGTAGATAATTTACCAACTGGAGCATAGATTTCATCATATTCTGAAGTTTCATATCCTTTTGCGACTAACCTTACATTGTAATTATCTTCTCCTTTTTAAATACCCAGCTACTGCGTATGATTTTCTTGTCTGGGGGTTTTTCAACAGTTGTCCAAGTAGAATGCTTTTTGTGTGATTTTATTTTATTGTTTATTGCTTCTAACCATTTCCCTTTATCTTCTGACTCTAAAGTTTCCTTTTTAGATCTTGGTTCATCATTTTGCAATAAACATTGTATGCTTTAAGCAGTAAATTCACAGTCATAATCTCTCAAATAAATTGTTTTCTTCTAGTGCATTTCTGTTGGTGCATTTTCTGATTTTCTTCTTCTTTTTCTTCTTCCTCTTCCTGCTTCTTCTGGTTTCTGTAAATTCTTCTCAGAGTCCAGTTCTTCTTTTCCATTTTCTACTAATTCTTGCAAATTTTGTGAAGTATATAATGGCTTCTTCTCTTCATTAAATATCACATCTCTTGCACAAACTACTTTTCTTTCTTCTGCATTCTATAGTCTATAGTAATTTTCACAACATCCTATCATATAATATATTTTCTAGCATTTCTCGGACAAGTTTCCTTTCCTCTCTTCCTTATTTATGTGTGTATATGCCTCTGAGCCAAATACCTTTAGTTTGCTGTAGGTTGGTTTCGTTCCATTTCAAATCTCAACTGGCATTTTATTCTGTAAAGTGGGCAATCTGTTTACTGTATATGCCTACGAATAAACGGCTTCTCTCCACATCTTTCTCGAAAAGACTATCTTGCAAGTAGCATTCTGGCCTTTTCTATTAGCGCGCAATTCATTCGGTCACTCTTTCCATTCAGTTGCAGTGAATATGGACTTGCCTGCTCAATTGTAATTCCCTTATTTGCATAAAATTGTTGAAGTTCTTTATTCACATATTCCTTGATATTTCACATCTAAATCTTGAGATTTTGCAATTAAATTTGGCTTCCACCATCTCCACACATTCCTTGGGATACTTTGAGACTTTGGCTTTATTTTCTAATAGATAAATCATTGCAAAATGTCTATAATCATTGGAATGTCAACTTGTGTCTCTTATTATTGTGCATAACAGGACTTATAGGGCCATGCAAGTCTGAATGGATCAATTCTAGAACTCTTCTGGATTTAGGATATTCTGTATTATTAAAGGGCAGTTTAGTCTAATGGTTTTTTAGACATTGCTCACATAATGAGAGTTTAGAAGTTTGAGAAGTTAATAAGATTTCTTCTCTTCAGTTCCTACTGATGCATGGTCTAGCTGCCGGTGCCGTATCTTGTCTTTCAGTTATTTCATACAAGTTGTTTTTCCTGAAACCTTTCATAATCTCTTCATTGTTTCTGTAAATGGTTACTTTATTCTTTTCGAACTTAACCACAAGTCCTGATTCTCCTATTCTTCTTACAGAAAGCAAATTATTTGCCAAATCAGAAATATAAAGCACATTCTTTATAGTAGCCTTTTCAGTACTAACAACATCTATTTGTGTTGCCATTAACCACTCATTTTGCTTGGCAATATTTGTTGTAATTGGCTCCTTTAAATCTATGCACTTTAGAAAGTAGTTTTCTGAGTTTGCCAGATAATCCGACATTCCCAGAATCAACATAAACTTGTACACTGTTACCTGTCTTGGCTCCTAACCTATAATTTGCTAGGAAACATATTCCACCCTCTTCTGGATCTTTCCCTGGCTTTTCCTTCTTCTCTAGTTTGCTTCTTTCTTCTTTCTTGGAAATTTGGAATTTATATTCAGACTTCTTATGCCCCTCAGCATAGCAGCCATACATGAACTTTCTTTCTTGAAGTGTGTTCTATTTGGTAACAAATGACTTGAAGCTTTCTTCCTTATTCTTAAAAGCTTTTATTTCAATTTCTTCATCAAGAAGTCAATTCTTAACAAATTGTTATGTCAATTCTGTGCCCATTGTCTTGATCGTTGCGACTATGCCGGTATAGCAAGCAATAAGTAATTGATAATCTCACTGTCAGTTAGTTTTGCTTCTGATGATTTCAGATCTCTGATCCTCTTGTCAAATGTTAAAAAGAATTTTTTGGGTCTGTTACTTTCATTGTACTTGAGTGATAGCAATCTCTTTCTCAATAAAAGTTACAATGTAATACCTGCATGGTGAAATACAGCTGTAAGCTTCTGAATAATCTTGTATGCTGTGCCGTAATCCTTATTACTTCTAAATGCGAGTCGTCTATGCATTGCATGACTATGTTCTTGGCTTTTGTGTTTTTAGCTTGGGCATCCGATTTTACTGTAGTAAATTCTTCTTTTAGTGTCTCCAACAAGGGGTGTTCTTCCAAGACTGATCTGATGTCGTCCTCCGTGGACTAGTGGTTCCGTGCTAGCCTCTAGTTCCCGAGGTTGCGGGTTCAAACCCAGCGGAGGGCGATGGATCTTTTTCGGGCGTAAAAATCCTTAGCATGGCTTCCTTCGGAAGGGAAGTAAAGCCAGTGGTCCCGTGTCGTAAATTTACGGCACGTAAAAGAACCTCAAGCCTGATAGAGGCCTCTGAGCAAAATTGTCGGTCTTTCACGCCCAATATAGAATGGGACGCTAAGAACCATAGTAGTTAAAGAGCATCCATAAATAAAACACAATTTAATTTGCTTCTGAACAACCAGTTATTAAAGTTGCTTCCCACAAATGGCATATATGTTAAATTTGCATTCCATGGTAATTCATGTGTCTGGGCCCATAACCTATTATTCTAGCTCTCACACTTATTATTCTTAAGCCCGTGGATGTTCATTTATACAGTTAAAACCAAAACACCAGGTTTCTTCATTTTAAACAAAAGAGCAACTATGCATCATAAGTAGGGACCCCAGATTGTTGGTAAATAAAATAATGTAATATCGGTGTAAAAATATTATAGTGAGCGGTGTTTTGGGCAATAAATAAAACTGCTTAACGGTGTTATCTTGTGCAAAAAAAGGGAAAAAACAAAAACACAGTTTAAACTATTTTACTGTGGAACAAAGGGCACCTTACATGTAACTTAAAGAAGAGGAGCACGAAAATATTTACATAGTTTACATTCGACTGATTTACTTTGTTAGAGACAAAGCCACCATAAGTTCGGTGTTCTCTGGCTTAAGATTTGTTCTTAAGTTTGTCATAATGTTCCCATATGCAGAGAAAAGCCTTTCACTGTCCACATTGGACATGGGTACCCACAATAGTTTCATACACTTCTCACTGAAACACAAGTGGTCACATTGAAGTCCAGAAAGTAAATCCAGTATGTTCACTTCAGCAGCAGCATCATCATCTAATTTCTCACACACTATGTTCTTCAGAGCAGCATGTTCCTCCTTGAATGTCTTCTCTGGCAAGTCTTGCAGAAAAGGTAACATTCTTCTTGCTTTTTCTATAATTATATCAGTAGATGCCTCATTTGATACTATTTTTCGTACATCAAACAATTTACCTGCAGAATGAATAATATCAGCAGCTGGATCAGCTGACATTAAGGAATTCAGCTTGGTAACCGACTTTATGCCCAATTGCTTGAACTGACTGATAACATAAGACTTCTTGAGGGTTGGCAGTCTCTGAAGAAGACTTGAAGTTTTCTCTCCAAACGAGCCCTCAGCTACTATTGTGAAGCCATTTGATATATCTTTAAGTTTGCTATATAGTTTATGAACAAATGGATATTTAGATCCCTCAAGCACTTCAATAAGGCAAATGGTGTCTTTGCAGTGTTCAAGAAGGAAAGATGCCTGGCAGTTTATTATATTTTGAGACCGCATTGAAATACTACTGTGGAATCGGTTTGAATTCCCGCGTGCCGCAAAACTAAACTGACCTGGCAACGTCTTGCACATGCTGTCTGTACGGTTGCCAACTCCACCGTCAGCTGAATTGTGCATGCGCTAGCTTAATTTGAAACGTGGCTCCATCGGCATAATTCCTTTTCTTTTTCAGAGCAGAAGGTAAACAGACTCCTTGCGCTAAATTGTAACGTAATTTAAAGAATATAACTTGACTCCAAACGAATCTTTCAGTATAGCGGACACAAAATATACCTAGACATGCGTTCACATTATGGCAACGTCGCGAGACAGCAACAATTTTCGTGCGATTGGTACAGGAAACGGAGACAGTGATTGGTAGAAGAGGCTGTCTACTGTCAGAATTGACTTGAACCAGACTTAGAAATTCATGTATTATTTAACGATACTTTTGCGACAGTCTTTTCCAGCCGGCATGAAATGGGGCGATGCAAGCATGAATCGTTAAAATACGGCGTTAGAGAAGAATTGCAGGTAGTATTGTCATTTAAATCCAAAGAATAATTTGAGTGAAATGAGAAATCCGTCACTGATGCGGTGTTGCCGAGTTCCGATAAACATGGCATTCCTTTTGTAGTGCATGCGATAGGTGAAGAGTGAAGGGGACGGGGTAGTCGAAGCAGTACCGATGTTTGCCAAAGCTCTGGTTAAATCACAGTGCAGTTTGGTGTTCTGTGCCGTGCAGCACACAACACCGTGCAGCATGGCCGTAGCGAATGACAATACATGTATCCGTAAATGATTGATAAGCCAAATATTGGATTGTTTATGTGAAAAGGAGAGACAAACGCAAAAAAAAAAAGGGGGGGAGAGAGAGAAAAATTTCGGGTTATTTTGGACATTTTTTTTCATAACGGTGTTATTTCGCGTTATCGCGATATAGAACTAATGTCGCGTTATTTCGCGACTCAGAATGGATATATATGTGGAATTTAAAAACAATTGATTAAAGGTTTTCCTTATTGTTAATTTTCGGCCAATTTCACGAATTAACTACTCGCGAAAAGTCGGGGTCCCTAATCATAAGCATTCTTTTTCTTTTCTTTGCTTTGCTTTATGATAGTGTAAATTTACAACACATGTTATCTTTCGACAAGTCTCTGCTGTATTGTTTTTTCCTTAAGTGTGAGTGTCCTTTATGACTCATTATTATATAATTGACAATACTGAAAATGATTAAATTAATTTTTTAGAATATGAGATGTGACAAAAATGTATTGGGAATTTTTGTTTTTCTTAAAGAATTTTTATTTAATCAACTTTGTCCCCTTCAAAGTAATCCCCCTCAGATATAATACACTTGTGCCAACGCTTTTTCCAATCTTGGAAGCACCTGCAGCTCAGTTTTCATTATGGTGTTCAGCTCCTTCAGCGATTCTGTTTTTATTTCATCAATGGTGGCAAAACATTGTCCTTTCATGGTTCTCTTCAGCCTTGGGAATAGAAAAAAGTTGCAGGGGACCATGTCTGGCGAATACGGTGGTGAGGCAGCATAGCAGTTTTGTTTTCTGCCAAAAAGTCACAAACAAGCATTGAGGTGTGAGCGGGTGCATTATTGTGATGCAATTTCCACGAGTGGTTTTGCCACAATTCTGGTCGTTTTCTTCAGATTGCTTCACGAAAATGGTGCGTAACTTCTAGGTAGTGTTCCTTATTGACCTGACAACCAGAAGTCAGGAACTCCTGATGCACTATCCCATTGTAATCGAAGAAAGCAGTGAGAAGAACCTTCACATGTGATCGAACTTGTCTAATTTTTTTCAGTCTTTGCTCTTTGGGCAGTTTCCAATGGAACGATTGGGTTTTAGTTTCGACATCATACCCATGTACCTGTTACAACCTTCTTTAAAACTTCTGGATCGTTTTCGACTTCATTCAGAATTCTTGAGCAATGTCTACATGACGTTATTTTTGGTCGAAATTCAACAATTTTGGAACAAACTTTGCACTACACATTTCATGCCCAAAACATCTGTAAAAATTGCTTGACATGAGCCAAAGGATATGCCGACATCGTCAGCAACCCCTCTGATGGTGATTCGGCGATTTTCCAGAACCATTTTCTTTACTTCTTCCACATTATCGTCAGTAATTGATGTACTAGAGCATCCAGGGTAGTCGTAGTCGTCGTCTTCTTCAACATCATCTTGACCCTGTTTGAAATGTTTATACCACTCGTAAACTTTTGTCTTACTAATGCTAGATTTGCTAAAAGCCACAGTCAACATTTCGAATGCAGTGCTGCACTTTATTCCGTTTTTCAAGCAAAATTTAATGCAAATTGTTGGGTCAATCTTTTTGGAAAGTAAAAATTTGCCGAGCACTTGAAAACATGTATAACTTTTTCGACTGTCAACAATAAACTAAATATTTAAAACAGCTGAAAATGCAAACATACATCAGGAACATGTGTACCAACAAGATAAAACAAAAGTTTTGAACATCGGATGTGTAAAGCTCGCAAAATTAAAAAATTCCCGTTATTTTTTTTTATCACATCTCGTATAATTGAATCTTCTTCCATGTTTAGTTTAGTAATAACATAAATTAATTTTTTTAAATTACAATTTACAAAAGTTGCTACATATTCCCACTCTTTTGCCACAATGTCTCCCGAAGGCTCAAATTTTGCTACAAGTAGCGGAATTCCACTATGGTTGGAAACGTTAATGCTTGCAGCCATGGTTCCTTACTCACTCATTGGCTGCATCCCTCCCAGTCATTTTTTCCTCCACAAGTAGGGTTTTCCATAATATTTGTTTGCCACTGACTCTGTATAGGCTACCTTTTTGTTTAAACATTTCAATGCCTTCCAATCTGTGAGAGAAGTTGCAAATGGTTAAAATATCTGTTCTGTTGAAATCTATATGATGTCCACTCTGTTTGGTATGTTTGGCAGTGGTTGATTTTTCTGCCTGGAGTGTTTTAAATATCTTAGTGTGTATCGATCTACCAGTCTGTCTCATACAGCTCTCCACAATCTCACATTATTTTGTAAACATCTGCTTTATTGATTGCAGGGTTCTTTGTACTTAAGGCAAAGTAAATGGTCTAAGCTTATTAATGGTTGTGTATCTGGTGTGTTTCTGATGTAATTAGTGTTTGTTTAATCCTTCCTTTCTCTTATTCCATGTACACACTGCAGGAAAAGATAAGCAGTTCATCCTGTATCCACTCCTCTTTCTACTGTTCTTCTAATAATTAATAACGGAATAGGAAGAGGTAAAAGTCAGAATCATTTGTATTGCATTCTTCTGTTTTTTCCATTGCTTGTTTTTTTTCTTTTTATTTATTTGTGTCATGATTAGTATAACCATTGGGCTAGAGAATGTCACTTTAAGTGCTTCTGTTAAGAAGCAGCTTTTCTTCATCAGTTATACATAAGACACATTAATACAATGTATTTATCATGGGTCCTTTCATAGCAGAAGGGTAATGTGAGCTGGTTTTGAGTATCATTCTGTGTGAGTTGCCTTTCTGCTAGAGCTTCTAAACTGGAGAGCTTTTCATTTTTGAGCTCCAAGGTAAATTGGATACTTTTATGTAGGCGAAGTTCCAAAAATCCTAAAATGATGTTCTCTCCATGTAGTTAAACAACAAACGTGCCATCCACGTATCTCAGATATAATGCTGGTTTCAAAATATGTTTTGCACTAAGTTTACATACAGCTTTGACAGCAAAAAAATGTCAAAAAGAAATTTGGAAAGCTACATGAAAAACAGCACCCATTTCAACCACACCTTGATAAAGATCAGCTTGTAATAAACCTCTCAAGCATTGCACTGGAACCCAATAATGCAATTCTAGCGAAAGGATTAAATTTTTCACTCATGCTCATGGAAGAAATTATTTCCAGCGTGGAGGCAGCAATTGTGAACTTTCCCAAAGCTAAGGCGAGGTACATGATACCTGTTGGAATATTAAGAAGGGCAAAATCACCTGCCCTGAATGTCACTGAAGAACTTATAGCATTGTCAAACATTATCACCCGTGATTTTAATTTTACATGCCAAGAAAGTTGACGCAACAGTATTGATGGACACTAAAAGTTATATGAAAAAAATGTAGATGCTACTGAAAAACATTATATTCAAAAAGAAGAAAAGAAACCGTGTATTCACAGTAGAAAGAACCACAGTTTCGCTAATTAAGACATCTTCCATACCCAAGGAAAAACAGAAAGCTTTAATCACACAAGACTCCCACACTCTGGCAATGTGTGGGTTACCAAAGGATCATAAACTGGATGTTCCTCTAAAATCAATAGCACCATCAAGTAACCTACTCATGCATTGGCACAATTCTTGGCCAAAGAATTTAAACAGTGGTAGGAAAAGCTTCGTTGTAGGTAACAGATTCTGGCCATTTTGTACAAATACTTAGAAACTTTAAAACTTGAGCTACGTTATTTGCTTATCACTTTTGAGACATCTCTCTTTACCAGAATCCCTGTAAAAAATGCTTTGACTATCATCAAAGAAAAGTTAGAAAAACATGTATTGCCATAAGATTGGACATTTCAATTATTAAAGGGAAAACAATTGAACAAGTGGAAGGGGCAGCTAAACTCCCTTCCATCTCCAGCAGTTGCCAACATATTCTTAAAAGAATTTGTAAGCACAGCTATCAAAACACATACTTTGAAACCGGCATTATGCCTGGGATACAGTTTGTTGTTTGACCACATGGGTAGAACACAATTTGAGGATTTTTGGAACAGCTTAAATAAAAATATCCAATTTACTACAGAGCTCAAAAAGAAGGGGCAACTTCCCTTTTTGTATTTTCTACTGAAAATAGATCCAAAAGCACATTTTATTCCTTAGTGCACCGAAAATAAACTTGCACAGAACAATACATAGAAGCCAGTTTACATCACCATCTTGCTGTGAAAAGAATCATGATAAATACATTGTATCAATGTGCCTTATATATGATTAAGGAAAGCTGCTTCATGAACAAAAACACTTAAGTATATTCTCAAGGTCAATGGTTATACTATTATAACATTAATACAATAAAAAGAAGTGAAACAAGCCCATGGTAAACATCGGGAAAAGGCAATAAAACAGCTTTCCTGCTATATGTACATGAAATTACAGAAAGCATTAAAAAGAACTACATGTCAAATAGACCCAAGATGTGCAACCAATGAAAACTTAGATTGTATACTTGCCCAGTTAAAGATAAAAGTTCTGTGATCAGTATAACTGGTGTATACAGAATAACTGATTGTGGAGAGTTATATGTGGGATAGATTGACATTGATAAACAAGCCACCAGAAAGAACACACAAGATATTTAAGATACAGCCAGATAGAAAAAGCAGCCATTGCCAAACAGACTGGGCATCATACAGAATTCAACAAAACAGATTTTTTAAACATTTGTGACAACCTCTCTTACAGATTGGTGAGGGGAAAACATTTAAATTTTAAAAAAAAAATCTGATGTGTTACACTCACATGACTTTCTCTACTCTTGTACAAACTATTTTTACAAACGCTTATTCTCCATATGCTTCATGTTAATTGAGATGTCAATCTTATTGCTAATTTTCTTGTAGATGCAAGGGGAATATGGTAGATTATAAGCAATAGTCAAATCTTTTAAGTGCTGGTTGCTGTGTGGCGCATTCCATTCTCTTTGCATGTGCAGGACATAAAAAAAATGAATAACGAATATGAGAAAAAGTACAAGTATTGGAAAATTTAAGGGAATAACAAGCAATATCTCAAAAATGGTTCACTCAACAAAAAAATGTATATGACCTAAATTGTGTATTTTAATGCGATCTACATTTTTTGTGTAGTAAAATTTTGTTTATCTCTTATGGTTTACCAGTTATGCAAAAGTCATTCACAATGAAGAATACTTTTGGAGACATTCCCAGAAAATTCGAGATATAGAGTTCATTTGTCATGAAAATATCTTAAACATATGATATTTTAATCAAAATCGTTAGCCATTTTTCATTTTTGAGAAAATTAAAATTTTCGAAAAATGTTCCATGTAAAGGGTAATCTGGGGTGGGGGGATTTTCTTGAAAAGCTTTGTGTCGCATCTCTGGAAGATACTGAACCTAAATACCATGTTTGGTGTTCAACCGACTGTTCGTTTCTGAGTTATGCTGTTCACACACACACACACACACACACACACACACACACAGACAGACACACACACACGTTTCTAAAAATGCATTTTTTGGATTCAGGGGGTCTCTCAAAACATGTATTTCCGGTGAAATCTCGGTATCAAATTTTTGGGTGGAATACAATACTTCCCCTACTTACTATACGTAGTAGAGAAAGTAAAAATGGTGACCTAAACAGAGATGATGGCAAAGAATTTAATATCTTAGGGAAAACCCAAGGGGAGAGGGAAAAATGACTAGGAGAAATGCAGCCAAAGAAGAGTGAGTACAATCACCATAGTTGCCAGCTTATAACTATAAATACCAGTAGCCAGGCAGAAGATTGTGGCAGTAGCCCAAAGAAGCAGCATAGATCACATCAAAGCATCACCATTGTATTAACCTCCAAGATGGTGCGGACCAAACCAAAGGCTGAGAAAAATATACAACAGCTGAGATACTTCAATAATTTGATTTCCTACCCCACTACAATCCTCTACCCCTCTGGGCAAACTAATTAAATGATATATTGCCTATTCTGTAAGTGGGGCCTCAGGTATGTCATATACGTCAAGTTTCATAAGAATTGGTAAGGTCATTTTTGTGTGAAAAGGTAATATGTGAATATGCACACACACATATACAAACAAATAAATTCAAATGCTCTTTTTGACTTCAGTATAGTCCATTATTACATTACTATCAATTTTTTTTATCCAAAATTAAAGGTTACCAGAAACATGGTTACAGGTTCATTATAGGTAAAGATTAAAATTATTCTACTCCCACAAGTTGCTGTTTACTCAGAAAGGGTGAACAAATAGATCAGTATATTTAGCACAACTTCACAAGCCACTTGGAGTTTTACTGATATAGCCTAACACTCGTGCTTTACTTTAATATATGCAGTGATGTTGCACACACTCAAGCTCCATAATTTTCCTTCATCCAGTTGCATTAAGTTTAAATAAAAAGCTACATTTTTGTAATTTTATGCTGTTTTTCAAAATAATGCTCAACCAATTTTAGAACAGACTATTCCCTTAAATCAGTAGTATAAATATTTTAAATAAAATTATCAAAGTCTTCTACATAAAACTTCTTTTGCAAGAAATTCATTATACACACCTGAATTTCTATAAGAAATTTTAATTCAAAATCATATGTGCAGATTTAAAGGATGTCAGCAAAGAATCAACTGGAGAAATTATTTAACTGAAAATGTATCTTTATAATATCTGATTTTATTCATTGCTCCTTTGTTTTGGGGGAATTTGTTTGCATATTTAATGAAGCAAATTGACTAACAGGCTGAAGCATATAGTAATAAAGTTTAATTTGAAATAAGAGGGAGCCTTTACAAATCCATGATATGGTTACTAATTACATTTTTGCTTTATATGTAGCCAGAGAAAGCAATGGTAGAAGAAAAAAATGAAAAACACAGGCAGCTCAAGACAACCACAAGTGCACAGCAAGCAACTTCAGACACCAGATCTCCAAAAACTCCAAGAAATAAGAAGGTTTGTAGTTCTTAGCTAACATTTTTCAGGTGTATAGGGCACAGCTCCTAAGGTTGCTTTTGCAGTCAAGTATGCAGTTAAATAGCAACCCCCTAATTGTTCTTAATTTCAACCTTTAAGATCCTGTGTTCATTAACTTCCTAGTAATGGTTTTGCATATTACAGTAGAAAAGCGTGAAAGAAGAAAAAAGCCACCAGAAGACAACGTACAAAACACATTTTAAAAGGTCATAATTTAAATTCAGACACCAGCTCTTCAAAGATTTCAAGATCTAGAAAGGCTTCTCTTTTTAATGTTCAGTTTTAGAAATTTAGAAATAACATAAATTTGCTTTTATTTAAAGGTGAGTCGGAATTGTTACACTAACATCACATCAGCCTAGCTCCACAGAACAAATTTAACATAGAGAAATTACTTTGTAACAAGCTAAAAGACCCCGTTCCACAAGACAAAAAAGCTGGAATCTATAAAATCAATTGTTCAGATTGCAATAAAGTATACATAGGTAAGACAAAAAGAAACTTAGAAACTAGGCTAAAGGAGCACATGAGATGTATTAAATACCAACAAATGGACAAATCTGCAGTTTCACACCATTTTTGGATCACTAATCACAACATCAAACCCAATATTACATTAGTCAAACCAGCCAAATTTGCAGCCGAATTAGATGCATGGGAGAAGATCACCATTCTAAAACACAACACACATCTAATGAATTTTGATTTGCCGCCACCAAATCCTCTCTGGAAGTACATTTCTCCACCACAAGATGCCACCACAGGATCCAGTCCAAAAAATGGAAACACCAACACGGGCCAGTCGAATTAACTTCTGAGGTTGGGAACAACCGTTTCCCGAAACATGTTAAAGTGATGTTAGTGTAACAATTCCGACTCACCTTTAAATAAATTCAATACACATCACTGTTTCTAGCTTCTTTTCATTACAATATCAACATAAATTTGCTGTTTAACACTTCAAAATTTTATTAATCATTTTAGGGCAGTGCTTCAGATCCTAATGCCATTGATTTTAATTTAAACTAATAATTGATTCATGCTTAGCAGCAGAAAGCTGTAGAAGAGGAAGAAGAAAACCAGGAAGTCCAGTTCAAGTTGGCTTCAAGAAGCCAACAAGTATCTTCATACACCAGTTCTCCTAGAACTCCAAGATCTAGAAAGGTTTGCAATTCTTCAAATTACATTCTGCATATCTGATGTAACTCAACTGCTAGTACAAAGCTTTATGAACATGCTACTTTATGGAAAATGGTAGAATAAAATGTTTAAAAAGACAATGTGAGGGGAAAAAGTTTTTGGAATTGTTGAAAAGGTCTTCCAGTCTTGACAAACTTCAGAAAATTGTGTTCATTAACTTCTAGTAATGGTTTTGCATATTACAGCAGAAAAGTGTGGAAGAAGAAAAAAGTCACCAGTAGACACCTTACAAAACACATTTTAAAAGTTCATAATTTAAATTCAGACACCAGTGCTCCAAAGACTTCAAGATCTAGAAAGGCTTCTCTTTTTAATGTTCAGTTTTAGAAATAACATAAATTTGCTGTTTAACACTTCAAAATTTTAGTAATCATTTCAGGGCAGTGCTTCAGATCCTAATGCAATTGATTTTAATTTAAACTAATAATTGATTCATGCTTCGCAGCAGAAAGCTGTAGAAGAGGAAGAAGAAAACCAGGAAGTCCAGTTCAAGTTGGCCTCAAGAAACCAACAAGTATCTTCATACACCAGTTCTCCTAAAACTCCAAGATCTAGAAAGGTTTGCAATTCTTCAAATTACATTCTACATTTTGAAGTAGAATTAGTGTGAATTGTATATTTGCTTCACTTTAACTGCCCCACGTATGGGAGCCAATTTGAAGTAGTATTTATGTGTATTTGTGTCCCCACGTGGTGGATAATGTTTCTCACGTAATGTTGTTTACCTCACGCGTGCAGCCATATTGTGTGACGTCATTCGTCGGTTGGTTCATTTGTTGTTTGTAGATTCCTCTGACGTAGCAATTGGTATCAGTTTTAAATGTCCACCGGCTAGCTATTTAGGGTCGAACATGTTTCTCTTGAAGGGTGTGAAGCGGAAAGGAATCGTTTATCCAAAAATTACTAATGAAGAAATGTGTTTTATACTGTTTTATTGTCGAACACGTGCACTAACACTTTCACAGATTTGTCTAGATAATCGCCATACTGAAACTGTTTATAATAACTTCTCACTTTTAACTCACGTACTTCAATTTTTGTATATAAGTGACTTTGTAATATTTTAGATCTTTAATGATTTTCACTGCGCGTAACTTGGTGAACTGAGCGGCCAACGTGTAATGTACGGAGAATTTTGTATAACTGCGGGAGACGATGTGTAGTGCTTCGTGAATCTTGCCGAACTGGAGGCGATGTGTAATGTGTCGTGAATCTTGCCGAACTGGAGAACGATGTGAATGCTTCGAGAATCTTGCTGAACTGGGGGCTGACGTGTTACGTGTTGAGAATCTTGTTGAACACTGGAGGACGCTTACCTCAGACATGGCTTATTTATAGACTTGCCTTAAGATACGCCTAAAGATTATAAATGAAATGCTATTGGCTTATAAAACGCGCCAACATTAGCGTCTATTTTACTATCCAATGAAAACCACTAATACATATTACTTTTATAGAATATTCTGGAAGCTTTCTTTACTGAAAAGGCGCGAAACATTACGTAACTTCCTGGTTCTCGGTAACGATAAACAACTCAATCCCTTTCTGCTTTATTGCGTTATTGTTGACAGTTTCAGTAGAGCCGTATATTATTATTTACCAATACTATTTACAATTAATAAACCTCTGAAATCAATATTACATAAAAATACATATTCATAATAAAATAATTATTTATATTAACGTAATTTGTGATACAAATTACCGTCTCATATGCCCCACTAGAAACATAATTATAAATATTTATAACCTGTTTGGAAATTTTATAATTTTGTTTTTAGTCTCCTAAATCTTGTAACACACGCTATCACTTTCACTTTACACTTCACACGTATTTAACACACGACATATGTTTTATCTCGCCACTACTTACTGGCTCTGGTTTAATTAATTTAGATATTAATCTGATATCACAAAATTTTTTTTATAGCGAATATTTTACCCTAAATTATTTAATCACTGCTACCAAATTGTTTACTTTCTTAAGTTGTTGACAAAATTTATACATTTAAGATTTTTTTGTCATTGTTTAACATTTTTACCAAAGTATTCACCCTCTACTCAAATATTTACATCTCTTAAATCTAGACAATATTTCACCTTTTCTGTTTGCTACATAAGTATTTGTTTTATTTATTTTTACCAATTTTTGTTATTCTGAATTTTATAACAATACTCTTGGAATGGTATTTATGTACTTTACTTTAATATAACATCTTAAGTTTCAATCTTTGCATTCTTAATTTTTCAAATGTTGTTACAGTTACTAAAAATTTATTTATTTATTTATTTATTTATTTATTTTTTTTTTTTTTTAAACATTTCTCTCTTTTTTTTTTTTTTTTTTTATTTTATAATTTATTTCTCTTTTCAAATGATATATATATAATTAACCCTCTTACGTTCCAATACATTTCTCTGCAAGTCGTCTTTAACTATCCAGCATTTACTTTACATCTCATTGCTATTTACCCTCCTGGATCAAATTGTGTGTGGCTAAACATTACTCGTAGCCGTAACCTAACCTTCAAATTTTTGTTCATGAACAACCTATTGTATTCATTTGAAATTTCATCTCCTGATAACATTTGGAAACAATCTACAGTTTCTTGAACAATACATCTTTTAACAACTTTCATTTTCAATTCTTCTGCTATCTCTTTACTTTGAGAATACTCTGACAAATCTGTACTAAACTGTACTGGACTGGAGTTTTCATTTTGAATATCTTGGTACAATTTATTTCTTTGTATTACTGATTCATTCTGTATTTCTGATATTTCCCCTCTGAAATTAATTTGCGCCTCATTTACATCTACATTCATAACCTCATTTATCTCTCTTAGCTCACTTGAAATACTACTCATTTGACTTCCTAACTCTGTACATTCTACATTAACCTCACTTTTAGTATTAACCTCACTTTCTTTGTCACCTATTTCCATGCTCATGTCTAGCATTTTCTTTGAATTTTCTCCTATCTCACTTACTATTACTTCCTCATTTTCATCTTTCATTTCTGGCCTACTACTATCTAGCTTCGTAACTTTCTTCTCAATTTCTTCACTGCTTTGATCTACTTTTTGCTCTATTACATCATTACTCCTACCAATATTTTCAATTGATTTCCTGTTTTGTTCAAAACTTTTACCAATATCTTCTCTTAACTCCCTATGACTCTTTTGCATATCTTCCCTGTTTTGATCTATTTTCTTTTCTAATTTCTCATTATTCTTACAAATTTCTTCCCTTAATTGATCTGTAATACTCTTGCCAATATCTTCCCTCAATTCCTTCTTATTCTGATCTAACTTCTTATCAATATCTTCCCTTAATTTCTCTATATTCTCATTATTCTTTTGCATATCTTCCCTCAATTCCCTACTCATATTTCTCAGCATTTCCATCATTATCATACTAGTATCAAGATTAACATTTCCTGCTATCCTATTCTCACTTTCTACACTAACATTTTCATCTTCAAACCCCAAAAAATCTGGGCTATTCCCTGTACTTTGTATTGGATCACAGCTAACTGTTACACTATCTCCCTCCATAATTATTTCTTCTGTATTATTGGTAGCCATTGTTTTTATTATCCTACCGCTCCTAAGTCTCATTTAATTACCTTTTTGATGCTGTCTGATGCTGCAGTTTTGATGTCCAGCGTTCTGCCCCTTTCTCCTAGATTTGTATGTCGCTTCTGCGTTGTTTTATGATGAATCTACGTTGTCTCGTTGTTTTTGCGTCCACTTATCCGCGTCATTTGTTGCTCCTCTTGTTTCTGGAATCTGCGTCTTGTAGATCATTTTACTGCTGCATTCGCCTTTTCCTGGTTAATTCTGCTACTATCCTGGTTATTCTTGTTCCTTTCCTGGTCACTTTGCCTTCCTTTCCTAGTCACTTCGCCCCACGTCCGGGCGCCAATTTGCGAGAGGACAAATTGTATATTGTTTACTTCACCACGTTGTGGATGTTTCTCACGTAATGTTGTTTACCTCACGCGTGCAGCCATATTGTGTGACGTCATTCGTCGGTTGGTTCATTTGTTGTTTGTAGATTCCTCTGACGTAGCAATTGGTATCAGTTTTAAATGTCCACCGGCTAGCTATTTAGGGTCGAACATGTTTCTCTTGAAGGGTGTGAAGCGGAAAGGAATCGTTTATCCAAAAATTACTAATGAAGAAATGTGTTTTATACTGTTTTATTGTCGAACACGTGCACTAACACTTTCACAGATTTGTCTAGATAATCGCCATACTGAAACTGTTTATAATAACTTCTCACTTTTAACTCACGTACTTCAATTTTTGTATATAAGTGACTTTGTAATATTTTAGATCTTTAATGATTTTCACTGCGCGTAACTTGGTGAACTGAGCGGCCAACGTGTAATGTACGGAGAATTTTGTATAACTGCGGGAGACGATGTGTAGTGCTTCGTGAATCTTGCCGAACTGGAGGCGATGTGTAATGTGTCGTGAATCTTGCCGAACTGGAGAACGATGTGAATGCTTCGAGAATCTTGCTGAACTGGGGGCTGACGTGTTACGTGTTGAGAATCTTGTTGAACACTGGAGGACGCTTACCTCAGACATGGCTTATTTATAGACTTGCCTTAAGATACGCCTAAAGATTATAAATGAAATGCTATTGGCTTATAAAACGCGCCAACATTAGCGTCTATTTTACTATCCAATGAAAACCACTAATACATATTACTTTTATAGAATATTCTGGAAGCTTTCTTTACTGAAAAGGCGCGAAACATTACGTAACTTCCTGGTTCTCGGTAACGATAAACAACTCAATCCCTTTCTGCTTTATTGCGTTATTGTTGACAGTTTCAGTAGAGCCGTATATTATTATTTACCAATACTATTTACAATTAATAAACCTCTGAAATCAATGTTACATAAAAATACATATTCATAATAAAATAATTATTTATATTAACGTAATTTGTGATACAAATTACCGTCTCAGTATCTAATGTAACTCAACTGCTAGATGTAATACAAAGTTTTATGAACATGCCACTTTATGGAAAATGGTAGAATAAAATGTTTAAAAAGACAATGTGGGGGAAAAAGTTTTTGGAATTGTTGAAAAGGTCTTCTAGTCTTGACAAACTTCAGAAAATTGTGTTCATTAACTTCCTAGTAATGGTTTTGCATATTACAGCAGAAAAGTGTGAAAGAAGAAAAAAGCCACCAGTAGACACCTTACAAAACACATTTTAAAAGTTCATAATTTAAATTCAGACACCAGCGCTCCAAAGACTTCAAGATCTAGAAAGGCTTCTCTTTTTAATGTTCGGTTTTAGAAAATTTAGAAATAACATAAATTTGCTGTTTAACACTTCAAAATTTTAGTAATCATTTCAGGGCAGTGCTTCAGATCCTCATGCCATTGATTTTAATTTAAACTAATAATTGATTCATGCTTAGCAGCAGAAAGCTGTAGAAGAGGAAGAAAACCAGGAAGTCCAGTTCAAGTTGGCCTCAAGAAACCAACAAGTATCTTCATACACCAGTTCTCCTAGAACTCCAAGATCTAGAAAGGTTTGTAATTCTTCAAATTACATTCTACGTATCTAATGTAACTCAACTGCTGGATGTAATACAAAGCTTTATGAACATGCCACTTTATGGAAAATGGTAGAATAAAATGTTTAAAAAGACAATGTGAGGGGAAAAGTTTTTGGAATTGTTGAAAAGGTCTTCCAGTTTTGACAAACTTCAGAAAATTGCAAACACAATCCTCACTTGAGCCTTGTGTTTATTTTTACAATGGATGGGTCATTTAAGATACCTGCAGTTACCAAAAAGACTAAATAGCACACGGGGATTATTGTGTATTAAGGGCTTTCATTTTATAAAGCTAAAGCTTTAATCCAAAGGCATTTAACTGTAACACGTTGCTTTGGTTAAAGTTTTGTTTTCGTTTTAAAATAGTTAAAAGCTCTATAACTTCACTGTCTAGCAGATATGTTTAGTTATAATTGTTTCTCCTTGGACAAACCTAACTTAATGCCCTTTGTACCAGTTAAAAAATCTTGTTTGCAAATTATAGCAGCAGTGTAGCTATTGTTTTGTTTAGGTGGAGTTTTGCACAACAACATTTCATTATTAGGTATCTTTATTTTGTTCAGTTGGATAATCCAAATTTTTGCATAAATTATTCATTTTTTATGCCATTTCTAAATTTTTTTTAAGCAATGCAAATTTGCATTTCTTTAGTCTGAAAGAACAGCTTCGCATTGTAAAGCGAGAGCCCAGAAACCACGAACCAGTTCCACGTTTTTTTCCACTGAGTGTGTGGAAACATGATAATGCACTGCTGCTATAAACAAAGTCACGCTGTTGACATGGTTTTGCTCTGCAGTGTGAAGTGCAGTATTAAGTTAATGGTGATGTGATGTACTTAGTCACAAAGTATATTATGGCTCAGTATGTTTTCTACTGCACAGCATGTATTTATTTATGATTCGTATGTGTTAACTCAGTCAGCTTGCCAAGTGAAAGTACAATTTGCAGAAAGATTTCCAGGTGTAAAAGTTCTAGGCTGTACAACAATCCATGAACTTTACAATAAATTTCAGGCCACAGGAAGTGTTCAGGTTAAGAAATCTAAGAGACGGTGTACGGTTCTTACCGAAGAAATGTTTGATGACATCAGTCATCATTTGGAGAATTCCCCCCCAAAAATCACTTACGTGTCTTTCACAACAGGCAGGCATTTCTTATGGCTCTGCACAAAGAGCTACCAAATTGCTGAAGTTAAAATCATATAAAATAACTGGCACATGCTCTTCAACCAGGTGATCCTGTAATTAGGTGCACATTTTGTGAGTAGAGTATCAATATTGTACACAATGGCGATATAGACCCATATTTAATATGTTTCACGGACGAGGCTTGGTTACACCTTCATGGATATGTGTGTACACAAAATAATCATTATTGGAGCTCTGACAAACCTAATATTGTTCATGAAGTACCCCTTCATCACGAAAAACTTGGTGTATGGTGCACCATGCGCAGACAAAGAGTTATAGGGCCAATTTTGTTCGAGTCAGTTGATGCCATACATACGAGAATACAATTTTGCCCCCTTTTTTTTTTTTAGAATTAACAGACAGTGAACGTGATTTTGCCTTTTTTTCACAAGACTCTGCAATAGCTCATACGGCCAATATTTTGATGAGAACAATGAAAGTGTGTTTGAGGACAGAATTATTAGTAGAGATTTGTGGCTCCCTCGGTCCCCCAACTTAACCCCCTGCAATTTCTCTCTCTGGGGTAACAAAACATAAAGTGTACAAGGTAAACCCACGCACTCTGGAAGAATTCAAACAAAATATCCGCCAGGAAATTGATGATCCGTCACATTTCTCAATGTGAACTATGGCAAGTGATGGATAGTTTCCTAAAGAGGTGTCAAAAATGTATGGACAACGACGGTGGTCAGTTTCAGCTTCTCCTTTCATAAAGTTGGTAAGTAAAGCCTTTAAAAGTAGTATTAAAAATGTTGTATGGTTTCATCCACACCTTTCTGTGGCAGATTGCAACAGCGCCGAGGATGCGGACAGGAAAAACACTGCGCAGCCAGTTCGTAGTTTTTTGGCTCTCTATATATTTCAAACAGACTCATGACTTCATAAATTCAACTTCATAAATTCCATAGGCATCAGTAGCACATTCAATGGTTGGTATCTGCTTGTCTGATCATGATCATTTAAAAACTCTTGTCTGCATTCATGTAAATTCAGGCATTTCAACAAACTTCTGATCCAAGCATAGTCTGTTACAATTGCCAGCAGGTGGTTGCATCATACAGTCCTCATTAGTGGTAGATGAGGCCGAACTATGTCTTTGGCTAGCAGTGGTGGATCATGGGTCTAAATTCTGGGGAGGCCAAGAACTTGATATGGGAAAATCCCTATTCCTTTCCTTTTAAAGTAAGCAGACTTTTGTGACGACCACAACAACAACTATGGTAACCACCACCACCACCACCACCACCACCACCACTGGAATGCATCATATGTTTCTATGATGATGAATGAATGAGTGATTTATTGTCTGCTTTAAACTTTACATGCTATTTATACAATGTATAGAATACAATGGTGTTACTTATCATTCTGTTGTATATATAATGGGGGAAGTATCCACTATTTACTTATTTGCCTAGTTACCCTTCTTCTGTATTTCTCCAATTTGCTTGACATTTCTTTTAAACACTTTAACCTTATTTTCCTAAATATTTTCGTGCCTTCTCCATATAGTCATTTGATGTTGTATTACAAATCTTCCTAACTTTTAGCTCTATTGGTAAATTTTCCCATTTCTCTAGTATTCAGTTCTCCCTTCCTCTATCTGTATCATCGCATTCAAGAATATAATGCCAATTGTCATGTAATCCATTACATTTAGTACATCTCTCCCCCCTTCTTCTCCCTGTTAAACCACTTAAATTCATTACACTGTCCTCATCCATGCATACCCCATTCTGGCCTCTTCACATGTTTCTAATAAACCCTATACAGGAAATGAACATATTTGTCAACTAAGTAATATTACCTTATTTAAGAAAGAGCAGTTTATCCCAATGTAAAAATCTTGTTCTCATTATCTCAAAGTATATTTGGTTCTGTTTAGATATCAATGGATTACCAATATATTCATCAGTTCAGATGGAAGCTTCAGTTGTGAACTAGTCAAGCTTTTCATGGACTTCAAAAACTCAATAACTTATCTTCACTTCATAAGTTTTGTAAATGTGTAATTCTATACATGTGTAAGTCATTAAATTATGCATTCTGGTACAACATTGCTGCAAAACTATGTGTCATTGGTTTTATTCTGAAGAGTATTGGAAAGCATTTCAGTCTTTAAGAATCTGCTATGAAAAATGGAAGAAAAACAAAATTAAAGTGTAGGAGACTATTTTTTAAAGCACAAGCTTCTGTTGTAGTTGTTGCACTAGAGTGTGGTCATTTCAGAACCTCAATCAAACCTCAATGGTTTTATAAATGGCAGATGATATTCGCATTGCACTTCCATCTGGTTTCACTGAAAGGGTGCATGTACCAACAGTACTGTCAAGAAATGTGATGCGTTTCAAAGACCATTGGAAGAAAGCAGGAATGACCTGAAGCTTGGAGAAAAACTCCTTACTGGTTTTACACAAGAACAGCTCTGCTGCAAAATTAAATTTAAATGATATGTGAAACAGGGGTAAAAAAGAGCTTGAGGGTCAATTTCATGGATCTTAGCTTGTAGGCCACTTAATTGTCTTGTCAGAATGGAAGTACCGTCATAAGTTTGAGCCATCAGTATATTCTTCACATCATAATTTTGACACGCCATTTGCACAATGAATAAAGCAGCAGCACTTTTGTTCTAAACTGTGTTTCTTATAACCTTGTCCCATTGGCATGTATTCTTCTGCACACAATTTCCTTCTATTTTCTCTTGATTAGCTAATGTACACCTTTGAATGGTGATATAGAAGTGCTATGTAATGCAAGGTTAGGTGATTAAAGTTATATAAACTCTGTCATGATAGATGCATGTGCTTTCATCATCCTGAGAGGTAGGTTTAAAACTAAGAATCCTCCTATGTATTTGTTATAAGAATTTACGTATACTTCAGATGCATTATCTCTGTTAGATAATATATGTGATTCATACAGTTATGAAAATGTAAACTTGACCATTGTTTTCAAACATATTAAGATAAAGGATCATGTTAAACAAGCTACTATTTTGGTTTGGCATTGTTCGCCAGTCAGAATCGCTATGAGGTACCTGTTGCATACTTATTCTGGCAGGATCAGAAGCTTATTGGAACACCTTTCTGCAGTGCACGAATACAGAGTTGTTTGAACAAGCCCAATGAAGCAGCAAGCAGAGTAGTGAAATTTTTCTGAAAATTAGAATTGCTAGTTGAAATAAAATATTTTGTTTGTTTGTTAACGATGCTGTCAATTGTCAGGATCATATCAGTGCCGCTGGTGTGCTGGATTTTTGTCCTGCAGGAGTTCTTTTACATGCTAGTAAATTGCTGAAATTGGACTGTTGTTTTAAGCACACTTAAAAACCATTGGTCTGGGTTGGGTTTGAATCTGCGACCTTGGGATCAGAAGGCCAGCGCCTAACCGGCTGAGTCACCCAGACCTACAAATTACCATCTGTTTGATATGGTTGGAAATACATGATAATGTATGTTTGACTATGACGTACGACTTGTACCAACTATTCAAGAACAATTAAAATGAAACTGAAAATAATATTTATATTTTTATAAAACTTACAGTATATTAAGAGCAGCAGTATTTGCTATTTATATTGTCTTAAACTTCTGCGTGTTATGCATTGTGAAATGCCATTTTTTTACTGTGTTGCTATTTATATGATAGTGCATGTAACCTTCATAGCACATGTATTTTTAAGTTTCAGTCTGACATACTATATGTAAAGGCCAGTGTTCATTCCCAAAAGAGATGGATAGCATGTCCCTCCCTCCCTCTTGTCCTAAATTCAGCATTATCTTCACGAGTTGCTAATGAAATCTTTGCAAGAACATATGAGTTACATCAAATACTTAACCATGCATTCTTTCTATCCTTTAGCAGTTTCTGTTTATGGTAAAAATATGACAAACTTTGGGAATTTTATTACAGTGCTATTAACTTCTATACAAAATCACTGAACTTTATTTGTATTGCATTCCCATGTTCATTTATTGCAGAAGTATGTTTAAGCTTACATACACAAATTTCTGGTAGGTTATTTTAGGTTTTCTTACTGTACAGTTCATTATAATAAAAATTATATGGTAATATTGTATAACAAGACTAGAAACAGTGATGTGTTTATCATTAAACCATGATTTGTCATTAATAGTAAATGCTAACATCATTTAAGGTTTTAACTTGAACATCTTGCAGGGACAATTGATTTTAGTCATCAGCAATTATCTGATATGATGATGGAGATGAACCATCTCATAAACATGTTCAATTCAAAAGCTTTGTGAATTAGTGTTACTATTACTGGCTCATTGTCCTTTAAAAATTAATGATGTACTTAAGTCACAATTGCGGTTTCATTTGAAAGCTAATATTTTTTATTTGATATAACCTGGATAAGATAAATACAGTAGTACAGTGATGGGTCTTGAGTAAAATTTGTTGTGTTTGTACTATTATTGCAACCTATCTCATTCCCATTTATCTCAATATATTGTTGAAGAGCTTGAGAAGGTTGTTTATTTTAGGAGTTATATTTTGACTGTTGGGGAGCTGAACTTGAAGTAGTTGCAACCGCATGTATGGTACCTGGTGGCCTTCGCCCCAAGTTTAAGAATCAACTTTGTATTTTGAATGTTTCTTTAAATATTATATATATGTTTGCCTCGGCTGCATCAGTATTGATTTGTAAAAACCTGAATTTCTTAACAGGCATAGTGCGGCTGAAGAATGTAGGCTTACACAGATTATAATTTTTACTTCACTCCTTTTATTAATCCTTGACACGATTTAAATATATAAATGTGTTTATTAAGCACCATTGCCGACAATAACAATTGCTAGTACAGTTTTTCTCATTTATATATTGCCTTTGTAGATTAACACTTTTTTTAACTTCGTGGAAAAAAACACTTAGAGAAAACTCAAATTGAAACAATGCTATTACATAACAGATATTGATTTTAACACAATTTTCTATCACAACTTTAATTTTATTCTTAGTTACGCAGATTAATTAACTTGATCAGAGTACCTTGTGAGAAGAGGCTCCCACTTTTTAAAAGGGTGCTAACATTACAATGAAGTCCACCAGTTTTCTTGCATGATTAGATTTGTCAGTGCACTTTAAACAAAACATTGCCAGTAATCCAAGGTTGCAGGTTAAAATCCTGTGGAGGGCAATGGATTTTTTTCAGGTGAAATACCTTAGCATGACTTTTAGTTAGTTAGTTTATTCATCCGTTAAAGTGGTTTGGTACAATGTACATTCACTATTGGACACGTCAAGCTATAAACATAAAGAATAATAGGTTTTTGCAATATATACAATATGTTTTTACATTATATACAATAGGTATTTACATGCTAAATACTATGGTTCATGATATACATTTGTGTTCAAGGAAATCATTAATAGAATAAAAGGAGTGGTTAACTAGATGTGCCTTGAGACTGGATTTCAGCTGGTTTACATTTTTAATTGCCTTAATATTACTTGGTAAATTATTATAAAGTTTAATGCCAGAGAATAAGATACTTTTTTGGTAGAGCGAGGTGTTGCAGCTGGTCACATGTATTTGTGTATTTTCCCTAGTATTGTGTTCATGCACCATATTATTAGTTATGAATAGTGAATCAGAAGCATTAATGTTCTTGACTATAAGCAGAATAACTGCATATATGTAAATGCAGGGAAGTGGGAGGATCCCCAGTTTTTTAAAGAGAGGTTTACATGACGACTTTGGGCTGACTCCTACAATAATTCTGATAATTTTTTTCTGTGCAATAAAGATTGACTTGCTTGTTGGAGACTCACCCCAGAAGACTACTCCATAACTTAGGAGTGAGTGCACATGTGCAAAATATGCTGCTCTAACTGTTTCTTTACTTGTGCATGTTGTCAATATTCTTAGCATATAACATAGAGAGCTGAGTTTATTATTTATGAAGCTAGTGTGGGCATCCCATTTCAGATTGCTTTGTACGCAGACCCCAAGGAATTTTATAGATTCTACTTTTTTAAGTGTCTGATTAGAGAGTTGTATTTGAGGGGCAAGATAATTTTTGTTCATATTTGTGTGTATATCCATTGCTACAGTTTTATTTGTATTTATAATAAGATTATTCAATGTAAAATAGTTTGAGATTTTCTCTGAGACTTGGTGAATAACACTTCAGTGATATAGAGAGCTGTGCGATTATTAATTACTTGCACTTTTTAACAAGTAAACTATTCTTTGTCTCGCACTGAATGCGTATTAAACTTCTCGAGGACGCGACACGTGTCCAGTTACGAATGCTGTCTACTGGCAACTGACTTTTGAATTTGTAAATTTTGCTCCATTTCAGTTTCTGATTGGCTAATCCTACTCCAATAGAATACTTTTATTTAACTTAAGCTTTTTTTGTTGTTGTTGTTGATTGGCTATTTTATAAACTGTCTCAAAAATTACATTATTGCTGCTCCAAGAATTACCAGTAGCATTATTAAACTTTCTAATTCATTATTGCCTCATTGTTACCTCATTGTTAGCAACTTTTGACCTATTATTCTCACAGCTCCTATATTATTAAATTACCTAATACATTCACATAACATTATTAAACATGCACATAATAATATAAACATATACAATTACTGTAATATACATGTTATATGTTGTTTATACACATATTGCTTGAAGGCGGACTGTTATTGAATTTATATTATATAATTTGACTGAAATCATTTGTGTTAAAAATACTGCCTCAAGCTTGATAGTGTTAAGGAATTTACCTGTTCACTGCATTATTTTCATGCTCCAAGGATCTGTTGACTTTTTGAACTACGCAGATTGAAGACCACTTATGTTCTGAAAATTGAAGAATAACGTCCTTTTTGGGGGGAAAAAACAAGAAGACTTTTATAGGTTCCCACTCATTATGCAAACTCGCTAAGCATTTCATTATGCTTGTGGCTGTAATTTACAGTCATAATGTATGTATTATATAGTTACAAAACTCTCAGCTCCTTTTGTTCATGTGATTGTGCTGCATTCATTGGCCAGCCAGCCAGCATAATATTAAAAATTAAGATTAGTATTTAAATGTATCTTTATGGCCAGAGTAATATTGCCTGTAAGAGTAATAGCAAATTCAGTTTTAAACTGGGCACGTTATATCTCTTGTGCTGCAAATGGTAACAATCATAAAAAGAATGTCCCTGAATTATTATTGTGATTTAGGTTTCCAAAGCTTCCAAACAGTTTGTTAGTTTAACTGAGTTGTGTTATTTCATGTCATGTCAGCAGAAAGCTGTGGACGAGGAAGATGTACATGTTCATATCAAGTCATCTACACGAGTTCAGCAAGCATCATCCAATTCCAATTCTCCTAGAACTCCAAAATCCAAAAAGGTTTGTACCTTGTTGCTAAGTTTGCAAACGAGACCTCTTAGTAAGATTGTCAAAAAAAAAGTCTTATATATTGCATATTGTTAAGAGTATAAGAGCACACAGATTGCTTTTGAGCTGATTCATAACTTCTGAAATTCTATAACAGCAACACAGATATTAACACAATAGAAATTCCACACAGTAAGGTAAATAAAAGGTAAGAAACAATGAACCAGTCCAATTTGTAACACTGCACTTCACTTGTAGTTACTAAGTATGGGTTTTGACAGCACTTGCTCCAATCTTAGCTATGGACCAACTGGCAAGAAATTCAAGAGATCCTGTAAAAATCTTTGTGTAGATGTAGAGCTGGCAGGATGATGAATTTGCTGAGTTGGTCTTTAGGAGGTATCCTGAAATTCATTATGAGCTTCCTGTTTTTTAAAATATGTATTTTTCTCCCATATTGTACAATTCTTCTGTTTAGGATAACCATGTTTGTCTTCACGCAAAGTCTGTTGGCGATGAAAAGCATCCTTCTAACCATCTTCTTGTTGGCCTTCCAACTCTTCTACTTCCTGCTAGTCATTGATTTTATGCTATTTTAATCAATCTTGTTTCCTCTGCTCTACCAACATGTTCATTCCAATGTTTCTTTCTTTCTTTCTTTTACAAGTGTTATTATATCTGCTATATCACATTCTTTTTCTTATGTCTTCATTCTTTATTCTGTCCATTCTTGTTTTCCCTACTATTGCCTTTAATGTATTTGTTCCTGTTGTTCTGAGTGTTTACTTTTGATGTTTTATGTTCTTGTTTCTCTTCCATATACTCTTTGCAGGTCTTATAAGTTTTTATATTACTTTCAGCGTTCAAATATTTATTCCTCTAAATAGTATATAGTAAGTATCCTGATATTTTTGCTGTTATGTGAATTTGATGTCTAACTTCTTCAATTATATTTGGACAACTTGATATAATTACTCCCAAATATTTAAACTGCATTACTTGCTCAATGATTTTACATTTGATTTCTAATTTTCACCTACACGTTCTCCGTTTATACACATGCGTTTTTATTTTTTTTGTTTTTTTTTTCCCCTCATTAAGATTTTCCTGTTGTATATAGCTATTGTAAATCTATGCAGCAAACTTTGAAGATCTTTCTCTATCCTGGCTATAACCAGAGCTACAGAATTTCTGTAAAGAGCTATTGGGGTTAACAAGATCAGCAACAGGGGAAGTAGCATTAGTGGAATTAGGAAGAAGAAGAAGAAAGGGAGTGATACTAGAAAGGATATTAAAATTTTGGTTTAGATGCCTGAGAAAAGATAAAGAGGAAATTCTAAAGATATGCATGGAACAACAAAAGGGTATGAAAAATAAAAATAGCTGGTGGACAGGGGTAGAAAAAATTATGGAGAAGATAGGAATGGGAGATATCTGGAGAACAGGAGAAAGAAATAGTAATGGTTTCTGGATAGCAGTAAGAAACAGAGTGGAGGACATAGAAAGACAAGAGATTTGGGGAAGCTTAGAGAATAAAAAGTCACTAGGGTTCTATAGATTAGTAAAAAGGAAATGGGGAAGGGAAGGGTATGTGGATTATTGTAATAGGGCAGAAAAAGAAGCGCTTGCATGGATGAGAACAGGATCAATGCACCTGAGAGGGCTAAGAGGTAAAAAAAGCGGAATTTGTGAATTATGCGGAGGCAGTGAAAGCACAGAGCATTATATGACAGAATGCAAAGAATTAGCAGAATGGAGACAAGAAGTGTAGGAAGAAAAATGGATAGAAAAATAGTAGCAATTAAAATGCTAACGAGAAAAGCTTAAAGAAAGTAAAAGAGAAATGGATTAGAAAAGTAAGAGAGATAAGAAAAGTAGAAAGGCAAACGGAGGAAGGAGAAGGGCAATAGGGAATAAAGATAGCAAGGGATGCGTAGATGAGCCAGAAGGCCAGGTTGCCAGGCAAAAAGAGCAGCATAGCTGGCAAGAAATTTGTACATAGGTTAAGTTAAGTCTATAAATAGAACATTGTAAGAAGAATTATGTAGAAAAAATGTACAAATAAAGTATCTATCTATCCTGGCTATAAGAGCATCATCTGCATAAAGTGCTGTGTTGATGTTTTTATTTCCCATTACACACCCTTTAAAATTTTTCAAACTATGTACCTCATCCATAGTCAAATTAAATAAAATTGGACTGAGGGAATCACTTTGTCTTATGCCTTCCACATATGCATTCCACATCATTGCACATTTATAGATGTTCTTGTTTCCATAGTTATATCTTCTATTAGCCCTATTATAGTTTTAGGCATCTTCATAATTCTTAAAATATCATATAGTCTCACCCAATCAAATGCTTTGGTTAAATGCACAAAGTACGTAAATGTTGCTGCACTGGATTCAATCGCTTTTTCGATTATTTGATGAATTGTAAATATTACATCTGTTCCTCTGTTTTCCCTGAATCCTTGTTCTTCCTCTTTAATATCTGAGAGTCTTTAGTTTTTCCTTCAAAATGTTGGTAAATAACTTTAATGTAGATGACAAAAGTATTATTCCTCTAAAGTTGTATAGAGGAATCACTTTTTATACCCTTCTTATTTATTGGTACAGTTATACTTCTTTTCCATTCTTCAGTGCTTTCTTTTCTCTAATTATTATTTTAAAAACTTTAGTTAGTTCTTTAGTTAAGTTTTTCCCTCCATATTTTAGGAGCTCATTTCTTATTCAGTCTCTTCCAAGTGCTTCCTTACCCTTTAATTATTTCGTTGTATTTAGCAGTTATATCTATTTCATCTTCATAATAAAAGTTTTCCTGAAATTTATCATTTTCATTCTCAACAACAAATAGATCTTGAAAATGTTTGTTTTCATAATCTTACTTATTTTAACAGTTTCATTTATTTCACTTTTTTATATATTGACAACTCCAATGGATTACTTCTGGATTTTAAAAAATCAAATAATTACGAAATAAATTGCTTGTCACCAGTAATTTACGAAAACAGAATAGAACCTGGAAGCCACTGTCGAGGAGCATCTAAAAAATGTAAGAATAAAACAAATGTATAAATCAGCAGCAGACTATTTTTTCTCTCATAATCATGAAATTAACCCAGCAGCCAAACTTTTAAAATCTTCAAATAGCCCATTGAAACTGAATGTGGGAGAAAATATTGTGACACAGCTATGATTTGCGCTTATAATGTGGAAGGCGGTGTCCTTCAGGCCTATACAGTAAAGGGCTGATGTAGTGCAGCCTGATTTACCCCAATTGTATTTATTGAGGTGGGAAGTATGTCCCCCAGTAAAAATATGTAATTTAGTGGAAATAAATCTTTAAAAATCTGATGTGTTATACTCGCATGACTTTCTCTGCTCTTGCACAAGCTGTTTTTACAAACACTTATTCTCTATCTACTTCATGTTAATCGAGATAAACGTTTGCAGAAACTGTCTTATTGCTAATTTTCTTGTAAGTACAAGGGGAATATGGTAGGCTTTAAGTGATAGTCAAATCTTTTAACACTGGTTGCTATGTAGAGCATTCCATTCTCTTTGCACATCCAGGACATAAAAAAAAGAATAACGAATTTCCATTTGAGAAAAAATATAAGTATTGGAAAATTCAAACAAATAACAAGGAATATCTCGGAAATGGTTCACTCTACAAATAAAACATGTATATGACAAATTGTGTGTTTTAACGAGCTCTACATTTTTTGTGGAGAAAAATTTTGTATCTCACGGTTTACCAGTTATGCAAAAGCCATTCAGAAAGAAGAGGACTTTTGGGGGACATTTCCAGAAAATTCAAGATATACATTTTGTCATGAAAATATCTTAAATATGTAATATTGTAATCAAAATCATTAGAGCCATTTTGAGAAAATCAAAATTTTCGAAAAATGTTCCATGTAAAAGTAGTCTGGGTGGGGGGATTTTCTTGAAAATCTTCGTATTGCATCTTTGAAAGATACTGAACCTAAATGCCAAGTTAGGTATTTATCTGACTTTTCGTTTGAGTTAATGCTGTTCACAGGCGCACACACAGACCTTTTTTTAAAACGGCTTTTTTTTTTTTTTTATTCAGGGGGTCTCAAAACAACAATTTCTGTGTGAAATCTCGGTATCAAATTTTTGGGTGAAATGCAATAATTCCCTTACTTAAGTGCAATATGCAGAAAAGAAATGCAGTGATTTAGTATTCCAAAGTAAACTTGCACGACTTGTAAAATCAGGATAGTTTGTAAACAATGATGTGAACTATTGCTAAAAACAATTAATGTTAAATAATGTTAATTTTAGATTACATTATTTAAATTAATGTATAGAATTATAGTACATTAAATTAACAGTTTATCCATCTCCATATGACATGTCATTTTCGTAACATTTGGACTATGATCACTTGTGATACACTGTGGTTCAGCTATAATTTCAAGGTACCACCTAAAGACCAACTCGACAAATTCATCATCCTGCCATCTCTACAAGATACACCAACTTCTATACCAGATGTCTCCATATCTATAAGTGTTTCATTTTAAGTTCAAAGTAGAGGTGAGCAAACCTTAACATACCTCTCTGCCGAGCACATGGCAGCACCGCGTGAAGGTATGACAGGAACTAAGTACCTGCAAGAGTAAATTGCTGCAGACAGCATATAAGTATGTCATATCTGCAATTTGGGGATCATTAGCTTTTAAACATTCTGTATATCTTATTTCTATATTTTGACTTACATCCTTAAACTTTTAACTTACAATACTCAGAGAAGACAGAAGTGGTACCTGGATAGTTTGGCAGCTGTATCTACCTACTATATCTGTTATTCCACCTGTGATTAAAGATACTGGATTAAACTGCTGTTAACTTCAGATTTTAGAAATCATTCATTTTATAACTAATATCAGTATACCACTTTTGCTTTATGCTTAACTTTTTTTTCTTTCTCTCTCTCTTTTTTTTTAATTTATTTATTTATGGGGTAGAATGAACAAAATGGTTTAAATTATGCTCAAATGGGCCCAGGGTCCCTAGGGCTTAGAGTTACCTGATGTTCGTCTTCTGTGGATAAGGTAAAATCTGGAAAAAACCTTATCCAGGTAACTTGCCCTAATAAAGATTTGAACTCCGGACCTCATGAATGTGAAGCATATATGCTACCCCCACAGCATGGAAGTAGGCTTTTAAACTTTTTTGAAATTAGTTAAGAAAATGATGAGCACTCTAAGTTAGAAAATACAACAGAAAATAAATATAATGCAAATAATAGGAACAATGCTGCATCACTTAACTAGTTATTGCTAAACAGCAGCTAACCACATTCATTGCCGATAAATGGTGGTCACGGCAGAATTTTAATGTCAGTTCGGTTGTTACTGTGCCCAACTTCCAACCAAGTAAAAAAATAGTAGAGAGATTGCTTGTATAATACACAATGAATTGATTTATCAATAAAACAGTAAATTGTAAATACACATTATGAAGAGCATTTGAGTTACTGAGGAGCTGGCAATGGTATCAATCAGAAGCTGGAAGAGGCTAAATCCCATCCAGGTCAGAACCATTGATTTCCATTGATGAATCCAATGAATCAGAGTTTTTGGTTAAATTAATTATCATTCGCTCTTCCACATTGCCATCATTTGCAGTCCCACATATTTTTCTACATCTGATATCCTTGAGCATGAACCTGGTAGAAAACATTTTATAGCACACAACATGTTTTAATTCAAGCACGGACCTGGTAGAAACACCATGTAATTTCCCAAAATCTTGGAAAATAACATGTTGCCAACTGGGTGTTAAAACTTTTTTTATCATTGGTGCCCATGCTGAACAAGTTGTGGGGTCTGAATCATGGTTAAGATACTTTTTCAAATGAGATGGTTAAGGCTTCTTTTACTCTTCTTTCCCAGTTGCTCAATCACTTTGCCACTATCTTGGTCTTGCTGAAATTGGCCCTGTGGCCTTTATCAATACAATGTTCAGACACTCCAGATTTTTTAGGTTGCATATGTTCAGACTCCAGATTTTTTAGGTTGCATAAGACTAATAGTTCTTCGGTGTTCAGTAATGCATGTGGCAATAGTATGTCCTGTTTGGCCAATGTACGCTGTGCTGCATTCACAAGGAATGTGACACACCAGATACCCTTAGAGCTAAGTCTTACTGACGTGATCAAGTTTCTGATTTTGGGTGGTGGCTTGTGGATGGTTTTGATGCCATATTTGTGGAGTAGTCCACTTATCTTTCCTGAAAAATCGCTGGTAAATGGTATGCAAGCTATTATGGCTAGCTCATCTTTCTCTTGGGTGTCTGTGTTGTTTGGTTCTTCTCAAAGCAGTTGCAATATCCTTGTCTGAATACCCCTTCATCAGCAAACCAGCAATGTACCTGGCTAAAACAATTTAGGTTTTGATGTGTGTTAGCATTCGTACAATAACATCATAAAAATATATACAGGGTAGTGGCAAAATGTTGAACTCGTAAAGTATGGTTTGCAGCTAGTGGTGTAAGTTAAGTATGAATCTAATTACCTTTATTTTTATGATTTAAATATTTTTATTGCTTTGCTTCTGTTTCCCCTTAAGAGTTATTTAATAGGATAAAAGTGAATGAAATGTTGAAAAACACACTTCTCTAAAGCTTTTTGTACGCCATCAAATTTTTGTCAAATTCAATACTTTACAAGAGTTATCACAACTTCACAATTCTTCTTGTCAAATTGCTTCCAATACTTTTAAAGTCTTGAAAGCAAATAAGGACATGCTCTAAATGGTCAAAGATTTGACAATGATTTGATGGCTTTGGCTAATGAAATGCGAGTATTTATAGTGCATCACAAAATCTGCAACATGGCTGAAAGCGAAAAGTAAACAAAAATGGATACCCGGCCAAGGTATGTTGTATGCGAACACAGGTTATGCATAAGCTGGCTGTGCCTGTATGTCAAGGGCTAAGGCTACCACAACAAGATGAAGGCGTATGAATTGCCAGCAGATTTCTGAAATAAGTATACATTAATGCAATGTTATATAGTGTGGTTAACCTATCAGTTGGAGTTATTTCCATTGTATTCCACAATATAATGTGATTTCATTGGATATAATACGTGAAAGTGCTACATAATATTAGTAAAGAACAATATTTCATTGCAAATTGTTATACCGTGACAAATAGTAAATTACTTTGCACGTGATAAATTATCAGTGTTTTCTGAAGTGTTTCAGTTTAGCAAAGAGACAATCTGCAAATACACATTTATGACATCAAGTCTTGCCAGGCCTTGTCAAGTCTTGTCCAATTTTTTCACATACTGAAAAATATTTGTCAATTTTTCTTGTAAACTCTTGAATTGAAAAGCAAGTTTGATCATGTACAAGGGGCTTAAGCGTATGTATACTTATGGACTCTCTTAGCGTATATATTTGAAAACAGGTCTGTCTTTTTTAATTCATTAATATAAGCATTCCAGCTTAAATTACTATCAACCCACACTCCAAAAAATTTTGTATTGTTTGAATATTTTATTACATCTCCATCTATATATACAATTGGGAAGTGTAATTTTCTATTATTTTTAAGGTGAAACTCCACAACTCAGCATTTTTTCTTATTTACACGAGAGACTGTTCTAAAACCATGAAGCTGTATGTGACATTGCAGTGTTAATATTATTTCAGCTATTTGTTTTCTGTGCTTAGGATATGAACTGAACCAATGATGTAAGCTGCTAATCTAATTCCTTATTCATATTGTATTGTAAGAATTTCATGGTTAATAAGGTCAAAGGCTTTTGAAAGATCAAGAAACATGCCTATACATGTTCAGAGGCATCTAATTTCTTATAAATTTTACAGAACTGGATTAATACTACGGTAGTTGATTTACCTGTTTACAGTTCATTTGCGTTCTTTTCGACCAACAAGTAGGAGAAGGGAGGGAAGGATACATTTGTAGAGCTAGGTAACCTGCTCCCCCTCATTCCAGACCTGGCCAAAAAGAATGCGAATGGATTGTATGTACATTATACAATTGCTTGGCAATTTGGAGAGCTCTAAACCCCCCAAAAAAGATGACCTACTTGAAATTGCATATTTCATTTGGTTGCAAGCTATCAAAATTCAGAAGGTATTGAGAGAGGGATAAAAAGTCTAAACCACCTACCCTCCTCAGATTAGCAGAAAAACATTTACCTGAACCCCCCAGGGGCTCACCTTATGTGAGTACGGGTGTTGGCATACCCGGGGGTTCCCGAGCCACTCATCGCCTTCATCCCCGTCCGGTCGAGGTGGGTTCGTTCTCGTGACCGGGGGACACAAGGTAGGCTCTCGTGCGTTCTGTGCATTCCATTCCATGTTGCCCCTCGCCATCGTTTCTTTCTTCTCATCTATTTATGCACATTTCGCCCCATGCCCATTCATTTACACATCTCTTTTTACTTCTTCGCCAGCCTACCTTGCGTGCGAAACGCCCACACATTTTTAGTTTCTTTTATCTTTTTCTTCTCTGTGGACACAGCCTGATGGATACCCGCGCAGCTGGGTGAGTGGGTAATGGCGTCATCCCCACACCTGGGGTCGTCATGTAGGGTATGTGTTCGTATCCGCTGTTCAACTGCAGTCCGCGGGGGGGCCATTGCATGAGCTGCTGACTTCTGACGGCGATTGGGTCCCTCTGTCTATGTTCTGGGAGGTGTGACCCTGGGGTGAGTCTGGTATCGATAGGCCAGGGTAACGCCCGGGAAATCAGGGCCCGAGGTCGGTGACGGTTGCAATGGTGGAGGATTTATTTTGCTATGGAGCCCCCTTTCTCCATTATTTCCAACAAGCGCCGTAAAGTTATTGTAACGGAAGTAACACCGCTGACATCTGGTTGTTACTTGGTAATTTCAAGAACAGAAGAAAGACAAAGCTTTGAGGAGGTGAACCCTTTTATAATTCAGAAGGGCATTGATGAATTGCTGGTGCGGTTCAGTCCTGCACTTGTCTACGGAATGGTCCCTTATTGGCACAAACTAAGTCCGATCAGCAAAGTAAGACCTTGTTGTGCGCTACGCTTCTCCACGGTTATCCCATCCGTGTCGAGAAACACCGCACATTGAATTCCTGTCGGGGCGTCGTTACCACGCATAGCCTCGATGGTATATCGGACGAGGAGCTAGTCGAATATCTATCTGATCAAAAGGTGACAGCAGTGCATCGAGTGCAAGCCAAACGCGATGGCATATTGGTACCCACTCGTACCCTGTTTGTAACATTGATAGCGTCGATCTGCCCAAGACCATTTCCGCAGGGTACGAACAGATTTCTGTGAGGCCTTATATTCCTAGACCTCTGCGTTGTTTTAAATGCCAACGTTTTGGGCATGCGCAAGTCTCATTTAAGAGTGCCGTTAACATCTGTGCAACATGTAGCCAGCCTTCACACGAAGGTGCCTGTTCAACAGTCCCCGTCTGCGTCAATTGCAAAGGGTCACATTCTGCTTCATTTGGCGACTGTCCGCAGTATTTGGACGAGAAGGCGATCCAGGAGATCCGGGTAAAGGAGAAACTCTCCTTCGCCGAAGCCCGGAGGCGTTACCATGCGCGCCAACCTTCGCTCCTGCGATCGGGAACATTCAGTTCTGTTGTTGCTTTGTTATTACCCCGGAAGGATGCTGGGACTCAAACTTGATCCATGACTGCCTTGACCGCCACTACCATCCGGCCGTCCATTTCAGCTACTGTTACCAAGCCCTCTAAACCTGGTCCAAAGTCTATGAAGTCACAAGCCACAGAGAAAAAAGTGAAGCAGGATTTTCTAAAAGACCCTCCGCGTGTTCACAGTAAGCAGAGTTCACCTTCTCGGAGGTCGCAGTCCCAGGAAGCTCCTGGGACAAGCCACGCTCAGCGGCACCCCTCACCCATCGCCACCCAGAACCAATTCTCGGCGCATGAATCGGTTTCTGGCTCTGAGCACGTGGGCCCTCCCTTCAAGGAGGCTGTGGAGTCTGACCAACTCCATACCAAAAGCCCGAGCCCAAAGGTTAAACAAAAGGTAATTTTAAGCCACCCTTCTAAGTAGACAGTTTATCCCTTTTTCTTAATGGCTATCCTGACCTGGAATGTACGTGGTGTACGATCGCATAGGGCGGAACTGCAACTTTTATTGCGCTCCCATTCGCCTATGGTCATGTGTTTGCAGGAGACTAAGCTTCGCTCTCACGATCCTTTTGATCTCCGAGGATATACTCCGGTTTGCTACGACCTTGAACCGGAGGAGGGTACTCCTGCTCATGGAGGTGTCATGTTGTTAGTGCGTAACGACGTTCATTTTCAATGTCTCACTCTTACGTCCGACTTGCAGTTACCCAGTTTTTTCTTTTCTGTTTGCTCTGTGTATTCACCTCCATCGTCTCCCCTTGCTCCCGCGGACATTCGAGCTCTCCTGTCCACTCTCCCAACACCATTTCTTCTGTTGGGAGATTTTAACGCCCATCACCCCCTGTGGGGTTCGCCAAGGGCTTGTGCGAGGGGAACTCTTCTTTCTGACATTTTTGATGAGTTCAGTCTCTCTATTCTCAATACAGGTGAGCCAACATTTCTTTCTGATTCTTCCGGTACATTTTCTCACTTGGACCTTGCCGTTTGCTCACTCCAGCTTGCTAGTCGTCTGCAGTGGAACGTTGTTGCTGACACCTACTCCAGCGACCATTACCCCTGCATCGTTTCTCTTCTGTCACACCACGTATAGCATTCCAGAGTACCTACCTGGTTATTCACAAAAGCCGACTGGAGCTTGTATTCCAGCCTCGTGCATTTTGACGACCAGCCCTTCATTTTATATATACCGATGGGTCTAAGACTGATGTTGGAGTAGGATGTGCCTTTGTTTTTGTGCACAGAGTTTTACTTTTCGTTTACCTGGACAATATTCAATTTATACTGCTGAACTTTTTAGTATATATCAATGTGTTTTATACATTCAGCGGCACATCTTACAGTGCTGTGTTGTTTGTACGGACTCTCTGAGTGCCCTTCAGAGTATTCACAAGCTGTATAGTTACCACCCGCTTGTACAGCACATTCATGACCTGCTCCACTTGCTTGGTGCATCTGGCATCAGCGTCTCCTTCGTGTGGATTCCAGGTCATGTGGGCATCTCAGGCAACGAGTCTGCCGACGCCGCTGCCAAATCGGCCATTTTATCACCCAGATGTTTTACCTGTGTTGTTCCTTCCTCAGATTTTTATGTTATTTTACGTTACCGTATCCTCTCGCGCTGGCGCGGATGAGTGTGCGGCTCTTAGGGGGAACAAGTTGCGGGAGGTTAAACCTCTTCCGTTAGTCTGGGGTACCTCTTCTCGTTCTTCTCGTCGGGAAGAGGTACTTTTAGCTCATTTACGAATCGGACATTGTCTTTTTAGTCATAGATACCTGCTCAGTGGTGACCCTGCACCACTGTGTGAGCAGTGTGATGCGCCCTTAATGGTGCGTCACATTTTAACAGTGTGTCAAGTTTTCTCTCCGTTGCGCGTTCGTGTTGGTATGCCTGTTGGCCTAGCCAACATTTTGGCAGACGACGCGCGTGCTGTAGAATGTGTTTTACGTTTTATTCGTGACAGTGATTTTAATTTGCGCATTTGATGCGTTGAGCGTCCTTAGCTTTGTAATTTTATTCTGTCTTTATTTAAAGGTGAGTCGGAATTGTAACACTAACATCACTTAAGTTTACTCACTTAACATGTTTCGGGAAACCGTTGTTCCCATCCTCAGAAGGTTAACTCGACTGGCCTGTGTTGTTGGTGTTTCCGTTTTTTGGACTGGATCCTGTGGTGGCATCTTGTGGTGGAGAGATGTACTTCCAGAGAGGATTTGGTGGCGGCAAATCAAAATTCATTAGATGTGTGTTGTGTTTTAGAATGGTGATCTTCTCCCATGCATCTAATTCGGCTGCAAATTTGGCTGGTTTGACTAATGTAATATTGGGTTTGATGTTGTGATTAGTGATCCAAAAATGGTGTGAAACTGCAGATTTGTCCATTTGTTTGTATTTAATACATCTCATGTGCTCCTTTAGCCTAGTTTCTAGGTTTCTTTTTGTCTTACCTATGTATACTTTATTGCAATCTGAACAATTGATTTTATAGATTCCAGCTTTTTTGTCTTGTGGAATGGGGTCTTTTAATTTGTTACAAAGTAATTTCTCTATGTTAAATTTGTTCTGTGGAGCTAGGCTGATGTTATGTTTCATGAAAATCTTCTTAAATTTGTGAAAAGTTCCTGGGTGGTATGTGAATTTCTTGAACTTTAGCTCTTTATCTTGCTGGCTGAGATTTGTTGTGTTTCTGATGTGCATCTGTCGTTTGAATTTTGCAATTTTTTTGTCAATAGTTGTTTTGTTGTACCCATTATGTATTGCTGTGTCTACTATATGCTGGTATTCTAACTGGTATTCTTTTTTATTTAAGGGGGTATATACCAGTCTATGTGTTAGGCTGTTTAGTACTGCATGTTTGTGTGTGGTTGGATTGAAACTCTTATTTTTTATGTAATTAGTAGTGTGTGTTGGCTTCCTGTATATGCCAAAGGTTAGGTTCTTTTGTTCTCTGATGATTTTTAGGTCTAAAAATGGTAGCATGCCTTCTTTTTCTATTTCTATGGTGAATTTTATTGATTGGTTCTGTAGGTTTAGTAAGGCTAAGGAGTCATGTATGAACCTGTTAGGGACAACAGCGAAGATGTCGTCAACATATCTGTGCCAAACTTTAAACATGTATGGAAAGGAAGTTGTTATGTGTGTTTCTAAGTAGCTCATAAATAAATCTGCCAAGAAGGGTGAAAGTGGGTTGCCCATGGTTAAACCAGTTGGTTGTTGATAGAACTTCTTATTGAAACTAAAACAATTTTGTGCAATGCATAAATTGGTAAGTTGTATGAGGTCTACTATTTCTTCTTCAAGTAGGTTAGTCTGCTGTAGCCATTTCTTTAACTGACGCAGGAGTTGATCTGTAGGAACACTTGGAAATAGTGCAGTGACATCAAAGGAAACTAATCTGTCTTCTGGTTCGAGTTCCAGGGATTTTATCTTCTGTATTAAATCTTCTGAATTCCTTATGTTTTTGCTATTGAATTTTGGTAGTGAAGAGAATCTCTGTACTAACCATTTTGCCAGTTTGTAGGTAGGAGAATCAATATTGCTGACAATTGGTCTCATCTTATTTCCCGGTTTGTGTATTTTAGGTAGAGCATACATTCTTGGTAAAGTGGGGTGATCTGGTTTTAATCTAGATTTATCAGTGTCTGTTATAGTTTTGCTTTCCTGGATGGTTTGAATGAAGGCTTTTAAATGTAATTTTAATGGGTCTTCTTGATTTTGTATGTAATTTTCTTGTTGCAGCATATTTTCTACTCTGGCAATATAATCATCTTTTTGCAGTACAACTAGTTTATTTCCCTTGTCAGCTTTTGTGTATACTACTGGTTTTGATTTTAATGTTTTGATCACATGTTTGGTTGGGAAATTGTTATGTTTATCTGCTTGTATTTCTTGGAGAACCATTTCACATTCTTTTTTTATAGTGGTTTTACTATTTTCATTTAGGTTGTAAGTAGCAATCTCAATGTCTGCGACTATTTCATCGGTTGTTTTTGTGTAGCCAACACATGTTTTTAGGCCAAGGTTTAATACCGATAATTCTGCTTTGGTGAAAGTTACATTTGAAAGATTAATTACGTCTGGGTATGACGTCGTTTTTTCATTTTTTAGGTTAGGTTTATATGAATGTTGCTTCCGGCGTAGTATGTCTAGTTTTTTCTTTAATTTCAGCGTTTTTGTTTTCATCCTGTAGCTAAGAATAGTGAGGAATTTTGATTGCATGTTTTGCCAAAGTGGGTAGCCGAGTGTGTCCGTTAATTTAAGGTGAAGAGCATATAATTCCAGTTCCAATTTTTGTAATTTTGCGTAGTGGTTGTTTCTCTCAATTATTATTACTTTTTTATCGGCTGATGTTTGGTGTTTGCGTCAGTTAAAGAAATGGCTACAGCAGACTAACCTACTTGAAGAAGAAATAGTAGACCTCATACAACTTACCAATTTATGCATTGCACAAAATTGTTTTAGTTTCAATAAGAAGTTCTATCAACAACCAACTGGTTTAACCATGGGCAACCCACTTTCACCCTTCTTGGCAGATTTATTTATGAGCTACTTAGAAACACACATAACAACTTCCTTTCCATACATGTTTAAAGTTTGGCACAGATATGTTGACGACATCTTCGCTGTTGTCCCTAACAGGTTCATACATGACTCCTTAGCCTTACTAAACCTACAGAACCAATCAATAAAATTCACCATAGAAATAGAAAAAGAAGGCATGCTACCATTTTTAGACCTAAAAATCATCAGAGAACAAAAGAACCTAACCTTTGGCATATACAGGAAGCCAACACACTCTACTAATTACATAAAAAATAAGAGTTTCAATCCAACCACACACAAACATGCAGTACTAAACAGCCTAACACATAGACTGGTATATACCCCCTTAAATAAAAAAGAATACCAGTTAGAATACCAGCATATAGTAGACACAGCAATACATAATGGGTACAACAAAACAACTATTGACAAAAAAATTGCAAAATTCAAACGACAGATGCACATCAGAAACACAACAAATCTCAGCCAGCAAGATAAAGAGCTAAAGTTCAAGAAATTCACATACCACCCAGGAACTTTTCACAAATTTAAGAAGATTTTCATGAAACATAACATCAGCCTAGCTCCACAGAACAAATTTAACATAGAGAAATTACTTTGTAACAAATTAAAAGACCCCATTCCACAAGACAAAAAAGCTGGAATCTATAAAATCAATTGTTCAGATTGCAATAAAGTATACATAGGTAAGACAAAAAGAAACCTAGAAACTAGGCTAAAGGAGCACATGAGATGTATTAAATACAAAGAAATGGACAAATCTGCAGTTTCACACCAATTTTGGATCACTAATCACAACATCAAACCCAATATTACATTAGTCAAACCAGCCAAATTTGCAGCCGAATTAGATGCATGGGAGAAGATCACCATTCTAAAACACAACACACATCTAATGAATTTTGATTTGCCGCCACCAAATCCTCTCTGGAAGTACATCTCTCCACCACAAGATGCCACCACAGGATCCAGTCCAAAAAACGGAAACACCAACAACACAGGCCAGTCGAGTTAACCTTCTGAGGATGGGAACAACGGTTTCCCGAAACATGTTAAGTGAGTAAACTTAAGTGATGTTAGTGTTACAATTCCGACTCACCTTTAAATAAATTCAATACACATCACTGTTTCTAGCTTCTTTTCATTACAATATTTATTCTTTCTGTTTTAATGGGGACTCTACTCTCAAGTGGACATATGGCGCTCATGTCCGTCGCATTCTACAGTTCTTGACACGTTTTACTCATTTATTGCCTATGCTTTTAGTGTGTTGGTTTTTGGGATTGGTGTATTGTTGTTTTTAGCTTTTTGGACATCGCGGGTTTGTGTCCTGTTTTTTAATTATGCAGTTTTTTTTTTTTTTACCCATCTCTTATATTTTTTACTTTATATTTTATACATTGTAAGGGCGCTGATGACCTTAGCAGTTTAGCGCCGTTCAACCGCATCTCATCATCATTTACCTGAAAGGATACAGTATACAGGGAAAAAATGTTAACCATTTCTGAAGTGTATGGTATGCTGTAAAAGGGGTATATGCAAGGAAACCAACTTGATTCGTGGCAATGTGGTGATGTACACTTACTTCAGTACCCATGCTCTCAGGTGTATAATTCAAAGTGCAATTTTTAAAGCTATTGTGAAATTTTTTTTATAGAATTTATTTTAAGTTTATTTTTTAATGAAGTGTTAAAACAGTTAAGGTTTGAAAATCATTAGATTTGGTGAGCTTGCTAGATGTCTATACATATATTGTACAATGAACATCATATTGGTAAAAAGGTTAAAATATTGTTTTGAATACTCCGAGCAGTAAACCTTGATATGGAATGTTTTGTGCATCAATATTTTGAGGCGGGAGTGAGTATCTGTTATTTCAGGGTCCTAGTGAGGAAAGTTTGTTGGAAAGGGTAAACCATCACATGAGTTGCAGATTTAGTAGCAAGCCTATATTCACTTCTTTTCATACACCACATGAAATATACTTCAATATGTACATTCAATATTGTTCTCCTTGTTTAAATTTGACACAGAATATGATATACACATATTCTGTTTTACCATGCTACTATTTACAGCATTTGCGACGGTATTAGTTATAATGTTGATGCTTGTGATGTTTGTGTCTGAGTGTTTATTTCATGCGTTGCCATCTTGTGACGTCATTCTTTGTTAGTTTCGTAGCTCCATCTTGTGTTAGCAATTTGCATCAGTGTTAGCTTTTTGTTTGATTTCATTTCAAATGTCCTCCGGCTAGCTATTATCTTATCTTGGGTCGAACATGTGTCTCTATACAGGTTGTGAAGCGGAAAGGAATCTTTTATCCAAAAATTACACTGATGAAATTTGTTTTATAATTTTTATTGTCGAACACGTTCACTATCACTTTTACATATTGATCTGGATACTCGCCAAACTGAAACTGTTATAATACTTCTTACTGATGACTTTTAATTCACGTACTTCAACTTTGGGTATAATTAACTTTATAATACTTTAGATTTTCGTAACTTGTGAATCTATAGGCGACGTATCTCATACAAATATTTTGACGAACTGACGAACTTAAGACGACGTGTATTGCACAAAGAATTTTGATGAACTGCCTGAATACGACGTGTAATGTATGAATGCTTTCGGCGAACTGAAGGACTGACGGACGTTACCTCTAACCTAGCCTATTTATATTCCTGCAATCAGATACGCCTAAAGATTATAAATGAACTGCTATTGGCTAATAAAACGCGCCAACATTAGCGTCTATTTTAATATCCAATGAAAACCACGAATACATATTGCTTTTAGGGAGAAAATATTCCAGAAGTTTCTACCGAAAACGCGCCAACATTACGTAACTTCCTTGTTTCCAATAATGATAAACAGCTCACCCCTCTCTCTGCATTATTGCGCTATTATTGACAGTTTCAGTAAGGCCCTATAAACTTATTTCCCAATAATAATTACAATTAATAAACATCTGAAATCAATGTCACATAAAAATGCATATTCATATTACAATCATTATTTACATTTAAGTAATTTGTGATACAAATTACTGCATCACATTCTAAAGAAAATCGTGCCTGTGCAGCAGTTATGTGAAACTAATTTGTATGTAATGGACCAACACATCCATACCCTTTGAAACTTGGTTGCGAAATGTTCGTGTACCCATGCTATGTTAGGTAACAGGTTATTAAGCTTAACTTATTAGTAGATGGGCCATGCTGTCATTGGTTCATTGCTTTTAACCAATGAAATAATGCTTTATATATTTAAATATATTCATGGCCAGATCTTTTTAGAACAAAATAGTTTTAATAAATACGTACATTATTAAAATAACTAATGAACAAAATTGATGGTGTCTGAATTTAACTGCATTAATAATAAAGTTTAATCTTCTGGGTAATGAAAATAAATGTTTTACGCGTATAGTCTGTAGAAGTTATAAATAAATAAAAGTGTAATAATCTTGGATGTTAAGTATGGAACAAGCAAGATCTAATGTAATATGTTACTTGTGGTATAAAGCGTGTAGAAAAATGTATTGTTTAGTCAGAGTTTATAGCAAATAAAAACAAACAAGATTAGTAAAGTGAATATTTCATTCATGGTTTGAAATTACCTACCAGTTTGCGCTTAAATGACAGGTATCACTTGAGTATGACTAATAATTACACAGCACACCTACAGCATGGCAAATGTTTGTAAAAATACCTTCTTTCACTCAGTGCACAGAAAGTGAAAGGATAGCCATTTTGGTATTTTCACCCATCATTACTTAAGATCACAAGCAACGTGATTACTTTTCAGCATGTCCATATCCTAATTCTTTACTGACTACCATGCCAGTACATATGTTTAACAGAATTCATTACTTGGAGTGGTGCATTGATATATTTACTCAAGGCAGCAGTATGTTTCATACACAGGGATCATCAGTTCGTCGTGCACTGCTTACTCCTTCCATGCCATCTCGTGGCCATTATGTGGAGAGTCCCAGCAGTTTACTGGAGGTGGTGAGATCAAGATTGTGTGTGAGTGCAGTTCCCAAATCTCTACCATGTCGAGAGAATGAATTCAACAACATATACCATTTTCTTGAGGGAAAGATCATTGACAGAGCCAGTGGGTGAGTATCACTTTTTTAGAAAAGATATATGCCTCTTTTTGTTGAGAATATACTATATACAGTAGAATCTCGTTAGCACATTTTTGCAGGGACCTAAGGATTTGGACGTCATAGGCGGGAAAACGTGTTAACAAAAATGCAAAATATGCAATTTAAGAACATAGTTATGTAATAAAATCTAATAATTACTACGTCTCCATGGGTAATTGAAATCGATTTTGAGTACAATCTGTGTTGAATTCAACATGTGTTCAAATGGATTTGGATACACAAAGCCTGAGAATAAATAATTCAAATTCAAGCTTTTACGTTGGTCAACTTGGATTTTTGAGGTTATGAATGTTTTTGAGAAAATAAATTGCAAATTATGGAAGCGACAAGAGTGGCTTTGCTGTGCGTTTTATTACGCATGTGATAGCAATTTTCGCTAAAAAAGAAAAAAAAAATTATGAACGTGCATCATGTTACGAGTACAATAGCCGAATGTATCTTTGGCGTATTCAATACGATTTGAATACGGTAAGTGTTTCCATGCAACAAATTTCGCTCTGATCCTATTTTCCATGAGGAAAGTTTTGTTTTTGCATTTTTCCCTTCTTTAAAAGCAGTTTTAATCCATTCAGGTTTGCTAACAATTGCGTTTAAGGTTGATGGAGGAATGTTTAACTTCCGCACTATATCCACATGTTTCATATTTGGATTGTGATCTATTTCAAGGATTTTCAGTTTTTCACTATTGGTTATTTACTACACTTTCATTTTTTCATTGCAAATGAAAAGTTAAAATACAATCTACATATGATTGGTCAACACTCAGCAGTAGAAAATATCGTTGGCGTTTACCACGCCAAGGTAAAGCATTCTCTATCCGCCCACACAAATCGTGTCACACAAATATTTACATACATGCATGTGATTGGCTGCCGGTATCCACCCCGTGACCAAGGATTGACCAAAGTACCCAATGAGGATATCAAACTTTGAACGTGTTAAACGCCTTCTCCCACTGGACCGATCAAGGATTGGCCAAAACAGTAAATGAGGACGTAAAACTTCAAACGTAGTAAGCGGGACCAGGAAAACGCACTAAGCAAACGTTATTTATTACATTTGCTGATTTGGTACCGGGACTTTTATAATTGAACGTAATACACGGGAAAACGTGTTAATGAGGAACGTGCTAACGAAATTCCACTGTATACTATAAAGGAAGTAAATGTTTACTTCCATATAGCAGAGTGCACAATTCATATTGAAAGCATGTTCATGAAAAAATGGCTAACCTTCAAAATTAAAGTAAAATGCTGCTCTCTGTTGGTTATGAGATTTAAAACTTTTTAACGCTCTTCTACCCTCAATAGGTTAAATGTAGTAAGCAGAAATTTCCATTCCTTGAGATGCTTTTCAATCTTGTTCATAAAACTCTTGTTTTCCTCTGTTTTAATAAGGTGAGATTAAACAATTTTTTCAGACTTGTCTTCCAGTTTCATTGGCAATAGAAATGAAAGATGCTAACTTTAAGTAGGCAGTGGATTACAACATGGTTGTAATCAATTATTGTTGCTGATAATTAGTAAAAAATCTGATGATACATTCACCTGACTTTCTCTACCCTCTAGCACTTATTACTGAGTATATAAGCTAGTTTTGCTAAAGCTTATTACTTTCTCTACTATACATAGTAAGTAGGGGAAGTATTGTATTCCACCCAAAAATTCGATACCAAGATTTCACTGGAAATATATGTTTTGAGGCCCCCTGAATCCAAAAAAAAAGCATTTTTGGAAACATGTCCGTGTGTGTCTGTGAACAGCATAATTCAGAAACGAACAGTCGGATAAACACCAAACTTGGTATTTGGGTTCAGTATCTTCCAGAGATGCGACACGAAGGTTTTCAAGAAAATCCCCCCACCCCAGATTACCCTTTACATGGAACATTTTTCGAAAATTTTAATTTTTCAAAAATGGCTAACAATTTTGATTAAAATATCATATGTTTAAGATATTTTCATGACAAATGAAATGTATATCTTGAATTTTCTGGGAATGTCTCCAAAAGTATTCTTCATTGTGAACGACTTTTGCATATCTGGTAAACCATAAGAGATAGACAAAATTTTACTACACAAAAAATGTAGATCGCATTAAAATACACAACTTATGTTGTATACATTTTTTTTGTTGAGTGAACCATTTTCGAGATATTGCTTGTTATTCCCTTAAATTTTCCAATACTTACACTTTTTCTCAAATTCATTATTCATTTTTTTTATGTCCTGGACATGCAAAGAGGTTGGAATGCACCACATAGCAACCAGCGTTAAAATATTTGACCATCGCTTAAAACCTACCATATTCCCCTTGCATCTAAAAGAAAATTAGCAATAAGATTAACATCTCGATTCACATGAAGCATATGGAGAATAAGCGCTTGTAAAAATAGTTTGTACAAGAGTAGAGAAAGTCATGTGAGTGTAACACATCAGATTTTTTTTTATATCTACTTAATGTTAATCCAAATAAACTTTTGCAGAAATGGCTACATTACACATTTCATTATAGATACAAAGGGAACAGCGATAGTCAAATGTTTAAGAACTGGACACTATACGCTGCCCTTAAAATTCCCTAGGGTTTCAATGGAATCGCAAGAAACAACTGAATGTTGACGGGATTTTAAAAGAATGCCTAAGTATTGAACAATTTGAACCATTAATAGTGGATATCTCAGAAATGGCTAATGCCATAAAAAAAGTTATTTGAAATAAATTGTTTGTTTTAAAGAGATCTACATTTCTTGTGTAGTATGTTTTTGTTTATCGCTTAACATTTACCAGTTATAAAGGATTATTCAAAATTGCTTTTGAATGAAGAGGACTTCAAAGGCTATGCCCAGAAAATTCAAGATATACGATTTATTTGTAATGTAAATATCTTTAATGTATGATATTTTAATCAAAATCATTAAAACCATTTTTTTGAAAATAAAAAATTTCAAAAAATGTTCCATGTAAAGGGTAGTTTGGGATAGGAGGATTTCCTTGAAAATCTTATTGTCTTCGCAGTTCTGTCTGTTTGTTGACATTCTAGGTCATTGTCGTCTCCTTCCCTTGATGACCTTGAGTGTTCTTAACTCCTGCTGCTGATTCCATTTTTGCTAAGTGCATGTGTACTCATGTCTGGGGATATGTTGAACATTACTGTTGTTTTTCATGTAATTCCTGTGGCATCTTAATTGATTTATTTGGCTATCTCTTCCTTGGTTTAAAGATGTGTGGGAGTTTCTTTTTGTGTTATTCTGTGTGGGGGTGTCCCTTTGTAGTAAATTCCCATTGTATCTCCTCACTTTGTATGTGTTCCTGTAATTATCTCCTGTATGACTAAGAGATGATGCCTCTCTTCTTCTGAAATTTGTTTGTGTTTCTCATGGATTATTTCTATCCCTTTCTTTATCGTATGTGTAGCTCTTATTTCTGCCCCTATGATAATCATTTTCCCTTTGGTTTGTGTGTGTGTGTGTAATCTGTTCATTCTGGTTTTCTCTTTGGGAATTTTGTGACTCAAATTCTGTTAATAATTCAATCATGTCTGTGAAGTATACTGGGTTTGCTACAATGAACTATTGCTGATACTCTGGGGGTTGTTTCATGTTCACTCCTTTGTGGCTTTGCTAGACGTAATTGATTTAGCAAATTTCAGAAAATATTTGGTCCTAGTTATGTCTTGTTTTGCATCATATCTCCCTGCTCTGAGTTCAATTTTGAGTTTTTGTTATGCTGTACCGCAAAATCTGCCAATGAATAATTTCTGGAAAATATTGTATGTCTCATGAGCTGCTGAAGTTAATCTTAACCATTCTAGTGTAGATCCTTTGAGGTATTTCCTGATAATTATCATTCTGAGATCATTTGGGATTCTTTTTATTTTGAAATAATCCTCTATTTCTTTCAGAAATATTTTGGGATTGTCTCCGTTTGATTCATCAAAAGTTGATTTGATATCATTCAGTAAGGTTTTGTGTAGCATGGGGGCATTTTGAATGTGTGTGTGAGGGCATATTGGTGTGGTACAAATATTTGTTTATATTCTCATATACATTTTGTAGGTTATGCGAGTTATTTTCTTTAATTTCACAGTTATCATTAATTTCAGAAGTATCAATTATTTTCCAAGTTTCATGGTTTTCTTACATTTGTTTTTGTGACTTCTTTGATTGGAGTGGAATCACCACTTCATTTATGTGATTTCTATTTTCTTTTTCTTTCTCCAGATTTGCATTTATTGTTTGGATTTTATCATTTATTTCATCTTTGAATTGATTCATGGCATTCTTAAATGTACTTATCTCTTGATTGAATTGCATTTGTTTTTCATTTTGCAATTGCATTCCACTCAACAATTCTGTCATCTCTGTACTTCCTCTTTCATTTCTTTGGTTTGCTCTGTGACCATAGCTGCATTTCTAACTACTGTCTAGCATTTCTTGTTTGTGAACATTAACCTCACGTTTTATTTTAGTTTCCATTTCTACAAAATTATTTCTTTGTTTTACCATTACCTCATTTTGGTTTTCCTTGGCTATTTCTATTTCTTTGTTTACTTCTGGTTTTATTTTTGCAATGACTTTCTCTTGTCCCTGTCTAATTTCATATATTATGTTTACAATTTTCTCAACATCCTGCATGTCTTTCTCAGTTCTTATCTGATGGCATGCTTTAAGCATTCTGTACATATACTTCAGTATAACTTCATGAGGCTATACATATTAAAATATCATCTCAAACTTATCACTCATTCTGAATTAAACTAATCTTACCTTATTCTTTTTATGTTACACTTCACTTAACACAGTATATGTATAATTCTTCTATAAATCTACTATATTTTCTCTTTAAAATAAAAATACTTCACTTCTCTTATCATTACATTCACTTTATCCCCACTTGCTATCATTGTTCACTCCACTTTCCCTCACCACCATCTTCTTCCTCTCATAACTCCACCTCTCCTGTTTATCATTTCCTCCTCACCCATTATCCTCCCCTGCTAATGACTCCATCTCCTCCTCCATCCTCTTCTCTTATTTCTTTTTCCTCCAATTTCCTTTTTTAATCACTTCCTCCTTTACTCTCCCCATTTTCCTGCCTAAATTATCCATAGCTATTTTCTTCAGTTTAAATTATTATTTCTTCTTTTATTACTTTGTACACGTGTATCTAAAGTATGATTATCAATATCAGATGTTTGTATAAGTCTCTCTCCTGCATATAGGACTTAAATTTCTCTCTGATTTTATTTCTTCATTAGTACAGGTACTAATGTTACAATTTCATCTTGTTCAATATCTTGTCCCCAAGCTAATTTGCTAATTTTAGCTAATATGTCAAATTGTATATATAGATTTTTATTTCTTAAAATATATGCTATGTGGTATCCACTTAAAACTCGCCTTACTTGCATTGTCTCATAATAATATATATTTTAAACAATAGATGCTCCGGAGTTCCTTGCTGATTGCAATAATTACATATATTGTTCTGTATTTAATTTTCTTCCAGTAGGTTTCATAGGGGCTGTGTTCAGTTAAGTAATGTATTAGTCCCTTTGTTGGTTGGATATGTTTTAATTTTAACCGTTCCGAAAAGTTGTTAAATAAATTAAGTTCTTTCTGTATGAATACTTTCCCATTCTTGTTGTTAATTTTACTTTAAATTATATTTTAATTCTGTTATGGTTGTACATCTTTTCCAAGTTATACCTGCAACCTTATTTAGTTCACCTTTCTTCAACCAAAAAATTGCACTCCTCAATTTTATCATTAAATCTATTGGCCAGATTCCTGTAGAAACTAACAATGTCATTGTAGGTGTAGTGTTAACTGCCCCTGTAAATCTTTATAAAATTTTTTGTTGTGTTCTTCTTAGTAAGGTTTCAATTTGAATGTCATTCATTTGAAACGTCCGTAGTCCTGCTCCATATATCATGATAGCCACAAAAATGCTTTGATATACAGTAATCATGCTTAATAGTATCTTGAAATTTGATTGAATGATTCTGGCTAGTTTCATCATTATAGTTTGATTTATTTTGAATGTATTCAGTATGTTTTCTGAAATCCAATTTTTATCTAAAAATATATCCAAATATTTTACTTCTTTCTATCTTCTAATATTCTGATTAATTATTAAATTTAATTGTTGGGTCTCTCTTCAGTTTTCCCTTTAAGATTTGTAACATGACTTTATGGGGCCTATCTGTAATTTTGATGTGTTACACCAAGTGTTTAATTTGATTGTTAATTTATTTGAACACCTTTCCAAATCCCTTCTATTATCTTCTACTACTATAAACAACACACATCAGGCATAGGCTATGGTGTTTTTTTATATCCATGTCATTATTCAGCTCGTCTAATAACGTCTCCAACACAATATCCTAAAACACCAGTCCTAAGATTGAGCCCTAAGGACTTCTTTTGATGATTTCTTTATTAACAATAACCTTTATTTCTTTGATATGTACTTTTCCATCAGTGCAGAAATTGTTTAGTATGTCATATAGACATTTAGGATAATTCTTTTGCTTTAACCTCTCAAAAAGATGAGGCTACCACAAATTATTAGATGCAGCAAAAATGCCCACTAAGATTCTAATATATTTAGCTTTTGAGATTTTAACTGTACTTATCAGTTCATTTATGGCGTCCTCTGTTGAAAAGCCTTTTCTAAAGCCAAATTGTTTTTAAACCTAAATATGTTAGGTTTAAACCTAACGTAATTCTTTATTTTCTTACATACTAGTTGATGATGCTGCTGCTCTCTTGCATACCTTCCATTTAAAATTGCCTAAATTCAATTAATCATTGTGATATCAGGCTGAGTAATGGCGCTTTATCCACAAGTCACAGTATCAGCCTGTATGCATAAGCTGCTGAACTTCTGCTATCTCATCAGCACAGTGTTCCTCTTTGTAGCTATGCATGCATACTTTCTAGTCTGCCTGGGCACCCCTCTTTTAATTTGTTTTTTAGCAAATCATTTAATCGTCAATGCACAACAAGCTCTCTGGTGTTCATTTTCGTTTGCTGCTTTGGTGCTTGGACATTGCTCTATTGGCAATGTTGACAGGAGGGGAACCTGTTTTAGTCCATGGCTGTGTGCCAAGACCCAGTTTGATAAAGGCTTGACATCCATGTTAAAGTTTACTGTCCATGGTTCGTTTATTCGTTCAGTATTCTTAGATTTAAACGAGCAGTTTAGAAACTGCCATTTTATTTACATTAATGGCCCAAAAGATGGTTGGGAGCATGCTGTGCTTTTACTCTTGAGCAACAGAGTTTAATATTTTGTCTCCTACAGCAGTATTTTATTTTACTGCAGACATTTTAGTATTCTCCAAGCTCTTTAATATATTCAGTGGAAAGACCTTCAGCAATATGTCATTTGCAGCAATTGCTTGAGTGTACTTCACAGCCTTCACTTGCTCACTGTTGCTGGTACAGGGATGTTCTTCATGCGGCTTCCTGGACACATCAGCCTGCTAGGGAATGAAGCTATGGATGCTGCTACCAAGGTTGCTTTTCTATCCAGGTGTTTTAGCTCTTTGTTCCTTGTGATGACTTTAATATGTTTTATGCTGTTCTGTTGTGCTGGAGCAATGAATGGGCGGTATTCAAGGGAACAGGTCCCTCCCTCTCCACTATTCCCATACCTCCCTCTCTTAGAAGGTGATTTTAGTCAGATTGCACCTCGGCACTGCTGCTTTAAGGCTGGTTCACAACCAACCAGAGTGGTAACCAGAACGAGAACGAGAAAGTTGAAATGCATATATTCAAATGGGATTGTTCACAATTGACGGGAGGCCTTCCCAGGCACAGCATATTAGATCCATATTGTGCATATTTGATTGTTCATTGTACAGGTTGTTCTGGCAGCTGTGATATGAAACAACTGCTAGTGCTCTTTGTAGTCAGAAGCTTGAAGTATGAAACTGGAAGAAATTAGTAAATTGCTTCCTAACCTCAGTTCTTGACACCCACATATCCATTGAATGTTGGTTCCTCTGGTAAAAGGGTCATCTGCAGTTTATGTGCAACTCATAACTATTGCCTCAAAAACAATGGCAAAAGCTACAAAGAACAGCAAAAAAACTTTGGAAGTTATCAAAGAACAATAAGCAACTTTAATGTATGCGATTAAACAAAGGAATGAAAGCTTGGTACAACTAGAGGGATCGGAAATGTAATGGACATGCATTTAGATAATGTTTACTGTAATTTTGACGTTGGGTAACTGCATTATATTGGCTGAATTGGAAGTAGGTGATAAAACATCATTGGTTAGTAATAGACAAATGAAATCCCAATGCGCAAAATTGACTTTCACTTTGTGATCGACATGATCTTCAAATGTGCATTCCATTTCTCGTTATCAGGCTGTTATGAAACAATATTTTGTATGCTGCCTTGCTTCCCGTTCTCATTTCCATTGTGGATACTGTTCTCGGGCGGTTGTGAACCAGCCTTTAGTCAGTCTCACTTATCTTCTGACCATGCGCCTGTTTGCGCTCATTGCAATGAGCCGTTTACAGTGCGACAAGTTTTAGTCCACTGTCAGTTTTTAGCTCGGATACATGCTTCTTTGCTTTTGCCAGCAACCATGTCCCAGGTTTTGGTTGATACTTTATTTGCTGTAGAGCATGTACTAATTTTTATTAGCTGCAGTGATGTGAACCACCCTGTGTAATCTGCATAATTTTACCCTTTTTAAATTTCCTTAGTATCATGTATCTTTTTATTGTTGCTTTCCACTTTTCTGTGTGTCTGATGCTTTGCCTGTCTTTTAGCTGTATATTCTGCAGTTACTGACACTGTTATAGGCAGAGTGTTATTCTGTTTTTTGAAGTCTTAGTAGGATTAATATTAAGGTTCGTAGGCTTTCATGGCCGGTGTTGATACCAGTTAAACAAATTTCCACGCTTGTAGGTCATGGTCTAAAAGTCCAGTAATTTAACTAGTATAGAATTAATAGCTGTTTTTTTTCTTACTTTCTTTCTTTTACAGCTATTGTTTTATCGGGTTACTAATGACCTTAACAACTGTGTTATTCCTTCATATACCTACAATGAAAAGTATGAATGTGGAATAAAAGTTTATCTCTATTAACAAGAAGTAGGTGCCAGCACAAGCTCTTTTAAGAATACCTTGTTGAAGAGTTGGAGAGAGAGCGAAGCCATGTGAATACATCAGATTTTTAAAAAGAGCTTGTATGTATATGAGAGAAGGAGAGAGAACAGCATATCTCAAAAATGAAAATTTGGATTAATACCATACTTGGCTCAAATAAATAATTTGGATTAAAAAAACTATCCCTTTAAGATATTTGTATGACAAAATGTATACCTTGAATTTTGTGCAGTCACCCTCATGAAGTCATTCTCATTCTGAATGAATTTTATATACTTTAAATGCAACTGGTAAACCATAAGGAATAGACAATACCATTCAGTTGTTTCTCGTGATGTGAAAAGAGAGTGAAATTTCGAAGTCATTACATAGGGATCTGTTTTTTAAAGATTTTACTATCACTTCAGCCTCTTGTATCCTGGTTGTACATACAGTGAACTTTGAAATGAAATCATATATGCAACCATTCATCTTGCTTAAAATGTTTGAGAATATTTGGTAGAAGAAGTTGTAGAGAAAGTCATGTAATGTAATACATTAAATATTTTACCTAGAAATGTTTTGCAGGCATTTGTCCATATCTTCAGCTCTGCACTGAGTTAAAATGAGTGTAAGTTGATTCCTCAGTAGCTTTTAGTTAATTATGTTTGCTTCACTTGTTTGATTCCACATTCATTTGTTATAGCCAGTGGGACTATTTTTAACACAGTAGTTTTCTGGCTCTAATTTCATATTTTTACATCCATAGCAAATGTATATAGCATCCTAAGTGATAGTGCATGCAAACTTGGAAGTATTTGCAGTTTAATATTTCGAATCTACAATAATGAACCTCCAGCTTTAGCATTGTTTTTCTCTTTAGATGTATGTATGTGAGTGGGGTACCAGGAACTGGAAAAACAGCCACTGTGCAAGAGGTGTTGCGAAGGTTAAAAACTAAAGCAGACTGCAATGAAGTACCAAGATTTGATGTGAGTATTGCATAATGGGTTTAAACACAAAGGAACATTCACACAAAGTACCAATAATATAGAGAAAAAACAGGTAGTGCAATTGCAAGAATTATTTTCATTTAGTAGACTTTGAATACAAAAGAACAAGAATCATCTTAGGAATTTTGGTTTTGTAACAGACAAGGATTCCAGCATTAAATACTAAAGCCACAAGTGACACCTACAGGGAAGCCAGAAAATCTGTTAGTGGCTCTTAGCTGATGATGGAGACAAGATATCTCCAAAACACGTTCAAGTAAATATCAAAATTAGTGAAGTTATTAGAGTATGTGGCCATGATGAAAATAATTCTTGCATTCACACAAAATTCTACAGAAACCTTTAAAGGTAAAGCAAATAGATCTAATATATTAATATCCATCATTGGTTCAATAAAATTACATTATGCTTGATGGTAGATTGAGTCATACTTTTTGACACTCACCTTCACTAATTAAATGTTGTATAAAACAGAAACGTTTTCGAGGACATTTGTCTTCATTGTCAGCTACTGGGCCCAGTTGTTATAGACAACATTTAATTAGTGAAGGTGAGTGTCAAAAAATGTGACTCAATCTACCATCATGAATACTTCACGGTTAATGGTACTTCTGTTTTTAATTATTACATTATGCTTATTGTACATTTCACAATATAATGTGACATGCTTAAAATAAACACTAATTTTTTAAATCCAGCAATTCACAAACTACTCAGATAAGTCCCAATAAAAAGTTGTGGCCTATAAAGCCTGCTGCACCCATTTCTTAAGTAGTTTCCATTTCACATGCCAAGTTATTTGAAGTGATTATGAACAGTGAAACTTTTTAACAAATTAAAATTGTGGGTAAATTGATGACACTTAGGTATCACTCGTTTTTACTTGGAACATGTTTCAAAAATGTTAATCTGCATTGACAGCTGTATGGACGGGCATCTTAAAGGGGAGTCTGTTGAACTGCCATCTAGCTGTCTAGTGGAAAGCTTCACTATTTTGTCAACTGGCAGAATTTCAAAATTCATTACTCTGTGTGCATGTTTGGTGATGCAGATTTTTTTTTCTATACTATGAGTTCTGCTGGTGCTTTGGGAGTTTTAAAGGCTTTATTTCCTATTTAATGTCCTGTTTTGTTGACCAAAAATGGTATTGTTCAGGATTCCTTTTAGGGAAGATAGCATCTTCTTCACAGCAAGGGCCTGACAGTGAAGATGCAGAGGCTTGCACTCCTTTGCTATTTGTTTAATTTTTTAGATTAACCCAGCGGCCTTCATGCCATGTGTGCACCCATGGGATGCCATTCACTGTTAAAAATTCTATTAATTTAAAAACATTAGTGTTATAATTAGAAATGATTACTGAAAAGACTTCCAAGTACTGCTAGTGCACAAAAACTATTAAAATTGTCAATGCAGATTCATGTGTTGATTCATCCACTTGAAGCAACAATTTAGTGAACTTTATTTGTGAGAGTAAATTAGCTTTCATGTCATCTGTTAAGTCCCTGATGTTCACTAGGGTTCTATAGGTTAGTAAAAAGGAAATGGGGAAGAGAAAGGTGTGTGGATTAGTGTAATAGAGCAGAAAAAGAAGCATTTGTATGAATGAGAACAGGATCAGTATACCTGAGAAGGCTAAGAGACAGAAAAAGCGGAATTTGTGAACTATGTGGAGCAGTGAAAGCAGAGAGCATTATATGACAGATTGCAAAGAATTAGCGGAATGGAGACAAGAAGTATGGGAGGAAAAATGAGAAAATATGGATGGAAAAGTAGGAGCAATAAAATTGTTGACAAGAAAAGAAGAAAGGAAAAATAAGAATATGGAGGAGTTTTTAAAGAAAGTAAAGGAGAAATGGATTAGAAAAGTGAGAGAGATAAGGAAGGTTGAAGGGCAAATGGAGGAGGGAGAGGATGGATCATAGGTGATTAAGGCCCGGTTGCATAAAAACTGTTAACTGCAGTTCAGTTATAACCGAAGATCAGAAATGAACTCAGTTTGTTTCTCAGCGCGGGTTGTATAGTGCTGATCTTAGGTCAGTTGAACTCCGTTCAGTGTTGATCCGAGAACACAAAAACAAACGCGGCAACATCGCCAAACATGTGGCAACTTTCGTATTGTATCGAAAGGACTCAAGAATAATCGGGACTATTCGACTCTGTTTGATTAAGCTGCACAGGGTAGCCAATATAGACATAAAAAAAACTAAATTAAACTTTCTCTTTATGACTTTTAGTACCGGAAATAGCGTTATTTTATATGGAAAGTATAAAAATTTAGTCAAAATTAAAATAATATTCATAAAAAAAAGTTATTTCGGTTACTTTATCGCCATTAAACGTGTAATGTACCTCTTTATTTTCGTTTGTTTGCAATACTGTGACTTGGAAAGCATAACCCACAGATTAATACATAACCATAAAATGGAGGTTCAGGGAAAGAAAAAAGCGCGTTTTGCCAATTTTAAAAGTGAGGAAAACGATATGCTAGTAGACATTGTTTTGAAATATAAAGATGTAATAGAAAACAAAAAAACAGACAGCAACACCACAAGGAATAAGGAAGAGGCGTGGAAGGAAATAACTTCGAAATTCAATTCAAGAAGTTTTATTGCACTTGATTGGAAATGTTTGAAACTATGTTACAAAAACATTAAAAAGCGCACAAAAAAAATAAATGCAGAAGACAAAGTTAAACTTTATAAAACAGGAGGTGGTATGTTTGTGCAGTGTTCCTTAGACGAAACTGGTCACAAACTAATTGCAGCACTGAAGCCTCAGTTTGTGCCGGTTACTTGTGATTTCGATGACGATGTGGGCTTCCATGCCAAAGAAATTACGAATGTAGAAATGGAAGTCGTCTGCAGTTCACCACAAGATGTAAATGGTGCCCAACTAGAGGTCTGCACTTCACAAGAGGGAGAAATGCAGTTTGATCCAGCTCCTTCAACATCTTCAACTGCAGACACACCCAGATCCACGTCATTCCCTGGAAAGAAGAGGAAAGAAGACATTAGGGAGAAGTTCTATAAAAGGAGGTTGGAGTGTTTAGAAGAACATGAACAAATGAAAATTCTAAAATTGGAACTAGAAATTAAGAAATCACAAAAAATGTAAAAGGTTGAAAATCAGTACGTAATAATAAAGTTAAGTGAATACCTGAAAGTGTTGTTAATTAGTGCAGTTCTCAGTGCTGTGTTTTCCCTTCTATCTCTCTGATTTAAATTGTATAGGCAGTTTCTGGTAAATTCTCATTCTTCTTCTGTAAACAGCACCATCTATGTCAGGAGTGTCGTCTTCTGCATTAATGGCCAAGATATGTAATACAAATGTTGCTACTATTACAGGAGGAACTCAAAGTAATCTCACAGCTAATTTCATTCTTAAACATGGGAATCGTCTTATGACAACGCCAAAAGACTTTTCAATAACTGATCTTGTTTGTCTATGAGCCTTGTTATATGCCTGTTCTGCAGGAGTTTCTTCATGCATTGTAGGTGTGAGTAAGTAATGACAGCAGTGATAGGCACTGTCTCCTAGGAGCACACCTCGGGGAAATTCTTCAGCTTCAAACTGTGCATGAATTCTAGAATTTCTAAAAATGTTGCTATCATGTGCTGAACCTAGCCATCTAGCAACAACATTCTGGAAGCGAAGTTGTGAGTCGCAGACAGCTTGAACGTTTAAAGAAAACCAACCATGGCGATTTCTGTAAATCACAGGATTTACAGGTGATATAATTGGGATATGTGTGCAGTCTATTGCACCTAAAACTCCTGGGAAATTATGTATATTATGGAACTCTCGCATAACCCTTCTTATTTCACCCTCTTCCCTAGGCATCTTGATCAAATAAGGTCTTAAGGCTGCAATCTCACTTGTAACTTTGTGAATAGTCCTACTTGCAGTTCCTTTATTCACATTAAAGATATTGCCAATCACCATCTGGAAGCTCCCAGTTGCATAGAACCGTAATGTGAGAAGGAGCATAAACATTGGATTAAGTGCATAATTCCTCACGGTTTGTCCTTAATTGTGCATGTAGCCTATGCTCCAGTTCTTTGACTACATGCTTTGACAGTCGAAACCTCAGTTTAAACTGTCTCTCGTTAAGTTCTAAGATGGGATTCCTTCTATGTTGGAAAACACGAGGAGCCCTTTCAAGTTCAAAATCCTCATTGTCGGAGATATCAGAGCAATCTGACACTTGAAAATAATAACATGTAAGCATAGGTTATAAATGCAAAACAATGCATCCTACCAAGCCAATTGTGAAGTTAAGAGGTTAATTAATTGAATTTTAAAAAAAAACTCACATTAAAGTACAAAATACATAACATGTTAACTAATGGCTTATTTCCTCTTGAAAGAGTAATCTGGGTGTTTGGAAAAATTGTTAAAAACCAAATTTATGGAATAACTTTATTTAAAGGTGAGTCGGAATTATTACACTAACATCACTTAAGTTTACTCACTTAAGTGATGTTAGTGTAACAATTCCGACTCGCCTTTAAATAAATTCAATACACATCACTGTTTCTAGCTTCTTTTCATTACAATATCAACGTTATGGAATAACATTTTACAAAAGTATTGAATATTGTGGTATAACCCCTTCTTTGTCAGGCATTCAGTTATCCAAATAACTACAAAAAATTCATTACTTACCATTTTATTTAAAGCTGTGCTATTTATTTCTTCCTTAAAAAAAGCAGCTGTTATGTAGCTTCTGTATTCTGCTGATCTAAGTTCAATCAATTAACCTGAGAAAATTCACCAGTCGATTTGATCTTAGATCAAGGTGCCATGAACTTAAATCAATGTTTATACAACAAAAATTCTAAGTTCAGCTTGACTTGAGATCATTTTCAGGTGGTTGAACTCAGATTAACTTTTATGCAACCGGGCCTAAGAGTAGCAAGGGCTGCTCAGCTGAGTCATAATGCCAGGGTGCCAGGCAAAATGAGCAGTATAGATAGAACATTGCTGGCCAGAAAATTTGTACATAGGTTAAGTTGGTTTACAAGTGAAATATTGTAAAAAAGGATTGTGTAAATAAAGTGTATTCATTCATTCAAGTCCCTGATGTATCCTGAAATAATAATTTTAATAACCTTTATAAAATTACAATTAAAATTCATCTTCAAATTATGTTTCAATAACAGTCCATAGTAAATAAAATGTACTAATCTTTTCAATAAGTAGTAAACAAATAAAATAAGGGATAAAAAAGATTATTGAATTACTTCGACAAAGGAAATGTGTGTATTAATTTCATGGCTTTTCCAAGTAGCATATATTGAACTATGTCCTTTATACAAGGCTTGATAACACTTCCAGCAATGGTATGAACTTCACCAGCTTGAGGAACTTATTAAGCATGATGACATCAAAGCCTTTTTTGTTAATTGTTTTTGCGTGATACATAGAATTTTCTGGGCTTCTGCAAGTTCATTGCCCTTCCTTCTGAAAAAATAAGTTTGTTTGCATTTGCATTCTGGATGGACCTCTCAAAATGACGGTGCATTTTTACTGGGAACATTGCAGTTTGGCAACATATTGCTGCAAATTATGCACTACAGTTTGTTGTCTCTGGTCTCAACAACGCAATGTCTTAAGAAGGAATCATGGTGCTTCCTTTTTATTGTTCTTTTCTATGTGTCTTTGATTTCCAAAGAACTTGACATTTGGTTCTTAGCTTAAGGAGTGCTGTCATATCCACTATTACTGAAAGCTTTCATCTTCCTCAGAAATTCTGACACCAGCAACTTCTCCATCTTTTTCCACACTACAATTGAAAAATAGCATTTGCATCAGCTGAGTAAAATATATTAATAGCAATAATAATAATAATAATAATAATAATAATAATAATAATATTGTATTCTGTATATTTCCAAATGAAGGTGCACCTCAAATTCAAGATATAATATAGTAAAAAAAAAAGTGTTTTTACTGCACATAGGGTATGCAAAATAAACTTCCATGCACACCATGAAAATATTTAAGAATACCATAACAAATTTAATGTTCTGTCTTCTGTTTGCATCATGCTTTTAAATTGTCTTTACTGAGCATATACAGTAAAATCTCGTTAGTACGTTTTTGCGGGGACCCAAAGATTTGGACGTCATAGACGGGAAAACGTGTTAACTAAAATACATAATCTGCAACTTAAGAACATATTTATGTAATAAAATCTAATAATACATCTTACCTCAAAAACGGATGTGAAATATAGACACTATTTACATTGGTTTGAAATACATATCGATAGTTGATTGCTTTGTTGGTTTTAATGCCAAAATTTTACTGTCCATCTTGTTTAGTAAAGTCATTACATCATCATCAACTTCGAAACTGCACACATATCGCTTCACTATGTCCATTGCCTGCATGGCTTCTGACACTGTAGGTACTGGCTCAGGATCTGGTTCATCTTTCACTTGTTCTTCAAGTATTTCATCTATTGTCGCTGTTTCACACACTGGAGTTTCATTGTCAATGTTTACATAGTTTTCGAAAGACACGCCGGCATCGTCTGCTATTTGGCGCCATTCTTCACTCTCGGAAAACTCGTCTTCCTGCGTAATTTCATCACCACGAACTCGGCAAAAACCGGCTTTATTAAAGCAGTTCCTAATGGTATCTTGCGTCACACAATCCCAACCAGTTCTAATAAAATGCATGGCATCTAAGACGGTGATTTTTCTTGTCGTCGATTTCAGTGCAGCCAACCTTCTCTGTACCAGCCTCTTACGATACGCATGTTTCATGCACCGAATTATGCCACAGTACCGTCTATTGGCACATTTGAAGCTCTAGCTTGTGTAAACCACCTTAGCAGAACATCATCTAATTCTGGAAACTGGCCAGGGCGATTACGTTTTCTTTTAGCATTTTTTCCTTCTTCAAAAGCAGTTTCAATTAGTTTACGTTTGCTAACAATTGTGTTTAAGGTTGACGGAGGAATGTTTAACTTCCGCGCTATATCCACACGTTTCATATTTGGATTGCGATCTACTTCCTCAAGGATTTTCAATTTTTCACTGTTGGTTATTTGCCGCACTTTCTTTTTCTCCATTGCGAACAAAAAGTTAAAATACTTTTACGTTTCGTCAACACTCAACAGCATAAACTAACCACACCAAGCCACTGTTAAACTAAAGCGTCACCGCAGAACACCAAAGAGCGTCACTAAAGCATCCCCCCCCCACACACACACAAAACGCGTCCCACAAATACATACATGCATGGTATTGGCTGCCGGTTCCACCCCGCCTGGTTTGACCAAAGTAGCGAATGAGAACGTCTAACTTTGAATGTAGTAAATCTACTCCCGCTGGACCGTTAATTTTATAGCGAATGAGGGCATCAAACTTCGAACGTAGTAAGCGGGAGCGAGAAAACGTACTAAACGAACGTTATTAATGCATTTGATGCATTTTGTGCCGGGACTTTTATAATTCAACGCAATACACGGGAAAACGTGTTAATGAGGAACGTGCTAACGAGATTCCACTGTATTGTTGAAAGTACCAGTAAGTTTCTGAGAATAACAATAAGAATTATGTTTAATTGAAAAAGGAAATCAGTAAAGCTAGAGGTGAGTTTATTTGTTTTTTCCAGATCCTTTAACCAGGTAGGTCATATCAGACTTTGAATGAAATGATGCTCAAATGAGCCCTGGGTTCATGGAGCTTAAAGTTGCCCAATGTTCAACTTTTCAGGATAAGGAAAAACTCCAGAAAAGACCTAATCAGGGTAACTCACCCTAACTGAGATTCAGAGTCAAGACCTCACGAATGTGAAGCAGATATGCTATCCTTGCACCACAGAGGTGGGTGTAAATTATGGTTCCTTGTAATGGGGAGAAATATGGTTCTAACCAAGCAATTGTCAGTCCATGCATGTTTTAAAAGAAGACTACAGAAACCGGAATGCTAGCTGAACGTTTGATTTTGCAGAAACAAATGTTTGAAAATGGAGACTTAAGTGATTCAGACTCCAGTGGTAAATCAAGTGATGATACAGAGACCAATAAAGAGGACGAATGATAGTGATAGTTCATGTAGCATTGTAATAGTTTTGCGTTGGTTACCTTTGAACTTATTAATTTTGAGAGGACGTTCTTGTGGAAATATACCAATAGCTTGAATCGTTTAATAAAAATATGAGTTTGTGGTATCGGTAATATGTGTCCTTTTTATGAACTAAAATTGTATTCATACCTAAAACTTCATCATTTGTATGCTTGGTCTAAAGGTGGTTCTTGCATTTGGGAATATACATAATAATAATAGTAATGGTTGTGCAAATATTGAACATGTAAAATCTATGCTAGTGCTGAAACAAGATGGCACCCGAGCAAGTAGTCGGAAACTTCGGCGAGTCAATCTTTAAAAGGTTTTAAATGATGCGAACTATGGTAAATGTGGTTGAACTGTGATAAATGATATCATTTCTCCAAATGTTGTGATGTAAATAAGGAAAATATTCCAAATAATTCGTGGGAATGCAACATGTTTGATACAAGCATTGGTGCAAATCACGAAGTTTACTGAGTGGATAATGAATTTGATAAACAAATTGGAAGACTTTTAGAAGAAAATGCATCAGATGAAAGAATTAGGTGCGAAGCAAGCTCAAGATATCGGAAACAACTGGCCTCCGCTAGCATCAACATGTAATGAATCTTATTGGAAAGCGGTCACAAACAATGGAAGATGGAAACAATGAAGAGAAACAAAAAACCACAATCATCCCTTTGAAAATGAAAACAGATTCTCGCCTGTAGCCAATTTGACAGAGAATACAAACAATGAAGTGCTACAGAGAAAGAAGCCAGCAAAGCAACAAAAAACAAAATGCTGTTGGAAATTTAAAAAAGACAGCGAACAAATGCTAATATTTGGCAATGGTCACAGAAGAGGAATAGCAGCAAGAGTAGAAAAAACTTCCAACAGTCCAGAAACAAAAGGATTAGTGAAACCTGGTGCAGAGCTAAGTGAAGTGATAAACAAAGCCAGTGTTAGTGCACAAGACTTTAGCAAGAACAACTGTGTTAATTCCCAAATTAAAAAAATATACATATAATTAGCCGATATACTACTATGTAAGAATTTTTAATTGTATATCATTAGTACTTGACATCTTTGAATCTTCAAATACAATTAAGTAGTTTTATATTATGTATTTCAAATTAAAGAAACACACTACTTACCTAATGTGCTAGAAGTATGGAGACTTAACGTACTTCTGTAGTATTTTTTGTAATGCAGGGTTGGCGATGCTTTAAACGGGAATACAACAGAATGCATATAATGTTTACGTTTGTTGATTATTGGGTTTATAAAGTTCTTCAAACTTTCCAAGTTAAACTCCTATTGTGAAACAGAGTTTACAAACGTTTGTATTCTTCCCCTTGTTATTTGTAAATTGTAAATATTGTAAAATTGCCCTGGTCATCAATCGCAAGATCACACCCTACATAATCATCCTAAAGGTGGTCGGTCAGCTATCCAGCTGAATTAGATACTTGGGGAGGGGGGATATATATACTAAAACAACAAGGATTACCTGATGAATTTCAGTTGGCTGCTACCAAACCAGCTGTAAACATCACTTAATATAAATACCTTGAACATGTTTTGGGTACTAATTGTATCCATCCTCAGTAAGCAACTGGTTCTCATGGATGAATTTGTTGCAGTGATATAACCTCCGGAGCATTTCATTTGTTATGTAAAGTTCTTAAATGTATGGTGTTTTAATCAAAATTGTTAGACCCATTTTTAAGAAAATAAATAACAAAAATGTGTTCATGTAAAGGTAGTTTGGGCTGGTGGGGGAATTTTCTTGGAAATCTTTGTATACATCCTTGAAAATCACTGAATTTAAATACCAAACTTTGTATTTAACAGACTTTTTTGTTTTTGCGCGCGCACGCGCGCACACACACACACACACGCACACAAAAGTCGTCCTCCGTGGACTGGTGGTACCGTGCTAGCCTCTAGTTCCCAAGGTCGCGGGTTCAAACCCGGCGGAGGGCGATGGATTTTTTTCGGGCATAAATATCCTTAGCACGGCTTCCTTCGGAAGGGAAGTAAAGCCGGTGGTCCCGTGTCGTAGATTTATGGCACGTAAAAGAACCTCGAGCCTCATAAAGAGGCCTCTGAGCAAGATTACCAGTGTTTCACACCCAATATAGAATGGGACGCTAAGAGCCATAGCAGTTAGAGCGTCCATAAATAAAACTCAATTTAATTTCACAAACACACACACACGTGCATGCACGCACACACACACACACACACCTTTATCCAAAAATGCTCATCTTTTTCTTTATTTCTTTCTCTCTATCTCTTGTAATTTCTTATTATTCAGGGAGCCTCAAAAATGTGTACTTTAAGTAAAATCTTGAATCAAATTTTTGTGTGAAATACAATACTTCCTCTGCTTCTATAGGTAAGCACTGAAGAAAGTAAGAGTGAATTGCCGTCTTTCATGAGGTCAGCAACCAAAGGTCAAAAAATGACTTGGCACCTATGGATGGTCATTAGGCAAAATGCAGTGAACATGTTAATGTGATTATCATTTTAGTTCTTCAGTTTTCACATGGAACTTTAATGTGCAAATAATTTTTAAATGCCATTTTATGATTTGCATTTGTTTGTAGAATATGAGTAATTGAATGTACATATTTAACTGGAAAGTAAAAATGTTATTTCAGTTGGTGGAGCTGAATGGTATGCGCATGACAGAACCAAGGCAAGCCTATGTGCAGCTGTATAAAGCACTTACAGGACAGACAGTGGTTGCAGACCAAGCGCAGCAGCTTCTTGAAAAGAGATTTTCCACCTCCAAAAAGAAGCAAGTCACAACTGTTGTGATTGTGGACGAGGTAATTTACAGCTTCAGTATACGATTAAGAGCAAGTGTGCATTTATACATACACAAGATTTTTTAAATATAAAACTGTCTTTTTTTCTCCAAAATGTTTATATTGATAATCACAGGTGTCTTGCATGTGCAATACACTAGTGGCATCTCCCGACTTGGAACTTAGGTCATTGACGAGAAAGGAAAAGTGTGTTAATCCCCAATTCTTAACCTATCTAAACAAAAATGTCTGCCTAGGAATTAGCATGTAAGTTGTAAAAATGAATGAGGGAGGATGTTATTATGTAAGCAATAAATTTAATTAAAAACTTATGACGTAACTAAATTGTATGTTCAGAATTAGATATAAAAAATCAATAATGGAATCTTTTGACTCACAATTATTTTAATTCCAACTTGAGACATTTTTCTTTCCATAGAAACATCTGGATCACTTTTTGAGAATTTGAATTTAATCCCCCTCTCATAACTTAAAAAGCAAGCCCTTTCTCAATTGAAATGAGGCTTATATTAGTCATTTGGTGCTCTAAATGGCACAGCAGAATATGCAGATTTCTTCAACAATGAGAACAATCTCTCAATAGATGATGCAGAAGGTAATGTTGCAATCAACATGGCTAATTTGTATATTTTTGTGAATCCACTCAATAGATTCATATCCATTAAATAATTAATGATCTTAATGGGTGTTTATTGATCCCTCCTCTTAGAAAGTGTACCACATATACAGTTCACTTCGAAATTGGACAGATTAAACGTACCACCATAAATTACTTGCAGCTCTTTTTTTTATTAAATCATGAGGAGTGTGTTCTCATTTGCTGAAATAAGCCAATTTAGATGGGTTTAGATCAAAATGTGCAATCTTTCAAATGATGCAAATGTAACTGTTATCTGATTACTGATATTGTCAATGATTTTGAAGTGGCAATGAATGGTCCTTTTGTGATTTATCACGTAACCTCCTCCTTTTTATCTGAATCACCTCTTGGTCTCCAGATGATCATAGTATTTCAAAATTATTCCTTTCCTTATACAGTTGGTTTTGAAATTCAGTGTTTTTAGTGCTACAGGTCAAAATATCAACATTTTTAGGCTGGTGTACTCGTATATTGAATAATACATCAGAAAAGGAAGGTAAGTTAGATAAAACCTTTATTAAAAACACATTTTCAAGATTGCTTAGGAAGTTAGCAAATCCACTTGCTGTCATTGCAGTCAAATCGTTGAAGTCTCTGCTTTCACTAAAATAATTAAAGCTTGTCTGTTTTCACTAACTCTTAGGATAAGCTTAGAGATAGATTCCATCGAGTGGAAGATAATGAAGGTAATTATTTGACATGAAAGTAGAAAGTTTATGCAACCTCTTTGGAGAATGAGAGAGAGAAGAAGAAAAAGCAGACAGTGATTTAAGATGTCTAAAAATATTTAAGCTCTTAGTTGCATTGTAATGATTCTTCTAAGAGTAAAGTTTATAAAGAGAATTGTAGGATAATTTTCCAGTACTTGTTTTGAAGTCCATGAGGTGGCCTTCCATCATATAAGACCCATTGTGTGATCAATTTAGCTTGTCCTTATTTTTGTGTGTGTCCATTATTTCATTAACATGGTTGAAAAGAGCTGCTGCAGCTTTATCAATACTCATCTCGTGAAATCCAATAAATCATTGCACGATTCTTTTTCTTTTACTGAAAAATCGCGTAAAACAGTTGACGTTTGAGATCTGTTGCTTATGTCTGATGTTTCATCAAGCATAATAGCTATTAAATGGTAAATTTAATTTCTTAGTACATTGGCTACAGAATTTATCAAATCATTTTAAATGCTTGTTGAAGTGTGCGGAGCGCTGTAGAATTGTTTAAGTTTTCTTTTATCGTGGAATCAAACTGCATTTGCAATAAAGAATTCTATATAATAAAATTCTAATAATTCCTTTTGAATTACAATTTTACTAGCCATCTTAAATCTGAAACCACTATATCGCATCTCACCATTTAAAGACAGTACAGGTTAAATGGAGCACACTGTTGCCACATGTACTGTACACATGCAACATTTGGCCCCAGCTGTGGCCTACCAATTTAATGTTGTCTTGTGAATGATACATCTGCATTGCTATTTAAGGCTATTGTAAGATACTTAATTTTCTTCTGCGCTATATCTCTCCTCTTTGTAAACATTTAGTACTTCAAAATTTGATTTTACAGGCATAAAAATATGTATTATCAAAGAAATATGGAGATATAAAATGATAAAGTTTTAAGTTGATAGGGTAAGGCTGTTCACCCTTGACAGAATCACATTTTTCATGGGTAGAATGTTTTCAAACAGCAAAGAATGAACAATGCACCACATTCTGCTTTTCCATCATATTGCATTAACCTAGTGTGTTTTTCGTTTCCCCCACACTTTTTACTTTAAGTATTGTTGGTATCCTTAGAGGTTCTTTCATTCGTTCCTTTTTTATCGTATACACTACTGTTTCCTTTACTGGCTTACTAACACTCATTTTACTTGAATAATCTAACACATTCATTATTATTTTGCATTTCTTCTTAGTTTACCAACATTTCATCTCTTTCTAGCTTCTTCCTCCATAACTATAAATATTTATGTAAAACAAACAACCTACATAACACTTCACAGTGTTCCATATGCTGTAAATGTACATACTTCCTTACAACTGATGTTAACCTTTCTGACTCACACTTGTTAGCTGAATAGTGGCAACTTTTGTTTGTCATATACAATGAATGCAAGAAGTTGCAGGAATCCAGCTTCTTTTAAAAAAAAACCCTCAAAATTTTCTCTCGCTTGATCCTCGTTTAAACCCAATAACAAAAAGCTTTCTTGGTGGTCGACTTTTATATGCGTAGGTATAGAATTTTCCAAAAATAATTTAAAAAATGATAATGCATATCTTATTAAAGATAGAAAATCCAAACTGGGCAAGTATCAGCACTCAAATTTACTCTAAGAAAAAAATATTGATACATTCACCCTTTAGTTTATTAATTACTGCATGATAAGCATTGATGCAAAAAATTTTGAACTTCTATTGAACAAGTCATTTTCTTTAGAAATTTGTGCCCACAGAAGTCTATAAAGGCTCTAAAAATGCTATAATCTGATAGAGAAAAATATTCTGCATAGGATAATATGTTCAAAGCTGAAATTTATAACAACTGAATAATTACAACATGTTAGGAAGTTGGTGACAGCGCAAGATTAGAAAAGGACAAAGTTAATGGCAACATACCTGCATTAGAGACAGATATCCCATTTACCTCCTTTAAGGTTGAACAAGCTTTACAATCATAAACACAAAAGATGGAGAGAAGATACCACAGAAGTACTATAAACTCAAGTCAATGGGTGGAATGCATAAAATCCAAGCTTTGTCTTGAAGATTAGTCTTTAAGTTAAAGCGAAATCTTTAAGATTACTCTACAAGATTAAGTTTTGGCTTGTTCAACTCATGCATAAAAAGAATCTTAATCTAGCAAGCTTTCGCTAGACGTTTTTCCAGCAAACGCTTGAATTACGTTGCGCGCGCAGCTGTCGTCTGCCAAATGCGGCTCTCAACTGTTGTCTCATGTGGCGAGTACAGAAGTGTTTTGCGAATACGGTACCTAACCTATATCGAAGTTATATGCGTAATGGCAGACGAAGTGAATATTCAGAATACCTTTCTAGCAATTCTTAAGCAGTTTCCAATACTGTTGAATAAATCGCAAATCCCGAGCATCAAAGAAGAGAAAGTGAAGCTTTGCAAACCACCTGCATCAAACTGGAAGAAATTTTAGGCAGAAAATTCACTCCACAGCAGGTGCAGAAAAAGATTCAGAATATGAAGACTGAATTAAAAAGAAAAACTGACCGTAAGGCCACGGGAAATCAGAAAATAAGGTTAAAAAGGTGGGAAGAAGAATTTCTGCAGCTGCTTGATGGCGAAAGTAACCCAACCATTGGTAGGATTCCAGGTAAGAATGCAAGTCGATCTCAGGAGCCAATTATTTAGATGTTTCTGTGTAATTTTTTTTCCTTTGGTTTATAGTATCAAATGCAATTTAAAACGTATTCTGTAACGTGATACATGTTATACGTAACTGCTATAAAATATAAATATATCGGAAAATTACAGCGAATGATAAAGTACGTAACAATATGATACTACTTTGGCAAAAAAGGACAGTTTCAAATTCTTTTTTTGCTTCATTATGAATTTTATCAGGTTCTTCAAGACAGTTTTCAAACACATGACTTTCCTGTAAACAACACTAAAATTGCTTATTTTAGTTGCCTTTATTTCTGGTTAACAACTGGACGTTGCTGAGTTTACCATTTATATACGTTTTATTGGAAAATCTTTCTTTTCTATTGTGGCTCCTGTAGTTCGAAGAGTTCCAAAATGTAACTGTATATATTCTTGTTTGATGGAGCTAGTTTTACCAGCTTATAACTAATTTCTCTTAAGAAATTTCTCATTTTCATTGAGATTTGAAGTTATTATGAGCAAAAGTAATCTCAGCATTTATACGTAAGATGTTAATTATGGAAAGAACAATGACAATTGACGTCATCTGTATCCCTCTGCTACTGAAGAAATTTCACTTTTAGGCTCACCTCTGAATAATCTAATGAAGGTTACATTACTAATAACTAAGCCCCGGATTCTTAGGTTCTGACCTATTTTATTCCTGACCTCCTACACTCCAAACTTCAGTTTATATTAATGTTTTAGTTACCAACGAGTAATATACTTCAATTTTATAGAGCCTAAATTGACCTAATTTTACGTTAGGACCTAATAAAACCTATTTTTCGTGATAGAACCTAAAAGTGCCTAATTCGGTTATTTAAGCAAATAACAGTAGACTTATGACTATAAAGGTATTTTTAAAACGAAGGGAGACCGAATAAGGAAACTATTAAATAATTAAATTGTGAAATCTTGCGCAGTACCTTACAATAATAAACTTTAATTAAACCGTCCGCCACAATAATAAAGTAATTAAAACGTTCGCCGCCTTCAGTTATCATTTTCTAGCTATAGTCGAAAGAGGTGGTCAGTGGCACGCGGCATTTCTGAAATGTGAGATGTTTACATGCCTCAATAATAGGTGAAAACTAGAGGCAAACATTTTAATAGCGCTGTTGAGTAGTATGCATTATTGCTTCTTCCGTTATAGGGAGCTTCTAACACGACATTTTTGAATTTGGTACTTTCAAATACATACTAAAGTTAGTTAATTTAACTTTTTACAATTTAAAGTTAGTGTTTTAAACAAAGTGCCCAGTGATTTGCATGCCAAGGATCTTATAAATTCCTAAATTCAACATATAAGATCCTATAAAATCCTAATACACTGATACATAGAACCTAATTTTAACTTTTTAGAACCTAAAAATCTGGGGCTTACTAATAACATGGGGATCAGCTTAATCTGAAAACACGACCTTGTAGCACTGGCAGCAGAGCAGTCAGCAATAATTAGGCCACAGCTGAACGACAATGCATTTCCAGGAAAGTAATGTAATACCTTACAGCGTCATCAAATCCAAACAGTATAATATATCACTAACTAAATAAACTAGTTGTCCTTTTGACTCCCTTACGTCTAGTTTATTTGGTTTTTTGTTTACTGTTTAGGTGGATGTGCTGTGGGTGGGGAAGGTTTGGAAGAACAGCTACCAAATGATGCAATGGAGCAAGTTGAAGTTGAATCTGGATCTACAAATATTGCCCTAAATCCCAATAAGAACGCTAATGAAAAGCGTACGCAATCAAATAAATCTAAATTACGTGAGACCCCTGAAACAAAACACCTGACTATGCATGAACTGCAAAGATTGGTACTCTTAGAACAATTAAAACTGATACGCATGCAGCAGGAGGAGATATTAAACAAACAGAGCGTGCTTCCAGTAATAGAAGTACAGGGATCAAATTTTATTCTGAACCTGTAACTATATCCGATAAGCATGTTAAACACTACAGATGGCATTTATTTATATTTCACTCAGAGCTGCATAACCATTTGCATTTGTATGTATAAAGTTTAACATTGCCATTAATTGTCCTCATTGAACCTATAAAATGACTTGTACACATTCTCTGCACTGTCGCTTCGCTTGATACACTTTTCTTTGACGGATATTCATGAACTGTGCCATTTTGTGTGATAAAACAACTCTTAAGACTTCTCTTGTATGAATCAAGTCACCTACTGAGGTAGCTTGAAAAAAGTCAAGATTAATCTAGAGGAAGTGAAGCTTTCGCTTGTTTTATGCATCGGATTTGCACTTTAAGTCAAGTCGTTGCTGGAAAATTCAAGCTAAAGCTAGGCAGCTAGCTGGCTCCAAAGCAAATGCTAGACTTAAGTCAAGTCGAAGCTGTTTTATGCATCAAAAGCCAAGATTACACTTGAAAATTAGCAAGGTAAAGCTTATGCTTGACTTTATGCATTCCACCCATTGAAACTGGAACCATGCCTTGGATTGCATAAGCACGCGATGGAAGGAATAAAAAGCTGCTTATCCAACTGCCGCATTGCAACGCTTGCTTATCTGTCATTCAAAAGCAAGAAAAAAAAAATTGTTTTTATTTCATTTTTCTTTGGACATTGACAGACAACTTGCACACCCAGAGGAGATACCACTGATATTTCCCTTTGTGCGATATTCAGATAGTACATGAGATTTAAAGTTCACAGTTTGGGTTGAGAGAAATGAGGTACATGTGGAAAATCCATCTGAAGGTCTCAGTTTTTGACATTTGATTTTGTGTAGGTTAGGGTAGGTTATAAGAACCTATAATGGCCCTTGCGCTTCAGCCTGAAAGGCGTACTGCGCAACTCACTGGAAGGGACAATCACGTTGTCTCCCAAAATATGTTCCTTGTACTGGTCATAGTGTTCTGGCTCCAATGTCAGCACCCACTCCTTAGTTTTTCCTTGTTATAAGTAGAAAAGCCGGTCTCTTTGTACCCAGGAATGGACAAAGACAATATGCAAGGCAGAAACTTCCTATTTGCACATTCAGCAGCTAGGTTCATCTGTATAGAGCGTCGTCGTATGTAGATTTTTTCTGAAATTGTCATGTCCAGTGATTAATGCAAATATTCTTCTTATTCCTCTTCTGTCTAATTTGAGAAGAGATAAGTAAAGAGAGTTGTTTGGACCCGAGATCATTTCCTAGGTAGTCTTTGTCCAGGACAGGTTTATTATCTTTGTACAGAGTAGGTTTGCTACCTAAGTTGGTATCTATTCTTAGTCAGTTCTTGAAATTTTAGCAGTGCATTTACTGATTTTAACCATGATTTCAGGGCTATTTCAATATTTTGACTACCTTCTTTTATCACTTTCTTGAATGCCACTGCATTTTGAGCCTCTTGTGAGAAGATAGGGTAATTGGGCCATATAGAAAATACTATACCAGTTTTGGTTTCATCTGGCCTGAAGAAAGTACTTTAAGAGCACTTCGATTACCTGGATTGAGGATGAGATTGTTTACCATAGTAACTTTTCTCAAATCCTCTGTAATCACAGTTCAGGATAGCCAATATTTTTATTGAAAGACAATGCAATATTTCCCAAGTTATTTTGTGTCTGTAAGTTAAGCTACTTGCCAACATGTCTAGTGGATTTTGAAGGATTATAAATATTCACATTTGGACAAAAGTTTTGTTTATCAGGTGTAAATAAAAAATTACAGATTTCCTTTACTAAACAATGGTTTGTGAGTCAATGGCTACTTAGAATGAGACAGGTACTCCTTTCCCTTCCTATTTTGCCTACTTTATACTTTTCTGTGCAAGTTTGTAACAACGGTGCATTATCTACTATATCTGCACAACAATAATAGTAACTGCCCATCTCTGTGGTTGTGGGGGTAATGTGTCTGCTTGACATTCAAGTGGTTCCAAGTTTGAATCTCAGTTAGGTCGAGCTGCATGGATAAGGTTTCTTCTGGGGTTTTCTATTATTCTGAGAAGATGAATGTTGGTTAACTCTAAGCTCTAGGAACCCTGGGCCCATTTGAGCATCTTTTCAACCATTTCATTCATTCACCATCTGATAGGATCTACCAGGTTAAAGGTAGGTAAAAATTGTACATATATTAAAAAAAAAATGAAAATAATTTTAACTGGCTCTCAATTTGTCTTGAAGAAAATCACATCGTTGTTGTTGTCTCTTTCTGATCCTTGGGCCTAGAAATAATTTCATGCAAGGATGGAAAGGAAACTATCACAAATGTATCGCACAAGCAAACATCTTATTGGGCCAAAGAACTATTGGAGGTGTTAACCATTAACACTGCACATCCAAGCCCATTTGGCAAAATGGAAAACCATTTCAACTAAATGCTGCGTCCATAATCGCACTGTAGCATTATTCCATTTTGTCTGGATTTATACAAAAATCATGTCCATTATTTTTCAATAACATGCTAAATTTCTAAATCATGTTAAGAAAAAAGAGCAGTTGTCTTGTATTTAATGAAATACAGTATTAAAATGCCATGCATAAAATTTATATAAACACCTCTTAAATAAACCTATGAAAGATCAGAATGTAATAGAATGATAATTTGTTTCAGCTTGACATGCTATGCACAAGGAGACAAGATGTTGTGTACAATTTGCTGGACTGGCCAACAAAAGCCTCAGCTCAGCTGGTTGTAGTTACTATTGCGAACACAATGGATCTACCTGAAAAATTGCTCAAGGGTAGAGTAACCAGTAGACTGGTAGGTATTAAACATTACACCCGAAAAAATCCTTCGCCCTCCGCCAGGTTTGAACCCGCAACCTCAGGAACTAGAGGCTAGCACGGTACCGTTAGTCCATGGAGGATGACTATTTTTCTGAGATATTGTTCCTATTATATAAACAATGTGTGAGCATTCACCTCATCATTGCTACAAAAGGAATAATGTAGGGCTTTCGCTAGACTAAAACATTTCAGAATACATGTTTTGCTGTAAACATGCTCTTGTGTACTATGAATGAAGTTATTAATAAATGCTTACGTTTAAAAGAAAACCCCCACAAACAAACAAACAAAAAATGGAAAGCCTATGTTAAGTACCTAGGATTTCGCCGTTAATATTCTCTTGTAGATTAGTGTGGAAGTATGTTGGGTGATTTCAGGGTATTAACTTATATGGACTTTTGTTTTTGGCTTCCTATAGGTTATTAGGAAAATAGGATCTTTTGGGATGTAAGGTTAAGTTTCGCTGTTATTTTATAAAGGTTACTTGCAAAATAGGTTAGACGTACGACTATTGGGTTAATATGAGTTACATCATATATTTAAGCAAATATTACTATCATTCATGTTAAAATAAAATGATATGCAAACTATGCTTAAGAATAATGCTAGAGGTATGCAGCAGAAATGTAATAGTGCTTAATGGAACCAGTGCAACTTTCGACAATCTAATAAAGTTTTTGAAATTCACTTCATCATAAACCCGGAAATTGCTCTTCTGGATGTCTTTATTTTGGCTTTCCTCCTATTATATGAATATTGCTCTAATGTTTCGCCTTGAAATCGCTATCGACTATCAATCGATGCTGAAGGTATGCCATTTTTGTAGGTTACCTCCAAGTTATTACCCTAACCGCTACCCAAGGTGACTGTTAGTTCATCGCTAAGAATAACTCCTGGTTGGTTGTTAATCGAAGGTCATAATATGAAAATTTGCCCTGACTCCCAGGGAACCTTAACCGGAGATTGTAATACAGGCTGTAAAAGGTATAAAAAACAAAATCTCCCACGGAGTGGATGAGATTCCTTTACTTTTTACTTTCTCTACTACGTATAGTAAGTATGGGAAGTATTGTATTCCACCCAAAAATTCAATGTCGAGATTTCACTGGAAATATATGTTTTCAGGCCCCCTGAATCCAAAAAAGGATTTTTGTGTGCACGTGCATGCGTTTTCACTTTGCACTTCTCTACTCCAGACTACCCTTTACATGGAAGATTTTTCGAAATTTTGGATTTTGTAAAAAAATGGATCTTAAGTATTTTGAATAAAATATCATATATTAAAGAATTTATAATACAAAAATGTCTGTCTTGAATATTCTGAGAATAGTCTGTGAAGTCATTTGGAAGAAATTATGTATAATCTTATGGTAAACGTTAAGCGATAAATGAATACGTACTATACAAAAAATGTAGATCTCTTTTAAAAAAAATAATTTATTTCAAATAATTTTTCTTTTAGCATCAGCAGTTTCCAAGATACTCGTTATGAATGTTTCAATTTGTTCAATACTTTGTCATTCTTTTTAAGCCCCATCGATTTTCAGTTGTTTCTTGCGATTGTATGGAAACAGTATGGATTTTTAAGGCTAGCATATAGTGTCCATTTCTTAAACATTTGACTGTTGCTGTTCCCTTTGTATGTATAACGAAATGTGTAATGTAGCTATTTCTGCAAAGGTTTATTTAGATTAAAATGAAATTGATAGAAAAATAAGCTTAGTAAGAATAGATTGTATACCCACTAATAAACGGTAGAGAATAGGGAAAGTCGTGTGAATGTATCATGACAGATTTTTTTTAAAAAATGTTCTTAGACTCTGCAGCACCTGTTTAATGTCTCCTTTTCAGCAAGTGTGTTCCTGGAGTGTATGAAAGTTGCAAAAATAATTCCTTTGCATAAAAAAGGAGATACAGAAAAAATGGAACATTATAGACCAATTGCACTATTGTCTTCCATTTAAAAATATTGGAGAAAGTTGTGTACAGTAGATGTTTGAAATTTGTGTTGAAACATAACATGTTAGCGCCACAAAATGGATTATTACAAGGTAAATCAATTGAGGCAGCATTCTACAATTTTCTAGATAGTGTTTACACTTAAAAAGGAACATAGTATTGTGCTTTTTATAGACCTTTCTAAAGCATTTGATTTAGTTAACCATGAGATATTGAAAAAGAAATTGGAATGTTGTTGAATAAGGGGAAGAGCAAATTGCTGGTTTAGTTTCTGTCTAAATCAGTGTAAACAAGTAGTTGAAATAGTAGAAAAAAATAATCATACTCATACATTTGAACCATATCTTTCAAAAACAAAGCATATGCCTTGTGGAGTTCCTCAAGGCTCTCTATATGTCATCTTCTGTGGTGTAGTGGTCATCATACTAGCCTTTAGTTACCGAGGTCACGGGTTCAAACCCAGTGGAGAGCGATGTATTTTTTTCAGACACAAAAATCCTTAGCATGGCTTCCTTTGGAAGGGAAGTAAAGCTGGTTCAATGCTGATGACTTCCATTGATATTTTAGGTACTAATAAAGAAGAAATGGAATCTAACACACCACTGAAGCAAAAAATGCGGGAATGGTTTCTATAAAATAAATTAATTATAAACAAAGAAAAATCTGTTGCTATTGCTTTTTGTCACAGTCAAACCCTTAAAGAATATAAACCACAAATAAAAATAGACAATCAATTAGTGCAATATAAACCATCTATGAAATTCCTGGGTGATGGATCGATGAACATCTTAGCTGAAACACACATGTTGAAAAGCTGCCATCCAAATTAGTCAAATTTGTTTTGTATTTAGGACTATAAAGTATGTAGTAAATTTAAGCACTTTAAGGAATTTGTACTTTACATATGTTAATAGTTTATTGAAAAATGGTGTAATTTTTGGGGAAATTCTGACAGAGGAAATATTATCTATAAACTACAAAAACAAGTAATCAGATTAATGATGGGATTAAGCAAAACTCATTAATGTAAAAATGTATTTTAGTTACTGTCAATATTGCCTTTTCCATGTGTATATATGCTAGAATTAATGACACAGATGTTAGAAAGCACATGGAACAATTTGAAGTTAATTTTTAAAAACATAAATACTACACCAGGAATAAACAACAGCTAAGCATCATCAGTTGTAACATAACCAGTAAACAGTTCGAGTTCAGTACAAACAAAATGTATGCTGGTATTAAATTATATAATAAATACCAGAAAAACTCAAACTTGCCACCTCAAAGGCTATATTTAAAAGAAAGGTAAAAACCCTTATTGCAGCACAACTTTTATTCCATAGAAAAATTCTTGTCTCTTAAAACATTGTATTGTATCTTATACGGTAATGGTACTATTTATTATTTTTCAATTATGTATATATTATCATTTATTTGTATTGACAATACCACAAATTAATGTAATTCTCACAGTTGAAATAAAATTAAATGAAATAACATTTGAGGGTTGATTGAATTGTAACAGTCAGCTAGTGTTTGTCCCATATTGTTATGCAATACCATAAGATATCCAAGCTCCAGGGTTTAAGCTTAACAGCAAAAATGCACAGATCCATTTACTGGGCACCAGGATGCAGAATCTGTAATGGGAAGAAAGTGTGTTTGAATAAGACGATAATTGTAGGGGATGGAGTGCACATTACAGGGACAATTTAGTCAGGATTATTCCAACATTGTTTCATGAAGGTCCTTATTTTCTTAATTATGCATTATCTTGTTTGCTTATATACAGAAGATAGTGTGTCGAGAACTGAGAGTTTAATATTGATACTTACTTGAATATTTTGTGTATGTTTAGGGATTGACAAGAGTAACGTTTCAACCCTACACATTCCAGCAGTTGAAGATCATTGTGATGGAGAGACTTAAAGGCTTGAAGGTGTTTGATTATGATGCTATAGAGCTAGTCTCCAGGTAAGAAGTCCCTTTATTATATCACAATATTCAGAAGGGATTTATTGGATTTCTTGGGTAAAATTAAAATTAAAGACAAAAAGTACCAATATTAAAATGAAAGGCAAATGAAGTACTCCACAACGTAAACTAGCATATAGTTAAGGACAGAAAAATCATTCGACTATATTTTTCAGCATGTTGGTTTATAAATCTACAGATCCTGGTTTCAATTCTAGCTGGAGGGTTGAATTTTTCTTTGATTGGGATCATTCACTGCCTACCTAGAGTGTGAGAATGGAGCAATGAAAGGAAGTGTGTTTCAAACAGGCCAGCCCTCATGGTTACTAGATATTTGGCATGTGTGTGTGGGGGGGGGATAGGCGAGGTGAACAACAAACAGGGCGAGAAAAAGAAAAAAAATAAACAACAGTAGAAATTCTTTCTCAAGTCAAAACTACCAATAAAGCTATTGAAGTTTTAGGAAGCTACATAAATAAAGCTAAAATAAAAATCATATATGGTAGACATTAGAAACAAGCAGAATGGAATGTGTAACCATTTTACATTTTAACAGAAAATACCCAGCCAAGTACAGGATCCAGCCAAATATTCACATACCACCTTGGTACTCTGTATTACTTATTGTAAGTCTTAAATGTTTGAACTGAGATTGACCTGAAATGCTTAAGTTCACTAACGGTAAGAAATATAAGAAACAACTTCAAAAATATAGAACTGTCAAACTGTGAATGGTATGCTGAAATATAAATAACTGGATTCTTATTTGAAATTTTATTTTAGTGTTGCATGCTTATGCAAAATTTGTCTTTATACAATACTTGAAATGGGAAATAACAGTTATTCAGGTAATAAATAAATAATAATAATTATTATTATTATTATTTAATTTGTGGGTAAGTCAGTTACTATTGCCTTGAAATGTGAACTTAACAAAAATATCACGTAGAAATACTGTGATGCAGCTGCAATGGCCCAAGTTATTGGGAGATCAGCACTGAGCAGTCTGAGTAAACAATAATAACAGCTGCTTGCCAGCATGAAGACTGGGCACAGTATTGTCAGATAAATAAAACCTTCTCTAAGCTTTATCTCTGCTTCTCCTCCAGTAAGCGTGTCGAACATTGAGAACCATGTGGAAAGATTCCACTGACTATATAAGCGAGCGTTCTCATGCAGTCCAGTTGAGTGTGAGTGAGTTAGGGACTGCATTTCTGGTGCTACATCAAGAGCAATTCTCTGAGCAAGTTGGTGACGATTGTTGTGATGTGCAGCAAATGCTTCTGCAGAGCGACAGGTTATGGAGTGTGTGTTTAACTCCCGAGTGAAGTGGACTGTCCGGCGTGCAGAGGCTACATCACAAGGGAAATGATGTGTGAATGAAGTGAACTCCCAGTGAAGGTGAACTGCATAAAAACAAAACAGTGACAGTTGAAAAACTGGACCAAGTTACTGGTGTCAGGAGTGGGATTAAAACAACCAACATGGAGGAAATGTTTAGACAATTATTGGCTAAAATGGACAAGATGGGAACAGAAATGAAGACAAAGTGGAGAAATTGAAATCCGATCTCTATGGTAAAATCACCTCTCTCAAATCTGAGATAAAGGCAACCGTGAAACTCTGTAAAACGACTTTGCAAAGGATTCAAAGGAAATTAAATCTGATGAAGATGATATTAAGATGATGGAGCATCTAGATAAGCAAGGAAAAAACCTAAATGGGCAGACGGAAGAAAACAAGAGGATATTAAATGCCACAATGGGTGAACATCTGAACCAGGAATGACAGAGTGCTGCAGTCCTATACCCAGTCACGGTGCAACCTGCAGTCAATTGGAAGGCAGAGACCTCAAGGAGGGAGCAGCTGAAGGATTGAGGCATAGGGCCGATCCTGAAGGATAAAGAATCTGGCATACAACTCGCATGGGTGGATGTTTCTACCAGAGGCCCAAGCTATGAAAGCTGTTGGATGAGGTGGGACTCCTTGGTGGTCAGGAACAGTTTACCGAAGAGATAATGGAGTTCGTAGCCAGGACTAGGGTGGAACAGCTGGTGCTTCTAAAGAAAACTGTGGAGGAAACCCATGCCATTGTTACTGGGGGGGGGGGGGTTGCACTTGGGTATGAACAACACCTTGACAAAGCTACAATGCCAATTCCATTGGTTGAATCTTCGAAGCGAAGTGGAGAGATGGTGCCTGCCATGCAACATCAGTGCACAGGTCCTGGGCCCTATCATGCATTTGGTGTCAACCATGAGGGAAGCTGATGGTTCGTTGTGGTCATCCTGCTGCAGATCATGGAGCTGTCCAGGATGAACAGCTCTGAGGAGGGAGCTGTGTGATGCAGTGGCTATGCCCAAGGTCATCGGGAGATCAGCACCTAGCGGTCACGGCTGCTTGCCAGCATAAACACTGGGTGCACTATCAGCAGATAAACAGAACCTTTTGGAGGTTTATCTCCAGAAAATGTGTCGAAATAGTTCTAGAACATTAGAGAACCTTGTCGAAAGATTTCACTGACCATATAAACAAGCATTCTCACACAGTCCAATCAGTTGTGAGCCGAGTGCGAGAGAGTTGTTAAGCCAGCGAGTTAGCAACTGTGTTTCTGGTGCAACATCAAGATCAATTATCAGAGCGAGTTGGTGATGACTGTTGTAACATGCAGCAATGGATTGTGGAAGTCTTGTATTCAACTCTCGAGTGAAGTGAACCGTCCAACGTGAAGAGGCTTCGTCACAAAGGAAGTGATAGTGTGAACAAATGAACTCCCAGGAAGCAGAACTACATACAAACGAAAGTCACAATGAGAACTGAGAAAAGTGACAGTTGAAAAACTGGACGGTCACAATACAGTAAAATACTTCTTCAGGATTTTAAGGGAAGTGAGGCAGAAAATGTAAAAAATCTGTGTTGCATTCACACAACTTTCTCTACGCTCCATCACATATTAGTGTGTATACAAATTATTCTTATGAAAGTTTATTTTCCTATTTACTTCATTTTAATTGAGATAAACCTTTCTGGAAATAGCTGCTTCATACATTTTGTTATAGATACAAAGGAAAAACCGATAATCAAATGTATAAAAACTGGACACTATATGCTGGCCTTAAACTTTCATGCTCTTTGCATGCAATCATGAGAAACAACTGAATATCGAAAGAACTTGAAAAGAAAGACAAAATACTGAAGAATTCAAACCATTAATAACACACATCTCAGAAATAGCTGATGCCACAAAAAAAGCTAATTGAAATAAATTGTGCATTTTAAAGAGATCTTCATTGTTTGTGTAGTAAGTTTTTGTCCATCACTTAAAGTTTACTTAACTTTTTGCATTTACCTATCTGGTTACACAAGATTATACAAATTCCCTCGCAATGAAGTGGACTTCACAGACTATTCCCAGAAAATTCAAAATATATGTTTTATATATAATGTAAACATCTTTAATATATAGTGTTTTAATCAAAATCATTATAGTCAGTTTTTACAGATAAAAAACTTTTTAAAATATTCCCCATAAGGGGTCGTTTGAGATGGGGGGATTTTTTTTTAAAATCTTTGTTTCTCATCTTTGGAAGGTATGATCCTAAACACCAAGTTTGGTATTTATCTGACGTTTTGTTTTTCAGTTATTCTGTTCATAGACGCACACATGGAACGTTTTTTCTAAGAATGTTTTTTTTTTTTTTTTTTTTTTTTTTTTTTTTTTTTTTTTTTTTTTTTCTATGGATTCAGGGGTCTCTAAACATGTATTTCTGGCGAGATCTCGGTATCGAAATTTTGGGTGAAATGCAATACCTTTTCTACCTACTACACTATGTGATCAAAAGTATCCGGACACCCCCACAAACATACGTTTTTCATCTTAGGTGCATTGTGCCGCCACCTACTGCCTGGTACTCATCCACGACCTCAGTAGTCATTAGACATTGTGAAACAGCAGAATGGAACGCTCCGTGGAATTCACGGACTTCGAACGTGGTCGGGTGCTTGGGTGTCACTTGTGTCAGAAGTCTGTACGCGAGATTTCCACACTCCTAAACATCCCTAGGTCCACTGTTTCTGATGTGATAGTGAAGTGGAAACGTGAAGGGATATGTACAGCACAAAAGCTTACAGGCCGACCTCGTCTGTTGACTGACAGAGACTGCCGACATCTGAAGAGTCGTAAAGAGTAATAGGCAGACATCTATCCAGACCATCACACAGGAATTCCAAACTGCATCAGGATCCACTCCAAATACGATGACAGGCGTGAGGTAAGAAACTTTGGATTCCATAGTCGAGTGGCTGCTCATAAGCGATTGTATCTTTCAACACGATCGAGCACCTCCGAGCTGTGGCAGAGTGGTTACACGACAACATCCCTGTAATGGACTGGCCTGCACAGAGTCCTGACTTGAATCCTATAGAACACGTTTGGGATGTTTTGGAATGCCGACTTCGTGCCAGACCTCATCGACCTACATCGATACCTCTCCTCAGTTCCGCACTCTGTGAAGAATGGGCTGCCATTCCCCAAGAAACCTTCCAGCACCTGATTGAAAGTATGCCTGCGAGAGTGAATGCTGTCATCAAGGCTAAGGGTGGGCCAACACTATATTGACTTCCAGCATTACCGATGGAGGGCGCCACAAAGTTATACGTCATTTTTAGTCTGGATATTTTTGATCACGTAGTGTATGTACGTGGTAGAGAATGTAAAAATATTAAAATCAACTGATCCAGGACTTTATTTCTGCAAGCACCCTGTGTATGTGCAGGTATACAATGTTGTGACAATTAAATAATCAACTCATCCACTTGATGCAGTAATACTAGTAATTCCCAACTTTGTAGCAAATTTAGGACCTGCTGGGAAGTTGGTATGTTCAATTGGAATGCCCATTGCACATATTGCTCATATCTTTTTTTTTGGGGGGGGGGAAGGGTGCCATAGCAACATATTGGTTTATATTAAATTCAATGATCCATGTATTTTTCATCATAATATTATAAGCAGAGACAGCTGTCCAAAATCTTTTGCTAATTGAACACATTGTCTGACATGTGAAGTCAGATGTCACCATTTCCTGATGGAAACAATACTAATTAAAAACAGCATTTTCTGGAAGCAAAAATTCTGAGTGTTTTGTGCAGAAATCTACTTGAACCATAGGAAGTTGATTTGAAAATCAATGTTGCCAACATCTATTTGCATGTTTTTATAGGTGGAAACACAATATATTGTAGATACAAAATAAAAGGTCTGATGAGTGGAGAATTATGTAAATTCATGGAAATGTGAAAATGGTGTTTTACTTTATATTTATCAAAAAAAATTTATGGTTCCTTTTTATAAGCCCTCAAATTTGAAATGTATGATAAAGGGCAACACAAGGACAAAACAGTATGAGGATGAGAACAAAATATTCTGGTTTAGATTGCTACGCCTTTTCATGTATAGATATTACCAGATTATAAGAATGTACAAAAGGTACTCTTCTCCCAATGGCTGAAAATTTGTAAATTATGTATGTGTAGGAAAGTGGCAGCTGTATCTGGAGATGCTAGACGAGCACTAGATATCTGCAGGCGAGCCACAGAATTGGCAGAGGGCAGAGCAGATTTGGTTGGCATGCAGCATGTAGATGAAGCTGTGCAAGAAATGAGTACCTCAGCAACTGTCAGAATGATCAAGTGAGTATTAGACAACTCCCAAGTTAACTGCTTTGCGTATATTCTCATCAGCTTTCTTTGTTCATTCACTAAGATGCTCAAGAGCTAATAGATTATCTCCATTTATTTCCAGAATTTTCAAGCACTATAATTATTACTTTGCTGCTTCATTTTCATAGTCATGGTTCAGAGACGTGCTGCTGAAGTTTTTATACTAATAGTACAGCAGCTTACTGAGAATCAACTTCTAAAGCAGAATTATTTCGGTTTTCCATTTATTTTTTTTAAATTTGTCTAGTGCATTTTCTTAAATATGGCTAAAATGTTAAGAGAAGAGAGTAAGCATTAACTGAGTATACGTAATATACAATTGCAACCTGCCACAGAATCACCGAGATATTTTCTTAGCTTGACTTAATAACATTTTTTAAGTATAACTTATGTAACTTTAATATTTTTACAGGAATTGTAGCACCTTAGAGCAGAATTTTCTGAAGGCAATCCTAGCAAAAATGCAAGCTTCTGGTTTAGATGAAGCTTCATTCCGGACTGTTTATGACCAGATGTTTGCTATTTGTACATTTGATGGTGAGTAAAATATTTCATTTTATCTTAGATATGGGGTTCCTGACAAAACAGAAAAGAAATCTCTTCTTTGAATGAATTTTCTTTTTTTTGCCTTATGCACTTTAGAAAAGCCTTAAAAATCTGATGTGTTACATTACATGCCTTTCTTGTAACTTGTTTATTTTTTTTAAATTTCTTCAACACATTATTCTTACAAAACTTATTTTTACTTTCTCTACCACATATGCACACACGCATGTGCGAGAGAGAGAGAACAACATATTTCAAAAAAGTAAAGTCATATAAATACCAAACTGTTATTTAGATTCAGTATATTCCAAAGATGCAACACGATTTTCAAGAAAATCCCCCACCCCAAACTACACTTCACATGGAACATTTTTCAGAATTTTTTATTTTCTAAACAATGACTAACAATTTTTAATAAAATACCATTTATGAAAGATGTGTACATGACATATAAATGTTTACCTTAAATTTTCTAGAATAGGCTATGAAGTCCTCTTCATTCAAAAGGAATTTGTATAATCTTATATAACTGGTAAACGTTAAGCAATTGATGAAAACGTACTACACAAAAATGTAGATTTCTTTAAAATATACCATTTATTTAAAATAAGCTTTTTTCATGACGTAAGTCATTTCTGAGATATCCGTTATTAGTGATTCGATTTGTTCAATACTTTGTCATTCTTTTTAAGTCCCATCGATATTCAGTTGTTTCTGGCATTGCATGGAAACTGTTTTCTTCCACAGATTATTTGATCAAAATTTATTTTTACTTCCTCTACCACGTACCTAGTAGGTAGAGAAGGTATTGCATTCCACCCAAAAATGGATATCAAAATATGACTAGAATTACATGTTTTGAGGCCCCCTGAATCCAAATAAAACATTTTTAGAAAAATTGTGTGTGCAAGAGAGAGAGATAACAGCATAACTTAAAAACAAAGAGTCAGATAAATGGCAAACTTCCAAAGATACAACATCCAAACTACCTTTACATGGAATGTTTTTACTTATTTTCTAAAAAATGGCTAACAATTTTGACTAAAATACCACATACAAAAAATATATTTACATGACAAATAATATCTTGAATTTCCTGGGAATGGACTATGAGGTCCTCTTCATTTGGGAGGAATTTTCATAATCTTGTATAATTGGTAAACTTTAAGCGATAGACAAAAATGTAGATCTCTTTAAAACATACAATTTATTTCAAGTAAGTTTTTTGTGCCATAAGCCATTTTTGAGATATTCGTTACTAAGGTTTAAATTGTTCATTTCTTGGTCATTCTCTTAGAGTCCTGTCAACATTGTTATTTCTCACGATTGCATGGAAACAGTATGGAATTTTAAGGCAGCATATAGCGTCCAGTTCTTAAACATTTGACTATCGCTGTTTCCTTTGTAACTATAATGAAATGTGTAATGTAGCTATTTCTGCAAAGGTTTATTTGGATTAAAATGTAGTAGATAAGCTTTAGTAAGAATACTTCGTATACCCACTAATAAGCGATAGAGGGTAGAGAAAGTCATGTGAATGTATCGCATCAGATTTTTCTACATCCTTCATGTTATGCAGAAATAGTTTTTTATTACACATGTCATTGTAGGTACAAAGGGATACAGGAGATTGAAGCAGTAATCCTTAAAAAGTGGGTCACTGTATGCTGGCTTTGAAATTCCGTACTCTTTGTATGATATTGCAAGAAGTGAACAATGGCTTGGCACTACAAAAAATGTGTGGGAAATATTGGAAAATGAATACCAATAGGAAGGAATTTCTTGAAATGATTAATGTAAATACGTATACAGTAAAATCTCGTTAGTACGTTTTTGCGGGGACCCAAGGATTTGGATGTCATAGACGGGAAAACGTGTTAACAAAAATACATAATCTGCAACTTAAGAACATATTTATGTAATAAAATCTAATAATACATCTTACCTCAAAAATGGATGTGAAATATAGACACTATTTACACTGGTTTGAAATACATATCAATAGTTGATTGCTTTGTTGGTTTTAATACCAAAATTTTACTATCCATCTTGTTTAGTAAAGTCATTACATCATCATCAACTTCGAAACTGCACACATATCGCTTCACTATGTCCATTGCCTGCATCACTTCCGACACTGTAGGTACTGGCTCAGGATCTGGTTCGTCACTTTCATCTCCCACTGACGCTTCATCTTTCACTTGTTCTTCAAGTATTTCATCTATTGTCGCTGTTTCACACACTGGAATTTCATTGTCAATGTTTACATAGGTTTCGAAAGACACGCTGGCATCATCTGCTATTTGGCACCATTCTTCACTCTCGGAAAACTCGTCTTCCTGCGTAATTGCATCACCAAGAACCCGGCAAAAACCAGCTTTATTAAAGCAGTTTCTAATGGTATCTTGCGTCACACAATTCCAAGCAGTTCTAATAAAATGCATGGCATCTAAGACGGTGGTTTTTCTTGTCGATTTCAGTGCAGCCAACCTTCTCTGTACCAGCCTCTTACGATATGCATGCTTCATGCACCGAAATATGCCTTGATCTAAAGGTTGTAGCTTACTCGTGTAGTTTGCTGGAAAGAAAATGATCTTTGTGTTTCTTAAATTTGAAACAGTTGGTGGATGAGCGGCACACTGATCAATAAACAGTGCTATTTTCCTGCTTCTTATGCCCAGTCTTGTGTCCCATGCTCGTAAGAAATTTTCAAAGATGGCAGAAGTTATGCAGGCTTTTTTATTGGAAGTGTACTTACATGGAAAAGATCGCACATTCTTAAAACATTGCAGATTGCATGCTTTTCCAATAACCAGCGGTACCAATTTCTCCGTTCCGCTTTCGTTACAGCACAACAAAACTGTAATCCTCTTCTTGTTAAGTTTCCCACCGTGACACTTATACCCCCCGCCGCTGTAACGTTGCACTTGACAGCTAGCGTTTAAGTTGGTACACTCGCAAAAAAACAGATGAAAAGCTTCAAACGTTTGACTTCCTAAGCCAATCACAAGGCAGCATTCCGGATGGTCGATGACAAAGAGGAACCGGAACTAGAATCAGCTGTGTTGCCGGATGCAACTATTCCCAACCACGTGTTTCAGTTTGTGAATATCGCACGAGCGTGGATTTGTTCTTTGCAAGCTACATATTGTTCATTGTTGTGCTTATTGTTTGATAGTTTTGTTATTGTTCGTTTATATATATATATATATATATATATATATATATATATATATATATATGTTTATTTATTTATATTTATCTATTTTATATATATATTTCATTCATATTATTTATTTAAACAAAACTTAAGTGCGACAATGACTGAAAAACGACGTTGATCACCGAGTGATGGTTCACGAAGTGAAAATCCTTTGCGCCGAGGTGTGCCACTTAATAGTCAGGCATTGGAACTGTTAAGGAGAACCCGGGAATTCTTTGAACAGGAAAAGGAGTACGTGAAGCTTCATGGCAATCCGTCTATTTCTGCTATAAAGCCGTACAACGAACAGCAGCTCTTGGACTAATCACGAGAACTGTTATTCACAAGGGAGTGAAACTCCAAGAGAAAGAGGACAAAATTCCTGAACTATCTGGAATGCAACAGGTATTTCTATCAACTCCAGGGAAGAAAAGAAAGCAGCCTCATCCAGTCACATATCTTGATGCTTTCCAATTAGATGCCATACGTAGACACATTTATGCCTATTATCATAGAAAGGAGTATCCGACCATACCAAAGCTGCTTATATCGTTTATTTTCAATTAACAATAATAATACGAAATAGTTATTATTCATTGACGTTCGCTACTTACACTTTTTGTATGTGGCTTAGACATGATACAAAGAACAATCAGCTGTTTTTGTTTACTAGCCACTCTGACAACGTCGCAACCACAATGTAGCCAACCTTAAGCGAAGCCACATGAACTCTCAAGTGCAAAGATACAGCGGCGGGGGTATAGTGCCCTTAAAATCCAGCGTTTTGTCTGGCAAAAGATGGAAAAATGGTCCTGTTTCATCTGCATTATACACGTCGTTGGGGCTATAGTCTTTAAAATTGACGGGAGCGTTGTATTTTTCCACATTTCTGTTATCACACAGTGTAGCATCATTATCTACGGCAGCAGGCTCACCTCGCAAACATCTTTAGACTAAGCCATGTCGATTCTTGAACCTTTCAATCCAGCTATTGGATGCTTTGAAATCATCCAGTCCCATCTTCTGTGCCAAATGTGTTGCCTGAGCTCAAACCACAGTACCGTCTATTGGCACATTTGAAGCTCTAGCTTGTGTAAACCACTTTAGCAGAACATCTTCTACTTCTGGAAACTGGCCAGGGCAATTACATTTTCTTTTAGCATTTTTCCCTTCTTCAAAAGCAGTTTCAATTAGTTTACGTTTGCTAACAATTGTGTTTAAGGTTGACGGAGGAATGTTTAACTTCCGCGCTATATCCACACGTTTCATATTTGGATTGCGATCTACTTCCTCAAGGATTTTTAGTTTTTCCACTGTGGGTTATTTGCTGCACTTTCTTTTTCTCCATTGCGAACAGAAAGTTAAAATACTATTACGTTTCGTCAACACTCAACAGCATAAACTAACCACACCAAGCCACTGTTAAACTAAAGCATCACTAAAGCAATCTCCCCCCCCCACACACACACGCACGCACAAAATGCGTCACAGAAATATGTACATGCATGCTATTGGCTGCCGGTTCCACCCTGCCTGGTTTGACCAAAGTAGCGAATGAGAATGTCAAACTTCGAATGTAGTAAATCTACTCCTGCTGGACCGTTACTTTTATGTTCTCAAAAACGACTAATACCAACCAAGCATTGGCCCAAATAGCGAATGAGGGCGTCAAACTTCGAACGTAGTAAGCGGGAGCGAGTAAACGTACTAAACGAACGTTATTAATGCATTTGATGCATTTTGTGCCAGGACTTTTATAATTCAACGCAATACATGGGAAAACGTGTTAATGAGGAACGTGCTAATGAGATTCCACTGTATATCAATTGTGTGGTTTATCAGGATCTACATTTTTTTGTGTAACAAGTTTTTATCTATCTGTTAATGTTTACCATTTATACAAAATTAATTCAGAATGAAGAGGATTTCACAAAAAATTCAGATATGCATGATGTCATGCTAATATCTTAAACATATGATATTTTAATAAAAAGAAATAACCAAATTTTTTCCATGCAAAGGATATTTTGGAGTGGGTGGCTTTTTCTATAAAAATTTTTTTTTCTGGGTCTCAAACATGTGAGCTAAAAAGTGAATTTAGAGCTTAGTGTTACTTACTGACTTGTATTCTTGTTAAATCAGAGTCCTTTTTCAAGGCAGTGTTTTACCATACTGCCACCAGCAACAAAATCTCCATGACCAAGGTCAACAGTCATAGATCCTACTGTATCATAAGTGACAAAATTCTTTGAGCCTGACTTTGCTTTGGCATATCTTGTTTTAAATATAATGTGCCCATCTTATATCTGAACTTTTAGTTGAGATATGCAATCTTTCTCTGAAAACAGGGAAATTTCCTGAAACATTCAAAGTAGCAAAAGTTTGTCCTGTGTTCAAAAAAGGTGATAAACAGAGTAGAGAAAATTATAAGCCCATATCCTTTCTATCTGTTTTCCAAAATTTTAGATAAAGTCATGTATAACAGATTAAATAGCTTCCTGGAATCGTGCAGTGTGTTGTCAGGCTCTGAATGTGGGTTCCGAAAGAATAGGGGTATAAACAGCTTTCTATATTCCTTCAGAGAGTCTATATTGAATGCCAAAGATAACAGGAAGCACATGTTGGATTGTTTCCCGATCTTAGTAAAGCGTTTGACAATATAGATTATAATGTTTTACTTAAAAATTTAAACTACGAGGGCAGTCTCAGAAGTTCCCGACCTGATGTATAGATAGTGGTTGTTGTTTCAAACAAATGACTGTGGTAGAAAGTACCAACCTTATATAACTTAAGTCTGAAGTTTGATTATGCTATGTCGTTTAGTGATCGTTTGGCAGCCATCAATAGTGAACGCTCTCAGCAAATTTGTAAACGTAGATAAAACTGATCTTATGTGATACAATAAGGTCTTAGTCCAACTAATATTAAAGCTGAGCTAGATTCTACTCTGGGGGAATCTGCTCCTTCGTTTACAATAGTAAAGCGAGGCCATAGGAGCTGCCAAGACGAACCTCACTGTGGTCGACCAAATGATGTGACCACGCCAGAAATTTGAGGAAAATCCACAAAATGGTATTGGATGACTGTCGACTGAGTGCGCGAGCTAGCAGACATAGTAAACATTTCAAAAAGTGCTGTTCGCATACTGACTGAAAATTTAGACATGAGAAAGCTATGCGCAAGATGGGTGCCGCATTTACTCACAATGAACAAAAGCAGCATCATGAAGATGTTTCATGGCCATGTGCACCATCCTTGTTAAACCAACGCTTCAGGGACCTTCAGCTTACCGCGGTAAGAACTTGACCGGGGTAATCATCACATAGCGGTGCACCAATGTTCACTGCAGTTTAGGTGACCATGGTTACCTGGCAGGCGCTCACCTTGGTTAAGCGCACTGTTCATTGCAGGTAAACTCTACTGAACGCACCCGGATGTACATCATCTCATCTGCTTTTCACTTTTTCTACCTCTTTGTTGAAGCGCATGCATGTAGTTCAGCGTGCAATGGCAGAAAGCAAAAGCAGACCCAAGTTTCTCAATTAAGTTATTAAATTTAACGTGCAATTCTTAAGAAAAGATAGAAAGTACAGAGATAGAAGCAATAACTTTAAGATGAACACGTGGGAAAAGTTGCCCTTATAACTGATTAGAAAAATGTGCTAAACTTTACAGACTTTTTTTTTTTCTCTCTTTCTTTCCACACTGACTAAATTCAAGTTGGCTTAGTCGATATTCACTTACTGAAAGACAGGCAGAAAATAGAAAGAAAAAAATATATTATTTTCAAATAAGATTTGAACCCGGAACCTCTTAAATAGGAGGCGTACACGCTACCCCAACACCACGGTGAAGACTTCAAATTTGCGACTTCGGCACTATCCTCTTCAGGTTATCGGATTCCTATAGCTGGCAATTTAAGTATAAAATATTCTTGAAAATGTACTAATTACACTAATTACCTTAATTACTCCCCTTATTTCTACCTTGTTCTTAGAACTATGCTTGAACTGATATAATTATGATATGCAACGCCGCGATTCTGTGGATTTTCGTTACATCTTGGGTCAGGATATTTAAGGCACTCACCGCAAAAAAAAAAAAGAAATATATATATATGTATATATATGTGAAATAAAATAAAAGGCCTTAAGCACTAAAAATTACAAAGTATATTAACGTAACTTTATCGGGATATATTCCTTGGCGAAAATTGAGTGCATCTATTTGTTGGAAATTCTAACCAAATTTCAGCACAAGTAAAGTTGGAAACAATCAGCGAAAACCGGCCGTTCATGGCTGGTCAGATTTAACCGCAGTAAAATCCTTGATAAACTTTTACCGGCATCAATGCACCACAAATGACTTCACTGCGGTAAAGTCCATATTTTACCACGGTAAAATCTTGATCGAGAATGGTGCACACAGCCATCAGTCAAATGTTTGGTGAGGTTTTGCTGCAATAAAGCCGAGTTTTTGTGTCAATTCATAGCCATGGATGAAACATGGGTCCATCACTTCATACCTGAGACAAAGGAACAGTGGATTGAAAGGGGAGAATCGGCTCCAAAGAAGGTGAGACAATTCCATTTGCAGGCAAGGTCATGATGTCAGTTTTTTGGAATGTGTGTGGAATAATTTTCATTATCATCTTCAAAAAGGAAAAGCAATCAATGGTGAGTATTATACAAACTAATTGCAGCATTTGAATGATGAAATCAAGCAATAACGGCTGCATTTAGTGCAAAAGAAACTTTTGCTACATCAAGACAATGCACCAGTTCACACATCCATTATCGCCAGCAAAAATCAGTGAGTTAAAGTTCGAATTGCTTCCTCATGCACTTTATTTGCCAGATTTAGCGCCCTTCTGATTATTTTCTATTTCCAAAGTTGAAGAAATAGCTTGGTGCTAAAATGTTTGCCAACAGTGAAGAGCTGGAGTCTGCAGTTGCTGGCTATTTTGCAGAACTCGATGGTTTTCAGTATAAACAGGGTATCGAAGCTAATGAACACCATTGGGAAAAGTGTATCAAGTCTATGTAGAGAAATAAAGATGTTTTTTCCAAAATTTTTGTGTTTCCTTTGTTAAGTCGGGTACTTATGGGACAACCCTCATATGCACAGCATCACAGATCAAATGCAGCATAAATAATTTGCTCTCATCTGAACTCGAGAACAAAATTCCAGAAAAACAGAAATCTGGCACTTATCTAATTGGTTAAACAGATAGCAACCAACAATGTGTAAGAAAAACATAGATGGAAAGAGTATTTCTGGTGTATCAAATACAAACAGATAGAAAAATCAGCAATAGCAAATAATTTTTGTACCAATCACAACATAAACCCAAGTGTTAAAATCCTCAAACACAGCAAAACTAAAAGAAGTTAAAGTTTGCACTAACTTGTTAAATATGATGATTATACTTTGCTTTAACTTCTGCATCTCATCTTGATTATAGAAATGTTATTCCACAGGTATTAAGGTACCAAGTGTTACAGAAGCGCTACAGATCTGTGCAGCCCTTGGTAGTGCTAGACTGTTGATTGTGAAGCATTCCAGGCACGACATACACCAGGATATCCTGCTGAATGTGAGTCGTGATGATCTGCATTATGCTCTTCAAGTTGCAGCTTCCTAGATAGGTTGGTATTATTGTAATATATGCCAGCAGTTTAACTTATGTTTCAGTTCAGTATGTTTTATTCAGTATTTGACAACTTTCCGTATAATTTCATGCTTCATTAGCCATTAATATTGTATTAGTAGAACCTTTTTAAAATAATGAAATTGGGTGCATATACGTGGTGGAAGATGACCTATGATCATCCCTGAACAGGTTGACTGCTTGTAATGAATAGAATAAAACATCTTAGTGCAGTTTTGTGGTTTTTTTAAGTAGTTTTTGAGAAAAAAAGCGAAAATTGGAGATTTTATGAAACTTTTTTGTATGATAGTTTTTCAAATATTTCTTAGAGGAGTTTGAAAGATAAATATTTTCTCTGTGTTTAAATACATTTTGAATTAAAACAATTTGCACTATTATTATTATTATTATTATTATTATTATTATTATTATTATTGTTGTTGTTGTTGTTGGAAATAATTGTTCTTCCCACAAGCCGTGTGTTGGACAGGGTTGTAAAGGTAGAATCAGGCAACTGAAAAATTCAATGCCATAGCCGGTATTTGAACCACGGATATCCCAGTCTCCATCCGGTTGCTGTAACCGCTGAGCTACCATGGCAACATGCCGGCATGCCACTAAATTCTCCAGCTGATTCACATTTTTCCTGGTAAACCACAAGGAGATCTCAAATTGTATTGAGATGATATACCCCAATGGCGACTTACAATATTGTAAGTACTTTAAGTCCCGGGCTTCACAGTTTCAACCACTATTAGGTCAATTAATGGAATTAATTGTTCTTCCACACAAGCCGTGTGTTGGACAAGGTTAGAAAGGTAGAATCAGGCGACTGAAAAATTCAATTCCATAGCCGGGATTTGAACCACAGATCTCCCGGTTGCCAAGGTAGCTCAGTGGTTAGAGCAACCGGACGGAGACCGGGAGATCCGTGGTTCAAAACCCGGCTATGGCATTGAATTTTTCAGTCACCTGATTCTACCTTTCTATTATTATTATTATTATTATTATTTATTTATTTTTATTGAATTTACATCATTAGCCACATGACAACACTGTAAGGTCGAAAGAAACACATTTCAGCTGTATGTTTATAAAGAAATGCACTTTAGCTGCTGTTTGTTGCACTTACGGTTTGTTTTGAACCAGCGGATTATCAGTTACAAAATGGCTCACTTTGCTAACACCGAATATCTTGAAATGCTACTCATATACACTGAAACACATCGTAATATGGCAGCTGCAGCAAGAATTTATCAAGAAAGATTTTCAAATGAGCACCACATCACAGGACAATTTGTTTTCATCTGTCAAATAGTTAATACAGGAAGCATATCTCGTGTTGAAGGAGTTGGTCAAAGAAATGTTACACAAGAAGAAGATCCTGGAAGCAGCAGTTGTGATATAACTTGCATTATCACGAGTTTAATTGGGCTGTTTTGAGAGCATTAAAAGAATAATTGCTATGCCCTTATCATACTCAACACGTTCAGTACCCCTCTGAAACAGATTATGCGCCAAGGTTAGCATTTTCCAAATGGTTTCTTCAACAAGGAGACTTTCCCCTTAAAATTCTTGCAATGGATGAAGCAAGGTTTACCAGAAATTGAGTAACTAAATACCATAATGTACACACCTAGGCTTATGACAATCCACATACAAAAGACAGCCTTCAGCACAGATCTATAAATGTTTGGGCAGGAATCATAGGAAGCACATTAATTGGTCCATGGATTCTTCCTGAGGTTTTGACGGAGTCGTCTATCTGCAGTCTCTTTAAGAAACGTTACCAGTTCTGCTTGATGTTCACCTGGCAGTAACAAATAATATATGACTACATGATGGCGCACTGCTGCACTTAAGTAGAGCCTTGTGTAGCCATCTATGCAACACCTATGTAGAATGCCTGGATTGCTCAGAATGGACCAATAAGATGGCCACCAAGATCACCAGACCTAAATAGAATCAATTTTTTCTTTGGGGCAATATGAAAACTCATATATACGAGAGTCATTTCAAAAAGTTCTGCATACTGTAAGATAGAAGCAAAGAAAATAATTTATTTTACAAAATACGTTTACAGGCCTTCAATATAATCTCCATTCTTGCTTATGACAGCTTACCAACGCTTTGGCAAATTCTGTATTCCGGATAGGGTACCTCATTGTTAGCTGTATGATTACTTGGGTCAGCTCCCTGGAGGCTTCATCAATTGTATCAAAACATTTTCCACGGAGTGGTTCCTTCAATTTGGAAAACAAATCAGTCTGGTGAGCTCATATAAGGACTTAATGGTGTTGGGGAAGTATTTCCCACCCATATTTGTCGAGCGTTTCTCTCATTGGTAGGGCAATATGGATCTTGCATTATCGTGCAAAATGAGGACACCAGCTGCAAGCATGTATGAATTTTCAAGTGCAAAATATTTTGTAGAAACAGCTTGTAGTACGCATTACAGACATCCCCTGGGGCACTCTTTGTAGGTATGACTCCATTCATGTCATACACAAAAATCATCTTCACTTTCACTTTTGATTGTTGGTGGCAGAATTTGTTCAGGCATGGAGAGTCTGAACTTTTCCATTATGATGACTAAGACTGCAGTTCTGGCTCAAAATCTTGTATCAAGGTTTCATCAAGTGCAACAATCCTTTTCAGAAACTGTTCTTCTGTTCGATAACATTGAAGCAATTCTTCTGTGATTCTTTTGCAACCTGCTCTCTGCGCTTCACTCAGATCATGTGGAAACCATCTGGCAGCAACTTTTCTCATCCTTAACTTTTCAGTAATAATTCTGTAAACTGAAGTGACAGACATTCTGGACTCATATGCAATTTCCTCACGTGTTTTTCATTGATCTTCTCTCAAAATGTCTTAACAGTAATCTGAGAGGTGTAGTCTGTTGCAGTTGATGACCTTCCACTTCTTGGGTTGTCCTCAATGCTTACCCGACCTTCATGGAAATGAGCAGACCACGTGATACTGTGCTACGATCCACTACACGCTTCTCATACACCTCTCTCAAAGCATTGTAAATTTCAGTTGGGTTCTTTCCACGTAGGGATTCGATTTTGATGTAGGAACACTGGTCACTGTGTAATTCAACCCGACTTGGTTTCAGCTTACATTTTAAAACTGAATTACACACGACACAGCTACGCAATCCACCAAACACATATACAACCGTCTGACTCTCAACTCTGTCACAACTGACGTAAATTTCAACTTGATGATGTCACCGTAAGTGGTTGTGCATGAGCCGTGTGCAGGACTTCTGAAATGATTCTCATACATTACAGAAATGCCTTAAGTGGAAACATTGCAAGAAAGATAGCTTTGAGCAGCAGAAGAAATAAAGAACAACCCTGACGTACTTTGTAGAGTGCAGCAAGCAGAATTGGAGAAAACGTGAAGCATGTGTGTTGGTGAGGGGTGTACATTTTGAATAATTTCTATAAACATTAAAAAGAACTTCTCATTAATTTCCTGTTCTTATCTTGCTTCAATTATCCACAGAGTTTTATAATTCACAAAGAAAGGAAAGGAGGCATTTTATAACTTGAGTTTTAAGATTTTATTTAACTTTATAAATAAGTGCGCCTATTACTAATTTGCATAATGTTTCAAAATGCTTCTTCAGTTCCATATCCTGTATGATATTTAGGTTACGTTACAATCATGTGTAGTTTTCTGTTTATTAGTATACCAAAATGTTTGTTTATTCATTGCCATAGCAGCAGAAGCTGAAGAATTAAAAGTTAACCTGTTGAATTTGATGTGTTGCAATATTATGCAAAATAAAATAGTAAATATCTAAAGAACGGAAAGCTTTATGGAAAGAATGTATTAAGGAAAAACACTCGAAACAACATGCTCTTTCCTAGTTTAAAGGATAATCATAGATCACCTTCCACCCTGTACAAAAGGTATCATATATTTTCTGAAGATTATGCAAATAGTAGTGACAAAAACAGTGTCATTAACACTTTAATAGTAATTCATAACACAAGAATCCTGCTTTCATCCTTGTTTGAAGAATGAACTAGCGGTACATTGGTAACATAGTTTGAATTTATCATCTTGGATATCTATAACATTGCGGTTTGGAGCAAAATATTGTGACTGTCCAGTTTTCACTGTCACTTCACTAAGGTGATCTAATTCAATTTTCATTGTAACTTCGCTTTTCTTCACAACATAGTAACATAATGAAATTCATGTAAAACAGCCTTTACTTCTACTTCATTCACTGGGGAATCAAACACAAGACCTCTCTAATCTTTTGCAGTAGCAGCACTCACTGCATGTCACAACTGCCATCACAAACACACTCATAGAATGCTTTGTCTTACCAATACTTTGTCATATCAGAAATAAACTTGTTACCTCACTAACTGAAATGCTGGCTTATATAACTGCTAGGGTTTTCAAGATAGTTCTAGAATGTTTGGGAGGTGGGGATAAAGAAGGTTCCATAACAATCCCGTTCTCTCTTGATATCGCTTCTGGTGTTTATGTTGGGTGAGAGCACACATCTCGTCAACCAGCCAGTTGGTCCGTCGGCACCTTCTACTCAATAGCCGAGGCCCATAGCTGCATCAAAATATATTCAGTTATAAATTTGTTTGTTCTTTTAATAATTTTTAGGTCTAGAACTAGATTCCTATAACATCTTTGCTATTAGCACTTTTTGGCGGGGGTAAGTTTGTCATTTCATTAGGGAGATCAAATTGGATGGTGAGTGAATAAATACAATGATTGCTCAAACGAGATTGGGGTCCGTCGAGCTTAGAGTTACCCCATATTTGGTCTCTCATGGGTCCAGAATCTGTTGAATGTGAAGCAGACACCATGGAAGTGGGCCCCTTATCACTTTATTGCAGGAGAAAAAGAAGTAATGCAAAAAGCGGTAAATATCTACTTTTATTGTACAGAACACTATAAATATACTACTACTATATTTTATAGAACACTTGTTCTATAGCAAAAAAAGTTAGTGAAGTTAGTATAGACCACTCAACCAGTGTTCTATAAAATGATAATTTCACTTCACTGTTTAGTACTTCCAGTTTTAACTGATATCTACTTTGATACTTTTATTTTTTAGGAGATTAGATAATTGGTGTAAGTGGTGTATAATGTGGAGCCAAACATCCATGGTTCGAGTTTAGGCCATGCCATTGAATTTTTCAAATCTAGTGCCTGCACATGGTTAGCGTGGAAGATAACTATATGTAGTTCATTCATTTCCTTTATACAAAAGCAACTGTGTGTAGTACAATGTTTATTTAATAATTTGATAAGTCTTACAGTAAGTCTAGTTCCCTTTGTTTACTCATTTTTGCTGCAAAAATAACAATTTCCAAATAAAGTAGTTCCATGTTTTCATGCATACTTTTCACATTTACATAATTTATGCTACTCAGTTTTTAAGAATATTTCTTTCGCTTTTTGTTTTTGTGAAATACATGTATTTTTCCCAAAACTAGGTTATAGTTGGATACAACGTGCCTTTCTCATGTACAGAGTGAGCCAAAAGACTCTGAACCGCCTGCGCAGTGTTTTTCCTGTCTGCATACTCGGCGCTTGTAGCCGTCGGCCACTATCATAGAAAGGCACGGATGAAACCATGTAACATTTTTAAAACTACTTTTAAAGATTTTACTTACCAATTTTATGAAAGGAGATGCCAAAACTGACCACCGTCATCCATACATTTTTGGCACCTCTTTACGAAACTATCCATCATTCGCCGTAGATCACATTGAGAAATTTCCTGGCAGATATTTTGTTTTAATTCTTCCAGGGTGTGTGGGTTTGTCTGGTACACTTAATGTTTTAAGTTACCCCGAGGGGTATTTTATGAACAATATTACCGGCTATGCTGTGTTTTTCCACTGGACGTGTGGAAATATGATAAAAACATGATAATGTACTGCTCTATAAACAAAGTCACGCTGTTGTGATTTTGTTTTGCAGTGTGGAAGTGCAGTATTGAATTGATGATTATGTGATGTAGTTCAGTTATTGCGAGTTATTTATTATTTTGTCCTGTACTTAGTCACAAAGTATATTATGGCTCAGCATATGCTTTCTACTGCACATCCTGTATTTATTTATGATTCATGTGTGTTAACTCACTCAGCTCGCCAATTGAAAGTACGATTTGCAGAAAGATTTCCAGGTGTAACAGTTCCAGGCCGTACATGAACTTTACAGTAAATTTCAGGCCATAGGAAGTGTTCAGGCTAAGAAATCTAAAAGACGGCGTTCGGTTCTTACCGAAGAAACATTAGACAACATCAGTCATCGTTTGGAAAATTCCCCAAAAAAATCACTTAGGCCTCTTTCACAACAGGCAGACATTTCTTATGGCTCTGTGCGAAGAGCTACCAAATTGCTGACCATATAAAATAACTATGGCACAGGCTCTTCAACCAGGTGATCCTGTAATTAGGTGCACATTTTGTGAGTGGAGTCCCAATAGTGTATACAATGGCGAAATAGACCCATATTTAATATTTTTCATGGACGAGGCGTGGTTCCACCTTCATGGATATGTGTGTACATTAAATAATCGTTATTGGAACTCTGACAAACCTAATATTATTCATGAAGTACCCCTTCATGATGAAAAAATTGGGGTATGGTGTGCCATGAGCGGAGAAAGAGTTATAGGTCCACTTTTTTTCTTCGAGTAAACAGTTGATGCTCTTACATACGTGAATACAATTTTGTCCCCTTTTTGTAGAGAATTAACAGACAGGGAGCATTATTTTGCCTTTTTTCAACAAGACTCTGCAACAGTTCGTATGGCAATATTTCGATGAGAACAAGTGAAAGCATGTTTGAGGACAGAATTATTAGTAAGATTTGTGGCCCCCCTCGGTCCCCCGACCTATCCCCCTACGATTTCTATCTCTGGGATAACTTAAAACATAAAGTGCACAAAGACAAACTCACACACCCTGGAAGAATTAAAACAAAATATTCTGCCAGGAAATTTCTCCACATGAACTACGGCGAGTGATGGATGGTTTCCTAAAGAGGTGCCAAAAATGTATGGACGACGGTGGCCAGTTTCACCATCTCCTTTCATATAGTAGATAAGTAAAGCCTTTAAAAGTAGTTTTAAAAATGTTGTATGGTTTCATCCGCACCTTTCTATGATAGCGGTAGACGGCGAGCGCCGAGGATGCAGATAGGAAAAACACTGCACAGGCGGTTCGGAGTCTTTTGGCTTACTCTGTATATCAGATACCTAATTTTTCCACTGGTAGTGGTGAAGGGAAAAGTGGTTTGGTGATAAGGCAGACATTTTAGCTAGTTTTCAAATTTTTGTGCTGCTGTTGGGACAAAGGGTATTTTTTATGGTCAAGGTCATGCTTTCTAAGCATCCATTCCATCCAGCTGGTGAAACTTAAAGCTGTTAAACATTTGACATTCTGCAGTGTATGGTGTTTGTCTTGGTAGCTGTTTATATACAAAAAGTTAAATTAGTTGTTGATTGGCATGTGAGGTCTAACAGGTGCTGAGTTTTAAAATATACATATTTTGTATGTGAAAAGTATGCATAAAAAATCTGTTTTTTGGGGGGTGATTGGGGTTAACATTCCCTATATTCCATGAATGTTAGTATCTCTTCAATTTTTTGTGAATATAAAAATAAAACTTTGCTCATATTAGTTTAACTTCCTCTAATTATTGCTTTATTTATTTTCAGTTTTCATGCAAATGATAAATGGATTTGTCGTCTGCATCTGCATGCTGTATCAAGTTGTCTTTTTCTGAAATATTTATTTGTGTGCTTTTGTATTGATTGGATTTGTAAATAAATTATTAAGTTTCGACATTATTTCATTTTATCTTATTTATTTCTTTTATCATGCATGAAATCTTTTTCTTCAGTTTTTATAGAAGGTATTTCTGTTTGTATCATATACTACGTGTGTTATTGTTATGATAAGCCCTGAAAATGGGGGGGGGGGGTTAAAACCTAATTTTCAAGTGTGAGCATCACAGTCAATGGGAAACTTTACAGAACTCAAGAATGTCAACAGGGAAGTTAATCAAGTTTAATGTTTTCCCTTCCTGATCATAGCTGTTTTTGTGTGTGTCCTCATTGAAGAAGATAATGATAAACCAGTTATCAAATTGAGGTTAGGATTGCTGTTTATCATTTCCGCTCTCAATAATTGTGCATGGGATATTCACCTTCCCATTCTGTTCCTGTGTAATTGTACCAGGCTCTACAGAAGAGAATAAATATATAGATGCAACATGCCTAAGGACATCATTTACTGTAATATAAGGCCAATTTTTAATTTAATGCTTTACTTAAGATCTTACAACCTGCAGAATGGCGTGTGTTAATCAGCAGAGTTAATGCAACTCTAAAATAATCAAATTCATTACTCAAAATACTAGCATGCAAAGTATGAATGAATGCTTATTTCTCAGTACTCACAGTTACATAATTAAATTACATACATTTAGACATTTGAAAATATTAGGCTATTTACGCTATAAATTCACTTGTTCGTTGCTTGCCTATGCTAATCTATGGTCTCAATACACACAACTGGTTTGCTGTGTATTGATGACCCTTGTTTACTTGCTTACATTATTCTCTATCTCTTCTGTCTTTAGCCCCACCTTCTTTGTAGCCATTCTTAACCATTTCTCTTTGACCTTGCCCAAATAGTTTCCCATTGCTTTTATATTCATATCCCCTTTTACAGTCAGAATCTTCCTTATTAATACTTCCTCATCCAAGTTTTTCCATTTCAGTTGCCAAAATTGTTCTCTCCATGATTTTGTTTGTTTACAGTATAATATGCAGTGGAAATCTGTGTTCACTTCACAACATATTGGACATTTTTCTATATCCTCATCATGCCCTATGCCTTTCAAGCTTCTAACTCCTGTTCTCACCCATGCAAGTCCTTCTCGTGCTACTTTATTGCATATCTCTATGTACTTTTTTCTCTTGCACTGCCAAAAATATCTTATCTGTCAATATCTTCTAGCCTTAATTCTACTTCCTTCCAAAAGCCTCTAATGTGATATTCTGCATTTATCCACGTACTTCCCATACGTATGTGTTCCATAACTTCCTGAATTTTTAATAACCATGACGCTTTTCACTTTTCTTTTGTATGTGAACACACTCTTTGATAATATCTCTATCTTCCAGATTGGAAATTCTATATAAATATTTCATAGCTCTCGTGAAAATTTTGATCTCGGTGGAGTACCTATGCTGCCTCATTTAGTGATGCCTTTAGTAGACCTAAAACATATTTGCAAAAAGACCTATTGACTTTGTCAACCTCTCTCCAAGCATCATCTACTTCCCATACCTCTGCCCCTGCAACATCCTGTTTTCTACTGTGGCAGTGTAAATTCTTTCAGGTCATTTGACGTTTATGTCTGACAATTTTTACTTTCTCTACTATATATAGTAAGTAGGGGAAGTATTGCATTCCACCCAAAAATTTGATACTGAGATTTCACCAGAAATATATGTTCTGAAGTGCCCTGAATCCAAATAAAGCATTTTTGGAAATATGTCCATGTGTGTCTGTCTGTGAACAGCATAACTCAAAAACAAAAAGTGTGATAAATACTAAACTTGGTATTTAGGTTCAATATCTTTCAAAGATGCGAAATGAAGATTTTCGACAAAATCCTCCCCACCCCAAACTGCTCTTTACATGAAACATTTTTCAAAATTTTTTATTTTCTAAAAGGTAGCTCTAACAATTTAAATTAAAATGCCGTATATTATAGATATTTACATGACAAATAAAATGTATATATCTTGAATTTTTGGGGAATAGCCTATGAAGTCCTCTTCATTTGGAGGGAATTTTGTATGATCTTGTATAACTGGTAAGTATTAAGCAATAGACAAAAACATACTACACAAAAGAATGTAGAGCTCTTTAATAAACCACGCAATTTATTTCAAACATGTATTTTTGTGGCATAAGCAGCTTCTGAGATATCCGTTATTAAAGGTTTGAATTGTTCATTTCTTGGTTATTTAAAGTCCTTTCAACATTCAGTGTTTCTCGTAATTGCATGGAAACAGTATGGAATTTTAAGGCCAGCATATAGCATCCAGTTCTTAAACATTTGACTGTTACTGTTTTCTTTGTATCTATAACAAAATGTAATATACTTATTTCTGCAAAGGTTTATTTGGATTAAAATGTAGTAGATAGAGAAATAAAGCTTCAATAAGAATAATTTGTGTACCCACTAATAAATGATAGAGGGTAGAAAAAATCATGTGAATGTATCACATCAGATTTTTTTAAACATGATCTTATAACTCTCATGGCCATTTTACCTTTTGCTACAGACATCTGTTTTTGTTCACTCCAACTTCCATTCAAACTTAGCCTTATCCCCAGGTAATCGAATTTCTTAGCACTTCCATTTATATGCCATTTCTCATCCTTATGTAGTTGATAACCTTTTTTAAAATCCATGATCTTTGTTTACTTTTCATTTACTTTCAGTCCCATTTTCTGCAAAAATTCCTTACTACCTTGATAGCCCTCCTCAGCCCTCCACGAAATATGGGCCCACTACTAAGTCATCTGAAAACAATAACCCTGGAATTTCTTTATGATTAATGACTGGCCGATGGATCTTATATCTCAAGATCTCCTCTAGGGTGTTGTCAATATAAAAGTTAAATAGCACTGGACTAAGTTTACATCCTTGACTTACTCTGAACATATTCAGTTACTTCATTGTCTGGTAGTTTTATACAAAACTCATTCTCCTGATATATCTTGTGTAGTATTTCTATAAATGTAAAACTTGCCCCTTTACTTTTTAATTTTATCCATAATGCTTCTCTGTTTATGGTATCAAACGTCTTCTTAAGGTCAATAAATACCCTTCCCCTCTTGTTGCTCAAATATTTGTCGACAATGTCTTAATTATGAATGTATTATCTGATGTCCTACCTGCTCTTAATCCTGCTTGGAATTCCAATAACTTCTTCTACCCAATTCTGTAACCTGTTAGCTAGAATACATGCAAAGGTCTTACCTAGAATGGAAAGTAAAAATGTTGTTCACCAAAGGTACTGGGGATTAATTGATCTGCATCCTTTTCTCTCTGGCTTCCCAATATAAAGTCTGTAAGTTAACACTTTTAAGACCTTTGCATTTGGTGAGAAGTTGTTTGTTCAGGATGACATCTTCACAGAGAGTGCACTTGGGTGTAGGTAGGCATCCTATCTTGTAGAGGTGTTCTGCGAGGCAATCGTGGCCAGTTGCCATCCTAAAGTCTTCCTTGGCATTTTTTGTATTTTTTTTTTTTTTTTTTTGTTTATTTATTTATTAATCCTTTAACATCAATTCAGTACATAGTACATTGATACAGGATATGTCAATAGTTAAATTTATATATTTACATTACAATAAAGTTATATATAATTTGAGTTCAACTATGATATACAATAGATATATTTATAAATTAAATGACATACTACTAGATAACTTAACGGATTAGTACAATGTCTTATGCAAACAAGGATTTATTAAACTGTAAATATTCCTTTACGGTGTAGAAGCAGTGTTCCTGCAAGAAAGCCTTTGTTCTAGTTTTAAACACATTATAATTATTTATATCTTTAATGGCATTAGGTAGGGAATTATAATTCCTTATACTGGAGTGCAGTACTGCATTCTTACATATTGTAGTTCTGACAGAGGTTAAGTGTATATCCTTATTATGTCTAGTGTAATGACTATGGACATTGTCATTATTTTGAATATTAAATTTATTTCTTTTTACAAGTAAGACTGTTTCCAATATATAAGAACATGCCAAAGTAAGTATGCCAAGTTTTCTGAATAGTGGTTTACATGAGCATAACCTTTTTTTACCACATATAATTCGTATGGCTTGTTTTTGTTTGATAAATACATCCTTAGTTTCTGGTGAGTTTCCCCAAAATATGATACCATATTTAATTATTGAATGTATATGTGCATAATAAGTTGTTAACAGCACATGGAGACTGACATTTTGACTTAAAATTCTTAAGGCATATACATTCCTGCTTAATTTGGTTATTAAATGTTTTATATGAGTTTTCCATTTCAAGTTATTCTGTATCCACAAGCCCAAAAAGTTTGTCTCGTTTTTATATGAGATTAATTTATTATTTAATTTTACTTCAGGGATGTTATAATTATTGTTTGCACTATCAGTAATATGAAATTTAAGACAAACAGTTTTGACCGTATTTAAAACCAGGTTGTTATTATCTAACCAATATACCAGATCTTTACTGGCCTGGTTTAGTGAATTATTTAACATTTCATTACTCTTTTCTGTTATTAGTAAATTAGTATCATCTGCAAATAGAACAATGTTATGAGCTTGTATGTTATTTGTTAAGTCGTTTATATACAAGATAAATAAAAATGGTCCAAGTATAGAGCCTTGTGGTACTCCATAAGTTATATCAAGTGCATTAGATCTAACTGCCAAAAGTGCATTAGTGTTAGCATTATAATCTGTAATCTCTGTTATTTGCTTACGGTTTGTAAGGTAAGATTCAAACCAAGAATATGCTAATCCTCTTATACCAAAGTCAAATAATTTTGTTAGCAAAATTTTGTGGTTAATAGTATCGAAAGCTTTAGTTAAATCTAGAAATATGCCAATTGCTTTATCTTTATTATCTAAAGCAGTTATGACACTATTTAAGAAAGAATATATCGCAGTCTCTGTTGATTTTTCTCGTCGGAATCCATGCTGTGAATTAGTAATTATATTATTTTTTCCAATAAACGATACAAGTCTTCTATACATTATTTTTTCCAATATCTTTGAAAATACGGAGGGTATGGAAATAGGACGGTAGTTAGCTACCTCAGTCTTTTTCCCTTTTTTGTGCAAGGGTATAACCTTAGATATTTTTAACATGTCTGGAAATATTCCACTAGTCATGGATACATTACACAAATGGACAAGTGGACCAATTATGTAGTCACTACATCTTTTTATAATTATATCTGGTACATCATCAATACCTGCAGAATATGTATTATTCAATCCATTTATTATGTTTAGCATTTCCTCAGGCGTAACTTCATAAAGGTATATAGAGTTTACATTATTGGTAGTATTAGTCTTTATTAGACTGCCAAGATGTCCATTACTATTTTGAACCAAATCTTTAATTATTTCTGTAAAGTAGGTATTAAAACATGTAACAACTTCTGTTGCATCAGTAATCTTTCTATCATTATGCTCAAGTTCTATTTTTCCTTGCATATGACGTGTTTTATTAGTCATTTGGTTTACTATTTGCCACATAGCTTTGGTCTTATTTTTAGAGTTTTTAATATGATTGTCATTACTATTGATTTTAGCCTGTCTTATAACTTTATTTAGTATGCGTTTATAATTCTTAAAATAATTATCAAAATCTGTCGTTGTACTACCCTTACTTAAGTCATATAGTAATCTTTTACGTTCACATGACTTTCTTATACCTGGAGTTAACCAATTTCTCTTAGCTTTCCCATTGGAGGTTCTTGATGTTTTGAGAGGAAATGCAGTATTAAAGCAGAACATAAAACTATTTGCAAACAATCTAAATTTCTCATTAGTATCAGCTGTATTATACATATCAAGCCAATCTTCCTTGCTTAAGAGATAATTCATATACAAAATATTATCATTGCTAAATATTCTTTTTTTTATGAGTGTTGATCTAAACATCTTAGTATTATTAGTTTCAATTTGAATTATTTGCGCCTCATGATCACTAAATCCTGTATTTATCACCTGTGCTTTATATGTACAATTTTCATTAATTATAATTTGATCTACCGCAGTTTTTGAGTGACTAGTTATTCTTGTAGGGGATGTTATGACATGTATTAGGTTATAACTTCTAAGCAGATGTATGAGGTCTTGCTTTTCGTTGCTGTCTTTAAGAAAGTCAATATTTAAATCACCACATAATGCAATTTTTTTTTTGGTTTTCACGAGAATGTTGAGTAGTCTCTCTAAGCTATTTTGAAAAATCCTAACATTACTATCTGGGGCACGGTATAAAACAATCACAGTAATATCTAGTTCAATCAAATCCACACCTGCAACTTCAAAATCACTTTCACGACATAATGTCCGGCATGTACCTATATTTATGAAACGGATACCTGTTTTAATAAATATGCATACCCCACCCCCACTTTTGTTAGATCTACAATATGAGCTGGCTAATGTATAATATGGTATCTGTATGTAATCGATTTCATTGCTCTTTAACCAGTGCTCAGAAATGCACAAGACACCAACCTCATTCAGATCTTTATCTAATAGGATTTCAATGTAATTTAATTTATTGTGAATAGATTGGACATTTTGATGAAAAATTGTTACATAGTGTGCATCTATTTTTATAGGCTTTCTTACAGAATCACTTACCTTTAACAGTTTCGTTTTTTCTGTTCCATCCATACATTTAGTAAGAGTGGTAGTGAGATTCGCCGAAGTGGCACCTATAACATCGTTCGTCCCTGATAGTTGGTTGGATTCCACAGCTTTAAAGTAGTGGTCCCCAGAAGCATTCACACTTACATTAGTTTCTGTTCTGCATATTTTGTTAAACACCTGCACACTTCGATCACTATTTCCAGTCATTAATGCAACATCCACCACCCGGTTTACTCGTTTCCCATTATCACCGAACTAATTACATCGCACAACAGCATTCCAAACTTATGAGACCCTCCGCGGTTGAAGTGAATGCCGTCTCTTCCAAAGTCATTATTCTCTAGCCAAAAATTTCCATCCACAAATGTGCAAATCTTTGTGGAACACAGCCAATTCAGTTCTTTATTAATCCTCATTACTTTTTTTTCCGTTGTATCACTCCGTCTTATCACGCCACTAATAATTATCTTGGCGTTAGGTGACTCTCGTCGTATATAGTTAATAATATCCATGGTATCTCCCATGATTTCTTCTGCATATACTCCTGGTTTTACATCATTAGATCCTGCATGCACCACCACGACGTCAGGATTGCGTTCTTTCAAGTTAATTCTCTCCATTTGGTGCTTTAGTTCATTTAACTTAATTCCCGGAAAGCACCGCACATCATGTCCACGATTTTACACAACTGTCCTGCAAACTTTATCATGGAGTCTCCCACTACCAAAACATCAGGCGATTTGTTTCTTTTAACGCTGTTATTCACATGGTTTTCGTGGTAGTTTGAACTCACTTGGCTAGTATCCATCAGCACATTAAATCTGTTTTTCGTTTCGACCTCACTTCTGTTGTATTTTGTATGTTGCATTCCATTATTCTGAGTTGGATGCTGATATCTTCTATTGTGTTTGTGCAGCACTTCAGTATATCCATTATTATCCTTGCTTGCTACCTTCGTTTGAAGGATTAAGTTTGCTTCTTTTACTTCCGTAATTTCTTTTTCTAATACTTCAATTTCATTTCTCAGGACGACACTTTCTGTTTTGTCTTTGTAAAGCGCGTCTCTCTCATTTTGCAGAACCTTTTTCTCACTTCGAAGGCGTATTATTTCTTTCTGCGCTTCTCTCAAATCCTTATTCAAAATGTCAATGATTGTATGAAGCGACGCCGCCATTTCCTTTTCACGCACGCCCCCGATCGCCAATTCATCTTGACACAATTTACTTGTTTGCTTTACCGAATTGCCTTGATCCCCCAGGTTGCCTACATTCACACAAATTCCTTTACTAATATGGTTCAAATTAGTACCATCTTCAGTTGCTGTATCGGTATATTTACCATTATTTTTTCTATATTTATACTGCATGCTTCGCGTCACAACACCACTCGCCGCCATGTTGAATAACGGTTGTATATCAGCTCTATCTGTAATATTCTTATAATCTTTATCCTTTAATTTATCTTCATCAAGCCTTTGCTGTGTTTTGAAATGTTGTTTAATGTTATTTAATTGTTTGTTTATTTCTATTTGTCCTATAGGTTGTATTTGTTGTATTGCACCTTTCTTTGCTAATTGATCCGCATGTTCATTGCCCAAAAGTCCAACATGAGCTGGGATCCATTGTAGAGCGACATGATTTCTAGTTTCAACTGCTTTTATTAGGCTTCTTATTTCTTTAATATTTCTTGTTGTTTTATTATTGTAATTTACTATTCCATCTATGTCTGATTTTGAGTCTAATAAGATGACTATTTTTTGTTTTATGTATGGTCTATATAAAATGTTCTGTAATGCTGCTTTTATAGCTGTTAATTGTCCATCATAGTGATTTGATGTTTCATCTGATGTTAGATACTGTGCAAAATGTTTACAGTATACTCTTAGACTGGTATTTTTTATATTGATGAGGGATCCATCTATATATTCGGAGCCATTCATTTTCCGTAGCTATTGCTATGGCTCTCATTTCATCTAGTCTATTGTTTTGTTTGTGTATTGTATATATCAGGTCATTCTGATATCGTATATCAATATATTCTATTGGATTCGTTAGCTCTGTTATAATTATATTCTTGTATTTTAAGTTATTAATATATGTTCTGAAGCTTATTTGAGTTTTTAAATTATAGTATCTGCTGTGTGGTACTATTTGTATCTGTTTCTATTGACTTGCAGTTTTTGTGCTAGAGTAGTTGCTTTCAACTCATGTTCCAATTCTATAGCCATGTTTTTTGTGAAACTTTGTAGTACTGTAATTGGTGGTGTTTTTACAGCTCCTGTTATTATTCTTAGTGAATTATTTTGTGAAATTTCTAGTTTACTTTTAAGTCTCTTGTTTACTGTTGCTAGTAGTTCTCCTCCATACAATAGGTTAGGTTTTATGTATGTTTTATATGTATTATTAAGGAGGTCCATGTTTCTACCCTATTTTATTCCTGCTAAACATTTTAAAATGTTCTAAAATACTTCCCAGGCCAAAAGTAAAAATATGTCCCTGTAATTAGCTGGGTTGTTTGTATCACGCTTTCCTTTATATATTGGCACCATCACACTTATTCTCCATCTTTTAGGAATCTCCCCTTGTCTCCAGTATTTTATTGAACAGTTTTTATCACTATTTTTTTCTAGTTTCATCTGTCAACCAAGCCTTCCAAAATTCTCCTGGGATACCATCAGTATCACTTGCTTTGTTGGCTTTTAACCTGTTAATTTGTTTGCACAGTTCAATGTCCATGATTTCACTATGTGATTCATTAATTACTTGATGACCTCCGTCCAAAAGCTGCTCTACTCTCACTATGTTATCCTAACCTAACAGTGCTTTAAAATGCGCACACCATTTATCTGGGTTTACATCATCTTCTCTTGCACACTTTCTGTATAGGCTTTTTACTATTGACCATTGTTTGTGTCATTTGTTTTTGCTGCTTCATTTAGTGTTTGGCTTATTTTTAATCCCCATTTCCACTTTTTTTCCTCAATAAGGCACCTATATGCCCACCTAAGGGCCAAAACCTTTTCCCCTGACTGCCGCCAGTTTCTCAACTCTTGTGTTACTTTTCTTTATGCCATTTGATAATCTTTATTGAACCATTTTGTTTTGCTATCCTAATAGGTCTCAGCTTTCATCCTACTTCCCACCCTTTTCATAGTGTTTCTAGAGCTTGATTTATTTAATCAGTGTTTAATAAGCTTTCTACACTTACTTGTAATATTTTCCCACTTTCTGAATTTAATTCTTTACAAAATATTTCATGCTTTTCTTCTCTCAATTTGTATACTTCCACAACTCTATATGACCCTCTGTACCCTTCCTTCATACCGCTATTTACTTCTCCTAATTTTAATGTTAGTAGAAAATGACAGCTTGATGTTATCATATTCATAACCTCAAAGTCCAGAATCCAGTTGTCCATATCAGTGGGCACATTAACCTGCAAAGTAAGCATCAGAAATCTGGTGAGAAAATTGAAAAAGTGTACAATGGCATCACTTAATCTCTACGTATCCAAATAACCTCAATTTGAATTTGAACATAGAATATTTAAGAGTTCCATGTTGTTGTTTGTTTTTTTTTGTTTTTTTTTCCCCCTTTCCTTTTTTCCTCTCCACTTTTATGTATAGATTTTAAATCCCATACAGTATAATGCAAAGAACTTGCATTTTTACATACATGTTAATTATGAACATTCCAGAATTCAGAATTGCATATGCAAATTTTATGAAATATGTTTTCTTTGATAGTTTTATTTAATTTATTCTTGACAAAAATTTCATTACATGCTATGTATTAGTACATTTTTGCTTTAATTTCAAACTTATCCGGCAGTATCTGGTGCGTTAAGTTATTTGTTCTCCGAGCAAATCTATCAAGAATACCAACAAATGTGTAACCACTTTGAGGCTAACAACCTGATATTTTCGTGCAGTGATGTGGCATTGGTTAAACCCAAATGCACTTCCGTTTCCAATTTCGTTTGAATTGAAGGTTTCGTTTTCACATGGTTTACATTGTCAAGCTATTAAAGTCTAAGCCTTGCAGTTTTTCTTGGTTTCTAAAGATTGCGTCTTGCATTTTGTTGGTTGTTAAAGAAGTGTGTATTTAAGTTTGTAACTTGCATTTTTGTTGCGGATAGTTATTAAAGTTTGCATCTTGCATTTTTGTTGATCATTGATGAAAGAGGTGTTTGTTAGCTTTGACAACATAATGGAGGCAAAGAAAAGGAAGCAGTTTTCAATAGGACAGAAAGTTAAGCTGATAAAGAAGATAGAAAATGGAATGAAGCAGATCAAAATAGCACATGTGCATAGCATCAAACTCGTCCCTCTTTCAACAACACTTAGTGACAAAGAGAAAATACAAAAGACATTCAAAAGGTAACAATTTTCCCTTTGAAGGAAGATTAATGTTGGTAATTTCCATCAAGTGGAACCAGCAATGGACACATGGTTAAAAAATGTTAGGGCCAAGGGTGTAACAGTTTCTGGACCAATGCTACAAGCATAGGAGTTTGCAACAATAATGTCAGACTGCAAGTGGTGGTTAGTTTTTTTTTGTTTTTGGGAGATATACAGTGTTTCATGGAAAACTGTCAGTAGAGAAGCAAGAGATGTCGAGTAGAAGCTGCTCGGAAACGGAAGGAAATTTATTTTAAGGATATGTTAAATTACAAACCAGAAGACATTTTCAGCACAGATGAAACTGCATTTTTTTTTTTATAAAATGCCGCCAAATAAAACAATGGCTTACAAGGGTGAGACCTGTACTGGTGGTAAGCATTAAAAACAAAGACTGGCAGCATTATTCTGTTGCAATGCCACAGGAACAAGGAAGCTGAAGCCATTGTTAATAGGTCACTTTGCTAAGTCAAAGTGGTTTAAAGGTGTCACTTCTCTGACTGAAATATATGGCCAGCAGCAAAGCATGGATGACAAAAGGTCTGCTCTCAGACTGGCTCATTGTAGTGGATAAAGAGATGGGCAGAGACAAGAAGAAAATTCTCATCATAGACAACTGCTCCACGCATAAAGTGGACTGCAGGTAAGAAAATGAGGCTTGAATTCCTACCTGTTGATTGCACATGGATGTTACAGCCACTGGACCAAGGAATCGTCCAGAATGTCAAAATGCACTTTTGCAAACGTCTGGTGCAACGTGTGCTTATCAACATCAATATTCTGCAGGGTATCCAGATGATAGCAGCGGCCTGGTGGAAATTGAAAGCAACTACAGTTGTGAATGGTTGGGGTAAAGCTGGCATTCTGAATTTTCAACCAGTTGCAGCACCAGCTGACTCTGAAGTCTTGCAAGTTGTAGGAAGAAGTTGCAAAGGAACTGGATCTGCCATGCTTGATAACCTTTGAAGAGTATGTCGCTAAGGATACTAAGGTAGATACAACACATCACCTTACAGAGAAGGAAACTGGAGTATTTGACACTGGCAGCCCTTCAAGACAACAGTGATGACATTGCAGAGGAAGAAGTTGAAACTGCAGCTGAAAGTGTGTCTTCCGTTGATGCAATGAAGCATATACAGCAGTTAAGGTTATATGTGGAGAAAACTGACAAGATGCTAGAAAGCATTCTGAAGTCACTTAGTGAGCTTGAATAGTTTGTGAAGAGATCTTGTTGAAAAAGTCAAAACAAACCAAAATCGGTGACTTCTTCAAGACCTGCGAATAAAGTGGAAAATGCCATCTGATTATCTCAATCCATCACCAAATCAGATGGATTGAGATAAAGGGGTGTGTGTGTGTGTGTGTGTGTGTGTGTGTGTGTGTGTGTTTGTGTTTGTGCAACAACTTCAATAAGGCTGCAATGATAGAATTAAAGGTACGTAACTATGCATTATAATGTTCTGATTTTTCTTGCGTTTGGTAAATCTGTCAATTATAAGTTGTCGGATTCTAACGAATTTTTGTATTTGCTAAATCCTTTTTTCAGTATAACATGCTTTTCTGAATAAAGTATAAATCTTAGGATTTTCTGAAGTACTTTATACTGAGATTCCACTGTATTTACATTGATCTCCACATTGGTGATGCTAACATGACAAATCACAGAGATGGTAATGGCTGAAAGTAACAAAAGTGGTCAAGAAGAGCAAGTAACATAGGTGGCCACATGAATCTTACTTAGAAAGACAAGAGTTGCAATTAAATTACACATGTTTTGGAGAAGAAAACAATAGCAGTATGGTGTATTGTAGTAGAGGTGTAATTTGTAATCTCAAATATTGTCATTGAACAAAATTATATGTGGTAGGTTCGTTAGGTAGCAAAATTGCTGACCAGATTTCAGATTTTATTTTGAAAACACTTATATGTACACCAATTATGTTTAAACACAATATTAATTTTAAAAAAATTGAAGAATCTCTCCAAGTCAAAGGGCTAAGAAGTTGTCAGGGCTTGATAAAAAGCCATCCAGTCTTTTAAGAGAAATGCGTTCACATGTAGGCAATACCCTTAGCAATGTATTCTTGAAGTGCATATTCGTGGATAGACTTCCATCTACTTCTTGTGCCATTCTAGCTGCTAGTCATGACAATCTAGATACTTTAGCAGCCATGGTTGATAGGATACAGGGATTGTTTTGTTGGTCATTCATCATGGCAGACGTCAAACATCCAATAATTGGTGCAGACTTTCTCAGCCACTATGACTACTAGATGTAAAAACTGGGCGCTGATTGGATAGAGGTAATCAATTAACTGTGACCAGTATGTCAAAAACATTAGTGAAACATGAGTTTGTTCTGTTGACCCACAACATAAATACTCTTACATAGTGGAAAAATATCTGCATTTATTCTGAACAACCATATTGTTCATTTGAAGCCCCTGATATGTACCATTCAATCATAACATCTGGTCCACCAGTTACAGCTAAAGCTCGACTTCTAGTAGTCAATGGTCTGGCCCTCTTCATTTAGTGCCAAAGAGAGGTGGTAGCTGGAGATCCTGGCATAGCTGTTTGAAGGTAACAACAGTACCCGATGGTTATCCAATTCCACATTTGCAAGATTTTAATGCTCAACTACATGGCAAGGTCATTTTCTTTAAAATAGTTATAGTAAGAGGTTTTTACCACATACCCAGGAAGACATACAAAAAATGGCAGTAAATACACCTTTTGGCTTATTCAAATTTCCCCAGTTGTCATTTGGCTTACACAATGTTACTCGGTCATTTCAGCAATATATGCATAACATTTTAATTGGTCTAGATTTTGTCTATGTGCACATAAATGACTTACTCTTTGCATCTAGTTCTGCAGAAGATCCTATTTGAATGTCTTAGTAGGAAACAAAAATCTGTTTAAAAGCATTTTTGGTATATCTGACATTATATGTATTTTATCGTGGTTCTGAATAGCATTTCTAATGCTGAACAGATTTATCCAATAAAAAAAAAAAAAGGTTACCTTATAACATCTAAACCAGGACTGGGAAACTGCCACATTTGAGTGCAACTGCTCCTGCCCTTACACTGCGTGTGTGGGGAGGGGGGATTGCACACAATATTGTTCAGTGATATACCATCCGCAGTGAGTGAAGAACATGCAACTGCGTCTTTTAATTCTGAATGGGAAGATAAGTATTTTGCTGAAGGTAGAAAATTGCGTTTGATTTGTGGTGTAATTATATATCCTTGGCATTATAATATTAGGAAGCATTTCATAAATGCACATGCAGAAGAATATAGTGCAGATAAACTAAGTGGATTGGCTCAGAAAAAATGCTGGATAATCTAAAGGAAAACTTAAAACCTCGAAGTGAGTGTAATACTGTGACAATTAACTGGCAAAACAATATGTGCCAGATTTAAAATTGCACACCAAATTGCTCAAGCTTCTAAACCCCTTTCAGAAGGATAATTTGTGAAGAATTGTTTAATAACTGTGGCTCAAGAAATTTGTCCTGATTTAGTTAATTCCTTTAAAGCCATCAGTTTATCACATCAAACAGTCCCCGAGCAAATTTCAGAAAAAGAATTCCAATTTGGAAAAGAACAACTGAAAGCAAAACTTCAAAGCTAATGTACTACTCAGCATTAGATAAATGTATTAACAGGAAAGACACTGCTCAGCAGGAGAGATCCTAATTTCAACATCATTGAAGAATTCCTAGAGCTTGCATCATTTAAGGATGAGACCACAGGTGAGGATGTGTTTAATGCTGTTGTAAAGATAATTGAAATTTGGTTTTCTCTGGGAAAAACTAGTTCGTGTTGCAATGAATGGAACACCTTCCATGATGGGTGAAAAGTCAGGTTTTTTAGGAAGACTTTGAGATGTTCTTGCAGAAAATGGAATAAACCCAAAACACATATTGTATGTACACTGCTTTATTCATCATAAGGCATTGTGTGCAAACTTAGTCATGTTGGACACAGTAATGTCAGTGGTTGTGTGAATTGTGAATACATTAGGTCACATTAATTTCATCATAGTTTCTAGAAATTTTAAAAGGCTTAAATTCTGATTATTTAGATTTGCCCTACTATTCTCAAGTTAGGTGGCTAAGCAGGGGCAAAGTGCTTGAGCACATTTTTGCATTAAGGTGTGAAACAGACGTTTTTTAAAAGATCAGAAAATAGAATTTACCGAATTAACTAATAAAGATTGGATTTGTGATGTGTCTTTTAGAAGGATCTAACATTGCATTTAAATAATTTGAATACCAAGCTACAAGGAAAGGATAATTTAATAATTACAATTATTGATGACCTAAAAGGTTTAATGGAGAAATTAAGAATCTGAATGTATCAAATAGAGCTTGCTGATGTACATTATTTTCTAACTTCAAGTTCTGTATGTAATAAAGGCAATTTTGGAAGAATTGTGAAAGAATTAAAAAAGGCCCATATTGGAAGAATTCAAAAGCTGATTTGATCTAAAACTATGGACACAGAATGGAAGCTTTTAATAATCCATTTTCATTCAGTGTTTTAGATGCATCACATACACTACAGATGGAATTAATTGACCTCCAAAATAACACATCTCTGCAGGCATCAGGACTCTTGAGACTAGAATTGTTTTGTGCATTGCCCAAAGTAAAGTTTCCAAATTTGTCTCTTTGGCAATTGTATTATTGCTATGTTTGGGACAACTTTTCTCTGAAGTTTTTCAGCAGATTGAATAATGTTAAAAGCGTTTCATGTAGCAGTCTAAGTAATTACAACTTGGTGTCTGTATTGATTGCAAGTTCCCAAGTTGGAGCCAGAATATGACAGTATAATGAGTAATAAAAGAAGGTTCAAATAACAATTAGTAGGCATTCAGTTTAACCAGTTGTAGGTTAGTGTAGATTAATAGACTTTCAAGTCATGCAAATGTTAATACTGTTACAATATAATATGAAAATTAAATATTAGTGCTTTTACATATTGTATTATATTTCGGTTTGTGTTTGTAATAAATTGCTATATAATGTAAAAGCATGTGTATGTCATTGATCAACCCTTATGTTTATATTGCAAGCACTTGTATGCAGGGGCAAAGCATGGATTTGTACAATGGATAGGCTGAATTTCTTGTAAATGTACAGTTATAATCTTAGTCATATTGTGCCTTCTAAACATGTATAGTTTGTCCTAAAAGTATAATAAAATGCAGTTGTGTTATTTGGCTAGCGTAAATGCAGCACACACAGAACAGAAGTTTTTGAATAGTAATTGTCAGCATACATTAATTGGGAGAGCCACGAAGAATGCATAACACAGACTATAGTGACAAGTCGACTGAGCTCTCATTGTCAAACTGAATGTCGTGGCTTGGCTCTTCCTAAACAAACAAGAACTATCAGATAACACTGGTGCTTGGCATCATGTGTATGTACTCCGATACCTGGTATAACCTATTTCAATGACCTAACCATCCAAAGTGCGCTCTCTAGTTATTAGCACAATTTTTTTAAATCTCATCCCTTCTATTACGAGTAGTTTCGGAGAAATGTTGTATCACTAAATGGGTGGCATTTGATCTTTGCTTAAGACTACCACTGAAATAACTTTAATACACTAATAAAAATTATAAACCTTAGGTACCTTAAATGTTTTTGTACACGAGTTCAGTCCTTCAACCCTTATTCTCTGCGAGGACTTTGATGACCCTTTTCACAGATTCATAGCTCCTGGATGATTTAACTGTGCCTTACTCAGTTGCTAAAGCTGACAAATTGGACAGTCTTGCATTAGTTGTGTTTCGAAATGTTTTCACATGCTTTAAAGTACTCATACTTCTTTCACATGAAGCTGTCGTTGGTGGAGTGCTCAAAATCAGGGAAAGTAATTTCACCGTTTCTGGCAGAACTTTTAATCAGTTGATTATCAAATACTTAAAGAGGTCCTTGGATGGTAACAGTGTATCCTCAGACTACATGTCTGTTAACTCTCCTTCTAATTTATCTTTTAAGAAGAATGGATACTTAATTAAGCTTTCAAAGCTAATTTCTGGAAAGCCCTTTTGATGGCTGTATTGTGCGAATTTCCTTTGTTCAAAAGTTCAATGAAATTTATTTCCTGGAAATCTGTAAATCTTACTTCCATTTGAACTGTGATACAATCCAATATTTCAGAAGACAGTCTTCTTGATCTGCTTGTAAGTTTCTGCATGAACTTAACTTCATATTCATCCTCACTGTCTTCGTTTCCATGAGAATTGGTGTACATAAGATCAATGAATTTTTCTATGCAGTCAAGAACTGTGCTTTGAACTACCAGTTAACCAAGTCTTTGCTTGTAACATTGTGTTTTTAAATGCCTCACATTTACCGTCTTTTTGTTCCAGATTTAAATTAGGTGTTAGTCTTTTACCTTTAATGTGCAAATTGTCTTCATAATTTAGTCTGGAAAAATAGGTTGCATCCCTTATTAGAAGATTCACAACATTCTCCAGTAAATCCATTCTTGAGAAACTATCACGATACTTCACAATCACAACAAACACAAGTGCTACTGTTAATCCCAATGCTTGCTATAGGTTTCTCAAAATTTGCTCAACTTCGGCCTCAACATTGCGTTTTAGCAGGATCTGGTGGCATCCATTCTGTGTGTTTATGATCCATCAGAACATTAAACTTATGATGGATGATGTGAAACTAGCAGTTTTAACTTGAATCATTTGTAATCCACCTCAACCATCCTGCTTTTTTAATAAATGTAAAATGTGCCCGGCCCTTCACGACTGAAAGAGCATATTGAAACTGTTTTGCAATCTGCTTTGGTAGTTACAATAATGTACAAGCAGTGGATTACAGCTGAAAGAACAACATTAGAGACCTTGTAGAAACCTACATATGAATTTATTGACATCTTATTGGAGAAGTTAACAGTATTGAAAAACACTCGTTTGTGTCATCACAGCAAAATTTGTACTACTAAAAAACAAAACACAGCCTGAAACCAACAGAAATTGCCATTTTAATGGATTTTTTTGAAAATTACTCATTTGTCATCCAAGCTCATCAAAGATAAATTTCAAAATTTAACTAAAATAATTTACTTTTGATGGTGCATCATCCCAAAATAAATTATTAATGATTTTAGAAAATATGAGATCAATCTTCTCATTGTTCAATTTGAAATGGAATAACCCATCCATGGAGAGCTACTTTCTGTTTATATGTCCATCAAACACGTTGAACATTTACTTGAAGGAAGAAATGTAGTGTACACAGACTGTAAACTTCTCAGCTTTCCATTTCAACAAAATCCAAACAAAGCTTCTCCTTGCAAACTTTATCTTGAATACATTAGCCAGTTTACCACAGATATTCGACACCGACCAAGAAAACAAAATGTAGCTGCCAACTTTTGCTCCAGAGTATTGAAATTTCTATTTCTTCCATAATTTCTTTTGAAGAAATAAGAAAGCATAAGTCAGTGATTAAGAATTACAACACCTGAAAAATTCATCATCTCTTCAACTCAAAAGTGTATTCTTACCCAATGATCTGGAATTGGTAACCCAAAACCATACATTCCAGAGCAGTTTGGAAAAGCACTTTTTGCATGAATATTACGGTTTATCATATCCGTGTATCAAAACACGCGTGTGTTTAATGCAGCAACCTTTTGTTTGGCCTTCACTTAAAAAGATGCAGCCTGCTGGAGCAAAATAGTCATTCCTTGCCAAAGAAGTAACAGTTGATACTCATTTTATGCATACTAACCTTGACAAAGTGAATCAATTAACTCTGCCTATGGTTATTCTTACCTCATCTCTTGACCACTTCTGTCGATGGATTGAAGCAACTTCGTTAAAAGATATAACAGCAGACTCAGTTACAGAAGACCTACTGCAGATGTGGATTTCCAGGTGTATTTCTAGGTGCAGCATTATGGAAAGGGAGACAAAATCCAAGCTTTTCTCAGTGCCTTACAAATCAAGTAGGTATTTATCACAAAAATAACTGCAAGTCATTCACAGTTCTAATGGTATAATTCAAAGATAGCATCTCATCCTAAATGCATTGAAAACAAAAATGACAGACATTTGGGTGCCTAAATTACCATTGGTTATGCTTGGTCATAGAATAACTCTCCTTCCACAAATGCTTCACAAACAACACCTATTCAACACCAACTGATTTCTTTCATGAATCCAGGGCTATCTCAGGCCAAGAGCCACCTGAATTCCTTACTAAGTTTAAAAAATACCATTCGAGAGTTGAAGCCAGTTTAGGAATATCATCATTCTTCCATTAAAATATTTATTCAGAAGGACTTGATGAAAACAACTCGTGTATCCGTGAGACATGGCAGTACCAAAAAACAAATTCAACTGGTCTGTGATGGTCCTTAACATATACAATGTACTGATACAGTGTTCAACATCAAGAGGTGAAATAACCTTTAGCATTGATTGTCTTACATGAGCTTATGTACTCCAAGATACCACAACGTGCATCAAGTGAATGTGGAAGAATACGTACTCAAATGCAACACTCACTGACTGAACAAAAATATTTTTCCATAGCAGAGTGCAGAAACACTCATTCAGGGCAAACTACAATTTCTAAAACGTTATTTAAACATAGACAGTATGGAGGGAGTATATGATGGCAATACTTAATCTTTACATATCCAAATAACCTCCACTTGAGTATGAACATAGACAGAGAATATTAAAAAGTGTTCTATATGGTAATGTTTTCTTGTTGATGTTGCTCTGTATACATGTAATTAATTACTTTTTCCTAAGTAAGAAGTAAAACATTTCTGGCAATTATTATTTATTAAATTAAGTATTTACATTGACTGAGCAGGATGGCTCAGGCAGTAATGTCTGTGGTCCTCATTTGGGAGGTCCTGGAAGCAAACCCCTGGGGCCAACCAATCTGACCGAAGGTTTTTTTTGCAGTTCTCCTCTATCATTAGGTGAATGTTGGGTTGGATAATTTGAACTATGAGCTTTCCTATCATCCCTTTAATCACTACACTTCATTTCCTCCTCCTTCACCACCATACCAGGCATTGGGTTGATCACCCATTCTGGCTATGCTGTGATCTAGAGTTTACTTGCTCTTTGACACGCTACTGACCAAAGGCATTGGCTTGTAAGAGGGTAATGAGTTAAAGAAGTAGTAGTATTTACATTGACCTCCAAAAGAAATTTAGTTTATGCAAGACTGTTGGCACCCCCTACATATATTTGTAGACAAAGTAGTCATTGCTATGTTGTGCATTCACTGCCATTGATGGTTCAATATAAATGAAACTTGAGATATCTTACATTGATGCTTCAAGCCCAGGACAGGTAAGTAGACAATTCATTTAAAACAATACAGAATAAATTACATATGTATGCACTTTAATAAATGTTTTTAGGATCAGCTGACTTCTACAGTATGTAGTCTGTATGGAAGTATAACATTGTAGAATCTTCAATCATTCAAATGAAAATATGTTAACTATGCAACATGTAATAAAATACATAGTATGAGTCAACCTCTAACTGGCTGGATAGTCGAGGTCGTTGAAGCATGGTCTCATGAATGGTAGACCCTCAGTCTTTATCTGCAAATGCTGGAGAGGCACTCTAAGCTTAGGCCTGGAACGTTCCCTTCTCCAATTATTTCATGTATCAGTGTCCACCACCTGTGGTGCTGTATACATTAAGAATGGTCAATAAACACTACTATTTTCAACTCTTTAACACACACAAAGCTTCACTTACTAAAATATGTAAATATACTTATTTATTTTTATTTATTTATTTGTGCTAGCAATCTTCCTTAGAATATGGCTATACATCAGCCCAAGCTGTTATCTTGCCATATTCTACCCATATTACACTCTTATTATAACATAAAAAATGATAATAATAAAAATAATAGTAATGATACCAAAATAATAATCTTATAATACTAATATTATTATTATAATAATAATATAATTACATAACATCACTTGATGAAATTAATTTACATCTTTTTATTGTCCATAACCATTTCTTTTTTACTTTGGACAAGTATTCTCCTACCTTTTTACTATCCTTGTTAAAAATCTTACTTAAAGCTACTTTCCTGTCCAGTTTTAACCATTTCCCATTTATAGCTTCCTTTCTCCAATGCTGTGTACCTTTACAGTAAAAAACGATATGTTCTAAATCTTCTCTTTCCCCACATATTAGACACTGGTTCTGTGGGAACCCATTTATCATTCCTATTAGTCTCCATACACCTGCTCGTACCCAGGCAATACTTTCTCTTTGTTCCTTATTTGAGTTATCCACATACTGTTCTCTAGCCCATACATTTTTTATTAATATATATGATTCCAAGGAACTTTTCTTCCCAATGTTGCTAAATAAATTTTGTATCTCTATATCTTCAAACCTCTGCCTAGCTTCTTTCCAAAAACCCTTAACATTATTTTCCCTCCTCCAGATTTCCCCATGACCACTATTTTCCAAATTAGTTTGTATACTATAACTCCACCCATTTTTCTTTAAGCTCCTTTCTTGGAATTCCAAACACTGCCTCAACAAATTCTTCTCTTCTAAATTTAATAGTCTGTACCAATATTTAAGAGCTCTCTCCATTATTACCCCTTTCCCCCCCACTCTCTGCATTTCAATTAGAGCAAATTCCTTAACTGTAGCATTTGGCAGGCCTAAAACTTCTCTGCAAAAACTCCTATGTACCATATCTCTTCCCAGCCTCATTCTACTCCCCATATTTCACTTCCATATAACATTTTTGCTTCAACTACTGTGTTATATATTTTCTCTAGCCATTTAACATTTATATCTGGTATTCTATATTTGCACCCTCTAATCGCTGACATTGCCCCTTTCCCCTTTGTCAATACCAGTTTCTTCTGTTTCTCCCATTTTCCACCCCCATCCATTTTAACCCCTAAATATATACAATCTCTGACCACTTTATATTCCTTCTCTCCATTCTTCCACTTTTCATACTTGCCCAGTGTGGCACCTTTCTTAAACACTATAATTTGAGTCTTCTCTTGATTTACTTTCAGATTCCACTCATCATAGTATTTATTCATTTGCTGTAGGGACTGCTTCAGACCAATCCTTGAAACTGATCCTATCACTGAATCATCAGCGAATAATAACCCAGGGATTGATACCTTATTTATCATAGGCAACCAATTATTATTCCTTCCTATCTCAGTGAGGATATCATCAATATACAGATTAAATAACACTGGACTTAACTTACATCCTTGTCGTAACCCCTTCCTTTGGTTTACTTCCTTTTTCACCAATCCTACTCCTACTTTCACACAAAATGTGTTGTCCTTGTATAGAGCTTTAAATAAATTCACCATCTGTTGGCTTACTCCCTTCCTCAAGAGTTTGTCCCCTCAGGGGCTCACCTTATGTGAGTACGGGTTTTTTGGCGCACCCGGGGGTTCCCGAGCCAATCATCGCCATCTTCATCCTTTCACCCCCGTCCGGTCGAGGTGGGTTCGTTCTCGTGACCGGGGGACTCAAGGTAGGCTCTCGTGCGTTCTGTGCATATCATTACATCTCGCCCCTCGCCATCGCTTCTGTCTTCTCTTTTATTTATGCACATTTCGCCCCACGCCCATTCATTTACACGTCTCTTTTACTTCTTCGCCGGCCTACCTTGAGTGCGAAACGCCCACACACTTTTAGATTCTTTTAACCTTTTATGTTAATCCTCCGTGGACACAGCCTGACGGATACCCGCGCACTGGGTGCGCAGCTGGGTGAGTGGGTAATGGCGTCATCCCCACCACCCGGGGTCGTCATGTAGGGAGTGTGTTCGTATCCGCTGTTCAACTGCAGTCCCGCGGGGGGGCCATTGCATGAGCTGCTGACTTCCGACGGCGATTGGGTCCCTCTGTCTATGTTCTGGGAGGTGTGACCCTGGGGTGAGCTAGGTATAGATAGGCCACTCACCCAAGCCGGGGTAACGCCCGGGAAGTCAGAGCCCGAGGTCGGAGACGGTTGCAATGGTGGGGGATTTTTTTCGCTATGGAGCACCCTTTCTCCATTATAAACAAGCGCCGAAAAGTTTTAGTAACAGAAGTAGCACCGCCAACAGCTGGTTGTTACTTAGTGATTACCCGTACAGAGGAAGGACAATCATTCGAGAAGGTGAACCCTTTTATCATCCAGAAGGGCATTGACTCTATTGCTGGTCCGGTTCTTTCCTGCACTCGGCTTCGTAATGGTTCGTTGTTAGTGCAAAGCAAATCCGAGGCACAAAGTAAGTCCTTGTTGAGCGCCACGCTTCTCCACGGTTATCCTATCCGTGTTGAGAAGCACCGCACCTTGAATTCTTGTCGAGGCGTTGTCACCACGCATAGCCTCGATGGCATATCGGACGAGGACCTGGTCGAATATCTTGCAGACCAGAAGGTGACAGTGGTTCATCGAATGCAGGCCAAACGCGACGGCGTATTGGTACCCACTCGTACCCTGTTTCTAACATTTGATGTCGTCGATCTGCCCACGAGCATCTCCGCAGGGTACGAACGTATTTCTGTGAGGCCTTATATTCCTAGACCTCTGCGTTGTTTTAAGTGCCAACGTTTTGGGCATACGCAAGTCTCGTGTAAGAGTGCCGTTAACATCTTTGCAACATGTAGCCAGCCCTCACACGAAGGTGCCTGTTCAACAGCCTCCGTCTGCGTTAATTGTAAAGGGTCACATTCTGCTTCATTTGGCGACTGTCCGCGGTATTTGGACGAGAAGGCGATCCAGGAGATCCGGGTAAAGGAGAAACTCTCCTTCGCCGAAGCCCGGAGGCGTTTCCATGCGCGACAACCTTCACTCCTGCGATCTGGCACATTTAGTTCTGTTGTTGCCTCGCCAGTACCACGAGTAGATGCCGAAACTCAGACCTGGACCATGACTGGATTAACCGCCACTACCATCCGGCCGTCCATTAAAGCTACTGTTACCAAGCCCTATAAACCTGGTTCAAAGTCAATGAAGTCGCAAGCCGCTAAAAAGAAGCCCAAGCAGAAACTACGTAGGGAAGATTTTTTGAAAGACCCTCCGCGTGCGCGCGGTAACAAAAGTTCACCTTCTCCTCGGAGGTCGCTGTCCCAGGAAGGTCCTGGGACAAGCCGCGCTCAGCGGCACCCATCGCCACCCAGAACCGATTCACGGCGCTTGAATCGGTTTCTGGCACTGAGCGCGTGGGCCCTCCCTCCGAGGAAGCTATGGAGTCTGACCAACTCCATACAAAAAGCCCGAGCCCAAAGGTTAAACAAAAGGTAATTTTAAGCCGCCCTTCTAAATAGAGTTTATCCCCTTTTTCTTAATGGCTATCCTGACCTGGAATGTACGTGGTGTACGATCGCATAGGGCGGAACTGCAACTTTTATTGCGTTCCCATTCGCCTATGGTCGTATGTTTGCAGGAGACTAAGCTTCGCCCTCACGATTCTTTTGATCTCCGAGGATATACTCCGGTTCGCTACGACCTTGAACTGGAGGAGGGTACTCCTGCTCATGGAGGTGTCATGTTGTTAGTGCGTAACGACGTTCATTTTAAACCTGTCACACTTACATCCGACTTGCAAGCTGTTGCCGTTCGCCTTCACTTACCCGGCTTTTTGTTTTCTGTTTGCCCTGTGTATTCACCTCCATCGTCTCCCCTCGCTCCCGCGGACATTCGAGCTCTCCTGTCCGCTCTCCCAACACCATTTCTTCTGTTGGGAGATTTTAATGCCCATCACCCACTGTGGGGTTCGCCAAGGGCTTGTGCGAGGGGAACTCTTCTTTCCGACATTTTTTATCAGTTCAATCTTTCCATTCTCAATACAGGTGCACCTACTTTTATTTCTGATTCTTCTGGTACATTCTCTCACCTGGTCCTTGCCATTTGCTCACTCCAGCTTGCTCGTCGTCTTCAGTGGAACGTCGTCGCTGACACCTACTCCAGCGACCATTATCCCTGCATCGTTTCTCTTCTGTCACACCACGTACAGCATTCCAGAGTACCTACCTGGATATTCACAAAAGCCGACTGGAACTTGTATTCCAGCCTCGTGCAGTTTTACGATCAGCCCTTCGCCGACATTAACCAACTAGTGCAGCACCTTACGTCTACGATTTTCTCTGCCGCCGAACGCGCAATTCCCCGTTCATCCTCTCAACCTCGGCGGCCACCTGTTCCGTGGTGGAACGAGGATTGTCGGGACGCCGTTCGTGCCCGTAGGACTGCACTTAGGGTGTTTCGGCGACGCCCTACACTTGATAATTTGGTGACTTTTAAACAATCGCGCGCCAGGGCTCGTCGCATTATTCAGGATAGCAAGAAGGCGTCGTGGACTCGTTTTGTCGAGTCTTTTAATCGCTTCTCAGGTAAAGTGTCGCATTGTACTGTTTCTGGCCTTCAGGTTTCCAATGCCACTATAGTGGATCCGGCTGCCATCGCTAACACTCTGGGTGCTGCATTTGAGGCGGTATCCAGTTCAGACCATTATTCCGCCGGCTTTCGCTCTATCAAAGCCTGGCTGGATTCCGACACCATTACTTTTCGGTCTGCTGATATTGAGTGTTATAATGAACTTTTCACAATGCGGGAGCTGGAGCACGCTCTTCATTGCTCTAGGCACTCCGCTCCTGGGCCGGACGGCATTCATGTACTGATGTTAAAGCACCTTTCGGCCGACAATAAGCGCTTTCTCTTACAGGTCTATAACCGTATTTGGCAAGACGGTATTTTTCCTTCCGTTTGGCGCGAAGCCACCATTGTCCCTATTCTTAAGCCTGGGAAGGATCGCCAACTACCTTCCAGCTACCGCCCTATCTCCCTCACCAGTTGCATTTGCAAGGTGATGGAGCGCATGATCAACGGGCGCTTGACATGGTGGCTTGAGTCTCAGAAACTTCTAGCGAACGCTCAGTGCGGATTTCGTCGCTATCGCTCTACCGTCGACCATCTGGTGTCCTTGTCGACGCATATTATGAATGGATTTCTGAGACAGTGTCAAACCGTGGCTGTATTTTTTGACCTGGAGAAAGCTTATGACACTTGTTGGAGGGGCGGCATTTTACGTACACTTCACGCATGGAATATCCGCGGTCGTCTTCCCATATTTCTTCGGGAGTTTATGACGGACCGCGTCTTTCGTGTACGTGTGGGCTCGGTTTTATCTAGTCGTTTTATTCGAGAGAACGGAGTACCGCAGGGCTCTGTACTCAGTGTCACACTTTTTGCGATTGCTACCAACCCCATTGTTGATTGTATTCCACCTGGCATTTCATCGTCACTTTTTGTTGATGATTTTGCCATTTATTGCAGTTCACGGCGGACCTGTCTACTCGAACGCCGTCTCCAGAGCTGTATCGACCGTCTCTACGCCTGGAGTAACGCCAACGGCTTTAATTTCTCCGCCGAGAAATCCGTCTGCATCAACTTCTGGCGCCGGAAGTATTTCCCTCCGCCCTCTCTCCATCTAGGGCCAGGGATGCTTGCGTTTGCAGACGAGGCGAAATTTTTGGGGTTGATCTTTGATAGAAAGTTGTGTTGGACCTCGCTCATTTCTTTTTTAAAAGCAAAGTGTGACCGTTCTCTTAATCTTTTACGTGTTTTAAGTGGCACATCCTGGGGAGCTGATCGGACCATCCTTCTGCGTCTATATCGCTCTTTGGTCCGATCCAAACTTGATTACGGGTGTATTGTCTTTTCATCGGCACGTCCATCTGTGTTACGTCGCTTGGATCCCATTCATCATCGTGGTATTAGAGTCGCTACAGGGGCCTTTCCAACTAGTCCCGTGCCCAGTCTTTACGCTGAAGCTGCAGAGCCTCCGCTGTCCTCCAGGCGTGAGATGCTCTTGTGCAGCTATGCCTGTCGACTCTCCAGCTTGCCTGACCACCCGTCTTTCGCGGCATTTTTCGAGGATTCACATGACCGGCAATATTTAGTTAGCTCCTCTGCATTGCTCCCTCCAGGGGTTCGATTTCGACTGCTACTTCGGCATTTGGACGTTACGCCAGCGCCGGCCCTTCCAAGGGGGGAAACGCGTTTTCCTCCATGGTCGCGCGCTGAGGCCCTCTGTCACCTTGGGTTATCGTCAATGCCGAAGAATGAGACCCCTTCTTCAGTCTTTGGATCAGCGTTTTTAGAACTTCAGTCGCAATTCGGGGACTTGCCTTTTATCTTTACTGATGGATCTAAGACTGATGCTGGAGTAGGATGTGCCTTTTTTGTGGTGGAAATAGTTTTACCTTTCGTTTACCAGAGCAATGTTCGATTTTTACCGCCGAACTTTTTAGCATTTATCAGTCTCTTTTATATATTCAGCGGCACGACTTACGGCACGGTTTTATTTGTTCCGACTCCCTGAGTGCTCTTCAAAGTATTAGCTCGCTGTACAGTTACCACCCGCTCGTACAGCGCATTCATGACCTGCTCCACTCGCTTGGTGTCTCTGGCATCAGCGTCTCCATGTGGATTCCAGGTCATGTGGGCATCTCAGGTAATGAGTCTGCCGATGTCGCTGCCAAGTCGGCGATTTTCTCACCCAGACGTTTTACCTCTGTTGTTCCCTCGTCAGATTTGTTTATTGTTTTACGTCGCCGCATCCTCTCGCTTTGGAGCGATGAGTGGACGGCCCTCCGGGGGAACAAGTTGCGGGAGGTTAAACCTCTCCCGTTTGTCTGGGCTACCTCTTCCCGTGCTTCTCGTCGGGAAGAGGTAATTTTAACACGCCTTCGTATCGGACATTGCATTTTTAGTCATAAGTATTTGCGAGTTGTGACCCCGCACCACTCTGTGGGCAGTGTGATGCGCCCTTAACGGTGCGTCACATTTTAGCAGAGTATCAAGTTTTAGCTCCTTTGCGCGTCCGTGTTGGTCTGCCAGTTGGCCTAGCCAACGTTCTGGCAGACGACGCGCGTGCTGTAGAGTGTCTTTTACGTTTTATCAATGACATTGGATTTACCAGACGCATTTGATGCGCTGAGCGTCTTTTGACTATGTAATTTTCTCTTGTTTTTTAATGGGGCATCTCCTCCCCAATGGACATTGGCGCTCGTGTCCCTGACATTCTACAGTTCTTGACACGTTGTTTTTACTCTTTTATTGCCCATGTTTTTAGTGTGTTCGTATTTGGTTTTTTACCTTTTGGACTCGTGGGCTTGTGTCCCGTTTTTAATTATGCGGTTTTTTATAGGACTTTTATTGTTTGACAGTACATTTTATACTTTGTAAGGGCGCTGATGACCTTAGCTGTTTAGCGCCCTTAAACCGCATCTCATCATCATCATCATCATCATCATCAAGAGTTTGTGCCACAACAAATTTAAATCAATGCGGTCATACGCTTTCTCCAAATCAACAAATGCCATGTATAATTTTCCCCTTTTTTCTTTTAAATACTTATCCACCAGAGTTTTAATTATGAATAAGTTATCTACCGTTCTTCTCCTCTTACGAAAACCCATTTGAAACTCCGAGAGGATATTATATTTCTCTACCCAGTTTTGTATCCTATTAGCTAAAATCCCTGTGAAAATCTTTCCAACATTTGAAAGTAATGCTATTCCCCTGTAATTATTGGGCTTATCAATGCTCCCCTTACCTTTATATATAGGATGAATTATTGCTTTCCTCCAATGCTTCGGTACATACCCCTTGGTTTTTATTACATTAAACAAACCAGTAAACATCTTTACTCTAGTCTCATCACTACACCATTCTTTGATAAACTCGGGAGGAATTCCATCAATACCTGTTGCCTTATTATTTTTCATTGCCTTCACTTGTTTCATTACCTTCTCATCTCTTACTTCACTATCTAATATATCTATGTATCCCACTCCAAAATCCGCCACTGGCTTCATCTTAATAAAACCCTCCTCGAATAACATTTTAAAATACTCCATCCAATCTGCTGAAGTGATATTTGGTTTAACTAACCATTTATTATACGTGGATTTTAACACTCTCCACACCTTACTGTCATTGTTCTCCCTTAATACTTTAATCAGATTACTTTGTTCTTTATTTCTCCATTCTTGTTTCTTTTCTTCTAATAGTGCATTATATAAATTCCTAAATATACTTATAGTAAACATAAATTTGAATCTTTTAACACATGTCAGGACAAATATTTTCAAGCAGGAAACAATTACTTTTACATCTTGCTTTTAGTGTGTATAATGACGTATTTAAATAATAAGCAATATTACTCAAACCACCATAAAGGAAACTAAAACATTCATTATTATGAACAGCATAATTATATAATACTACTAATAAGCAAAAATATAACATTTTCTATACATTTGAAATACAACTGCTTCATAGCGAATTCCCAGCAGTTCATTCACACATCTAATAACTGAATCCAGCTTGTCCATCACTGAACAAGGAAGTGAATACACTGTTCCTAGTAACCCTGACCCCTGTAGTAAGCTGATGATCTTTGGTTTTACATCCAGCCATTGTTCAGTACCTATACATGAAACCAAATTTGCAGGCCAGTACTGGAAAGCTCATTCATTCAACTGTTCATAGTTCAACTACTGCTATGTGGGGTCCAACTGGACCCCAGTGTTACTTTGATTTTAAATATGATGCATAATTAAGCTAGAAATTCAGGATTTTGTAATGTATAGCAAATTAAGTACCCTTTAGTATTATGTCAAGTTTCCTGAAGTAATTCATTACATATAAAAAAATTATATTACATATAAAAAATTCATTATTACATATAAAATAAGGCTTGGGGTATACTTGGTCCCCGCTAAGCAGTTTGTGTCATGTTCTTACTTCAAATATTTTCTGGTTCTAGCTTCAAACGTCCTGTTATGAAAATACATTGTTGAAGCTGTTGGGAACTTAAGCCAGAGTTTTAGTAGTCTACTGCTTGCTAGTGCAGACATGTCAAAGTAGAAACACAAAATATATGATTTGAATAATCCTAAAGATTTAGATAAAGTGATGAGTATTGTTTATGATGGTGGTAGCGAAGATGAAACTGAAATAAACTTTGAATATGATTAGGATTCAGAGAATGAGGATGCTGTAGAAGTAGAAGAGGAAATTCCTGATGTACAGGAATGTTCCAAGTATGACATCAGATTCAGAATATCTGCAGAGGATAAAAGTTACAATGAACAAATTCTGAACACCTCATTGCTAAGAATGGTATATGGCTAGCTGACTCACAAAAGACGTGTTGCACCATGCACAATTTAATTTCTGTGCCTCCTGGTTTATCCGCCTCATCTCAAAAGAGTTGCATTCGGTGAGTAAAGCCTTCAAATTATTTATTGATGAACATATACAAGTAATTGTCGATTTCACTAATAAGAAAGCCCAATTATATGATGAATATAATGCAGAAAATCCAAATAAAAAAAATCTGATATGTTACACTCGCATGATTTTCTCTACTCTCGTAGAAACTATTTTTACAAACACTTATTCTCCATCTACTTCATGTTAATCATGATAAACCTTTGCAGAATCTATCGTATTGCTAATTTTCTTGTAGGTGCAAGGGGAATATGGTAGGCTTTATACGATAGTCAAATCTTTTAAGAGCTGGTTGCTATGTGAAGCATTCCATTCTCTTTGCATGTCCAGACATATAAAAAGCGAATAACAAATTCCCATTTGTGAAAAAGTATGTGTGGTCTATTGATACACAAAGGTCTGTGTGTGTGTGTCTGTGAACAACATAACTTAAAAGCGAAAAGTAGGTTAAATACTATATTTGGTATTTAGGTTCAGTATCTTCTAAGGATGCGACACAAATATTTTAAAGAAAATCTCCCCACCCCAAACTACCTTTACATGGAAGATTTTTCAAAAATTTTTATTTTATAAAAAATGGCTCATAACAATTTTGATAAAAATATATATTAAAGATGTGTACATGGCAAATAAAGTCAATATCTTTTATTTTCTGAGAATAGCCTGTGAAATCCTCTTCATTAAGAAGGAATTTGGCATAATCTTGTATAGCTGGTAAACGTTATTCGGTAGATGAAAACGTACTATCCAAACAAATGTAGAGCTCTTTAAAATAAACAATTTATTTCAAATTACTTTTTATGTGGCATTAGCCATTTCCGAGCTACTGCTATCCGTTATTAATGGTTCGAATTGTTCAATACTTGACCATTCTTTTAAAGTCCTGTCGTTTTTCAATTGTTTCTTGCGATATCATGGAAAGAGTATGAAATTTTAAGACCAGCATAAAGCGTCCAATTCTAAAACATTTGTTATCGCTATTCCCTTTGTAGTTATCTATAACAAAATGTATAATGGAGCTACCGCCGGAAAGGTTTTATTGCATTAAAATGAAGTAGATAGAAAAATAAACTTTCGTAAGAATAATTTGTATACCCACTAATAAGGGCTAGGGGTAGAGAAAGTCCTGTGAATGTAACGTATCAGATTTTTTTTAAGACATCTATTTTTTTGTACAGTAAGTTCTTGTCTGATCCCTTATGGTTTACCCATAACACAACATATTAAAAATTCCTTTCGATGAAGTAGATTTCATAGGTTATTCCCAGAAAATTTAAGATATACATTTTGTCATGTAAATATCTTAAATATGTGGTATTTTAATCAAAAGAGTCAGCCATTTTTGAGAAAATGAAAGAGATGAAATTTTTTCCAAGTAAATTGTGGTTTATCGAGCGGGATGCTCAGACGGTAACGTCTGTGTACCGCATTCGGGAGGTCGTGGGTTTGATTCCCGCGGCCGACCTTCCTGATCCACGGTTTTTTCGGGGTTTCCCGGTTCGCTAGGCGAATGCGCCGCCCCCCGAATTTCTCTCTCATTTCATCTTCCTCTTTCACGTCACAGATTGACTCCCGGGCTGAGTGTCGTTCGGCTGCGGACAGATGGCGCAGAGCCTTCCTTGCACGTTGGAACTCCTCGGCCTCCGTCAGATGGCGGCCATTTGGGCCTCCGCTGCTGGGTCGAACTTTCCCCGTCTCCGCTGGAGGGGAGGCTGTGAGCCATCCTCCGATAGTTTAGAGGGCCGCCGTTGAGCGCTCTCCGACCGGGTGTCAAACCTCTCTTAGGAAACTCTGTCGTCTGTCGGCCGGTCCTCCAGTCCATAGAAAAATATGAGATACCCATTTTACTTTGGATCATAAAAATGCTTAAAAAGTAAGCAGGGTGGAACGCTGAACATTTCCAAAAACGAAATTTTATGTGAATCTAGAGAAATAAAAATAAATAATGAATAGCATATCATACTGATTTTATTAAATTGTTACAAGGGTGAATGTATAGCATTTGTGAACATGGGTAGTAATATGAGATACCAGTCTGATATGAAAAAAAAACCTGAAACACACGTGAAAAATTGCACAGTCATGTACTACTAAGGGGTAACGATAAATCATTATTCACTCGCAGTAATCACACACATAGTTTTCATTCTTTGGGCCCACACAATCACTGTGAGCACACATTTTACATTCAAGACAAAGAATCCATTCTTCTCCCCTAGAGTCGTCGGAAAACCCGCCGTCACAAAAGATACAGTTTGCATCTTGAGAACCAAAACATAGCTGTTAAGCGTCATCCAGAATAAATTTACCGTCTCATTCTAATAGAGGTAGGGCCATATGGTACAGTCTGCAGTGGCGTAGCTTGGTACTCTGTTCTGAGTATACTAGATTTTAAAAATTGAATTTAGAGTTGTTTAAACGATGCACAAATTCCCATACTTACATTTGTATTTCATTAAATAGTGTGAATTCTCTCTTACGATTTGATTATTATTATTATTATTATTATTATTATTATTATTATTATTATTATTTGTTATTGTTTTAGTAGTCATTAGCACCACTACTGATTCTCAAAATTGACTGAACATACATTTTAAACTAAACTAAATTATAAAAATATAGCGTTAGGTGTAACTTTACAAAATACTGACAAACCATTTTATGATTGTAAATCGCGAAAACAATGTAGGTACTCGCTTAGATTTCCTTGTATACAAGTTCCAGTCGGCGATTTTTCAATGTTTTTAATATTTGAAGTAGTTATTGTTTCGCTTTGGGTGCCAATTTGAAGTAGGTTAATTTTAGGAGGAGTTGTATTTCGACTGTTGGGGAGCCGAACTTGAAGTAGTTGCAACCGCACGTATGGTAAAAAGTTTCCGATTGCCTTCGCCCCAAGTTTTAAAATATTAACTTTGTAATTTGACTGTTTCTTTAAATATTATATATTTATGTTTGCCTCGGCTGCGTCAGTATTAATTTGTAGAGACATGAATATCTTAACAAGGCGTGGCGCGGCTGAAGAATGTAGGCTTACACAGATTATAATTTTTACTTCGCTCCATTTATTAATTACTTGCACTTTTTAACACGTAAACTATTTTTGTCTCGCACTGAATACGTATTAAACTTCTCGAGGACGCGTCTCGCGTCCGGTTAGGAACGCTGTCTGCTAGCAACTGAATTTGTACAATTTGCCCTTCTTCAGTTTCAGATTGGCTATTTTATAAACTGTCTCAAAATTACATTATTGTTCCAAGAATTACCAGTAGCATTATTAAACTTTCTAATTCATTATTGCCTCAAGGTTACCTCATTGTTAGCAACTTTTAACCTATTATTCTCACAGCTCCTACATTATTAAATTACGTAATACATTCACATAACATTATTGAACATGTACATGATAAAATAAACATTAATAAAATGACTGTTACATACTTTTTTATATTATACACATATTGCTTTAAGGCGGGCTGTATTGAATTTATATATTATATAATTTGACTGAAATCATTTAAGAGTTAAAAATACTGCCTCAAATTGCTCCCTTTTGGAAATATTTAAAAATTGTTGGTTTTTTCCTTTGTCTTTTTAAATTTTTTAAATATTTTCTGAAAATCTCCTGAAAGAAACATAACCTTTTTTGTTATATAACACTTGTTATTTTTCACTGTCACTTTCATTTAACACTCACTGGTTTTTCACTACACTCATGTATAGCAGAATACTTCATATTATTTTGTTCTGCCACTTAATCGACACTTTCAGGTCAACAACCTTGTGTAAGGTCAATAATCTGGTGTTCAATGACCTGAGTGAAGTTTGTTTATTCACTAGCACAGCCACTACTAAGCATTTTATTTGCTAGACATTTAATACTTAATTAGGTATATTAACACTTGTTATCCTGTCTTTACAATTTATTTCTTATGCATTTTTATTTTTTTACAACTTCTAACAATTTATACCTTATACAATATAAATGCAGTTGCTATTCAGATTTATTATGTTTTTCTTACTAACAATGGATTTTCTTCTATTGCATCTTTTTATCTAAGCTCTCTTTTGTTATTTTGACAATTTGTTAATTTAGTAAACATATTATTATACATTTTTTTATTAAATTACATTGCTTTCCCCTTTTATGTTCCAGATACTTTATTTTCTTTTTCTTCTTGTGCCACAGACTGTTTACATTTATACGGCTTTAACATTTGTTTGTGGAATCTTCCAAATATTTTATTTGTTTTATTGTTCCTAAGTTCGTATGTATCTGTTCCAAATATATTTATTATTTCAGAAGGACCATGATAGCTCAGAAACAATCTCCAATATTCTTTACGAAGTTTATTTGATAATCTCCTGTTCTTCACTAACACTTGATCTCCTATCTTTACTTTCCAAACTCTTCTTTTTCTTTCTTCATGTTTTTGTTTTCTCCTCAGGGCCTTTGCTTGTATTTTTAAAAATGCTAATTTAAAAATTTCCTCTTTTTCTGGCAATTTAACTGATTGGTCTTCAATAACGTCTGGTACATTATGACTCAAAGTATTGTATAATTTTCCATGATGAAGTTCTATTGGTTTAAATCCTGTTGCTGTATTTATGGATTGATTAAGTAGATTTTGAATAATATTGATGTATGAGTACCAACTGCTCTGCTTGTTATGACACACTACACGCAGATAATTTGAAATTTCCTTTATCTCTCTTTCTACTGGATTGGCAAGGTCTGTATCTTGATGAGAAATACTGTTTGACTCCCAAATCTTTAATTCCATTCATAAATTTAGAACTGGTAAACACTGATGCATTATCATAAAGTATGGCCTGAACTATCCCTTCCTCTAGGAAATATGATTTTGTTTTCTGTTTCCATTTTATTTTGTATATTTTCTTTCGTTATATTTGGTTTGGAATCGCTCAATTTTAATTTACCACTTCTTAACAGCATGACATTATCTTAATAATAATAATTAATAACAATAATAATATATTTTATTAACTATTTTGACAATTATTATACATATAAAGTATTGAATTTTCTGACCTTTTGTTCTGGTGTTTCTAGTAAAACTTTTTTATTTTGGTGTTCCCTCGTAGATTCTTGTTGACTGCGTGCCCCGTACTCCTGAAAGAATTGTTGCTGTCCTTGGTTGATGTTGATGATTTTGAAGTTCTCTGAAGTGAAGTCTTGTAGTTTCGTCGATTCTGGTAGTTCTATGAGGTTCGTTGATCTCCTCTTTTCAGCTATCTCGCCAATTCTTGCCTGTTCTGGCCCCACGTTGGGCGCCAATTTGAAGTAGTTATTGTTTCGTTATTTGCACCATGCTTTGGGCGCCAGTTTGAAGTAGGTTAATTTTAGGAGGAGTTGTATTTCGACTGTTGGGGAGCCGAACTTGAAGTAGTTGCAACCACATGTATGGTAAAAAGTTTCCGGTAGCCTTCGCCCCAAGTTTAAAAATATTAACTTTGTAATTTGACTGTTTCTTTAAGTACTATATATTTATGTTTGCCTCGGCTGCGTCAGTATTAATTTGTAGAGACATGAATATCTTAACAAGGCGTGGTGCGGCTGAAGAATGTAGGCTTACACAGATTATAATTTTTACTTCGCTCCATTTATTAATCCTTGGCACGATTTAAATAACACTTCACTGATATAGAGAGCTGTGAGATTATTTATTAATTACTTGCACCTTTTAACACGTAAACTATTTTTGTTTCACACTGAATACGTATTAAACTTCTCGAGGACGCGTCTCGCGTCCGGTTAGGAACGCTGTCTGCTAGCAACTGAATTCTGAATTTGTACAATTTGCCCTATTTCAGTTTCTGATTGGCTATTTTTTAAACTGTCTTAAAATTACATTTTTGTTGCTCCAAGAATTATCAGTAGCATTATTAAACTTTCTAATTCATTATTGCCTCAAGGTTACCTCATTGTTAGCAACTTTTAACCTATTATTCTCACAGCTCCTACATTATTAAATTACGTGTTAAATTCACATAACATTATTGAACATGTATATGATAATATAAACATTAATAAACTGACCGTTACATACATTTTTTATATTATACACATATTGCTTAAGGTTGTTGAATTTATATATTATATAATTTGACTGATATCATTTAAGTGTTAAAAATACTGCCCCAAATTTCTTCAACACTCCGTTCCTTTTCCCGCCAAAAAGCAAACATGCGAAGCAGTACACTTTGTTATGAATGTAACTGCCAGTTAACAAGTTAAATTTACTGTACCAGGATGTTTGAAATGTCGTTTTTGGTTCTTTTACTGGAAGACAATTCTAAGCTTAGGAATTGGTCTTTTGCCTTTAAGTTCACACTTTTTCTCATAAGATAGAGTCGAAAACTGAGTCTTTTATTAGTAATCCACTAAATCGATGGAATTGACCATATTTCTAAAATCATAAATAAAACACGCACAATGAAAACAATACACAGGTTTACATAAAATTTGAGGCAGTATTTTATCACAACACTGTGAATGCCAGAATGATTGTAGTGTAAATTAACATTATTGTATGACAATGATTTGAGATGTTTGTTAATTATAAGCATTGTTAGGAAATAAGTTTACACGGCCTCACTGAAACTGACAATAGGAGCGGGTAACAATGTAGCGAGGGGGTGAGTTGTTTATCAATTAGAAGAGGCAAACAATAATGTCAGAGTAGCGTGCCTTTCTTTAGAAATGGAGGGAATATCTTCCCTAGAGCATATGTGTTCGTAATTTTGATTGGATAAAAAATAGACGCTAATGTGGGCGCGTTTTATTAACCAATAGCAGCTCTGTTATAATGTTTAGGGATATCGGGGTGAGGGAGTATAAATTCTAAAGCCAAAGACAGTTATCGCCCAGTTTAATAGAATCATTCACGGGTTACACGTTGCGCAGTTCAACAGAAGCATTCACGAAGTACACATTACGCAGTTCTACAGAATCTCTCGCGTCGTAAAGTTAGTTACAAAATGTGAAATGCGCGGCAAATAAGTGATTATAGTTACATTCAAAATATAACAGTTTCAGTCAGGCGTGTATCAAGATTAAATATATGAAATTAATTCAGTGTGACGGCAATAAAAGTGTAAAAACAAATTCTTTTATCAGTGTTATCTTTTAGTAACAACTCCTTTCCGTTTACACACACTGTTCAATAGATTTGCTCGACTGAGTAATAATAACTAGCCGGAGGACAAAGAACCCTAAATTCAAAATAGTAAAACAATAACAGGCGCTCAGCAAATAAGATAACACGAACGATACCGCGACAAATTAACACTTTACTGCATTGCACGGTTGCACGCACATAATGCTAGTTCGCCAATAGCTGAGGAATGAAATGTTCGTTACACTGCTTGCCCTACCCTTGTCTCCAACCCCTATTGTCCTGTTTGCGGACTTTGGAGAGAGCAGGTACACGGAGACTAAACATCTCACTAAACGTGTTAATTTTCTGCTACTGCCTTTGTGCCCTTAATGCACAACAAAATACAGGCATGTCTTTCTACAACGAAGGGTCGAAATTTATTGGGAAAAGCTATACAAGTACACTATTGATGGGACTTGCATTTGCTCAGCCACCCCAGTCTCAACTCAACTTTGCTGTCGCATCATGAGATTTCGAAGCTGCCTAAGTACGCAGCACTACAATCTGACAGCATTAGGGTAAGCAGCGGTGAAGGTTATTGTATTGATTAGTTTTTCATCACTTGTGTCTGAGGCTGTCTTTATTTATTTGTTTAAAAATTTACCTAGTTTCTTGGTAATTTATTTAGGTAGACTCGGTCTCAAAGTCTACCCTTACGCTACGCGACTGACAGTCTCATTCTTCTACCAGCTTAGTGTCTCATATTGCTATCAATCGATCATGTAATTTAACCTCAGCAGCTCACAAGGAATGCCACATTCTTTGTGTAATTTAAAAATATATTCTAATACTATAGTTAATGTAGTTTAGCTTACTTTATTTATCTTAAAGGAAATTACAATACTCAACCAACGAAAACAACACACGAACATTACACTACAAAGATTTTGGTTGCTATGATAACAATAATACGCCCTCACAGCATCAAATGTCAAGGAGTGACTCCGTCTGCAACACATATTTGTAGACTTCTAGCAGGTAGTTTCCAGGTAGTGCGACAGATATCAGTAACACCCAGAGCCCAAAACTTCGGTATCTCTTCTCCTCTACGTCTTCTGCGGTTCCTTCATCTCATTCGTTCCTCCCGGGTGTATATTCACAAAAGATCCCTTGCGGGTCGAGGTGCTATGTGTCCCCTCCGTCAACTAATCCTAATCGGTAGTATAGGGTGGGGGGATTTTCTCGAAAATCTTAGTCGCATCTTTGGAAGACACTGTACTTAAATACCAAGTTTGGTATTTATGCAACTTCGTTTTTTAATTATGCTGTTCACACACACACACGCACGGATCGTTTTCTAAAACTCTGATATATTACATTCACGTGACTTTCTGTACCACTAGCATTTATTTTTATAGAGCCTCTACAACAATTCAACGAAAGCTTACTTTTCTGTCTACTTCATTAATCAAGATAAACCCGTGTAGAAACAGTTTCAACACATTTCGTTGCATATAAAAGGAACAAACTGAATCGGTGGCCCGATGTTTAAAATCTAGACGCTGTATGCTAGCCACGAAATGTCATAGGTACTCCTTTAATGGCATTGGCGACAGTACTTCAAAAAAAAAAGTATTGAAAAGTTGAAACCAATAATGATTATCTCGGAAATGGCTGATGCTCCCCCCTTCAAAAAAAATTGAAATAAATTGTGTGTTTTAAAGACAAAGACGACTTTCGAGGCATAACAGGTTTTTGGCCTACAACCATGCAGTCGAAGAAATAATATTTCTGTCTGTCTCTGAAGATTTACTGGTTAAACAAAATTATTAAAAAAATCTGATGTGTTACACTCACATGACTTTCTCTACTCTTGTACAAACGCTTATTCTCCATCTACTTCATGTTAATCGTGATAAACATTTGCAGAGTCTATCTTATTGCTAATTTTCTTGTAGATGTAAGGGGATAATATATTTACAAGGGCAATTTGGAAATACAGTAGCCTTTAAGCACATAAATATCTCTTAATAACTGGTTGCTAGGTGCAGCACCATTCCCTTTCCCACAGATTAATACTCTTTGCATATCCAAGACAAAAAATCTGATGTGTTACACTCACATGACTTTCTCTACTCTTGTACAAACTATTTTTACAAACGCTTATTCTCCATCTACTTCATGTTAATCGAGATAAACATTTGCAGACTCATATCTTATTGCTAATTTTCTTGTAGATGTAAGGGGAATATATATTTACAAGGGCAATATAGAAATACAGTAGCCTTTAAGCACATACATATGTCTTAATAGCTAGTTGCTAGGTGCAGCATCATTCCCTTTGCCACAGATTAATACTCTTTGCATATCCAAGACAAAAAAATGAATAACGAATTCCCATTTGAGAAAATAAGTATTGAAAAATTTAAGGGAATAACAAGCAATATCTCGAAAATCGTTCACTCAACAACAAAAAAATATATATGACATAAGTTGTGTATTTTAACGCGTTCTACATTTTTTGTGTAGTAAAATTTTGTCTATCTCTTATGGTTTACCAGTTATGGAAAAGTCGTTCACAATGAAGAATACTTTTGGAGACATTCCCAGAAAATTCAAGATATACATTTTATTTGTCATAAAAATATCTTAAACATATGATATTTTAATCAAAATCGTTAGCCATTTTTGAGAAAATTAAAATTTTCGAAAAATCTTCCATGTAAAGGGTAATCTGGGGTGGGGGGATTTTCTCGAAAACCTTCGTGTTGCATCCTTGGAAGATACTGAACCTAAATACCAAGTTTGGTGTTTATCCGACTGTTCGTTTCTGAGTTATGCTGTTCACAGAAGACACACACACGGACATGTTTCCAAAAATGCTTAGAGCCATTTTTGAGAAAATAAAAAATGTTGAAAATGTTCCACCTAAAGGGCAATTTGGGGAAGAGGAATTCTCTTGAAAGTATTCCTGTCACATCTTTGGAAAATACTGAACTTAAATAACAAGTTTGGTATTTATCCGATTTTTTTGAGATATGCTGTTCATACAGCCACACACGTGTACCTTTTACTAAAAATGCTTTTTGTCCCCTCCCCGGGGTTCAAAACATGTATTTACGGTGAAATCTCGACGTCGAATTTTTGGGTGAAATGCAGTACTTCCTCTTAGCAGGTGTAGAGAAAGTAAAAACGCTTTATTTATTTATTTATTTATTCATTCATTCAGAATCCTCTAGACATATATTTGCGGTGAAATCTTGTTATCGAACTGTTGGGTGAACTGCAATACTTCCCCTAGTCGTAAAAAGATGGACATTTTGTGCGTCATATTAACCATGGTGACTTAATTAGCATTGGATTGCCACCTGGCGATGTGCAGCTAAGGTTATATTACCTCAACCTTCTTGTATTCACGCATCAGGAATGTAAGAGATGTTTATTCCATTTACGTAGTAGTTGTCTTCGAAAAGGGCAACAAGTTACAGGAAGAAGCTGCCGACCTTGTGACCTCTAACAGTTATTGCCTTGTGAGATTTCGAAAGCTGGCTCGTCATCTCACGACCACTTTCCATTGTTTGCTGTAACGCCAATATAGCATGCAAAATGCTTTTCCGTTTGTAATTCGCTACTTGTTCAGTTTATCCCGGAACTTTCGTTATGTCACAGGGTCAGGTCGCTCTCTAATCTTAGAAGTATTACTCGCGGCTAGGATTGCGTGCGTGAAGTATACGATTACGTAGAGGATTATTAGCTGACTAATGCGTGAGTAGCGCAGCGCATCCTATTCGTTTGCTATGCAATTTGTCTTACTCAGCTTATATAATCCATTTGCAGTTTAAATGCGGATTTGGAGGAAAATATCACTACACACAACTGCGTAAACTGTCTTCGGGAAGCTCCTATAACTGTACCTACTATTTCCGGATTAATAAATAAACGTAGCATGTATGCAATTGCGATGAGAGTTAAAATACACCCAGGACATGTTTTTCATTTTTTGGCAAAAATACAAGTGTGTTAATTTCCTAATATTTCATCGGTACAAAACAAATGCATTATAGCCAGCAGTGAGAGAATTTTGCGATCCTCTTCTCCTAGAAAGTAGATGAGAATGTATGTATCCACTTGTGGACCTATTCTTCTACCGCAAAATCTTCGTAAATATTGCGAATGTTTTTCAAATTATTGATAATTTAATGAATTCTGATGTATAATATTTCGTAATGGATATTTACTGAGATGATTTAATGAATAAAACTCCTAAAAGTATTAAGAGGAGATTAAAATTCGTATGTCAAACTATTCAAGCTATCATATTGAAATTTTTGCAGGATAGGTATAGATACACTTCTCCCAAGTTCACTGATCTAGTTTTATACAATAATGTTTTTTTAAGGAACCTTTTTCCCTTGATTATTCACTTTATTAATTAAATATATCAGCAATTGCGTTTTAAAAAATGACCACTAGCTTATTAACACGGAAGTAGATCCACAGCCGTATCAAGACATTTTTCTCCTAATATTTCATTTAGCGCTCTTCAGTAGTTTCTGAGAAAACGAGTCATTTATGTCAGAAAATTTGATTCACAGATAATGCTGCTCACGTAAAAAATTGAGAGAAGAAAGTCAGATATACCTGGAAAGAAAGAAATGACATGGCTTGGACCAAAGAAGTAGAATGTTGTATTATATTGAAACTTTATTGAGCACAAGCTGCCATATTTAACAGTGATACTAATTTGTAGGGCAAAACTCCCCCCTAAAGATGAGCTAAAATTTATCTCTGTTCCAAGGAGTATGCATAGGAGTTATGATTTTTCCTATGAGATGCTACAGAATTCAGAATATGAAACGGCAGACTCGGTATACTTTTTTAAAATGCATAAAATACAAGTACTGTGCCTAAAGTTTAAAATACATAGAGAAAATTCTGGTTTACACCACTGCAGAAATTCGAAAATCAGCATTTTTTGCTAGTATTCCCCATTTAATTTTCCTTTAATGCATAATCATTATTATAGTTATTAAATATATTTATGTGTCTAGCCTAGCTCATTACTCACTAGATACATCTAATAAGCAATGGCCTAGCTACACGAAGGGGAACGGTTTTTTCCACATGTTAGTTAATCAACCGCGAAGAGTTGAACATCTTGTGCAACCATTTCATAGAAAGATGAACATCAGGTGTCGTATTTCATCTCGAATATTTTATAGCCGCAGATGGCCGTGATTGGTTGAAACTGAAGTCACTCGTACTGAATTTGTCAATGTGAAATTACTTATATACTAACGGAATAGTTCTCAAAATGCTGTTTCTTATCCTTATTTTATTCGCCAGAACACGTGATAGTCAAAGGGAATAAGCCAGGCCCAAATAGGCCATGCTCAAGACACATCCGGTTATTTCTTGTGGAGTAAGAGGGCGGCATTCAATCCACCTTGGTGAGATTTTTCAGTAATGCACATTATGAATGAGCTCTTGGCTATACCGCGGAAGGAGCTTCACTAATTGTCAAATATCGGCCAACTTCAGTGTGTTCATAAAAGCGAAACGTCTTCCTTTGTGACGCTCAAAGTTAACACAGTTGCTTTGTCCTCCAAAATACTTTGCAATCTTCATAACTTACCCTTATTTTGCAGGAAATTAGATTGTGATGCACTGCAACATGGCAAATAATATACAGGGTGAGCCAAAAGACTCCGAACCGCTGCGCGGTGTTTTTCCTGTCCGCGTCCTCGGCGCTCGTTGCCGTCTGCCGATATGATAGAAAGGCGCGGATGAAACCATATAACATTTTTAAAACTACTTTTAAAGGCTTTACTTACCAACTTTATGAAAGGAAAGCTGAAACTGGCCACCGTCGTTGTCCGTACATTTTTGGCACCTCTTTAGGAAACTATCCATCATGGAATTTTTGGGGGAAATTTTCCAAACGATGACCGATGTCGTCTAATGTTTCTTCGGTAAGAACCGAACGCCGTCTTTTAGATTTCTTACCTGAACATTTCCTGTGGCCTGATATTTACTGTAAAGTTCATGGATTGTTGTACGGTCCGGAACTTTTACACCTGGATATCTTTCTGCAAATCGTACTTTCACTTGGCGAACTGATCGGATTAACACATACGAATCATAAATAAATACACGCTGTGCAGTAGAAAACATATACTGAGCTATAATATACTTTCTGACTAAATACAGGACAAAATAATAACTCGTAATAACTGAACTACATCACATCACCGTCAACTCAAAACTGCACTTCACACTGCCGAGCAAAACCACGTCAACAGTGACTTTGTTTATAACAGCAGTGCGTTATTATGTTTTTATCATATTTCCACACGCCCAGTGGAAAAACACCGCGCAGCCGTAATATTGTTCATAAAACACTACTCCGGGGTAAATTAAAACATAAAGTGCACAAGACAAACCCACACACCCTGGAAGAATTAAAACAAAATATCCGCCAGGAAATTTCTCAACGTGAACTATGGCGAGTGATGGATAGTTTCCTAAAGAGGTGCCAAAAATGTATGGACAACGACGGTGGCCAGTTTCAGCATCTCCTTTCGTAAAGTTGGTAAGTAAAGCCTTTAAAAGTAGTTTTAAAAATGTATGATTTCATCCGCGCCTTTCTATGATAGCGGCAGACGGCAACGAGCGCCAAGGACGCGGACAGGAAAAATACCGTGCAGGCGGTTCGGAGTCTTTTGGCTCACTCTGTATCTCTCGCTCACGCGCCCTACTACTGGCTGCTATAGAGGGCCGGCAAGAGCTCTCTCAAAGAACACGAATCTAACCCAGAGGCCTAAACTCGGCACGTGTCGTTTTATTTTCTTTTTTTCTTTTTCTTCTTCTTTATCGTTCTCCATTTAATAATTCTAATATATTCCACTCGCATTCACTCCAGAAGACAGCATATCATTGTATGAGCCCTTTTGGAATATAGATCAGGCTTTCTTTATACAGGTACACATCGAAGTTGCTGAAGAACAACAGGAATACGTGTCTTTGTTTGTTTCCCTCATTTGTATGCCGACTTCTAGTCATATCGATGCCTGTGACCTTCGAAACAACTGCTGGTATTCTTTGTTTAACGTAAGGATGCACGCGCATTCTCTCTCCGTTCATACTTTCCACTCTCTATGGATGAAAGGAGATAATTCTAATACGAACAACCCGCCTTCCCTCTGGTCAGGGGTAATTTAGCTACTAGGCGCCTCTAGACAGAGAAAAGTATTTCGTCATGAATGTTCCAACAAGTAACATACAATAAACATTGTCGTAACTTAATAATAATAATTAATAATAAATATGTGCATATTGAACTCGTGAAACTCAAGTCAGGCAACAAGTGGTTTACGGCGTGCTTTCTTTGTAGCAAATTCATTGATCATATCTTCATAGCCTAGTTGCTGTGTAACGTCAGAATTCATGGAGAGCACGGCAAGATTGTCGACTCGATCTTGTAACATGGATGATCGTAAATAATTCTTGAGTCTTTTGAGGAATGAAAAAGAGCTCGGCCGAACAATTGGTTGCAGCGGTTGATAAGGATATTCTTAATGCAGTTTCTAAATTTAGGAAACGGTTCTTGAATGCAGTTTTCAAGCAACACTCTATACAGTGCACTTAGGGAGGACGTTTTTATTTCTTTGTTCTTAATAAAAGCTTTAAAATGTATTATTTCATCACTCAAAAAGTTTCGAATTTTCTATCACATTAACGTGTGAACTACTAAGTTCAATGTTGTCAAGGAAAATTACTCAGGAACACAAATTTGCTATAAAACTCTGCCAATGATCCCCCCCCCTTTTATCCAATTCAGACGTTAGTCTTCCTATATAATAACCAGAAATGTATTCGCCCGAAAAGTTTCACTACCTTCAAAAGTAGTGTCAAACTCAGCTGTTTCGCCCACTTTCAATTTTATTGACCTTGTCCTAATTGCGGCTGATTTGTACATCTTTATCTTACTCTTTTCGATGCCAGTGTTTATATATGTACCATACATATAGCGATTCTCTCGAACATATTTAAGTAAAGAATCGCACAAGTTTATTACAGTCTCGACACTTTCAGCAATTTATTTGTAGCATTTAAATCACTTCAAGATCGTTGACCAAAATGCTATCATTACCACAGTTTCCAGACATTGTAGGATACTTAGCAATTCAGTCGTCTCACATCTTTCAGTAGCCTTTTTTGAGATTCATAACTTCTAAAGCTGATATTATTTCTTCCCACTTAACTTAGACGACAGCCGACATCATGGCGCCTTGACCAGCGTATTTCTTAAGGCCGGTTTACATAGACTGCGCTATTTAATTTTGATTGCAAAATACTCCAGCAACCAGTCAAAGTAAAACAAAAATAATACATTTATTGCAATAATAGGAGAAAAATGATCTGTTACATTCAAATGGATTGCTCTGCCCTATCGTTTATTAGTGTGTATGCAAATTATTCTTACGAAAGTTTATTTTCTTATCTACTTCATTTTAATATAGATAAACATTTCCGAAAATAGCTTTCTTTATGGATACAAAGGGAAAAGCGATAGAAAATGTTTTGGAACTGGGCGCTATATGCTGACCTTAAAATTCAATAGTATTTCCATGGTATCGCCAGAAACAACTGAAAGTCGACAGGACTTTAAAAGGATGGCTAAGTATTGAACAATTCGAACCACTAGTAACGGATATCTCGGAAATGGCTGATGCCACAAAAATAATTATTTTAAATAAATTGTGTGTTTTAAAGAGATCTACATTTCTGTGCAGTACGTTTACGCCTATCGCTTAACATTTCCAGTTATACAAGATTCTATAAAATTCCTTCTTAATAAGAGGACTTCTGAGGGGTCTATTTTCTAAGCTTATCGTTAGCAAAACCTATTCCCAGAAAATTTATGATATAGGTACATTTTATCCGTCGTGTAAATAATTTTAATATATGGTATTGTAATTAAAATCTTTAAAGCTATTTGTTAGAAAATAAACATTTTTCTATGCAAACGGTAATTTGGGGTGGGAGTTTTTCTTGAAAATCTTTGTCACGTCTTGAAAGGTACCGAACATAAATACTAAGTTTGGTGTTAATCTGACTTTTCATTCTTTGAGTTATGCTGTTCACACACACACACACACACACACACACACACACACACACACACACACTCTCTCTCTCACTCACTCACGGACCTTTTTCTAAAAATGCGTTTTTATTCAGGAGTTTTCAAAACATGTATTTCCGGTGAAATCTGAATATCGTATTTTTGGGTGGAATATAATACCTTCTCTACCTACTAAAAGGTACATGACAGAGAAAGTAAAAATGAAGTCACTTTAGAACAACGCAGTGCTGCACACGATCCTACTAATTTAAGGGAGTGTACATACTACACGCAGCCAGAGTTGATTTCTTTAACTCTAGCTTGGAGACCAGAGTATGCGTTAGCTAATGCTTTTGATTTCTGCCCTGTATTTGAGACAAAACTGACAAATCTTTCAGCAGGAAAGTTGTGTTTTGATAAATACGTTACAACATAAGACAATTTATCTAATGTGCAATATCAGAAATGGAGTATAATTTAGTGGAAAAATATTTTGGTTTTCTTCATTTAATATACGCTATACTCTAGAACTCTTTGCCAGAATAATATAAACTCTCTACATGTTTGTAAAGAAAGGAATGACGTGCTACCTTTTCCATAAAGATAATGTTTTGCTAGAAAGGGATCAAATTCTGCTGTTAGCTCTAAGGCCAACTCGAAATTCCTAGTATTATGTGTTCACTCAAACTCATAGTTGTACCCTTGAAAGATAGGCCTTGTATAGAACAATTTTGACCATGGCAACGACTCGTTTTAATACATCCCTACAGGGGACTTACAAAGTTCCATTTCAAACCAAGATTTCAGTTTATTATCTATTCTACCTATGGTTTGTCCTCTAGCACTTAAAATTAATGCATATTTCCTAGGTTCAAGAATTTTCCTGGGCAATTAATCGGGACTGGCCATTTTTCCAATCATTAAACCCCTCATTAGATTCTGCAAACTGCGACGTTCGATATCAATAAATATGGAACACAAACTGCACTATCTCTACTTTAAGAGTATACTAAAAGTTGTCTTTGTTGTTTCTCGCCATTTCTCAGGGTTCTTAAAAAAACGAACCTTTATTTAAATACTTCGGAAAATTAGTATATTGCTTGCATGAATTTCTAAAATAATTGTCCAACATGACCATGTTCAGCAGTTCACGAAAAGATTAATTTATTATTCACTTTGAAGGATCGTCAGAATTTGGATCACTCGTCCGGCTATAAGCATTATTTGGATCAACTGAAATAAATATTCCGCATATGTTTGTAATATTGGAAACGCCTAACTCAGGTAAACAACAGGCACCACTAGTTTCAGCGCTGTTCGCCATATTATCACTATTTTTTAGGCATTTGCCTATTTTGTTCCTTTCTTCAGAATCGTAGGTTTTGTGTATATAAATGTGTTTCATGCTTACTGGAGTAAAATACACTATTTTTATAGTGCTTATAATTTGCCTATTTTCATAGTGTGCGCCTTTTCGTAGCTTAAGGGTCTATTGTGGCTCTCTGTTTTTTTAATGAGAACTTTTATCAGGTTTTTGCCTATCGTAATTTCATTATTTTTGTAATTGGTGGTTATTTATTAATATTGTTTATTAGTGTGATGCTAACCTTACTCTGCAATTAATATTTCGTGCTCTGAGTCAATATGCATTGTTCACAACATACCTGAGGGAGTTTGTAATATCGGCAATCCATTCTTAACGTCAGCAGTTGCGTTGTTTCGTGTAATATTAAAATAATCGCTACTTAGCACAATAAAGCGTGTGTTAAATGGTCAACTGTAAAAAAATGCTCTACGAAAGGGAAATCGATACTTTTTTTTATTAATTCATATCTTCGTTCATTAATACGATAACTTTATTGTTTTGCACTTCTCACGTAGGCGAAAACACAGTACTGACCTAAAACGACAGACTTTTTTCATTGCAAACTCAACATTGGCCTGTTTAATAATGATGATAATAATAATAATAATAATAATAATAATAATAATAATAATAATAAATACATACATAACAGACTCAGTAATAATTACAAATCAGCGTGGGAGTGTAAAACTTATTCAGGAGAGAAGTTACTTAAAAATATATGGTCCTTAATGAGCACAAATTTAAAGAAATAATGTTTACTGTTTACACTTCATTAAGAGAATAGTGGACTTTAGTAAATATAATATATGGTATATGGGTAGGTTATTTGATATTTATGTACTGTTTTGTCATGTCTTAAACGTGCTTTTAAGTGCAAAGTGAATAACTGATTGTGCCTACTTCAATGATTATCATTATTGATAGTGCCTATATTAGTGCCTAATTTGAATTTATTGTAGTGCCTATTTGCCTGCCTATTTTAAGTTTTTGGCACCTATTGTTATTTTTTGAAGCGCTATCACCATTCGAAATTTGTAAATGTGTAGGTAATGAAAGAGAAATAAGCTTTCATAGGAATAGTGTGTAGAGTAAGTCGTGTGAATATAACGATCAGATTCTTTTATCCAGTCTGTTGATCATGCAAGTTGTATTATATTGTCGCGGTGGGGGATTAAGAGATGTTTGGAGGGGTAACAGTGGGAAGCTCAAAGGGGCGCCTTCACCAAATGTCGCGGGGGAAACACAGAGGATTGGAAGGGGTGAGGAGCGGATGACGATCAAGACTCAGGCAACTACAACACATGTCACGCATAAATGAGGTATAGCTTAGAAGGATCTTAAAGGGGGTGCCTAAATCACAGTGGCAGGAGACCCGTGCGTCTCCAACCACTGGGTAGAGCAACTCACATGGGATAGAAGTCCTGGACTGAGGGAAGGTCCTTAAGTGTGCCTAGCATCTAAAGTTCATGACCAAGGGGAAGGTGTCAGTATGACCCTAAACATTTACATAGTGACCCAGCAAGTGTATAAAATATAGATTTATTACTACATTGCTCGAGGCCGCCTACGGGGGTACAAATAGTTTAGACAGACGGCATGCCTACCTGAGACGAAACGAACTGCACGATGCATGGTGTGTCTTGCCGATTTATGATTTACTTTTCGTAATGATGTTCAAGAATCAGACTGACGCAGGTTCGTGTAGCAGCCCCTCTGGAGTACCCTTGTCCCAAAAGCCAGGGGTTTTTAAAGGTGCACCACTGCTACCTCAGTAGTCCTTCACCTCTTGGGCGAACGTCCTAACCCAAATCAGCAGAATTCGCGCAACGTTTCTAAGTTAAATGAAACCTGATGCTGCGCCTAGCAACGACAGAGTGCTTGCACATACATTCTGCGTGTCAGTCTTTTTAACTTTTATGATGCAACAAATTCCAACGCTACTGAGCCCAAGAAGAATGCTACAAAATTAATAAAGTAAATCCGCGCATCGTGACAATATTTCAGTTATCGGCTCATCACATAGAAATGCGCTTTTTAAAGATTTGACTATCACTTAAACCTTATGTATCTCCTATGTACCTGCAACAAAATCCATACTAATATAGAGGCAAAAATGTATGTGTATGTGGGATAATCTAGGAAACCACTATACCCATTTTGATAATTCGCCACTGAAACTGTCCTGTTTTACAGATGCACATTACAATAAGACAAACATTGCTTGAAAGTTTTTTTTCCTTTCAACATTCACAAATTAAAACAAAATTGAAGCATTTTGTTGTGCATTTATTATATGCTGAAAAAGATATGTTTTCAGTGTCAAGAAATCATTCCTCTCAGTTAGACACTCTCTGGTATTAGCATTTCAGTATAAGTATTAGAAACAGTGATGTATTTATAACTTATACAGATGAATTAGAATTTGAAAGACTAAACGTCACTAAATAAAAAGTACCTGAACATGTTCCGAGGATCACTTGTCCCAATCATCAGTAGGCGTCCAACTGATTCCTGGTGTTATTGGTGATCTTAACTATAGTGATATCTGTAGTGGTGGTATCTGTTCGTGGAATGACGAACTTCCAAAATTGTTCGGAGGCGGCAAATCAAAATTCATGAGGTAATCTTTGTGTTTCAATATATGTAAGTTTTCCCACGGTTTAGTTCAGCTGGGACAGCCAAAATTGAGTCAGGAAAGGAAAAAAGAAAACTCCACAGGAAATTTACATACCACCCAGGTGTAACTGCCGGGCCCCAGAGTAGTACAGAGGTAGTTGTAAGTGTAATACAGAGGTAGTTTAATGAAACTAATAGGATAAGCAATAAATATAAAGAAGCTAAAATCTTGACATGTTTTAAGGTCTTGTTAAAATCTAATGCGATAATAATCATTACTTTCATTTTGTTCCAACGGTTTATTTATTCTAAGAAATAAATTACCAAGTTACGCCTTTCGTCCAGGCATGAGCCATCTCTATCTCGCCGTGGATTAGGATGGGGTGGGTCCATGTTAAATAATCGGTGGTATGGCATGCCTGGATGATGACGGGCCAGTTAGAAGCACCCATTGTGGAACCTGTTTTTTGTTGTTGTACATTTTCAAAACGTATTACTATACCCGATTTTTAAGTAATATTACATTCTAAGCATGATTTTTGGGTTGTTTGTACCTACGTGAAATAAATAACAATTCAAGATAAACGCTGAATTGCATTGCTTTCACTGGTGTCCGGAAACTTTTGACCGGCTGTGTACATCATAAATTCAGCAAGATCTTCAAGAAATACAATATAACCTTAGCTCCAAAAAATAATTACTATACAGAAACTGCTTTGCACAGAAAAAAAATCTACCACATATCAACATGACATCAGGCATTTATAGAATAAACTGCTCCGATTGCAACCACATATACACTGGACAAACAAAAAGAGACCTAAACACCGGACCGAAAGGACACATAATAACCAAAGGTTATAAACAAATTGAAAAATCCGCAGAAGCTTGCCATTTCTGATCTCCCAATCACGAGGTGATTGATAACATCACCTAACATCACTTGAATAAAAGCCGCCAGTTTTCCAACTGAACTAAACACGTGGGAAACATACATATATTGAAGCACAAAGACCACCTCATTAATTTTGATTTGCCGCCTCCGGAATAACCTTTGGAAGCTCTTCATTCCACCAACAGAGGGCACCACAACAGATATCATTACAGTTAAGCTGGCCAATAGCACCAAGAACCAGATGAATATAATTGAGTTTAAAATATTTCAGGGAGAAATACTATTCACATACATTAAAAATTCTCATAAGCAAGATAGGTATATAATATATAATGAATATTTGGGGGGGAACTACTTACGTACATTTAAAAACCCCATAAGCAAGATGAGAGAAAATCCTATTTACGTACATTAAAAACCCTCATAAGCAAAACATATATGTACATGATTTAGAAACTTCCAGGAAGGTGCTAACAAGCACATGGTTTACCGGGAGTAATGGCTTCAAGAAAGTCTTACATGTAATCCTTCCACCAACTTCCCCATATCGCCTTTCCCCTGCAAAGCCAGCTTATGGTTTTCAATAATTGAAATTTTATGTGTTTTCTTTGAAAGATTTTTTGAATGGTGTAATGTGTTACATTCATGTATTTTAGATATTCAAAGTATTTAACAAAATCCAATGCTTGCATACTTGTTCTGGTGATGCCCTTTGCCTTCTTTGCAACCTGACCCTCGTATCTGTAGGCATACAATTTCGATTTGAGTCCAATATATTCCTCCATAACCACACTGCCCAATTTGTCTCTGAGGAAGCCAATCTTTTTTTTATTGGCTTGCTGAATGTCATATGCACTGTCTGGTAATTTGAAGTGTCAAAATACTGTGCATTATCCTGTATGAATTTATAAATATCAATACTCGTTTAAAAATGAGGATATCTGTATCCATATAATTGAACATCAAATTCTTTAAGTTAGGCTTCATAACACTGTAAAACAAATCATACATTGTACATTTGGAAACTAAAATTGGATGCTCAATGTAGATTGGCTTGTTCATATGCACTTCGTCTCTGGCAAGCTCAATACCTACAAGATTCTCATCGAGGATCATTGACCTGAGAAGTGTTCCTGTTAGCTGTTGTTGTTGGCTTCCTGGCTTGCTTCCTATATTTTCTTATACACACGCACACACATACATATAGGGTGGACAATTTAAGTTGAGATTGGGTTCTCCAAAACTAAGCATTGTAGAAAAGAAATGCCTTGAATAAAAGGTACTTGATATTATCGGGGAAAGCAAATGCCGTTAGTCGTGTTTTATTTGGAGAACGTGATGGTCACTTTAGAGTCAATTTAATTTTTTTTTAAATGGAACCTACTTTTTTATGTTGTTTTCTCACTCCTCATAAGAAACTAAACAACATTTGTATAAAGCACTTTGCAATTCTTCTTACGGATGGCTGTGTACGAAGAGCGCAATGAATGGTGGACCCATTCAACACAGTGTAGCATAATAACAGTAGGCGAGGAGGCATTCAGACATCCGTTGTTTTGTTTACTTTACGGTAGGACGGTTTCTTGTATCTGTCATTAGTGTACTTGCAGCCGCCTTAGAGTTCAGGCGGATCCATTAGTAGTACGTACTTACAATTAGCGATCACCGAGTAACAACCATCAGTTATATTTAAGTCGTTTAACATTTGAAATGTACTCAGTTGACTATGGGTTGAAATGGACCAACTTTCTCAACCAGGTAAGGTGGAAATGGTTCTCATTTGCGGAGAATCTAGGAGAGATGTGGAACAGGCTATTTTTCTGTAAGTGGAGAGGTTTCCTGTAGAAAAACTCCATCAAGAGCTTCATTTTATCGTGGGATAAAACAATTATCCGAAGATGGCAGTGTCCAGCCGAAGAAAAGGAGGCGCAGAAGAACAGCTAAGGACCAAGATAGGGAATTTGCGGTGCTAGCTGCAGTGAATTACAACCCGCATGTCAGTTCTCGCGAATTAGTAACCAACGCGGGAATATCAAAAACAGTGTCCTCAGAATATTGAAACGGCATGAATTTCATCCCTACCATGTGCTATTGCATCAAGAATTACATGGTGACGATTTTCTGAATAGACTAACGTTTTATAGGTGGGCGCAAGACTGCGGATTAATAACAACTTTTTTCGTTTCGTATTGTTTAGTGGCGAGTGTACTTTCACAAATCATGGTGAAGTAAATCGACCCAATATGCACTATTGGGCTGTGGAAAATCCTCATTGGTCACGAGAAGTGGAACATCAGAGACTCTGGTCTGTTAATGTGATATGTGGGATGTTGGGTGACAAGGCAATTGGACAGTACTTCATTGATGGCACCTAAACAGGTGCAAAGTACAGAAAATTTTAACAGCGGAGTTGCCGTTATTGTTAGAAGATGTGCCATTACAAACTAGGTCGCAAATGTGGTACCAGATTCAACGTCAGCTGCATCAGGTAAGCTAGTGAAAGGCATTATATTCAGTCCCGAATATAAGCATATTATGTAAGAAAATGAATGCAGATATCATCAGCAGCAGCACCACCTTTCACGATAAAATTTATACATGGACGACAAAAAGTGTGGAATATTGGCCATAACTTTTAAATGGATAAATGAAAATAAAGTACGCTTCTCAGGTTACAAGAAAGATATTGCTGCTAATTCGAGAATGTTAAAAACAAAGCAAAAAACAACAGTCGCAGAATTAGCGCAATCTATATAATTACTATGCACACACATGAACGTGCTACTACCAAGCTGAAAAAATAATTAAAAAAAAGAAAGAAAGAAATTCAGCTTGAGATCATTAGTACGAGTTTTTGTCAACAATGTAATGATCACTTCCAGGTACTGTCAAGTGTGAGAGAATGAGGAGGGTTCCCATTCATTCTGGAGGACGAGGGCCTTCAACGTTGCGTCTTGTCCTGTTTGTGACCTTGTATCATTGTGTCACTTCCCTCGTTTCCAGAGAGGAAATGCAAGTGAATACTATGCTGTCAAACCGAACGAGAAGACTCACGCGGCAAGCGCATTCGAGAACTCCCTGGTTTGATTCCCGGTGACTGCCCACTCTGAGCATGAGATTTCTCGTGATTTTCCCCTGGTAGTAAAGGCAAATGCTGGGTTGGTGTACTCCACCACGATTTCTCCTTTCTCCCATTCCCTTTCATTTCATCTCTATTTCATGTTTCATGTGTGTTTTCGAGTCTTGCGGTGCTGGCGGTGCCGGGGAGATAAAAAAACTGAGTTATTTATGGACGCTCTTTAACTACAGTGGTTCTTAGCGTCCCATTCCATATTGGGCGTAAAAGACCGAAAATGTTGATCAGAGGTCACTTTATAAGGCTTGGGGTTCTCTTACGTGCCGCAAATCTACGACACGGAACCCTCGGCTTTACTTCACCTCCAAAGCAAGCCATGCTAAGGATTTTTACGCCCGAAAAAAATCCATCGCCCTTCGCTGGATTTGAACTCGCGACCTTGGGAACTAGAGGCTAGCATGGTACTCCTAGACCACGGAGGACGACCGGTGCCGGGTATATTGCGTGAATGCATAAGCGTTGGGAAGCTTCTCCCTGTGACCACGAGTGTTTAAACTGCAAATATTAGAGACCTGCGCGTCTCTGTAAGCCTGTCTACCTGCAAACCTGGATTTCCTATGGCTCATTCACCTCTCCCTTCTTCCGTAGGGTTTAGCCACAATAGACCAAATTAGTCGCAGTGCGCGAGGTGTCGCCCTCCCATAAACAGATCCTACATCCTATTATACTGTCACAGGTTAAAAAGGAAAGGTAATCCAGGAAGTAAAGATCGTTTGGATTTAATAAATTAAAGAAATATACACTATTAATACATGTCGCTTACAAAATTGAACTCTACTTTATTTCTCTTCAAAACCAACTCGTAATTTAACCATTTGTCATATCTCTTGTTGTAGTCGGCTGTCTCCAGTCCATTAAGCCAAGATGTTTCGACACAATTTCACCAAGCAGGGAATGAGAATTGTTTGTGAAAGAAAAACGTCATCTAGGATTACGTATTTTACACGCTTCTGTTGTTCACTTGATTCCTGGAATCATCTGGAATGAGGGATGGACATCCGGGTCGAGCTTCGTTATTCACAATTGTTCGTCCATTGTTGAACATTTCACACCACTTTCTCACGTGTCTTCCGCTCATTACTGTAGCACCATACACTGTCATTAATTGATACTAAATTTCTGAAGGCCTCAACTTCCGAGCATTCAAAAATCGAATAACATCTCTCACCTCACAGTCGGCGGGACTTTGTATCACAGTTCATTTTGAACAATCACAGAATGAACAATTACCTTGTTTCGACTGGTGCTCGCACAATCAGGGATATTCTGTAACTTTCTTGGTTAAGAAGATCGTGGCCGTTATTCTTACGGTTAACGAGTTAAGCGATAGTTGGTATTCTGTGACTGTGCTGTTTATAGCGATGTATGTTTTCTTTAAGCATCCGAAGTGCTTAACAACGCAAATTCAATCGCTTTGGTTGCGTGCTTTGTTTTTCCATCGCTCTCGACGCGGCAGTATCAAATGCAGCATATTGTAATTACTATGTTCCTGTCTCTTTTGGTTAAAACTGCATTGGAAAATCAACAAACAAACAAAACTATTACAAATTCCAAATATGAACTGGGTGCACCCATTATTGTGAATCATTGTGTATCTGGATTAAATCGCCCAGAAAATGACATGGAGGTTAGAACCACTCCTGACTGTCACATAACAATTCTTCTAGCAAATGTAACCACAACCAACAATTGATGTGTCGCTCCAATGAAACACTGGTGGCCTTTTCGACTATGGCGAATATGCTAAAATAACTGTTATGCGTTTTTACGTCATTTAACCCATTTTTCTTGGTCCGTGAACGTAAGTGTGCCGTAATATTTTATTTATAATAATCTCTAATCATTACTGAAATAAAGTATGAGTTCTGGTGCATCCTAAATATGCACCTTCTATATCTATATCTAACCATTTAACTCGAAATAAATCACTTTTCTCATTTTGCCTCCATTTCTGTAATTGTTTACTTACGCGTCAGTTAGTGTGTGAGAGTTGAAAGGCAGAACATTAAATATAAAAGCTTGATTACAGCGATAACTCTGCGAAAAAAATGAATGTCACAAAAAAGCAAACATTTCTAGGATGAAAGATTAATGCAATGTGTAGCAGGGGGCATCATTGTGAACGATGCTGCTGCGATGCGAAAATAAAAAACAGGGATTTTTTTACTACTGCCACGTAAATGCTGTAATTCCCTGTTACAAAGGTAAAATAATCGTCAAAAGTTAGAATAAGAAACTCTTAACGTATTTCTAATGCAAGAATACAGCTCTAGGACGTTATTTTCATACTTAACACACATATTTATGGTTTCACTTTACGTCGTAGGAAACAGCATATGCTTTTTTTGTTACCTACCTCCTACGGTATTCTCCATTCCTTTGAGCTTCAAGATCAAAAAGCACTAAAAGGGTATGGTTTTTAAGTCAGGAATAGTAGTGTTGATAGCGCGAACAACACTGTCTCGGCTCTTGGTATCGTTAAGCATAAGTTTCTTCCTCTCAACATTTTGTTAGTAATGTATATATGATGGTTCAGACACAATGACATAATTCAGCCCCTTGGAGCAAGATAATGTTAACGTTTGAAAATACAATTGCTCAGAATCTGAAAATGTAAGTTTGGGATTTGATACAATTCTTTTTCTTTCAGATATGATAGGCACACAAGTTTAAATATGAATTTTAATATTTTAGAATATGTTTATAACTGAAAAAATAATTTTTTAAACAATGTCCTTAGAGATGCCTCTGCATCAACACTTTAAATATGGATTACCAATATCCTTCAGGGCGCTAATGATCTAGCAGTTGAGCGCCCTTAAACACAAATCATCATCACACCAATACTTTTTGTAAACTGTGTTTTAATATTATGTTGCTTGTAAATGAATATTTTCAACACTATAAATTTACATATACAAGAAATATTCTTAAACATTTTATTTTTAGACTTATCTGAAATTGTAAAACCTTTTTATAAGTATACTTAGGAACACATTTAATCAAGTTTATGGCATATATATCAAACTGACAGATGTTTTTATTTTCCACCTTAAATAGTTTCATAAGCATGGATTCCGAGTTTTAAACATAGTTATAGGGTACTTATTCATATAATTTGTTTTATGTGGAATGTTCTTAAAGCAGTTATGATATACAGGTGGAATGTAAAGAAGAGATATGAGATCATCATACTTTAAGGCTGAAATTGTACCATTTTCCTGTATTTTTAGGCAGGTTTCCTAAATCTAAAGTAGGTTTGGCTCCCCTCTTCTTGAATGAAATTTCGTGCCGTAGTTCCAAGTCTGTATAGGAATTTATTAATTTCGAATAAAAGGATCTGGTTGCTTGAAATTCTAAAACTACTAACATCTCCGATGTTTAGCTTTGTCCCATCTATGCTACAAGCCGTCCTGTAAGGTGTTCAGATAAAAATGACATGTTCAAAATATCAGTTTGTTGCATCTGTTTCACCATAAAGGGCCGCCTTCTAGATGCCTTTGGAATCATGTTTATGCACTCCTCTATTACACAAATGTACTGGTATTCGGATGGCTTCTTCTCAATGAGACCTTGGTGCCTACCACATGGTAATCTGGTGTGGCCCGGAGATGGCATCATGTGAGTGATATACTCATATCTACCATTTAAAGTTGCAGCTATCATTAAACCGATCATCGTAAAACTTTTTGTTGTCCTATGCAGTTATCTGTGAGCATGTACAAATGTTTGCCTATTTTTACGCAGTAAAGTGTAAAACATAGCTTGAAATATCATCAGCATCCCTTTTACCAAGAAATTCTGGCCAAACATACATGTATCTTCTTTCTTATCGGCAGTTATGTATTGATAAGTTGTATGTCCAGAGTCTTCTCTTATAGAATAGACACTTGTAGATAACTTTGGTGTTGGAAATGCTTTTTGCAGATCAAAACCAATAACTTATACTTCCTCAGGAGATTCCTTGGTTTTTTTTCTTCAGATCTGACATGGATTTTGTGACTGATTCAAACTTTGCAAGGTGCACTGCCAATTCACGCAGTGCTTACATTTTTAGTCCTTCATTCAGGGCAGACTCGATGAAGAGACGTTTCTCATCACAAAAACAAGCATCAGCTGCAGATTCTTTAAATCCTATGCTGTATCCATTACAGAATGGTTTTCTACATGAATGAATTGAAGCAGTTCAATAAACTTTTCTTCACATGCAGACTGGTAAAGCTCATACATCTTATTTAGTCAAGTGGGTATTGATATACTGTCGTTTCTTATCACTATGTTGCTTTGAATAGTGTGACTCATGTTTTGGAATACTTTTTATATGTTGTCTAACAATTTTCAGTGTCTTCGTCTATTTTGTTTGGATTATTACTATGATGACCTCTGACATCTTTGGAAGGAGAAGAGTTGTTGCTTGAAGTCATTTTTTCTAAAGATTTTCAATTCTTCCTCTGTGATTTTGAGCCCATATATTGACAGTCATTCTGCATATCTTATTAAGCTTACCATCCACTTCGACATGGCATGAAAAAGTACACTTATTTCGGCTTATTTCGTTTTTAGTATTTCCTTTTGACTACGCCAGAAGTGATAAGGCCCGAAAGATATGAATTCTGAAGCTGAAATTGCCCATATTCCACACATTCCAAGATTTTCGATTTGTCTTCACTAGTGATGGTTTCAAGACAGTTCCTAGGACAATTACAGGATGAGCCCATTTTTGCGGGAACTACATTCTTCTTAACAGTGTTTGTATGCCTTGCCTCTATTCCGTTGCTTTCTTTTTCTCTTTCTTGGGGATTTCTCAAATGATTATGCATTTTCAGTGGTGCAACTTACTCCTTCATTGACTGCAACATTCTTTCATTAGCTTTATTTCACCTGTTTTCTTTCTAAATTGTAAAAAAAACATAGTAGTTAATAAACTAATCCTATATGACTGCATATTGGGACTCAACGTAATGAATTTAGATAATTTTAAGTATTCTGTTGAACACCACACTTACTTTTTCAGGCAAAGTAATGGTAAGCATCAAAATATGAGCATTTCCAAGTAAGAAATGGTAACCCTCATATTTCCTTATAAAATATGCAAACACCAGTCATATTCTTGGCATTAAGGCAAATATACCGCACAATTAAATCAGAAATATTAATACAATTTATCGACTGCAAGCTACAATTAATACAAGTAAGCTAAATTCCACAAAGTTTTAGGTGGTAATCGTTGAGATGCTAGAACAGATAACAGCTGATTTATACTAACCTTTGCAGAATTTCCTGAATCATTAGAAACATCTGGAGTGTAGTCGCTATCTTCTAAACTTCTAAAACAGCCATATTCGCCATCACTCTTCATTATTTCTTCAAGTATTTCTTCATTTGTAATTCTCTTGGAATTGGCCACGTGTTTTGTTGGTTAACATTCTCTTGCCGATATCGATGTCAATCAGCAATCCTCACCATGTTTACAAACACGGTACAGATGGCATCCTTTATCACTTTTGTGATAGCTGTTAGAAGCACTCTATTAGGAGTATCTGAATTATAGATAAATTACCATTTAGATAAGTTGATTTATCTTGTTCCAAGGAGCTGAACTGATGTACAATGTAATTTGAATATCACACCTCCCCACTCCTTTGTTGATATTTGCCGATAAGAAAGCACAGCCTCCAATTGCATATTGTTACCTGTCAATTTTAATTGACAAGGGTCAAATTATCATGCCTCAACGCTCCCTCAATGGGTTGTTGCCGACAAAGAAACCGGTGGCCACCAGGAGGGTTTTGAGAAACTTAAACGCCATTTGCATATTAAAGGCGCTGACAACGAGATAATCTAGAAACCATTTCCATTATAAGCTACCCTCATTGAGAAAGTTGCTTGCCCTAGATAGTTTTACATAATTAAGTTGATAATCAAATATTTAATAATTGACTTGCGTATAAGAGTTTGGACTCTAATAACAGGTTTCTTTCCCTCTGAATCCAGTGATGTCATTAGATTTATTCTATCGTTACAAAGCAAACAGTTTTATTAAAATGGAATTATACAATTAAGTTGATAATCAAAATTTTCAATAGCCAACATGAGTATACCGAGTTTGGACTCAATTAACAGTTTTTCCCTCTGAATCCATCATCGGATTACTTGATATCATCGGATTTATTTTATTGTTACAACCGCGCACTTTTGATCTCAATATATTTGCATATCAAAGGACCCGACAGTACACTAAAAAAATTCAATCCGATTTGCATAAGGAAATGCATAGCCATTTCAACAATGTCAGCACATCGATTAAATTCAAAATATATAATCAATTCTATTTTTAAACATTTCTTTTAATCATTAATACCTAATTAAATTACGCTAATCGTTCTACATGCTAACACACCGGGTGAAACTTAGTAACCATTTACATATTAAAGGTATAGGCATTGAAAGCCACACATGTCTGTCAATCATTGAAAAGTATCGATCAAACAGATTTACATAATTAAGTTGGCAATCAAATGTTTATTCAATGACTTGGGTATATCAAGATTGGACTCATATAACAGACTTGCCCTCTGAATCTATTGGTGCCATTAGTTTTCACATATATAAAAAATACAGAGCGGATTTTCCCCTTAGATCACGTGTGACAGCATTGTAACCTTACTTGGGACAAAGGAAGTATAAAAAGGAATTATTATCAAAAGGATATAGGGTGGGGATCTCTCTTTTGTAATGAATGGTAATTAAAACCTTTAAAAAATATAAAATCTTATAAAAACACTGCAAATGTCGATGATTTAAAACTTCCTGATCAAAGGAATCTATTATTCGACATATTTTATACATCAAATATTTAAGTTTTAATTAGAGCTCCCAATATAGACAATTCACTATTATAAAAATGCGAGTGATACATGCAAGCACTGCATATTGACTACTTGCATAGAAGAGGCTCTCTGAATATACGTGAGGGCGAACAAGAGAAACCGTTTCCTTTAAAGCGAAAATCCTACAAAAGGCTATAAAATCTAAAAGTAGTAAAATGCATTAGTTGTTTTCAGTTTTTTTAGAAAGCGTTACAAGGACACAGCCATTGTCTAGGAACAATATCATTATTTACAAGTTCGCTGAAAAATCGAAAAGTGTTTTTTTTCCGATATCTTAAGCTTCACAACAACATGAAATATAATAACATGCATTTCGGAGAAAAACAGATATAGAAAGGACCACCCTTCAGAAAAAAATTACAAAAGTTGAGGGGTAGGGAGTTCTTTCATCATGAAGGCTTAACAATGACGCGGCCTTTTTAAAGCCAAACGTGTTTACGATACACAATAGCATTTACTGGTTTATGTTCTTTTAAGGCCGCATGGGTTTATCACTTCATTCTTTCATGCTATATTTTTTTATTTCATTCTACACAAAGTTTTCCCAGAAAAATGTAAGCTTCACAACAACATGAAGTATAATGGCATACAATTCTAAGAAAAGCAACTCTAATAAACAACCACCCTGCAGAAAAAGTACAATAGGCGAGAGGGCGAATTATCCTAGCTTGAAGGCTTAACAATAACACGATATTTTAAAAGCCATACGTGTTTACGATACACAAAAGCGTTAATTTTCTTTTTAACCCGATCTACATTTTTTGTGTAGTAAAATTTTGTCTATCTCTTATGGTTGACCAGTTATGCAAAAAAGCCGCGTGTGCTTTTCACTTCATGCTTTCATTCTATATTTGTTTATTTCATTCTACACAAAGTTTTTTCGGAAGTTTTTAAGCTTCACCACAACATGAAATATAACAAGATACATTTCTGAAGCAATTCTAATAAAGCACTACCCTTCAGAAAAAGATCCTGTCCTAAATAGAAATGCCTGTCTTTTATGCCAGAAAGAACATTAGTTTGAAAACATGTTTGCAACATACCTTGGCTCTCCACTTCTGAGAAAACAAATATAATAATAGAATATCCCTCAGACAAGATATAACATGATTTTTACTACCTAGGGTTATTTTACCTTCCCGACAATATTTCTTAGGAGGAACAATGAAAAACTGCCATTGACTCATCCAGTAAATAATAAACTGTAAATCGGGCTAGCCAATCATGTATATTCAAGACTTAGCTATAGCACATGCGTTGTATTAAACATGCTTTGAACCAGCCATGCATAAGTATTTTTATACACACAGGCCGCTATAAAAATACGATGTTCACCGCAAAAATTTCGCTGTATATTGTACGAATACGTCCGGAGCGTTAGTAGAGAACTGAAAAGTGTTTCAGCACGCGTCTTCACAGCAAATTGATACTTAACTTCATTGAAAATGCCTGCGAGTGTCAAAACATTTTCACTTTTTTATTTAAACACGTTTTTTACTGCAAACAGATGAGTTGTTCTGTAATTCAAATACAGAAACTTTTCACGAGTATTAGCTCAAATTAACGGGAAAATTATATCTCTCTCTTGTCTAGCATTTTTTAGAGAAAATACCTGCTATAAGATAACTCAAATGTTCTTGTGTGTTTTCTTAAAAACAAGTTATTTAAAAATATTTGCTTTGATTAACTGTTTTATAACACTTAACCGAACGTGAATATCAGTTCATAAAAATCGTAGCGCATCCAGCTAAAAACAAAAATAAGTGTGAGCTTTACTTGTTCTAATATAAAGTAACTGATTAGTATACTGATAACGCATCTTTACGCTAAAGGAAAGAAATGATTAGGCCGCCGCGTTCCTCAGCACATTCAATTAGTTTAACATCAATTTGAAACAATGTAAAATCAATTGAAAGCATTACTAGCACATGAGATTTCTTTAAATGTTTGTATGCATAAATGGGTGGATGGATGGACGGACGGGTGGACGAACGAAGGATGGATGGATAGTGAACCATTTAAGTTGAGACTATACTTAATCTCCAACACTTGTAGAAAGAAATGCCTTGAATAAAAGTTGCTTGATATTTTGGGGAAAAGTAAATGTTATTAGCCGTGCTTTATTTGGAGGACGTTGTGATGGCCATTTTAGGGTCAATTAAATTTTTAAATGGGAATCTACTTTTTATGTTGTTTTCTCACTTCTCATAAAAAAACTAAATGAAATGAAATCAGCTACAGCGTAGCCATGAAGAAAATACGAATCTCAGAATGTTAGTCTCTGAAATAAAACGATGGGCCCTGACCTGCGGTGCCATCGGCTTCATAATTGAAAGCGAAAGGAAAGAAGTAGTAGCAGAACAGAAAGATAATAATTGTAACGATGATGGTGTCAGTTATCCTCTCCGACAGCGAATACAAATATATGTACAAGAAATAATATATTAAATCTAATGCTTTTAATTCTCTCACCTTTTAGGAGACTTTTTGGCTATTTTAAGTACTATTTAGCAACTTTCTGACGACTTTTTAGCATAAAGATAGCGACAAATGAAGTTCACTGGTCTTGAGGCATTTAAAAAATGTGCCAACCAGAATGACCTACGGTTTAACACGGGGGCCTTTCCTCATAGAACAACATGACTGTAGTTGCCTTCTACCAAACAGGAAGCAGAATTCCCACCAATGAGAAAGAAAAAGAGAAGAAATCGATTTGGCTTCTACTCAACAGAGGCTGTGACCTATAGTTGTGACCTGTAGTAGTTGGACCGGACCAAACAACGACATGAGGAGCCCACTGAACAGACTGGCAGTGCACGGATTTTACTACAAGATATGCACTCGAAAAAAGTTTCCATGAGCCATTTATTGGCTGCATGTGCGTTCTGTGCAGCAAATAGTACGATCGCTATCATTTCAGTAAATGTGCTGAAAGAGTTAAGACATTAATAGAACACAGTAAGAATAAACTATGCGCATTTGTGCGCTATTCTGTTGTTGTTGTTATTGTTATTATTATTATTATTATTATTATTATTATTATTATTATTATTATTATTATATTGCGTTTACATTGCAGGTTCTGTAGACTTCAATTGGTGCGTAGGTAAAAAAAAATTGAGTTTTATTTATGGACGCTCTTTAACTGCTGTGGTTCTTAGCGTCCCATTCTATATTGGGCGCGAAACACCGGTAGTTTTGCTCAGAGACCTCTTTATCAGGCTTAAGGTTCTTTTACTTGCCGTAAATCTACGACACGGGACCATCGGCTTCACTCCCTTCCGAAGGAAGCCATGCTAAGGATTTTTATGCCCGAAAAAGATCCATCGCTTTCCGCCAGGTTTGAACCCGCGACCTCGGGAACTAGAGGCTAGCATGGTAACCACTATACCACGGAGAATGCCAGGTGTGTAGACGGATGTAATCTGCTTCTTATTAATTTCTATCTACTGAGTACCTTTTTTTCCCCATAGTTTTTACATCTCTCTCTTACTGAAGTCGCGAATTATTAAACTATTTCTGTCAAATGTGCTTTATTGGGATCATATAAAGTATTAGGTATGAAATATTTCGAAAAGGTCAATGCGATGCTAGGAAAAAGAAATGAGCTCTAAGTTTTTCCTGAAATATTTTTTGTTTATCCCGTACGGTTTCCCAGGCCAATACAGTTTTGTAACACTCACAAGTAAGGGGAGGTTCACAGCCTATTCCAAGAAAATTCAAGATATACAATCTATTTGTCATGTTGATGTCACAAACACTTGGTATTTTAATAAAAAATATCGTTAGGGCCGTTTTTTAAGAACATTAAAAATAAACAAAATTCTTCCACGTAAAGGGTAATTTGGGATGGATGGAATTTCGTGAAAATCTTCGTGTCATACCCTTTGATGATGCAAAACTTAGATATACAGTTTGTTGATTTTTAGTTATGCTGTTCACACACACACACACACACACACACACACACACACACGCAAAGAGACCTTTTTAAAAAATGTTTCCTGGACCTCACGTGTATTTCCAGTGAAAACTCGCTTTCGATTTTTTGTTTGGAATACAGTACTTACTTCCTTTTCTTACCATAGGAAAAACCAGCTGAAACAGCTGACTGTCTTGCATAAGTATAAGCACGGAGGAATAAATATAGTAAAGTAGTTTCACCTGAAATAGCCTCCAGCCCAACATTTTGAGGTTATTAAGGCAGGATTTGAAGTATCACTTTTGATACGAAGTAATGGAATTCTTTGGTTGCAATGCAACACTTTCTTCCTAACATGTAGAGGATGTACGATAAAAACTGGAATGTTAACCTTGTAATAATTGCTAAGTTTTGCTGAAGGTTTCCATATAAGTGGTCAAAAAGTATGTAACATGGTTCATTTTGCGCAATACAAAATCCTGAGAGTGAAGGCGTTTTAAATAATTTTAATGTGCATTGCAGTACTATGCACAAGAGTATTTAATTATATCTATGCATAAAACTTTGCCGAAATTAACACGAAGCTAAATGAAACTTTGGAATATAACTACATAATAGTTAAAGCTTTTGAAAATTAATGTTTAACTTCATATAACGATTTTCACCAAGTTTCTTAGGCGCATTAGCTTTAAAATGCTTAGCTTTCACTCGCACGTTTATTCAGCTCTGTTATACAGCGTTGCTGGCCGTTTAAAACTTGATTTGCAGGAAAAGGTTTTCGTCACTACTTTATATCTAGAAATCTTTCAATAACTCGCAGCTAGCGGTTCCATTTGTTGTACATGGAATATATATTGACTAGTAAACACAGTAATGGAAACTAAATGAACTTTAAGAATGAATTATTCATTGGCGCAATACCAGTACATATTAAGAAGGTAAACAGCAACCCATCGTGCATCTCAAGGCTGTAATGACTTTCCTGGAAAAAGGGTCAGGGGGACAAACTGACCATCGGCGGCACAATACGATATTATCCGAAAATATGCATTCCACATTTATCTTGATCACTGTACATTTTCATCTCCTCTCATTCCTCCATGCTTATGGGGGCTGGACTTGGACTTAAATAAAATCGGAAGTGTCAATATTCAGCTCGACTTTGAAAACCTTGGATTCTACACTAATATTGGTCAATTTTTATTATTTCTATATGCCACCCCTTCCCACCCTACAGTATTGTTTTCCAGTTTGTAAGTTATATGTCTACCGAGTTTGGTTGAAATTGCTCCAGGCGTTCCAGAGTTATGCTGGAACATAAGATGCCTTCATACACACATGCATCCATTTTATATTGATTAGCTACAGATTCTTTAGTGTGTACTAGTCAATACTGATTGGCTAAATGGAAAAATTATAATTTAATACCGCATTCAAGAGTAAGACATACATTTTTGCATTAAAATGTTAAAGTACCACTTTCACCTGGGATTTATAAGCTGTAACAGGTTATGTGAATGTTACAGCTTTATTGTTCATATAATATGAGTTACATTTAAGTACAAATAGTTTTGGTTCTTTATATTATTCCTCATAAATATTTAATTTGTGTTGTGGTTAACTGCGTATAATGTGAATTGCTTTTGGGTGTTGACATATTTTTGGAATTACATTTGTTTTCTCTTTATTTATTTTACGTCGCTTTAACTGCCTGATTATATCCGACGGATCTGTTGTGAGGTACCTCGTGGCTCGGTATGTGGCGGACAATTAGCATTTTAGGTTTCATCCCTATGCTATATCATCTTGCTTCGTCACGTGTCCACGGAGGCCTTAGTGCCAGACAACTGTACCTCTGCTTCTATACGTGACATACAGATGACAGCTTCGATACATGTCCACAAATACCTCAGTGCAATTGTATCTCTGCTTCTATACGTGACATACAGATGACAGCTTCGATACATGTCCACAAATACCTTAGTGCAACTGTATCTCTGCTTCTACACATGCCGGACAGATGGCATTAGGGTGCCGTCCAGTCTACCTGCTTTCATTATCTGTGGATAGATGGAAGAGCATTCGCTATGGCCAACTGTTTTCAGTTTTACTGTTGTTTTAGGTGGAACTTTGTGAGCTGGTGGGTATAAATAATCCAATCCGGTAATTCATCTTGGCGACTGAGATAAACCACGGAATTTGAACCCGGGGCCTCACGAATTTGGACCATAGACGTTACCACCTGAGCCATCCTGCTCGTGAATTACCTACATTTGACTTAAATTACACTTTATTTGAAATTATACACATTATCACGACCTCCATAAGATTAAAAATTACCTACTACGAAAAATACGTTGGATTTGTTTCATATCGAAGGAGATATGACTTTGTGCCACAGAAACGAACAGAAAATTAGAAAGATATTTTACATACTTCGTTCAAGCCTTCCATCGAAGGCAAACGTTTTGGTCGACTGCGCTTGAATCTTAAGTCGTAGGAAGACTATTAAGACTTCGTCGTAATACATAGCGGGATAAAAGTCAACACTTAAGCGAAGACAGCACAGCTAATTTAATGTTCATTTTATTTATTTATTTATTTATTATCAAGTTATTAATTTTATAATTGAAAGTCATGTAATAAATATTAAAGTTGAATATCACTGGAGTCATTTTTGCTCTCTTGAGAATACTACCTGAGACAAGACTCACGACTCAGTAATTTGTTATGCCAGGGCACAAATTCAACATTACAACCCTGCATTAATATCTTTCAATCCGCTTCAAATAGCGCACGTCACCGTGGGGTCACATTAACTTATTTTATCCCGCGTCAATGCATTATCAAACACTGCTCAAATTGTCTGTGAAAGTGTGACTTACAAAATATATAATTTCCACATACCTTTAAATATATAAAAAAGAATACGTATTTCACATATAAATAATTACTTGTCATAAATTAATCTGAAACGACCACTTTAACGAAAGCCATTCTATAGCCTAAGCGATAGTGGGGCTGATTATTCTTAACTTATCGGTTTATTGCATTTACAGAAAATTCCATCTGAAATATTTTGTAATCTTGAGAAAGTGTTGGTGAGAAAATATGTAACTGGCTTGAAGCAGTAAAACTGTTCGGGAAAGAGATGCAACAATTCCAGACGGTCTATTGCTCAGAGACACAAAATGTTCGTTCTTGGAACTCTTGACTACGAACCAGTTTGTAAAATGAAGGTACTGAACCGGATGTTGTGGGTGATTTAGAATGCCCCGGAGCAGAAATTCCATTTACATGAAAAAGAAGATCCGCTACCACATATTATCGGACGAGTAAAGGTCAGAGAAGACGCGAGGAAAAGTCGGAATCAACAGACACGACAGGGGTTGTGCCGACGTTGTCTATTGTGATCAATGAAGCCACCACCCTCTACTGGCCGGTAATTAAAGGCAAAGAGAAGCATATCATTAAATCGGATGACTGGTCCCTCCAAGGTCCAGTGAAGTAGCAACGCTATTTCGTAACGTAACGTAATGTAGGTACATCTGCTGACGCAACCTCCGTGTGTCCAATAATGAACAACAGTTCCCATGAAACAAGTGAAAGTGCGCCGTAAACAAATGAAGAACGAGAAGCACACATTCACACGGCGCTCTTTCCTTTTTTATTGTTATTATTTGTACATTAATAATTACAAACAACTCTCGCGCATATGTGAGAAATTATTTCCTCGTAATTTCTCTTCGTGCTTATTTAGTGCAACTACTACGCCTTCATAGTCAAGGGTGTTAAAATTGTTTATAAATGGATAATTGGCTAAATTGCAAATCTCACAGTGATTTAATCAACCTAGCTGTGAATGTTATGCAATTCGCGGCCGCTCGCTATTAAACTGAGCTCATTCATTTGGGACAACTTACATAAAATGAACATTCTTCCTTTAAAAAATCAAATTATATACGGTATGTACAAATAGAAGGCATTCGTGTAAACATTCTTCTTAAGGAATGTGAATTCTGTAGGAGCAAGTCTACCTTTGACATTTTGTACATCGTAACATACACTTCAGGGTGTCTCTCTCTCTCTCGCTTTCATTTCGTCTTCCTTTAGCATCGTGACTGGTGTACCATAACATCTCAAACGTAATTGGTTTAATACACGTTTTAATGCTCATTATACCTACGTAAGAGAAAGAAAGAAAATAGTAACTATTAAGAAATTCGGAAAGTAGTTTGACATTTAAAGTGTTTTGCACGAGCAATACATACAGCCTTTACAGTTTGAAAATCCCCTGAAACATCTTTGTGTGTTTAGAATTACATAATTTTCAATGAAGACCAGAAGCGAAACCTGTTTGCTACTGTCGTGTTTCAGACATTTACTATTACATACACTCGCGTGTTAATGACAAGTTCAAATATGTCATTAAGTATTCCTCTTATACGAATTCTGTACCTAACTAAGTCTGCTGTATACTTTACAACTTCACTGTAGTGTTGCATTATTTTCGTAATATATACCCCATTTTAGGTTTATCTTTAAGGAAGAATGGAAGTGCTATTTTAGCACTTTTTGGCTCAAACATCTATCACAATTTAAAATACATTTTTGAAATGCTATTCCTCTAGGACGGATGCAGGTGATGTTTCGGACATCGCTTCTAACTTCATGACAAATTTTGTGTCTATTTTTCTTATATTCAGTTTATTTCCCTAGATAGACACTCACATACCCGCGTGGATCTTTTTATTCTTCTTCCTTAACATGGATTAGGCCTTTAAGGCTGTTTCACAACCGCCCGAGAACGGGAAGCAATGCACCATTCAAGATATTGGTTCGCAACAGCCCGGTAACGAGAATGGGAATGCATATCGATCACAAAGTGAAAGTCGATTTTGCACATTGGGATTTCATTTGTTTTTAACTGAACCATGAAATGTTTTCACCTACTTCCAATTTAGCCAAGCCAACGTCAAAATTCGATAGAGTAAACATTATCTAAATGGATATCCATCACATTTCCGACCCCTCTACTTGTGCCAAGCTTTCATTTCTTTATTTAATACATTCATTAGAGTTGTTTATTGTTCTTTTTTTAATTTCTACCGGTTTTAGCTGTTCTTTATAGCTTTTGCCATCGTTTTTTAGGTAATAGCCAGTTTTGAGTTGCATATGAACAAACTAAAAATGACCCTTTGACCAGAGGAACCAACGCTGATTAGATTTGCGGGTGTCGGGATGAGGTTAGGAAGCACATTTACTACTAGTTTCTTCCAGTTTCATGTTTCCAGCTTGCGACTTTAGAGAGCACTAGTGCTGTTTCATGTCACGGCTGCCTAGAATAACCTCTAGAGTGAAGAGTCTAATATGCACACTAAAATTTGATCTAAAATTTGGGCAACTCTTCTTTCCTGTTCCCGAGCCCCGGGAAGGCTTCCCGTCGATCGTGAACGCTCCCATTTGAATACATGTATTTCAACTTTCTCGTTCTCGTTCTGGTTACCGTTCTCGTTGGTTGTGAACCAGCCTTTAGACCTGTTCTGAGGCTAATCAAGCTGCTCTCCCCACCTCATATGGGGTCGTCCGACGTCTCTTCGTCCCAAAGGTTTATGAAGCAGCACTTGCAGTGTTAATCTCGAAGGTTCCATGCCTTGAACGTGCACTTTCAATTTGCGATGATACCTTTTAATTTCTTCTACAGTGTTCTATTACTCTAACTCTTCTCTTATGTGTGCATTCTGTAGTCGATCTTTTCTAGTTATATCCAATAAAGGCCTTAAAAATATCATTTAAAATGTCTTCAATCTTGAATTTTTCCTTTTTTTTTTATTACCCAGGCCTCGCATACATATTTTAATGTGGGCTTACATACTATTCTATACAGTCTTAATTTAAGATCCATCTTCACATTTCTCTGAGATGTCTTTTAACACACCCATTGATTTTGTTACATACTTTAATATTTTGTTCCGTTTCTGCATTTCTATAAACGACTTCTATTGTTGATTCCAAATATTTAAAGGTGCATCGCGCCGGTTTCCCATTCACTAAAAGCTATACTACTCATAAGGCTAAGATAGGAATTGTCTTTTTCTAAAAATGCTTTTTCCGGATTCAAGGAGTCTCAAGAAGTGCATTTCTGGTGAGATCTCGGCATCAGCTTTTTTGCTGAATGCAATGCTTCCTCTACTTACTATAGGTAAGCATTAGGGAAAGTAAAAATGCACTTTTAGAAAAAAAAAACATGTGTGTGAGTGTGAACGACACAGCTCAAAAACGAAAAGTCGGTTAAATACCAAACTTGGTTCAGCTTCTTCCAAGGATGCAACACTAAGATTTTCAAGAATATCCCGCTCATCCCAAATATCCCTTACATGGGAAATATTCGTTATTTTTTATTTCCTCAAAAATAGCTCTAAGATTTTCATAAGATATTGTTGTAACAAACAAAAAAGTGTATATTAAATTTTCTGGAAAACCTGTGAAGTGCTCTTCATTGTGAATGAGCTTTTATAGGTTGCTTGTAAACCGTAAGAGACAGACAAAAACTTACTAAACAATATATATAGTTTAGTTTATTATTAGTTTGAATTGCAAAATACTTTACCCTTTTTTCACCGCTAAGTCGTTGTTGGTTTTTCTTTCTTTCTTTCTTTCTTTCTTTCTTTCTTTCTCTCTCCAGACCATACAAAGAAAACATAATTTCAAAGCCATCACACAGCGACCCACTTTTAAAACTCTGACTATCGCTTTGGCCTACTGTATACGTCTTAGACCTACAACGAAATGTATAAATGTATAATGAAGGTTTTAAATTTATTAACAAGGAGTGGATAAAGGAATAACTTTTTGTAAGAATAGCTTGTAGAGGAATGAGTAGAGGAAGTCATGCGAATGCAACACAGAAGATTTTATGAAGTGGTCATCATCCAGTTATTTTTCGCAATGTCATGGAAAGAGTATGGGATTTCAAGGCAAGCATGTAGCGACCCTGTTTTAAACATTTGACTATCACTACAACTGGTTCAACCATTAATCATTGATTATCTGTTGCATACAAAGCTCGTAATATAATTTTCCTTGCAAGTAAATATTTGAATTGAGCTTTGCTCAAAGCCTCTTCTTCTTTGTGAAAATTTTTCTTTAAGTCATAAAAAAATTGAATGTTGTTTATTTATCCTAGCATAACGACATAAATTAAAATTTATCTAAAAATTCTTGAAGTTAAATAAATTACATATTAATATAACTAACATATTAACAATTCACTTTTTAACATATTTCAATCTTTATTTTCTTCTTTGTTGGCCCTTTTATGTCATACAATGTTTAAAATATTGCGAATGCAATGTTTTTTGTACTTTCTTTCCCTTTTGACGTTATTCATTTTTCTTTATCCTTTATAATCAATAAAATTTTAATTGATTTTTCACAATATAAGGACATTTTGAAAATATTATATATATATATTTTCTAACAATATTAATTGTTAATTATTAACAATGCATTCATATGTGAACCCCTGTCCGTCCATTGGATTTGTAATTCCAATATGGCTTAGTAACTTATTAAATACATCCATTACTTTCATTTCATTTAAAAGCTACTCAACTTACAACGAAATATGTAAAGAAACCATTTCATTGATTTAAACGTCTATCTCGACTAACGAGAAATAGAGATAGACAAAATTTTAGGATGCGTTACATTCACATAACTTTCTCTGCCCATTCTTCAACAAACTATTTTTACAAAAGCTTATTCTTCTCTCTGCTTCATGATAATCGAGATAAACATTTGTAGAAATGGTTTTATTACATACTTCCTTGTAGTTACAGGTGGATTAGGATAATGCAGTAGGCTTAAGCGATAGTCAAATCTTTTAAGAACGGGTCGCTATGTGATGTTCTTGAAAGTCCGCTCTCTTTGAGTGAACATGAGAAAAAAAGATAAATTAAAACAGCGAAAAAAAATACCGATTTTAAGTTGAAAAATTTCAAAGTATTTGAAAATTCAAACTAATAATAAGGAATAAATCGGAAATGATTAACGCCACAAACATGTTTATTTGACATAAATTGAGTGATTTAACGAGCTGTACATATGCTATGTAATCAATTTTTTGTCTATCTCTTACTATTTACAAGTTGTAAAATTCCATCCAGATGAGAACTATATACATATACTATATACATTTTATTTGTCATGTGAATATTATAAACATATGGTATTTTAATCAAAATTGTAGAGCCATTTTTGAGAAAATAAGTATTTTCGAAAATGTTTCCATGTAAAGGGGAGTTTGAGGTTTGGGGACTTTCTTGAAAATCTTCGTGTGACATCTTTGGAAGACGCTGAACTTAAATACGTATCCAGTTTGGTATTTAACCGACATTATGTTGTTAACACACACACAAGTAATCGTTCTCCGTGGTGTAGTGGTTACCATGCTAGCCTCGAGGTCGCGAGTTCAAACCTGGCGGAGGCCGATGGATTTTTTTTTTTTTTTTCCTTAACATGGCTTCCTTCGGAAGGGAAGTGAAGTAAAGCCGGTGGTCCCATGTCGTAGATTTACGGCACATAAAAGAACCTCAAACCTGATAATGAGGTCTCTGAGCAAAATTTCCGGTCTTTCACGCCCAATATAGAATGGGACGCTACGGAACACGCAGTTAAAGAGCGTCCATAAATAAAACTCAATTTAATTTTTTTATTTTACAGAAAGGTAAGCAGTAGGGAAAGTAAAAATATAAATTATATTATAAGCATTATTTAAAGAATATTACTATTAACATTTGTTAATTCCTATAATTATTACGACTATTTCTAAAATTCTATTTCTAAAATCAAACAAAAAGGATACAGGCATTTCCAATTTAGGATGTGTTGTCTTTTGGGGAAACTCATGCTGTCCATTGTGACAGCCGAATAATAAATAATAAATAATAACGAATAAGAAGAATAATTAATAAGCATATCATCAAAATAATAAGAAGGAATACCAGTATGAGGGAAGAATAAAAGAGAACATTAAGAATTAGAGAAAGGGGGAATGAAATCAAAAAACGTAGAGGGTAGATATTAATTAATAATAAGAACATGAAATAAAACGTGTAGTTGAGAACGAACAAACTTGGCGAAAATCACATAAAGATAGCAGACGTAGGAAAGGACAGGAAAAAGAACATTAGAGATCGCTTAGTGACAATAGGAACCGAATTGTGCACACAGGAAGCCAAGACAACGGGCAGGAAACCGAAGCTAATCAAGTGCACAGAAAATGCAGTAAAGCGAACATAATTTGTTAATGTTAGACGCGAGCGACGCTCGGACGATGTTTTTTAGAACCAATGGTAGACGGAGGAAGAATTCAGAAATGTAACCAATCATAACGAAGAAAAGTCACGTGAATAGCAAAAAGTGAGAGAGAAACTAGAAAATAGGCGTGAAATAGAAAATTATGTATGAGGCAGAGCGACGTTCAGACGTGCGTAAGATAACTCACTCTGTGTCGAAACGTCGGGGAGTGAAGAAGACTGTGTCAAAACTTCGGGGAGAGAAGATGATTTGTAGGGAAAGAAATAGATTCGTGTAGGAAACGAGAGGGAAAGTAAGATAGATCTAGAAATTCAAAATATCTTATATTAAAGAGGGAAACAGTGTAGCGGTCTTCGAGTAAATATTTATGTATTGAAAACCAGTTTAAGGCAACCGTGAGGAACAGGGTAGCTAGGGACTGACGAAAGGAAAAGTCATTAGCATAGTATTATAACGTACTTCAATTTCGCAAAGTAATTAAGAAAGGGTAAGAGCACGGAAACAATAGCAGGGGTGACAGGAAAAATCGTGTCTTGTGTGGAAAGGAGATTCGTACGAGGACATCAGTGTGGATCATTAATAAACGGGCTATCTGAGAGGAGAAAGTGAACTTCATTTATCCCCCATCCACACTCCCCGAGGTAAGAGACTCCTGAACCTAAATTCCTCTACCTGAGTAGCCGGCAGCAACAACAATCCAACCACCAAGAACCGCACCATTACAAACCATTATTTTTCCATTCCCAAACCCGCTACAAAATGGCATAGTGTGAACACACCTCAGTACATAGAAGAGTTCCTTTAAAGGCTACAATTGGTCCTTGGGTTTTAAAGAATGGTTGCATGCATTTGGAATTGCAATTATTTGAATGTCGTTATGTTTTTGTGTGTAATTCTTCAAATGAGCTTGTGAAGTTAGTAATGTTCTTTTCTTTTGCTACGAGAGAAATTGCAGTTCGCTTAAGAGTAACCACTAGACCATTAGGTGCTGTCCCATGACCTGTTTCGCTGTAATTCCAAGATATGCTCATAAGTGACGAGAATAATGAAGATATAGGCGTTGACATCAATTTAATATCCTCAGATTCCTATATTGTATTGTTGCTCCATCAGTTATAAAATGGATATGCTTTACTTTAAACACGAGAGCCCTTACATTGTCAAAAAAATGAGGCTCAAATGGGCACAGATTGCAACAAAGTCATGCTTCAGGCTGTTTGATGTAATGTTTTTGTGGAAACTGACGCGATTCGTTTTATTTATAGCAGACCATCACTGAATGAATCATTTTTTATTTGTAAATTTTATTATACACAATGGTACGAGCACCATACACGTTTGCTAAATATGATTATACAGAATCGTTGATATTTTTGTTTTGTTTTTAATAGTGTTTAACGCCTGCGCTTACTACACATGGCACCCCAGGCGGTGGACACTGATGACACAAGCATGAAATGATATTTGGGAAGGAAACGTTCCAGGTCTAAATTTAGGGCACCTCACGAGCATTTACCAGTTATGAGAACTGAGAAAAACCTGGGAAGAGCCTCAGCCAGGGAGGACGGTCCTGGTGGGATTCGAACCACGGTCCTTCCGTTCGTGTCTTAACGACTTCGGCCATCCGTGTGTATATGGGGTACTATCCAGCATTGGATATAGATTTTGTGTAGTTTGGTTGTATACATTTTAGTTAATTCAAGAGGAGGTCACTGTGCCAACATCTTTTGAGTCTTCAGCGGTGAGGAGCAGGAGGAATGTAAACATGGCAGAGAAGTAGACTATAATGTTGGATGCACGATCTTTGCAACTTCTTGTAGCTGGTGTGAAGATAGGGAGAACCTCCGGAGGTCTTAGATCGGCATGCTGGGTTGTGTTGCGAACCTCCAGGGTACTCCTGTAAGCAGGAAATATCTACTTTGAGTTCTGTGAATTCGGTTGGTCTGGGAATGCGAGGCAGATCCCCAGATAGATCAACTGTACTGCTTGTAGTACAGAGGAAATGGAGACTGCAGAGGTGTTCCACTTGACGGATCCTGTGGCGGAGTTTCTTTATTAAGCTGGTAATATAAACGTTTCAAGTGCGCTTGCTATCCAAGGTAAGGCAAGATATCTGGTAGATTCTGTTGTGGATAATCTGTAGAATCAATGAATGACTATTTGGTCAGGAGAACCTCCAAAATGAAATGTTTGTATCTCCTCTGAATATTTGCATGAATAACTTTCTGAAAACGCCCAAACGAATGACATCTTTTGAAGGCAAAGTTTCTTAAATTTACTAATTTCTTTGCATTGATTTCATAATTTTGCAAGCGTGAGACAAGCATTTCGGTATTTCATTTTTCAATTTCCTCACTAGTTCTCTAGTAGTCCAACTAATGAACTCTTTATGTATTTTTGTTTGTTTACCAGCTTATCTTTTCCTTTGCATCATTTATTTCGTTTTTAAAATTATGTTTTATAAAAGTGTATTTCTTTAAGATCACACTCTAAAAATATTGTTTTCTTCGCTTTATATTCATCGCATTGTCTTTTAAGGCATTTCTCGTTAACCCTACAACACAATGTTTTTTGGAATTTCACCTTGATTTTTCTCAGTTATTACTTAAATTTTCTTTAGTTGGAGGCAAGAAACCTCATATTTTCATGAAACATATACAAACATGCGTTACGTTCATTAGATTTAAGATGGGCAACACAAAAAAGACACATTTTACAAAATTTTGAGTAGTTGATGTAATGCTCTGATCGTTGTGAGCAAAAGGCTTTCTGAAGATTGAGAAAAGTGTCATTTAAATTTCGTTTTTGCATTTTTACCTTTTCCTGCTGTTGTGTCCGATTTACCAGAAAACATTATGCTTTATAAATCAAGGAAGTGCTGTACATCTGTGTTTTTACATTCTCTAAATCAAAGTGTTTCAAAGTTCTTAACCATTTTGCCAGAAACTACTTGAACAAATCTTTTTCTGTATGCTTATCTTTTGCGATAGCTGCAAAATTGGATTGTAACTCAGCTTTAAGACTTCGTTAAAGATAAGCTTTTTCACTTCTTTTTGACAGGATCATCCCATTTGTAAGATTTTCTTACAGTTTTGCGTGGATTTTCATAACTGTTTTCATCTACTTTTAACAGTCGTAATATCTACCCTTGTATTTTCTGCTTATCATTTTATACTTTAAAACCTTCTTTTCTAGTTTATTTTCCGGTATGAAAGTTTCATATTTCTTCTCATCACCCACTGTCTTAACTGCTTTCTAGAGCTACCGTAAGAACCTGTAGGGGTTAAGGGTAAACTGTTTTTTTTTCTAATATTTCGGGGAATCGGAATACAAACTGGAGTCTTTAAAATGTGGATCATAACAATAATTAATTTGCTATGCTGGAGTCGATGAAGTATCTGTTTCATGTTCAGGGATGCTTGGTAGACTGTTATTTTGAAAAAGGTTAAATCTATTTTTTGTTTCTGTCCTTATTTTAGAGGATGTATTCATTAGTACTCCCCCCTTTTGGTTGTCGTTTTGCTTTCAGTGTTTAATTCAATTAGAGTTTTATTTTACCTGATTATCTACGCACAAAGTACCCCCTTCTCTGTATGCTACGCTTTGTATCTTCATAAAACTCTGAATTTTTCCTTATGCTCCATCATTTGTCTTTCATATTCCGGTAAAAGTACCATAAATATCCTCTTGTTAAAATTAAAAAAAAATGTGATTTAAGAAATAAAAATCCATATGAGATCTTTAGGAGTTGTGAACCCTTTGAACCGCTGTAATCTACCAGCGCTCCTTTTGAAGACACTTTCTTTTATAGCAAAATTATCGCAATATGTCAACAAAGTACATACTCCACTTAATACTACGCATGTATAAAAGAAACTGCAACCTAACGGTATTAGTGTAATCCGCGAGAATAACGATGTTTTTACCTCTAAATACACGCTTAAGAATTCATCTGTATGCACCATTAAGTGTAAGATTGACGCTCGCTCCCTCATTGCCCATTTTCTAATACCATACCCGTTATTTGATTCTAGTTCACACACACGCACACCACACATAACTTAACCTAAGCTTAACATTGTTTAAATTTCTAAATCACTGGACCTGTGGTTTCACTGCGGCTCGCTACGGCCTGATGGCATCCGCTTGCCTCATACTCGCTTCTTTCTATTTTTCCTTCTGTAATTTAATTCCATCTTAGGTAATAATTATATTCATTTAGTAAGCTCCTTCCGTATGAGTTAAAGTACTCAAAAGAGGGAATTTTAGACGCTCTAAACATATAAGTAGTTTAAGTGAATCGGTGGTAATAAATAAATAAATGGTGCTTTGGTGTAACCAGTTATCGACACCGTTAGCTCATTTCAATCTCGCGGTATTTTTCGCTCAGATATTGACGGCTCTTCAGGATGAAGTCGATGAATTACGTAGCCACAAATCGCCCACTACTGGTCGAACCGTAAATTAACCAGAGAAAGTAAGTATGGTAGTTTGTCGTTCTTTTTCTTCTTCCCCAAAACTTGTTTGGAATTTTCTTTCTTCTGGTTTACTTTCCCATTCTCACCAACGGAAAATTGCTCTGCAATACGAAATCATTTCAGATTGCGCTATCGTATCAACGTGAAACTACACGGTGTAAAAAACCATTGTGATTCAATATAAGTGGTAACCAAAATAAGTACAAAACTGGTAAATACTACTTTTAAATTTACTTTCACAATAACCATTGAATTAAATAGTTCTTTTTAATAAACAAACAAACTCACACAGTCAACTCTATGGAATCATGCTCAGTTCTATGGAGTTAATGTATTTCTAGTTAAAGCTTGTAAATGGCTGCACGAGGTTAGAAAATCATCGGTTTGTCTACACAATCAACGACATTTATATGGTTTTCTACAACAAATTAAAAGTTTATTTAATAATATACACACGGCAGTGGCTTGCCCTAAAGTGCACAGGCACGTGCACTCCCTTTAGTTTTGGACCATAAATACCTTTAAATTATTTACCATAAACTATTAACTCAAAACAAAGGATTGTCGAATTTTAGATGCAAACCTAAATATTTCAACACCAGCACTGTAGTGTACAAGAGAAGCGTACTAAATAAACGTCTTCTCAGGCGAATGCAGACAACTTAGTGATCACAGATACGAGGGCTGTCCCAGAAGTACCCGAACTAACAAAGAACAAAAATTTTGGGAAAAAAACATCTTTATTTCTCTACATAGTCTCCTTTCAGCTCGATACACTTTTCCCAGCGATGTCCAATAGCTTCGATACCCTGTTTATAGTGAGAACCGTTGAGTTCTGCAAAATAGCCGTCAACTGCAAACTCCACCTCTTCATTGTTGGCAAATCTTTTACCACTAAGCCATTTCTTGAACTTTAGAAACAGAAAATAATCAGAGGGGCTAAGTCTGGCGAATAGGGTCATGAAGAAGCAATTCGAACTTTAACTCATTGATTTTGGCCACGGCGATAATGGATGTGTGAACTGGTGCATTGTCTTGATGAAACAGAACTTTCTTTTTCGCTAAATGTGGCAGTTTTTGCTTGATTTCTCATTCAAACGCTGCAGTAAGTTTGCATAATACTCGCCATTGATTGATTTTCCTTTTTGAAGATAATCAATGAAAATGATCCCACGCGCATCCCAAAAATACTGACGCCATGAACTTGCTTGCTGATTGAACTGTCTTCGCCTTCTTTGGAGCCGATTCTCCCCTTTCAATCCACTGTTTTGACTGTTTTTTCGTCTCAGGTGTGAAGTGATGGACCCATGTTTTATCCATAGTTATGAATCAACGCAAAAGCTCGGCTTTATTGCAACGAAACATCGCCAAACACTCGACGGAAACATCCTCACGACACTACTTTTGTTCCATTGTGAGTAAACGCGGAACCCATCTTGCGCACAGCTTTCTCATGTCTAAATTTTCAATTAGTGTGCTATGTACAGCACTTTTTGAAATGCCTACGATGTCTGCTAGCTCTTGCACTTTCAGTCAACGGTCATCCAATACCATTTTGTGGATTTTCTTCACAATTTCTGGCGTGGTCACCTCATTTGGTGCGATGTGCGTCTTGGCAGCTCGTACGACCTCGCTTAAACTCTGCCACCCAATATTTTACTGTTGTAAACGAAGGAGCAGACTTCCCCAGAGTAGAATCTAGCTGAACTTTAATATTAGTTGGACTAAGACCTTTTAAATGAAAGTATTATATCACATAACAATGGCCAGTTTTATCCATGTTTACAAATTCGCTGAGAGAGTTCAATATTAATGGCTGCCAAACAATTACAAAACAATGTAGCATCGTCAAACTTAAGCTTATAAGGGTGGTACTTTCTACCATAGTCATTTGTTTGAAACAACAACCGCTATATGTACGTCAGGTCGGGCACTTCTGGGACGGCCCTCGTATGTGTGAAAAGAGCGGGCACGTTCTCTTTGTATTAGGTCTAGCAGGGCAGAATATGCACTTTGGTTTAAAAGGAGTTATTATGATGGGCAAGGAGACGACAGGGGTGTAGCAGACAGGATACGTGCAGGGCACCAAGAATCTGTGGGTTTTCCTCACACATGAGCACTGAGTGTCCTTCATATCGAAACTCCTGCAAGAGGAGCTTCCCTAAGCGATTTGTCGAGGGGTCAACGTTATTACTTCCCATCAACTGCTCTTTTGCGCCAATGGCATACGAAGAATCTATAACAAAAACTCTTCCACTATAAAGGCTACTCAACTAACGTATCCTTAAATAAAATTACGCTTTAAAAAAGAGCCAGCATTATCATAAGAGTAAACTGAAATGGTTACTGAGAGGAACTTCATCTATAAATAGAGAGGTTAGTGTTTATTGCATCCTGTAACGTTGTATTTTACTATTGTAAACACTTTAAAGATCCCCCCCTCCCCCAAAAACAGTGACGACGCGGACAGTAATGTTGTTTATTGAGCTGTTTCCCAAAGTATTTATATTTGTTGTTGATAATTGTTGCATACAATTTCTGAACAAGAGTACGTAACGAAACTATTAACAAAGATCTGAAATGCATGAGAAACTTAAGTGAAGGTGAACTATTTCTTTTAGTAAACTTAAATGTGTAGTGAATAGTGTACGTCAAATTACAATTGAATACCAGCACATAAAATTACTTTTGATTAAACTTTTGAGAAAAGTAGAAATGTCTTTTTTTTCGCCCTGGCTTATTTTTTCAGTGCAGCGTGATAAATTCAGGTTCGTGGGTTTTATGCGGTGCTATTTTTACTTTCTCTGCCACGTACATAATACCTTCCAAAGATGCGACTAAGATTTTCAAGAAAATCCTTCCAGACTAAACAACACTTTACATGGAACACTTTCAAAATTTATTATTTAAAAAAATGGCTCTAGCAATTTTGATTAAAATACCATATATTAAAGATATTTACATACCAAATAAAGTGTATACCTTGAATTCTCTGGGAAAAACCTGTGAAGTTCTGTTCATTCGGAAGTATTTTTGCATAATCTTGTATAACTGTTAAACATTAAGCGATAGACGAAAATGTACAACGACAATAACAAATGTGGATCTCTTTAAAACCCAGTTTATTTCAAATAACCATAACCTTTTTTGTGGCATCAGCCATTTCCAAGATATTCGTTATTAATGGTTCGAAATGTTCAATACTTAGCCGTTCTTTTAAAGTCCTATCGTTTTTCAGTTGTTTCACGCTATATCATAGAAAGAGTATGGAATTTCAAGGCCAGCATATAGTATCCAGTTCTAAAACATTTAACTATCGCTATTCCCTTTGTATCTGTAACAAAGTGTGCAATGCAGCTATTTCCGGAAAGGTTTGTCTGGATTAAATTGAAGTAGATAGGAAAATAAGCTTTCGTAACAATAATTTGTATACCGCTAAAACGATAGAGGATAGAGAAAGTCATATGAATGTAACACATCAGGTTTTTATAAGTTCTGCCGCACCAACTAAAATAAGCATCAGCCGCCATTGTTTACAACTTATTATGAACACAGAGTGATGAATTAGTGAGACACCTAGAATTCTGTTTTCATCAGCTGTAAAAGTGTAAAGACACGCAGCATTAGCTTCTTCCACAACACTATTTTTATTGCTTTATTTATTGACGCTTTATCATATGGCTTAATTATAGACCCCGGCGGATATTGGTGTTTTATCGAAATATATCCAGAATAATTGAAAAAGAAGGAACAGATTTTAAATATTCACTTTTAATGAACGATAATAGATAGTGACACATACGACACACATCATTGAATAGAGGAAAGTTGAAACTTTTAAGCCCCACCTATTAATTCCATTCAGTACCTACAATGGCGTTGGTTTGTTTACGAGAAATTGGCGACGCCACAGAAAAAGTCGTTTTGTGTGCTGCAATATACAAAGAGTGAAACCATTGTTTCATTGCAGCGTGCATTTGGTTGTAAGTTCAACAACGAGCCACCTCGTCATAAAAAATTTACAATTGATACAATAAATTCGTAGAAGATGGTTGCATATGCAAACGGAAAAGCACTGGTCGTCCTCGCATAACAAATGGTGCTCATTTTGAACACACAAAATAAAATTTTGAATCTTTCTCTATTCCGTGATGTATCGCATGTGTCGCTATCTATTGTCGTTCTTTATAAATAAATATTTAAGGTCTATTCCTTCCTTTTGAATAACCCTGTATATAGTTTGACGCCATATATCATAGAATAGGTATATTCTTTAGCTTTATATTACTGCGTCGCGTCGAATTCTTTGCTGCAATTATGGTAGCAAATCTCGGGTACGTTGAAAAATCGTATGAAACAAACGCATACACAACCAACACTAAAGATTGATGCCTGTAGCAGGATTCGAACACGCGACTCTTTCACGGCGGAATTTCAAAGCCTAACGCGCCAACGACCACGGTTACTGGGACCGGCTTTTACATTACGAAACAGCTGGCTGACATCCTTCTGGGTGTATTTCTCCTAGCAATCAATGATGCCAACATATGATTAAATACAAAATTTCCCCTTACCCGTGTAATTGACACAAAACTGGGGTTACATCTTATAGGCTAACATCCCCAAAAATCAGTAAGCGTCACAACAGTTTCCAAACATGTATGTCTTTTATTATACCAAGAATAGACTTTAGATTAAGTAAAATAAATATTCAAATTCAATATGTTAAACTTCATAGTTCTAAACTATCATTCCAAATCAAATCCGTTACATTCCATGGAGTTGATTTTATCCATATAAAACAATTCACATATTTTAATTGTTATGCGTGTAGAAATATAAAATAACTCGGATAAATTTAAAAGAAAAAAGTTATTATCATGAAAGCAGTACAACATAATACTGATAATTACGTTTAATATTTGCCAATGGACCATTGTTTTAGAGAATGACTGAAAGTATCACGCAAGCATACTCTTGAACTGCTGATTTTTACAGATACGCACACCAAATATTTTACTTTGCACAAGAAGAGTTCAAAAGAAGCGAAAGACTGTACACAATTGGAGGATACAAACTGCGTGGTGTAGGAAATGAGCATTGTTGTACCTCGACGTGCGAAAATACTGCTTGATATATTCACACAATGTCGAAACTTTACAGAAAGGAAACTGCTAAACAAACCGTGCAAATGTTTGGCAACTGACTTCGAGGGCACAACCCACTGGCAGTGGAATGTGGCGCTAGTTGGGCGGCAAAGGTTCAAATTTCCGGGGTTCATAGGGCGACCTTAAGTGTCACTTTCTCTCGTGCGATATGACAACACTTTCTCCTCGATGAGGTGTTGAGGTTCATTGTTACTGCAGTAGTTACCATAACAAGAAACGCCTCCGCCCTTCTTGAGACCCGAATTTTACTGATATCTTTGAGGTGCAGTACATTTGTTGGTAATTTCTATTATAAACAGTGGATAATAATTACACATCAACATCATCATCATCTCTACCCAGCAAACACACAACTGTCATACTTATGCTCGCTCATTGCAGTGTTTGGGTTTGTATATTACTTTCTCTGTCACCTAGCAGTAGCAAGTAAGAGAAGTATTGCATTCCACCCAAAAATTCGATATCGAGATTTCTACGGAACTACATGTTTTAAGGATCCCTGAATAAATATACAAAAAATAGAAAATAAAGCCTTTTTAGAAAAAAGATCAGTTTGTGTGTGTCTATAAATAGCATAACTCTAAAACGAAATGTTCGATAAACACCAAACTGTATTCAAGTTCAGCATCTTTAAAGGAAGTGATACGAAGATTAAAAAAAAATGCCCCACCCCAAATTATCCTTTACATGGAAAAAAATATCAGTTTTTTTATTTTCTCAAAATGGCCCTAACGATTTTGATTAAAATGTCGTATGTTTAAGATTCTTGCATGACAAAAAAAAGGTATAGCTTGAATTTTTTGGGAATAGCGTGTGAAGCCCCCTTCATTCTGATGATATTTGTATAACTGATAAACCGTAAGAGACAAAGAAAATATTTCTACACAAAAAATTAAGATATTGTCAAATATACAATTCATGTGAAATAATATCTTTATGGCTTTGACCATTTCGGAGATTTTTTATTGGTTTCAATTTTCAAATACTTGCGGTAAGTCTCTATTCTTTTCCTTTATTTATTTCTCTTCCATTCTTTCTTTATTTCCTTTTTTACCGTCTCTACCACGTACATAATAGGAAGAGAAGGTATTGCATTCCACAAAAATTCGATATCGAGATTTTACCAGAAATACATGTTTTTAGGCCCTCTGAGTCCAAAAAAGTATTTTCAGAAAAAGGTCCATGTGTGTGTGTGTGTGTGTGTGTGTGTGTGTGTGAATAGCATAACTAAAAAACGAAAAGTCGGATAAACACCAAACTTGGTATTTAGGGTAAAGACCTCCCAAAGATGCGACACGAAGATTTTTAAGAAAACTCCCCAACCCAAACTGTCCTTTAGATGGAACACTTTTCGAAATTTTTATTTTGTAAAAAATGGCTGTAACGATTTTGAATAAAATACCATGCATTAAAGATATTTACAACATGACAAATGAAATATATATCTGTAATTTCTGGGAATAGTCTGCGAAGTCCATTTGGAAGAAATGTAGTATCTTGTATAATTGGTAAACTTTAAGCTATAGACGAAAACATGCCACACAAAAAATGTAGATCTCTTTAAAGTACATAATGTATTTGAAGTAACTTTTTATAGCATCCCATTTCCAAGCTATCCGTTATTAATGGTTCGATTTGTTCAATAGTTTGCCACGCTTTTTAAGTCCCATCGATTTTCGGTTGTTTCTCGCCATTGCACGGAAACAGTATGGAATTTCAAGGCCAGCATATAGCGTACAGTTCTAAAATATTGGACTATCGCTGTTTCCTTTGTATCCGTAACGAAATATGTAACGTAGCTATTTCTGCAAGGGTTTATTTGGATTGAAATTTACTAAACTGAAAAGTAAGCTTTAGTAAGAATAGTTTGTATACCGACTAATAAAAGATAGAGGCTAAAGAAAGTCATATGAATGTATCGCATTAGATTTTTTCTCCTGGTATGCAAAGAGCATGTAATTTAAAAGCCATCAAGTCGTGACCCGCTTTTTAAAACTCTGACTATGGCTTTAGTATTCTTCTTATAGCTACAACGAAATGTGTAAATGTGCAATGAAAGTTTATCTCAATTAACAAGAAGTAGAGAAGACCACCTCCGTGGTGTGGGAATGGCATGTCTGCCTCACATTCAAGAGACCACGAGTTCGAATCCCGGTTAGTATAATGTTGTATGCTGGGGTGAGGCCAAAAGGTTTGCAGCTAGATATTAAAATTTAATTACCCCAGCATATACATTGGGAGACATAGCTGCAGATGTAGCAAGAGGACCAGAATCTTAAATTGCACAGAGCAGGCGTGGGATGGTTTGTAGCGTGCTACTTCGTTGTGTTAATCTCACCTGCGTCGTTGTATGGATAGCCTTCAGGACTCGTAATTGCCGATATCAGTCAGGAAGCACTTCTCGTCGATCTCAGGGTCAACTGTCGGCGAATCGGCCTGAAATTCCCTACAGTTGTTGTCAGGGTAGGATTGGGGGAGTGGAGACACCAGGATATTGTCTTGAAAGAAACATTGTTTTCACTTTTCTCACTCTTATGCTAGAAGTCCTGCAAGATTAATTGATATTCTCTAACATGAGTGATTCTTTTTTAGCACTGTCTTCCCACTATTGTCTCTTAGAACACTAAAATTTGCTCCGGTAGTTATTTAAAGTCTCGGTGCTCTATCACCGTTCTTTAGATTCGCGCGAACTTGAAATAGTCACTTGACTAACATTAACTCGTTTATGAACTTGGATATAATTATGTCGAAGAATACAGTTAGCACATTATATAATTTTTTCTACGTACATCACTTTATAATTGCGCGTCGTTTTCCGATCCGGAGTGCTACATGTTACCTCAACGAAGAATCATGATAAACTGTCCTAAAACCACGCTCGCATTCACATATAACAACGACTGCTCGTCTTCAAATGTTATACATGTCACTGCGTCTCCCTATGTTTCCATTGGTTCTCGCACTTATTCCCTACGTTTATTGGTTCCCTGGTTGAAAATTCGAAGCCTAACTGTAAGAGATATCCGTTGCCTCATAGCGTAACGCTCACTTCCCCCACTCTCCACCGCTAGCTAGGATCACCAGCTAAAAGGTGGCGAGTCGACACACCAGACGAAACTTCAAAACCACAGCCGAAAGAATTACCCCAACAATACTGTCGCCAACGACGCAATAATGTGTCTGGCATGTCAATACACACACACACACACACATACACGCCACAATAAGTTACCCGGATAAAGTTGTTGTGTGCCTTTGCCTTATCCTGAGAAGACCAATGTCGGGTGAACTCTAAGCTCTAAGGACCACGGGCTAGTTAGAGCGTCATCTCATCCGTTTCATTAATCGTTTGATATGGCCTACCAGGTTAAAGAACGTTAAACCCCAAGGGAAAAGAAAACAGAGAAGAATAAGCTTTTGTAAGAATATTTGTACAAATCTGAGCAGGAAAGTCATGTGAATACAACGCATTCCCCCCCCCAGAGACGAGTCAGGATTTGCTTCTGAAAGGATTTAACAGAAATAGATGCATTCACATCTGCAGCACCTATTAGCGCCGCTTCATCTGTCCGTCCGTAAACTCGAAATAAATTGGAAAATGTACAGAATATAAACATTTGTCAAAACCTTTCAAATTTGCTTAAAAACCTTTACGAATGAAGGGGTTTCACAGGCTAACCCCAGAAAATTCAAGATATAGATACGTTTTATTTATCATGTAAATATCTTTAATGTGTGGTATTTTAATCAAAATCGTTAGAGCAATTTTTCAGAAAATTAAACCTTTCGAAGAATCTTCTATGGAAAGGGTAATTTGGGGTGGGGGATTTTCTTGAACACCTTCGTGTCGCATCTTTGGAAGATACTGAACTTAATTTCAAGTTTGGTATTTAACCAACTTTTCGTTTTTGAGTTATGCTGTTCACAAACACACACACACGGACCGTTTTCTAAAAATATGATGTGTTACATTCACATCCCTTTCTCTAACCTCTATCGCTTATTCTTACGAACGTTTACTTTCCTATCTACTTCATTTTAATCGAGATAAACTTTTCGGGAATAGCGATAGTCAAATATTTTAGAACTGGACGATATGTTTGGCTTAAAATTTCATACCTACTGTTTCTATGTAATCGTGAGTAACAACTGAAAATCGACAGAACTTTAAAAGAATGGCTAGGTATTGAACAATTCGAACCATTAATAACGGATATCTCGGAAATGCTGATGCCACAAAAAAGTTATTTGAAATAAAATGTGTGTTTTAAAGAAATCTACGTGTTTTGTGTAGTTTATTTTGATCTATCGTTTAACGTTTACCAGTTATGCACGGTAAACAAAATTATTTCCGAATGAAGTGGACTTCACAAGCTATTCCCAGAAAATTAAGGATATACATTTTATTTGCGATGTAAATATCTTTAATATATGGTGTTCTTAATCAAAATTGTTAGAACTATTTTCTAGGAAATAAAAAACTTCGAAAAATGTTCCCTGTAAAGGGTAGTTTGGGGTGGGCTTTTTTCTTGAAAATGTTCATGTCGCATCTTTAGAAGATGAACCTAAATACTAAGGTTGATATTTATTCAACTTTTCGTTTTTGAGTTATGCTGTTCCCATACACTCACAGACACACAGACACACACATACACGGACCTTTTCTAAAAATACTTCTTTTTTACTCAAGGGATCTCAAAAAATATTTCCAGTGAAATCCCGGTATCGAATATTTGGGTGGAACGCAATACCTTCTCTACCTGGTACGTGGTAGAGAAAGTAAGAATGCTTCTTTTTATTCAGGGGCCTCAAAACATGTATTTTCGGTGAAATCTGGACATCGAATGTTTGGATGGAGTGCAATATCTTCTCTATCTACTATGAACGTGGTAGAGAAAGTAAAACAGAACAAAGTAAAACAGAAGAATTGCGTGAGATGTTTCATACAGGCAAAACATGTATTCACATAATAATGAGCTCTTCATTTTTTGTGTAGTAGTAAGATTTTATCTATCTCTAATTGCTTGCCTGTTACACAGAATTGTAATAAAGTCATTCAAAATGAAGAGGATTTCAAGGCTTTTCACAGAAAATTAAAGGTATACATGTTATTAGTCATGTAAATATTTAACATACCTATGTGTTTTAATTAAGATCATTAGAGCCGTTTTTGAGAGAATAGAAAATAAGGAAGACGTTTCTATGTAAACGGTCGTTTGAGGAGCAAAGTGGGTGCTAACTTGACCGAAAGCATCACGCAAACCCTTATTCACATGGTAGCACCAAAATATCTCCCAAAGATTGGCAGCGACTGATTGTAATGAATAAATTATTATTGATACCTACTTGGTATCTTTCATTGGTTTTCATTAACCAATAATCATTTGGTTGAAACCAAAAACGTTTCTTGGTAATAAAACACTAATAGCAAAAATAATATCGTCCCGGATTCGATCCTACTCTGACCCATGGGTTTTTCGTAGTTTCCCCGGATCGGTAGGCGAATGCAGAGGTGGTTTCTTTTCACGATTTCCTTTCCATCATTTCCCTTTCATTCCATTTCCTTCTCATCTTTCAGGTGTGTTTCTAAGTTTCTTGGCGTATGGCAGTATGGGAAAGATGGTGCGGATGCATTCAAAGGAAAGAGTACTCCCCGTAGGTACCAGAGGGTCTCCCGCGCGTCTCTGCGACCTGTAGCCTCCTGTGGTTCCTTCACTTCATCCCTTCCTCCTGGCGGTGGTAGACGCAATAGATCTATGCAGGTAGCAGTGCGCAAGGTGTCCCCCTGCGTTGAGTTACCTGCATCTTATTTCATTTCTGATGCGGCAAACAATTCGCAGAACCGGAGACACGGCGGGTAGGTTACGTTCAACTTTGAGGTGGACCTGACCTGTCAAGCATGATTTTCCCACCTACTGCAGGAAAAACCGTGCAGTTGCCAAACGTCTCTGCATTTACAGGAATGTTTCTAGGAATCTAAGGAAGGTAGAACAAAAGCGTGAATAAATCTTGTCAGTGTACTCGTCGAGATCTATACCCTTCCACAGGCTGTACTGAACAATATTTTAATTTCATGAATACTCCTGAAAAAGGAACGTAATTACTAATCTCTGAAACACGTTTTAATAGACGCGATGCAAAAGAAAGACAGAGAGGCAAAAGTAAAAGAAGAAAAGAACTCAGCAAATTATGGGATATTGCAAGCACAATTAAAGGTTCTGCTTACATTTAAATAAATATTATTTTGGGGGGAAGGCTTAATTGTGTTACCTGTTCCATTTTCCACTTATGTTTAAGAAAAGGGATAGTTTAAGGGGACAAGGTAGTCTGAACACATCGAAATTACACCTTAAATGTGTTAAATTACCACTGCTCTTAAAATTCTCAATGGGTTTTCCTGAAATTTTTATGAATTATTCTATAAATCATGACAATTATTTCAAGGGCTTGTTTGCATTGATAGCTTATGTAGTTGAGTCCGTAAAAAATTATTTCATTCAGTAGAAAAATAGTAAAATTTGCTCTTAAAACATGTGAATGCATGTACCTTTTTCTCTGATACTACTTGCAGTACAGAATCATACTTTTGCATGCTTGTTCTTAGTATAATCAGCTACTTTCTGAACCTGAATTATTTAGTTGTGTATATCAATTCACTATAAATTGAAAACAGAACATTATTTGCAAAGTCAAAAAAGTAAAAATGTGGAAAGTATGCAATGTTGTTGTCTTCTTAATATCACTAATATACATTATAAAATTATGATTGTGGTTCAGAAAGTTTAACTATGTGTTGTATACATGTATTGAAAATTTCAGTTCTCTACCTCTCATACTTTCGGAGAAAAAGGTAAATAAGTATCCAAAATGTTATTTTGAGAAAACTGAATTTAAAGTTTAAGCATCAAAATTCTGACACACTTCAGTGCATTCCTGGATTGCCTGGATTTTCTGATTGTTGCCTTCTCTTGGTCCTGGCCTCTTTTGTTAATTGCTGAACTGCTCGCTGGGCAAGATATGGTCGTTCGTTGTTGAAAGATACAAAAATGTTCTAAAAAGGGGCGTTGCATGACAGCTTTAAAGGAATGCAGACTAGCATTTAAATGGTATTTAAATGTCTTAAAAGCTTCTTAACTCCCAAAAAGTATATATTTTCTGAAACTGGAAATAATAGATATTTTATTAGTGCCTAAAGCAAACAAAAATGTGAGTTTTGACCATTTCAGAGTACCTTGTCCCCTTAAAACTGTTCATTGATGAAAACGAAAGAACTTGCCGAAGAATAATCTCGAGTGCACCTCTTTTTGTTTGACAAGGCAATTGAGTTGATTCAGGGAGTAGCCTTAAGTTGCAACACCACTTTTTATGTCCATAAATACACATTACTTACTTTATGTTTTTCGCTGTTCACTTTGGATATTTCATTCTCTTTAGACTTTCCGAAGGCATGGCTTGAGGAAGTTGTACTGAGATAATGGGATAATTTCGGAGGAGTAAGCTTTTACTTCTAAAGTCTAGGAATGTTGTCCAGCACCACAGGGTCAGCAGGGTGAAAGTAGACTTCTTGAGCTTCAGTAGTAACGAGTGCATACTGAAGGACGTTCGGCGAAGTAGCAAATGAGCAACCGATGAAGAACGAACAGGATATATTGTTTCAGAGAGAGTGTATAAGTATTCGGTTTGAAGCTGGTAGAGATTATTGATAGCTCATGTGAAATACGGGACAAAGTTTGAATGTGTAAGCAGAAGGCGAATCCAGAGTTTGTTTACAGGTAGCGTAAGCCGTTACAAAAGGGATTCATCTCGGGTTATCAAATATTCTTACCAAATAAAAACAATCTGTTGTGTTACATTTACATGACCTTCTCTAGTCACTCTTCTACAAACTATTCCTACAAATGCTTCTTCTTATATCTACGTTTTGTTACTCGAGATAAACTTTCATTATATATTTTACACTTTGTTGTCGGTATGAGAAGGCTAAAGCGATTGTCAGATTTTTTAAGCAGCAGGTCGCTATGTGATGTCTTTGAAATTCCATTCTCTTTGCATGACCACGAGCAAAAATAAATAGCTAGTTACCACTTGAAAAAAAATTATAAGTATTTGAAAATTCAAACCAATAACAAAGAATGTATCAGAAATAGTTAACGCTACAAAAATTGTGTACATATTGTGTTTTAACGAGATCTTGTTATTTAGTAAGATTAGTATATATCTTAAGGCTGGTTCACAATAGCCGAGAACGGGAAGCAATGCAGCGTACAAGGTTTTGGTTCACAATTGTCCAGTAACGATAACGGGAATGTATATCGATGAGCATATCGATCACAAAGTGGAAATTCGATTTTGCGATTTGGGATTTCATTTGTTTTTAACTGACCAATGATTATTTTTCCCACCTCTTTCCAATTCCGCCAAGATAATGCGGGTTAGCCAACGTCAAAATTCGATAGACTAAACATTATTTAAATGCAGATTCATTACATTTGCGATTCCTTTAGTCATACCAAGCTTTCATTCCTTTATTTAATGGCGTATATTAAAATTGTTTATTGTTCTTTGTTAATTTCTACCAGTTTTTGCTATTGTTTTGAGGTAATAGCGAATTTTGAATTGCATATAAACAAAACTACAGATGATCCTTTCACTAGAAGAACCAACGCTCTATGGATATTCGGATGTCAGTATCTGAGATTAGGATGCATATAATGCAGGATTTCTTGCAGTTTCCAGCTTGCGAAAAGAGAGAGCTCTAGCAGCTATTTCATGTCACGGCCACCTAGAATAATCTCTACAGTGAAGAGACTAATATGCACAATATGTATCTAATATGCCCTGTCCGGGAACGAGAAAAAGTTAAAACTTGACCAAGTCTTCTTTCCCGATCCGGGGCCCGTGAAAGCTTTCCGTCGATTGTGAACGCTTCCATTAAAATACATGTATTTCAACTTTGTCGTTCTCGTTCTAGTTACCGTTCTCAGTTGTTGTGAACCAGCTTTTAAGGTTTACCAGTTATACAAAAGTCGTTCAGAATGAAGAGTTCTTCACAGGCTATTCCTAGAAAACTCAAGAGTTTATGTATCATGTAAATATTTTAAATATGTGATATTTTAATCAAAATCAATAGAGCCATTTTTTTGAGAAAATAAAGAAATTTCGAGAAATTTTCTATTTAAGGGTTGCTTGAGATGAGGAATTTTCTTGAATTTATTCGTGTCGCATCTTTGGAAGATCCTGTACTTAAATACAAAGTTTCGTATTTGTTGGAATTTTCGTTTTTGAGCTATGTTGTTCAGAGACAGACTCACATACGTTTTTTTAAAAATGTTCTTTTAAATTCAGGAGACCTCAAAACATGTATTTCTGGTGTGAAATCTCGAAATCGAATTTTTTTATAGAATACAAAACCTTCTCTACCTATTAGATACGTGGCAGAGAAAGTAGCAGTGGCAGCAATAATAACAATAATAATTATGATGATATTAGTATTATTATTATTATTATTATTACCGTTATTGTTATTTTTGTGCTCGTTACAATTATACAGAATAAGGAAACATTATTGAATATTCACATAACTTTCTCTAACCAAGACAAATTCACATATACCCTTTTTACTTTCTCCACCACACACACACGGTAGGTAAAGGTAAAGGCAAGCGTACGTATCACGGAGGGACCCCGGATCCGAAGCAGGGCACCGCACGCAGGCCAGTCGGCTCTTTATGCTTCCAACGTGACCCCTGGAATGGAAGGATGAGGGGAGAAACCCGAAGGGCGGCCAGGTCCGGATGCCGACGGGCACAAGCATGGATGGGGTCCTAACGTTTCCAGATAGAACGCATCCGATGCCGCATTGTCCCGGTCCACAAGCCACCAACCTCCAGGGTCCCCCGGAGCGGAGCCCCACGCTGAGGAGGGATCTAATTGAGCGGTACCGCAGCCACGCCAAGGGAAGAAACTTATATAGAGCGCAAGCCACCGTCCAGCCGCAACCCGCCGAACACAGTCGCCTGGTCCTACAACCTGAAACAGATGGCAAGGAAGATGATGGGTCCAGGAAATGGGAGGAAGGAGAGTTGTGGTAGAAGATGAGCCACCCCAGCATTCGCCTGGCGACCGGGAAAACCACGAAACACCCGTGGGCCAGAGTGGGCAGTCGCCGGGGATCCACCCCGGGACCTCCCGAATGCGGGCCATATAGATAACCGCCTGACCCATTCGGTTACGTGCTAGGCACAGAGAAGGTATTGCATTCTACCAAAAGAAATCAGTATCGAGATTTTACCGAAAAATACATGCTTTGAGGCCCCGAATAAAAAAGAAAAACAAAAAGCATTTTTACTTTCTCTACCACGTCTATAGTAGGTATGGAAGGTATTGCATTCTACTAAAAAATCTTATGTGTTACATTCACATGGCTTTCTTTATCCTCCATCGCTTATTAGTGGGTATACATTATTCTAACGAAAGTTTATTTTCCTATTTACTTCATTTTAACCGAAATGAACCTTTCTGAAAGTAAATATTAAAGATATTTACATGATAAATAAAATGTATGTCTTAGGTTTTCTGGAAATAGCCTATAAGTCGTCTTCATTCGAAAGGAATTTTGTATAATCTTGTATAACTGGTAGATAAACGTTAAGCGATAGACGAAAAAAAGCACTACACAAACAAATGTAAATCTCTTTGAAACACATAATTTATTTCAAATAAGTTTTTTGTGGCAGAAGCCATTTCTGAGATATCCGTTATTAAAGACGCGAATTGTTTATTTCTTGGTCATTCTCTTAAAGTCCTGTCAACATTCAGTTGTTTCTCGCGATTGCATGGAAACAGTATGGAATTTTAAGGCCAGCTACGACTTCCTGTAATTTAATTTAATTTAATAAGTAATTAAAGGAAGCTGTGGGCAGTATACGAGGGGCACTATTTATATTTTGAGCCTTGGCAACCCTGAATGTTGTAGGTGCCATCTAACGTTTCCAATGGAAAGTTTGGCATTTTTTACCATAATCTACTTCAAACATTTTGTCAATAGAGCGTCATTTGTTTTGTTTACACTAACTTGAAAATTGTATGTCAACAAAAACATGGAATTAACTCATGAAAATGTTAATGCAATGATTTATTACGACTTTCGACGTGGATTATCAAGACAAGAGTGCATCGATCAACTAACTCTTCCACATTTGGCGACGGAGCTCGATCCTTTGCCACTGTGAAACGCTGATATAACGAATTTAATCGTGGCCGCTGTTCTCTCAGTGATGAAGTTCGTGAAGGTCGTCCACAATCAGTTGTTGTGCCAGAAAACATTGATGCTGTGCAAAAACTAATGATGAAAGATCGTCTTGCGAATATTGTGAGATTGAGCCAACCCTAGGCATTAGTTCCACCAGCATATATAAAATATTTCATGATTACTTAGCCGTGAAAAAGGTTGGCTCTTGTTGGATCCCACATAATTTGACGCAACTTCAAAAAGATGCTCGTGTCGATTGGTGTACAAAAATGCTCAAGAAATACAATGGCAGTGCATCAAAATACGTATATAAGATTGCAACAGGTGACGTATCATGGATCTATGCGTATGAGCTGGAATGTAAACAGCAGTCGACTGTATGGGTGTTTCAAGATGAAGCAAATCCAACAAAAGTTGTTCGCACTCGAAGCACTTCGAAGCAAATGGTCACCTGCTTTTTCAGCAAAACTGACCATGTAGCAACAGTGCCCTTAGAGGAACGTAAAACGGTCAATGCCGAATAGTACACAACCATTTGTTTGCCGGAAGTCTTCGGTGAAGTAAGGAAAACCAACAAGAACCGTAGGATCGTTCTTCATCAATACAATGCGAGCGCACACACATCTCGTCTAGCAACAGAGTATTTGAAGGCTCAAAAAATCGAATTGATAGGTCATCCGCCATGCAGTCCTAATTTGGCACCCATGACTTCTTTTTGTTTCCAAACATCAAGAATAAATTGCGTAGACAACGATTTTCGTTGGCAGAAGGAGCCTTTATGCCTTCAAAAACCATGTTTTGGAGGTGTCTCAACAAGACCGGAATAAATGCTTTGACAAATGGTTCAAACGGATGCAAAAGTGTATTGATCATAAAGGAGAATATTTTGCAAAACAATAAAGCAGTTTTCAATCAGAAATTACTTTGTTGTAATTATTAGGCTCAAAATATAAATAGTGCCCCTCGTATACCGTCCAGTTCTTAAACATTTGACTTTCGCTTTATCCGTTGTATCTATAACTAAATGTGTAATGTAGCTATTTCCTCAATGGTTTACTTGAATTAAAATGTAGTAGATAGAAAAATTAGCTTTTTTAAGACTAGTTTGTATACCCACTAATAAACGATAAAAGGTACAGAAGGTCATTTGAATGTATCTCATTCATTTTTTTTTTTTTACTTTCTCTACCACGTAAATAATAGATAGAGAAGGTGTTACATTCCGCCTAAATATTCGATACCGAAATTTCACCGGAAATATATGTTTTGTGGCCTCCTGAATAAAAACAAAAACGCAACTTTAGAAAAAATCTGCGCGCGCGCGCGTGTGTGTGTGTGCATGTGTATCTGTGAACAGCATAACTAAAAAACGAAGCGTCACTCTGAAGATGCAACATGAAGATTTTCAAGAAAATCTCCCCTTAACAAACTACCCTTTACATGGAAGTTTTTCAAAATTTTTCATTTTCTAAAACTGACTAACGATTTTGATAAAAATACCTTATAATAAAGATAACTATGTGAAAAATAAAAAGTACATTTTCAATTTTCTGGGAATAGCCTGTGAAGCTCTTTATTCGGAAGGAATTTTGTATAATCTTGTATAACTGGTAAACGTTAAGCGATAGATGAAAACGTACTACACAAAAAATGTACATCTCTTTAAAACACACAATTTATTTCAAATACCTGTTTTATAGCATCAGTCATTTCCTAGATATCCGTTGTTAATGGTTCGATTTGTTTAATACTTTATTCTTTTTAAGTTCCATCGATTTGTTTCTGGCGATTGTATGGAAACAGTATGAAATTTTAAGGCCAGCATATAGCGTCCAGTTCTGTAACATTTGACTATCGCTTTTCTGTTTGTATCCTAACGAAATGTGCATTGTAGCTGTTTCTGCAGAAGTTTATCTGGATTAAAATAAAGTACCAAGATAGAGAAATAAACTTTCATAAGAATAATTTGTATAACACTAATAAACGATAGAGGATAGAGAAAGTCATGTGAATGTAGCATATCAGAATTTTTAGAAGTTGTGAAGTTTGTGAGTCTGTGAACAGCATAACTCAAAAACGAAATGTCCGAGAAATACCTAGCAAACTTGGTATTTAGGTTCAGTATCTTTCAAAGATGCGACATGAAGATTTTCGAGAAAATTCCTCCACTCCAAACTACTCTATACATTGAAGATTTTTCGAAATTTTGTATTTTCTCAAAATGCCCTGTAACAATTTTGATTAAAATACGATATGTTTAAATATTTACATGACAAATAAAATGTATATCTTGTATTTCCTGGGAAAAGTGCTTGAAGAAAGGAATTTTGTATAATTTCGTTTATTTGGTAAATCATAAGAGATAGAGAAAAACTTACAACACAAGAAATACAGGTGTCTTTAAAACACATAATTTATTTCAAATAACTTTTAATGTGGCATCAATCGTTTCCGAGATAACCATTGTTAATGGTTTAATTTTCAATACTTTGCCATTTATTTAAAGTACTGTCGTTGTTCAGTTATTTCTCGCATGTCATGGAATTTCTAGGGCAGCATATAACGAACCGGCTTTGAAACATCCATCATTCTATCTCCTCTATCGCATTCCCTTTGTAGCTTCAACAAAATGTGTAATGAAAGTATTTATGGAAAGGTTTATCTCGATTAACATGAGGTAAGCAGAAAAATAAGCTTTCGTAAAAATAATTTGTGGAAGCTATATCAAAATAAAGGATAATAAGTAGAAAACGTTATGTGAATGTAACTCATCGGATTTTTTTAGTAGTGTTTAACGCCCGTTCTTACTACATACGGCACCACAGCTGCTGGACATCCGACACCAGAGGCCAAACTGCTCCCGCGTGACACAGGGGGGGGGAGAGCATCTCTCTCCCACCCCCGAGAACTATTCCTGTAGGCCAGCACCTGAAAAGTTTAATCCGCCTCCCCATTACAGGGCTGAAGTGGATACGTCACTTACGCGCGGCAACCCAAAAGGGTTGAACAATCTTGGTAGGGCCGACAGCACTCTAACGGCTATCCAGGGCGGTACCGGAGGACCTTGAGGCGTCTCATAACCCCGCCTGGACGACATCGCCCAGACGTACCCAATCTCCCATAGGTATAGGAACCACTGTCCCGCTGAGTCCAACCCAATCCCTAACGGGAGGGGCTCGGAAATTCGGCCCAACGTAATTCTAGTAACGTGGAAGTACCACAGGTCCGCAGCGGCCGCACCACGGCAGCTGAAGGGGTCGGGAACCCCCCACCCCAACGGGGTGCCGGTGAACACTGATGATACATGAAGTATAATTGAGAAAGGAAATTTAGGAAAGAAACTTTGCAGGCTAAGTTTAGCGTACGTCCCCGGCATTTGCAGTTACGAGGACTGAGGAAAACATGGAAAAACCTGAGTCAGAGAGGACGTCCTGGCGATAGACAATATCCTGTTATGTATTGTAGTATTTATGTAACAGTTTTCATTATTCTATCGAAGTTACATTATTTACGATATATTTCTATCTAGAAATGATTTCAAACCAACCATAAGTACTTAGCTACATAGAACAATAGATAACTAACACCTGTATAACATTTGGAACTGCATTCATATGTTCAGCCATGTTAACAAGCTCTAATGGAAATAAAATGGAAGAATTGCAAATATTCAAGCATGTCCGCCAAGACATACTTGAGAAAATGTAAACATGCAATATAAAATATTTCGAAAAAATTTAAAGCCATTAAAATGTGATTGGACACAAATTGCGCACTTATTTGAAGTCTACATTTTTATGCAGTAAGGTTTTGTTTGTCTGATGGAAAGTAATGAAGACAGACAGAATTACAAACACTGTTATGTGACATGAAAATAACAGTAGAAGCATAGAATAGAAACACAACTCATGTGCAAGTACTTCAACATCAGCGTTACTTGGCATTTTTTTCATTTGTAATGTGATTACTCAACACAGAGATGTCAAACGTGTCTTATAATGTTATTTCAACAGCTTACCTATATAGCAAAGCATTTCCTGTTTGTTCACAGTTCTACAGTGCGATGTTTAAAACCGCATGTTGTTTGGTTGCCGGGAACTTGTAGAAAGGGCTTTTGGTACCGCTGATTTTACATAGTGTGACATAAAATCTCTATAGGAAACATATGGAATATGAATATAAGATATTAAACATTGTCATTTTATTTTTCGTAATCACACTAATCGCTAAGTGACTAGACAACTTCCACAACCTCAAATATGGAAAATCCCGAGCAATCAGATCTTGCAACCCTAGTTGGTGTAATTCCATATGTTTGATAAGTCCATGACTTTGACAAGAGATAGCATTCTAATCACAGGTTTCTTGTTTGCAGCCAAATCTTACATATATTCTGGGTATAATCGCAGAAATTCGTCGTCATTTGTTTCTTAGAAAATTGTTGAGAGCGTCTAAAATAAGCAGATGTGTGTTGCTTCATAGAAAATGGAGAAAAGCGAATTTCGTGTTCTGATAAAACACTACGTTTTGCGTGGTAAGACGGTTAAGTAAACGGAAGAAAAACTGAGCAAGTATTATGGGGACTGCTCCATCACATGGCATGGTTCACATGTGGTTCACAGAATTTCGATGTGGCTGTTCGAGCACAGGAGATGCCGTGCGCACAGGACGGCCGGTTGAGGTCACGACAGAAGAAATGGTGAACCAAGTTCACGATATTGTGTTGGAAGACCTCCGAGTGAAAATCCATGAGATAGCCAAGACCGTAAACATCTCGAGTGAACGGGTGTATAACATTTTGCGCGAATTTTTGGGTATGAGAAAGCTGTCAACAAGATGAGTGCCGTGACTGCTCACAGTTGAGAACAAGCGGAATCGTGGTACCATTTCACAGGGATGTTTGAACATGTTCCAGCGCAACCCAAACGAGTTTTTGCGGCGTTATATCACGATTGATGAAACTTGGATCCATTTCTATCAACCTGAAACCAAACAACAATCCAAGCAGTGGATTTCCTTCGGCGAACCTGCTCCAAAGGAAGCGAAAACCATTCCGTCGGCACGAAAAATCATGGCAGCTGTCTTTTGGGATTTACAAGGGGTGATAGACACCCACTACCTGGAAAAGGGTAAAACGATCACAGGTTCATATTATGCCGCAAGCTGGATCAGTTTCACAAGGAATTGTTAAAGAAACGACCCCATTTGGTGAAGAAAAAGGTTCTCTTTCAACAGGATAATCCACCCGCACACAAGTCAGCCATTGCCATCGCAAAATTTGTGGAATTGGGCTACGAACTGCTACCTCACCCACCATGTTCTCCAGATTTGGCTCCGAGCGACTTCTTCCTGTTCTCAAACCTGAAAAAAGAAAGAAGAAATTCACGTCCAGTGAACACATCATGGCAGAAACAGCCTCATATATTGCAGACTTCGAAAAATCATATTTTTGGAAGGGTTAAAAAATTGGAGAAATGTTGGACGTCTATGGAATTGAAAGGAGTCTATGTTGAGAAATAAACAAAAAATTTAAATTGTTATTTTCTTTAAAAAGTCACTGACTTATCAATCCGCCCTAGTTTTTGTGTGTGTGTATGTGTGTCTATATATATATATATATATATATATATATATATATAGCCTGTCCTAGTAACACAATATCTCGATATCCGACATACTAGAGGCATCAAGAATGTATTTGATGCTAACATAGAAACAACACATCGTTTTCTAATCACAAGGTGATTAAAACATTCTTTATACTTCTCTGTTGATGTCTGTAATATCGTCGCCGTCTAGTTTATAATCAGGAATATGTATCATTCATTTAAGAAACGGACACACTGACTGCATTTTAGGTAGCAACAACAGAGCCTTCGTTCGGACGCGTGGTCGGCCAAACAGGCGTTTTCTTGACACCGGGAAGTTCCCTGTTTGTCGGCGGAGTCGGATATTCATAGTCCCTTAAATTCAAGTACACTGATATCTCATGCAGATTATAAGTATAATAGCCAAATACCTTCGTAATATAAGATGTTGGAATTAATGTCCTTGTGCCGCCACACTTCTCTCACACCTTTTAAGAAAAATTCTTATTAATTTTTCATGACCATGTAAATAAAATCTTGCTTCATCCGTAAAAAAGAAATTAAAAGAGGGTGAATAAAGCAATCATTAACATTATCCAACAATTGCAGGAATTAGCTTTTCTCTCATTATTGCAGTTCCTGAGCTACAGTTGTCTTATAGGGTGTTCATTTTAAAATTAGTTTAGTGGCATTTTCCAAGCTAAGGTTTGCAAAATTTCTGATTCCTGTGGAAGCTTTCGTAGAGATTTCTTTGGGCTTTGTTCTAACATTTCTCCGATGTTTTTCCTTTGTAAGAACACGACAATTTAATTTCGGTTTCTTATCAAGAATAGATTTTGTTTCCCTAAATCTATTTACAAGATTACGGACCGTTGTTCTGTGAGGCGCACGAACAACAGGGAATCTGACTACAAATCGCCATTCACTTCTCTACAAGAGTTTTTAGTCACATAGGAATCTACATAAAGATTCTGTGTACTAAAGTATACGGACCTTTCAGCATTATAGCAGCTCCAACACACTTTAGCTCTGTAACACGTGATGTCACAAAGCATTAAACTCCATACACTCCATCAACTGGTTAGCCGACATACGGAGAGGAGGGAAAGTAGAAGAGGAACAGAGCCGGTTAGAAACAGCGCAGTGCAAGAAAAGCAGTTTCTTGTAACACGGCCTCGCATCGAAAAGAAGGCTCTTAGTTAAAACTCCAATCAACAGTGAAGAGCGCTGCTAGTTTAAAGGCCTGTCAAAACTGAGGGAAAATCAACCAAAGCTGGACATGGAAATGCACCAAAATGTCCTTATCCTCAGATAAGATCTTAACCACTGCTTTTAGGATGAGGAGCAAAATATGAAAACAGAAGACCAATTTCATAAATGCGTATGTTCTTATATGTAAGAAGGATTTGAGGGTATGCTAGATCTTCTTCTAGTATGAATTATATCCGTTTAATGGGATCTCTGTAAGGAATTGGTGGCAGCAAATGAAACTGACTCTCCAACTTAAACATTTTAAACATTAACGTTATGCTCATTTAAGCAGATTTATTCAACTTGTAACATGAACACTTAGTAATACGAAGCGTATTCCAAAACTAAGGTCCGGCGAAAAACATTTAACGGATGGTAGGACTGAATGACGTTTCACGCCTGCAGCGCTGTCTACCGACTCCTGAGGAACCTACTGCAGTGTTGGTGTGACGCAGTAGGCGTTTGTCAGTCGGTGAGAGCAGATCGCAATGACCACGACAATCGTAGATCCCGCCAGTTGTAAAGTTGGATTAGATTTTTGCTGGCAAAAGGATCGTCAGCTGTGGACATCCATCGTGATTTATGCCTTGACTATGGACCGGACATAATGAGTGACAAACAGGTTCGACACTGGTGTAGAAAATTTCGAAATGGCCGCACAAATGTGCACTATGAACAGAGGAGTGGTAGACCCAGTATTCGGACCGACGACATCGTTGGGCAAGTGAACCAAAAACTTCGAAGTGGTCGGCGTTTGACGATTAGTGGTCTGGCTGATGAATTCCCAAATGTTGCTTGAACCTCACTTTACAGGATTGTCACTGAACAGCTTGGATATCGGAAACTTTGTGCGAAGTGGGGGCCAAAACTGCTCACCGGTCAGCACAAAGAGCAACGAATGCGTAGTGCACGACAGTTTTTAGAGCGCTGTAGACAAGATGGAGATGATTTGTTTTCCCATATTGTTACGGGCGAAAAATAATTGATAGCGTACACCAACGCAGAATCGAAACAAGTCAATGCAGTGGGGCCGTTCCGGATCACCCAAACTAAAAAAGTGTAAGCAATTGCCGTACACGAATCGCAAAATGATGGCTACAGTATTTTGGGCGTCCTTTTGATTGATTTCGTGGACCGTGGGTCAACAATTACGGCTAACGTGACTGCGACGCTTACCAAACTGAGACGTGCGATCCAAAATCGACGCCGGCGGGAAGCATCATCCTCCTGCACGACAACGCACGCCCGCACACCGTTGCCAAAGCCAAAGAGAAAATTCAAGAGTTTCGTTGCGAACTCTTTGACACCCTCCGTACAGTCCCGACATGACACCAAGCGACTATTTCCTCTTCTTGCATTTGAAACGGTGGCTGGGTGGATAACGAGTTCAAACCGACGATGAACTCAAGACGAGTGTTACCAATGATTCAAGTCCCAGGCAGCAGACTTCTATGCCGAGGGGTTAAAGAAGCTGGTGCAGCGTTACAGTAAGTGTGTAGATGTGAACGGCGATTATGTGGAAAAGTATAGTATATATATATATATATATATATATATATAGGCATATATTACTGTCTATAAAAACCTTGTCTCATGAGCGATGCTGTTATGACCAAATGGACCTTGGTTTCGGAATACGCCTCGAAAGTTATTTACAGCAATCATCGCAATTCAAACCCCATCTATCGTTTACTTGGCAATTATGCAGCAGCCCGCTATCACTTGGGTTTGCGCGTAACAGCATAACTTTTAATAAAGCTCACTATTTGTATAGGGTCTTTCAACAAGAGTGTCCTTATCTTTGAACTTAAATAAAACACGTTCTATAAATGATAGAGGTTTATTTCTTTTTTATTTTGGAACATAATTAATGTCATTACGTATGGAAGAGAACATCAGTTAAGTGACCGCCGCGACTTCGTTGGGTTGCGCGTATACGGTTGACCCAATTTTCAATGACAGAAGAACGTAAATTAGGTCCAACTTCACGAATAACACGCGTGATGTTATTCATAAGGTCATTTACTGTTTCTGGCTTGTTTACGTAAACTCGAGATTTAACATAACCCCACAAGAAGTAATCCAACGGCGTTAAATCACATGACCTCGGGGGCCAGTTAACATCACCACCACGGGAAATGATGAAACCTCTGAACTTCTCCAAAAGATCGATTGTTTCCAGAGCAGTATGACATGTGGCACCATCTTGCTGGAACCAGATGTTTCTGAGATCCAATTGAGGCCAAAATAGTCCCTTATAAGAACCCGGTATCTTTCTCCATTAACAGTTAAAGCTTCTCCATCTTCATCTTGGATAAAATATGGACCAATGCTTCCACCATACCAAAATCCACACCACACAGTAACCTTTTGGGATGAAGTGGTCGTTCTTGAATCTTCATTGGAGTGTGATTGCTCCAATAGCGGCAATTTTGTTTGTTAACACAACATCCATCCAAAAGTTGGCTTCGTCGTTGAAGATGATTTTTCGACAAAAATCTGGGTCAGCTTCCAATTGCTCCATAGCCCAGTCAGCGAATACGGCGCAACCTATGGTCGTTGGGCTTTAGTTCTTGACTTAATACTATTTTTAAGCGTGAAACTTCAAGTCCAGATGCAGAATTCGCCAAGTTGTGGTCGGCGAAAGCCTCAATTCTTGCGCTCGACGAGTAATTGATTTATTTCCGTTCTCGCGTACACTCTCACGAACGACGCCTATGTTTTCGTTGGAGCGCTTACGTCGATTAAGTACAGGCGTTCTTTGATTGCTGACAGAACCACTTCTTTCAAATTTATCGATCAAACGCCGAATCGTTCTCTCGCAGGGACGATTATGCACACCGTAAACTTCACGCAATACACGGAAGGTTTGGCGAACAGATGATCCATTTTGATAATAAACTTTCACAATTTTTACGCGTTGCTGAATGCTGTAACTCAATAACAACGGCAGCTATCACGTGTTAAAGATAGGACACTCTTGTTGAAAGACCATTTAGTTGCGCTAATGGAAAGAAACGCATACAGAAAGCTGGTGTACATTTGTTTAAAACATCTGCAATCATTTAAAAACAATATTTGCACACTTCGATCATATTTAGAGCAGTATTGCATCGAGCTCTTCATTATGTAGTAGCATTTATGTCTAGGTTACCTAAGAAACGAAATTATGCTAATAGTATTTCAACTGAATAGAATGAGCGAGTAGTTATTTATACAATACAAGTTGCATTAGTAAAATTCAGTGCCGCGGCCAGGACTTGAACACAAAGTTTCCGCTTTCCGTACCGATGCTCTACCACTGAACTGCGTGATGAAACCACCGAATGCACGTTGAACTTCTCTCACAAGCAAATATTCAGGAGGGGCAGACAAAAGCTCACATGCTGTTATGAAATAGGTTTAGAACGCCAAAAGAAATGTTTACATTCCTTGCTTTCTACTCGAGGGCCGCCACTTAGTATGATTTTGACCAATGATTTGGATACTGTTGGGGATATAACAGCAGGAAAAGCAAGAGAGTATGTGTTCACTTAGGATAAAGAATGCCATTGCGATTACGTCTGTGCAGTAACTTTACACCCCAAGTGTATGATTAAACGCTGTTCTTTTATGTTTAGAAGCACCAGGAAGTAACCAGCAATTAACTGCTTTGACCTTCTCTGCAAATGGTAGGCATTACGCTTGATTTCTTTCCCGGCGATGGCTCATATAGAGAATCCCAATTATGGCAAACTACCGGTCTCAGATTTACGATCAGTTTCGTGGAATCATCTTCGGATTCATTAGTGGAATATTGTAAACGCAAACATGCCAACACCTGCATGCTTTTATTATTTTACACACTTGTTCTGCTAGTTCTATTTCTTTATTCGTAGAGGAAGCATATACATATCCTTCCGATTCAAATATCTGCCACATGGAGCAAATTCATTTTTACTCACAGTCATGCTCTTCTCTCTCTCTTTTCTCTTCTCTTCACTTTAACTGATTACTGCTCTAGATCATGCCATATCCAGGATGGGGATTAGCCCAATGCCTGGCATGGCGGTGAAGAAAAAGGAAATTAAATGTTGTGATGAAAGGGATGATAGGAAAATTAGCGGATCAAATTATCCAACCCAGCATTCGCCTAGCGACCGAAAGAAAAAGCAAGAAAAAAACTTTCGGTCAGAATAATCTCGGCCCGGGGATGGGAATCGGGTCTCTCGAATGGGAGTCCTTCAACTTACCGCGGCACCATCACAATCATATTTATAACAGGTAAAACAGGCGCGTGGACTATGACAGATTAAATAGCAGCTTGTCGATGACGTAACGGACGGCCAAGTATAATGCGTGGCAATTTATGATGTTCCAGAATAACGATTTTAAAAGGCCGTGACGCGCAATGTAATTATCTGCGAGTTGTAAAGTTCTGCATAATTATACATTTAGCAATGCTGCAACCAACAGTACCAGAAAATACAACATTTATCTGTCCCTCCTGAATGCTTGTCAGCTGATTCATATATCCCTTTGAACCTCCAAGACGGTCTCAATTACTCATGTTATAATACCTTAATGATAACTTGCAGTGCTGCAAGTGCTTTCAATTCTAGCTTCTAGTTTATCATATTATTAGGATTAGGCGATTTCTGTCTCTTAACGCTCTTTCATAAGTTGTGTGTAATTCGGGAATCTTTTCACAGTAATTCAGTGGTAAATCCCTGGTACGGAAAGGCAAAGATATTTGTTTGAAATCCCATTGACATTTTCAAAATTGATTATTCAGCTTTCCAACCTTAGCCTACATACGACCTATGTGAAAGATTAATTAATGGAGTTAACAAATTAACCTTATAGTGTGGTTTCTAGAGACCCCGAATTGAAAATATTTGCAACACTGGAAGTCGCCTTTAAAGCATGACATGAAGTGAATGAAGCAGATGTTCGAAATGTTCAAAAATGTTAAAAGTCTGATTCACCTTTACAACCTTTGCCTACATAGAGCTAGTGTGAAGGAACAAATAATAGATGTTCGCTAATTAAATGATGCAGTTCCTTGCGAGCGAAAGTTTACTACCGAGCTGTAGGCGGTGTGAGTATTTCAAAACAAGTGAACAAACAGCACTTTATCAGCAGTTGTGTGATATATTTTAGCCAGCTCGCAGTAAACGTAGGCTTCTCTGACTCAGATTAGAATTCTTGCATTATAACGCATGTATTACACACAGGACCCGGGTTTTGATGATCTAAAATGTTTGAAAAATGGCCTATAAAATCACTCTAAAACTTTAAAAATTGCAAAAAAAATAGCTTATGTGTTACATTCATATGACTTCCTCTGCCCATCCTTCATGAAACTAGTGTTATAAACATTTAACTATTATTACAAAAGCTTATTCTTCTATTTACTTCATGTTAATCGAGACAAACAGTTGCAGAAATGAGTTTGTTAGATATAATTTAATTTATAATGGCTGATTAAGAATTATAAGTGTTTTATTTTGTTCGCCTTTGACTCCTTTTGTAGAAACTCCATTCTCAGAATAAAATATCATTTTTGCCACTTGTATCGAGTGCGTTTAACATTTTGAGATAGTTACATTATTTGATTAAATACTGGCATCTATGTTGAGTGTGTACATTACAGGGCGAAAGAAACACCGAATGCTCCGTTGTTTTTTCTGGGATGGGTCTACAAGAGCTTTGAGAATTAGATTACACCATAGATTGATTACGCTGAATTTTCTTTGCGCAATGATTTAAAACACCTAGAATTCTAAAATCTGATATAATGTGAAACAAATATTACTTTTTTATTACCTCTGTGGTCTGGTGGTTAGTATGATTAGCTTCCAAATCCAGAGCTACCAGGTTCGATTTCCTGCTGCAGGGTGCAAACTTTACTTTAACCAGGATTATTCCCTAACTTCCCTGGAAATGTAAACGAGAGCGTGAATGTTTGTGTGTGTGTGTGAATTTATTTTAACTACCAAAAGTAATACCAATCAAAAGATGAACCCATGTAAAGTGAGTGAAGATCATTGCTGATGAAGAATTGTTCTAAAAACAAAAGTCGTATTAAAGGTGACATATATGAGGGCGAATTCATGTCAGTGACTTTTTGAAGAAAATAACAGTTTTTTTCCAAAAAATCCATTTTATTTCTCAACATAGTCTCCTTTCAATTCAATACACGTTGTCCAACGTTTCTCCAATTCTTTTAATCCTTCCAAAAAATATGATTTTTTGAAGTCTACAAAATATGAGGTTGTTTCTGCCATTATGTGTTCACTGGACGTGAATTTCTTCCCAGCGAGCCAATTTTTTCAGGAAGAGGAAGAAGTCGCTTGGAGCCAAATCTGGAGAATTTGGTGGGTGAGGTAGGAGTTCGTAGCCTAATTCCACAAATTTTGCGATGGTAATGGCTGACTTGTGTGCGGGTGCATTATTCTGGTGAATGAGAACATGTTTCTCCACCAAATGGGGTTATTTATTTAACAATTCCTTGTGAAACTGATCCAGCATTGCGGCATAATATGAACCTGTGATCGTTTTACCCTTTTCCAGGTAGTGGATGTCTATCACCCCTTGTGAATCCCAAAAGACAGCTGCCATGATTTTTCCTGCCGACGGAATGGTTTTCCTTTCTTTGGAGCAGGTTCGCCGAAGGAAATCCACTGCTTGGATTGTTGTTTGGTTTCAGGTTGATAGTAATGGATCTAAGTTTCATCAACCGTGATATAGCGTCGCAAAAACTCATTTGGGTTGCGCTGAAACATGTTCAAACATCCCTGTGAAATGGTAACACGATTCCGCTTGTTCTCAACTGTGAGCAATCGCGGCACCCATCTTGCCGACAGCTTTCTCATACCCAAAAATTCGTGCAGAATGTTATACACCCGAAATGTTTACGGTCTTGGCTATCTCACGGATTTTCACTTGGCGGTCTTCCAACGCAATATTTATTCACCATTTCTTCTGTTGTGACCTCAACCGGCCCTCCTGTGCGCACGGCATCTCTTGTGCTCGAACGGCCGCATCGAAATTCTATGAACCGCTTGTGAACCATGCCATGTGATGGAGCAGAGTCCCCATAGGTAATACTTATTCAGCTTTTCTTCCGTTTTCTTCACCATCTTACCATGCAAATAGTAGCGCTTTATCAGAACACGAAATTCACTTTTCTCCATTTTCTACGAAGCAACACACATCTCTTATTTTAGACGCTCTCAACAGTGTTCTAAGAAACAAATGACAACGAATTTCTGCGATTATACCCAGAATAGATGTAAGACTTGGGTGCAAACAAGAAGCTTGTAATTAAACGCTATCTCTCGTCAAAGTCATGAACTTATCAATCCGCCCTCGTAAATGGTACAAAAATATTAGGTTATAATTTCTGTTTTTATGCTATTTTGAATATTTCTCCCGCTATAAAACTGTTTTCAGTTGGAAACAGATGAATTTGTACATAGAGACGTGACTGTCTCGTAGAATTGCGTGACCAACTATGCTGCAAGTAGTAGGATGACAGTATAGCTGCCACACTCACCAACCCACATTCTAATACCTAGAAGGAATAGTGGAGTATACATTGGCTTAGGTTCAGAATTTCTGGGTGTGAGAAACAAGTGAGATGAGATGAAACGTTAAAGCAGGAATGTACGTCATCAGTGAGTGACAGAGTATAAGTGCTCCGAGTATACTATCCAATAGGAAACAAGTTACCTCATTACAGAGGACATGCTATGTATATGTGTCTGAGTATAGGGAGCAACATAATTACCGAAGGAGATAATGTGACTAGAAAGTTTTAAAAAGAGGACATGTCAATTTAAATTAGAGGGTTTTATTTTAATTCCTGTGTGCACGTTACAAATTTTGATACACAACATTTGCATACAATAGACATATTGTGCAGCAGTTCAACACCTCTTAGTGTGCAACACCTTTGGTTTGGTTGACGCAGTGTCATTAAAGTAACAGCGATATTCATCTCTTGTGGGATTTACGATGGACACACCATCAGAAGTGTCGGTGGAGAATATCACAAACTTGAATATTTGGCGAAGTTGTTTACATCCGAGTTGCTGTGGAATTTTAGCCATCATCTAACAACGTTTTCATTTCCTATACTGATTTACAGTTAGAACTTAATGCTTAGTTGTACATAAATTGTAATATTAAACTGTCTACTTAGATCTTTAGATACATTATTTTTAATTTCGGAGTTTCGATCGCCAGGTGACAAAAAAACGTGTGAATCGGTTATCACTGAGCCAGAATTATATGCAGATAATTTTCACGAGTCATTTTTAGATAGTACAAGAAATTAAATTCTTCATCAGAATCTCATTAAAGGTACATACAGTGTCTTATTTCTTAACTTCTTCTTTATCTGTTTTAATTTTTACTGTATTTGCATACTAACATTATAAAGAGACATTTGTATTTATAGCGGGTCTTAGCAACTACTAAACGATTTTGATAATTCTTTCGCCATAATTGTAAAAGACTGTTCTTTCCGACGGACATAGGCTATAAGAGGCATTCTACTTTCAATTCCTAAATGACCGAAGAACTAAAAAGTATTAATAAACCCTGTATACTAAAATATCAATATGGTGAAGTCATAATAGAACCTGCTTGGTAGAAGGCTTTTACTTTTAGTGAGAATGCTATGGAATAGAAAACAGTTGTTGGTTTTTTGGTTGAGATTGCTAATTGCTACTCCAAAGAAAATGCGGTAAAATAAAGCAAAACCCACGGATATTTAATTCCAAGCAATATACCTATACATCAATTTAGCACAAGATGTAGAAAGAAAGAAAGCAAAATAAGACAATCGGATCTGCTTATAAGGGCGATGTTCCACCAAACGGAACCGAGCGATATGGCTCCGCAGTAACGCGTGAGGCTCGCATTCGGGAGATCCTGGGTTCGATTCCCAGTGTCTGCCCACTATGACCATGGGTTTTTAATGGTTTTCCCTGTATGATAAAGGCGAATGCTGGAGTGCAAACTCTACCATGGATTTCCTCTTTCTCCCATTGCCTCTCATTTCATTTCCCTTTCATGTTTCAGATTGACTCCGGGCTGTGGTTCGATCGGTGTCGGGCAGATGGTGCAGAGGCGATTTGGAACTTCTTCTCGGCCCTGCAAGAGGGAAGCCTGTAGAGCCTCCACTGCTGGGTCGTGGCCGGGTGGTCAAGCTGCGCGTCTCTGTCGACTTGCGCCGGCCAACTACGCAGTCCACATTCTCCTAAAGTTCCCTCACCTCATCCGTTCCTCCCGGGGGAGTACGCACAAAGGATCCATTGGGGATGGATGTGCTAGGTGTCCCCTCCGTTAACTATTGCTACCCTATCCATCAAACGGACAAATCAGAAACAAAAGAACAACACATACTAACGAGATACGTTTCGGAATAATAACGGGTGATGTTGCTGCCAGCCTCTCCCTGTCTTACGTAACGTGCTAAACCATACCAACTTTGTAACGTTTAAAAGCGCGAGAGGGACGTGTTGGTTGGCAGGAAGGTGATTCTTTCGGAGTTCCATAGAGGAACAGAAGTGACATATGAAGGAGGTTGTTTGCGGAAAGGACCGGAAGTGGAACTGAAACAGATCGTAGAAAATACAAATATGAATACGCAGATAAAAGGGAGCGTATGATGCGGAACACACCCATTACTTATCGCCCATTTGCATGATACATGCATTAGCTTAAGTTTATTTCATTAGAAATATCGTAATCCCATTACGAAATGCATTTATTTACTTATTGGGTAATTGAGCGGGTTATGATTTAAATGGTTATTTGAGGTTATGTGGTACATAACTTAGCCAAAGATTATTTCATCACAATATGAAGAGACCCTCATTTATTCTGCAACTGCACTGCTCAGTCTTACATTGGGTGAATTAAGGAATGTAATGCATAGGCAACATGCCACTATCAAATAATAGCTGGTGTGTTGCTAACAGTTAATACATATGGCAGTAAAAGTCGTAATTAAAGTAAATAATAATCGTAACTTTAAGAATAATTGCCAGTCCAACCAAATCTTCGTGTTATTAAGCAGCCAATTAAAATGCGGAGATAAACGAAAGCAAATAATACCTATTAGTAGTAATAGTAAACAAATACGAGTAATAATCGAACTTTAAGAATAATTGTCAGTCCAACCAGGTCTACTTGCTCTTTTCTGATGCAAATGTTAGCGTTAAAAGAGGCTGGTTTTGCATCGGTTTGGTTAAAGAAATCGCACAATTGTAAATTTATCCCATTTGGCCATTTTGAACAGCAATGGCTTTTCCCGCCGCCTTCTCCCTCTCGGCACCGGCGGCATGGATTACCTCTGCCAGCAGTGCTCGTATTCTGCAGTACTACTACTCGCGTATTTTTAGCGATTTTTTAAAGTATCTAGGTTGGCAGCATACGGTGACGTACGACAGGGAGAGGCTAGCAGTAACATTACCTAATAACGCATATCGTCAGCATATGTTCCTGTTTTGTCTGCAAGTTGTCCGTACCGTTTGGTGGAAAACCGCCCTAACGGCACGATATGTACACATATGCAACACTTAAGCAAAAACCTTTTAATAAGCCTTATGTAAGAAAGTTTGGAATGTATTTATTCTGTTGTAATCGAGTGAATACTTGTACAAAAGGGAGAACATCGCGTCCAGCCTAACAACCAGTATTTTAAAACTAACAGCTGAGAAGTTTATTTTTGTCTATGATTGTAGGCTATGCGACATTTCCAAAAGGCTTAACTTGGTGGGCTGGAAGTGGGGAATCTTCATATTCAGCAGTTCCGCCCTCTTCGTTGCATATTGATGTTAGGGATTTCTGCATTGTATGAAAACTGAGTAACTTTATGTTATTAAATAACTACAGGACCAAAGAGAAGATACAAATGTTTAAGACTTCATCTACTATGATTACCTAAAAAGTCACTCGACCACTCCTATAATTCTTTCACCGTCAAAGATACTTATAGGCTATACAACATTTCCAGAGCTTGGAAGACTGTTGGGCGAGATTAAGAAGGTAGAAATACTCCGCGAATATTGTATATCCAGTTCTGCGAATATCAGGGAATGTTTCATTCATTATTAAGAATATCACTGTACTTTATGAGTTATTATCATAAGGTGAAAAGGGATAGATTCACCATAAAAACCTTCTAGAACATGTACAATAATTTTATAAAGAATATGGGAGGTAATGAAATGAGCTAAATCGTCATTCCAGTTTACAACTAATCCCCACGCAAAGGACTTCATTTTGCAAGAGAATTATAGTATAAAAGGATGAAAGTTATTTATTTCTTGTATTAATTACGTCCAGTTATAGCCCGTAAGAAGGATACAATAAATATAATGAATAGTTATAAATTTTATCAATGAATGCTTATATAAGTAGTTATCGAAATATTACTAGTTCGAAAAATGTTATAAAAAAGAAAGAAAAAAGCAGTACAGGGTTTCTCCAGAGGGAAAAGAATGTTTTTTTCCCATCCCATGTTTTGATCTTCAATGCGTCTATTGTCTAGCCAGTTCGTATTCTGCTAGCATAATGTCGTAGTATTCAGGCTACCCGCAAGACAAAGCGGGAGGTAGAAGAGAGGAACAACACCGAGTGACAAAACAAGCATGGCAAAGGCGCGTTCAACTTTCAGCAAATAATGCAGGTTTTGTGTGCTTTTTATACTGGCATCATTATTTAATGTTCTAAGCTAGTGTTACAATACATATTTATAAGACCTCCTTTGCTTCTAAAGATACGCATTTGTTATTTCATAGCTTATGGAAAAAGGCCACTATTGCTTATAATACCTTTAGTTCGAACATCAGAGCCTCTCTTGTGAACCTAGAAAACCCGGCAGAAAGGGAACTTATTACTTTCTCTACTACGTATAGTAAGTAGGGGAAGTATTGTATTCCACCCAAAAATTCGATACCGAGATTTCGCCGGAAATACATGTTTTGAGACTCCCTGAATCCAAAAAGGGCATTTTTGGAAACATGTCCGTGTGTGTGTCTGTGTCTGTCTGTCTGTGTGTCTGTCTGAAAACAGCATAACTCAGAAACGAACAGTCGGATAAAAACCAAACTTGGTATTTAGGTTCAGTATCTTCCAGAGATGCGACACGAAGGTTTTCAAGAAAATCCCCCACCCAAGATTACCCTTTACATGGAACAGTTTTCGAAAATTTTAATTTTCTCAAAAATGGCTCTACCGATTTTGATTAAAATATCATGTGTTTAAGATATTTTCATGACAAATAAAATGTATATCTTGAATTTTCTGGGAATGTCTCCAAAATTATTCTTCATAGTGAACGACTTTTGCATAACTGGTAAACCATAAGAGATAGGCAAACCTTTACTACACAAAAAATGTAGATCGCATTAAAATACATAATTTATGTCATATACATTTTTTTGTTGAGTGAACCATTTTCGAGATATTGTTTGTTATTCCCTTAAATTTTTCAATACTTGTTTTCTCAAATGGGAATTCGTTATTCATTTTTTTATCTTGTATATGCAAAGAGTATTAATCTGTGGGAAAGGGAATGGTGGTGCACCTAGCAACCAGCTATTAAGAGATATGTATATGCTTAAAGGCAACTGTATTTCTATATTGCCCTTATAAATATATATTCCCCTTACATCTACAAGCAAATTAGCAATAAGATAGAGTCTGCAAATGTTTATCTCGATTAACATGAAGTAGATGGAGAATAAGCGTTTGTAAAAATAGTTTGTACAAGAGTAGAGAAAGTCATGTGAGTATAACACATCAGATTTTTGAGTTAGATATGCTTTAAGTTCATTTTTAAATCTCTTTCTTTTATGTAATTTAACCTCCATTGGTAATTTATTAAATAGTATCAATCCTTTGATCAATGGGTCCTTGCAGGTAGATCTAAGGTTAACGTGTATCCTGTGATAATTGTCCTTGCCTCTAGTATGATAAGTGTAAGTGTAGGTGTAAATTGTTAAATAAAACTGCGCATTCGCTTTTGTTTTCACTGAATGCCTCTATAACCACGTAAAGATGTCGTATCTAATTATTTAAACTACTGTACCTATTTTTGTTTTCTTAAGTGCTTAAGTAAAGATTAAGTTAAACATTCTTTTTTCTTTTATCGTTTCATACAAGCGTGTTTCGGTTTTAGCTGATTTTATGGTACATTAAACGTTTGGCGGAAAACACATTAAAGAGCTTCCTTAGGAATTAAACACCACTAATAAAGTTATCATCGCTCCCTTACTGCAATAAAATCTTCACGGTTTCTTGGCAACGCAGTGCGCATTCTACATACTATGCGGCACGCCTACCTTACTCATCAAGTGTTATTTTCTCACTCAGTTGTAACGGAAAGCGCGCTGTTGACAAATTTCTCTGCGTTTCAAAGCATTTTTTCCACTAATTTGTACGACACAGAAGAAAGAAAGAAAGAAAGAAGAAAGGAAAAGGAAAGAAAGAAAGGGAGGGGAAAAAACATGCCCGTAAAATTTTTAAATGTACCCATCAAACTCTCTCTCTGATTTGAAAGGTGATATTTATACCAGTTCCACCTATATCGAGTGTGGAATCTGAAAGTAGAATCTTGAATATATTGGTTTAGGTCGTAAAGTATGCAGAAAAATATCGACGGCGTCATTTTTGGGGTCCCGATTCTTGGCCGCCCACACTGGGTTTTATGTCCATACATCACATTATGGCTTGTGACTAACCTGCGTAAACCCTGTAAGTAGGTACCGCAAATTTTAACGTTCTCAAGCATTGATCATACTATTCACGGTTACCTGAGAATCGTCAACCCCAAGGAGATCAGAAACACAACTGTCTGCTGTTTGGAAGATCGTTTCCAGGGAGTAGATAATGTTGGTTGCTCTGCCGGAAATTATTATTAAGAGGAATCGAGATTTATGCAACGAAATGCGGCGGGGGTTCTATTGTTTCACGTACAGGTGATGCAAATGATAAGCGTTTTGTTGCGCTCAGATAACCAGGCCAAGACTGTTGTGTCATGATCGGCGCGGCAAGTCTGGTTGGCCCTGAACGGAACGACTCATCCTCTTTTGATGGCCGGACTCACTTTCACTTGCTCGCTCCAGAGACTTTACAGGCACCAGAAGAACCTGTGTCCGAGTTGAGGATGTGAACAGCGTCCAAAGCGGTTGATGACATAAGATGATGCGAAGATGATACCGGATCCGTTAGCTTACCTTCACAACATCGACATCCTTGGCCTTTTCCAAGATGAGCTAAACATGATTATATTCTGCCGCAATAACTGGCTACTTGCATCAAGGGAGTAGTTAAGCAGCGACCTTGGTAACGGTGTATTAGTGTCTCATAAAGCAAGGAGCCCACAGAACAACAGTATGTAACTCGATAACAAGCTTTAACGGTCACTAAACACCATAGACTTTATCGGACTACCCCCATGTGTTAGGATTAAATGCCTAAACCATCTGATGTACTACATTCACATGGCTTTCTTCAACCACTATCGTTCATTTTTTGTAACTCTTCTGCAGTCTACTCTACAAAAGCTTATTACTTTTACTACTATTTAGAAACAGGAAACATTGCATTCTACCAATAAAATTCGATATCGAGATTTCACGGAAAATGCAAGTTTTGAAGCTCCCTGTATTAAAAAAGGCACATTTAGGTAAAGATTTGTGTCTGTGTGTGTGGATAGTACAACTCAAAAACGTAAAGTCGGCTAAATACCTACCTAATTTGGGATTTAAGTTCGTCATCCAAGCATTCGACCTCCCGCCAAGACTGTCCTTCCTGACTGAGGTTTCTTTTTCCAGGTTTTCCTCAATCGACATAACTGGCAAATGCCAGAGAGGTACCTTAAACTTAGGCCTCGAACATTTCCTTTCCAAATTAATCATTTCATTTTATGTATCATCAGTGTCTACCACCTGTGGTGCCGTACGACGAACGTGCATTAAACACTACCAAAAAAGAAACAAACAAACAAAGGAAAAAAAAAAGTGACCAAGATTTTCAATAAAATCCTCCACCCCAAAATGTCCTTTACTTTTTCGTTACTTTATGCTTTCTCAAAAATGGCTCTAACGATTTTGATTAAATTATCATTTATGTTTAGGACGGCGCTGTGGCCGAGGCTTAGACCGCTCGCCTCTCACGAAGGCGACGCGGGTTCAATCCCAGGGAACCGCATGTGGCATTTGTGGCGGACAAAGCGGTGTCTGGGCGGGTTTTCTCCGGGTTCTCCAGTTTCTCCCGCCATTCCTTCCAGCAATTGCTCCAGCATCACCTTTCCTTTCATTCATATCCTGCCATTTTATATCATCTCCTTCCTCGCTCTCATACCAGGCTTCGGGTCGATCCTGCATCCTGCACTGTTCCAATCTGTGCTCCCCGACAGGCGTCTGACCCCTGGCACCCGCTTGTAAGTCCTAGGGGGTTTAAGCCCTAACAAGGGGAGGGGGTAAACAGAGAAAGAAGTGTAATATGTTTAATATAATTCGTTACAAATGAGATATATATCTACAATTTTCCGGAATACCTGTGAAGTCCTCTTCAATTTGGATAACTTTTCTCTAATTTTAAACCGTAAGAGACACACAAAATCTTAAAACCAAGAAATTTAGATCTTATTTATTTTAAAAAATTTTAGATAGCACATTTACACAGAAATAGTTTGATTGCACCAAATTTCGTTGTAATTACAAGGGGATACAGGAGGTTCAAGCGATAATCAAATCTTAAAATTCAGAAACGTTTTCCATGTAAAGGGTAAATTGGGGTGAGGAGATTTTCTTAAGCATCTTCATGTCCCATTCTTTGAAGATGCTGAACTTAAATAACAAGTCTTGCTACTTATCCAACAATTCATTTTTAAGTTACGTACACGCGCACACGGGTCTTTTCTAAAGTTGCTTTGGGATGGGAGGGTTCGTGGGTCCTAAAAATATGAATTTCCTGTGAAATCTTGATAGCAAAATTTTGGGTGAAATATAGAGTTGTCTCGTAAGTTCGTTCGCTTTTCGTTACGTTTCAATCACTAAGAACGCCTGGAAAAACACCTCACCCGCAGCATAGCTACGACAGTGTAGTTGCCGAACTTTCCGTTTACAAACTTTAAACACAAGGTAGTTCAAAAGATAAATAACTATGGTAGTTAGCTTTTGTAAACAAACTATTTCCTGCAGTATACACCATTATTGTCGACAATATACTGTCACGTTCCTGGCTACAGTAGCACGAGTAAAATTAGCTCCAATGCCAACACCCGAGTTGTAATTCGTGGATTGTTGACTATCGTTTCATGAATTCTTCCCACGTCCGTAACCATGGTTTGTGCTTTAGGGAGAACTTCCCAGCTCGAAATCGACTAAATCACTTTTGACATGCTCGCTTCGTTACTGCATCTTCCCCGTAGACAGCACAAATTTTCTGCCGGCATTGTGAGGCGGTTTTACCCTTACGATAGTAAAACAGCATAAGATGTCGGAAATGTTGCTTTTTGTTTTCCATAGTTTGTAAACACAAGTTCACGCTGTTCTATCCAACGTCAGTCATAAATACACACTGACATATCCAATAGTGAGTCTGGTTGTTCTCTATGTAGTGGGGGTGATTAGGCAACTAGGATAACTTGAGTGTACAGAGGGTTCAGGGTTTTCAGGCACTATAGATGGAACTTGCGAGCTAAACGAACGAACTTATGAGAAGAACGCAATACAATGTTTCCTCTACTTATCATAGGTAAATGGTAAATGGCAAAAACAAAGCTAAAATATGGTAAACAGCTTAGCATCTGAATTGCAATCAGAAACGAGGAGGGCTGCTGTGCCTTCTACGCACGAAAATGTAGTTTTGTTCTCAGCTTCCCATCATGACGTTTTAATTGCTTTCTCTGCCACTTACCTAAGGTAGGTACGTGAAATATTGTATTGACCCCAAAAACTGAAAGCATTTATAGAAAAATGTTCTTGCGGTGTGTCTGTTAACGGCATAATTAAAAGACAAAAACAAACAATAAAAAACCAAAAGAAAACAAGAAGTTAGATAAAAACTAAATTTCATATTTAAATCAGTCTGAGCATGACAGGCGAAGGTTTTCAAGAAAATTTCCCATCCCAAAATACCCTTTACATGGATAAATGTTCGTTATTTTTCATTTTCTCAAAAATAGCTCTAACAATTTTATTAAAATATGAGATATATAAAATATTCGCATGATAAGATGCATATATTGAATTCTCTATGAACAGCCTGTGAAGTAATATTCATCGTGAATTATTTATATATATATATATTTTTTTTATTACTGGTTAAGACAGAGAATACTCACGAAAAATGCATGGTTCACTGCAGTTTATAATTTGTCATATAGGTTTTTTGTAGCATCAGTCGTTTTCGAAACTCGTTGGTATATGTGTAGAATTTCCTAGATTGAATCATTTAGCATTTATAAAGCGTCTTACGCAATTATTCTTTCCTCCGGCATGGATTCATTAGTAAAACTCTGATGTGTTACATTCATATGGTTTCCCTGGCCACATTTTTATAGACCTTCTACAAACTATTCCTGCAAAAGCATATTCTTGTATCTACTTCAAGTTAATTGTGATAAACGTTTTCATAAATAGTTCCATTACAACACTTCATTATACGTTCAATGGGAGTAGCTAAAATCAAATGTTTACAAACTGGTCGCTATACAGGTGAGTTTTAAGTCCACCGACAAACTTCAGGGGTGATTCCTGACTGGAAATGGAGTACAGAAGTTCATATTACCTTGTGTCCGCAAATGTATAGTTTCCACGGTAGGTGGCACTGATGACCTTCTCTCATAACTTGCAGTGTGCGTTTTAGTGTGATTTAAGCAACGGTGAAGTCCATGGATCCTTCGAGTCGACAGGACCTTCTAGCACCATGGGAAGAAGGAGACACCGCAGGCCTGCAGTAGCAGCAGAGACTTCCGCCGACGAATCGGTCTCGCCGATCGACGAAACAGCCGCCGCAGCTGGCTCTTCCAGCTCGCCACCGCAGCCACATCACGCTGAAGTCCCGGACGACAGCGTATCGGACGCCGCTTCGCCTGGTGAAGGCCAAGCCCAGCGCTATCTTCTTTTCAGCGCTGTGGTCGTGGGTGTTCACCAGCATCTGCCGACGCATACCATTCTAAGCTGCGTACAGCAGTTGTGGTCATCAGCCTGGAAGGCCACGAGGATTCAATCTCGGAAGGGCCCAACACCGCTCGTGCGCCTTTTCTTTCGGGAAAAGGCACACTACGACGCTCCCCTCGCCGACGGCCTGCAGTTCTTGGCCAAGAGTCTAAGAATCGAGCCGAGCCGCTCCACATGGACGCCGCCCTGCCGACGCTGCTGCCTTTATGGGCACAGTGAGGTAGGCTGTACCGCTCAGCCACGGTGCCACTACTGTGGGGCACCTAACTTGACGTCTGTCTGCCAGCAGCACGATTTGAGTCGTCGACGCCGCTTCTGTGCAACCTGCTGGAGACACGACCACTTCACCGCACAAGCTTGTTGTCCGCTACGGCTACACAGACACTCAACACCGTCACAGCAGAAGGTCAAGATGCCTGCGCGGCAGCAGCAGTTGTTACCGCAGCTTGACCGCGCCTCCTGCAGTAGACGACATGCCCGAAACTGTCACTACTAACTGCACGCGAGCTTCAACTGAGATCCTTCAGAAGCTGGAGGACCTGCAGGCGGAGCATCACAACCAAACTGGCGTCCTTGGAAGAGGTACTCACCGAACTCCAAGAGGACCACGGCACCATTGTACTAGCATCAAAAATAATACCAACGCTTCCCAGCAGAATTACTATACCAACCTATTTCGAGGAACACTTCGACAACGTCAGAAGGCTCATCAAGGAGGAGCTATCAGCCCTCCAGACGACGCTGGATGCCGCTGCAACCAAAAGACTTCCACAGCAACTACATGAGCCCCCGTGGGGGCCCAAATAGAACGCTCCGACTATCGACTACCGAGCACGTCGGAAGCCCAAGTAACCACCCTAAAATCCTGTCACATCCACTCAGACTTCTTACACCTTCTCACCCCAAATTCCCAAGGGCGCAAGTAGGGCCTCGGTCATGCTTGCGTCCTGGCACCTTCCTTCACCCGGCTTAGGCCATGCCTGCCGACCAATACCTATCACCTTGAATCCGCAGGTGTTTAATGCGGTACTGCCTCACCTTCACCCTTGACTTTTCCCTCTCCGGTGGAGGAGTTTTTAGTGGGTATGCCTATCTGTCGGTGAGTCCCACACTCTCAATCCCGACTCCCATCGGGGCTGAGGTCAGTGATTAAATCATTTTCTCCTCCACTCGAAAAAAAATGGTCTGGTGTTTATTCCAGGAACAAGCCGAGATGGTGTTCGTGTATGACAGTCGAGAGGCAGCACGGATGTACCGAGCCACGTACCCTGACAGACAGCACCACCCACATCACACAACATTTGAAGTCATTTTTCGGCGTTTGTGTGAGTATGAGTCCTTTGAGACAGATGGACGTTCAGGGCTTCCACGGAATATGCGTACACCAGATGTAAAGGCACAGTTCTCCATGTTATTGAGAACAACCCTGGCACAAGCTCCAGGCAATTGGCCCGCCAACATGGTGTAAGCCAAAGAACGATTGGTTATCTATACCCTACATGACAGCCGCTATTATCCCTATCACCTCCAACGTGTGCAGGAATTATCACCGGCGGATTTTCCTCTACGGGAAAGACTCTATCGCTGCTTTGTGCAACAGGCCATCACCATTATGGGATTTCTGTCTTCAGTCCCTTTCACCGATGAAGTGACGTTTGGTAGAGATGGCATCATTAACCTGTATAATCGTCATCTGTGGGCTACAGGAAATCTTCACGGAATGGTTGAAGCGTCTCATCAGCATCAGTGTATTTGGACTTCCTGCAAAACACTCTGCCTCCATTGCTGGAGAATGTAATAAGACAGACAATGTGGCTGCAGCAAAATGGAGCTCCAGTCCACTTCCCCATTAATGTTCGCCGATACCTCAACAACATCTTCCCCAGACGTTGGATAGGACGTGGAGGCCCTATTGCATGGCCTGCTCGACTAAACCCCCTGGATTTTTACTTGTGGGGGCATCTGAAAAGTATTGTGTACGGTGAGCCTGTTATTGATGTTCAGGCCCTTCAACAGCGTGTCCATGTAGCCTGTGACGATATTCGCACACTGCTCGGCACATACGAACGAGTGAGGCAATCCATGGTGCGACATGTAAACGCGTGCATTGCATCCCATGCAGGCCACTTTGAACATCTGTTGTGACATGGATGGGATTCAGACCACGTACTGTGTGCCAGGGCTCTTTGTTTGATGACTTTCTTCAGTGTCATCTACCGTGGAAACTATGAGTTTCCGGACACAAGGTGGTATTAAGTTTTGTGCTCCATTTCCAGTCAGGAATCAGCCCCTGAAGTTTGTCACTCTCCATAGTGAACTTGAAATTCTATGCTCTCTCCATGGCATCGGTAGATGCAACTGAAGGTTAGCAGTATCTACTTCAGAAAATGACAAACCAATAACAACAATATCTTGTAAATGGACGATGCCACAATAAAAGCTATTTGAAATAAACTGTGTGTTTTAAAGAGATCTACATTTATTGTGTAATACGTTTATACCTATATTTTATGGTTTATGAGTTATACAAAATTCCTTCCCAATGAAGAGGGCTTCAGAGGCTATTGCCTGAAAATTCCAGATATACAATTTATTTGTCATGGTATCTTAAATATATGGTATTTTTGAGAAAATAAAACACTTCGAAAAAATTTCCATGTAAAGTCTAGTTTGGAGTGCGCGGAGTTTTTTTTAGTCCCATTTATACCACGCCTTTAACTACATTGGTCATATCGGCGGCCTTTCCTTTGGAACTTATTGTCTATTTGGCAATGGTGTTAACTCGTATTCGCTTGTCGTTGGCATTCTTTCATTTTTTTGGGTTTTAATCATTAGATAACACGCACATTCACCCTCTCATTCATACTCCCAAATTCTGGGTAGGATAGGAATAACTTGCTAGGGAAAAATGTCCACGCGCCCTGCCGAACCCGGGTCCCCTTGCACAACAGGCAGGTGATCTATCGACTGGACTGAGCTACGAGGCCAGCCGGTCGGATTTTCTTTAAAATCTTCGAGTATTATTATTATTATTATTATTATTATTATTATTATTATTATTATTATTATGATTATTATTATTATTGGGGGACCAGGGCGTCTCAAAGCATGTACTCTGGTGAAATCTCGACATGCAGTTTTTGGGTGGAATGCAATACTTCCTTTAAGAGGAAGTAGTAAAAACAGACGATACGTGAACAGATGTGTTTTGTTTTGCGTATGATGCATGCATTCAAGTCCGTATTACCGAGCGGGATGGCTTAGGCGGTAAAGTATGTGGCCCGCATTCGTGAGGTCCCGGGTTCAAATCCCGTGGACTGACCAATCTGTCTGAGGTTTTTTCGTACTTTTTCCTCGGTTGCCAAGGTAAATACCGGATTGGATATTTAATACCACGACCCAAAGTTCCACCTTAAGTCTAAAACAATAGTAAAATGAACAATAAGTGGTAATAGCGAATGCTATGCCATCTATCTACAGACAATGTAAGCAGTTAGACTGGACGGCACCCTAACGCCATCTGCACGGCACGAAACAGAAGATCCGGCTGCCATGCGTTGGGGTTCTCTGTGGGCACGTGACGAAGCAAGATGGCATTTCCAGGGATGAGACCTAGAACGTTAACTATCGATCACATATCATTCTAAGAGTTTTCCACCAATAGATCCACCAAAGCCGGTGGTCCAGTGTCGTAGATTTACGGCACGTAAAAGTCCCTCAAGCCTGATAAAGAGGCCTCTGAGCAAAATTATCGGTCTTTCACGCCCAATATAGAATGGGACGCTAAGGACCACAGCAGTTAAAGAGCGTCCATAAATAAAAAAAACCAAAAAAAAACCAATGGATCGCGATATGACCAAGGAGTTAAAGCGACATAAAATAGAAATAAAAAAAGTCCATATTGTTTATTTTGAGATTATTTCTGGTAAAACATGTACCGTGAGTAATGTAGCTTACAAGTGACTGTTTGTTATAATATTATGCGAAGTTTTAATAGGTAGATAATGTCGTGTGAGGTGATACAACACATTTTTAAAATCACATACAAAGTAATGTTTTGGCGTACTCTCTAATTTCATAAACAATCAAAAAATGAGAGGATAAAAAATGGCTCATTTTTTATTTTAAGTGAAAAGATTCAGAATTTGTTTCATTCCTGTATCCTTAACAGTTCTCTGAACAAAGCTACAGTACAGGATATTAACAGTAGACAGGAGGCCATAAATCTCTAACACTATTTACTGTGTACAATGTTAGAGGTTTCCCAAAAGGTTTAATTGTCTCATCGTAAAAACAAATTTTCCCAAAAGTTCTACAGAAAACAAAAGCGTTAGAGCATTCATTGAACAGATGTCTGAAAAATTAGTAAAAATGCAAGGACATTCATTGAGCAACAGTATTTTTTAATTTGGTAACAATGGTGGCGTAATCAGTGAACAATAGAACTGTTTCAATGATGGGGGGATTAACCTTAAAGCAATGATGAAACTATACATTTCGGATTTTTGTGTCATTTTAGATGGTAGTCTCTTACTATAGTTGCGTAACGGTAAACATGTGTTATTAGTGTTTAAATATCAAAGTGTCGTGCTGAGAAGCGCTTGCTTCCTGCCTTACGAAACGGAGAAATTTCACTCTCGGTTGAACTGGGAGCGGCCTAGCTAATGGCCTACTTGCCTTCAGGTGTCTGAAATTCTATTCTTCTGAAAGAAATGTTTAACGTCCTACGCATGTGTAACATTACAAACAGACTGTGTTTATCAGGTTAAGGTGTTTACTTAAGCACGCTCCTGGCTGTTTACTTGGTGTACCGGTAATGCGAATGGATTGCTAAATGAATTCCGGAACTTCACGAATAAACTTAAATGCCGCGATGGCGACCGCGCGCGTGCGTGTATGTAGGTATGTCTTCAGGGTAAACTCGGAAGACGCTTAAGCGGTTTTGTAACTTATTTAACCATTGAAAGGCACTGTTCTTCTGAGCGAACATAGGCCACAAAATATTCGTAAAAACTTTAAGACTGAGAGTTTAGGGGGTATTTCGAATTTATGACGCCTAGCTTCACTCCAGCTTTGTCGAGTATTAGTTATCATAGGATTTTTTGGTTATTTATTATAACTATCGGTCTCTATCGGCGTTGTATAGGACACACCGTCTGTAATTAGGGGGTTGATATAAGAATAGGGGTAGTTTTTGAAAGTTGTGAGAAACCTATTATTTTCGCTGAGACTTAAAACGTTAGCATTGGTCAAATGTGCACAAAGGGTTGAAAACACAATTAGGGATAGCATGTTTAAAGTATCCTACATGCTTTTATCCGAATCCTACAGTGTAAGTATACAAATTTGTGTTCCATTTGGACAAGCGGTGCAGTTTTATACATATAAGAGGATGAAAATAGAGTAAGGGTAGTTTATAAACATTCAAAGTACTATGGTGTTGAATTAAAGGATGGGGTAGTTTTTAAAATGTGTATGATAACCTATGGTTTTGCCATATCCTATACTATAATTGTATAATATTTTGTCCGGGTAGGTTAAACGTTGCAGATTTTACATTAGGAGTAGAAAATTGGGTAAAGGTAGCTTCTGGAGAGTTTGAGGTAGTGCGTACTTTTCCCCTCGTCTTACAGCGGAAGTGTGCTTCTATCGATGGAATTTAAACAATGAAAAATCTCTAAGGGGTTGGAAGTAAGGACGGGTTTACAATTAACTGTAAACCAACTGTTTATAGGATCCTTGAAATCGAACTGGGCAGGATTAGATATCTTGGTGAGAAGGGCCTCCGTTTTCGTTTACCTATCTACACCTCCCCTGATAAAACCAATCCACCACCCCTGAAACTTTTGAAAGCCATGAGTAGACTACAATTTTCTCTGAGACCTAAACAGATTAAAACTGGTGGTGTCCGATCTTCATCGCAGAGAAGCTGAAAGAAGACAGTTGATAATCTGGTGTTCGCCAAAACAGATGATTCATTATTTATGCCGTCAAGAAATTCAAACCAATAACAAGAAATATCTCGTAAATGATTAACTCCACAAAAAACGTCTTTGTCATAAATTGTGTGCTTTAACGAAATCTACATATTTTGTGTAGTAAGATTTTGTCTATCTCTTACGGTTTACCAGCTACGCAAAAGTCATTCAGAATGAAGAGGGCTTTACAGGCTATTCCCAGAAAATTCTAGATATACATTTAATCTGTCATGTTAATATCATAAACATACGAGATTTTAATCAAAATCATTAGAGCCTTTTTGAGAAAATAAAAGTTTTGGAAATATGCTCCATGGAAAGGGTAGTTCGGGGTGGGGAGATTTTCTTGGGTGGAATGCAATATTTCCTATATACTATATACTATACTATATACCTATATACTATAGGTATACGTAGCAGAGAATGTATAAATCTGATGTGTTAGTCACATGACTTTCTCTAGCCGTCATCATTTTAATTTTATGTAGTTTCTACAAACTGTTCTTCTTATTATTATTCTATTATTCTATCTTTCATGTTAATCGAGATAAATTTAGCAGAAAGTTTCATTACACATTTCGCTGTGGGTAAAAGGAATATAGAGAAAACAGAATCGATAGTCAGATTTTTAAACGCGAGTGACTATATGGTGGTCTTCAAATTCCATACTTTTTTTTCTTTTAGTTTAATGTCCTTTAATATCGTAAGTCATATCGGACGATGAATGAAACGGATGAAATGATGCTCAAATGAGTCCGGGATCCATAGAGCTAAAAGTTACGCGACATTCGCATTCTCAGGATAAGGGAAAACCCCGGAAAAAAATCTTATCCGAGTAACTCACCCTAGCCGAGGTTCGAATTTGGAACCTTTTGAATGTGAGGCAGACACGCTACCCCCACACCACAGAAGCGGGCTAATTTACATGCTCTCTCCATGATATAGCGAGAAACAAATGAATAGCGACAATACTTAAAAATGACAAATGACAAAACTATTTAATAATTCAAACCAATAATAACGGATATCTCGGAAATGGCTGACCACAAAAAAGTTATTTAAAATAAATTAAGTGTTTTAAAGAGATCTACACTTTTGTGTAGTACGATTTTGTCTATCTCTTTTGGTTTACCAGCACACAAAATTATATAACATTCCTTTCTAATGAGGAGTACTTCACAGGCTATTCTCAGAAAATTGAAGATAAACATTTTTTGTCACGTGAATATCTTAAATATACGGCATTTTAGTCAAAATCAATTTTGAAAATTATGGAAACGTTTCCATGTAAAGAGTAAGTTTGGGGTGGTGGGATTGTCCTGAAAATTTAGTGTCATATCTTTAGAAGATGCTGAACTTAAATAGCAAGGTCAGTATTTATCCGACATTTTGTTTTTGAGTTATTCTGGTCACACACACAGACACATATACACACACAGATATTTTTCTAAAAATTCTGTTTTCCTTGGACCTGAAAACATGTATTTCCGGTGAAACCTCGACTTCGAATTTTTGGATGGAATACCATACTTCCTCTACCTACAGTAAGTATGTAGTAGAGAAAGTAAAAGTTTAATATTTGACGCAAATAATTACTTATACAGTTTAATGAGTGTTGCGTTTTTACTATGGTAAGTTTTTTTATCTATCTGCTTTAGTTTTTCAATTGTATACTATTCAATAAGAATGAAGAGGGCTTCACAGGCTATTTATAGAAAATTAATTTTGTCATGACAGTAACTTAAAATATATTATAATCAAAATCGTTACAGTCATTTTGAGAAATAACAAATTATAAAACAGTTTCTAAGCATTTGGTGTGTAGGAGAATTCCGTAAAAACATTCGCCTTACATCCTTAACACTGCAATATTCATCTGATTTTTTTTTGTGTGTTTTCGCTATTGCGGAGTGACTATTATTGTCGCTTTGTCCGTCTGTCTGTCCGTACGCATGAAACAACTTGCCAACCGATGCAAGTACGGAGCTTAGAGTTTATATATAGGAGCTAAAAACACATCGACGCATTTCAAATTTGGTTGAAATCGTTACAAAATCAGGGGTCGTTTAGAGAAAGAGCCTCCCGTCATAATTTGTCAAATTACAAATGCAACTTAAGTTTTCCGAACTGAGTCTAAAGGCTAGCTTTAATAGCTAAAAGAAACACGACAGTCAAATATATGTGCAATTGCCTGAATCTCCCCGGGAGGATATATATCCGGTCCTTTATTTAATGTTTACGGTCTATTAGAAGCGGAATATGGCTATGATACAATCCAGCGCAGAAGCCAAAAGGGGACAACAGGTTTATAGATTCACCTCTCAGTCAGTATGTTTGTGATGTAATGGTTTGTGCGTGCGCATGCTGTGCGGAAAACTGATATATATTCGATTACTCTCCGGGATGATATATTTAATTGTGCTTTATAAGTTTTAAATCGGCTATTCCTATTTTAATTATTATTTTTAATAAACTGTAACTTATCTGAATGAAATAATTAAGTATATATTTTAAATTTATTGCTTGGATTGAGACTTTTAAAAACATCTCAGATTCATCGGCATGCGCCCAGAAAGGCCTGTTTTCCTCCCTTAAGACACTCTCACAAATTAAAACAAAAATAAAGCCACAATTAAAAGTAAATGAAATCTTGAGAACTCTCATAGATTTAGAACAATTGTAACACACAAATAGTAAAACACTACATTTGGAGATAGGTTTGCAAAATGGAAATTGCTCACTCGAAGATACAATGAAACGACGACTCCTCTGTGGTGTGGAGGTAGCGTGTCACATTCTAGAGGTCCTGCGGTTAAAGCGAGTTACTCGAATAAGGGTTTTTCCGGGGTTTTCCCTTTTCCTGAAAATACGAATGTCGGGTAACTTTAAGCTCTACGGACCCCGAGCTCATTTGAGTATCATTTCACCCATTTCATTCATCGTCCGAAATGTTAAATAAAAAGAAAATGAAACGACATATCGAATATATTGGTATTTTTAAATGACGAAAAAACAATGAAGGTGCTAAATAAACACTGTTAACAAATGCTAAGCAAATATTCATGAATATAATAGATTCTTTGAAACCGATTCAAATTTAAGAGTAGTTTATAGGTGAGCTGCTAAAAGTGGGAATGTTTCCTAAAATTTCCTATAAACACCAGAAGACACAAAATGTTGCAAATTTACTTGAAATGTAAGGCTGTGTACATTTACGATTCGTTTTTGAGCTAGGCTGCCTCCTTTGCTATAGATAAGTGGAAAATAATGTAAAAAGAATTCTGATGTGTTACACTCACATGACTTTCTCTACTCTTGTACAAACTATTTTTACAAAAGCTTATTCTCCACATGCTTCATGTTAATCGAGATATCGAGAGGTTAATCTTATTGCTAATTTTCTTGTAGGTGCAAGGGAATATGGTAGGCTTTAAGCGATAGTCAAATATTTTAAGAGCTGGTTGCTATGTGGAGCATTCCATTCTCTTTGCATGTCCAGGACATAAAAAAATGAATAACGAATTCCCATTTGAGAAAAAGTATAAGTATTGGAAAATTTAAAGGAATAACAAGCCATATCTCGAAAATGGTTCACTCAAAAAAAAAATGTATATGACATAAATTGTGTATTTTAACGCGAGCTACATTTTTTGTGCAGTAAAAGTTTGTCTATCTCTTATGGTTTACCAGTTATGCAAAAGCCGTTTACAATGAAGAATACTTTTGGAGACATTCCCAGAAAATTCTATATATACATTTCATTTGTCATGAAAATATCTTAAACATATGATATTTTAGAGCTATTTTTGAGAAAATTAAAATTTTCGAAAAATCTTCCATGTAAAGGGCAATCTTGGGTGGGGGGATTTTCTTGAAAACCTTCCTGTTGCATCTCTGGAAGATACTGAACCTAAATACCAAGTTTGGTGTTTATCCGACTGATCGTTTCTGAGTTATGCTATTCAAAGACACGCACACACACAGACACACACACGGACATGTTTCCAAAAATGCTTTTTTTGGATTCAGGGGGTCTCTAAACATATATTTCCGGTGAAATCCCGGTAACGAATTTTTGGGTGGAATACAATACTTCCCCTATTTACTATACGTATTAGAGAAAGTAAGAAAAAAAGAAAGAAAAAAGAAAAACCAAGATTTGTATGTCTGTATGAATAATGATGATAAACAACTTGTCAAATCATACTGTTTTGAATGAAAGTTTGGAGCATCCTAAAGTAATAAGCTTAATGGAGTTCTTTGAACTCTTTAAGTGAGTGACATGCGGATGCTTTCTTATAAGAAGAACTAGATATCAGTAGTTGAAATGTACACATTAAGGGGACAAAGTACCTACTCTGAAATGGTCAAAAATCACAAATTTTTTTGTTAGGTACTAATAAAATCTGTATTATTTCCAGTTTCAGAAAATATATACTTTTGGGGGGTTAAGAGGGTTTTAAGGCATTTAAATACCATTTAAATGCTAGTCTGAATTCCTTTAAAGCTGTCATGCAACACCCCTTTTTGGAGCATTTATGTGTCTTTCAACAACGAACGACTATATTATGTCAAACGAGTAGTTCAGCAATTAACAAAAGAGTCCAGGACCAAGAGAAGGAATCAGAAAAACTGAAGCAATCCAGGAATGAAGATGCAGATGATTATGACCCTGGAATGTACTGTGTCAGAATTTTAATGTTCAAACTTTAATTCAGTTTTCTCAAAACAACATTTTTGGATACTTATGTACCTTTTTCTCAGAAAGTATGAGAGGTAGACAGCTGAAATTTGTAGTATATGTATACAACACATAGTTAAACTTTCTGAGCCACAATCGTAGTTTTATAATGTATATTAGTGATATTAAGTAAGCAACAACATTGCAAATTTTCCATATTTTTACTTCTTTGACTTTGCAAATAATTTTTTCCTATTTCTAATGAACTTATATACATAACTAAATAATTCAGGTTTAGAATATAGCTAATTATACTAAGAACAAGCATGCAAAAGTGTGATTCTGTATTGCAAGTAGTAACGGAGATAAACGTACATGAATTCATATGTTTTAAGAGTAAATTTTATTATTTTTCTGCTGAACGAAATAATTTTTACGGACTGAACTACATAAGTTATTAATGTAAACAACCACTTGAAATAATTATCATGGTTTATAGAATAACTCATAAACATTTCAGAAAAAAACCGTTGAGAATTTTAGGAGCAGTGGTAATTTAACACGCTTGAGATGTAATTTCCATGTGTTCAGACTACCTTGTGCCCTTAAAACCCACAGCCTGCTATTTTCTGGAGAGCTAAGAAGTTCCTTTCTTGTTTGTGTACAGAAGCTGAAGTTGCCCGAATGAGTTCTAGGACCGAAGCGGTCTCGTGATCACATCGAATCTTGGAAGCGATTGCGATTGATGAGATGTTAGGCACGATCATGGCCTTCTATAACATCTGCCGGGACGTGAGCGAGTAGGTCACGATTGTAATGGCGTGCATCGCATGGCCTTTTCTTGCTATATACATCAGCTTGCTTGTTGCAAAACGATAACCCGTATTCGTGGGAATCTCTATTCAGGAATGTTGCTAAATGTCAAAACTCGTTCGCACGGTGCTTAAAAGTTTCCTACCTTTTTAAAGACCGTAGCGCAACTTGCATTGTCAAGGTCCACTGAAACAGAACGTTAAATTAACACTTTCGTCATTATAGTATATGAGCTTTCTGCTCCGTAATTAGGCAGAAACTAGCAACCGGCTTTGTTTTTAATAAAGGCACAATAAAACAATTCTTTTACAACTTAAAATTTTGAAAGTTCTTATCAGTTGCACTCACATGACTGTCCCTACTCGCTATTCTACTATACTTCTCTAAAAGCTTATTAATCTATCCATTTTTTGTTAATCGAGATAAACTTTCATTACACATTTTGTTGTAAGTATAAAACGTGGTGTAGTGGTTACCGTGCTGGCCTCTAGTCCCGAGATCGCGGGTTCAAACCCGGCGGAGGACGATGGATTTTTTTCGGGCGTAAAACTCCTTAGCATGGCTTCCTTCGGAAGGGAAGTAAAGTCGGTGGTACCGTGTCTTAAATTTGTGGCACGTAAAAGAACCTCAAGCCTGATAAAGAGGCCTCTGAGCAAATTTCCGTCTTTCACACCCAATATGGAATGGACGCTAAGGACCACAGCAGTTAAAGAGTCTCCATAAATAAAATCAATTTAATTTAATTTTGTAGGTATAAAACGTATACAGTAGACCAAAGCGATAGTCAGATTTTTAAAAAGCAGAATACTATATGATTGCTTTGAAATTCCATACTGTTTGCAAGATCACGGGGAAAATAGGAATAGCAGCTTACCACTTCAAAATTGCAAAGCATTTGAAAATTCAAATCAATAAGAAAGAACATCTCGAAGTGAAGATGTAGTGGAGTAAAATGAGGACATTTTACCAGTATATAAAAGTCATTCGGAATGAAGAGTACTTCGGAGGCTATTCCCAGAAAATTCATGATATTCTATTTTTATTTGTCATGAAAATATCTTAAACATATGGTATTTTAATAAAAATCGTTATCATTTTTTAAGAAAATCTAAAATAGCGGAAATGTTTCCACGTAAACGGTAGTTGGGGTGGGAGAAATTTTCGTGCTGCATCCTTGAAAGATGCTGCACTTAAATACCAAGTTTAGTTCTTAACCGAAGTTTCGTTTATTTGCCATACTGTTCACATACTCACACGTCTTTCTTTTTGTTTGTTCTTTTTGATTAGGGAGACTCAAAACGTATATTTCTGACTAAAGTTAAGTAGTAGGGAAAGTTAGCAAAATTAATGTGTTATAATCACACGAGTTTCTCTACCCACCATTTATTTTATTTATTTATGTTTCTAAGGATACATCATTGGTATCCACCTTGTTTGCCCTGGCCATTTTCAGGTAGACTATCTACTCTTTCTCAATTTGCCTTTGCCATTTCATTTTAACTTTCCATAAGAACTCTCCTAATCCTATCTGACCTTATCTTTAAAAATCTTATGTAATCCTACTACATTATTTGTCTTTAACCATTTCTCTACCCGCTATAATTTACTTTCATATCTGTATTACAAATTATTCCACCCCCAAGAGACTCACCTTCTAGTTTCGTTCTTGTTAATCATAAATATTTCAGTACACATTTTACTGTAACAATGTAGAAACATACAGGATGCTAGTACGACCATCAATTAAGTTTAAACAAAGTTCGCTATGTGTATCCTGTATTTTATATGTTGCATACTTCTTGCATGGCGTTATGAGTAACAAAGGAACGGACATAATGTTTCAAATGTGTGTAACTCCAAACACTGGAAAATTTCGACCAACAAGGAATTTTTTGTAAATGATTAAAGCTACAATAAAAGCGATTCAATATAAATTGCATATTTTAGAAAGATCCACATGTTTTTATGAAGTAAGTTTCTTATAGTTTCATGATTATAAAAAAAATTAATAAAAATGAAGATGTCTTCACAAGATATGCCAGAACATTTAAAATATACATTTTATTTCTGATACCAATATGCCAAACATATGATACTTCACTCAAAATTGTTAGAGCCATCTTTTGAAAAAATTAAAAATAACGATACATTTTCCATACAAACGGTAATTTGGGATGGGAGGATATTATTGAAAATCTTGGAATTGCGTTGTTGGGCATTGCTGAACTTAAATACCAAGTGTAATATTTATCCGACTTTTTCGTATATGAATTATGCTGTCCACAGACACACACACTGAAAATATTCTTTTTTCAGGCTTCTCAAAGAATGCATTTCCTGTGAAATCTCCATATGTTTTTTGGGGAGGAGGGGAGTGGAATGCAATACTTACTCTATTTATCCACGTAAGTTGCAGAGAAATGCAAAGATGAATCACCAAGGGCAGTACTCGAACCACAGTTCTTCGGCTTTCCTTGTCGACTCTCTACCACTGAGCTTCCTCAATGAGGCTTCCGAACGCACTTGAACTTCTTTTATCTGATTCACATTTATCAGCGAATCTGTAAAGCAATCCTCATTTCTGCGAAATAAATCGTATCTTAAATGCGATTTGCAATGTCTCAGATTGAGTTAACGCACAATAAGTTTATTGAATATCCGTGGTTCGAGCCCTACGGAAATCTAATTCTACTTTTCAACCTTAGCGTATGCAAGATCACTATGGAACAAAAAAATAATAAACACGACATGAGTTTGCTTTTCTTCTTCTGCTTCATCCCTGAAAATATGTAAATAATATTTTTAGAATTCTTAATTGCGAAATCGACTAATCGCGACACAAAAAACGTTTAAAGTTAATCAGCTCAAATATAAACTTTTTCAATGTGAAGACATTTTAACTAAAGCATATTAACATATGTTTTCATAGAATAATAATGCACCAACTCACAAGATAAGAAGAAAATCATTTACATTACAATGATAACATTTCTTTATTAGGTGGTTAATATTATTACATTTTAAACAATCATAATGAAAACAGAACCTTCGACAACACAGTTTTTTTAAATGGGAGGGGCACCTTTGATAGTTCCAAATACGTTTTGTGTAACATTCCACGTCAACTACAAGCATAGAAGGACACACGATTCCAGGTTATGATTTCTGTAAAAGGATGATTACTTCAATGTTAGGAGGAGAGATGTTACACATAGAATTTCTTCCCCACATTCAAAACTTTTTGTAGCTTAAAATTACGAAAATCAGACACCGAGCTCAAACAAGTGACCTCCAAGTAACCTAAAAAACCCATCGCTATGGGATGCTCAAATATTTCGACTTAGACACACAAATATACCTTTTTAAAATATGTGTGTGTGTCTGTCTATCTGTGTCCATAGCACAACTCAAAAACAAATGTTCGATAAACACCAAACTTTGTATTTAAAGTTCAGTAATCATCAAAAATACGATATGAAGATTTTCAAGAAAATTTCCTACCCCAAATTTTAGATATTCTCGATTTTATCAAAAATGGCTCTAATGATTTTGATTGTAATACCATATATTTAAGATATTTACACGAAAGATAAAATGTATATCTTGAATTTTCTGGGAATATCCTGTGAAGTCCTCTTCATTCACAAGGAATTTTGTATAATTTTGTAGAGCGGGTAAACCATAAGAGAAAGACACAAACGTACTATATAAAAGTGCAGATCTCCTTAAAACACACGATTTATTTAAGATAATTTTTGTGGCATCAGTCATTTCCAAGATACCCGTTATTATTGGCTTGAATGTTTCGATAATTTTGTCATTTTTAAAGTGTATTCAGTTGTTTCTCACGATGGAAACAGTATAAATTTCAAGGCTAGTTTACCCATAGCGACCCGTTTTTAAAATAGTTGACTATCGCTATTTTCCTTTGTATCTATAAGGAAATATGTTATTAAATATTGCAAGTAATTATCTCAATTACTTTGAAGTAGATAGCACAGTAAGTTTTGCAAGAATAGACTGTAGACGCTATTTGGGCATAAACGATGGTGGTAGAGAAATTCATGTGAATGTCAAAAATCAGACTTTTTTAAGTGGTAATGTTATTGAAAGTTTATGTCGATTAACATTTTTAGAAGAGTGAGTAGAAAAAGTCGTATTAATGCAACACATGAGATTTCTTTTTACTTTCTCTACTATGTATAGTACGTAGGGGAAATATTGCATTCCACCCAAAAATTCGATACCAGATTTCACAGGAAATACATGTTTTGAGGTGCACTGAATGCATATAAAGCATTTTTGGAAACATGTCCGTGTGTGTCTGTGAAAAGCATAATTCAGAAACGAACAGTCAGATAAACACCAAACTTGGTATTTAGATTCAGTATCTTCCAGAGATGCGACACGAAGGTTTTCAAGAAAATCCCCCCACCCCAGATTACCCGTTACATGGAACACTTTGAAAATTTTAATTTTCTCAAAAATGGCTTTAACGATTTTGATTAAAATATCATATATTTAAGATACTTTCATGACAAATAAAATGTGTATCTTGAATTTTATGGGAAAGTATTCTTCATTGTGAACGACTTTTGCATAACTGGTAAACCATAAGAAATAGACAAAATTTTACTACACAAAAATGTAGATCGCGTTAAAATACACAACTTATGTCATATACATTTTTTGTTGAGTGAACCATTTTCGAGATATTGCTTGTTATTCCCTTAAATTTTCCAATAATACTTTTTCTCAAATGAGAATTCGTTATTCATTTTTTTGTCCTGGTAATGCAAAGAGAATGGAATACTCGACATAGCAACCAGCTCTTAAAATATTTGACTATCGCTTAAAGCCTACAAATTCCCCTTGCATCTACAAGAAAATTAGCAATAAGGTTTAACATCTCGATATCTCGATTAACATGAAGCATTTGGAGAATAAACGTTTGTAAAAATAGTTTGTACAAGAGTGGTCATGTGAGTATAACACATCAGAATTTTTATTCTCAAACGAATAACTCAAATTTACATTTGAATAGCATTTCTTAAATGCATTTCCATGAAAAGAGCATACCTTGCTGATTAAAACACAAACATTTATATTTGGGAACCAAACTATCTATGAAGACACAAAACAGTTTCCTAATAATGCTTCTTTTTGGGGGTGGAACGGCCTCAAGTATGCGCATCAGGTAAATCCGCAATGTAATTTTTCTGTTTCAAGTGCAGTCCTCCCTCTAATCTACTTTGTAAGGTAGAGAAATAAGAATAACTTTCTTAACTTGTCATCTTCAGTTGTGTCATTAAACCAACCACCACTCTTACCAGTGTTTTACACAAATGGCATAGTACGGTTAAGCAGAATTGCCTCATAAGCTGTAAGGTTAGACAAAATAATCCCACGGTGAATTAACACGCGGTATAAGAAGCGATGATGATAATTTTTTTCCAAAACCTAGTCCATAGTGAAGGATTCAAGGTCGTAGTATATAATACCTAAAAGACCATGGCCGCCGGATGCGAACCCGGACCGTGGTAGAGGTGAAGAAGACCTAGGAGGAGGGGAGGACGCTTTCACTGCGTGAGTGAAGACAAGACAACATCCAGTCTCTTGCTGGACCCCGTCGTGTGAATAGTGCAGGAGATAACAAGGTGAGTGCCGCACGATCTTCAACTGTTGGCGAGATAAGCTAAGGGGTTTTGTGTGTACCAAAATCTCTTTTGCGCTTTGTTTCTGTTGATGCAATTTCCTTCAGTGTTTCAGGTTTGTAACAATATATTGCTTCTATTATGTCTAGTTCAAACTATTTTTACATTATTTTGACCGCCGACACGTTTTTTAGATGATCGATGGACAAATAGTATAAAATAACTGGAATTTTATGACTGGACAGATTTTGTTATGAATTCTTAGGGAAACAACTTAAGATTCCAGCAATTATAACTGGCATCTCTGAGCTTTTCCTGGTGAGTAACGTTTCTCTGCGTAACCTTCTCTTTATACCTCAGGTAGATTAGTAATGTCTTAGGGATGCCATAAATGTAGTTAAAATATTTATTTTTTCGAAATCTATAAGCGATATAGAAAATTAGTTTTAGACCTTTCTGTTTCTATTATAAGTGCCTGCTACTAATTTCAACTTGTATTTTCTTTCTTTTCTTTTATTTCAATCTTCTTGCCTAAAGAAATACACCACTAATAAACTTTATTCTGAAAATATTTTCAACAGTTTGGCTGGAAATGTCTTCATAAACTTATCCAACTTATATAAATTAGATTTTCGGATATTTTTCAAAAATACTTACTGTCCTATGCCAAATGTTATACCTACATGATAAAAGTTTCGAATAATTTTTGTTTTGAATGCCCTTCTTATTCGTATGGTCATATAGTACCAGTTTGTTACATAATTTTGTACCAATTGCAGACAAGGAAAATATATTTTATAAAGATTAATATTATAAAATATTTTTAAATTATTTGTTGTTTTAAAACTTGGAAACTCAAAACTCCTTCGGTGCAGAAATTTTATCGCGAATTTTACTTATTTTGTACTTCGGAATTCAGAGGAATTTCATGAAAACTGTTGAATGGAACGTTTTAAGTTAGCAAAAGTGCTGAAAATTAACAATAAATAAATAAATAAAATGTTAAAGTGGAAAAAAATTATTGATGATTGTATCCTTATTATATATAAAGGTAAGCGTCCACAGAATTAAACCTGAAAATGGATGTTGAAATTATAGTCGGTGAATATTTTATGGACTTACAATCTAAATGTTCATTTTACAGAGATTTTCAACAGCTTTCAATAGTGCATTCACTTAAGTTACCTAAAGCAGGAGGAACTCTCGACAAAAGCGCTTTATCAAAAAAAATATCTCTGCTAAGATCCGGCTCGTGGCCAGCGAAATTAAAAATCCTATCGTGAAGAGAAGTATTGCAATACTTTACACTGCATTATGTGTATAATGTTGACGGTTTCTGCGCTCATTTTGGTACCAAAAATTGTATCCACACAAATTTTACATTATTTTATAAAAATATAAGGTAGATGGCCTCTCTTCAAGGCTCTGTGTTTGATACCAGACGACTAGACTCGCCTCAGGCTGTAAGAATTAAAACCAGACGGGGCGCTGATGTGTGTGTTGCATACACCGTAGGCGTTCTCCTTTTCCAACATTAGGACGGTTTTCTCACTTTACACCAATGTTAGGCTAAATACCCGATTAACCCTTCAGTTTGAAATTGTATTCCCTAGCTCAATATGAAGGACAATTATTCTTCACAATCACATACACAAATTCTGAACAGCGAGCAAAATAGCTCAGAGGGTAGCGTCTGTGACTCGCATTGAGGAGGTCGTGCATTCGAAACCCTTGCACTTCCCAGTCTGTTTGAGATTTTTTCTAGTTTCCTTCAGTCGCCAGGTAAATAAACAATTGGATGTTCAACTCTATGACCCTAAATTCCGCTATAACTATAAAAAAAACCAGCAATAAAATAGACGGCACAGGAAGGTGATGATGTAACTAAGGCCATCTGTCTGGCATACAGTCACATGTATAAAAAACCTAAAGATTCGTGCAATATGACGTTAAATAAGTCCCCCAAATAATATGAGCCTCTGAATTACTAATATAGAGAAACATAACACTTTTTTTATTAATCGGAATAATCTCAGAAACTGGTAACCTTTTTGCACTAATGAAAATCGTCTTGTTTTATCGTCGTTATGGTACATTCTGCTTTTCCAATTTTTTTTAAAGCAAATGCAGGGAATACAGAATTTCCATATCTGCCAAGTCCATTATTATTTAATTTAATACTTATGTAAGATAATTATTTTAATTCGCTAACTCAAAAAAAGTTAGGTCTTTATGATATCCACGCTTTAAAGAGCAGAAAGGGCCGGGATTGGAAAAAAATTCAGATGAAAGAAAGAAAAAAGTACTGTTTTAACTCGAAAAAACTCTCAATCGGTGTAGATGCAACACTTATATCATGAAAAAGTTATTGCTTCTAATGATTTTTAGGCTACGTGAAATTTCCAATTTGGCGAGGGGGAAGAACAAGATGAAACTTTTTTTAAAATATTCGTCTTTTCACTACTATTTAATTGAATACAGATATCAGGAAGATTTTTCGGTGGGCTCAGAATATGGTGGGCATTTCGCGATAATCACGCTCTAGGTACGGGAGGCAAGCATTGTTATTCAGATTTGAATATATCTCTCGCTTCTGAAAATTGCATTACTTGTGATGATTATAGGCTATGTGGAATTTTCCAAATTTTTGAAATGAGGTTTAGGTTGAATATTTTCTTATACCCTGCAATCTCACAAGTTTTATTGTGAGCTATTGTTAAGGAATGTGTTGGTTTCTTAAACCACATTTACTGGAGGATTCGTGTGTTGTTGAACATCATTTTTTTTACTTTACCTGCCATGTACCTAATAAGTAGAGGAAGTATAGCACTCCAACAAAAAATTCGATATCGAGGTTTCAGAGGAAACTCATGTTTTGAGATCTCCTTAATAATAAAAAGCATTTTAAGAATAACGTTCGTGTATCTGCGTGTTCGTGCATGTGCGTGTACGTGTGTATATCTGTAAACAGCATAACTCACAAACGAAATGTTGGATAAATACCAAATGTATTTAAGTTCAGTATCTTCCAAAAATGGGACACGGAGAGTTTCAAGAAAATCCTCCCTATTATAAACTGCCATTTACATGGACAATTCCTTTTTGATTTCCTCAAAAATGGCTCTAATGATTTTGATTAAAATACCATATATTTAAGATATTTACATCACATAGAAAATGTTCATCTTGAATTTTCTGGAAATAGCCTGTGAAGTCCTCATTCGAAAGGAGTTTTGAATAATTGTATATAAATGGCAAAACATGAGAGATTGACGAAACTTACCACACAACAAATGTAGATCTCTTTAAAAAAACAATTTACTTCATATACCTTGTTTGTGGTATCAGCCATTTTCAGAAATCCGTTGTTAGTGGTTTGATTTTTTCAGTACTTTTATTTTTAAATTCGTTCTTTCTGGATATATTATGGAAGATATTTGTACTTTTAAGGTCAGCATATAGCGATCCGCTTTTAAGCATTTACTATCTCTGCGGTTTCCTATATCCCCCCTTTACCTATCTCAAGATGTGTTGTGAAACATTTTCTGTAACCGTCTAATTCAATTAATATGATGTAGATAGAAAAATAGGCTTAGAATAGTTTATAGAAGATATATAAAAATAAATGACAGTGGGTAGAGAAGGTCATTGTAATACAACAGATATTTTTAATCGCAAATGCATTCTTTAAGGCGCCTGGCAACATCAAGGACCATACTGCCCTACCCTACGAGTTACTGATACAAATTAATACACGTGTCTGTTACTCAAGAAGATGCCCACGCATGAGGTGAAAAACATCCTCTACAGTTTACCTCAGCGGTTGCATCTCTTGTATGGACAGGGAAGGAACTAAAGTGGTATAAACAAACGATAAAAAAGCGGTATAAAGTTGGTATAGTGAAATCCAAGACTCAGGCGCATTACTCCATCCACGAGAAGACAAATGAATATGCAGCTGCATACTGCGCAAGCGTCTCAGTCACCAATAGGATGACTGTGCTAGGTTAATGGAGGGATAGGTGTAAAATCGCCATAAAATGAATGAACTGCCGCGCCCAGACTCGCACGTGCTCAGAAGATAGTTATTGCTTATAAGAGTTTGCTTCAAAGCCTCTAACAGCATTAATGGAACTGCACAACACGGCTCATTCATTTAGGCTTAAAACACGAAACATTTTCTGTTTAGGACTATGCTCAATGGAGAGAGTATAAAAAGGCCTGATTGTTATATTCACATGAATTCCTTTAACCACTATCGTTTATTTTTATATATCTTACACAAATTATTCTTATAAAAGTTTATTTTTCTATCCACCTCATGTTAATGGAGATAAACGTTTATAGAAATGGTTTTAGTACACATTTTGTTGTAGGTACAGAAGCCTACAGAAATAGTCAAATGTTTAAAAGAGGGTCGCTATACATTGGGTTTAAAATTCCACACCTTTTTCACACATTGCGAGAAATAAACAAATGGCGGCTTAGAAATTAAAAAATTGCAATAATTATTTCAAAGTTCAAACCTATAACGAATACCTCGGAAGTGGTTGATGCCAGTAAAAATGTATTTGGCATGAATTGTATCTCATTTTTCGTGGAGTAAGTTTCTGTCTCTTATTGCTTACTAGTTATATAAAACCATATAACATTCATTCAGAATGAGAAGGAATTCACAGGCTATTCCCAGAAAAGCCCAGATACGCATTTTATTCGTCATGTAGATTTTAAACACGTGGTGTTTTTTTTTAAAACAAAATTGTAATTGAGAAAAAAAAAATAAAAACGCTTTCTGTAAATGGTAGTTTGGGGAGAAGGATTCTCTTGAAAATCTTAGCTTCATATTGATGGAAGACGCTAAACTTCAATACCAAGTTTAGCATTTATTACACATTTCTTTTTTATTTATGCTACACACACACACACACACACACACACACACACACACACACACAAAACACCTTTTTCTAAAAATACAATTTTGGAGGTGCTTCTGAACCAGTTAAGAAACTGTTTAAACAATTGTAGCCTCCGTAAAAGCCTAGCATAGTGGGACGAGAGTACATGTGAATAAAATATTATTTTTCAACCAGTTCCGATCGTGCCGCTCCCCCCCCAATACTAGATACCAAATATTGGATTGTAAAGCGGAGGGGATTCCGTACCAATCCAAGAATGAGGATATTGTACCGACACCCCATGAGGGCCATCCCGGGAGGAAGGGCTGAAGTGAAAGGAGACAATGGGCGGCCGGAACCAGGAGTGATGACACAGCAATGACAGGGTCCTTACAGTTTCCAGATATAGACGCCCCAGCAATGGATAGGCAGACCGAGAACCCCGCCTCATATAGGGTCCAACACCCTCCCGCAAGGAGCGGTCGTTATGCCCCGGCAACCAGCCGAAGGCCGAGGGAGGGAAAAAGTTCACAGAGAGCATCCTTTTCCCCTGCCACGTTGCACCGAAACACCATCGCCAACACTTTTAACCCTGAAATATACCAAACGGGACTAAGAATGAATGAAATGTTTGATCGAACGAAATGGAGGGACAGAAAATGCGGATGAAAGGAGCCACTCCAGCATTCGCCCGACAATCGTCCTCCGTGGTGTAGTGGTTACCATGCTAGCCTCTAGTTCCCGAGGTCGCGGGTTCAAACCCGGCGGAGGTCGATGGTTTTTTTCGGGCTTAGCATGGCTTCCTTTGGAAGGGAAGTAAAGCCGGTAGTCCCGTGTCGTAGGTTTACGGCATGTAAAAGAACCTATTGCCTGATAAAGAGGCCTCTGAGCAAAATTACTGGTCTTTCACGCCCAGTATAGAATGGGACGCTAAGGACCACCGCAGTCAAAGAACTTCCATAAATAAAACTCCATTTCATTTCATTCGCCTGACAACTCGGGAAAACCCTCGAAAAGCCCTGGGTTAAGGTGGGCAGGCGCCGAAGATCGAACCCGGGACCTCCCGAATGCGGGCCACAGACGTTACCACCTGAGCTATTCCGCTAGGTTACCAAATAACCATTCAAAACCAACAGTCAAGTTGTGCATCCACCAGATAATTAAATTGAATTTTATTTATGGACGCTCTTTAACGGTTGTGGTCCTTAGCTCTCATTCCATATTCGGCGTGAAAGACCGGAAATTTTTCTCAGAGGCCTCTTTATCAGGCTTGAGGTTCTTTTACGTGCTGTAAATCTACGGTACAGGGCCACCGGCTTTACTTCCCTTCCGAAGGAAGCCATCTACTAGTATTTAATATTCACGCATAATCGTAACAGCAAGGTACTCTTGGTCCACTCTTGCCTTACTCGGCAATTCCTACCTCGGATTCTTTCGAATCAAGTCATGATTCTTCGGTTCGTTCCAAAAGTATGAAAAGTGACGCTCCCCTCGCTTCTTCCTCCCTCCGATCTCATGCTCATGCAAATCCGTGACGTACTGTTAGCAACATATACATCACATCTAAATATTGTTATAATTGTTGCTCACTTAATTCACGTTAAAGGAATTCACGTCCATTATCTCGTAACAACCGTCTTGCATGATGCTATTGATTATATATTGCGAAACAGTATTTTGGTTATTTGCCTTTCGTAAATGTGTCGCAAGAACTCAGTAGCACAATTAAATCTGATTGGCGGCAAGATTTCTAGTGGGCATTGTTCTCTATTGGAACTTGGAAGCACTAAAGCAGAGGCGGTACGAAGGTCTCACATGATACATATTATGTTTGTAACTGTTACGCATTCTCTATTATTAGAGCATTACTTTTGGAACCGGCTATAAAAATACAAAAATGATCGCTTTAGTGCAAAATTGGAGGGCTCTTATTTAGGAACCGTATACCTGGACCTATATTTTTAGGACAGTTACGCTACATTATTTTAGTCCTATCTCTAGCCGATAGTAGCGACATGTTGCCAGCATGGAGGCAGAGGATGCAGCAGCCGTGCGATACCTGGCGTCATTTTGAGCTTGTTGTATAGTCGCGAGATATGAAGGTATATACTGAACCGTGACTGGTTCACAATAAAGTTACTGGAGGAAAATGAGATACTAAAGTAATGCTTGGTTGTACAGGAGAAAATGGGGAAAAAAGAAACTTGGATGCACAATATATAGACAACATTGGAAGAGGTAGGAATGGGGGAAACATGGACAGAAATAAACAACAAAAGTAAGTTCCAGTTCCTGGAAAGAAATTAGAACAAGAGTGGAAGATATTGAAAAGCAAGGAACTATAACTAGTTTCAAGAAAAAATGGTCATTAATAGATTATAGATATTTAAAAACGGAACGTGGAAAAGAAAGATACATCGAAGCATGCCACAAGGAGGCCAGAATGGGTATACATGGGCGAGGACAGGTGTAATGAATTTAAGTGGTCTAATAGGGAGAAGAAGGGGGGAGATGTTGCTAAATGTAATGGATTAAATGACAAATGGCATTATATTCTGGAATGCGATGACATGGATAAAGGAAGAGAGAATTTAATACTAGAGAAATGGAAAAATTTACCAATAGAGCTAAAAGTTAGGAAGATTTTTAATTCAAGATCAAATGAATATATGGAGAAAGCAGGAAAATATTTAGGAAAAATTAGGTTAAAGTGGTTAAAAGAGACGTGAAACAAATTGGAGAAAATGCGGGAAAAGGGCAACAATGCAAAAAAGTAAATAGTGGAAAATCATACTTCTCCATTATATATACAATGGAATGTTAAATATAAGGGGAAGAGAAATAATAAGCAACTCCATTGTATTGTAAACATTGTATAAATTGCATGTAAGTTCAAAGTAGACAATAAACCATTCACTCATGCATACTAAACCTTATTTTTGTATGTCACTAATACGGCTACCTGTAAGGGTAAAATATGTTCAGTTTGCGATATCTTATAGTTTAATTACCATTGTGTGTACGTATACAGGGTGTTCCCAAATTCGCAACGTTAATCTCCAGAATTTATTCCACGGACAGATTAAAGGTAAACATGTAGCAATTCTGATGTTTTAAACAATCGAAGGAAAAGAATTCGATCGCACTCTACCTGTTGCCAGGTAGATAAATTTACAGTCAGGACCTGCAAACTCGCTTGCCCGGCAAGGAGTTAGACGGAGAAATTAAGTGTTAGGAGTAGTCAGACGGAGATGCCTCCTATAACTGGAGCACAGCACTGCACATATGGGCCCTTGCGCTTCCAATGTGACCCCTGGGAGGAAGGGATGAAGGGGAGACTCAAAGGGTGATCAGATCTGAACAACGATATGCGTTAGCAAGGACGATTCCAACATGACACCAACCTTGACGCGGCTAGCCTTGCCTTAGCCACCCGCAGGCTGAAGGTGCCGGGAATAGACCAGATAGCTCCCAGGAAGGAAGAGGGCTCTAGCAGTGCCGCCAAGCGCCATCGAGGAATCTTTCCATTGTGCAAATTTCACCACTCTGCCGCAACACACAAACCGCCGTCGTCTGGTCCTACAACCCTGAGGTGAAGCAGAAGGAAATGATGCGGACAGGAAATTCGTGGTAGAAGGGTAACTATTCCAGCATTCCCTACCGATCCGGGGAAACAAGAAAAATTCCTCGGTCAGTGTGGCCCACCCGACAGGAATAAAACCCGGGACCTCCCGAATGCGAGCCATCTCGTTCGGTCATTAAATGTTAGGCCGATATTAATTTATTGCGCCTATGTCTGTCTAAATAGACATCGTGTTCAGGAAGATGTGAATATAAGAGGAAACTAACCAGCGAAGTGTACCCTAAGAATTGTGTGGTTATGGTGTATTCCAGTTCTACATGATTCCTCAGAGAGTAAGAAAGACGTGGGCACACTTCAGCGTACAGTATGCAGTCCGCGAGACATTTAAAAGACGAAGGAGTGTAGGGTGCAGGGAGGTGCGACAGGCATTGCCCTAGGTAGGGATAGATATTTGTGTTTTTTGACGATCATATTTTCAATGCAAACTTGGTTGCGATGGTGGGTAGATTTTAAAACAGAAAATAAGGGATGCCCCTGATGCGTGATGCTGGCTACATCACCTCCCCGTATCATCATCATCATCATCATTAATAATAATAATAATCATAATAATAAAATGCATAACTTGTCTGATGAAAGAAAGGGTTGTTTTTGTGGATGTTCGTTGTTGTGTAGGTACGTAATTAAACACAGCGTTTTAGGGCAAGAACGAAGTATAGGGTTGTCTCATAAGTTCGTTCGCTTTTCGTTACGTTTCAATCACTATGAACGCCTTGGAACACACCTCACCCACAGCAGAGCTACGACAGCGTAGTTGCCGAACTTTCCGTTTACAAACTTTAAACACAAGGTAGTTCAAAAGATAAATAACTACGGCAGTTATGTTTTGTAAACAAACTATTTATTTCCTGCAGTATACACCATTATTGTAGATAATATATATATTGCCAAGTTCCTGGCTACAGTAGCACGAGCTAAATTGAGCTCCAATGCCAACACCCGAGTTGTAATTCGTGGATTGTTGACTATGGTTTCATGAATTCTTTCCACGTCGTAACCATTGGCCGTCCAGACCGAGGTTTGTCTTTTAGGGAGAAATTCCCAGCTGAAATCGACTAAACCACTTTTGACATGCTCGCTTCGTTACTGCATCTTCCCCTTAGACAGCACAAATTTTCTGCCGGCATCGTGAGGCGGTTTTACCCTTACGATAGTAAAACAGCATAAGATGTCGGAAATGTTGCTTTTTGCTTTCCATAGTTTGTAAACACAAGTTCACGCTGTTCTATCCAACGTCAGTCACAAATACACTGTCATATCCAATTGTAAGTCTGGTTGTTGTTCTCAAAGTCGAAGGGGTGATTTGGCAACTAGGATAACTTGAGTGTACAGAGGGTTCAGGGTTTTCAGGCGCTATAGATGGAACTTGCGAGCAAAACAAACGAACTTATGAGACAATCCAATAGAATGTAAATTAACAATAAGTTTATAAGCGTGTATTTAACGTACGCTCTTGCACCTTACATACCTCAGCTGTAGCAGGCTACCACCTAAGGCATTGGCGTAAAATTGTAGTGATATAATAACGGAATATTCCATTATAGAAATGGAAACAAAGAACGGGAGAGCTTTGCGCGCTAGTGCTCAGACTTGATGTTATAGCCAGACCGAGACAAACATTTTCGGATCCCTATCGCAAGCGAGAGAGCCGAACTGTCGAACCAAATGACAGCGAAGAATAGTATTGCACAAGTAAACAAACCATTATGTTTTCCAGACTTCTCTTTGCATTACAAAGAGAATGCATTGTACCTTACTGCCACACCTACAGTATAGGAAATGCTTCATTTAACCCAAAAATTTGACATGAGATTTCATTGGAAATACTTTATTTGAGGTGTACTGTATAAAAAATGTTTCATAAAGATCCAGTGAACAGCCAGTTCCTTTTTAAATGAGCCAAGAGTTCAGAGAGTTTGGAGCTACTCAAAGTTTGTATAGGATAAGAGAAAAACCAGAAGAAAATATATGTTACATTCACATTACTTTTTCTACCGTCTATCATTTATTAATGGGTATAAAACTATTCTTATTGTTCATTGTTACCGTTCTTGATGTCATATTTCATTTGCAGTTTATCGACCCGTAGTCTGGATTTAGAGAGTCTTGCCTCCTAATCTGAAGGTTCTTTGAGTTATCTAGCCACATTGGGTTCTTTGTTTGGATCTGAGTGGGGCGAGTAAGTTTTTTTTTTTTTTAATTTTCTCTACTACGTGCAGAGTAGGTAGAGAAGGTATTGCATTCCACCCAAAAATTCGATATCGAGATTCCATCGGAAATACGTGTTTTGAGACCCCGAATAAAAAAAAGGATTGTTACTTTCTTTATCGCGTATAGAGTATATCAGGTGTGGGTATTCTTGACCGCGCGTGTCAAACGACCTTCACCCCTCCCCTTTCTCGTATGCTGCTTGCAACCACAAGCAGTCTTCTAATTCAGTGGTGGAACACGACATAACGCAATTACAAGATGCATTCCACAAGAATTGGTAGAACATTTAGGAAAGAATGGACTCTTTCATATTTTGTAGCATACAAAGATGCTGCAATGTACTGTGTGTGTGTGTGTGTGTGTGTGTGTGTGTGTGTGCGCGCGCGCGTGTGCGTGTATGTACTCGTGTGTATATGTATATAATATAAATTGTGTTTTTTAAAGAGATCTACGTTTGTTATGTAGTACTATTCGTCTATCGTTTAACGTTTACCAGTTGCACAAGATTAAATAAAATTCCTTCCGAATGGAGAGGACTTCAAGGGATATTTCCAGAAAATTCAATATACACATTTTATTTGTCATTAAATACCTTTAATATATGGTACTTCATTCAAAATTGTTTGAGCAATGTTTTAAAAAATCAAAAATTTCGAAAAATGTTCCATATAAAGGGAAGTTTGGGATGGGAGATTTTCTTGAAAATCTTGTGTCGCATCTTTAGAACTTAAACACCAAGTTTAGTAATTATCCGAGATTTCGTTTTTGAGTTATGCTGTTCACAGACACATACACACGAATATTGTTCTTAAAATGTTCTTTTTTAATTCAGGAGGCCTCAAAACTTCTATTTCTTGTAAAATCTTGTTATCAAATTTTTGTGTGGAATACAATACCTTCCCTAACTGCTAGGTATGTGGTAGAGAAAGTAAATCATGGGACAATACCCCTGGCTCTAATTAGTAGGCCAACAACTTCAATTCAAGCAAGATACTTATTTACTGTAAAAGCTGTAAGTATTGAGTATTGTTTGTTCATTTTCCCTGCAAGTTTATAAGCGATATTATATTTATTTGTTCAGTTTGATAACAAGTATGGAATATTTTCAGTTTCAAACCTTTATTATATGAATAATAATGAATAAAGCATTTGATTTTGTTTTGTCATTTAATTCATACTTGCATTTTAACAAATAGACATTTCTAGCTTTTCAAAATTAAGAATCGTATTACGTCACTGCTCGGATTGAGGGGTAGCTACGTTACGTCACAGTACCCCTCTCTCCTGGATGTGATACGTGCTCGCCCATACCTGGAATAGGCAGAGAAGATATTGCATTCCACCCAAAAATCTAGAAATACACGATTTGAGGCCCCCAGAATAAAAAGGAATGTTTATTAAAAGATCCGTATGTATGTCTGTGTGTCTGCGTGTCCGTATATGTGTCTGTGAACAGCATAACTCAAAAATGAAAAGTCGGATAAATACCAAACTTGATATTTAAGTTCAGCATCTTCTTAAGATGCGAAAAGAATATTTTCAAGAAAATCCCCCCTCCCCAGCTATCCCCCCATCCCACCCTTTACATGGAACATTTTTCGAAGTTTAATTTCTAAAAATGACTGTAACAATTTTGATTAAAATACCGTTGATTAAAAATATTTAATGACAAATAAATTGTACATCTTGAATTTTATGGGAATACTATGTGAACACCTCTTCATTCGGAAGGAATTTTGTATAATCGTAAACGTTAAGCGATAGATGAAAACGCACCACACAAAAAATGTAGGTCTCTCTAAAACACACAATTTAATCGACATATCGATTATTAATGGTTCGAATCGTTCAATTGTCATTCTTTTAATGTCCTGTCGATTTTCAGTTGTTTTTCGCGATTCCACGGAAAGAGTATGGAATTTTAAGGCTAGCATATAACGTCCAGTTCTTAAAACATTTGACATTCGCTGTTCCCTTGTTATCTGTAATGAAATGTGTAATGTAACTACTTCTGCAAAGGTTTATCTCGATTAAACTAAAATAGAAAAATAACCTTTGTTAAGAATAGCTTTTATACCCATTAATAAATGATAGGTAGAGCCGTGCCTTAGCCGCTCACAACTTGGGGTCCCGGATGTAGATGAGAGAGCTCCCAGGAAGGAAGGAAGCCCAGTAGTCCCACTAAGTGCCAGTAGAAGACTTTCCAAAGCGCAAATTCCACCGCCCTACAGCAACACACTAACCGCCGTCGCATGGTCCTACAATCCTGTAACAGATAAAGGAAAGGATGGAAAGGGAATTATAGCAGAAAAGGAACCACCCCAGAATTCGCCTATCAATACCGACCTGGGGAAACCATGAAAAAAACACAAGGTCAGAATGACAGGCCCGACGGAATCGAACCCGGGAGTTCCCAAATGCGAGCCTCATACGTTACCGCAGAGCTCGGCGAACGCACCTGAATTTTAACGATATGCGCACTAGGGTGGAGTGAATCAATACATGATTGCTTTTTATCTGTTTTTCTAATTATAATACTTGCAAAAATCTGTCTGTTCACCTAACTTAGGAATGTGAAACATATGGAGTCTCTACCTTTTATTTTTGAGATGCCCCATGAACTTTGAAGTCCTTAAAATATAACGTTTTTGCCTTTTTGTATATTAGGTTTATTAGCTTGTTTTTCATTACCAGGTGGTGAATTCCGTAAAATCATATATTTAAACTTTATTTGGAACAGTCTAATTTATAGTTGCTGTACAGTATATTTGAAGGGCTCCAAAGGGGCAAACTGTATAGGATTTTACAGAAAATATAACATAAATTGCAATTGAGCCCATTTTTATGTTATAATTTAGTTTTAACACAACCAAGAGACCACTAGGTACTAACTAAATATTTACACATTTTTATATTTAGGAGTAATGAATAATCATAATTGGCCTGATATTAAAGAAAATAATTGTTGGAAAACTTGCAGAAAACATATCACAACGAGTAATTTTACTTTCATTCAAAGGAGGGCACCTTCTTGCAAGATATAAGCGTTCCTCTCATGAATCCGTGCGTTGGTTTTTATCAAAGGACGCTTTAGACACAATTTGACACATGGTTCCACTGCTTGCATGTAGCACGGGTATTATATTACTAAAAATAAACTGATTTCATTTGCAGAAATCACACAGTAATCTTCTTTTTTAGCACCTGCACATTCCACATGTGCCCACATACTACACAAAACACATTTAATCCAGGTTTTCACCACTCCCTTTTGCTTCGCAAAATAGGCACAATGCATCTCCATCATCAGGATTTGTGCCTAGTTCCTCCAAGTCTGCGTCGTCGCTGGAACACAAACATCTTCCTCGCTCTAAACGATGAAAATTCGGCTACTTTTATGCTTCTTTTGGCTTTTGATTGGTTACTGTTCCTTCGTTTAGTGAAGTTCTTGTTTTTTTGGCTTTGGTTTGATTTTTGACTTTCCTGCTGGTGTCGAAGAATTATAATGACTCCAAGTCCTTTTTGTAAGGAGAGGGTGTTACTGCAACTGCTGAACTGGATTTTCTACGTATTCTAGACGTATTCTGCTAACTGGCACATGTGAGAAATGGAAGGGTGAAACTATTTCATTTTGTACTGATGTGGACTCTTTGATGCCGTTGACTTCACCTGAACGGCTTTGCTTAAAACAGAACTGTTGTTAGTAGATTCGTTGATAGGCACTTCAATTGACGTTGAATGAAATACCTCTGCCATCTTAGGCACCGTAAAGGATATGAAAACACGCCAGTTAAACTTTAAAGTAGCGAAAAAAAGTACACGAAACAGTAAAATCGGTTGTCTGTCTCTTGTTAATAAAGATAAACTTTCATTACATATGTCGTGTGTATAAGAAGGATACAATAGCGATAGCAAGATGTTTAAAAAACAGCTCGTTTTGTGATGGCTTTGAAATTCCATGCTCTTTGCATAACCACAAGAAAAATCTGGTATTCCATTCATATAAGTTTCTCTGTCCACTAACCTTTATTTTTATATGTCATATACAAACATCTTGCAAAATCCTATTATTCTATCTACTTCAAATTGAGATAATCGTTTGCACAAATACCGAGAGACTCAATGAAGTATGAACCAGCTACGCTGTGTTTTTCGACTGGGTGTGTGGACACGTGTTTCCCGCCACTCCTGCTATCAAGGTCACGCTTTTGCTCTGCTCTGCAGTATTGCATTGACGATGATGTGGTGTAGAGCAGTTGTTACGAGTTATTTATTGTTGTGTACTGTATTTAGTCATAATTATGGCTCAGTATATGTTTACTAGTGCGCAGCGTGCATTTATGTATTACTCGTATACTTTAACGTAGTCAGCTCGTCAAGTGCAAATACGATTTGCAGAACGATTCCCGGGTGTAAAGGTTCCAGGCTGTACAACAATCCATAATATTATAATAAATTTCAGGCCATAGGTAGCGTACGATCTAACAAACGTAATAGGCAGCGTAGAAGACGACATCGGTCTTCTTTTGGAAAGTTCCCCCAGAAATCTTATGCGTCTTTCACAACATGCAGGCACTTCGTATGGGCCTGTCTAAAGAGCTACTAAATTGTTGAAGTTAAAATCATATAAAACAACTGTGGCACATGTTCTTCAACCGTGATCCTGTACGTAGGCGCACATTTTGGGAATGAAGTCTCAATAGTATATACAATGGCGAACTATGCCCATATTTAATATTTTTCTCGGACGAGGCCTGGTTCCAACTTCATGGGTATGTAATCATTATTGGAGCATTGACAAGCCTAATATTGTTCATGAAGTACCCCTCCATAACGAAAAAATTGGTGTATGGTGCTCCATGAACGAATTATACGGCTCATTTTTTTTTCGAACCAACAGTTGACGCCTCCATAAACGTGAATACAATTTTGCTCCCGTTTTTTAGAGAATTGCCAGACAGAGAGCGTGCCGTTCCCTTTTTTTGCAATAAGAATCTGCTATTGTATATACAGTCAATAGTTCGATGAGAACAACTGAAAGTGTGTTTGAGGAGGACAGAGTTATTAATAGAGATTTGTGACCCCCTTGGTCCCCTGACCTAACTCCCTACGGCTTTCATCTCTGGGGCAAATTGAAACATAAAATATACAAAACAAACCCACACATCCTGGAAATACGAGGGTCACTAGATATGTATTGAGACACGGAAAATTGGCCGGGGAAAGCATTGTTGCGCCATTCATTTTTGCTCAGTTTATGTTTGAAGTTTGGTAAGTGTGGACGTTTTTTCAAGTGCAATGGAGATTCAAGAGAGCATTTTCGTGCAATGATTTTGTACGACTTCAAATGTGGCTAAAAAGAAACGCAGTCACTTGAGCGTTTGAGGGGGGTTTGGGGGGACTATTCTCCGTCACGTGCCACTGTGTTCCACTGGTTTGCAGAAATTAAGAGGGGTGGCAGTCTCTTAAAGACGAAGAGAAGAGTAGCCGACTAGCAACAGTAGTGACTGACAAACGCATCGCCGCTGTAGAAACAATGATTATGGAAGATCCAAGACTAACCTACAAGAACATTGAGTTGGCATTAGGGATTAGTTCGCCGAGTGTTTTAACCATCGAACACCTTCGTGTAAAAACATTTCTTCAAGATGGGTGCCCCATAATTTATCTGAAGCACAGAAGCTCCATAGGGTGGAATGGTTCGAAGAAATGCTGAAAAGATTTAACTTTGGAGAGTCTCGTCGTATTTCAGATACTGTTACGGGTGACGAAACATGGATCTATCAGTTTGACCCTGAAACAAAACGCGTCCTCCATTTGGGTGTTCCCAGATGACCAACCACCCGTCAAGGTGAAGAGAGCAAGGAGTGCCGGAAAGAAAATGATTGCTTATTTCTTCTCCACAAGTGGTCATTTGGCAACAGTTGTGCTCGAAAATCAGAAAACTGTTACTGCAAAGTGGTAAACAGAAGTTTGTCTTCCAAAATTGTTTCAAAGAATCCAAGAAAAGCGTCCAAAGAGAGGACTAAGAGGCACATTGCTGCATCATGACAATGCATCAGCTCACACCGGTAATGTCTCAATGGAGTTTCTGCAAGAAACTGAGGCAAAACTATTGACTCATCCACCTTATAGTCCCGATCTGGCACCATGTGATTTCTTTGTGTTCCCTACGGCGAAGAACCGACTTCGAGGTCACCGATTTTCTAGCCCTGAAGAAGCAGTTTGTGCATACGAAGAGGAGTTATCTGCAGTGCCAGAAACTGAGTGGCGTGGATGCTTCCAGAAGTGCTTCCGGAGGATGGAACGCTGCTTACAGTGCCAGGGAGAATACTTTGAGAAAGTGGGATAAACAAAACGTTTCTGGACTATTCATATTTTGCTGTCTCAATACCTACCTAGTGACCCTCGTATATGCCAGGAAATTGCTAGCATTTCGCAACGTGAACTACGGCGAGCGACGGATAGTTTCTTAAAGAGTGACCAAAAATGTATGGACAATGGCAGTGGCCAGTTTCAGCACCTCCTTTCATAACATTGGTATAAAAAGCCTTTAAACATAGTTAAGAAAATTGTTGTATGGTTGCATCAACGCCACTCTATGATAGCCGCCAACGTAAGCCGAAAAAACACCGCGCAGTAGTTTCATTATAGGCACAAAACGAATAATTATAGTCAAATGCTTTAAAAACTGGTCACTAATGCCGGCCTTGAAATTCCATATACTTTCCATGACATCGCGAGAAACAACTGGATAGCGATCACTGTTAATGATATAATTGATTTATAGATTACAATTAAGAAGATCACAACATATTGAACATTTGAAACCAATAATAACAAATTAATATCAAATATCTCAGAAATGGCTGAGCCACAAAAAAGTTCGTAGAAATAAATTGTGTGTTTTAAAGATATCTACATCTTTTATGTAGTACGTTTTTCTATCTCCTAAGGTTTACTCCTTGCACAGAATTATACAAAATTCCCTTCGAATGATGAGGACTTCATAGGCTATTCCCATAAAATTCAAGATGCACATTTTATTTGTCATGTAAATATCTTAAACATATGGTGTTTTAATCAAAATTGTTAGAGCCGTTATTGAGAAAATAGAAGATATCGAAAATGTTTTAGTGCAAAGGGTATTTTAGGGCAGGGGATTTTCGTGTCTCGTCTTTAGAAGATATACTTAACTTAAATACCAAGTTTGGTATTTATCGAACATTTTAGTTTTTGAGTTCACAAACAAGCGCGCGCGCACACACACACACACACACATACGCACACACACGACCTTTTTCTAACAGTGCTTCTTTCTTTATTCAGAGGGCCTCAAAACATGTATTTCCGGTGACAAATTAACATAGAATTTTTGGGTGGAATACTCTACACTTACTATGTACGTGGAAGAGAAAGTAAAAAGTATAAATAATTGAAAATTTAAAGCAATAACAAAGGATATCTCGGAAATAGTTAAAACCACGACAAGTTTTATTTGACACAGTGGGTATGCTTTAACAAGATCCACATTTTCTGGGCGTAGTAAGATTGTATCTATCTCTTAACGGTTTACCAATTATTTAAAGGTCATTCAGAATAAAGAGGACTTCAAAGGCCATTCCTAGAAAACTCAAAATATAAATTTTATTTGTAATCAGATACATTATACATCTGGTGTTTTAGTCAAAATCAGTAGAAGCATTTTTGAGAAAAACAAAAATAACGAAAATCTTCCCATGTAAAAGGTAGTTTGGGGTGGGGGGATTGTTTTGGAAGTTTTCTTGCTGAACTTATACACATAGTTCGGTATATAACCAACTTTACGTTTTACAGTTATGCTGTTCACACACGCGCGCGAGATCGCGGGTTCAAACCCGGCGGAGGGCGATCGATGTTTTTTGGGCGTAAAACTCTTAGCATGATTTCATTCGAAAAGGAAGTAAAGCCGGTAGTGCCGTGTCGTAGATTTACGGCACGTAAAATAATATCAAGCCTGATAAAGAGGCCTCAGCAAAATTTCCGGTCTTTCACGCCCAATATAGAATGGGACGCTGAGGACCACAGCATCTTTTACACACACACACACACGCGCGCGCGCGCGCGCCCACCTCTGTGGTGTGTGGGTACTGTGTCTGCCTCACATTCAAGGTCCCGTTTTCGAATCTCGGTTAGAGTGAGTTACGTTTTTTCTGGGTTTTCCCCTTATCGAATGTCGGGTAACTAAGCTTTAGGGACTCCGGATCCATTTGAGATTTGAGCATTATTTCAACCATTTCGTTCATTCACCGTCCATTAGGAACTACCCGACTAAATGATGTTAAGCATCACACACACACGGACGTTTTTCTAAAAAAAATATTATTTTTTGTTTTGATTGCAGAAGGGAAGGAAATAAAATTAAATTTAATTTAAGGAGAAGAAAAAGAAGAGGAGGACCAGGAGTAGTAGAAGAACAATCTCCATTAGTTTTCGTCTTATTTCTAAACTATTTCTGCCTGTTATTTTTTCTCCTTTTAAACTAATATCATTATAATTTTATGGTTTTCCCCAAAACACAGTTTTCCATTGGGCACCATTAGAGGGTGGGGCATCCTAGTATTTGCTTTGAGGGAACATAAGTGATTATATATATTGACTGTTGTGTTTTGTTTCAGATGACAAGTACAATGAGTACGACGATAGGAGTTGCGTTAGGTAAGTGACCCCGAGCTTTTAGTCTTTTACATTGGTAAGTAGCTTGTGTTTCTTCAAATTTAAGCTTACAGTGAAATGTTGAGGAAAAGCGAAAGTAAAGTGAAGATGTGGCACAGAGCTTTAACCTTACAGCTTACCTTCTGATGTGATGAAATTTGAAAGGTGTAAAGCAATGTTTCCGAAAATGTGGTTCACAACCCGTTGGCGCTTTGCGGCATGCTATTCAACGAGTTGCGTTGGATATTTGAAGTAATAATAATAATAATAATAATAATAATAATAATAATAATAATAATAATACAATGATAATACTTTTGCTTGCAAAAATACTGGACCATCGGTATAAAACCTGACCTCTCGCACGGTGTTATGCGTCAGAACCAATGTCAGCTGGCTTCCCACTCCCCGCACTCACGACAGGCTTTCTGTTCTTCAGTTTACCACAGGGCCGTATTTAGAGGGGGGAGTTTAGGGTTTAAACCCAACCCCCCCGAAACTTCTGACAGTTTTATTTATTTAAATTCATAGCAAACCAATATGGAAAATGTCGTTAGATAACAGTAAGTCTATTGCTAGTAGCACATTTACAAGAAAAAGGGAAACTTAATATCGTCGCCTTACATTTCGGTTTTCGAAGCAGTCTCCATGTTTTATGCTGTAAGGTGGAATATTCTCATTCTGGCGAGTTTTCTTGTCTATATAATGTCTTCAAGCAATTTTCTTATCCATGTAACGTCTATATACTATGGAGTAGGTACATGGTAACTGTGTGGGGTACTGTTAAGTTGAGATCTACTTGTGGAAAACCCTCCCCGAAATTTTTTTCTGTGTACGGGCATGGTTTACCACGTAGTTATTAGCGTCAGTAATCCACTTTCATTTGGGGAGATGGGAAGGCAGTTTTATCTTTAGAACAACGTATATTTATTTGTATGTAAATGTTATTTAAATAAGAATCGGCTTGTCGCGTTCGTGAAGAATTCTAAATGTGTTTACTCGGTACAATGCTTGTTTAGTTACCAAGGACGACATTTCCAGCACTTGCTATGTGGTAGGGGTTAATTTTGTTATGTTTTATGTATAGGTTTACATAAATACAGATTTATGGAGCAAAGACAGAGTGCTGGAAGAGCCAGTTGTGGCATGTCATGTTACCCAGATGCAAAACCCCGTGCGAGCAGTCAGGCTTTATACCAAAGACCGTGTAGACTCTTTCTTTTACATATTTTCAACCATCAAATGCCAAGGAGAGGAACTTTGTTTTCTCTTGCTGGGTGCAATGCATCTTTGAGCTGATATATCTCCTTCAAAGCAAGTGATGCACATAATTACATGGCATCTTGCTAATAATATATATGGCTTATTTCAATATTTTCTTATTAAAGCTGCAAGATTAGAAGTTACATATAAGACAAGTGTTACCAATTCAATAATGATAAAGCATTCAAATTTTCAGTACATGTATGTACATTCCTATTTTACATTTAGATTCATAATTAAACATGCTGTTTTCTCAAATCGTGTAAATGTGGATTAAAAGATTTTCACTGTATTCCGACAATGTTCAAAACATAATTATAGTTTTTCTAAGCATGCAAAAGTAAACTGTGAGGTAAAAAATTTAGTTTTAGAATATATGATTTACTGAATAATAATCATGATGATATGTGTTGCATATTTTACAGGAGTGTTAATGGCCTGTGTGGTTGCACAGAGGCGGCCTCCAAACTACAGCCTTGATGACATGCCAGACACAAACTTCAACTGCCGTGACAAGATCTTGGGGGGCTACTATGCTGATCCAGAGACAGACTGTCAAATGTTCCATGTGTGCGTCAAGGTGCCAGGATTTGGGGTGGGTAACTTGGCTGTCCATGTGAGTGTCAAACTACTGGCTCTATAAGTATCAGCTAATTCCATTGTGTATATGCATTTGCAGGTACAAGACTACAGGTTTCTCTGTCCTAATGACACGTCATTTGATCAAGAGAACCAAATTTGTGCTGACTGGTATGATACTGACTGTGAGGCCGCTACTTTGTACTACAGTGATAACTTCGATCTTTATCGCATTGGTAAGCATAGAATATAATGAACGTGACACTGAAAGAGCTTTAGTTTTGAATCTTGCTTTCAAGTTCTAACATAAAGTGGGCACCAGAGTTAGATGGTTGTTGGATGAATCAAAATATGCCAAGATATGGAGATTTAATTTGACTTTGATATTAGCAAATTAACTTTCCTACTAATACTCTGCCTTGCTTGACAATTTTTTTTATTAGTGTAGCAATTTCCTTTATGTCCAATTATCATTTATTCAGAAATATGCTTTCACTTCATGTTAGCAATCTACACATTATGTGTAACTTAAAAATTCTGTAAATTAAAGTACCCTTTATTGTATTATTGCTGTTTTATATGTGCCCTTATCTATATAGGTACAGTCAACAATTTTAACACGAGTTTGTCAAAGTAAAATTCAACATGCCTTCCAGTTATTACATTTCCATATATACATTGAATTTTAATTGTGTTAAAAATCTGGGAAATGTTAATGAAATGACACTGTTGCTTTATTGATATTTACAATCACAGATATTTTTTAAATCCTCTGTAGTTAAGTGATTAGTATGCTAGCCTCCATATCCAAGGAGGTGGATAGCTTTCTTTAATCAGTTATTTCTCATTCTCCCTAGAGTCTGTAAGTATGAATGAATGTCTGAATATGCGTATGATTTAATGTTTAAGAGAAGTTCTAAAAAAATATATTACATTGTGTAAACTATTTATCCAAGTTGTATTTGTTTGCTTTTAAAAGCATATATGGTGGGTGAATTGTTCTTCAACACAAGCCGTGTGTAAGACAAGATTGGAAACGTAGAATCAGACAACTGAAAAATTCAATGCTATAGCCCAGATTTTAACCATAGATCTTCCGGTTTCCGTCTGGTTGCTCTAACCAACTGAGCTACCATGGCAACATGCTAGTAAGACATTAAATTCCTGATACTCAATTTTTCAGTCATCTGATTCTGCCTTTCCAACCTTGTGCTTCATATGGCTTGTGTGTGAAAGAACAATTAATTCCATTAATTGACCTAATAATGCTTAAACTAGGAAACCCAGGACTTAAAAGTACTTACAGCATTGTAAGCCGCCAATGGGCTATGTCATCTCAAAACAATTTGAGATCTTGTGGTTTACCGGGGAAAATGCAAGTCAGCTGGGGAATTTAATGTCCTACCATCAAGTTGCCATGGCAGCTGTTTGTTAGAGCAACTGGGCGGAAACCGAAGATCCTGGTTTGATTCCCGGCTCTATGGCATTGAATTTTTGACATCTGATTCTACCTTTCGAACCATGTATGATGGCTGCTAACTTGTGTGATAAATTTGCACTTTATATTGATGCCAATCAAGTTTCATATGGCAAGTTTAAAAAACAACAAAATGAGCTGCTTAACAAAACAAGGAGCTTCTTTTTTTAGCATTGTTCTTATATCAACTTAGAAGTAATATAGTCAATTAAGTTTACAAAAGGCAGTGCACAATATCCAATAATTAACTAAAGATCATATCCTATTCATTTGACTTTCAAGAAGTAAAACTAACATTACAACTTTGCGGATAAAGTTAAAATAATGTTTATTCCGTAACATTTCTACCATACAACAGTTTTTCAACACCATCATTCACACGGACGATATCATGCGCAGAAGTCAATTTTTTAATCAACAAAAATCATGCTATCTGACAGTTGCAGAGTGCTACATGTGACATATGAAGTTGTTATTTATTGTGTCCAAAGAAAAGCAAATTTCAAACATTTCAAAGTACTTTTAAGTTTATTGTCACATACTTATAGTATCTTTCATCTACAACCACATTAGATTCCATTAAGGGTAAAAAAGAAAAAAAAAAATGAAATCTAATGTAGTTGTAGATAAGAGATACTAATGTAAACCAATTCTTTAAAAGATCCTTTAAATCGAGTGGTAAGGGCAATCAAATTATGTCATATTGAAGAATGTAGGTCCTGAAGTATTCTGACTCTGTATTTGTTGCAAGGGATGGAGGATTGGGTGATTTATGAAACTGATTTTATACAGTACTAACACCCAGAAACATATATCAATATAAATGATGTCAGGATATAAGCTAGTCGCAAATAGCTTCACTTGCACAATAGAAACAGGTTCTTCTCGACATCTAAAAGCAATAAGCTTCCAGACTCCTTTACATTAGCATTGTCTTCAACTTGTTCCTCTTTGAGTTAGTTTTTATTCATTTATAGTTTAACCTCCTATATTAACATCTCAGTTCTGCAAAGAAGATGAAAGTGGTGTTGATGTTAAATGAGTACTCAAAGAGCCAGAGTTTCAAAGAGCTAAGAGCTGCACAGCATTTGTAATTGCACAATAAGGGAAAACCCAAATAAAAATCTTACAGGTAATTTAAATACTTGAATATCAAGTTAGGTAATTATTTGACTTTTTGTTTTTGAATTATGCAGTTCACACGCACACGCACGCGCGCACACACACACATTTTTCTAAACATAGTTTTTTTGTTGGATTCAAGAGACTTCAAAACATTTACTTCCAGTGAAATCTCCGTATCAAATTTTTGGGTGGAATGCAATACCTTCTCTATCTACTAATGTATGTGATAGAGAAAGTGAAAATTATTTGAAATAAATTGCGAGTTTTAAAAAGGTCTACATTCTTTGTGCTGTATATTTTTGTCTTTTTTATGTGGTTTACACATTATACAAAAATTCCTTCCAAATGAAAAGGACTTCATAGGCTGTTCCCAGAAAATACAAGATGTATATTTTATTTGTCATGTTAAATAGTTATATGGTATTTTATTCAATATCATTAGATCCATTTTTGAGAAAATTATTTATTCAGGGAGCTTCAAAACATGTATTTCCAGTGAAATCTTGTATCAAAATTTTGGGTGGAACGTAATACTTCCTCTATCTACTAGGTGCGGGTAGAGAAAGTAAAAATATGGTGATAATGTGTGCTAGTTCCAGTCTTTTGTCTATACATTAGTATTTTAAGTAGCAAGAGCAGTAATGTGTATGGAAGTTATCCTTTTAATAACTGCTATAAATATATGTTACCCATATTATACATTTCTATATAATATAGATAAGATATAAATCAAAACTTGACCTTAGATAAGGCCTGGATGCCCAAAACGTAAAACCTAATGAGACCTTTGATATTTTCTTACTGTAAATTCCCTATACTTCTGTTCTTACATTAGAGATAAGGCTATTGAATCTTTGATAACTTTTTCATTGAAGTCTGATGCTCCCAAATAAATATATTTTCTCAAGTTAAAAAATTACTTAAAAATCCTATCATGTCAAGCTGTAATGAAAGCATTGTATAATATTATTGCTGTATTTTATAGGATACAGCCCAAGTGCAAGTCCTATCCTAGGTGGCAGCAGTGCTACTCCCATACCTCTGGGACCATCCAGTGTGAGGCCTCCAATTCGTGCTCCAGCAGCACCAGTCAGGCCACGACCACGTCCCAGTAATAACAACAGGGCAGCAGAAGAAGAGGAGGACTACTTCCTGCAGAGAAGTGAGACTGCAGATCGTAGAAACCAACAGAGGGATTTGCTGAGGTAATTATAAAATTGTGTCTCTGAGGGAAGCTTCAAGCTCTTGAATAAACTGCCTACTATAAACTCTCAACAGTAGGTATTGAAATCTAACTAAAGATACAACTACACAATAGCCATTACTGATTTTTATCACCGGACATTGCCAGTTTCTTACCTATACAAAATGTTGAGTGAATAAGTATCTTTCATTTTCTGGGGGTCATAAATACTTATAGATAGAAACATTAAATATGAGCCAGTTTAGCTCCCTTCCCCAAGAATCTTGGCTGCTTCTACCAGCTTTACCACCAAGCCACCTACTGCATTGCTGGCTGTGAATATATTATACCTTTCCGCCTGAGGCAACATCGATATCACCAATGTTGTAGTAGCTACTTTACCAGCTAGCACTTCTTAGGCACAAACGTCCAGATGGCAGTATAAACGCATAATGCAGTGCTGCAGATGGCTGACAAAAGATATGAACACCTTCCTGGGTGATTGGAAGGCATGAGAAGACAAGAGGAGATTTGTCTATAACTGAATATAGCAGACGATATTCCAATAGCTTTGGTGTAGGAGTGCTTTTGTCCACGCCATTGTTCGGTTTATTCAAAATTTTCAAAACTAGATTCCTTTTGGTATAAATAAGATTACTAAATTTAACCTTTCGGCATGTGGTAAATTTTCTGATGCATAGAGCCAAAGCGAACAGAACATTTAAATTTTAAATGCTTGTAAAGTGCATAAACAGCAAGTTAAAGTACAAGAGATAACAGACATTTATACGCTTTGTTCACTGTACTAAAGCCAAGTTTGTAGAGTATTTTGTTGGAAAGAATATAGTAGTTTATAAAGCTGCAAGGAAGCAGATATTTCTGTATTGTACAAGTTTCTTTACTTTTGAGAAATCCTTTCCTCATTTGTACTTGTACTTAAATTTAAAAATATTCGTAACCTCTGGGGTTACTTCATATTTGGAGTATTACAGTTAAAGAGGACCAGCTTTAAAAAGTATTATATAAATGGCTCGAGTATTTTTTCTTGTGGAAATGCTATTATTGAAATTATTACTTAAAACTGATACGGTAATTTGTATCACAAATTACTTAAATGTAATTAATGATTGTAATATGAATATGTATTTTATGTGACATTGATTTCAGAGGTTTATTAATTATAATTATTATTGGTAATTAATAATATACGGCTTTACTGAAACTGTCAGTAATGACGCAATAATGCAGCGATGGGGTGAGTTGTTTATCATTATCGGGAACCAGGAAGTTACGTAATGTTTCGCGCCTTTTCGGTAGAACCTTCTAGAACATTTCCTAAAGCATATGTATTCGTGGTTCTCATTGGATATTAAAATAGACGCTAATGTTGGCGCGTTTTATTAGCCAATAGCAGTTCATTTATAATCTTTAGGCGTATCTTGATGCAGGCCTATAAATAGGGTAGGTTTGAGGTAGCATTCTCCCAGTTCAACAGAATTCTCAATACTCTACACGTCGGTCTCTCAGTTCATTCATTTCGCCAAGTTACACGCAGCAGAATTACGAGAATTATTATAAAGTATTATACATTTAAAAAATTACATAAAGTTGAAGTATGCGAGTTAAAAGTGATAAATAAGAAGTTATTACAAACAGTTTCAGTTTGGCGAGTATCCAGATTAATATGTAAAAAGTGTTAGTGAACGTGTTCGGCAATAAAAATTATAAAACCAATTTCTTCGTCAGTATAATTTCTGGATAAAAGATTCCTTTCCGATTCACACCCTGCAAGAGTTAAATGTTGACCTAAACAGCTAGCCGGAGGACAATATACAAAACTTTAAATTCTTTCGGAAACTAATTGATACAAATTGCTACGCCAGAGGGAGCTACGAACTAAACAAGGAGTGACGTCACAAGATGGCAACACATGAAGCACACAACCTTAATACCGCATCAAATTGGCTTCCAAACGTGGTGCTATAATAATGTTACAACATAACAACATTAATACCCCTTCAAATTGGCACCCAGGACGTGGGGCGAAGTGACCAGGAAAGGATCAGCATAATCAGGACGTGGAACGAAAGCAGCAGTAAAATGATCTACAAGACGCAGATTCCAGAAACAAAAGGAACGACAGACTATACGGAGGATTGGACATCGTAATTCCGAGATTACGAGGCAACAAGGAATTCAACTACAAAAACATCGAGACGACGTAGATTCATCACAACACAACGCAGAAGCGACATACAAATCTAGGAGAATGGGGCAGAACGCTGGACATCAAAGTAACAGCAACGGACAGCATCAGTAAGGTTAGAGTATCTTAATTTAAAAAAAAAAAAAAAAAAAAAAAAAAAGGTAAATAAATGTTAATGAGGAGTGGTAGGATAATAAAAACAATGGCTGCTAGTAATACAGAAGAAATAATTATGGAGGAAGATAATGTAACAGTTAGCTGTAATTCAATACAGGTTACAGGAAATAGCCCAGATTTTTTAGGATTTGAGGATGAAAATGTTAGTGCAGAAAGTGAGAATAGAATAGCAGGAAATATTCATTCTGATAATAGTATGATTATGGAAATGCTGAGAAATATGAGGGAAGATATGCAAAAGAATAATGATAAATTAGAAAAGAAAATAGATCAAAATAGGGAAGATATTAGTAAGAGTATTACAGATCAATTAAGGGAAGATATGCAAAAGAATAATGAGAAATTAGAAAAGAAAATAGATCAAAATAGGGAAGATATGCAAAAGAATAATAGGGAATTAAGAGAAGATATTGATAGGAGTTTAGAACAAAAACTAAATCAGAATAAGGGAGAATTGAGGGAAGATATTTGTAGGAGCTTTGAACAAAACAGAAAAGATATTGGTAGGAGTAATGAGATATTAGAGCAAAAAGTAGATCAAAGCAAGGAAGAAATTGAAAAGAAAGTTATGAAGCTAGATAGTAGTATGCCAAAAATGAGTGATGAAAAGGAAGTAATAGTAAGTGAGATAGGAGAAGTTTCAAAGAAAATGCTAGACATGAGCATGGAAATAGGTAACAAAGAAAGTGAGGTTTATACTAAAAGTGAGGTTAATGTAGAATGTACAGAGTTAGGAAGTCAAATGAGTAGTATTTCAAGTGAGTTAAGAGAGATAAAAGAGGTTAGGAATGTAGATGTAAATCAGGCTCAAGTTAATTTCAGAGGGGAAATATCAGAAATACAGAAGGAGTCAATAACGCAAAGAAAGAAATTGTACCAAGATGTTCAAAATGAAAACTCCAGTCCAGTACAGTTTAGTACAGATTTGTCAGAGTATTCTCAGATTAAAAAGATAGCAGATGAATTGAAAATGAAAGTTGTTAAAAGATGTATTGTTCAGGAAGCTTTAGATGGTTTTCAAATGTTATCATGTGATGAAATTTCAAATGAATACAAGAGGTTATTCATGAACAAAAATTTGAAGGTTAGGTTACGGCTACGAGTAATGTTTAGCCAAACACAATTTGATCCAGGAGGGTAAATAGCAATGTGATGTAAAGTAAATGCTGGATAGTTAAAGATGACTTGCAGAGAAATGTATTGGAACGTAAGAGGGTTAATTATTTATATGTCATTTGAAAAGATAAATAAATTATAAAAAAAAAAAAAAAAAAAAAAATTAAATTTTTAGTAACTGTAACAACATTTGAAAATTAAGAATGCAAAGATTGAAATATGATATTAGATTAAAAGTACGTAAATACAATTCCAAGAATATTGTTAAAATAAATTACAAAAAAAAAAAAACAACAAAAATGGGGTAAAATAATTGAAACAAATATTTATGTAGTAAATAGAACATGTGAAAAAGTGTCTAGATTTAAGAGATGTAAATATATGTAGAGGGTGAATATTTTGGTAAATATGTATAATAATTACAAAAATCTTAAATGTATAAATTTTTGTCAACAATGTAAGAGAGTAAACAATTTTGAAACAGTGATTAAATAATTTAGGGTAAAGTATTTGCTATAAAAAAAAAAAAAAAAAAAAATTTTGTGATGTCAGATTGATATCTAAATTAATTAAACCAGAGCCAGTAAGTAGTGGCGAAATAAAAAAAAAAAGAAAAGAAAAACTTGTCGTGTGTTAAATGCGTGTGAAGTGTAAAGTGAAAGTGATAGCGTGTGTTCCAAGATTTAGGAGACTAAAAACACAATTTTAAAATTTCCAAACAAGTTATAAATATTTATAATTATGTTTCTAGTGGGGCATATGATACGGTAATTTGTATCACAAATTACTTAAATGTAATTAATGATTGTAATATGAATATGTATTTTATGTGACATTGATTTCAGAGGTTTATTAATTATAATTATTATTGGTAATTAATAATATACGGCTTTACTGAAACTGTCAGTAATGACGCAATAATGCAGCGATGGGGTGAGTTGTTTATCATTATCGGGAACCAGGAAGTTACGTAATGTTTCGCGCCTTTTCGGTAGAACCTTCTAGAACATTTCCTAAAGCATATGTATTCGTGGTTCTCATTGGATATTAAAATAGACGCTAATGTTGGCGCGTTTTATTAGCCAATAGCAGTTCATTTATAATCTTTAGGCGTATCTTGATGCAGGCCTATAAATAGGGTAGGTTTGAGGTAGCATTCTCCCAGTTCAACAGAATTCTCAATACTCTACACGTCGGTCTCTCAGTTCATTCATTTCGCCAAGTTACACGCAGCAGAATTACGAGAATTATTATAAAGTATTATACATTTAAAAAATTACATAAAGTTGAAGTATGCGAGTTAAAAGTGATAAATAAGAAGTTATTACAAACAGTTTCAGTTTGGCGAGTATCCAGATTAATATGTAAAAAGTGTTAGTGAACGTGTTCGGCAATAAAAATTATAAAACCAATTTCTTCGTCAGTATAATTTCTGGATAAAAGATTCCTTTCCGATTCACACCCTGCAAGAGTTAAATGTTGACCTAAACAGCTAGCCGGAGGACAATATACAAAACTTTAAATTCTTTCGGAAACTAATTGATACAAATTGCTACGCCAGAGGGAGCTACGAACCAAACAAGGAGTGACGTCACAAGATGGCAACACATTAAGCACACAACCTTAATACCGCATCAAATTGGCTTCCAAACGTGGTGCTATAATAATGTTAAACAAACATATGTAAAATTAATACCCCTTCAAAACGTGCAGATTTAGTGTTGAATGTTAACACATAGTGATTCTATTACACATTTTGCTTAGTTTAACATCATTCAAATATTGCATTTAAAGAAAGAATTTTTGTTTTGGCCTTCAAAACAAGAATGAAATTTGTTAAATCTCTTCCGTTACACATTGTTCTGCATATTATGCCTAAATGTATACTCTGTCTATTTATTTGTTTATTTTTTATTATTGTGCCTAATTGGGGAGAGATTAATGAGGTGGTGAAAGTCATAAAATTTCTGTCTTGATTCTTCATCCAAAAATTCATATACTTCAATAACCAAGCCAATGTAAGCATTACTGAGTAAACTTTAAATGCAATAAATCAGACATGCTTGCTAAAGCATTCAGTATTATTAGCATCCAAATATTTATTTTGAAAGCATTTAAAATTAATTCTTTGCCATGAACTAACTAATTATATTACAAATAGTCACCTAATTGGCCTTGTAATTCAATTGATAGGGTACCTGCCTGCTGATCCAAGGGTCCCAAGTTAAATTCCTGGCAGATTCAAGAAATTTTCTTTGAAAAAGAGGGTTCCTCGATATTCCAGAATCTCGCATGTGAACATGATTGTATATGTGCACTCCAGTTATTTAATGACTATGTAGCCTATAAGAGGATTGTCACTGGGCATATGCAAGAATGCATATTCCATAGTCATTATATTTGAAACATTTGCTATCATCTATATCATAATAAGTACAACTTTACTTCATTTCCAGAATCATGAGCATGGAGGGGGCTGAAATCACTTTCTGTGCAGCTAGGTAGCGAGGATTACAGGACCAATGAATATAAGGGAGCGAGTCAGGGGGTGAAAGTGCTAGGGTTGAACTTGCTGTTACTGCCTGTTGGTGGCAAAGTGAAAGGGACAAGAAGAAGAGAATTATTAGCATTTTCACTGGAACTTCTCCATGTCTTCTATCTTGATCTACATCTGATTGTGCCATTTTGCTCTCAAAATAGACATTCTTATCTTTACATGGTACCAAAATGTGTGCCTTAAAATTATATAAAGCTAAAAGCATCTCTTCCCTCCCAAAAAAAAGGTGATTTAAGTGAATGAGTTTTTATATATGGTATAAAGCACGTGTGTTAGTATAGATAATAAGGAAATAGAATGTACCAAAGTTTATTTATGTTTTCTAGAAAGGCAAGTTAATAAAAGGGAAAGATTAATGAAGAAGAAAGTATAAAACTACACAAGCACAAGTATCAGAAGATTTTTGACATTAGTTACCAAAACATTGATTTTATGTAACTAATTATTAAGCATCAAAGTACAGTATCATAACTGTACAAACTATCAAGAAAAATTTTGTGCTACATTCACATGATTTGCTCCACCCACTATAATTTATTTTTATATAACTCCTAAAAACTATTCTTACAAAAGCTTATTTTTCTATCTACTTCACATTAAGATAAACTTTGCAAAAATAGTTTTATTACTTATTTCCTAACAGGTATGAGGAGGATAGAGGAAACTGAATCAATAGTCAAGATATTTAAAAGCATGTCACTATGAGCTGGCTTTAAAATTCCATAGCCTTTCCAGGACATCATGGGAAACAACTGAATGACAACAGCACTTTAAACAATAACAGAAGTTTTGAAAAATTCATATAATAATAGTGGATATCTTAGAAATTTCTGATGCTACAACAAAAAAGTTATTTGAAACAAATTGTGTGTTTTAAACAGATCTACAGTTTTTGTGTGTTTTTGTCTATTTCTTATGGTTTCTTTCCATTATTCTTTCTGAGAAAAAAGGGTTTCACAGGTTATTCTCAGAAAATTGAAGACATACATTTTATTTTTCATGTACAATCTTAAATATTGGTATTTTTATTAAAATCATTGGCACCATTTTTGAGAAAATAAAGCTAGAAAAAATTTTTCCATGTAAAGGTTAGTTTGAGGTTGGGAGGTTTTCTTGAAAATCTGTGTGTTGCATCTTTGGAAGATACTGAACTTAATTTCCAAGTTTTGAATTTATTGAGCATTTTGTTTTGAGTTACGCTGTACACAGAGTTATGGACTTTTTTTTTTTTTTTTTGATTCAAAAGGCCTCAAAACATTTATTGTGAAATCTCAATCAAATTTTTGGGTGATATACAATACTTCCTGTTACCTACTGCAGGTAGGTGGCAGAGAACATACCTAATAAAAATTCATGACTCTCTCCAAACTCATAGGCTCTACAACTTCAACTCAACATTTCAGCTTTTTCTACAAGTTTCTTCCATTCTGCCTAGTCTCTAGCTAAACTCAGATATCTCTATGATATTACAAGGAATTTTGTTTTACTTATTAAGTCACATTATCACTTCAATGGTAAAACTGTGAAACTACACAAATGCATTTTCCAATATGGGCAAAAACAGTTTTCTTATAAAATTGGTATTTTACTTCAATTTCATTGAAAACAAGGCAAGCTGAATCATCCCCAAAATGTATTTCTGATAAAATTACTTACTGCAACCCAAAAAGCATCTTAAAAAGTTAAATCTACCCCTCCAAATTGCAACTTTACCATTACATGAATGATGTATCAATGTTTAGTCACACCATTATCTGCATCTGTTCTGTCATTGTTAACTCGGGCAGATTTTAATTTTAATTGTTTCTCTGTTTGCTATATAGAGGAAGCAGCAGTGGCAATTTCTTCAAGAACAAGAATACCGACTATGATGATGATACAGACACAAAGTTTGAGGAGCATAAGAATTCATTCCAGAGAGGTACAAACAATAACAAGAAGAAAGTGGCAGTCAGGAAGCTAGTGAAGCGACCAAATGAAGCCACTACATTTCAGAACTACCCCACAACTCCCAGCACCACAGTAGTACCAACCACCAAGTACACCCAGAGCACTCGTAACTATTACAACAGGGATTACAGTGCGAACAATTACAACGATGCAAACAACAGGGATTACCAAAGATCATCAAGCTATTCAGACAGCACTACTGCCAACTATTATACACCATCAACTGCAGCTACACCATCTACTGTAAGGACCAACAGCTACCAACCACGTTACAATACAATACAAAGGAATAACCCCCAGGCATTCACAAGCTCCTCTGCTGTTCCCACCACCACTACACAGGCACCTTCAACAAACTACTATAACCCCTACCAGAGAAACACAAACCGTTACAACAATACTGCTGCCAGCATCTACACAACGACCACTGCCTATTCTGCTAGCTCCAATGATTACAATTACAACACCAACTATAACACTAACACTGCACAGAAGACCTACACAAACAATGACAACTCAAAATCAAGCAACACTTATTACTCACCAACCACGTTTGCTCCCTCAACATATGATGCTTATGGTGCCACTGGTAATGATCAGAAACAATTTGGTAACACTTATAATCAGAGAAATACTGATTACTATAACACACGGTCAACCACCACAACAACTGCAGTGCCAACACAAACATACAACAATAACAACAATAATAATAATTATTATCAGACTGCTGCAGGAAATACTGACTATTATAACACTAACAACAATTACAATAATAATTATAATACTGACTACACTAATAACTATGACTATCAAAAGACAAACACTAATAATGACTATCAGAAGACAAACACTGATAACTATCCTGCAGATGAGAATGTTGAGGGTGAGTCTCTGAAGACAGCACCTAGCAACAATTACAGACCAAGTAGCTTCAACACTTTCCAGAACAACTATAACAAGCCCTCAACTGCAGCAATAGCCAGAAACAACACAAGTATCTCAACATACAACACTGGACAATACTCTCAGCCAACAACTCAGAGAGGTGTGAACCCAACAACAAGACAACCACAGACACAGAGAAGCTACCAACAACCAGCGAACACCAACACTGGCTCTACAACAGCAAAACCTCAAGCTGCAAGTAGCACTGGAAACAAGAAAGATGCAGCTTATGATTATGCATATTATGATGATAGCAATACTGAGTATGAAGGAGTTGACCCCATCAGTGATCATCACTTTGGCAAGAGCGGTGAATCACTCAAAGTTGCTAGATCAGCCAAGCAATAGGGACCGCATTGTCAACAGACTGTGGTTAAAAAACTGAAAATTATTTTTAGGTTTGTAATGCGTCAGTTCATTGATGTTTTCTAAGCAATGTCTGTGACAATACCTATTGTTTGTGAGAATTTGATTTCTCCACACCGTGTAATGTCATGTTACAAGTGGTATTTTATTGATACCCATTATTTTGAGTTACAAAGCTAGGACTCAGCAAAATGAAATACATAAAACAAACAGCTACAAGAGCCAATGTTTTAATAATGTAGCACTGTGTTCCACTCTTCCATAACATATCAAACATACAGTGCAACTAGAACATATGAAGCCAATGACTTACCATTCTTATTAAGTTCCTTTCACTATTCCTTACTATTAAATATCTATGTGTATGTGTGTATATATGTATATTACTGCCACTTTCTTGAACTGAATTTCCAAAATGCACCATTTTCTTATTTGCATCTTTTCCCATTACACTTTGTTCCTCCTTATTAGTCTCTCTTTTTCTCTCTCTCTACTGCTAATTGATTGTCTTTCACTCCCAGAAAATCTGAGGCAGCCAACTGCAGATAACTGGTATACAATAGAAGGAGGGAGCATTGAACTAAATACTAGAGCAGTTGTTTACAAGCTTTCCTTGTTGATGGTGCACTATTCTTAGCAATAAGTTCACAGTGCTTTATTGTATAGTGGGCAAAATGCAAGAGCAGCCACCTCTTTAAGAAAACTTGAGATAAAAAATTATAAGTGGAAAATAAAAATCTTCAAATGTTTTCTCTGACTTTTGAGGTAGATCCTCAAGGAGACATTAAACTCAAATGGCAGTAACATGGAACAATACTTAAGTTTCCTTTCATCGATATTGCCAAATACAACCAAGTGTGTAATCCCGAGGCCTTAAGCTGTGTTTCCGGAATGTACTCTATAGAAAGATCAACCTGAGTCAGGCAGTTGAACTTCAGGTTTTGTGTGGATACATCTTTCAACCATCTAATTGTGCAACTTGGGCTTTTGACACAAAAAATATATGCAGTCAAAACCTACAAGAGGCTTTTGTTAGCTACACAAGAAAGGTATATGTGTTTGTCTTTATTCTACCAAAATATAGCTATGTAAGAAAGGTGTTTGTCTTTAATTATTCTACAGAAAACCAATTAGCTTTTTCAATAAATATACTCAAGTTTCTCTTGTAAAATAAACATTTTTAGGTATTTGTATAATTTTTTTTCTAAACAGATGTGCAAAATTATTTAATTATTTTTATGGAAAATATCAATTTTGTCTCAAAACTGTTGTGGCATAATTGCTCAGAACATAACCATGATTTAGAGTAATAACATATTTGCAGTTATTACTTTATCATGCAGTGTTACACATGCAATATCCCTATTTCTGCATTAAATAAAGTTCTTAGAAAAGATAAACCACTATAAGCACATAAAACAAAATATTTGTAGTAGAAAAATTTGCTAGATAGCTACATAACAGACAAGGATTAAAACTCTCTCCTTTTGCGGTGTACAATCTGTTCCATTTGGCAAGGAAGACAAAGCTCATATGTAATGTAGCTTTTATTGTTTTTATAAGAATATTTTTGTTTTTACAATAAAAGAGAACTTTCTTAAATCATTGTTTTTTCGCATGCCAACCTTTCCCTGGTTTCCATCACATTATTTCTGTTTTCTAATAATGATGAACATATAAAATTATAGTTTATCAATTGACACCTGCCAATATAGATGAACAGATAGTTCCATCACTTTGCAAAGTTGTCTCTGATGAAATTTAAGATTATGGAACCTATTCCCAGGCTGTGCAGAGAATTGAACTGTTTTCCTTGATGCATTGGGTCAGACTTGAGCTTTAAAATAGATTAATAAATATAATTTTTGGAACCTTGGTTTATTAATCTCAATGGCGGCTGAAGACTGAATGCAGTGGTAGTGCCAGGAATACCTCCCCGAAGTTCTTATATGATGCAATAAATATACCACCACTGCACCACTTTTATAGGGTTTCTTCAAACTTAGTACCCTAACAGATACCCTAGGTGGCGATTGTTCATTGCCAAGAATAACTCCTGGTTAGCTTTAATCGAAGGTCATAACATGAAAATTTATCCTGACTCCCAGTTAATATCTAACTGGAATCTTAACCGGAGATCGTAATACTGGTACTTAATTGTAGAGGCACTAATATAGAGCACAAGTACACACACTAATGAAACTAAGCCAAACACCAGGTTCCTGTTCAAATCACATGTGCAAACTCACAGCTGGCCAGGTGCAGGTGCTGTCTGTAGTCTTTACATCTCTTTCAATCTTCTGCTGGACTGCTGGCAGCATTATACCAGGGCTGTCCCAGTAGTACTCGACCTGACATATATATAGCAGTTGTTTCAAACAAATGACTATGGTAGAAAGTACCACCCTTATAAAGCTTAAGTTTGACAGTGCTATGTTGTTTAGTAATTGTTTGGCAGCCATTAATAGTGAACACACTCAGCGAATTTGTAGACATGGATAAAACTGGCCATCGTTATGTGATACAATACTTTCATTTGAAAGGTCTTCTAGATTCTACTCTGGGGGAGTCTGCTCCTTCATTTACAATAGTAAAATATTGGGTGGCAGAGTTTAAGCGAGGCCGTACGAGCTGACAAGACCCACATCGTAGTGGTCGACCAAATGAGGTGACCACGCCAGAAATTGTGAAGAAAATCCCACAAAATGCTATTGGATGACCGTCGACTGAAAGTGCACGAGCTAGCAGACATCGTAGGCATTTCAAAAAGTTTGGCAATGTTTCACTGCAATAAAGCCGAGTTTTTGCTCCAATTCATAACCATGGATGAAACATGGGTTCATCACTTCACACCTGAGACGAAGGAACAGTCAAAACAGTGGATTGAAAGGGGAGAATCAGCTCCAAAGAAGGTGAAGACAGTTCCATCTGCAGCAAGGTCATGGCATCAGTTTTTTGGGATAATTTTCATTGATTATCTTCAAATAGGTAAAGCAATCAATGGCGAGTATTATGCAAACTTATTGCAGCATTTGAATGATGTAATCAAGCAAAAACGGCCGCATTTAGCGAAAAAGAAAGTTCTGTTTCATCAAGACAATGCACCAGTTCACACATCCATTATCGTCATGGCCAAAATCAATGAGTTAAAGTTTGGATTGCTTCCTCATGCACCCTGTTCGCCGGACTTAGCCCCCTCTGATTATTTTCTGCTTCCAAAGTTGAAGAAATGGCTTGGTGGTGAAAGATTTGCCAACAATGAAGAGGTGGAGTTTGCAGTTGATGGCTATTTTGCAGAACTCACTATATACAGGGTATTGAAGCTATATAACATTGCTGGGAAAAGTGTATTGAGATGAAAGGAGGCTATGTAGAGAATAAAGATTGTTTTTTTTCCAAACTTTTTGTGTTTTCTTTGTTAGGTTGGGTACTTCAGGGACAGCCCTCATAAAGAATGATTCATTTAAAGTATAAACAATGGAAAATTAATGATGATTATGATATAACAAAGGACAATTTTCTGCTAAGTTTTACACTGCAAGTGATTGGTACCTTATTTCTCACTTCTTAGTATAGCACTTTGTTATAGGTCTCATAGGTGTACGATAAAGTTGGTACTTCTAATTCACATGTGCTGCCAAGATAAGCTGTGACAGGAGCTAACTGGCACGAATATGGACTATCCTCTTTCCCCTCCAATCACCACTAGTCTGCAGTGCTATGAATCTGCACCAAGACAAAAGTGGCACAGATCCAGAGAATAATATAATATGGTTGCAAACTTGCAATTTGAAGTCACTTCCTTCAGCTTCTATGCTTTCCTATTGTCAGACAAGCCGTTTCATTGCGCCTTTAAGAATAATAAACATGACCGTATTCTTAATGTAATCATGGAGTAATCAAATAATGCAAATGCACATTTCATTTTATTAAGGTAGTGCCATGTCACAGAGGTACTAACCCTGGAGCCGGTCCTGATTAATCTCATTTTTAAAATGACATTTCAATGTAAATTCACATAGAGTTATGAACCTAGTTTTGTACAATATTGATATGGACATGTTTCTTCTTCTGCAATGACATGGGAAATCTTGGTCGTTATGTCATTCTTTCTTTAGCACCCCACTCAAGTGTCAGGACCTTATTTCCTTTGTCCAAAATAGGGGATTTTAACAAATGCTTCTGTCCAGGGGTATACATAGAGAGGGACTCAGAGCTGAAGGTCTCCCCCAGATACTCAAAACCATAGTATCGAAGCACTGCTGTCACTCCTGTACTTAGTTTTAGCATACTACATTGTACCTGTTAATAAAAAGGTAAATAAAAATACTATATACATTAAAACTCAGGGATAAGGAATTTCATCCGTTCTTTTAGTAAATTATCATTCCATATGTTGGTTGGCAACACTGATTAAACAGCTTGCTCCGTTTAGTCACAGGTAGTTAGTACTGCTTACAGAGCACCTTCTGTAGTTGTAGTGAATTGAAAGTGGAACTCCTGTGGGTCTCATTGTAGTCAAGTGGTTAACACCTGACTGACTTAAAAGTAATTTTTCACATTTGTAGGCATTAATATAACCTGGCTGTTTGACTTTTGGTTTTATAAATACTTAAAAATTTAGTTGTTCATTATGCTAAACCATCAAATCCTTTATTTAATCAATATGCCCTGTTCAGTGATCCAGATGGTATCTCCTCAAATGGATAAATCTCTAAAGGTGACCATGGAATGAAAGTATGACTCACTTCGTGTACTTCTGTTATTCCTATTTCAGGCCCAAAAAATCACACTCTGCATATGCCACCTTAATATCTAAGGTCATATTGGCGGCTTTTGCCTTTCAATTGCTCATTGGTAATGTTCATTTGCTTTTCTGTTGTGTTAATCTTTGGGTTTTCTTTATAAATATTGAATTCACACACACATTTACTCTCTCAATCATATTTCTAGAATCTAGAGAATATGGGGAGTAATCCTGGCTAAAGAAAAATTACCATACTCCAGCTGGGAATCAAACCTGGGACCTCTAAATTTGGAAGCTAGCCACCAGACCACAGATGCAAGCCTCCTATTGTTGTCCATAACTGAATGATAACATTATTCACTTCTATTTCTTTGCAATGAATCAGTCGCTAATGAACAGCAAGTAAAATAAACCAAAAAATTATTAAAATGTTATGTTGCATTTTTTATTCAAAAGTGGAAAAAACTGAAAAACAGGAGTGCGTGGCTTGGATGAAAGGGTGAAAGATAGAAGACATACTTCATCTTCAGACTATGTTGTTACAAAGTAGAGTACTCTGGACTATTCACCTGACTGATACCCACATAAAATAAAAAGCTTGCATTACATCAAGTATTTATATTTTACAAAAAGAAGAGGAGCTGAAAAATGATTTAAACTCTAAAGCTACTTATTCCATTTACCCTTGGGGTTCATTTGTATTACGTTTCTACCATTTTTCTAATTGGCTGTTGTGCTTTTTCATAACTATGCAGAGATCTCAGTTCTTCATTATCACCAAGTGATAAAGTAGGTCTAGTCTGGGCTAGAACTAGAGTTATGTTTAAGGGATGGCAAACTTGTGTGGAGAAACATATACAGAGAAAACATGTATGCCAACAAAATGGAGCAACTTAAGACGAAGAAAAATTAATAAAAAAGATTTTGATTCTTAAAGGAGAAAAAAATGTAAAATATGTAGAAGACCATTTGAGCAAAGTAATGGGAAAGTGGTTAAGGATGCTCAGGAGTTTAGAAGGAAAAGCATTTAATGTCAAGGTAATTTACAAGAAAAAAACAGATGTGAAAATTTGGTATCCGTCTATACACTAATAACTGCATGAAGAACTGTAAATAAAATTGTTTGCCAACAATTTAACTTCTTCTGTATTCATACTTTTTCAAACTGAAAAAAAAGGTGTATATTCATAAGCCACCCCCTCCCAATCACATCAATTGGAAAATTATCCGTCAAAATTAGTTTTCATTAATACGGCACATCATTCTCAGTAAAATAATTAGCACACCAAGGCTACTGAATGAAGCTGATCTGATGCATGGAAATATGCCTATCTGATGTTATTGGCAAAGATGGGGATATGACATAGTCATCTATGGGTATGAATAGATTGGGCACCACATTGTCATTCAAGCAGAAGCCATTGCCGTTAAAGAGTCTCTCTTGTTAGTCAAGATAGGAAAAAGGAGGAGCAACTATGTTGCTTGTGGTCAATATCTGTAATTGTGATGTTAAATGGTTGTACTTTATTAATTTGATTTAGTGTTAGCTAAGCGTTGGATGCATTTAATGCCTACTGTTTTATGGTAAGCTTAAAATTAAATTACAGCATTCTTGGTTTTCTAGCACTATGTTGTGCATAACCACAAGGCACAAGTAATTTCACGCCACCCCAGTTATAAAGAACTGTTATATTAAAAACATTCACATTTTCAACTGCACCTTTCCACCAAATATAATCAAAACTCATAGTGAAGTATATATATTTATAGGGAGTTCATATTGATACACTATAGTAACAGTAACACCTGAGCTAGTTTTTGTGGCCATCGCACAACACTGCATACCAGGGTTTCTGTACAGTACCTAGATTCTATCACTCTTTGTGAAGTCATACTTCTATCCTCTAAAGTATTGTAAAGGAAATGGATATTTCAATAAATATATGAGGGACGTTTTTAAAGTAGGATCCATTATGCAATAAAATAAGATCTACTGAATATTTTGGCTAACTAATTTTTTGTTCCATTCTATGTAACTTAAGCTTTATTTCCACACAGTTTTCACAATCAATTAAATTCTCATTCTGGTGTAGAATAAATTTTAGTGACTCCTCCTAATAGAAGTTCGCTGCTAGTCCATAAAACAATTGTACAGTTTCTGAGATGTAGTTTTGTGTGTCAAAGTTCTGTGGCAGAAGCAATTGCATTATTGGTATCATTGGTTTCAGGGGAAACTAGTGGTCTGGAAGTCAGATCTTTATCACAGAGTAGCTGAAACTAAAAAATTGTGAATCTGCAAGTTAATGTGTTCTTAGCTAAAACAGGCAACTCATTATGTGTGTCATTCAAGAAGCTTTTATACATGTGCCGCACATGTCCTCTAAGAGATTATCACAGCTCATTTTCAATATAGAAGAACTTAACTCCAGAAACAGCTACATTTTTCACTCTAAGTTTAAAGTAGAAGTAAACAAAACTTAATGTAGCAGTCAGCCAAGCACACGGCAACACCACATGGAGGATGACAGGAACTATGTACCTGCCAGAGGAAATTACTTCACACAGAATGTGAATATGGTACACTGTGCAGCTTGGGGATTGCTAGCTTTTAAACATTTTATGTCTTATTCCTATATTTTACCTTACATTCTAACTTAATACTAAGAGTAGACAAATAAAAAGTGGTACCTGAACAGTTCGGCATCTGTGATTAAAGTACTGGATTAAACTGTTCTTAAATTCATGTCTCAGAAATCATTGATTTAATGACTAATATCAGTATACCACTTTAGCTTTTATGAGTCAATGAGTTAAGAAAATGATCAGCACTACAGGTTAGAAAAAACATAACTGAAAACAAACGCGACCCAAGCAATCCAACAATTCTGCAACACTAGTAAAGAAGTTCAATTATTGCTAAACAACAGCCAATCCTATTTGTTGTCGATTAAAGGTGGATACTTCTCACAGAATTTCTTAAAATTTAACACAATTGTCTTCTTTCCATTTTCTGCATTTATGTTTTCCACAGAGGATTCTCAGCCATGACACTCTCGAAAGTAATACTTTATCAACATGGGGCAGAGTACATTAGCGGCATATCCAGAAACCAGAAACAAACTACAGCACCTGTGCATAGCCTTTTAATCACTTTTTGATTCATAAACTGAACTGTTACAATAATGGGTTTTTAAAATTTTTCTGCTCAAGAATAACCACAAATGTTAATGATCTGAAGCGAACTGTTTTATGTAGAGGAAGAAAGGACACGCTAAGTGGGAAAAGTGGTTGTTTACCTACCAGCCAATGAGTTTCTCTCGTCATGTGGTTTTGTTCATAACTCCTTTAAATTTAAAGTGAAACCATTTTAGATGAACTGGGGGTGGGTATGTGACAAGGTTCTAAAAACTATGCTACACTAAGACAAATGTTCGAAATATACTGACAGCTAGTAGAAAAGTAGTGCACAGTTTGAAGATTTGAGAAAAAAATAAACTATTGGAAGAGGTTCATACTTTTCGCAAAATGTGCCTTACTTTTAAAATACCCCTCATAGAATTAGCTTTTTTATATACAATAATTCATACTTGTTTCATTTCTCACTGTATTTTATTACATATTACATCAGTGCAAATGTACAGAATATGTCTCCTTCCCCCAAGGAAAATAAAAGCTTAAACAGATACTGTTTAGAAAAAGATGTACACATGTATATCTGTAACAAAGAATTATGCTCATACGTGGTAAAATTAAGAAGAGGATATATAAAGAAATCTAAAGAAACTTAATTCATACTTGTTTCATTTCTCACTGTATTTTATTACATCAGTGCAAATGTACAGAATATGCACCTCCCCCACACAAGGGGGGGGGGGAATCTTACAGAGATACAGTTTACAAAAAGATGTCCACATGTGCACCTGTAACAAAGAAATTATGCTGATATGTGGTAAAATTAAGAAGAGCATATGTAAAGAAACTTTAGTACTCAAAAGATTTTCTCAAAAGAATTCATCAAGGTATTACTTAGTTATTCTGTGCAGGGGGCTTGGACCAATCTACGTTAAGAATAAGATGATCATAACCATGACCATTTAGAGCAGCAATTGCCTTAGCAGCATCTGATTTGTTTTTAAAATGAATATAAGCGAAACCCTTGCAGTGGCCTGTTGTTTTATCCTTTGCGAGGAAAAGCTTATGTATAGGACCAAATGGTTTCACAAGATCCTCGAGATCTGCTTCAGTGGTACTTTCCGAAAGGTTTGATACACGAATTGCTGTGGCATCATCCCTTCTGGGATTGCTCATGCTGTCACCTCTCTTGTTGCTTCCTTCTCGCAAATTTGGAGGTACGTATTTGCTGTTCTGAACCTTGCTCTTGTCATCTACACCAGCCATAGAACCTCCTGCACCAAGTGGTCCAGCATCTGGTTTCTTTTCCTCTGGGATCTTTCCACCTGGCAGAACAGTATCCTTAAAGGGACATTTGGTGGTCCAATGATCACCGCAACATTTGCGGCACTTCACAACACCTTTCTCACCCATTCCCTTCAGTTTATCCAGGACATCTTCCTCTTGCTTATTCTCCTCCTCCTTATTGGATATAAACTGCATGAATACATCTTCCGCAACAATGGTGGTTGCTGGGTTTGGACCAGGTTTATCACTCTTTGACTGACCAAATTTTGACCAAGTCTTTCTCAGAGCTATAGATTTTGAAACTTTGAGCTTCTCTATCTTGAAGGTTCTAACTACCTTAGTCTTCTTCCCATCCTCATTCAATTTATATTCTGTAATCACTTTATAACCATTATCAATGACCTCTGTAGGTGGTGGAAGGGCTCCAGGAGTTCCCTCCTCCTCTACCTCATCTGCCCAACTTGATTTGACTTCATCTGCTGCTGGCATCTTTATCTGAAATAAAATATCAGACCTTGTAGCATAAAGACTAGATGTACAGAATATCTCAATGCCATGGCTCTATTTCCACTAGCATAGCCTGCCTGTTCCTTTCCTATGTACTGATTATCATGATAATCAAAGCAATCCCACCCCTCCCAAAAAAAATTAGAATTGTAATATAAATTATAAAAAAAAATCAATTGTTTAACATCTTAATAGCAACTGGAGCTGGATTTTGAAAAATTTACATTTTTTATCCAATTATTTCCATGTTTTAACTACTAATTGTGTCATATATAAGCAGTGTACAAAATCTAAACTAAATCAGAGCCATAGTTCAGAGATAAATTGATTTAAAAACTTTAATATGTGAATATATGACATAATCAAAATGTTCCACAAACATTAGGTTTGATATTTTTGCAATAAGTATTCTTGCAGAAAAAATCTGATGTGTTACACTCACATGACTTTCTCTACTCTTGTACAAACTATTTCTACAAACGCTTATTCTCCATATGCTTCATGTTAATCGAGATGTTAATCTTATTGCTAATTTTCTTGTAGATGCAAGGGGAATTGGTAGGCTTTAAGCTATAGTCAAATATTTTAAGAGCTGGTTGCTTATGTGGAGTATTCCATTCTCTTTGCATTACCAGGACAAAAAAAAAAAAAAAAAAAAAAAAAAATAAAAATGAATAATGGATTTGAGAAAAAGTGTAAGTATTGGAAAATTTAAGGGAATAACAAGCAATATCTCGAAAATGGTTCACTCAACAAAAAAAATGTATATGACATAAATTGTGTATTTTAACGTGATCTACATTTTTTGTGTGGTAAAATTTTGTCTATCTCTTATGGTTTACCAGTTATGCAAAAGTCGTTCACAATGAAGAATACTTTTGGAGACATTCCCAGAAAATTTGAGCTATAAATTTCATTTGTCATGAAAATATCTTAAACATATGATATTTTAATCAAAATCGTTAGAGCCATTTTTGAGAAAATTAAAATTTTTTAAAAATGTTCCATGTAAAGGGTAATCTGGGGTGGGAGGATTTTCTTGAAAACCTTTGTGTCGCATCTCTGGAAGATACTAAACCTAAATACCAAGTTTGGCGTTTATCTGACTGTTTGTTTCCGAGTTATGCTGTTCACAGACAGACACACACGCACACATGGACATGTTTCCAAAAATGCCTTTTTTGGATTCAGGGGTCTCAAAACATGTATTTCCGGTGATATCTCGGTATCAAATTTTTGGGTGGAATACAATACTTCCCCTACTTACTATACATAGCAGAGAAAGTAAAAAATGATGGAGATATGATGAGCTGCTTATTTTGCACACACAAAAGAATTAATTTAATATGCCTTAAATTTGTTAAAGTTTTGCATATTTGTACATTATGAACACTTTCTCTGAGTTATCTTCCAAGTTACTTCAAATATTGCTCTGTAACTTCATAGTAGATACATTTTTTTCATGAGAATTTTCAATAAATCTGATGAACATTTCATGCACATCATGAAATGTTCGGCATTCTTAACATTTAAAAATGAATTTTTGAAAAAATGCACTTTTTAAAATTATTTGCTATACTGAACAGGCAAAATGCTATTTAAAAATAGCTTCAGAGCATTGGTGATTTTGGAACACACCACACTTATATTATATATAATTTCTGGTTAGCTGTTTCCTCTCCTTGTATTGGTCTTTACCCTTTTACACATTATCTTTCATGCATCACTTATTAATTGTATCTAATTATTCTGGAACCTTGTAATCAGCCACAGTCGGTGGAGATTGTTTTATATTTCACTAAATGGTTAAATTAAATGAGTTGTAAATTGCACACTTGCATCAACAGATGCACTATGTTACAAAAAAAGAACAAAATATTAGTCACCTCATTCCAGCATTAGCTCTAAGATTGCTCTACTGCATTGCATGTTTACATAACACCTCTTCATATGTTATTCTATGAGGCTTATGAAATTGTTACTATAGTGGTTTCACTCTGGCCAGTCCGGTGAAGGTTACGCATGGTAATCCCCTCTCTTGCTCTATACATGTCTCTTTCTACAATTTCCCTTCCAGTCCCTCCCTTTCTCAAAGCTTGAGACCAGAGTTACAAGACTCTACTACCAACAATATTATTGTTACTGCAAGAGGGGAACTGCGTGGAGTGGGGGGGATGATTGCAAAGTGGGGAAAAATGGACTTGAGCAGACTGGTGAAAATGAAAATACTATAAATCATTTTTAGCATCCACACACATTAGTTAGAATTTGTGCTGGATCCAAGAACCCTATTCTTGCCTTTGCAGATACTTATAATTCTGTAGTAATAATTATACAATTACTGAATTTAACTTAATTTTTTAACATTCCAAAATAATATTAAATATTGGCAGGATTTGATCTTACCTACTTATTCTACAACTTTTGCTTCAAGAACCTCCCATTTTTCAACATATGTAGTTAGTTCAGTTTTAAGTATGACTATCTCATTAACGCTTAATTGGTACCATGTTATCTTGCAGATGGCTATTGCTATTCTATGTTCACCTATTTTTTAACGGTTGACGATGGACACTTCTGCTTCTATGTACCTTTTAGTTGTTTGGGCTTTGTAGTGTCGAAGACAGGCAATGTTAGCCCCAGTATTTAATGATACATATGCATTTGTTTTCTTCATGACCCCCAGGTATGATAACAGGTACATTGCACTTTTTCTGTTATTGGATACTAGTTATTTTATTACTCTGCATGCATTTCTGTGTATCCATTTAATAGATTTATAAAGTTTAATAACATTTAACTTAAAAACGTAATCCTACGTAATAATTTAGAATAATAAAACCTAAAGTAGATAACATTTATAATGTAAGCAAATTATATGTTTATACATATGGAAGATCAAGTGCCTTCTAAGACCAAAAGACAAGCTGAAGTCATTAAAATTTGTCGACCTTGTTCCCTGTGTAACCAATAAAATTTACTTTGCCCTTTGGCTGGTAGTGGGCACTTTGTGTCTGTGCTATTCATATGGGAGTGTCACCAACATCTGACTGAAAAACACAACAAGCCTTATGCAAATGACTGATTGAAGATCCTAAGTCACAAAGTGTAACCCACAGTTGAGGCCCTAAACCGCAATGTGTTGCCCAAGGTTGAGGGCTCTAAGCCACAAAGCATAGCCGAAGGTTGGTTTTTATAAGAAGAGGAGTGGAGCATCTGTGAGGCTAAACCCCCACAAAGATTATGAAACTAATTAAGTGGGTTAGATATGGTAGGTAATGAGTGTGTTTGAAGGAACTAAAAATATCAATATTTCTGCGGATTTCGCTAGTACTCATGAGTTGGTGCTTTCTTCCGTGCATACACAGTAGTAACAAAATGGAGTACTTTGTTGACATCAGCGATTTATTTCAAATGTAAGAAACTGTCTTAAAAATGGCAGGTAGGGGACACAGGCTTTATAAATGTTTACATCTCCTCTTAAAATGAATAATATATACATTTTCATTCTTTAAATCATCTGTTTGCAGCATTTCAATTACTGGTTATTTAAGGAAGTTACCAAATTTGTTTACTGAACTATCAAGAGATTTAGTGAATCTTTAACTGAACACTTAGCAAGATCTGGCAGGCCACATACCATCAGTACTTCAAGTGGTCAAATCAATAAGAGAAAGAATACACCAAAATCCACCCTGGAAGCAAAATGTATCCACTTGATCCATTTCTTGGATTATCAGAGAACACCTTTGTATGAGCACTTGCCGATGTTCAGTGGCACATTTGTTAACCTCAAAGCTAAAGAGGATCAGGTACGAAACATCAAAGGAGCTTTACAGTGGCATGCTCAGAATGGTCATGTAAATTATCTCCTACAGATGAGAAAATTTTCACATTGGAGGAGAAATACAATAAGCAAAATGATAAAATATATGCACAAACTCAGAGGAAACTAAGGACATTATTCCATATGCGGGTAGAAGGTATGAAATGTTAAGAAACTTACGGAATCTGGGTTTTTTAATACGCAGAGCGGATTGTATAGTATCCTGGGTTCTCATTCGAGTTTAGACACGCAGATCCCTCGGCTACGCTTTGAGGCTGAGGGTCCTCAATCCCTCAGCTACACCTTGCGGCTTAGGACCCTCGATGTTGAAACCCTGATTCCGCAAGTTTCTTAACATTTCATACCTCCTACCGCATACGGAATAATGTCTGAAACTAAAATGTTAGTCTCTCTGGTTCACAGAGGCCACCCCCACCAGTAATAGTTTGCTGGGGTGTCACATTATCTCTCCATTCCTGCAAACATGGAATAAAAACCGGAGTCAAGCAGTATCAACAGGACATCTTAGAGGAATTTGTGATGTTCTTGAACACCTTGCTCTTCAATGACATGCATTGGGTCTTTCATTAAGACTCAGCTCCAGCTCACAAGGCTGCAATAACTCAAGCATGGCTAAGGGACACTGCTCCAGAATTCATTGCAGAAGAAGATTGGCCCTCTGGTAGCCCAGACCTGAACCTACTGGACTAGAGGATTTGGGATATTTTGGAGAGCAATGCCTGTGCTAAACCTCACTCCAGTTTGAATCATCTAAAGTGAAATCTCATAAAAGCAGTACAGGAAATACCTCTAGATGTCATCCATACTGCAATAAAAGAGCGACTTAACAAATTAAGGTCCTGTGTAAAGGCCAGGGGTGTTCATTTTGAATGACTTATGAAGTAAAAAATGTGTATTGGTCTCTGAATTAATATACATTGTAGGTTATTTTGCCTTTTATTATTAAGATATATCACATCTTAATCATAGGACATAACTTAAGACGAGACCTAGTATATTGCAATTCCAGTAAGTGAGCACTTAATAAACAATATTCACTAGTAAACCTTAGCATGATTCATTTAAGGTTTTTAACACTGTTAAGTATAATGTTGTGCAATAAATGTATTGGATATATGAGAAAATACCAAAAAATTAAATTAGCATAATTTTTTGCCTAGTTTTATTCACCATGATACCAGTTCCGTTATAAAAAAGATAATACCAGTCAAGGGTTAAGATAAGCTTTGCAGTGAAAGTGAAATTTCTGCTTCGTTTTACTTTAAACTGAAGACATATATATCAGGATAATTAGTGCAAAGTGAACACAACTGAATCATATTTCCTCAGGTAATTGAGCATTTTTACAGTAAAAACCAGCACTTACTAACTCCTTTACCCTCCAATAAACGTAATAACTTTCGATAAAGATTAATTCCTATTCCACTACACATATGCTACACTTTGTACGCACTCGGCATGACATTAAAGGCTACCAACCATTGTTGTTGAGCACATGATATGTTTATAATCATTCTTACTTCGGAATTTTATTCTGTGTAGTATAGTCTGTGCAGTAAAACGAATCCATATTATTTATGGTATTAATTTCAGGCTTTCCGCATATGATCTTAAATAGAAGCATAAAGAAAATTGCGAAGCATGCGGCAACATTGTCATACTGATCCCATATCTTGGGTAAATGCTGTCAACATAAATTGAGATAACGCATACTTATATCATTTTCATTTCAAATTAAGCTTATAACTGTATGCATAAAAATAAAAAGCATTCTTCAAATCTGATTCACAATCAAAATGTCGATTTTATTTAAAATAGTTACATATTGTGTAATAATATTCAACGGAAGAGGAATTCTTGCGAAGAAAATTCCCTCAATAGGTAACCCGACTTTAAAATGTCTTGAGTCAATACTAATAAAAACTAGGTTATTTAGTGGTTAAATATAATATGTAGAAAACCAACATGATTAATAAATGGAATATGAAGAGTCCGAGCAGAGCAACTTATATGTATTATGTGGGGCTTTGCCGTACTTTTCATAAAATTTGGACAATGGTTATTTCCATTGAAATAATCATATAATGAAATTAGTTTTTCGAGCATACTATACTGCCCGACTATTGCATTTACCGGAATATGCAAGTAGGTTAGGTTAGGTTGGTCTGTATATCCCAAAGGAGATTATTCTTCATTCATCTACTGCTTGTTGCATACTGTATTGGATAATTTATTTTTATATAGACTCATCCCCCTCACAATATACAGCAATAACATTCAAGAAAGTTGCTGAAAGGGGCCCTCAATATCTATTTTAAAGGGAAAACAAAAGACTGGCACTTATAATGCAGATAGATTAGTAAACAAATATTCTGTAAAGGCTTATACTGTTTTAAAATGATGTTTCACAAATAGGAATTTTTCCAAAAAAAAAAAAAAAATACAAGCACCAGAGTACAAATTCTTACCTAGCTGTGGATTATAGAGATTCCTTTCTTTTTTTACCACTTTAACCCTCTACCTCATTAGTTGTTTTGTCAGTTTGGGTAATGCAGTTAGCTGAGAGCTGGGTTTGTAGGCCACTATGCCCAAAATGTAGGTTCAATCCTGCCCAAGGACAGTAGTGTTTAAAAGTGCATAAATGCTAGAACTTCATGTCCTTAGGTCTATTGAAATGCAAAACAAAACATATGATAGAACATTCACAACAGCAATGCTCACATGATCTGGTATTATCTTTAAATAAACTTAGTGATTGAGTAAACTTATTGCTGAGTGCAGAAAAAGCATACAGACATCATCTATAGTGTTGATTTCACATTGAACTTCCTCATTTAAGTGTATAGCTAAAAGTACCTGCTTAACTGTATGAATCCAATTACTATTAATAAAAAAGGTTTTAACAACAAAATATCTAAAATTAATATGTAAGTTTAAACACTACCATTATTCCAAGCAGAATAAATGATTAAAGCACAATATGCTGCCTTACTCTGTCACAAATTTTTTCATATGTAAAGCAAAACATTTGTTATAATTGACAAGCACAAAGTTAAATTATGCTACTGTAGCAATCTGAGTATATTAAACCTGTTTGTATCTGAGTGATATGTATGTTGTTGTATGTTATAATTTACAAAATAAATCTAGTCATCAACTTCTTTAATTTCAGCTGTTGTAGGTGGTGGCATAGGAGGAACATCAGCTTGTTTCTTCCTACATGAATTGCTTGGGGATGAAGCTCATGTAGACTTGTATGAACCAGGTGACATTGGGGGCAGGCTAGCTACAGCAGAAATTAATGGACGTTTTTATGAGACTGGAGGATCATTAATACATTCCAAGAATAAATATATGGTAGATTTTGTTAACTCATTAGGTACTTGGTAAGCTCATTCCTAGTTGTTTTGTCAACTGTACCCACAAAGAAGGGATCTAGTTATTTAAGACAATAGAGCAAAACATTTCACTGTGTTATGTTAATAGTAAATAATCAGTCTTACTCAAATAATTGCTATGACGCACCCTGTGGCTGGGAGGAAAATGGCTATAGGTTTCTTCAATCAGTTGAGATACTTGTATGACATAGTAAAAAGTCTGCTTCTTTGACTAATTAGAAGATTTTGGTAAAAAGATTGTCAGATTTATCAAATACACACACTTATAATATAGTTACACAAGAGCATATCTTGTTTAACTTTGAATACTGTTTAAGTAGTGCTTTGAAGATGTATCAACTGATAAAGTTCACCAGAAAATTTGGCAGTTTGCTTTCATCCATTTGCACATTGGGAAAAATATATGTACAATGATCATCTTTAATGATTTGCATGTTTTCTATTTGGGTAAGCAATTTGGTACAATAATTTAATTTGTAAAATGTTACATAATGTATCAACAAGTATAAATAATCCATAGTTTCTATAAAATCCAAGGTTTTCTTTGTGCACATATTCCTTGATAACTTTGAATCTCAGTATCTGCATTGTAGCAATAGCACCTGTAGTTTGCATTCCACCATCAAACATAGTTCATGAATACAACTTATGCTGCAAAACATCAGACCCGTCCCTTGTTTCGTAACCATTTTCTTATGAATCCATTTTTAGCATTACCAAGCAATGAGTGATAGCATTATGACCTTCAGTTGCTCACAGTTGTGACATTTATATAAAGTTATTTGCATTACAAAGCAATTGTCTTAGGTGTAGCACATCAATTAGTTTATTCATTACTACGTATTATTTATTACTTCCTCTACAAATTCTTGATGGTATTAAGAGTATTTGAGGCCTAGAGGATCATTTCATTTTCTTTAGTGCCCATACTTCCCTCTGCTTAAGGTGATTAAAATAATAATAATAATAATAATAATAATAATAATAATAATAATAATAATAATAATAATAATAATAATAATAATAATAATAATAATAATAACAACTTTATTGCAGTCAATAGACTCCTACAAGAGCATCTGACACTGTCAATTATAGCTATACAATACAATTTACTTAATAATATTTACATATGTACATATATCCATTATAATTCAGTAATAGCATTTCTCTATCAGGAATGCTTAATACAGTTGTCTTGATAATATTTACATAAGTACACATATCCATTATAATTCATTAATATTATACAAGCATTTCTCTATCAGGAATAATTTTAGGACAGTTTTAAATTTTGAATCTCTGGTATTCTTAATTGCAGATGGTAATTTATTATATAGTATAGCTCCCATTTTATATGGGTCCTTATTTGTTTGACTTTTATTTGTGCTCACCCTATGGTAATCATTTGCTCTTCTCGTATCGTATGAATGACAGTCTTTATTGAGTATGTTAAATTGCTTTCTATTTTTAACAAGTATAATGGTTTTAAACACATACAGTGAAACTATAGTTAGGATGTTTTGTGTTATAAATGTTTCATGGCAGGATTGTCAAAACCGAAGGTTGAACACAGTTCTTATGCACTTTTTTTGTATTTTTAATAATCTGTCCATATTGGTTTTACTTGTTCCCCCCCCCCCCCCCCAAATTTCAATACCATATGTTAGATGTGGGTAAATGATGCCAAAGTATGCTGCTTTAAGAATATTGGTGTCTCTATATTTTGCTAATTGTCTCAATAGGTACAGTCCTGTGTTCATTTTTTTAAAATTTCTACATGTATGTTGTAAGATAAAGTTTCTTCTATGTGTATGCCCAGAAATTTATAGCTTCTTACCTGTTCTAAAGCAGTATTGTTAATGTTTATATTTATATTATTGTTTTGAAATGTCATGAATTTTGTTTTTCCTATATTTAACTTTAGTCCATTGTGTAGGAGATAATGTGATATTTCATCTATTGCATTTGTATTTTACCTTCTAAACATTCTTTACTTTCACTCCAGCATATTACAGATGTATCATCTGCGTAGGAGATCACTTTGCTGTTTTCTGGTTCCGGTAAATTATTTATATAGATAAAAAAAGTGTGGGTCCCAGTACTGATGCTTGCGGTACCCCCAATTTTACTAAATTATACTCTGATTTAATGGTGTGTGTAGTGTCACCTTTTTTTCCAATTTATTTCTGTGCATTGCACCCGGTTTTTAAGATATGTTGCTAGTAGTTTATTAATGTGTCCTCTGAAACCATAGTATTCTAATTTTGCCATTAAGTGATCATGGGACACAGAATCAAAAGCTTTGGAGAGGTCTAGGTAAATCCCTGCTGTGTTTTTACGGGTATCTTTCAATTCCAACAACTTATGTACATATTCCGCTATAGCTGTGATGATTGATAATTTACTTCTAAATCCATGTTGAAATTGATTAAGGGTATTATTATATTTTAAAAAACTATTTATCCTAGCTATAAGTACTTTCTCGTAGACTTTGCTGAATACCGAGGTTAGTTATTGGTCTATAATTACTGACATTTGTGTTTGAACCTTTTTTGTGAATAGGTTATACCACACTAATCTTTAATATTTCTGGGAATACGCCATCGTTCATTGAGTAATTTATTAAATGCACCAGTATATACAATAATTCTTGTTTGCAATGCTTTAGTGTTATAGATGATATGCCATCCCATCCTGAGGATTGCTGATTTTTAAAGTTGCTTACTATTTTATATATTTCATCATCATTTGTCTAATGCAGGTACAGGCTATTCACTGTTGTATTGTCTTTAGTTTTCTTATTGTCTATGTTGCTAGTTATAGGACTATCGTTAGTATTTATAAAGAAGTTGTTAAATAATTCGCAGATTTCAGTAGGGTCATGTAGTATTTTCCCATCTTGGCTCAGACATATATTTGAGTGTTCACCTATTTGGGCTTTACTTTGCTTGTTTATAATACTCCACACAGTTTTTGTAGTATTATTGGAGTTTGTTATTTTTTTTCGTATTTGTTCTGCTTTTAGATATTACGCTTTCCGGTATTGCTTTTTATACTTATTATAGGTATCAATGTAAGCATTCAATCTGGTGGATTGAAAGAATTCATACATAGTTTTCATTTTATTTTTTAAGTGTACAAGTTCAGGCGGCAAGGTTAACTTCTCGTTCGTTTTATGTTTAACCATACTTTTCAACTGAGGGCAAGTTTCATTAAAGTGTAGAGTAAATTTTTGTATAAAAGCCTTCCATTTCTCATGTGTGTTGTGTGTATTATATATCATCAATCATGTTGCCCATTCTTAAATGTTCACAACTGTGTTTGAAACATTTCAGATATGATATCTCCTTGGAAAGAGAAACATTCCGCAAGTAAAGTAGTCCTCATTCTGATTTCTGGATGGGAACCTCTTTTCAGGAATACAACAGAATATCCACAATTCATTAAAATTTTACAATGGAATACAGGAAAACTATCACAAGCAAAAAAAAACTAATTGCCTAAAATTATATATGACCATAATATTGATATATTCAGAATTCAAGAAGTAAATCTAACATTAGATCATCTAAGTTCCAAGATTTTAGTGTAAGTTTACTCCCCAAAGGACAACAAATAAGCATGATATTCTATTAATGTTTTAGAAGCTTTGTAACAGTGAAGGCAAAATTCAGTAGTTAAGCATTAAGAGTCAAATTTGGGACATGTTTGCTTGACTTACTCTGTAATTTACATAAGACATGTTTCAGAAGCTTTTGCTTCCAACATCAGCTAGCTGTATTAGCTGGCCAGTCGACCTATGGCTGATAATGTAAACAAAAGCTTCTGAAACATGTCCTGTATAAATTGCAGAGTAGGAAAACGTCACACTTCTTCTTTTAGAAACATTAAAGAAGTGAACGTAAAATGGAAATAATTAAAATCCATATAAGGAAGAAGAAATCCCAATTAAAAATGTATTCTGTCTATAATCCTCCAAACAACACTCCTAATCTTGAAAATATTATAATAAATTCAAATACAATAGTAATTGGGGATTTCCATGCTCATTCAAAACAATGAGGTTATGCTAAACCAAACAGTGCTGGAAAAATCTTGTAAGATCCACTAAACTTAACAACTGCAGATGTAATTTACCATAAAGAATATCCCACGAATCTCTATCCGCTATTGTGGTCCTGGTACCAATACTGGTACCTAATATCCTCTAATTTATAGGTATACAAAAATCTCCAAACAAATCTTAAAACATCCTAGTTCTGGACACAGAACTGTAATTCACTATTAAATTTGAAAACAAAAGTTTGACTTCATTAAACCATAAACTTAGATGGAACTTTAAAAAGGAAATTGGAAAGACTATACAAGTGAATTAGTAACCAAATTTGAAAAATATCTACATGAATCAGCACAGTAGATTAATTAAACAAAGGTTTATTACATAAAACAATTTTAAAAATAGAAAAGAAATACATATGAAACAATAATTAAAAACTACAAACCCTCTTGGAACCCATAACTAGAAAAGATGAAAAAAGAAAGAGACTAGCCAGAATCACAGGTGAAAAATCTAAAGATCCGAAAGAAGTACAATGTTGGAGAAAATCAAGTGGCTAATTCAAAAAAGAAATTAACAGCACTAAAAGAGCACATTTTAATTTTCTATAAAAGAATGGATTACAGAAAAGATGACAAAAAAGCATATGAATTCATACATAACATACAAAATAAGAAGGATAATAAAAAATACCTTTTATTTGTAATAATCAAACAATTATAGATGACAATGAAATGGCTAATAAATTCAACAAATACTATGTTAATAAGTATAAATTATCTGCAGAGACTAAAAAGAACAAAAACTACTGAAAAAGAATATTAAAGAGCACATGAAATAAACAATTGAACTTAAAGATAATATGTTTAACCAAGAATTCAGTATTAAAGCATTGAACGTTGCAATTAATAACTTAAAATTAAAAAATCTCCAGATCCTGACCTATACATGCAGAATTCATCAAACCCCAGGGGGAAAAAGCAAAATTAAAATCTCTATAACATCGTGGAAAATAAAAGTACCAGATGAGCAGAAAAAAAAACCCAATAATAATACCTTTTGAAATCAAACAAACCAGCTGATAATTTTGCAAGTTACTGCCTAGTAGCACTTTACAGTGCATTAGCAAAAATCTTGGAAGAAATAGTTTCCAACCAATTAAATGGGTTTAGAAAAAATATAAAAATTTAAATTAGCCAAGCATTATTTAGAGAACACCGTTAAACAAATCAACAAATTTTAAATTTTAGTAAAGACATTAAAGATGCATTGAGCAAAAAAGAAGATACCTTAGCAATATTTATTAATTTTCAAGGAGCATGTGACTATTTGGAGATTTGAAAAACTTAAAATTTTAAAGTTTTAGGAGTTCAAGATACTGCTACATTGGAATAGGGAATTCATTATCCAAAGCTTTATTGCTACCAAATATAATGACCAATTATCAAAATATCAATGGTACACCAAGTTGTAGTACAAGATAGTATGCTACCATACTCTTCAATATTTATATTAATGATCTTCCCTGCCAATTGCAAAAAATGCTGTCAAAAGTCTTAACGTTTGTAGATGATGTAGTCTTATGGAACTCTAAACCAAAAAGTCAAAGTCAACAATAAATAAATACAGCACAGCATTCCCTGATAAAAATTATAGTATTGGGCATCTAATAATAATTTGATAACAATAAATATCTAGAAAACAAATTATCATCTTTTCTCATTAAGGTAGAAGCAATTGAGGGGAGCCTGAAAGCCCTATCCTGCCAATGTTAAATTTGCTAACTTCATGACCCTTTATCTCAGAAAGTATTTAAGATATCATGGTGAGATTTTTATAGGATATAGATACATATCTTACAAGGTTACTGAATACTGGGATTATACCATAATGTTTTTGGAAGTTTAACAGTAATTAATTTTTAAAAAATTAACCATCTTATTAACACCAATGTAGTTCCATAAAAGTATCGAGGTGGTGTTTTTGTTATCCCAAAATTTTATTGAGCTATCTTCAGTAGTTTCTGAGAAAATGGGTTATTTATGTTAGAAAATTTAATTCAAGAAAATGCTGTTTAAAGAAAAACTTAGAAATAAACTCTCATATATCTGAAGAAACATTTATAACACTCCTAGAATCCCTCTGGTATGTAATCCTGGACATCCTCTGCATCATCCTGTTGAACTCTGGCACTCCTTGCAGATCTGGTCTGTTTGCTCATATTTTGCTGGTCAGATCTGCTTTTGTCACCCTAAGCTTGTCAAGTTCTTTTAGGATGGTTGCTGTGTTTCTACTCTCTTATACTCCTAGATATTCAGCATTAATCCAATCCACATTGCCTATGTTGAAGGTTTACACCCATAATTCCAAAGTTTTTCTTCCTATAGATGTGTTTAAGGCACACAAGACCATATAATATTATTAAAAGATTCATTAATATTTGTGTCTTGCCATGGAGACACTTTGCAAACAACTGTGAATGGGCTAGTTTTTCATACACTGGCTTTATGGCAAACATCACAGCTTTATCTAATGAATTTTTATGGTGATAGTCACTAATAGCATCAGCCTGAAGATATTTGCACCAATTGACCAGACACATGTTGTGTGGCTTTTGGAGTCAGAAGAAATAGTGTGAAAATATGTGGCCCAGACCACTCTCATCATACTTTCCAAATTGCCCACATTGTCTCTTATGGGTTTGCCGTGATAGTTTGGCAGTTTGTCAATGGTACCACCTGTGGGTCAATCCCTGATAGTTTTACCATCAGATAATGGAGTTTTGCCTAGCTGATTTTTTCACTTTCCTCAGCTGTGTGCCCATTCTCTTCTACATGTCCGACATATTTCAGCTTTTCCACTTTGAGCACAATTTCCCCCAAAAATGAGCTAAAATTTACTTTTTACTGCAGAGAGTATAGGAGTTATGAAGTTTTCTCTGAAGTGGTGCAGAATACAGAGTACAAAACAGTAGATGTAGACACAATTTAAACATTTATTTAAAATACAAGTAATGTGCCTACAAACATAATTTATATATCAATTTAAAGAGGAACTTCCAAGTTACAAAACTGCACAAAAAACTAAAAAAGTAATTTTTTGGGTTATTTTCATCATTTAGTCTCCCCTTAAATACTTTACTATGACACTAGAAGGGAAACATGTGAAGCCAAATATTTATGTATTGTTTTTGAACACATTGATAACATGTGCAAAGAAACTGAGAAAAAAGTACCACCAGCAGGAAACACTATCAGGAAAAAGATGAAGCACTACACAAATTTTGGACACGTTTTACAAGATGTATATTAAACTAGCTTTCAAATATTGTGTAGATATAAGTAACTGCAAATGTAGAAAAACGGAATATTCTACAAAACCAAATTCCTTGTTTAGTGACTGTAGCTGTTAAAACTAACCAGGTGCTTACTTTGGAAATTTTAACAAATAATTTGAAATTGAAAAAGCAGCTGTCATACAGTAGGAAAAATTAATCTCCTTACTCTATAACAGCTGTCAAAAAAAGAAAACTGCAAGCTTCCTTAAGTTCAAAAAATCAAACAGAAATTAGAACTGCCATACTAAAAATGAAAACTTACAAACAAAAGTCAACTCTTTTGAACTATTTGATGTGGAACACTATGTAAATTACAGAAGAATTTAAAAACTGTGAAACCTCTCCCTATGTGTTGAAACAAATGTCACTAGAAATAATAAATTTAAAATATCCTGCTAAGGAATGGCTACATGTTTACATTGAAGGACCCAGCTTACCAAATAATGGTGGTACTGGTGCTGGTGCAGTATACCTACTCTCTTTTTTTTTTTTATAGAAGATAAGATTAAATTCTACAAATTTTGAAGGTGAAATTTTAGTGATCCTTCTCAGCTTATAAATCTTCCATATCAAATAAACAAATTTAAGAGAGTTCTAAATTATCTGACTGAAACAACTATAATATCCATAGCATCTGATACAACAGCCAAACCCTAAATGTCATAGTAGAATGCAGTAAAATTATAAAACAATTAATTTAATTAAAAGAGTAGTACTTCAAGGAATACCAGCACACTGTGAAATACAAAGTAATAAAACTGATTTTCTGGCTAAGAAAGGTAGTAAAATTACATCAAAATCATGGTCCACTGTCTTATCACTCTGTCAAAGGAATAATTATCTACATCAACATACAATATAAAAGTTAAAGAAGAATATGTACATATGACGAACAAAAGGAAAACAATGGGGAAATCTACATAACATGACTAGAATTACTACACTACCAAGAAAATCCTCCATAGCAGTTTTTAGATTACTAATAGGCCATGACTGCCTCAATAAACATCTACACAGGATTGGCATAGCAAAGTCTCCTATATGCCCTTTCTGTGAACTTGAAGATATAGAGAGAATCCATCTACTCCACTGGCAGCTTTTGATCAACATACCAACCTCACAACAAAATATGGGAGTACAAGAGAGTAAATGGCTTCATTGCCAATTGCCCAGCATGAGATACCAACCAACCAAGTCGACCTCCGTGGTGTAGTGGTTACCTGCTAGCCTCTAGTTCCAAGTATGTGGGTTCAAACGCGGCAGAGGGTGATGGATTTTTTTGGGTGTAAAAATCTTTAGCATGGCTTCCTTCGGAAGGGAAGTAAAGCCGTTGGTCCCGTGTCATAGATTTACGGCATATAAAAGAACCTCAAGCCTGATAAAGAGGCCTCTGAGCAATATTACCGGTCTTTCACGCCCAATATAGAATGGGACGCTAATGACCGCAGCAGTTAAAGAGCGTCCATAAATAAAAGTCAATTTAATTTCATTTAACCAACCAACAAATTACTGTGTAAAAAGCATCAGTCAGTTTCTGTGACAGTCCTCGGGCATCACTTAGCAGAAAATGGAGCTTGCTTCAAACATTTAGTATAAAGCCAAAAAAAAGCATAGTACATTGATGTTTCTAATGAGAGTACAGTAAAAAAAAATATAAAATTAAGTATGGGTTGCAATTCAAGAAAAATGCCTTTTGACAATGCCTTATATAAAGAAGGGTGTAAATTTTCCAAATTATGCACAAAATGCATTGAATAGATCCAATGATCCATTCAAATATTGTGGCCACTTTATAAATGGTGGTTGTAATATTCATTGTCAAGCATTTAATGTTCACAAGTAAAAAACACACTCTTGGACTTTTTATAGACCTCACTAATGCTTTTGACTTAGTAAATCATGATATTTTGCTAAACAAATTGGATTATTTGGGAATCAGAGAAATAGCAAAAGATTGGTTTGCATACTACCAAAAAAATAGAATGCAAATTGTAGAAATTGACACAGTTCAATCAGAAACACTAAAAGTAAATCATGGAGTTCCGCAACGTTCAATCCTTGGACCACTATTGTTCCTTATTTTCATAAACAATCTTCCGTTGAACATTCCAAAAGCACATACAATAATGTTTGCAGACGATACAAACCTAGTCTTCAGCAGTAAAAACTCATTATCCCTCAAGAATTTAGTAAATGAAGCAAAAAATTACAATGTTGGCTAACAGATGTAATGGTTTTAATGTTGTATTTATTTGTTTAAACATTATTATATCACCACGTTTGGAAGCCAATTTGATGCGGTATTAAGGTTGTGTGTTTACTTCACGCGTTGCCATCTTGTGACGTCATTTGTTGGTTGGTTCGTATCTCCCTCTGGCATAGCAATTTGTATCAGTTTTGAAATAATTCACTTTAAATGTTCTCCGGCTAGCTATTTAGGTCGACATTTAACTCTTGCAGGGTGTGAATCGGAAAGGAATCTTTTATCCAGAAATGATACTGACAAAGAAATTGGTTTTATAACTTTTATTGTCGAACACGTTCACTAAAACTTTTTACATATTAATCTGGATACTCGCCAAACTGAAACTGTTTGTAATAACTTCTTATTTATCACTTTTAACTCGCATACTTCAACTTTATGTAATTTTTTAAATGTATAATACTTTATAATAATTCTCGTAATTCTGCTGAGTGTAACTTGACGAACTGAAGGACTGACTGACGATATGTACTGTACACGAAATTTTGATGAACTGGGGGACAAGCTACCTCGAAACTACCCTATTTATAGGCCTGCATCAAGATACGCCTAAAGATTATAAATGAACTGCTATTGGCTAATAAAACGCGCCAACATTAGCGTCTATTTTAATATCCAATGAAAACCACTAATACATATTGCTTTAGGAAATGTTCTAGAAGCTTCTACCGAAAACCCGCGAAACATTACGTAACTTCCTGGTTCCCGGTAATGATAAACAACTCACCCCATCGCTGCATTATTGCGCCATTACTGACAGTTTCAGTAAAGCCGTATATTATTATTTACCAATAATAATTACAATTAATAAACCTCTGAAATCAATGTCACATAAAAATACATATTCATATTACTATCATTAATTACATCTGAGTAATTTGTGATTTGTGATTGTATCATATGCCCCACTAGAAACATAATTATAAATATTTATAACTTGTTTAGAAATTTTAAAATTGTGTTTTTAGTCTCCTAAATCTTGGAACACACGTTATCACTTTCACTTAACACTTCACACGCATTTAACACACGACATGTTTTTCCCCTATCTCGCCACTACTTACTGGCTCTGGTTTAATTAATTTAGATATTAATCTGACATCACAATTTTTTTTTTTTTTTTTTTTTTTTATAGCAAATACTTTACCCTAAATTATTTAATTAATGTTACCAAATTGTTTACTTTCTTAAGTTGTTGACAAAAATTTATGCATTCAAAAATTTTGTAATTATTACACATATTTACCAAAATATTCACCTTCTACATATATTTACATCTCTTAAATCTAGGTACTGTTTCACATGTTCTGTTTGCTACATAAATATATATTTTTTTTTTTTTGAATTTATTATTATTTTAACAATATTTTTGGAATTGTATTTACGTACTTTTAATATAATATCATATTAAGTTTCAATCTTTGCATTCTTAATTTTCAAATGTTGTTACAGTTACTAAAAATTTAATTTTTTTTTTTTTTTTAAACATTTCTCTTTTTTTTTTTTTTTTTTTTTTTGTTATAATTTATTTCTCTTTTCAAATGACATATATATTTAGTTAACCCTCTTACGTTCCAATACATTTCTCTGCAAGTCATCTTTAACTATCCAGCATTTACTTTACATCTCATTGCTATTTACCCTCCTGGATCAAATTGTGTGTGGCTAAACATTACTCGTAGCTGTATCCTAACCTTCCAATTTTTGTTAATGAATAACCTCTTGTATTCATATGAAATTTCATCACATGATAACATTTGAAAACAATCTACAGTTTCTTGAACAATACATCTTTTAACAACTTTCATTTTCAATTCTTTTACTATCTCTTTACTTTGAAAGTACTCTAACAAATCTGTACTAAACTGTACTGGACTGGAGTTTTCAATTTGAACATCTTGGTACAATTTATTTCTTTGCATTACTGTCTCATTCTGTATTTCTGATATTTCCCCTCTGAGATTAACTTGCGCCTCATTTACATCTACATTCATAACCTCTTTCATCTCTCTTAGCTCACTTGAAATACTACTCATTTGACTTCCTAACTCTGTACATTGTACATTAACCTCACATTTAGTATAAACCTCACTTTCTTTGTTACCTATTTCCATGCTCATGTCTAGCATTTTCTTTGAAATTTCCCCTATCTCATTTGCTATTACTTCCTCATTTTCATCTCTCATTTTTGGCATACTACTATCTAGCTTCGTAACTTTCTTTTCACTTTCTTCACTGCTTTGATCTACTTTTTGCTCTAATATATCATTACTCCTACCAATATTTTCAATTGATTTCCTGTTTTGTTCAAAGTTTTTACCAATATCTTCCCTCAATTCTCTATTATTCTGATCTAGTTTTTGTTCTAAACTCCTATCAATATCTTCTCTTAATTCCCTATTATTCTTTTGCATATCTTCCCTTAATTTCTCATTACTCTGAGTTAATTTTTCTAATTTCTCATTATTCTTTTGCATATCTTCCCTCAATTCCTTATGACTCTTTTGCATATCTTCTCTCATTTTCTCAAAACTCTGATCTAGTGTTTTACCAAGATTCCTCAACAATTCCATTATTTCCTTCATCATACCAGCATCAATAGTAATATTTCCTGCTATTCTATTCTTATTTTCTGCACTAACATTTCCTCCCTCCAATACTACATTGTTTGAGCTTTTTTTTGTAACCTGTATTGAATTACAGCTAACCATTACACTATCCCCTTCCATCATTGTTTCTTCAATATTATTAGTAGCCATTGTTTTTGTTTTCTAAAAAAATTACGATACCTTTGTGATGCTTTCTGTTGCTGTAGCTTTGATGTCCAGCGTTCTGCCCCTTTCTCCTAGATTTGTATGTCGCTTCTGCGTTGTGTTGTGATGAATCTACGTCGTCTCGATGTTTTTGTAGTTGAATTCCTTGTTGCCTCGTAATCTCGGAATTACGATGTCCAATCATCCGTATAGTCTGTCGTTCCTTTTGTTGTTTCTGGAATCTGCGTCTTGTAGATCATTTTACTGCTGCTTTCGTTCCACGTCCTGATTATGCTGATCCTTTCCTGGTTAATTCTGCTACTTCCTGGTTATTTTGATCCTTTCCTGGTCATCTTGCCCCACGTTCTGGGTGCCAATTATGCGACGGAAATGTTGCTTACGTAATATTTATAGCATAAGTTATTAGAACTTGTAGATCATATGTTGTGCTGCTTTACTTCACGCGTTGCCATCTTGTGACGTCATTTGTTGGTTGGTTCGTATCTCCCTCTGGCGTAGCAATTTGTATCAGTTTTGAAATAATTCACTTTAAATGTTCTCCGGCTAGCTATTTAGGTCGACATTTAACTCTTGCAGGGTGTGAATCGGAAAGGAATCTTTTATCCAGAAATGATACTGACAAAGAAATTGGTTTTATAACTTTTATTGTCGAACACGTTCACTAACACTTTTTACATATTAATCTGGATACTCGCCAAACTGAAACTGTTTGTAATAACTTCTTATTTATCACTTTTAACTCGCATACTTCAACTTTATGTAATTTTTTAAATGTATAATACTTTATAATAATTCTCGTAATTCTGCTGAGTGTAACTTGACGAACTGAAGGACTGACTGACGATATGTACTGTACACGAAATTTTGATGAACTGGGGGACAAGCTACCTCGAAACTACCCTATTTATAGGCCTGCATCAAGATACGCCTAAAGATTATAAATGAACTGCTATTGGCTAATAAAACGCGCCAACATTAGCGTCTATTTTAATATCCAATGAAAACCACTAATACATATTGCTTTAGGAAATGTTCTAGAAGCTTCTACCGAAAACCCGCGAAACATTACGTAACTTCCTGGTTCCCGGTAATGATAAACAACTCACCCCATCGCTGCATTATTGCGCCATTACTGACAGTTTCAGTAAAGCCGTATATTATTATTTACCAATAATAATTACAATTAATAAACCTCTGAAATCAATGTCACATAAAAATACATATTCATATTACTATCATTAATTACATCTGAGTAATTTGTGATACAAATTACCGTATCACAGAGAACAAACTTTTATTGAATATAGAAAAAATAATATATCTGTATTTCCATAACCAATCAAAAAACAATAATTTACACTTATATATAAATCAAACTCCCATAGTTAAAAAATGCGTAACAAAATTCCTGGGAATCTGAATTGATAACGGATTCTCATGGGAAACCCATATACCTCAACTAAGTGTCAAACTGAACAAATTATGTTATGCTGTTCATAAATTGGCTAATGTGTGCTCCAAAGTAATACTAAAGATAGTGTATAACAGCTGTGTTGAGTCCCAAATTAGCTATGGCATCCCCTTTTGGGGTTCCTCTCCAAAAGCAACACATATTCTCACAATACAAAAAAGAATTCTGAAGGTACCCATAAGAACACCAAGTAGATACATATTAAATGAACTTAACGTTTTGCTTATCCCATTCCTATATATTCTTGGAACCTTAAACTTCATTCATAATAATATAACTATATTTCAAAAGAACTCAGAATATCTTAACTACAACACAAGAAATCTCAATAACTTACACTTAGATAGCCACAGGCTTACAAAAAGCATAGCAAGCATTTCCCATTGGGTATCTTAATGTATAATAAACTAGATACTTCAATACAAAACTTAAATAAACAATTTTTTAAAGGTAAACTAAGAAAGCTACTTCTAAAAAGGCAATATTTACATATAAATGACTATTTAAATGAACCTTGTTTTCCATAATACACACAAAGTACATATATTATTTAATTTTGTTATTCTGTGACATAGTATTTTTGTAAAGAAACTAACATGTAATTATTTTAGTATTACTTGCTGTAATGTAAAATTCTATATATCCAATCCTGATGTGTCCAAAAAACAATGTAGGTTGTTTCCCAAAGGATGAAATAAATAAAAAAAAAACCACATAAATAAAATGGTTTCCCCCTAGGGAGCCAGAGGACAATGCTGTAATCCACTTTATAATTTATACATCTTAATTGAGCATTGTGAATTAAAATGAGTAAAGATGGTAGGAGTTTCTGAAGTGTAGCTACCCAAATGTCCCCATGTGACATTGGGATCAAACCCAAGATATCTTTTTTTCGTAAAAGATTAACATCCTTTCACCAGGTAACCCATTTGAACAATGAAAGATAATGTGAAATAAATGTGCAAAGTATCTTGAAGACATAAAACACCAAAGCTACCTGATATGTATCCTAAGAAATGAGGAAATAACATAAAACTTCAGAATAGGAACTTGCTGTATCATTAATATATTTTGTCCACTTTCTAAACAGTCCTGGCTGCTGGCACAGTATTTCAGTGTGTATTATGTTCAGTTTGTAGCATTAGGGGACATGACGTTTCTATAATTCTGGAATAAATTTCTATTGCTGTAACTACTTATGATTTCAATTAAATTGTTTTTGAATCAGAAAAGCTGTGTTACATTTTGCATTTATTGAGATGTAACAATAAGTTAGTCTTTTCTACTATTATATTTTTAGATTTGTCCAGAAAAACATTTGGAGGGTTCAGATTTGGTCTCTATGATGGAAAGGAATTTCTTTACAAAGAAAATGAATGGCAGCTGGCAACCTTAGCTACATTGCTATGGCGATATGGGCTTGGACCAATTAAATTGTCTTACTACATAGATGGTTTACAGAATGTGTTCAACAGGTAAGGATATGTGTATACATACAGTTGAACCTCACTTATATGTTATTCACTTCTTGATTTTTACAGATGTGTTAAACTTTTAGGCAATGAACTTTGTCCATTAATATTTAGCTCAGTTATACATTTTCTCATTAATATGTCAAATTTTTCAGGTCCCTGTTTACAAAATGTATTAATTTACTTATTTATACACTATGTTATGAGATATATTATGCTTAGTTTTTGTATACTGTATCCTTTCTGTCGCAGCACAAAATAGTAGGTATGCTGAAGTAGGCATCAATATTTTCAGAACACATCATTGCTAGATGCATGTTAATAATATGGTCGGGTAAGGTCATTCTTCCCAGATTGTATCTGATGAAAACGTTGATGAAGAAGTAGGCCTAAATAATGAAAGTGTTCCCTGTGTGCATGAGGCAATTCAAATGACAGAATTTCTGTGAATAGTGTATGCAATCAACTAGTGCAAGTCTGTGTGGAAAAATCAGATACAAAGAAAACTTGACAACTTTTTTAAACCTCCGTAAAGCTCCAGTACTCTGAATATTTTTTATGTTTTGGCAATTTAAACTCTAGAAATTGCACAATGATTTCTGTCATTCTAAAGTACTATGATTTTTTGTTTGTTTGAATAGTGAATATCAGTACTGGCATTAATATAAGTACTTTAAATAGTGTATTAGTTTTATTATATATGTGTTTGTTTAATTTATTGCTTTCGTATATTAAGTAATACATAATTAGTTTGAGTAATAATCTAATAAAGCAATTTCAGTTCCATTAAAGATTCACTTTTATATTTTCTCATTTATACATTATTTTAGCCATTTCCCTTTGAAAATGTAGAACTGGGGTTATACTGTATATTAAACATTAGTAGTACAAAAAGTACAGTAGCATTTCAATTCTCCATCCTCAGGTATTTAGTTGCTCAATGCTATCACCTAAGATTTTCCTATTTTAGTTCAGTATTCCTGTTTTATATAAATATCTATAGTCTTTCTTTTTCTCATGAATCTGTGAATAAAATAATCACATATATGAATCTGTGTATAAGTACTGCACCATGCAGATTTTTCAACCATCAGTTAAGGGACCCGTAGGTGAAATTTCAAAATCATGCAGTTTTTATTAAAATATTTTTAAAAATTTGTAACCTACTGCTCTAGTTTAATTAATAGCATATGTTAAATTTTATGCAGATATCTTTAATATTTTCTGAGAAAAAAAAAACATATTTTCCTTTAATCATGCTAATTAAGCAGGTGTTCTACCTGATGCAGAAATCAGAATTTTGAAAAAATAAAAATACTACCATATTACTTATGTGCACAAATGGCATAAGTATAGAATTATATTTACTACTCTGGTTGTCTCCGAAAAAAATGTTTAAACCATATAATATATATTAATATATATATATATATATATTTACTTATTTATTGTATATATTTTTAACGATTTATCCTCTTTGGTCAAAGTAATTGAACAATTTAAAAGTGTAGCAAAAATCACATACCAGTTTTTTAAGTTCATTCTCTCTGTGTTTGTGCTGAAAATTTGAATAAGATTGGTTACAAACTACATCACATGGAACATCTTTAATGTGCAAAAGTGTAAGAAAAATAAAAGTTGAGTAAAAGACTTTGGAAGTAAATTCAGGTCATTAGGCTGTGTGCTCTTGGGCATTTAAATGATTGTGTGTTGAAGCTTTAGGGCTCTTAGAGCAAAACCAATTGTATGTAATTGAATATTTCTTGGACATAAAAACAAATTTTTGAATTTTTTTTGAAAATTTTGACCAAATTTCAGCTATAGGTACCCTTAAAGGGTTAAAAAAAAGTGGTCTATTAGTAATTTTAAAACAGAGTTTTCAGTTGTTCCCACATGTCTCTTGACAGGAAATGCGAATATGCTATTATTACATTTAAAAGTAGTCCATATGTAATAAAATGCAATCAGAGATATGGATACCCTAGCTAAAACTGAATTATAAGTGAACTTTCATAATTTTTTATTATGAAGCCAACAGAGGAGTGCACATTAATTAATTAATAAATAAGCAGTAGATGATGATTCTAAGAAACTTGGCTTAAAATTCATAACAGTAAACACAAAATTATAATGCTTAAAGGAGGGAATAAAGTTTAAGAAAGATGAAAAATATGTTTTACATTCACATGGCTTTCACATCCAATATCATTTACTTTTATATCTCTTCTACAAAAGCCTATTTTTCTATCTACTTCGTGTTAATCAAGTAAACTTGTGCAGAAATGGTTGCATTACACATTTTTTTGTTCGTACAGCAGGTTGAGACACTATTCACAACTTTAAAAATCAGGTTGCTATATGCTGTCTTTAAAGTTCCCTACCTTTTGCATATGACGAGAAACAAAAAAATGTGACTTAGCACTTCAAAAGATGTGTGATAATGATTGGAAATTCCAAACCAACACCTTATGTCTTGGAAATGGTTTAAGCCTCAAACAATTTTATTTAAATTGTCTATTTTAATAAGATCCGCAGTTTTCCTGTATCAAGTTTCTGTTTAGCTCTTATGGTTTCCCAGTTATATAATAGTATAAAAATCCATTCAGAATGAATTCACAGAAAATTCAAAATATATATTTTATTAACTGTAATTATAGTAAGCACACAAGGGCATATTAATAATTTTATTGTTTTTTATATTAATTGAGAATACTATAAATGCTATATTCATTGTCTTTAACTTAATTACAGCATCTACTCCATGCAAGCTGATGGCAAGTGCTTTACAACAGTTATAGACTTGCTTAATGCTTTGAGCCCAGTGTTTGTGGATGCATTATCAAAAGTAGCAAGGAAAGGCTTTCATGAGCAAGGTTTCTCAGAAAGAGTAATTGATGAGCTAATAGCAGCAGGCTTGACTGCAAATTATGGTCAGTCACTTGATGTCCAATATTTTGTTGGTAAGTAAATACAGAGTGTAAATTTTGCTTATATTATCGGCCCCAATATGATACAATAAATTTGATCTTAGCATATTCACTGTCAGATATTTCAATTCCTCTGCATATTAAATTGCCAAGAGCTTTACCAGCATTCACATAACTGCACACTCTTTAAAATCACATTAGTTAAGCTTTTTAAATTTAACATAACTTTGGAAATATTAATCATTCAATCATTTATTCACCTTTGAAATTGATACAATTTATGGTTTTGCCATGACATAATACAGGGTGAGCCAAAAGACTCCGAACCGCCTGCACAGTGTTTTTGCTGTCCGCATCCTCGGCGCTCGTTGCTGTCTGCCGCTATCATAGAAAGGTACAGCATTTTTAAAACTACTTTTAAAGGCTTTACTTACCAACTTTAAGAAAGGAGATGCTGAAACTGGCCACTGTCGTTGTCCATACATTTTTGGCACCTCTTTAGGAAACTATCCATCATGACCATTGTTGTCTAATGTTTCTTCGGTAAGAACCGAACGCTGTCTTTTAGATTTCTTAGCCTGAACACTTCCTGTGGCCTTAAATTTACTGTAAAGTTCATGGATTGTTGTACGGCCTGGAACGTTTACACCTGGGAATCTTTCTGCAAATCGTACTTTCACTTAGCGAGCTGACCGTGTTAACACATACGAATCATAAGTAAATACACGCTGTGCATTAAAAACATATACTGAACCATAATATACTTTGTGACTAAATACAGGACAAAATAATAAATAACTCGTAATAACTGAACTACATCACAACAGTGTCAACTCAAAACTGCACTTCACACTGCACAGCAAAATCACAACAGGCATGACTTTGTTTATAGCAGCAGCGCGTTATCATGTTTTATCATATTTCCACATGCCCAGTGGAAAAACACCACGCAGCCGGTAATATTGTTTATAAAATACCCCCCCGGGGTAACTTAAAACATAAAGTATACAAGGCAAACCCTCACACCTTGGAAGAATTAAAACAAAATATCCACCAGGAAATCTCTCAACGTGAACTACGGCGAATGATTGAATAGTTTCCTAAAGAGGTGCCAAAAATGTATGGACAACGGCGGTGGCCAGTTTCAGCATTTCCTTTCATAAAGTTGGTAAGTAAAGGCTTTAAAAGTAGTTTTAAAAATGTTGTATAGTTTCATCCACGCCTTTCTATGATAGCAGCAGACGGCAACGAGCACCAAGGATGCGGACAGGAAAAACACTGTGCAGGCAGTTCGGAGCCTTTTGGCTCACTCTGTATGTACATTATATACAAGAATAACCTTTAAGTAATACATTCAAATGTTATTTACAATGAGTGTAACAAAGTGACAGTTTGTATAATAGAACTGTTTAGTATGTAAAAACAGCAGTACAATTTGACTACAACTGAATGTTATTTAGACTAAACTCATTGCAATAAGAATAAATTTTATTAGTTGTTTACCACAGACTACACAATTTATTAAAAAGTGCCTTCTAATACTTCATTTATAAACTATTTATGTTTCATTAAAATAATTTTGATTTCCTTTCAAAATTTGTATGCACTGAGATCTGCTAGTCCTTTACTTAATTTGTTATACAATTTTATACCTTGATGGTCAATCAATTTTAAATTTGTTGAAGTTCTTTAAGCAGAGAGATGGATGTGTTTTGTTGTTCTTGTGAAGTAAGCATGATATTCCCTATTTGTTTTAAAATCCCTTATGTTATTATGTATAAAGCAAATCGTTTCTAAGAGGTACAAGCATGGTAGAGGTAAAATGATTAATTTTTCAAAAAGTGGCCGACAGGAAGAGCAGTATGGTGTTTGTTTACCTGATCATTTAATTGTGCCAAGCTGTTATGTGAGAAAAGTGGATTTGTATCATCAGCAAATAGTCTATGTGGCATAGATTAAGTGCCTTAAGAGAACATTAATAAATAGAAAAAAAATAAGTGCCCCATGACTGAGCCTTGTGGGACTCCACATGTTATGACATGTTCTTTACATCTGGTGGAGCATATTTTGACATACTGCTTTTTGTTAGTTAGATAGGAAGTGATCCAGTTCTTGGCAACACCTTACAAACCATGATTATCAAGCTCGCTAATTAGTATCTGATGATTTACTTGTCAAAAGCTTTGGTAAGATCAATGAACAAATCTAAGGCTAATTGTTTGTTGTTAGGAGAGTGTATTTTGTTATGACAGAATACAAGTATTACCGGCGATATGCCTTTTTGAAATGCAAACTGGTTATTACCAAGAATGCTATATTTGTTCCAGGAAGTTTGTAATTCTATTATAGACTATGCGTTGTAGCACTTTTGATAATGGATATAACAAGGATATAGATCTATAGTTGTTTAAATCTATTTTGTCATGTTTTTTGTGAACAGGTATTAATTTTGCAATTTTGAGCTGCTCAGGAAATAAACCAGTAGGTACAGAGAGAGGTGTTGAATATGTTTCCAAGAGGTACAATTAGATTGGAAATGATTTTTTAAGTAACTTAATAGAGACATTGTCAGGCCTAACAGAGGTACTGGATGGTGTCATACAGGATGTACTATCATTCTGGATGCAGAGCAATTCCAAATTGTGTGCAAAGAACTCGCGTTTCCCTCCTGATGTTCCACTTACAACTTCTGGACCTTTCTTCATAGGTGCAAGTGTATAAGCCTACAATTCTTTATTTTCCCCATCAAGCTTGGTAGATTGATCAGCTTAAGGGACTTTTCCAGTGGAATGAACATGTTCTAGATGATGGAAATTACAAAATTATTAATCAATGTCTATGGCTAGATGAGAAAAACCTTAAACCACAGAAGAACAATATAAAATAAAATATGAATGTTAAAATATGCTTAAATAGATTAAAATATAGATGTTTAATAATTCAGTTCAATTTAAAATATTTACTGGTAATGGTAATGGTGATGGTACAACCTTTTCTGTGCTTAATAATATCTGCAACAATTTCTCCATCTGAACCACTGTCATTTGCAAGTTCTGCTTATTTCTTCTTCCACACTAAAGCATTTACTTTTATCGAAACCGTCATGCACAATCATGGTCCAAGTCTACTTTGTGATGTTAGGGTCATGTGTCCGGCTCACATTCAAGAGGTTCCAGTTTTGAATCTTAGTTGGAGTGAGTTACCTGGATAAGGTTTTTTTCTGGAATTTTTCCTTATCCTGAGAAGATGAATGTCGGGTAACTCTAAGCTCTAAGGACCCTGCACTTGTTTCACCCATTTCATTCATTCATCATTTGATATGATCTACCAGGTTAAAGGATGTTCAACTTCAAGTAGTGCACTGAGATGTAATGCTTTGGATCGTTTGCTAAACTCTAAAATGCATGTTTGCTTTCAAGATGGATTTCGCATGCTGGGCCCTTTTTAACGTTTAATTACAAACACACACTTTAGCATCAAAGTATCGTAGTAGCAGGTGTATGTTCAAGGAAGGAAGGAAGGCTCAACATTTAGATAGAAATAAAAAGCTAAATTTGCAACCGAACAATTATTAATCTCTTTCTCTCTCTCTCTCTCCCTCTCTCTCTCTCTCCCTCCCCCTCCCTCTCCCTCTCCATCTATTAGAATTAACAAATTAGTGTGTTACTAACTTGCTCTAAACCAACCCCATTATAAATGCACACCGCACGACTTGATATGTTAAATTTGAAATGTTACTAACAAAATGTATGGACAGGATTTGTTACTAGGCCGAAATTGCATGTGGACAACGCCGCTTCCCAGACAACCAAGCTATGCTGACTTCTCCGGTGATAATCAACCCTTGACTAATTCCTCTTCTTCTTGTCCAAAGCTGCCCGGCCTCCCACCTGCGGAGTGCACCATGTGACTCCATGTCCTTGTCATCAGCTCCCCTCTGGCAAGCTGCCAGACTGGCCTCTATTGGTGAAGAAGCAGACTATTTCTAGATGGTTTAGCCGCAGTCTCTGTGGGTTGCATATTCCAGTGCTCAGGCGAATAACTATTGATATCGAGCTGATGGCAATGTATGACTTTTATTGCCTCCTGCTTGTAGAAATGATGATATCTTAGGGGAAGCCCAGTATGACTCATTGCTGCCCCCTCTCTCCCCTGCAGGAAGGTTCACTCTCAGGACATTCAGCACTGGACGAAACTCCACAGCGGTCAAACAGCAACCACGTGTAACATAAGGCACAGGAGCAAAAGGTTACAGCATGGGAAGTGGACAAAATTACCCAAACAAACTATAGAATAGAGCGAGCCACAAAAGCACTAAAAATAGAATTTAAGTGCAAGTATTCAAATAAAACAGAGCAGCAAATTTTGAATTAAAAAATAAAAAAAAAATGATAAAAAGCTGCATAATAATCTTCAAAGACTATAAAATAAATATAACGGTATATAAATCTATAATAATAAAAAAAAAATATATATATAAACACAAAATAATATAGATAAATATCTCTCTGGAACAAGCATAAAAACCAATTAAAAAGTATTCTCAGGTACCCATAAAATTTTTCGTACTAACCTGCAAGAGAAGAAGAAAAAAAAAAGAAAGAGAGGAAAGAAAAAAGCTACGCGCAAAAGAAAGACTAGCACCAACACACAAATACTACATGGCATCAGTCTACAATACTCGAGTACAATTTAGAGATCTCTACACACACAGATACAGAGAAAAAAGTAAAAAAAACACAAAAACCAGTGTCAACACAAAAATATAAAGAAGGAAAAAAGCATACTTAATACAAAAAAGGAAAAACAGGAAGAGCGCTTTTTTACTCAACGTGTTGAAGCCATCTTGTGACGTGATTCATTTGTTAGGTTTGTTAGCTCCATCTGGTGTTAGCAATTTGCGGCAGTATTAGTTTTTGTTTGAAAAAATGCTACTGTTATTTTATTTAATTTTGATTCTCTGTCCTCCGGCTAGCTATTATCCTTTTGGTCAAGCACTTCTCTTTATACAGGTTGTGTAAACGGAAAGGAATCTTTTATCCAAAGATAACACTGATGAAGAAATTTGTTTTACACTTTTATTGTCGAACACGTTAACTATCACATTTACACATTGATCTTGACACTCGCCAAACTGAAACTGTTATAATAACTTCATTACTGATAATTCTTAATTCGCGTACTTCAACTTTTTGTATAATTAACTTTATAACACTTGAGATTTTTCATAACTCTGTTACGCGTAACCTGCAAATTGATATCCGAAGTGTGCCGTACAAATACTTTCGACGAACTAACGGGAATGCGACGTGTAGTGTACAAAGAATTTTGATGAACTGGCGGACTGAAGGCGACGTTTAGTGTACAAAGATTTTAGATGAACTGACGGGGTCTACCTCTAACCTACTCTTTTTATACTCCTTCACCCAGGTATGCCTAAAGATTATAACTGAACTGCAATTGGCTAATAAAACGCGCCAACATTAGTGTCTATTTTTATATCCAATGAAAATTATGAATACATATGCTCTAGGGAAATGTTCCAGCAATTTCTAAAAGAAAAAACGCGCCAATATTACGTAACTTCCTCGTTTCCAATAATGATAAACAGCTCACCCCCTCGCTGCATTATTGCACGCTATTATTGTCAGTTTCAGTAAGGCAGTATAAACTTACTTCTCAACAATAATTACAATCAACAAACATCTCAAATCAATGTCACATAAAAATGCATATTCATATTACAATCATTATTTACATTTAAGTAATTTGTGATACAAATTACTGCATCAGTATGTACACAAAGAAACGAACTTGTGGACCACTGGTGCAGAAAAAAAACAGTCGGAGCTGCAAGGAACCAAAATAATGGAGACACATGCCGAAAGGACGAGTTAACCAAGTCAAGGTATAACACCCATTAAACGCCTCTGGAGAAACGAAGTACAATTGAGAAGCATGGGCAGAGGTAATTTTGCTGGACTCACAATGTTGAATACAGAATGAAACATTGTTCACAATACTGATAATAAGTAATGGGCCTCCATGTAGAGGTGTTAGTATATGGGTAAAGTGTTGAGCAGCATGACTTAAAGGGTGATTTTGCAGTAAAACTAAATCCCCAATTTGAAATGGCAGTGGTTTACGGGATGTGTTATAACGTTCTTGTCGCTGGCGATCTTGACATAATTGGCAATTCATGGACTGCCAAAGATCAAGAGTAGAAGCGGAATCAAAATGTTCAGGCAACAACTTACGAATTTGTAAGAATTTTCAGGCAAAAATCTGAACATCAACTGGAAGGGCACCTGTTGATGCATTTCATGAGTCGCTAAATTGAATGCAAATTGGAACACAGCTAAACGTGTATCCCATAATCAGTGATCCTGAGTGTGAAAAGCAATGAGAGTGCTCTTTAGATCTCGATTTACCCATTCCGTGAGAGAAGGATGCAGATAATATGGTGTAGTATGAACTAAGTGAACACCATGTTCAAAGAGAAAGGTTCATAATATTCCCGCTCAAAAGTAGGACGCATTATCTGACACAACAGTCTGAGGACCAAAGGACGCGAAAATAGTGAATAAATACATTCACAGTGTTATACGCCATAGATGTCCGCATTGGTAATAACCATATGAGCTTTGTGAACACGTCAATTACCATACAAGGATAACAATTACCTTTCATGTAGAATGTGTAACATGGAAATGGGCCAATGTAATCTAGGAAAAGCCTTTCCAATGAGTAAATAGCCAAATAAGAATTACGTAAACCAAACTGAGTTGATTGTAGTGGTTTGGACCTAAGACAGCCGGAACAATTACAAACAAATTGTGAAATGTCTTTATACATATGTTCCCATACAAAATAATGGCATATAAGTGACTGTGCCAAATTGCAAAGAGTGAAAATAGTGAAGGACTATGGGAATTAATGCTTGTGGTAACACAGAGCGCAAAGCATTTGACCTAGGCAATGATTCTAGAACAGGATCCAAACGCTGATGTTCAGGCAAGGAGGTAAATACCTCAGAAAATTTCTGGGATAAGATGTTAAGTAAGGCAAGTTATGCAGGCCAATTTTTAGTATCTGATTCAGATTGAAACACATGAGACAGAGCACCTGTAATGAAATTATCTGTACCCTTAATATGACGTACCATAAACTGGAAAGCGCTAAGCCGGACAGCCCAATGAGCTAATTTGCCTGTTTGATGGCGGCGTGAGAGGACCCAAGTAATAGCTTGGTTGTCACGCTCAAGCTCAAATGGACAATGCTCTAAAAAGGACTTGTACTTCTCACATGCCACTAGAACTGTGAGGACCTCGAGCTCATAAGTTGACAAACGACTTTCCTGTTGAGCGAGGGTGCATGAGTAGTAAGCATACTCAAGGTTGGCATGCCATACGCCAACCTTGAGGCAAAGTCTGTAGAAGTATGGCAGAAAAACCCACTGATGAAGCATCTGTCTGTGATATGAATAGCTGCATAAAGTCTGGAATAGCCAAAACAGGAGGATTTGACAAAGATAATTTAAGTTGTACAAAGGCTTGTTGCTGTGCAGATGACCAATGGAATCTAACTCGCTTTCGACGTAATGCGTAAAGGGGTTCAGCTATTGTAGTTACGTTTGGTACAAATTTCCCAGTAAAGAAAATCATCCCCAGGAGTCAAGAAGGTTGCCACATTGACTTTGGAACTGGGTAATTTTTAATTGTTAATGTATGTGGTGAATCTATTGAAACTCCTACAGAAGAAGTCAAATGGCCTAAAAAGAGATTTGCATAACAGATATGTCACTTTAGACGGACAAACTGTAAGACCAGCTTGGCACAGACACTGAAAAATCATACTCAAATGTTATAAATGCCATATCAAAGTCCAAAGATAAACAACAAGGGTATCCAAGTAGTTGTACACAAATTTAAATTTATATTTATGCAAAATGCAGTCAAGTAATCGCGAAAGTACCTGAGCACCCGTCGAAATACTAAAAGGAATCCTGCAAAATTGATATAAATTCCACAGAGTTGTAAAAGTCATAAATGGGTGTGATGAGGGAGCTAAGGAGATCTGATATTATGCTTGAGCTAGATCCAATGTTGTAAAAACTTTAGCATCCTTGAAATAATGAGTCGCATCATGAACCTGAGGTAATGGCATAGAATCCAAAGAAATATTCTTATGTAACTTTTGGAAATCAACCATAAGGCATGTCTCATTATTTGGTTTTGGCACAAGAAAACACGGGCTGGCATAACAGCTGTCAGAAGGTTCTATAATCCCTTCACCTAATAACTGATCAATATGATCACAAATAATTTGAAGCTTAGGGGGTGACAGTTTATAAGGCGTGAGTGTTCTGGTTTTGTATTATTTAACTGTATGTGATAATGAAAATCACTGATTAACAACAATTCATTCGTCGACACATCCAGAAATTCTCACAGCAGGTGTAAAATTTGATAGCATTGGTCTTCAAACAAATGTAAGCAATTATCGTGTATAGTCATTAGATCCTTGGGTAAATGCAAACAGGCCAAACATTGCGACTCAAAAGAAAATTTGACACTTTCGGATAAAACCTTAAATGCAAAGCGTACTGTAAAATCAGAAAAGTTAAGCCTCAAACCAGAAGAATGCATAAAATGACTTCCCAATATAAACAAATAAGCTAAATTCGAAACAATAGCAAACTCCACTGGTGAAGAAAATGTTTGGATTTTAATATATAAGCAAACGGAGCTAACTATTTCTACCAAGGAGCCTAAAATAGTTGTAGTTGATGTACATTTAACTATCTTCTTAAGGACTTTAAAGGAGGTAAAGTCAAAAGAAAATGTTTGTCGACTAGGTTTAACATACTTCCGGAGTCTAATAGAGTAAAAGTCTAAATATTTTCATAAAAAGCAAAACAACAGGAGATGGAACAAACTGTAAATTGTGGATATGCAGTAAATCCGCGTATGGAAAACCAAATTACTGTAATTGTCAGAATTGATGTTTAGTAGGTTTCCTTGTTTCTTTTTGATGCCGGAAACAATGGTCTTATAAATGGCCGGAATGCTGACAATACGTACAACGTTGTAATTGTATTATATTTTGATGAACTTTAGGTATAGTAAACTTTAACCCAGTTTCTGAACCGGTAGATGCAGTTTGTGTAACTTGTTTCGCTGGCGCATTTAACAGTTGTTCTGAAGTTAGCTGTGTGGCTTGAAGTTGTTGTAACCACATGGTGATATTATCTAAATCAGTAAAAGTATGAGTCAAGTCAAATAGCTGATTGGAGACATGTAGCGTCATTCAGACCCAATATAATATCACATATCTGGTTTTCCAAATTCAGAACACAAAATAGTTTGGCATATTTATATACTCTGGCAACAAATTTAGAAAAATCTTCATGATCTGCTTGAAGAGCATAATAATACTGCGTCAAGAATGAAGTACGTAATCATGATGGAAAGAAAAAGTGCAGAATCGCACTATGAAACTGCATGAAAGGAAAAGCCGAATTTTGAGCTATTTCCAGCAAATGAACTATTTTGTCATTGGCATTAGTTAACAACAGTCGATAAAAGTTGCTGGGGTTAACTTTTGCACATGAGCAATCACATAGAAGAACAAAAAAATTCCAAAAAATACAAAGCCTAATGTGGCAAATTTGCAGAAATTTTTTTATTGACAATTAGATTCTGCGCAATTAGATTCTCCTTTAAAGGCTGAAAATGCAATTGCGTAACTTGTGATACAGTACATGCTTGTGATGAGGTCAAAGGTGCATATTCTTTGTTTTCAGGTTCAGCAGAAATTTCCAGACTATCCCTATTTGACAAAGCCATGCTGCAAAATTTTGTAACAAAGTCGAATAATCTCGATAAAGAACTGCTAAATTATCGTGCTCCATTACTCCAAAAAGCAAATTTTGGGTAAACTGTACACGTTCTAAATAATGAACCAAAGGAGCATGTATGCACCACCATGCTGCAGAAGACAAAAGAACCAATCTGTTCCGAAAATATGTCTCAAAATTCTTGTAACTGCTCCTTAGTTTCCTGAAGAAGTCGTAATTTGTCATTGGAAAATTTTGAACTATTAGATTCTATATGTAGATTGTCTTTTTAAGTATTTTACTAGTTTTGGCACAGTATATCAGCCTTCCATGCTTAAGCCGTGTGAGCAAAGATGAAAAAATAATTCCTCCTTTTGCAAGAGCTTTAAATTCATAGCATAATAGTTTTTAATGAATAAACTCTTTACTAATATGTTTTGCAAATAGAATACAATTTAGAAAGGAATTTCAGCTGCAAGAAAATCAAAAGGAAAATATATCAGAATTGTAATTACAGTGGAATCTCGTTAGCACGTTCCTCATTAACACGTTTTCCCGTGTATTGCGTTGAATTATAAAAGTCCCGGCACAAAATGCATCAAATGCATTAATAACGTTCGTTTAGTACGTTTTCTCGCTCCCGCTTACTACGTTCGAAGTTTGATGCCCTCATTCGCTATAAAAGTAACGGTCCAGCGGGAGTAGATTTACTACATTCAAAGTTAGACGTTCTCATTCGCTACTTTGGTCAAACCAGGCGGGGTGGAACCGGCAGCCAATACCATGCATGTACGTATTTGTGGGACGCGTTTTGTGTGTGTGTGGGGGGGGGGGGATGCTTTAGTGACGCTCTTTGGTGTTCTGCGGTGACGCTTTAGTTTAACAGTGGCTTGGTGTGGTTAGTTTATGCTGTTGAGTGTTGACAAAACGTAAAAGTATTTTAACTTTTTGTTCGCAATGGAGAAAAAGAAAGTGCGGCAAATAACCAACAGTGAAAAATTGAAAATCCTTGAGGAAGTAGATCGCAATCCAAATATGAAACGTGTGGATATAGCGCGGAAGTTAAACATTCCTCCATCAACCTTAAACACAATTGTTAGCAAACGTAAACTAATTGAAACTGCTTTTGAAGAAGGAAAAAATGCTAAAAGAAAACGTAATCGCCCTGGCCAGTTTCCAGAATTAGAAGATGTTCTGCTAAAGTGGTTTACACAAGCTAGAGCTTCAAATGTGCCAATAGACGGTACTGTGGCATAATTCGGTGCATGAAACATGCGTATCGTAAGAGGCTGGTACAGAGAAGGTTGGCTGCACTGAAATCGACAACAAGAAAAATCACCGTCTTAGATGCCATGCATTTTATTAGAACTGGTTGGGATTGTGTGACGCAAGATACCATTAGGAACTGCTTTAATAAAGCCGGTTTTTGCCGAGTTCTTGGTGATGAAATTACACAGGAAGATGAGTTTTCCGAGAGTGAAGAATGGCACCAAATAGCAGACGATGCCGGCGTGTCTTTCAAAAACTATGTAAACATTGACAATGAAATTCCAGTGTGTGAAACAGCGACGATAGATGAAATACTTGAACAAGTGAAAGATGAACCAGATCCTGAGCCAGTACCTACAGTGTCAGAAGCCATGCAGGCAATGGACATAGTGAAGCGATATGTGTGCAGTTTCGAAGTTGATGATGATGTAATGACTTTACTAAACAAGATGTACAGTAAAATTTTGGCATTAAAACCAACAAAGCAATCAACTATCGACATGTATTTCAAACCAATGTAAGTAGTGTCTATATTTCACATCCGTTTTTGAGGTAAGATGTATTATTAGATTTTATTACATAAATATGTTCTTAAGTTGCAGATTATGTATTTTCGTTAACACGTTTTCCCGTCTATGACGTCCAAATCCTTGGGTCCCCGCAAAAACGTACTAACGAGATTTTACTTTATTATCAACATCTTTCATAATCATCATCAGTAATAATGCAATCTCGATCATTACTTCAATCATCACCATCTTTCAATTTTCTCTTCAAAACAAAACATCTAACATAGGCATAACCTTCAAGAAATCACATTAACAATTCAGGAATGACACAAATAACATGACACTATACTGTTGCATCCACATCCTCCAAATGAAAATTAAGCTGGAAAACAGGTGGTATTAAAATTTGCTATCTAAGATGGTAATAAACTTGTTGCATAAACAGAGAGAAAAAAAAATTATTTTCATTACATTCACTTCCATCCATTTAATCTCTCGTGTGAATTCATCACACACGCTATACTGGGCACGTTACAGCAACACCAATAAGCAAAATCTCTGAAAACATACAACAACTGTCGGGGTTACACTGTGGCACTTCCACCGAAGCTGACATCATCTCATCTCTTCTCATCTCTCCTCATCTCCTTAACACTGTCGGGGTTACTCTTTGGCACTTCCACCGAGGCAAATCTCACATATATCACATAACCTCAAATACACACTATTCATGCAACAATTTTCTGCAAATAAAAATCACAGCATCATTATGAAACCCAAAGTCAAATCGAGTCAAATCAAATCATATCATATCAAATCAAATCGAATGCAACAAAACAACATCACATCATTACTCAAAACAATATTGTCACATAACATTCCTGAAAATGAAAGCTCAATTAAGCACATAGTACACCTGAAACACATTCCTGCAGCATAATACAAAAAACAAATGATTTGCAGTTCCCAAAACATAATTCAAAATTTAAATTACACCCACAATAATAATACACTCGTAATTTAGCAGAGACATTCATATCACATATTCCTGAAAAGTAAAGCTTAATTAAGCATCAGAAACTCAGACTTTACAGCCTATAAGGACCCACAGGATCATAGTAAGGGTAAAGGCGTGACACATGAACACTCTGATGTTTGGTACGGGGAGCATGAGGTCGACCAACAAGGTAGGTAACAGGAGTGATCTGTCGGATAATTTCAAAAGGGCCAAAATATTTATGTAACAACTTTGTACATTTACCTTTCTTCCTAATGGGAGTGAAAACTTTAACTAATTGACCTACATTATAAACCACATCTCTATGTTTAGCATCAAATGCTTCTTTTTGCTTCACCTGCTGCTTTGTAATGTTAGCAACAGCAACCTCCTGTGCCTTCTGAATCTCTTGCAATGTCTGTCTCACAAAAAGGTCATTAGACGTAGCTTGTAGCTGAACCTGGTTAGGTAAAGAAGGTTCTCGACCATATATCAAGAAAAAGGGTGAAAATTTAGTAGACTCTTGAACACTCGAGTTATATGAAAAGATGACATAGGGCAATATTGAGTCCCAATTCTTCTGATTATTATCCACAAAATGGCTGAGCATATTTAAGAGGGTTTGGTTAAATCTTTCAGTAAGTCCGTTGCAAGCTGGATGATAAGCACTGGTGAAATTGGAAGACACTGATAAAGATCTCAACAATTCTTGTGTCACCTCACTTAAGAAAACTGAGCCACGATCAGATAACAAGGCAGCAGGGGCTCCATGCTTACAGATGATGTTATGCAAAATAAATTTAGCAACTTGAGGGATTGTTGCTGAAGAAAGCGACACAGACTCGACCCAGCGAGAAGCATACTCGGTCGCAACGACAACATACTTGTGTCCAGAATTGGAGCGTGGGAGAGGCCCAAGCAAATCAATACCCCACGCTCGCCTACAGATGTAACCGGAATTGGTTGTAATAAGCCTGCTGGTTTCTGATTCTTCGGTCCCTTTCTTGTTTGACAGCCAGAATGTGGTAGAAACCTAGTTAAAATCACTAGCATTTATGAATAATTTAAAAGATTAGAAAATGCAATTCACATTTCCTGCTACCATTTGCACTGAGATGTAATGCTTTGGATCGTTTACTAAACTCTAAAATGCACCAACTCTCTTTGGCAAACTATCAGGCCATCCTCTATAGGTAAAGAAGCAGACTGTTTCTAGATGACTCAGCTGGCAGTCTCTGCGGGTTAAATATGCCAATGCTGAGGCGAATAGCTGTTGATATCGAGCCTGATGGGGATGTATGATTTTTATCGCTTCCCGCTTTAGAGACGATGCTAGTTTTAGGGAGGGGAGCCCAATATGGCTCAGCAGGAAGAAAGAAAGAAAAGAAAACATCATAGTACAATCTCCCCTCTCAATTTCAATCATGGTAGTAGTGGAGGAAATCTTCATCTGTCCTGCATCTAATCACTGCTTAAGCGGTTGTGACTTGACAGTATTCAAATACAGTATCTAGAATATATCTCTACAGCTACTAGAACTCTGGTTTTTAAATGCCAAAGATCAAGTTGTTTTAAAATATAAAGTAATTAATTTTAAATTTGTGAAAAGGAGTACATACTAAAGTATTTTTATGTTACTTTCTGGCTTCAGTATGCAAAATACTTTAAAGTTAAACTAAAATGTTATAAAAAGGTTTTCCAATGCAAGGCTGTGTAATTATTGAAGTTGTACATAAAAATGTATATAAATGTGGTCCTTTCAACTTACTATGGCACATTTTTTCAGTTTTATCAGAAATGTTTTTTTCTGCATAGGATTGACATCATCCGCTGCAGCTACTGGTAATGTATTCTCGATATTTGGAGGCAACAAGCAGGTACCATTGAAGCTTCTAAAATACTCCAATGCTTCACACATCCAGGCCAGGGTAACCAAAATAACTCTGAAAAGCGCTACAGGAGATTTTATAGTTCAATCTGAAGTAGGAGAAAAGGTGTATGACTTTGTGATATTGGCTGTACCTCTTGCAGAGAATACGCACATGCATATTGACTTTGTCAATTTTCCTGTTCAATTCAGTTTCCCAGGAAGGTACCACAGAACTGTCTCCACCATCGTGCAAGGTGATATTAACCAAACCTACTTTGGGCAATGTGGCAGCAACATGGTGGATGAAATATTAACAGTGAAACTGGGTTTAACATTCAATGCTTTTGGCAAGATCCTTCCAGTTGATTACACAGATGAAGATAACACTTCTACAGTATGGAAGATCTTTTCACAAGAGCCACTTACGAATGATCAACTAGATCAACTGTTCACCAAAAGAACAACAGTTCATGTCGATGATTGGCTAGCATATCCACATTATGACTCAATACCTAGATCGGACAGCTTTGTATTGCATAGAAACCTGTTTCACATCAATGCCATTGAGTGGGTATCTAGCGCCATGGAGATGAGTATCATTGGTGCAAAGAATGTGTGTCTCCTGCTGTACAAGAGCTTGGCTGGCCTGAAACATGAAGCAAACAGAGTGAAAGAGGAACTGTAGTATGTATAGCTGCTCTTGCAGAAAATTGTTAAAAACACAAATGGTGGTGGCAAGCTCTACTTCCACAGTAAACTACAAATTATTAAAGTTTGCCTTCTGCATCTTATGCTACATCTGAAATATTTAGTCTTTTCAGATACTTATGAAGTAAATAAAGCATAAATATAGGTTAGAATTTACTCTCATGATGTGCACATAGTACAATAAGGGAGTAATTACCTTGTGGTTGATAAATGCTCATTTCTGGCAGCTCCTGGAAGATTCATCTGACCAATCATTGCTGATTTGAGAGTCTCTCTTCCTTGGTCCACAAATTAACAAGCCCTCCAGTAGATGATATAGAGAAACGTGTGTCAATCACAGGATAATTTCTTCTTCACAGTAAGAAGAAATACAATATCATATACAAGAGAAAGGAATTTTAACAAGTTCGAGTATTTAGATTATTTTATGATCTCAACAAAGTAAATGACTTTAAATCGCAGTGCATATAGCAGTTTTTGAACCTGTGCTCCACAGAGCCATAAGGGTTCCATGTGCTCTTCTCATGGGCTCCATAGCTACTCCAGAAAAAAAAAAGGAAATGAAATTAAAGATTGAGAAACAAAAAGTAGAACTTCTCTACATTCTATTTCTCCTTTTCCTCCTTCCGGTAAGGATTGATGAGCTCTGCCATGAGAATTGATTCCAAGAAGGGCTCTGCGGGTCCAAAAGGTTGGGAATGCCTAGCATATTGAGAAAGTGAGATCCATCAGCACCTTGTTTTATGTATGAAAATAAACTACTTCTGAAGTATTTTAATCTGTTCAGATACTTGTGAAATAAATTACTACAGAAATAAATAAAGCACTAATATGGGTTAGAATTTACTCTCATAATGTTCATGGTATAAGCTGAACTATAAATCATATATGAGAGAAAGATAATTTAACAAGTTCATGGAGTACTTAATAATTTGATGAACTCAACAAAGTAAACAACTTTAATATTATAATATGTAGTTATGTTATGCAGATAGTGTTCAGAAACCAAGATCCCTGTGATATTAACAGAAAGAGGGGTCCCTGTGATATTTATAGAAAGAGAGTTCAAGGAATGTGTTTGTTAATAATTGTCCTTTCACACTAGCCATGCATTGACTTGAAAAAATCTGTGGTTTTAGTCCAGGATTAGCATTGAATTTTTCAATTTGCATTTATCTTTCCAGTTCAAGGATTTAATCTTGGGAAAGAATTCTTTGTATTTCCTCTGGTTTATTTGCATTGGAGATTATTTACAGCCCCATTAGTCCTTAAGCTGCACAGTGCTCATTACATTGCCAGTAGACATTTCATTTACTGCATTTCCTCAACAAAGACCTGTAAAACAAATCTAAAGGAAAGAGAGAGAAAGAAAGACCTGTGAAGAGATGGATTAACTGTTTCTTTGAGAAGACGGAACAGGTTGAAAGGCTTAATCCCTGATGATGATGATGATGATATTTCATTTACAACACTCAGACAGGAATTCAGCTGTATTTCCCTAATTGCAATTATTATGTCCTGTGTGTTTTGAACTGGAAATTTCAGTTGCAGGTAAGCTTATCAATATTCACCTTAACACTGTATCTATCGCTTAGAACCTTAATGATATTTTGAGAAAGAAATATAATTATACCTGAAAATGTTAATAAAGAAAATCTCTGGATTTGCAAGTTTCCTCATACATAATTTATAAATGCAAGTGACTGCATGGATTTTGACCTTTCCAAGTGACAAAACCTTTTAGAAATCAAAAGGGGCATTTCTCCATTAAAACAGAATTTTCACATAATCTTCACTGTAGTTCAATGCATTGAATCCAACAACATTTTCCTGACATTCCTTTGCCTATTCAGCTGCTTTATGTGCTGTTTTCTGCACCCTGTATTCTTTGTGTGGATTTTCTTTATCTCTACTAACAAGCATTTATTCTTTTTGTAAACACTTCTCCCTCTTTTAATATCACACCTAATCTTATTCATTTCTAGCACTGTAAACATACAACAAACACAATAATACTGCACAAGCCTAAAGAGTAAATCATAATTTACCTCTCTGATGTTACTTTTGAGTAGTTTACTTTTGCAGTACAGATTTGTTTAGTAAATATTATGTACTTGCGAACGAGTATGCTCCAACATGTGTATGTCGCACAAAGTGCTGGATATCAAAAGCACAATAAACTGATCTTAAATGTTTAAAATTCAGATGTATTTATAGAATTGTAGGAAACCAGTAGTGACATTTTGGCTTTCCTCTTCATTAGGCAGCTGAGGTATGCACAAGGTACTCAAATTAATAGAGCCTTAGAAGATTTTCAATGTAAACATGGGAACAAATGTTGTTCAGAAATATTAATAATTTGACTGTATATTTTTGTAATCCCAGTATTCTATATACAATGTTTTTTATACTGTGTTTTAGGCATTACCAGCTGGTGGTAATGCATTTCTGTAACCTGATTTTTCATATTTGCATTAAATTACAAGACAGTATCACAAATGTTTTTGTTCTGTGTATGTTATGATCAACCGAAAGAATACAGAGAGAATTGACACATAAAAAGCTAGTGAATTAAAAATTGCAGAATGTTAATATGTCATAATCATGTATATGCTAGATTGTAAATGTTAGGAACACAGCATATAAAGAAGATGGATAACATTAAACCCAATGAAAATATTATTTTAGTTGGGGAGAAAAAAGTGTAATTTTTAGATGTGTATATGAATGATGCTAAAATAAGGAGGATTTTTTTTTTTAAAAAAATTCCATTCTACTGCATTAAGTGTTTAAATGGAAAATTGATTGTGATTTTGACTTAATTTTTCCAATAAACTCAAAAAATAATAGTTGTTCATAAATTTATCAATAAAATATGGAGATCTTCTTGTACTAGTGTCGGTAAATCTTAAACTACACAATTTAAAGCAATGGAAGTTTGCATAAAGCATCCTCATAGCATTAGTTATAAAGTGATGTACAATCGTGTACTTCTATCTTTAATTTTACAGAGCTAGGAAATGTTTTCTGTTTTTCTAAAATTAAAATTTTAGAGGGTTAAATGTATCAAGTTATTTTGTATTTTCAAATTTGAAGTTCTATGGAAAGTTTCATATGTATTGATGGGAAAGTTCACGGTTATTGTCATTTCCAAAGTAGTGGCCACAGTGAGTGGTACCACTGTCAGTAAATAACATAAGGTAATAAAATGTGAAAGAGTAGCATTTAATATGAATTATCTCTAGAAGCAGTATTTTATTTATAACTTATATGTAGTAACTTATCTATAGTTGCCTCTAGCAACCTGAGTTTTAATGAAGCATCTTTGCATTTGCTAAACATATCTATAGGCAGCTACAGATAAACTACAATTTGACTTTCAATATATGCCTTATAAATTTAGTTATTGCCTTCTAATTCCAGATGACACTTCACCAGCCTATATTACTTCCTGATACGGTGCCAAATACAGTTACTGTGCCTACATTCTCAAATGAATCATTTACATAGAGGCATTAAATTACAAGGTTTAGTCAAAACAGGGTTCTTGTGTAAAATGATTTAGACACATTACCAAATTATCCGTTTAGAGCAGATGTTCCCAACCTTTTTAACTTGCGGGACCCTTTTTTAGAGATAGTTATTATGGAAGAGCCCCTTAAAAGTGGTTCGTTTTAGTGTAGTAACAAAATTCTATTTGGCAAATTTCCAATCAGAGTATACCTAGTTTCTAGTTTTCTTATTTTGATTCTATTTTTTTTCTTTTCTTTCTTATTGCATTGAATTTTTATTTATTTAATTTCCCTAGGTTGGCCATGGAGCCCATTGGAAATGCACATAGAATGCTTGGAGCTCCACAGGGCACAGATTAGGAACCCCTATTTAAAGCAATATTGTTAAAATGTTTATCAAAATGTCCTCCTTAGTTTAGTACCATTCCCGTAGGCACTATTAAAATTAAAACTCAGTTGTATTCATCAGTGCATTTAATATTACTTGATAAAACAATGTTGACAGCAGCATGGATATAAACAGCTTAACTGAATACATGCAAATATCACAACATATCACATAATATGTGAATGTATGGATTATAAACTCAGTCTTATGCTGCATTCAACAGCATTTGCCCAAGGAAGAAAAAGTATTTAACTCTAAGTTTTCCTGGGTTTCTAGCCAGGTAAATGGTTGGTTTGAAACAGATGTTTCAAGGAATCCTGAAAAAATGTAGAATTATTATGCCATCAAGAAAGCTTCAGCTTTTAATTTACTGTGGCCCAAATATTTAATAGCAAAATTGTATGTTTTATGGTCCCCGAAGGCATTAAAACAATCATAAATAAATGCATCAATCTCTCTCTCACATATGCACACACACACACAAATTATTGAAGTTTTAAGTGTATTGTGTTATATTGTTCATTATTTTTTTTTTCATCAATATTGTAGATTTGTACATCTGATATAGAAAATGTCAGAGTTTGGCTGCATGAAGTACTCCATTTTGTATTAGTTTTGTATTTGCTGATGGTGTATGCATATTTTTTAAGAATCTGGTGTTATGGTTGTGTATTTCTTCATTTATCTGAAAGAGCTATTTCTTTTTGCAAATAAAAGTAATTCTAATGTGCAAATGCAAGCCAATGGTAAAATGTTTTGTTGTTGGAATAGTGGTCCACATGAATATCTTATTTTACTCCCTGTCATTATTCTGATGATTCTTTTTTGGATTATAAATGTTTTGTTGGTGGTAATAATTTCCCCAGAAAATGATTCCATATCCTAATAAAGAATGCACATTTGCAAAATATGTGGCTCTTATATATATATATATATATTTTTTTTTTTTTTTTTTTTTTTTGTCTGTGCAGTATGACATAGTTCTTATTGCATATGTACTTGAATTTAAATTTTTGGCTAGATAATTTGTGTGTTTCCCATTTTAGGTTATGTTGAATCCAGAGTTCCACAAATTTTGTTTCATCTTTTGTCGGCAACTGAGTGTTGTTTAGCTTTAATATTAGCTCAAGTTCTTTATTTGTTTGTTTATTTTGAAATTTTAGGTAGGCTGTTTTTCCTGAATTTATTATTAAATTATTTACATTGGTTCAGGATGATAGTTCTTGAAGAGTTTTGTTGACTGATAGCTGAAGTTCATCTTTTGTTTTTTCTTTAATTAATATACTAGTGTCATCTGCAAAAAGGATATTTCCATTAGTCTTTACATGAGAGTTTATATCACTTACGTACAGAATAAACAAAAGTGGACCTAATACTGAGCCTTGTGGTACTCTGTGCTTTATTATTTCTACAGATGGATAATTCTTAATCGTACTCAGATCCTTTGAGTGTTTCATTTTAGTTATCTCCTGCTTATTGTTTAGATACAAGTTTATCAATTTATTTGCAGCTTTGTGTACAAATTGGGCAACCCTAGGGATGCAAGGAAAGAATATCATGGAATTATCCTATCCCAAATGACAGTTTGTATGGAAAAACGCTATTTACTCAAAAGTGGCTCAAACAAATTCTGTGTTTGAAATATTGGTGCGATGAATAAAATATATTACCTTGAAGCTTCTGAAAATAACTATATTCTCATGGAATTTTACATAGCTTGTAAATCATTGAAAAGCCAAAAAAATAACTGCAGGAAACATCAAGAGTTCATTCAGATGTATATGTTAAATAAATTTGTTTGTGCCATTTTGGAAATAAATATTGTATTTTTAAATTTTCTCTGGTTGAAGCGTACATACCATGCCATCTGTGATAATTTGAAAATAATGAAATAATCTCAACAATTTTGTAACCATTTGACTGTTGCACATCATGTTTTCCTTCTACTAATGCTTAAATTGACAGTGGAATCATTAATTATTTTGTTCTCCAGCAAATTTTGCTTACAGCTAAATTGCTGAGAATGGCCATATGTTAGAAATGTTAAAAAGATTTGCATTCTGAGAATTACACAGAGGAAAGAATAATGAATAAAATATTTTAATTTTATTCAAGTATATAAACAGTCATTCATTGTAATCAACTTGAATAATGACTGCTAAAACATTCCCATCTTTTATGGTTGAAACTTTCTAGAAAATGGGATTTATTATATGACTAAATGACTTATATATTACCTCCTATTTTCTTAAGGTGATCAGCAACTTATTTATAATTGTAACAGCTTTATTTAACTGCATAATATGTTGTTAAACAGTGAAAATGAAATTTTATGCATGATTTTCCAGTAGTTTATGTGTCTTTGAATTGTGAATGATATATTGTGTAATAGCCATGATTTCCGCTTTTAAAGTCAGAAAGTATAATACTGCACATTGAAAATTAGTCAAGGTATAACATATTTTAAAATCTAAAATAGGTATTAGTCTTCACTGCCTCCATCAAAACATCTAATATTAACTCCAGGTGTATAAAAAATGACATTTAGTAGGACTATATAGCTTATTTTAATTTTAATAAACGACTGTAAGTGAATGTCTTAAGACAATCTTGATGAGGTTATTTAACACACTTAGTGCCTAGAGCCACAAGTTTTATTGTACCTTTTGAAAGGTTATATTTTTTCACTATTTCTGCGAAGTGCAAATGTTGCCATATCTTGTTTAGGTAACTATTGAAATTAGCTTGCTTTCTGCTACACTAGAAAACAAGGTAGTTTTTTTTTTTTTTGTGACAGTCTCTTTGGCTTTACAATAAAACTCTCCTGAAACTTAAGGCAGCTCTGAAGTATTGAAATACTGACTTGAATGTGATTCAGATTATGGTTAATTTGTCATGCTGAATTATGCAGCTTTGTTCCATTGTTATTTCATAAAATACTAATAGGTATTTCAGTTATAGGGTAGATTTGACACTACCTGTTATTACTTATCTGAGATTTTTTCTGAAGCAGTTAAGTACCTTATTGGAATGTGTAAATGCTAGCTTTATGTATGTATTATTTGTATGTAGTGTAAAGCATGAGTTACCCATTTCCAAAACTTAGTAAGTCTACCCAAAATAAAAATTCACACACATGCACGCACAGAGAGAGAGAGAGACTTGGAGTTCAGTTGCATTTCCAGTGAAGGTTGTTAGCTCCAAGTAATATTATCATTTGAAGAAATTCTAGAGTTTAATTATTTGTTCTTAAAAATTAAATCAACATCCTTTATGTAACCATTTTCATAAATTTCTCTCTCATTTTGAAGTATAGGTGTATGCTTTCTGCATTTTCTGAATAGTGTATTAGGTAGCATTACTAAGTTGTGGAAATTAACTCAACTGCCATATACCACTCTTTTGTTGTGAGCAAGCATTTTAAAAAAGTATAACTGGTTTTTAGAACTCATCTGGTAATACAAATGCTGAATATAATATTTCAGCATTCAGCATATAATTCAGTAGTGTGTAAATAAATAAATAAATAAATAAATTAGTGATGGGACGATACGATATTGATTTTTTAGCACCGACACTTGATACTCACTTTATAAAAAACTGTAAAGGCTATAGCTTGTTCACTGAATTATGTTCTTATTAGTAGTTTTTTGTGTATAAACACATGTAACCAATTTTGCATGGTATGCTAATTCCGAAATTGTTCCTACTTGACATTCTCCAAATGGCAGCATTTTTGTGGCTTAATAATGCCACAGGTTATATATCCCCTATTGTTAGTCAAGGCTGCTAATAATAATAGTAATAATAATAATAATAATAATAATAATAATAATAATATAACAATAATAAATAATAATAATGTTGCTTCCCTTTTTATGTAGCTATACTTTATGCTGAAAACTTTCTTTTAAAGGATTTCTATGCTTGTGACCCAACTTTGACTTGCATAAACACAAACAGATGGAAGGAAGGAACAAATATTTCCATGTGCTGTATTATCTCATGTCTGAAGTTCTGCTCTGTTTCTGTTAGATTCACAGATTTTGGTCACTGAAGTAGGTAAATGTAAAGGCTGAGTCACCAAGCCAGGCTATTGCAGAAACACGATTTAGTATGTCAATTAAATCAGCTTCCTTCACCACTCAGCTGTATGTTTCATGAGTACCTTCTCCCATTGTTTTGGATGTTTTCATGTAGACGCAAGAATATATATTGATTCACCCACAGGAAATGCAGTCAAGGTTTATCAAGAACCATAGTCCAGCAACTCTTTGGGACATGTGTGAGGAATTAATGTGAAGTCTTGACCCCTTTCAATGTCTTAGCTAGCATAAATTTAAATGCAAAATCTTTCAATAATGCAAAGCTTAAAAATTTTAAAGTATCGAATAAGTATCGGAGGCTTATCTTAAAGTATTAGACATACTTTAATACAACTGATTATCGAGATCCCATCCATAAAATAAATAATATTTATTACTGCCAATGGAGCTTAATACAGCTATCTGACATTATCAAGTTTTTACAGTAATAGTTATGACATGTTTCACATATACTATTCTTGTAACTATGATATCCAAACTCTCTCTCACAATATAGAATACATATAGTCATACATTTTATATATATATATATATATATATATATATATATATATATATATATATGATGTAAAATATTAATTATAGAAAAATAAAACAGCTACAAGCAATTTTGCACTTTGTCCTGATTAATAGTCTAGTAACTAAAACAATTCTTGTCTTGTTTGATACACATTTCTGTCATTGCTCCAGATACACTTCAGCCTTGGGCTTACTCTGCTATTTGTATCGTTTTAAAGCCAATTCATTATGCCTGCACCCTTTATCAAGGAACACAAAATAGAACAATTAGTAGTGAAATTAAACATTATATACATTACATTTCATTGGGTGTATATAAAAATTGTTATATAAAGAATTCTTTCAGTTTTCTCTTAGATATGTTGCCTTTAGATACTTTAATATCAGAGGGTAATGTTTTTTATATATTATTGAGCCAATGATATATCAATGGGGCCATGATCTGTTTCATTTTTATTGGTTGATATGCTGTTGATGTTATTAATATTTCTTGTAGAATAGGCATGGATTTCACTATTCTGTAGTCTGTGCAAGGAGTTTTCAGCTACTAGTGAGACAACTTAGGGTAACAGATGATAACTATGCGTTTAGAGCGGAACATTGTTCTACACAATTCAGTCATTTTCATGTTGTACATTGTTCTGATAGTTTTTTGTTTTGTTTTTGTTTTTTTGGTAAGATGAAAATTCTGTTTAAATGTACATTGGCAGTGCTTCTCAAAACTTCAATACTATAATGTGTATGATGACCCTTGACTAAAACTGTTCTATTTCTTTACATTTGGATTATTTTCTTCAAAACATAAAGTTCAATCAAGATACCTATTTTTTTACAATGCATTTAAAAGTAACATACTGCAGGTTACACAGCCATTTACATTCGAGTCTTTGCAAGAATAGATACGCTCCATTTTCCAAACTGCTTTCATTCACCTGCATAATATGCATGTAACTAATCATTTTGCTACTTCTAAAGCAGTAAAAATGAACTTTTCATGTATTGAAGCATGAAAGTTTCATAAGCACTTTTATTTCCATGTACATAGATATTCTCCAAAATATGCATAAGTTTTAGGTCATGAGTCATTTGCACCTGTATTTATGAATGAAAAGTTCATTGTTTGATTCATTTACTAAGTATGTGCATTGTGGGCCACAGTAGAGCTTTAATGGTGCAATGTGCTTATTGTCAGTGATGGAAGTTGGTGTTCAGGATTATTCTAGGAAGTTCTTAGAATCAGTAACTCTGTATTATGGAAGATGCAAAGTTAGTAGTAATTCTACCAGAGGCAGATCCAGAATTCCTTTAGGTAGGGGCTAAAACATTTTGAAGGATACCAATGAGCGAAATGTGATTTAATTGTGTGTGAGAGAAATACCATAATGCAAAAAATATCTTTAATAAACAAAGAGCACATGCACAGTGTATAAGAGTTTACAGGCCTTGAATATAAAGTACAGTGAATAAAGAACTGCAAGAAACAATTTAAAGCAATAAACACAAGGTGCAGCTTTTTTTATAAATTCTAAAAAATAGTACTTAAAATGTTTGTTTTATATACAATTATGCACTGTGATGATCTGTTACAATAAAACGTAACAAAATGATATGGAAATATTGGTTCTCCCCTCCCCCTGGTTGTTCCTAAACTAAAAGCAATAAAATCCTTAAAAGATATTTCCTGAAGATAATGACATTTTGAAAAGTGAATTTAAATAGCATCCAAATTACAAATGAAAGCTTAAATAGAATTTATAGCATTAGATGCCAAAGTGATGGGAAGTTGTAAATTAGAAAAATGAAGCATTTCAAGGGGGAGTTACAAAGTATAACTGACACGTAATCAGGCTCTCTCTGTATATCAGCTATCTCCAGGAAAGCTTCAAGTTGTATGTAATAATTGGCATGACTAATAAAGCAAAAGGTTCTATAAAATATAGCAAAACTTTGTAATGTATTAATTTCAAATGATAAAATGCTAACATAGAAACACTATCCACAAATGGAGAGTAGTCGTCCTCCGTGGACTGGTGGTACCGTGCTAGCCTCTAGTTCCCAAGGTCGCGGGTTCAAACCCGGCGGAGGGCGATGGATTTTTTCGGGCGTAAAAATCGTTAGCACGGCTTCCTTCGGAAGGGAAGTAAAGCCGGTGGTCCCGTGTCGTAGATTTACGGCACGTAAAAGAACCTCAAGCCTGATAAAGAGGCCTCTGAGCAAAATTACAGGTGTTTCACGCCCAATATAGAATGGGACGCTAAGAACCATAGTAGTTAAAGAGCGTCCATAAATAAAACTCAATTAAATTAAATGGAGAGTAGGGTTATAAGTCATAGGTCATTTTATGTTCTTTAAGATATACAATAAAGGACACGTCAAAATTTAAATGTATGTACACAATTAGGTATATTTTTATTTAAAAGTTGTACTTTTGCATGCCATAACATGCACTCAGGTATTTCTGGCAATTTAACATTACCGTAAACTGGGGTGAAAGGGACAACTAGTAGTGATGGGTCGAAGAAGTCGCAGTCGTATCAAAGGAACGCTTCCTCCTTTGGAAGTGTGAAGTAACCATTCCACTATTCGGAACTGGCACTTCCTTACTTCCAACTCCCTCGGAGTTACTTCCACCTCCACACTACCAATTGCACCATTCTATCAATTCTATTGCCATCCCAATACTTAACCAGTATTGCATTATGCATATTATTTAGAAGTCGCTATAACATTGGATATCATTTCCTTTGTGGTAAATGAGGTGACATCAATGCAGCCTGCGTCACATTGCAATTTGAGAAAAAATGTTTAAGTGAATTAAGTCAATAATTCTGACTCGGGCACTTATCAATTCGAGTTTGTGTCATTTATGCAAAATTGAGTTAAATGTCCTATTGAATATGACAAATGCAATGAACGCCTTCAGGTGAACGTTAATGCAGACTTCCAAAAATACACATAAACTTACTTTTTTAATTGATGTATGTTTCAATACCAATTACGCTTCCATGACAAAAGCTAATTTTTTTAGTTATATAGGGTCTTTCAACAAGAGTATCCTATCTTTAACATGTGATAGCAGCCATTGTTATTGAGTTACAGCAGTCAATAGTAAGTAGGGGAAGTATTGTATTCCACCCAAAAATTCGATACCGAGATTTCACCAGAAATATATGTTTTGAGACCCCCTGAATCCAAAAAAAAAGCATTTTCGGAAACATGTCCGTATGTGTGTCTGTCTGTGAACAGCATAACTCAGTAACGAACAGTCGGATAAACACCAAACTTGATATTTAGGTTCAGTATCTTCCAGAGATGCGACACGAAGGTTTTCAAGAAACTCCCCCCACCGTAGATTACCCTTTACATCGAACATTTTTGGTAAATTTTAATTTTCTCAAAAATGGCTTTAATGATTTTAATTAAAATATCATATGTTTAAGATATTTTCATGACAAATAAAATGTATATCTTGAATTTTCTGGGAATGTCTCCAAAAGTATTCTTCATTGTGAACGACTTTTGCATAACTAGTAAACCATAAGAGATAGATGAAATTTTACAACACAAAAAATGTAGATCGCGTTAAAATACACAATTTATGTCATACATTTTTTGTTGTTGAGTGAACCATTTTCCAGATATTGCTTGTTATTCCCTTAAATTTTCCAATACTTATACTTTTTCTCAAATTCGTTATTCTTTTTACTTTCTCTACTACGTAGAGAAGTATTGTATTCCACCCAAAAATTCGATACCGAGATTTCACCGGAAATACATGTTTTGAAACCCCCTGAATCCAAAAAAGCAACTTCTTGCACCGCCGCTAACGCGTGGGAGTAGCCAGATGTTGGACACCTTTTTTACCAACTCTTTAATATCATATTTCACATTCCGGGCAAACCAGCCAAATGCATATCCCAACGATACTTCCCGAAGTATCAGTTGGACAATCGGCTATTCACGCTCGGTGTACACTTTATTCCCATACGTCTCTATTACACAAACTTACCCGTTTATACGAGTTATTATGCGATAGACCCGGTGGGGTGGCACATTTACCTTTCCCACTACTGCGCGGTCTCGCGACGACTATTTCCGTACGCCCGTATACCCCGCGTATCTGCTTGACATTCTGGCCCCACACCCTCCCCGATCATGTCCATGTAGACACAACGACGTTCCGAGTTACTGATTATTTACCACTTAGGAGCGCGTACTGGGACGACCGGAAGGTCGTCTGGAAGGAGAATCACCACTCATGACTTTCACAAACGGTTCTAAAACCTCTCACGGCACTAGAACAGCGATTTATGTCGACGCAACGACGGAACTTTTACGTGGCGACTGAACGACCGTATTACTATCTACACGGCGGAGTCCATTGCGCTTTACAGAGCATTGAAATACTTACAATTTCATTTAGTCCGTCACTGTATCATCTTTACCCTATCGCCACAGACTTTTAACGGTACTCCAAATTCCGGTTCGATGGCCCAAGGTCCCAATGTATTAAGTCCTTATCCGCAACCTCTTACATAATTTACCGGCGACAGTGCACCGATGTTTGACCTGGATTCCGAAGCATGTAGGGATCCCAGTCAACGAACGAGTGTACGCAGCTTCACGGGACGCTACGAGGAACAAGACGATCTGCGAGAAAATTCCGAACACCAACATCTGACATTGCACGGCATACCATACGGGGATGCCCGACATTGGACGACCCACACGACTACCGATAGACCATCTCACGACGTTTATATCGTGTTCCCGACGATCACCTAACCGAGCATTTTCTTATTATTTTCGTATTTTATTCCATGTGAAATTGACTCCTGCTTATCTTTTTCGTATTGGCTATCGAGATACAGATCTATGTACCTGTGGACATCGGGGCGATGTTAACCACATGTTTTTTGCGCGTCCCCTTCGCCATACCGCTACTTCAGTTCTTTTTTCCGACCTATACCAACTGAATATCATGGGCCCATATCACTTACTCTCGATTCTCCTTCCCTTTTCCGGACATCTTTGTAGGGCTTTATTCAGCTTTATTACGTACAAAAATGAAGCTGTAGACGATGGTTTCCCCCTCCTCTTTTTAGCGTAGGTACACGGAGATCGGTATCACTGCTCTTAACCGTCTTCCTGAGACGCAGTACCACACCCCGTGGTGGGGCAGTAGCGTCTTAAAACAACCAACAACTTCTGTTGAGAATCGTTAACCTATTAACGCCTAGCGTTGCCGTATGATAACGCACGTTACACATTTTTAAAGTTATTATTGTGCTTTCAAAAATTATGCTGGAGGTTTGGAACCACTGCTAATCGCTCTGTAAACTAACAGCATTTACGAAAATATAGTATTCATTGTCGTGTTTGTCACAATAATAACGTACAGATAGTTTGAATACAGCTATCGTTGAATGTGGAGCAGAAATGGACATCCGTTTCGAATAAGTATAGTCTTACATGCTTAGAGTTATTATCTGAATTATTTCTTGGTAGTATATTTCTTTTCATAGTGCAATATATATTCTCTGGGAGTTACAAGGTGATTCAGAAAACAACAGGCGAAATTATGGCTTTCTAATTCCAATGTTACCATATGGCAACACTAGGCGGATATACTCAGGAATACGTATACCCTCGTACCGTTGTTTCAGGAAAGGGTTTTCACTTGCTGAAGCACTGGAGATAATTTACAGTGATGATATTGATGGTGATATGTTTATTGACCCACTAGTACCAAGCGTAGACACATGAGGATTCTGGAAATAAGGATGAAGCAGATTATCTGACAAGCTGACGTCTCGTCAATTACTGGCTAACGCCGAAATAAGGCTACCAAATAACTAAAAATGGATGTAGAGGAAACCAGGCACTAAGCCTTATTTTTAAATTTTCAGGACCCAAAGATAACAGCAGAAGAAATATGTTGCCTTATTGCCATTCTATATGTTAGTGGCTACAACAACTTGTCTTCTAAAAGGCACTTCTCGGATTCAAATGATGAAGGACCTGGAAGTTTCTCAGTCAAAGAGAAGAGAGAGATTTCTTTAAATCTGTAGGTTTCTACATTTCAAAGATAACACTAGACTTGACCATAATGATAAGGCAGGAAAATACCGCTTTGGAAAAGTTATAGAAGAGATGCATTAATAATTTCATATCCGAGGAACAACCATCATTTTATGAATGTATGGTCAAATATTTCGGCCGACATGGGTGCAAGAAATTCATGAGTGGCAATCCCATTAGATTTGGCTATAATATATGGAATCTGAACACCATGTACGGATATCTGGTGAACTTTTATTTATACCAGGGTAAAGGATCAAACTCTAATGCTGACTACGAATACTTATTTGATAAAGCGATAAGTCCCTTACTCTTATTGCAGTCGAGAAGAGAACACTAAGCTACAGCTTCTTTATGGATAACTTATTTTTGGTGCATCACTTTTCTCATTTCTCAGGTATTGTAGCTATTCTGCCATTGGTACTATTAGAGAAAATACAATCTCTAAAGGATTCTATAAGAATCTGAATTTGACCTTGTCCTGCCAAAGGAAGGAGGAAAAGGGAAAGGGTGTACTAATGACAACTGCATATCAAATGTGAGAACAATGTGCATGAAGTGTGGTGTTGGATTGTGCATCAATTGGTTTATTCCCTTTCATACTCATTAGGGTTTGTGTGTTTTTACAAATGCATAAAATACTAATGTGTGTATACCATGAATGCATTTTTTGTGGAATTGTACAACATATTTTCATATTTAATTCAAATTTAAAATACTGATGTCTGTATACTATAAATGCATTTTTGTGGAATTGCAGAATATGTTTTCGTATTTAATTCAAATTATTAAATTTTTGAAGTAGACAGTATTATCTTTAGTAATGATGTAGAATAGTAGCCTGTTGAGAACTAGAATGCAATTTCTTAATGAAAATAGAACACCATAAAACTAGATAGTGGAAGCGCCTAGCATTACCATGTGGTAACGGCAAATATTTTCAAAACTGAGTAATGAATACTTATTTTTGTATTTTATTCAGTGCATTTGTGTTACTTAGAGACATTAATAAACTAAAGAAAACCAATAAAATGAGAAAAAAACATAATTCATGCGTTAATCGGTTAATTATCCTTTGAACCTAATTAAAACCATAACCACGTAAGAGTGTACGTCTTTTTGAAGGTTATTTAAAACACAAAGTGAGAATAGAGTTAACTAATACAATAATATGTGAAATTACACTTCAGACTGTCATTTATTCTGTTCCTAGGGGTGATTTGGGACACCATGATGAGGGTGTATAAAAGTGATCCCAGAGGAAGTTTCCACTTCAATGCTTCACAAGAAATGCTAGAAAATGCTCTGCAAGCTATTAGAAGACGCATGAGCATTAGAAATGCAGCAACGGTATTCAATATATCAAAATCTGTGCTTTAGAGATACTAAAAATGGACCAAACAGCTCTAGAAAATATAAACATGATTGGTGGTCAAACAGTTCTTGGTCCACAATCTGAACAAAAAGTCGTTGAATGCGTTGTAAAGTGCTCTGAATGGGGTTACCCATTGAATACTTTTGATTTGTGATCTTTTGTTAAATATCACTTGGACAGGAAAGGGAAAACTGTGAAGCAATTTACACACAATCTTCCTGGACCAGATTGGACCCAAACTTTTGTTAGTAGACACAGAGACATCGTTTCTTCTCGAATATGTCAAAATATTAATCGAAGCAGAGTTATGGTTAGCTTTTCTAACATCCAAAATTATATTGAAACGGAGGAAACCATTACTTGTGTTCCTCCAGAGCAATTCCTGAGTTATGATGAGACAAGTTTGGCAGATTATCCTGGTAGGCGAAAGGTTATATGTAAGAGAGGATCAAAATACCCCGAAAGAGCGGTGAACCATTCCAAATCCAATGTCACTGTGATGTTTACAGCAACAGCTGATGGAACAATGTTGCCACCATATGTTATTTACAAAGCTAAACTTTTGTATGAGCTGTGAAGTGAGGGTGAGCCTATAGTTTGCTGTTCTGTGGTCTATGGGGACCAGATATAACAGAAGCAAACTAGGTTGGATGGATGGTACATGCTACTTTGACTGGTTCAAAAAATATTTGTACCTTATTTCCGATGCTTCGAGGTTAAGAAAGTTATAATTGGAGATAATTTAAGCTATCACCTTTCTCCAGCTGTAATAGAGCTATGTGAAAAGATAAAATTGGCTTTATATTTCTTCCTCCAAACACAACCTTGCACTCTTCAGGCCACTAAAAGTTTGTTGGAGGAACGTTCTGGAGAATTGGAAGACTACAAACCCAATACTTCAGGAATTGACAGGAAATACTTTCCACGGTTGTTGAAAGAAGCTCTTTTGCTTCTGTCTCGAAAACTAGAAACACATGTCTCAGGATTCAGGAAAGCTGGAATACATCTACTAGACCCGAGCCAGGTTTTGCAAAGATTGCCAGACAATATACATGAAGAAGTCGATAGTATCAATGCCAGCCTGACTAACTTTCTGAAGGATATGAGGCATGACAATTAATTGACCTAATAGTGGTTGTAACTATAAAGCCCGGGTCTTAAAGTACTTACAAAGAATGTAAGTCGCCATTGGGGTAAGACATCTCAATACAATTTGAGATCTCCTTGTGGTTTACCGGAAAAAATGCGAATCAGTTGGAGAATTTAATGGCATACCGGCATGTTGCCATGGTAGCTCAGTGGTTAGAGCAACCGGACGGAGACCGGGAGATCCGTGGTTCAAATCCCTGCTATGACATTGAATTTTTCAGTCATCTGAATCTACCTTTCCAGATACTGTTGCATCTATTCCACGAAAGCTATAAATTGGGGATTGGGCTCTAAGGGGTCTGGCAGTTTTTCATTAGTAAAGTGGTTAAAGTGCTGCCGGAAGGTTTATATTATGAGGGAACATTTCTAAGACAGTCCTCTAACTCCTCCAAGGATTACAGTGAGTATGTATTTCCTAATGTAGAGGACATATCAGAATTCGAGAATTAACAAGTAGTTCAGATAATGAAGGAACCCAGTGTAAGACGATGAAGACATGTTTTTAAGTAATTCCTGAGACCAATGTAATAATTTTGTCTTTATAGTGTAGATATTAAATTTGATTTTAAAAATGTTTGTGTTCCTATTCACCCCTGTAATTGTGTGAATAGGGCCAATCGCTTAGTTTTTAACACTGCCCCTAAGTCCACCTATGGGGTTATTAGAGATACCCTTTAATTTAAAATATTTTGGCTTCTGATAATACTATAAATACCATATATGCTATAAAGTGTGTATTTCAGTAATGTTTTCTTTAATAAGTTTAAAAATGTATGTTTACAGTTACGGGGTTTCTGATTAAAAACATAAAAAACTGTCTCAATTCATCCCAGTTTACGGTACTGATTTCTTTTATTTATTTTGATAATCTGTTTAATCATTCTTTTCCCATGCTTTCCAAGCCCCTGTTATTTAACATATGCATGGGACAGTTAAAATACTTAAGCTTTTAAAAATATTCTTGCAAGTGCGTCTTCTATCCACATTTCTTATTATTCTAATTGTCAATTTTTGAGGTTATTTTTTTTTTTCATTTCAGCTGCTGTTATATTTCCCCATATGTGTGAATATATAAAGGCATAGTAAACCTGTTTTACTATTTCATCGTCCATTATTTTTCTAACTTGTTCTAACCTAACCTACTTTGTGTCATGTTTGTTAACGCAAGGATCATATCAGCATCGCATATGCTGGAATTTCGTCCCACTGGAGCTCTTTTACATGCTAGTAAATCTGCTGACTTCAGACTGTCGCTTTAAGCACCTTAAAAACCACCGGTCTATGTTTGAACCTTTGACCTTGGAATCAGAAGGCCAGCGCCTAACAACTGAGATACCCTGACTGACGCCTCATTATATGAAATACTGTCCAACAGGAAAATGAAGGTGCAATTATTAGGGAAATCTTGCTCCCAACCTCTCCCTATGCTACGTCACGCCACTTAACCATACCAATGTTACAGAACGAAATTCGCGAGGAAGATATGTGGGTTGGCAAGAAGTCTGGAGTTACTTATACTAGCGCTTGCAGAAAGCTACCCGAAGTTCGAGCGAATGCCGAAAATAAACGAAAGGGAACTTCCAGTTCAAGGGGGAAGGTAGTCCATTCCGGCACATTTTGCTCCCATTGGCTGTGGTCAAATACGTAACGTGGAACGTTGGCGCGCGCATTTCGACTGGCAATTGAAAGTGAATACATAAAGCCATGCTTTCAAAGCATGAATTTGTACATACATAGTACAAATCAGTTTAAGTTCAGTACCTTCCAAAGATGCAACACAAAGATTTTCAAGAAAATTCCCCACCCAAAATAACCATTATACTCCTCCCCATTCCTGACATGTCTTTTGTGATATTGTCATCTTGCTACAGTGCCAGTCTCTACAGACATAGCAGGTTTGATATTGGACTTTAAATACTTAAGCTACCATGTAAATACTACTGCTGGATAGAAAGTAGTCGGAATACCGGTAGCACACAGTGATTGTATAATTGTTAGTCAATGGGATAGACGGATCTCTTGCATCCCAGTTTTATATGTTATAATGTGTTATGTATATGCAAACTCCACCATCTTCTAAATGTTTTCTTATACAGGGTGAAAGGTATTGCTTGAACTGTAATAAAATGGCTAATAGACACAGGCACAAGGAACATCACTATGTTTCATTTTTGTAGGTTTAATGACAAAAATTGTATTGGACATATTTGCACTACTCATTATATAGAATCCATGATTAACGTACAGTTCAAGCAGTACCTTCCACCCTGTATAATGTCTTCCCAAATAATACCCATGCAGTAATAATGAGAATTTCTCGTTTCAAGAGATGTCTTTCTCAAACATGTCTTCAAGGTAATAGAAATTACATGGGAAATTGAAATTTAAGCATAACATAAGTATAAAGTTATAATTTCGAGCTTATTCAAAGTGAATTAATCATCATAGTAGTATCAACCTCATGTAAGCAATTTATTGTAGGGCAGATTGCATGTGATGGTGATTAACACTTATTTGCTATTGTGGTCCTATTGTAATGAGTGTCGAGAAGTTTACTGTTGAAATGGTGATGGATTACAAATTTTTCTCTCTTAGATAATGCATGATGGAGAGGGAAGCATCCCCCCCAAGGCTGTTCTTGGCTTTGGGTATATTCCTACTTACTCTGTATACTTCATAATTGTATGATGTTTTCAATTTCCCTGATTATTGCTCACAGTGGAGCCAAATGAACAAACACAAACAAACATCACTGTATGGGCTCAATTTGTTTTTTTTCCCATATGACCTGTCGATAAATTTAAGGTTCCCATATGCTGTAGGACCTCCACTGTGTTATACCAAATGTTATATATAGAACCCTTCCCAGGAAAAGGAATCAAAGTGTATTTTCTATTCAATAAGTGTAAGTTTTATTAACTAGAACTGGCTTTGTGTATGCATAAATGACTAAGTGCAATTACCTATAAGATCATTCCAATAGATTGTAATAACAGACATTCAAGAGGTTAGAATTTAATGGACATTTTAATTGGGTAGGCCATTCAAATGTATATTAATGTAGGCACATGTTCCTTAAAATACCATACAAATTTATTATACAGTATTATTAAATATGAATGTGAATGCACTGTCTCTAAATAATAACAATGTCTCTTTGTGTTTAGCCATATCACACCCACCCTTCATAATTGTCAATCACTTTAACATGTAGTTTAGTGTGCCAGTATTAATTGTTTTTTCATATGTTGACTGCAGAAAGAATGTAACAGCACATGCTGATTTATAAATTTGGGTGGCTGGATGAGACACTCGTTCAGTAGTATTGTCGTATGCCTCACTTATTAGTATTATTTAACTTCAGAGGAGAGCTACTCGCTTATGAGAGGGATCGTTGAACAAACAAAGAACTTTAAACTCGAGGCATCGACAAGGGACGCAGCTAAGTTATCTCTCTAAATAATTAATACACCAACATAATTTCTGGCTGAAGGGAGAGGCAAGGAACTCTACACTATCATAATTAAAACTGCAAGAGAATGGATAGCTGGTAGATTTATTATAAAATGTTGTCTTACCCCATGTGTCTGCCGGGCGAGGACGCCAAGTCTTAGGCAGTTATCCGTCTAACTCACGCGAAGCCTAGTCACAGAATGAAGCCACGCCAAGTCTTAGCGTCAGTAACGCCATATCCCCCCCAATGACACACTGCTTCCCCTTAATCGCCCCTCTCACAGATAAACTGCCACGCTTCGGCGTCCAGAGAGCGTATTACCATTAATATAATCTGTGCACATGCCACAGTATTGCTCTCTGTCCTCCATAGTATTTTTAATTTTAATGTCCCTTTTAACTTCACAGGTTTACAGAGATTGGAGACTGGTGGGAGGGTGGATGACAATGATGAAGATGGTGCAACTGATAGAATTATGGTGGGGAAAACCAGAGAACATTCATTCTAAATGCCATTTTATCTACCACAAAATCCCACCTCTGATCCCTAGGATTGAATCCAGGCTTTTTTGTGAGAGGCCATAGTGCTGCCCAATTAGAAGTATGAATGAGACATTTAAAACAGAGATAGCATTACTCAATACTATCAAGTAATGAAACCAAGAAGTTGTTTTACAAGGCAGCTCCCACTATGACTTCACAAATGAGGTGTATGTAAATAAAGTAGATACATAAAAAAGAGTAACTATTTCAGCAGATATTTTGTCATGCAATACATATTATACATTTATATAATTTAAGTTGGGTGTTTTGTAATAAATATGGTAGCTCACATTTCGATATGTAGAAATCATTCAACAATAATGTGGTAATACACAAGTTTTATGTAACTATTTGTGCTTCCAATGCCAGCGCTTAACCGAGTTACCCAGATTGACAAAAAATTCCCAAAGATATACAGTACATATGGAGAATTTTCTGTTTATGAAATGCTTTAAGTTATTTTGCAATGAAAAGAGCATTATGTCCTAATTTATTTATTTGGTATAACAGCAGGAAATAGTGTTTGAGCACAACACTAATACACATCCACAATCAAACTATGGATCCCAAACTATTATCATTACATCACATTCAAAATTGAAATAGGTATCAGACATAACCTTTGAGCACGAGTTCTCTTGTTTGTTTTACGATATTAGTGTGCAACCCATAAAAATAAACTTTTCGAAATACAGTCCCTAATTCGAACACATTTTAACACCTTAACATACTAAGTTATAGTTTAGGTTAGCTTGTTTTCGCTATATATATTTCAATTCTTCATTAAAACCAACTAAACTTTCGATTCATAACCTGTCATCTACCTTACTAGGTTTTCAGGTCATGTTCCAGTTTTAAACATCGAATGCGCGTTATTTGGTACTCAATATTAAATAATGTATCACTATAAACTCCTACATTTACACAATTGCTCGTTGATACGAAAATTCTGGTTTATTTTTATATTTTCGGCATTGCTATTTTATCAGCTGACTTCCATCTTAGTTTAGTTTCAAGCCTCAGCAATCAGCATGGCAGAGGTTGCGACACCTTCCCCCTTGAACTGGAAAATCGTTCCCTTTCGTTTATTTTCGGCATTCGCTCGAACTTCGTCGGGCAACTTCGGTTGGCTTTCTGCAAGCGCTAGTTGTAGCCTAGGTAAAGAGTGGTAACCAGATTACCATTATTAGATCACTCGAGGTATTAGCAAACGGGGAAGAGAGAATATATTAGAAAGAAAGAAGTATTCAGTATTCCATTTTACTGTATACTACTTAGTGAGCTAATCTTGCTGCCAATATTTACGAATGAAAAGTCGCTGAAATTACGCGAGAGGTATTACGGAGTACGAGTGTTGATAACCATGCCGCCGAGAGGAAGAACGCTGAAAAAGCCACGTTCATGGGGTGATATGAATAAAACGGTGAGTTTGCTTTTTGCTCCAATTCTGGAGAGATTGCTCACATTCATATGAATAAAGTTTACTCCTTCCGCGAGCAATATTCCCCTCCAACGGATGTTGCTCCGTGACCTTGGGCTGACAGCAGTATTCTCCACTTCCGTATCAATAAGAATTATAAGTTGCTTCGCTGTGGGAGAAGTTGCTCTCGAATATTGGAGCTATATCAGTAGGTGACTCCTGCTTCATAGAGCAACAAGTTTTAAGTAGGATGGCTGAGTACATGATGGTTGTTCGTCGCATAGAAGTGTATAAGCCCCGCCGAGACGCATTATTAACTATAAGCAACTTTACGGATTTGAAAAGGAAAATGTGAGATGGTTAGCGGAACATTTCCTTGAAAAAGATGGCAACGAAACAACAGGAGGAGCGTTATCTAAGGAAGAAAAGATGAGAATTTTTTTTGCGTTATATAGGAGATCCTGGATTTCAAACTGGTGTGGCTGAAGATGTTGGTGTGAGTCAGAGTACAGTGTTCCTTACAATTTATAGTGTTATGGATGCTATATTAAGAAAAGCGTATATTTGGATAAGGTTGCCTAAAACTACCCCTGATCTTGAAACTGCGAAAGCTGAATGGCAGGAGCGTTACACGTTCCCTGCTGCAATAGGGACTATTGATTGCACCCATGTTGTGATTAAGAAACCCAATATACATGGAGATGACTATATTAATCGAAAAGGCGTTCCCAGTATTAATGTACAGGCTACATTTGATTCTAAAGCAATGTTTACCAGTAACTGACCTGGATCAGTAACATGATTCACGTATATGGGCAAATTCAGATGCCTGTAGGGTTATGTGTGGAAATCGTGCAAATGCCTTAATTCTTGGTGCTGTTGGATATGCAATTGCTCCGTGGCTCATGACGCCCTATCGCAATGTACTTACCCCAGAACAGAGATCTTACAATAAGTGCTTGAGTAAGCATGATGTCATAATAGAAAGGTGCTTTGGTCAAGTGAAACAACGTTTTCCTATTATCCAAGGCAAAATAAGACTAGCAACAGAAAAGATTCCTTCCATTATTGTCTGCTGTTTTGTCCTGCATAATGTGGCTAAACATCTAAGTGACGAAGATTTCGAAATTGAAGTAAACAATAATCAGTAAGAAGACGCTTGGGAAGGGGAAGCTATAAGACGTATCAGAGAAAAAGGACAGCGAAGAAGAGACGAGATAGCTGAGATTATACATGGCTTCCAAAATTAAGTAAGTAATATATGGATTTGTAAATACATGGCACATTTTAGCTTTTTAAATTATTTTGGTCTTTTACTATAGCAATAACTTTAAACGCTGTATTTCGTTTGTGTATTTTGTAGGCAAATATTACCACGCTGGGCTTTCAAGCAACTTATTTATAAAGAATCATTATTTTGTTTAAAAAAGTACCTTGCGACAATTTCTTCCAGAATGAATTTAAAGTTTCCATTTAGTGCAAACATATGTACTTGCTGATACATTTTATTTAAAAGTTTCTCAAGACTGTGTTAGTGCGGTAGTAACATGCCATCTTCCCATTTAAGAGGCCCCAAGTTCGAGTCTCGGTAACGTGGGTTGTCTAGATAGGTTTTTTATCCTCATAAGGCAAATGTTGGGCAACTCTTATGTCCTAGGGACTCTGGGCTCGTTTGAGTATTTATTTCACACATTTCATTTATTCATCGCCTCTGTTTAAGACAAAAATGTTATTATTTTTACAACGTTAAAATGTAGGTATAACTCACAAGTCAACGGGGGATTTGAGAGTAAAATTAATAGCACCTTTCGCTTGCTTATCCAGAACAATCAAAATTGTAGCATGAGGAGCATTGTAAAAGGAATATTAATGAGATAAACTACTGATATAATGTACACTACTTATTGCAGGAAACGGAAATTTAACTACATACTTTCATGGTGAAAATTTGGTGAATGCACATTAAAAATGTTGAAGTATTTTCATTTCACTTTATTGGCATTGGGAGGACTTGAATTGTTACACTTCTAAAACAAACTTTGGTATATAATATTGAAATAGTCCCCAAGAATACCACTAAGAGTTAAAAAATATTGTAGTAACATACCTCAGCCAGTTGTGATTCACTTATGTCAGAACCAAATTTCACCGTATACATTTTCATTATTTCTTTTAAAGCCGTTGCCGTTTTTTGCTCATTTCCGGTAAGTGGGATTTTTCTAAAACCACGGGATGTTCTTTTAGGATTTCGACGAAACCCGCTTGAGATTCAACCTCACGTTTTTCTTCGGAACTTCTCATCGTAATGATTAACACCTAAATGTTTGTCTTCTCACTGCGTGGTCACTCTGGCTGCATCGTTTGTTTGTTTATGCAGCTGCGAGGTGGCGTTAAGAGAAGCGGAGTAAATTGCTAACACTATGGAGAAAATGCTCTGCACACATAAACAGTTTTTATTGATACGAAACAGAGATTTTGTTCTGGCAGAATAGTTTACTCCGTTTTGCTCTCGAGAGTTCTCTCCTGAGAGATCGCTCAGTTTTATCGATATCACCCATGTACCACATAACCTCGAGCAATTCCGCAATATGTACTTAACCTTAAAATGTGAATACATTTTGTACCGGTGATTACGTGATTACTGATGAAATAATTTTAAGCCAATGCATATATCACATAACTATTAAATTATAACCTCGCGCAATAGGTAAATAACCTTAATTCGTGAATACATTTCGTAATATAGGCTTATTCCACCATCATGTAGCTTCATGAATGTGATTGAGAAACATTATGATTTAAATATCCCATATTACCAAAATCAATTTCAGCAAATTATTGGGATCCCTTTACCTTTGCATTTTGATTGGCTGCTTAATCAAGTGACTTCACCTACCGTACGATCCGTTTCAGTCCCGGGCCTTCCGCAAACCCATTACACAAGTTGTCTTCATACGGAATTCTTCTTGCCAACCCACATATCTTCCTCGCGTATTTCGTTCTGTGACATTGTAACATAGCAAAGGGAAAGGGAGAGGTTACAACAAGATTATCCTTAGCGAATAAAGCTCATATTAGGATTGGGGACGCTTCGGTACAATGTAGTTCGGTTCGATGACGTCATACGACTCAGTACACCGAGTACATTACCGGGTTCTTTGTTTGCCGGCAAGTTTGAATACGTAGGAATGAATATCGCAAACATCATTCATTGCACTAATTGTTAAGTTTCTCTTTTTGCTTATGGGTAGCAGAAGTTTCAGTAGTTAGTAGCTTGCCTTGTAAATACTCAAAACCAATATGGTCTGGCAACTTATTTAATCCCCATTGTGACATCTTACCGAAAGAACCTGATGGAGTATATTCTCTCGAAATTTGTTTATGGCTTTAGATAATTACATTACCATTAATAATTATATAATAATTTCTATGTAACTCTTAGTTACATACTACTAAGGTAAACAACGCATTCAAGAACTTATTTTCTTGGTAATACAATATGTTGGATGAGATGATGCAGTGAAGTTGGCAAGATTTTCCTATTTTATTGCAAAAACTGGCTGTATTACACACTAAACCTATGACAGGATACCAGAAAAGTAGGAAAGTGGTAAAATGCTGGTTCCTCTTGTGACTATTTCCCATGGCAACAGAAGGAAAAATCAAGTCATCTACTTCTGATGAATTTTAGATTTTGTTGTATAGCAAGCACAACATTAAGTTGTTCACACTCAAAGATAATAGACCCTGTTCTAGTATTTATGTTAGGGTTATTTCTTTTTAATGTTGTTTAAAAAGTTTCCTATAAGAGTTTCATCTATATTCTAGAATATCACACTATTTGATTCTCGTTTGGGGGATAATTATTACATAAAGGCTAAATTTTGGAGCTGTACGTTTTAATAAAACCCCAGCATATGTATGTGGATTTCATATTTGATAAACTAAGATAAACGTTAAATGGTAAGATAGTGGGGTATTAAGAGCCATTAAATCACGATAAAATCAGCAAATACTAACAATAATAGCAATAATAAAAGAAAAAGTAATATCGAATGAAGACGTTTATCATCCCCAAAAGAATGCTTCTGGCCACACCACTAAGTTTTCTGCTATAAGGTGTTACTTATTTGGCCGAAGGTTTGGAAAGGTTGTTGGTGTTGTTTGATAGTTTCGGCAATGCGAAACGATAACTTATATGAAGTTGAAAAGCAAGCTTTATTCTTTCAAAAACAAATTAATTTATCAAAAAAACCATACTATTATACACAAAATAAATATGTATGTAAAATATTATCCTTTAACAAATACATGTCTTAGGAAAGCACAAAAGTAAAATAAAATCTAAAAATAATATTTTTTTTTGGAAAAATATAATCCTTTCTGCCCGACTTGGATTGAGAGATGGCCTTTTCTCTGAGATTATCTTCCCTGCTGCAGAAAAGATTTGCTCAACTGGTGCGGAGGTTGCAAGCACACATAAATAAGAACCGAGTGCCATTTCGCTGTGAGGATTCCCTCTCATATCGTTCCAATATTTAATTGGATCCGCTGTCATGGGTAAGGGCTCAATCTCCAAGTACTGCCTTAACAAAATAACGGCATCATCCCATAAGTTTGATGTGGATCTTGCTTGTGCCACTTTTTTGCTAAGGAAAGCCAGCAGATCCTCTCCTTCGGCGCTGGAGGAGGCTGCAGAGGTACTTGGGAGTTACTTCTGTGTCGCTTCAAAAGGGCCCTTAATTCATTTTACACCTGCTGAAACGTTTATAGCTTTAGAAAACATACCATTTAGTGTAATGTTAATATGTGTGTGTGTGTGTGTGTGTGTGTGTGTTTGTGTTACATTGCCTTCCAACTTTCTAAAAGTATTAACGCTTAAATTAAATTGTGTTTTATTTATGGATGCTCTTTAACTACTATGGTCCTTAGCGTCCCATTCTATATAGGGCGTGAAAGACCGGCAATTGTGCTCAGAGGTCGCTCTATCAGGCTTGAGGTTCTTTTACGTGCCTTAAATCTACGACACGGGACCACCGGCTTTACTTCCCTTCCGAAGGAAGCCATGCCTTCACCGGGTTTGAACCCGCGACCTCGGGAACTAGAGGCTAGCATGGTACCCACTACACCACGGAGGACGATACTAATGCTTAATATACTATCAGGTGACTAAATATAATTATTGTATTATTTGTAATAAGTACTTTTTTCCTTGACTCATTGTTTGCGTAATGCGTTATAAACATTTCAAACATAATATGTATTATAATTTATTTTAGTATAAATTGTACTCCTTATTACAGCATCAATCTACAAGTATATTTTGGCTGTAATATTATTACATGAAACAATTGTTTTTCTTGGAATGTCAAAATTACAATCATCACCTGCTGACGAGTTTCTTCTGCCCTCTCAGGAGAACGAAATGATAATTTTTTTTATACAGAGGATCCAGAAGCGTGGCACCTCTCGTCAAGGATCGGCTTTCATATTGGAGCAGCCTTCTTGAAATGCATCCACAATATCAGCTTGGAAGTCCTTGGCTGTTGTTGTTTGTGGCTTTTCCCCTTGTAGTTGAAGGTACAACCCATGAACGGGAGGGATTATTTTTAAGCAAGTCACCTATGTGCTGCTCGACAGTAGGTTATTCATCTTCTTCATGGGCTGTAGCATCAGCGCAGCTTCTTTCTTGACTTTCCATTCTTCAGCTATAAATAATTAACAGATACGAGCATTTAACTATGCAAATGTTTCAGGAAAATTATTCGATTTGAACTTTAAAACGAAACTGGTCAGTGTAAGTTATAATTTTAAAGCAAATTATATTCCTTGATCAGGAATGCTTGCAATTCTCAAACTTCTTACACTCAAAACGTCCCTATAACACGACATTTTCATAAAATGTAACGTAATAAATTGAATGCCCGAGTTGCAGAAACCTATGTTTGTTTTAAATTTTGCCTTTCAACAATTGTTTTAAAATAGAAAATGCTAATTTTGTAAAACATGTCTTGATCCAAAGTAAGAAAATTACCTTAAATTCCTGAATGCAATTAAGCTCCCAAACCAAATGTATGATTATATAAGAAAAGAAACATTATATATGATTATATATAAATGAAGAATTTTTTTCCTTAAAAAAGAATGAGCATGTTTATTTAATGTTCAAGTTTGAAACTACTTTTTAAGTTAAGGGTTTTATCTCAGAATGTTATTTTTCGTTTCTTTTGTTTTAATTTCTCTGGGTATTTATTTTAATTGTCTTAAACAGCAGCTAAAACATTAACGCAATGGAATGCAAATTATTAAAACTTATGTCTTAATACATTGTAATTAAGTGCTCTTATCCTGTAATGCTGGGTGTGCATGTATAAGCTCTGAATGTGCCAAAATTAGCTGCTCTGTGACTTCAAGCAGCCTTGAAATCATATCCAGCATGCTATTCTATCCTGTGGACAATGCTGAATTACATACAGTTCTTGCACTCCCACAAATGTAAGTTGCGCAATTTCTCATTGCCCCGCCTGAAAAGGTATTAAATACAAAGAGAATTGTAAATATAATTTTGTACATACATTGCAAAGAACGTAAACACAGGTAATGTATTACATGTTTTGTATATCTAAAGGTGCATACTTAAAGAAAGTAACTGCATTGGAACAGTGTCCTAGAATCTGTTCCAATTGAGATGTAGCTGCAATTCCGTCATGTACGACTAAATGCAGTATATGAGCCACACAAGGTGAGGGCGTGGCGGCGAAAGTTAATATTTTTAATTGATGCTGCCATATTAGCTCCGTTATCCGCGGTCGCTCCTGGAACATGCCCTGTGAGTTGCCACTTGCTGGTAATGTCCTATAGCCGATTAGCAATGTTATTTGCTATTTGCTGTATGACTCTCGGAGTTGGCAAGCAGATTTTAAGGCTCCATTAGATATATAATGGCCCGTTACTGTGAGGTAGCTATTTGCTCGGTTTGATATCCAACAATCTGTGGTAATGGCTATGGTTGTTGCAGCGCACAATTGTTCCTTGGTTTTGTGCACTTCCTCGCGAATCTAAGGCAAGAGGACCTGAAAATTAATTCAATCGGAAATAATTCTAAAAATAAATTTGTTGCCTATCAATAGAAATCTATCTTCGAGTTTACTCACATCTGACAAAGTGCGGCGGAATGGAAGTTCATAACACAGATTTAATGATTTTACGAGTTTTTTTTAAATCCTCCGTCTTCTACCACATCAGAGGCTGTATATCTTCAGCAACGAACACTGCAATGCACCGATCAAGTCTTTTCCTCGCTGTTTCTGTCATACAAAGCAACCTTATTTCTGTGGACCTGTATGCCTGAAGCTTCCAATTGTCCCTTGTGCGCCCTTTCATGTAAATCGTGAAGAACATTGTTATTAGCTAGCTCTTGTAGATGCTGTTATGTAAAATAATATGCAAACGGCTATATAATTGAGTCATATGGGGCTTACTTTTACCCTAATGTTTGATAAAATCAAATAGTTACTAATTCTTAATCGTCCCTATCCACGCCTTCACTTCTGATTAACTCTTGTTGTGCGATTATTTTGTGAGGCATATCCAGTACATCCGGATATCCGCGTCTGGGTCCATAGATGTAGTAAAATTAACTGAAGAGTAGTTCTGGGAGTAACAGGCGACCGATGTGTCCCAAGGGGCCAAAGTTTCATTTTACATTTCCGAAAAAAGCGAAACAGGTATAATGATGTATGTACAGTATCGGAGTGGGGTGAGTTGTGGTAGCAGTGAAAGAAAATATGATCTGCATCTCTGAATTGTCCAAATTCGCAGAGCGATGTATCACGTTTCCCTATTTTGTGAAGATATGCCGGGTGGGTCCCACCTCTAAAAGAAGTTTATTAGCTGCTGAAATTGCAACGAACCTAACAAAACCATGGTTTAAAAGGCCTACAGTTTGCAGGGGTAGAAGGAGCTGGAAGGAGTTGGTGGCAAAGCTATCTCTGGATGCCTGATACTGGTATGTCTGGGGGAGGTGAAAAAGGGGGTTCATGAATGGCCGCTTTCGCAAGCCTGTCCTCGATTTCATTTCCAGTAAGTTTCGAATGTTCCGGAATCCAGAGGAAGTAAACAGTATTGTCCCGTTGACGTAAAGAATGGAGTTCCCCATAACTGATCACTTCGCACCATCCCAGATCCGGACGCTAGTGAAGGAGAGGGTAGTATCGCGCTTCTAGAATCAGTACAGATGAAGATGTGAAAATGAGAGTCCGCGTAACGAGTAGAGAGCCTGATAAGTAGCGTAAATTTCTGCGAAATAGGAAGAGAAGCTAACTCATATGAAGTATCTCCATGGCCAGTGTGGTTACGAATTCACAGTAAAAGCTGTAGATCCCTTTGTTACCTTAAAAACGTGCAAGAGTTATCTATCGCTTCGGGCATTCGAAGGTCTAATTTCACACTGAAAATATGTGCAGGAGTGTCGTCAGCATGGCAGACATGTGCACGCAAGCACAGAAAGTGAGGGTGCTGTTTGTTGTTTGTGAGCATCGATTACACGCCAACTTTTCTGTTTTGTTGGCAATAGATGCAACTGTCATTTTGAAGAGTGTTGTCCAGTGTTGGCTATTCTGAGTTATATTGACGTCATCGTATTGCAGCTGAATAGCGAGACGTTTAAAAAAGGAACGTTTGTGGTAATAAATGTTGGAAATTAAGTTGTGAAATATTTGCCTCGCAACTGTTATGACGCTTACCGGTAAGAAGCAGCTGGTGAACTTTTTAGTGTATCGTATTGAGAATCCTAAAGTACGTTGCTTTTATTTGTTGAATTATCGCAATTGCTATCGTGTACATTTTACTAGTTAACATGGAAAAGAAGGGAATAATAATTGGTATACCGGTTTTGTTGATGAAAAAAAGCATATTGTTAACATTTTCTCTTTATCATACTTTCATTTTTCAAAATACGCGATGGGAATTGTGTGACACATTGCGAATGTAACCTGTATCCTCCCAGTTTTATGTTTTGGTTGTGAAAACAAAATGTGAAATGAAGCCCTAAGGAGAGCATTTTTTATTCAGGTTCAAATTTCATTATTCTTTGATTCAAAATGTTAATAGGTATGCCAGAGCGCTACTATATATGTGGATATACCCTAGAGTTTTTAGTGGTATATTTTTTAGCAAGAAGCCAATCAAGTTCACAGTTCGTTTTATCATTGTCCTTCATTAAGTTTTACAGCTTTTAAAGTTTCTCAGCTAATGATTTGCATTTTACAATGTCTATTTGCATTTAACTTCATACCATACTCCTCAACATCCCAGAGCTTTGTTTGCTGTGGGACCTCGTGAAAAATAAGGTAGTAATGTATTATTTTATGAATAATATGTTTAGTATTCCAGAGCTCTGCTCACTGTGGGATCTCATGAACAAAACAAATAAAATAAATTGAGCATACCAGAGATGTCTCTGCTGAGGAGATTATATTATGCATGGGAAAGATTGAAATGACATTTTATTCTTTGAACATTTATATCAGCAGACAAATTATTATAGTGCAGTTTTCATGCTTCATAATTAAAGTACAGAACCATTAAGACACATTTACTGAGATTCTATGTTGACGATTGACCTGATCCTCACCATGGATTTTGCTCATTTTTGGATTACATTATCTTCATTATTATGTGTTGTGAATGACATATTTTTCAACATTACATTTTTTAATTATTTCTTTTGCAAAATTTAAAAAATTGTCAAATTTGCACATAAATCCTTCTTAAAGCCCTCACAGATCAGGCTCTAATAGACCTAGATATGTAGTTGAGGTTTCATTTTAAAGTTTATACAGTAAGCTTTCATTTGATATGCAATACAGCATGTTTTGGTTAATAAGAAAAATTAACAATTTAAAAAAAAAAATATTTGGAAAGGTAAAATCAGACTGAAATATGCAAAAGAACAATTACCAATAATTCCTAATAGTTAAATTATGAAACCCCAAGTACTAATGGCATTGTAAGTTGTCTTTGGGTATGCTATCTCAAAATGAATTTGAAATCTCCTTGTGGTTTAATAGAAACAATTTAAGACAGGTCACCGCTAAGATTGTCATCTCGAGTGAGATGCCATAGTGGTCTGTCTGGGAAACTAGTGAATTCCCTCTTTCCTGTTCTAGTGAATCTCATCAGATTATGTTACAAAATATTCAATGTTTAAGAAACAAATTAGTGGATCTTGACTTAATGCTTAACCAGGAATATGCAAATGTAGACATAGTCTGCTTAATGGAACATTGGCTCAAAGACGAATGTGCACCACGCAATTCCTAACTATAACTTGGCAAATATCTATTGCAGGGCAACACGAAAAAATGGGGGCGTAGGTATTTTCGTGAGATCTGGTCTTTAATATAAAAATGTTACACATACCTCATATTTAAACAAGGAATTTAATTTTGAACATGTTGTATGTGAAGTTATGTACCCTAATTTCAGATTTTTGGTTGTATGCATTTACCGATCCCCTGATGGCAGTATTGATAAGCTTGAAGGGATGCTGCTATCCTACTGAATAAAAATCTCCCTATAATTATGTGTGGGGACTTTAATGTAGATTTTCTACTTGATTACTCGATAAGAACAAAAATCTTGATGTTAACAACCTCCCATAATCTTAAGCAGCTTATTAAAAATGCCACACGTATTACTAATTCGTCAGAAACATGCTTAGATCAGATATTTGTAAGTCGTAATCTTCCCTATTGTACAGCCAATAACATCAGCACAGGAATTTCTGACCATAACACAATATTTTTAACGCTGAACATACTGGAAGAAAATAAATTAACTTCCATCAAGGTAAATAATACTAGTCTTACACGATCATTCAATCCACGAAGTATAGATTATTTTAAATTCCTTTTGAGTAAAGAATCATGGGCTACCTTAGAAGATAATTGTGCTGATAAAAGAGCAAAAGACTTTCTAGATATAATAATGTATTATTGTGACATAGCATTTCCACTGAAAAAAGTTAAACCTCCTTCAAATTCTTCCTCTAGTAACAAAAATTGGTTAACGAAGGGGATCCTACAATCATGTAGAAAGAAGCGGATGCTTAGAGAATTTAATAAATCTACTGAGGATCCTGAATTTAAAGAATATTTCAATAAGTATTGTATCTTAAAGTGGTGATAGCTGCAAAAAAATTATACAATGCAAATTACATTAATAATCATCAAAATAAAGGTAAGGCAATATGGAAAGTAGTGAAAAAGGAAATCAACAGTAAAAGTAATAACAATCATGACAATATTACATTAACAGTTAATAATAAGACAGTTGTTGATAAGAAAGTGATTTCCGAGTTATTCAATAAATATTTCACTGAGGTTGCAAAAAAGTTAACTCTAACCCCGATTCCTTTATTAAACCTCTCAACCCCTCAGGTTATGAATAATCATGCCTCACTTTACTTATTCCCAACCAAAAAGGAAATTCAACAAATTATTAATGGTCTCCAAAACAAAAATTGTAGGGGTTATGACGATATACCTGATTCTCTTGTGTAGGATTGTGGTACTTATTTATTAAAACCATTATCCGATATTTGCAATAAGTCTCTTGTTGCAGGCTGTTTTCCTGATGCATTTAAAAAAGGTGAAAAAATTTGTGTAGAAAATTATCCTTACTGTCTATTTTTTCCAAGATACTTGAAAAAAAATTATGTATAATAGGTTAGTGCCTTTCCTATTGAAATACAATATAATCTCTAAAGTGCAGTTTGGGTTTCAAAAGGGCAAGTCAATTAACATGGCTATCTTCTCTTTCCTAGAGGAAATCTTTAATGCAAAAGATAGGAATGAACAGGTCTTAGGATTATTTGTTAATTTATCCAAAGCATTCCATACAGTGGACCGTAATATTTTACTGCATAAACTTGACAATTATTGCATTAAAGGTGTTGCTAATGACTGGATTATATCATATCTTACAAATAGAGCTCACTTTGTGGAAATCGATAATGTACAATCTAACTTACAAATTGCGGAATGTGGGGTGCCCCAAGGCTCCATATTATGGCCAGTTCTTTTTCTTATCTATATTAATGACCTTCCATTGTATTTGTCTTCTGTTAACACTGTTCTATATTATGACGATGCAAATTTCATTTACAAAAATTGAAGTGGAATATTTTTAGGCAGTTGGAAGATGCTTCATGTTTATCTGCCCCACGTATGGGAACCAATTTGTCACGGTCACTTCGTGTTATCTATTGCTGGGCGCCTGTTATTGTTTTACTACTTTAAATGTTGGGTTCATTGTCCTCCGGCTAGCTATTATTATTACTCAGTCGAACATATCTCTTGATCAGGGTGTGTAAACGGAAAGGAGTTTTTATTGAAAGATAACACTGATAAAAGAATTTGTTTTTACACTTTTATTGTCGTCACACTTCTTTAATTTCATATATTGACTCTTGATACACGCCCGACTGAAACTGTTATATTTTCTGTTACTATAATAACTTATTTACTGCACATTATTAATTCGCGTACTTCAACTTTTTTTGTAACTAACTTTACGATGCGAGAGATTTTGTAGAACTGTGCGACGTGTAACCCGCGAACGATTCTGATGAACTACGCGTTACCTCTCTCTGGCACGGAATTTATACTCTCTCACCCGATATGCCTAAAGATTATAACAGAGCTGCAATTGGTTAATCAAACACGCCAACATTAGCGTCTATATTTATATCCAATCAAAATTACGAAAACATATGCTCTAAGGAAAATATTCCCGCCATTTCTAAGAAAAGCGCGCCAATCTGACGTCATTTGCTTGTCTCTAATAATTGATAAACAACTCACCCCCTCGCTACATTGTTGCCCGCTATTATTGTCAGTTTCAGTGAGGCCGTGTAAACTTATTTCCTAACAATGCTTATAATTAACAAATATCTTAAATCAATGTCATACAATAATGCTTATTTACACTACAATCACTCTGGCATTTACATTGTTGTGATACAAATTACTGCCACAAAATCAATGCCAATCTTCATTGCAACTCACAATAGATGACTCGATGTTGAAACTATGTAATTGGCTAAATCATAATAAACTGACTCTAAACACTAATAAATCTAGTTACTTAAACTTTAATGGACATCCAAATTTCACTAATCAGCTCCAAGTATTCTTTGATAATGTTGCAATAAACCATCAATATTCTACCAAATTTTTAGGATTTACAATTGACATATCATTAACATGGAAAGAACATATTGCAGCCCTTAGTAATAAATTAAATTGTGTAATATATGCCATAAGAGTGTTAAGTAAAGCCTGTAGTAAGGAGGTAATGAGAGGGGTATATATTGGATACATACACTCAATACTTTCATATGGAATACCCTTCTGGGCGAGTTCCAGCCAATCAATTATAATATTCAAAATTCAAAAGAAAATTTTAAGACTAATGAAGCATGTACCATCCCATACCCCAAGCAAATCGATTTTTGATGAATTTAATATACTTCTGCTACCATGTATATATATCTTAGAAACAGTTTCTTTTATCCACAATAATATGCAATATTTTAAAAGAAATAACGATTATCACAGCTATTATACACATACAACTGAGTCTATGCACCTACAATGTCACCGACTTAATAGAACACTCAATAGTGTATCTCATAAAGGTTTAATTCTATATAATAAGATACCCTGCTCCTTCAAAGCTACCTCAGGGAATATTTTTAAATCAAAAGTGCATAAATTATTATTAAAGAACAAATTTTATAGTGTTAATGATTTTCTTAATTTCAGTATTTAGCGCATTCATATTGTATAGTGTTAATTTTATTTACTTATCTCTGTAACTTTGACGAAACCATATGTACAAATTGTATATTTATGGTGAATAAAATTGAATTGAAACAACTTGAGTCATTTAGGGAATTCAATGTCCACCGGCATGTTGTCACAGTAGCTCAATAGTTAGAGCAACCGCACGGAGAGTGGGAAAACCGTGTTCAAATCCCGGCTGTGGCGTAGAATTTTTCAGTTGACTCTACATTAAAAAATTCAAGACAGTTTGGGGAATTTAATTCAGCCAGCATGTTGCCATGGTAGCTCAGTTGGTTAGAGCAACCACACAGTGGAAGATCAGTGGTTCAAATCCAGGTTATGCCATTGAATTTTTCAGTCTGGTTCTACCTTTCCAATCTTGTTTTACATGGGTTGTGTGAAAACAGTTTCTCAAAATCCTGCAGTGTCTATACTTTTGAAAAAAATTATGGAATATTTATCCATGTTTTGTTATTGTACACAGTACAAATTTCAAAGTAATGGGATATCAGTGATATCTTGCTTGACAAAACTTCTAACACAGAGTATGCACTAATCCAAATAACCTAATTACACCTACAAGTTGTAAGTCTTGTTTCTTCAGTAATATTTGGTTTGCCTTGTCCATTTCTTTGTGGGTTAAAGATAAGTGCAGCCAGTTGATGTTCATGGTTCCAACTTTCAGAAGATGGAGCTTGCTGAAACGGTGAGAACATCAAGTTTCTGAGGCTAGTCAAATGATTCTGTAGGCCCAGCAATGTGCAGAAAGGAGATTGTCAATTCTTTTTCTTCAGTTGAAAGGACACATCCTATCCACCATTGTTCGCCATGTAAGTATGCCACAAAACTATGTTCAAATTGAACCTGGCTAATATTACTGTTGAGTTGACACTTTTCTCAGAAGCTGAAAAATGTTTGGCCTGCAATTTTTGTGACGATAAATGAAGAAAGGTCCCTGATACAGTACTAGTCTCACTGAATCTTTCCTCTAGCACACTTTCTTTGTGATGTTCAGTCTCCACATAAAAGAACTTGATTGCTAGTATATTCTTTACATTCCATTCAAAAAATCTTGGTTGTTACTATGTGATTTTTGACTGAGCTTTGGTAGCCAGTCTTTTCACTGTGCCAGCAACTCCATCACATACTCCTTTGCCATGTGCAGTGCCATAAAAATCAATGGCATGCTTACACAGGTTTGCAAAGTTCTTTTGGTTTTTATATTGAGCTGCATTTCCATTTGACAAATAATAAGTATGCACCTTTGCAGTAACATGTTTAAAGCACTCAGAAATGAAAACAAAACTCTTGTGCTTGAGTAGAGTGTTTTGCTTATATACTTGCTGCCAAAGAAGAAAGAGATTAACATTTCATGGGGGGGGGCAGAGAGAGGGGCCAGGCGATGTTGCTGTTATCACGACCACATGGAGAGCGCATTAGAATTGTGTACGAAGGCGACGTTGCATCTGCATTGTAGGGCAGGTATTATTTATATTCGTAAATGAAGACAATTATAAAATAATGAATCTGCAAGCAAAGGATAGAACATGCAAGAATATAGCAATGTAAAGATGTGCGTAACAAGAGAGATATACCTGTAAAATATTGATACTTACTCTAATGGGAAAATGCCGCTGATTCTCTCATAGAGCATACTATTTCCTGTGCTGGTCCTTTAATTGGGATACCTTTACCAAATGCATTTTATTTGGTTACCGAGTATGCTCAGTTTTTCGTTTGGCTCGCTGTCTTTGTCACTATTTTTTGGATATTGTTAAATATCCATTAAAAGTGTTAACACAATTGCAAATGCTCAACACATGCACAGACTGGGCTCAAATAGATGTAAAAACAAAGCAAATAACTGTACAAATAGGATGATGCAAAATAACTTCAGTACACAGGCAATCTCTAAATTAATGTAAATACATTAAGCTGTGACTAAAGGAGGCATTGTTTATAACTGCAGCGACAGCAGAAGATAAGACGTGCAGTTCACGTTACTGCACCGGTTGCTCGCCAGGTACGTCATACTAATCATATGTTACACTATCGGCAACAAGGTTTTTGCATCTATCGTTGCTATGGAAACGTCTTAGTTCTAATTGGTCCTTCTAATCATTGCTATGATGACTGCTATGACGTATCCGTCCCCTCCCATTTGTTTAAAGCTTTCCGGCACATGGTTAGTGACTGTCAATCACCTTCTTGATTGGTGCCGACTATAATAAACAAATGGTGGTTTTGCAAAATCCTCGAAAACGTTTCTTGTACATTTGATGATGGTTTTAAAAGTGCAGCAATCCATAGATAGCCATTCTCTGCTAGGAAGTGATGTCTTTAATCATTTCTTCTTCTAAACACTCAAGTAAGGTAGCTGCAAAGACACTTACACTTGGACATAAATCACATTCATCTTGCCAACATTTTGTTTCAGAATAGTACATAATCTTGAAAAGGCAATGTTGATAATTTCTCAGTGATTTCTTGAGATTTGCTCCAGGTATCATAAGCTTCACATTTTGGTGTATTTGTGTATACTGGAAACACTACGTGCTCCACTTTCCCTGCAATTACACATGGTTGCAATTCAGCAAATTTTGAAAAACCTATCATTTTATTGAGAAAGTTTGTCTGGATGAATTTCTTCCAGATTTGCAATAACCAATCAGTTTTTCTCCAGTGCTTTAGATTCATTGCTTCTTTTGACTGATACAGTCTTTCTTCTCTGGCTTTGTCTGCTGACATCACTGAAATAAAGCTCTCTGACAGTAAATAGTAACTGTCTTCTGACCTGGCTTTGGATTGGGAGAGGGTCATATGCTTTTTCCTTTAGCTAGACCTATACGTTTCTTGTTAAATAATTAGTAACACCAAATTAATTTTCAATTCTTTTAGTTGACCAACTTTGCAATAAAACAGTAAGAATTTGAATCTTTTCAACATGATTAGCATTTATAAATGTCTTTTAGTTGGCTAATTAACTCTGTTTCTATCTCATTATGCTGGCGCTCTACCTTTTATCTGCGCTGTTGCCATTGAGAAACAAAGTTTTATAAGTATACTTAATTTTTTCGTTTTTCTTTGCTGTGCTTTGTTGATTTCTTCACTTATCTGCAAGAGACACTTCCAGAAATGACTGTGATGTATTAAGATGACTGGGTGCTTCCCTGTACTGATATCATCATTGTTACCAATACCCTGGTCAAGTGCAGCAACATGCTGAGAAATAGTCTTCTCCTTCCTGTTTTCAACAAGATGTACATACATTCACCCCAATTTGGATGTCATATAGTTTAAAGCACACATCCAATCAATTGCATTTTTTAAGTCTTTTGTAACATGGCAATGATTCTGCTCTTTGTATGGATTGCAACAATGACTTGGCTCCATTGTCCATGGGCTAAATTGCAAAAATTGTCTGGCTTTATGATATACAAATCTTTTCATACTTGCAAACTTTTATGTTTATCCATAAGATTTACAGGAGCAGAGGCCGTTTTATAACTATATGGCAAAGGAGACATTTTTACAGCTTTTGTGGGCAGATTCCAAGTGTTGCAGTTTTTCACAACAGATATGACAAAGCTTTAAATTTTATTGCATTATATTGTAACTTGGTATATAGTGCTATGATAGACCATAGGTTATCTGTGTATATATCCATCACAATCATTGTCCCCTTTTACTGGGCTGCAACGAAATGCTTAGTGTGTGGATTTAAAATTTGATATCATCACTCTAGTAACTAGCAGTAAATGGGTGCCAAGATTTGGTAATGGATGACATGAATTATAAAGTGAACTCCATCATTCAAATTGCTTATTATTCACATTCTATGGCTTTGGGATATGTTTCCCATTTTTTGTGAGTGATTGTTTGTAATTCATATTATGAAGGGTAAAACATGGATTACAAATTTGTTAGGTAGTTTAGGAAGCAGTGTTCTTTGCTCTAATACATACATTTATTGCGATATCAGGATGAATTTCAGCATGTGCGACACAAAGAATTAGTACTAGCAGGTTCTTAAGGATTCTTGTAAACCAGAATTGCTATTTTACATGCAATTTTTGTATGTTTATTACAATGAATGTTTTAGTGCATTGTAAATGTCATGACATCGTAAGATTATTATGCTTTGCTGGATTAGGGAAAGTTTTACAGGATTTGATTTCAGGAAGTTAATCACCTTTACTTGACAGTGCCATAAATTAATGTAATTTTAATCAGCAGATAAATAAATGAAATGAGGATGTGTTTTATGGTAATACAATAACTAACTAGTAGAAAAGAAAATCACTTTACACCTAACATTACGTTACACTGAACCATTCAGTATAAGAAAAGTCTCTGGAACTGGGGGTAAGTCTTGAGTTACACAAGCTGGAACATGTTCATTGAGACATGTCATTTGTCCCAGCAGTGCTTGTTATAACTTGCTTTGTGATCTCATTATGTGCTAAGTATGCCCAATTAAAGATGTAAACTAAGCTAATTCATCTTACATTAAGTTTTGCCACTTACAACATATTCAACTATTTATGGGCAATTTCTCCACATTTTATCTGATTCTTTTATCTTGGGAAGTAAAATATGATCCCATTTAGAATCCTCTTTGAAATTTTCACTCTATACTTAAAGAACATGATAACATATTCCATAACTTGTTCAAAAGCATAGGAATTGCAGGTTTTGGCAAAATTCAGTTTTGGGGGGAGCGGGCACAGCTAATTTTTCTTTTTTCCAAAATAAGTGTTGCACATCAAATTAAAGCTTACTGTATAAGCTTTAAAATGAAACAACTATATCTCTAGTACAGAGTTTGAACTGTGTGGGTCTTAAGACTGATCTGCACACAAGTTTTTGACGTTTTGCAACAGCTATAGCTTAAAAAGGAATGTTTTTAAAAATTTTAAAAAATAATGGACATGATTACCTTACTGGTATAAAGATATGTTCAACGTTTCATGAAAATTGGAAATGGTGAATACTTTTTTACTTTCTCTACTACGTGAAGTAAGTAGAAGTATTACATTCCACCCAAAAATTTGATACCGAGATTTCACCAAAAATATATGCTTTGAGGCCCCCTGAATCTGAATAAAGCATTTTTGAAATCATGTCCATGTGTGTGTCTGTCTGTGAACAGCATAACTCAAAAACGAAAGGTCAGATAAATATCCAACTTGGTATTTGAGTTTAGTATCTCAAAGAATATGACACAAACATTTTCAAGAAAATCCCCCCACCCCAACTGCTCTTTACATGGAGCATTTTTCGAAAATTTTGATTTTCTAAAAAAATGGCTAACAATTTTGATTAAAATACTGCGTATGAAAGATATTTACATGGTAAATAAAATGTATAAATGTATATCTTGAATTTTCTGGGAATAACCTAGGAAGTCCTCTTCATTCTGAAGAAATTTTCTATAATTTTGTACAACTTGTAAACATTAAGCGGTAGATGAAAACTTACCACACAAAAAATGTAGATCTCTTTAAAACATACAATTTACTTCAAGTACGCTTTTTTGTGGCATAAGCTGTTTCTGAGATATCTGTTATTAAAGGATCAAATTGTACAATACTTATTCTTTTAAAGTCCCATCGATAAATTAATCACTGTTTTAGTAAGCTCTTCTCATCTAAATTTAATGCCAGTATTTCAGAACTCTCTCCATAATTAAACCTTTTCTTGTTACTCATCCCTTTGCTATTTGAGCAACCTCTTTCACTGTTGAAATTGCTAAGTCAGAGCCGTGCAGAATAATCAATACACTAAATCTATGATTTCCTATCCATTATCCAATCCCCATATTTCAATAGCATATTAACATTCCTGTTCTTATCATTGTATTATACACTTTTTCTAACCATTTTACCTGCAACTGGTGTTTTATACAAGCATCCTTTAATAATTGACATAGCTTCTTTTGCTTATGCAAGTGCAAATAGGTAGTATAAGTGACATGTAGTGTTATAACTGGCTCTACTATATAAAAGTATGATTTACACATCACTGTTACTAGATTCCTGTAAACATTGATTAAAATGCACATCTTAAGTTGTCTGTGAGTAGATTGTGAAGTCCTCTTTATTTGATTGAATTTTGTATAATTTTAAATTACAGGGACACCTTGAAAGTTAGACAAAATGTTACTACAGAAAGAAATTATAGAGATATTAAAATATGTAATTTGTTTCAAACAAACTTTTTCGTAGTGTTAGCATTTTCAAAACATTCCATGCTAAGTGTTGTCTAATGTACGTACTTGAAAGTTGGCAGTTCTTGCTTATTTTTCTATCGCAATAGCTTGTTAGTATGAATAACTCATGTGAATGTATCACATCAGATGTTTTTTATGTTGTCTTTTCTTCTAATGCATTATGCAGATTATTCTTGTACATTTTATTTTTAAAGTTTATGAATAATTAGCTTAGTAATTTCTGGTTAATTCTTATACTGTGACTTATACAAAAACTTGAGGTCTGAGGAGAGGGTTATTGGCACATGCTTCATTAACACCAGAAAACTGGCCCTTTCCAGTGACACAGCACCAAAGTGACACACTCTTCCATTAGATGGCTACTGGTAAACTGCATGAAAACTGATAGATAAACTGTGATTTCATTGTTATAGAGTAAATTTAAACACAAATGCCTGATTATGTTCTTACCACAAATGAGTATGTATTTGCTGTGTTTTTCCTATAATCTTCTCATTTCTGTAACATAAATTTTAATAGGGAAGAATTTGAACTTGGTTGTAGTAAAATACAAAAGTACATAATACAAATGTGAAATTAAACATGCACTGTTTTTCAGGTTGAAACAGTCTGGCAGTGAAAAAGGTTGTTCTCTGCACAAAATGAGTGAAGGTGAGAAGATTTGTGCAACATTTTGTTAATATCCTTAAGGTTAAATGAGGTCTTATTTATGTATCAGGAGAGATATCTCAAACATTTTAAGATTCTTATATTAGGGATTTTGATTAAAAGATGAGTGTGTAAATACAGAATATGCATGCATCTTGACAGTATCTTTAGATCATATCCAGGTTTGGTTAATTCTCTGTGAGTAAGCTGTTTACTGAAAACACTGTGATTTTATTTTAATCTCATAACGCACATTTTCAATCATGGATGAAATTTGATGTGTTCTGCATTTCCATATGTGATCTGTATTCTGCATTTGCTTGCAGGAAAGAAGGGAATGTAAAATTTTATTGTGCTTACACTGTGTATATAATATATATTCTGAAACTTGTTCATGGGCCAAGCATGTTAAATGTGGTATGTTGAGAGAAAATACCCGTAAAGCATTTGCTGTTTTCTAGTGCTGTAGTATAGAATGTGCCTCTACCTATCTTATCAAAGTTATCATAATATGCATAAGTTGATTTCATGGAGTAGGGTTGGTACGGTTTGGGAACAACATTACCATGGTTTTGCTTACAGTAATACTTGGTATACTTACACAATATTTTCTATAAGTTCTTGGTGTTGGGTATGTTTATTAGTTATGCTGCATATTTCATAATTGTATGACGTGTTCAATGCCCCTGAGTTGTTCACAGTGGGGCCAAATGAACAAACATTAGAATACAAAGCTGTACTTTCTCCTCTTGGAACTCCTGTAGGCCTGTAGTTTGTCATTCATAAATCTCCAGTAGTTGGCAGATGTATGGTCCAGTTCCTTGGAGTAGATATAATATAGCTTGAATAGCTTTGCTACCATAGTATTTGCAATAAATTGAACCTTGGCATCTGTTGTTTCATCAGTAATAAGCCATATGAAATATTTCTATGTACTTTCTTATGCATTCTCTAATAACAGACTTGAAGGTAAATAGTATAGAATGATCGGGAAATTGTTGCTTGCAATACTTTTCCAATAATGCTTGTAAATTCAAGCTAATTCCTTGAAGCTTGAAACATGGATTACTGGGAACAATCATTGTACTGCACAAGTTCTTATAAAAGAATTTACATTAAGGTGAAGGATTCTGCAATTTGTAAAAGCACCTTGTTTAATAAATTTTCACTCTAATGGAACTTGAACCACTAATTCTTTTAGCTGTTAATAACTGGCCACCTGACAACATACGAGGTGTGATCCAAACGTAACGGGAATTTTTGTTTTTCTTAAAGAATTTTTATTTAATCATAAACATCAACTTTGTCCCCTTCAAAGAAATACCCCTCAGATATAATGCAGTTGTGCCAGCGCTTTTCCCAATCTTGGAAGCACTTCTGGAATTCACTTTTCTTTATGGTGTTCAGCTCCTTCAGTGATTCTGTTTTTATCTCATTAATGGTGGCAAAACGTTGTCCTTTCATGCTTCCCTTCAATCTCAGAAACAGAAAGAAGTTGCAGGGGGCCATGTCCGGCAAACACGGGGCTGAGGCAGCATAACAGTTTTGTTTTTTGCCAAAAACTTACAAACAAGCACTGAGATGTGAGCGGGTGCATTATCGTGATGCAATTTCCACGAGTGGTTTTGCCCCAATTCTGTTGTTTTCTTTGGATTGCATCATGCAAATAGTGCATAACTTCCAGGTAGTATTCCTTATTGACTGTACAACCATAAGGCAGGAACTCCTGATGCACTATCCCATTGTAATTGAAGAACAGTGAGAAGAACCTTCACATGTGATCGAACTAGTGGAATATTTTTTTGTCTTGGCTCTTCAGGCACTATCCATTGGGACGTCATACCTATATACTCATGTTATGTCACCTGTTACAACCTTCTTTAGAAGTTCTGGATTGTTTTTGACTTCATTCAGCAATTCCTGGGCGATGTTTATGCGACATCATTTTTGATCGAAATTCAACAATTTCAGAACAAACTTTGTTGCTACACGTTTCATGACCAAAACATCCGAAAAAATTGCTTGGCATGATCCAAAGGATATGCCAACATCATCAGCAACCTCTCTGATGGTGATTTGGCGATTTTCCAGAACCATTTTCTTTACTTGTTCCACATTGTCGTCAGTAATTGATGTGCTAGGGCATCCAGGGTGGCCTCATCTTCAACATCTTCTCGACCCTCTTTGAAACATTTATACCACTTGTAAACTCTTGCCTTACTCATAGTAGATTTGCCAAAAGCCACAGTCAACATTTCGAATGCAGTGCTGCACTTTATTCTGTTTTTCAAGCAACATTTTATGCAAATTCTTTGATCCATCTTTCAAAAGTAAAAGTTTGTCGACCATTCGAAAACATGTATAACTTTTTTTACTGTCAACAATAAACTGAATATTCAAAACAGCTGAAAATGCAAACATACATCAGGAACATGTGTACCAACAAGATAAAGCAAAAGTTTTGAACATCAGATGTATAAAGCTCATGAAATTAAAAAATTTCTGTTTAAAGGTGAGTCGAAATTGTAACACTAACATCACTTAAGTTTACTCACTTAACATGTTTCGGGAAACCGTTGTTCCCATCCTCAGAAGGTTATTAACTCGACTGGCCCGTGTTGTTGGTGTTTCTGTTTTTTGGACTGGATCCTGTGGTGGCATCTTGTGGTGGAGAAATGTACTTCCAGAGAGGATTTGCCGCCACCAAATCCTCTCTGGAAGTACATTTCTCCACCACAAGATGCCACCACAGGATCCAGTCCAAAAAACGGAAACACCAACAACACAGGCCAGTCGAGTTAATAACCTTCTGAGGATGGGAACAACGGTTTCCCGAAACATGTTAAGTGAGTAAACTTAAGTGATGTTAGTGTTACAATTTCGACTCACCTTTAAATAGAATACACATCACTGTTTCTAGCTTCTTTTCATTACAATACATACGAAATTTCTGTTATTTTTTATCACACCTTGAAAGAACATTTCACAGCAGATGGGACTTGAATTTTTTTAAAGTTCAGCAAAATCTGCAACTTATGCACAAAAATAAAGTGATGCCCATCTCTGTGGTGTAGGAGTAGGAAGTCTGCTCACGTTCAAGAGATCTTGAGTTTAAATCTTGGTTGAGGTAAGTTACCTGGATTAGGTTTTTCTCTGGGATTAGGACTTTGGCTGTCCATACTGATGCTCTTACTGCTTAAGCTATCATGGCAAGTTACCCGTACATGCATTAAATCTTCTAAAATCCCATATGAATTTTCCCCATATTGAATAATAGAGTATGTGCCAATAACTTTTAGGTCTGGGCTTTATGGTTAACAGTTATTAGGGTTAATTTGTGCTTTGAGAATTGTTCTTCCACTCTAGCTGTATGTAAGCACTAAGCTGGAATTAATCATTTAAAGAAAAAAGGTCGTAAAGGAGGTAATTTAATGTAAAATTACTACAAGATGTAAAATATCTTGAAATATATGTAATGAAATTTAACTATGATGGCCTTTAAATAGAATATTGTGGACATTTATACTGCTCAGACATATAAATGCCAAGGAACAAAACATGTGAAGTCTATTTTCAAAACTGGACATATGCATCTCTCCAGTTTTGAGATATACAGCACATATTTGTCACATTACTGCTGTCAATATAACAGTTTGGTTTGCTTTACTTCACAGGGTATTTTGAACAAAGTGTAATTCTCAAATTGTTTTAGACAGTATTATAATTTCAAGTTCTGTAAAACAACTTTCCAATTTTGGAAATAGAATTTCACTTATAGTTTCATAGAAATCCCAGCTCTAGTGTAAATACATCATATACTATTTATTTTTCAGATCCAAATGAGTCTGACCTGCTGATAGACTTCAATAATTCTGTATCAAGTAAATCAAATGCACTGGATTTAAAAACACCATCATTGCTTCCACCACCATGTAATTCAGCTCTTAGTGCAGATACCAGAAATGAGGAGAACAACAATCCTTTTGATTTAGTAATCAGTAAAACCTTACAGCATGCATCTGCTGCAAATGATCCTTTTGAAGTCGTGTTTGAAAAGGCCTCCAAAGGTTCATGTGAAAAGAAAGCAGAAGATAAAAATAATGCAGAAACTACAACTGCACCAAGTGTAAATACCAGCATTGTTAGTGATAGGAATAAATCTAAACTTTCAAAATCTTCAACAGGAATGGATTTAAATTTGTTGAGAGAAAAACTTGCAGCACTTATTACTGAAACTAGGAGCAGTGCAAATTGCTTTGATGCAATGGATGACAATTTAGTAACTAATATCATGGACATTACAGACCCAACTGGACAGGCTATGTTGAATCTCACAGATGCATCCTTACAGATGAGCTTTATTGAATCACAGTTGGCTTCTGCCATTGAAGAAAGCTCAGTTTGTCAGAGCAGCTCCAAAGTCAATCTTTTGCTTGATACAAATGAACTGAATAAAGAAACCCTCAGCTCAAGAAAGGACAGCAGCAGTGATTCATCATTCCAACGAAGTAAAACAATTAATTCAAAGTCTGTTGAAGAAATCAAAGCCATGGTTGCTAAGCGGGTCAGCATATGCATACAAAATGCATTAGAAGATTCAAAACGGGTAGTGAATATTCCTCATAGACGTGCCTTATCTTTGTCTTCTATAAATCCAGTTCTTACAAAAAATTCAAGTTTCACAAATGATTATTGTGATGTTCCTCCCATAAAGGATGATGTAAAGGATTTGAAAACAGAACTGGAGAGAATCAAGGCTTCTTGGAAAAACTGTAGTTATCACCAGTCTACATTAGCTTCCAATTTACCAAGCAACGACTCAAAAAACACTGTGTTATCTGAAGTACTTCCTACCAAACCAGCATTATATCCCACAGCAGTAGTGAAGAGGTTAACTAATGTTTCAGATTTACAAGGTAAGTATTGCAAATCATATGCTTAAATTCCTTCAAAAGAAAATCTTAGCCATCAGATATTTCCACATAGAATACATAGATGTGAAATTTGCTGAAAACCTGGGTTTTGTTTCTTAAACTGCCATGCTTCACTAGCAACAGAAGGATTAAGCCTTCTGTCAAAACCTATTTTATGTGGAACAAGTCCATTTGTAAACAGTCAGATGAGTCACAATCAGGTTTGGATTATTATGCATAAAATACCATTTTTCTACTTGCACATATATAATGGTGTAGAATACATAGAAAACTATGTAAAACATCAGACAATTTAACACTGGTAATAAGGATAATATAAACAATAACTACTTATGATTTGAATACCACGGATTATATGTGGACTATTGCTATCATGTATTTTGTAGTAATATAATATACCAATTTTTAAAGTGGTTTTTGTTTGCATAATATGAAATACTTATAACTGAAACAAATCAAAGATAAAACTAATAGTTGCAATTCACATTTGGTCTAGTTGAATTCATTAATTCAATTGCAGGAAATGTGTTAAGTAAACAAATATGTTAATATTCTTCTTAGTCTTACTAAATTGTAGAAATACAACCTTTGCTAAGCTTGCAAGAAGTTACTAAACATTCTTACCACTTCTGTGTAATTTGAGAGTGTTTTCTCTTGTTGGTCTGTATATCGATTGTCCATCGAGAAACAAGCTAACATTTAACATTGTTACATGTGTAATACATACTAAAACTTAAAACTGCTCCATTTGAAGAATATAAATTAAATAAATTGAAAAAGGCGATGTTTTACAATACTATGATTTGTGTGTTCTTAAAAAGCATGGCTTGCACAGCAACAGAAGCAAGCTGTCAGTCAACAAAGATGAACATAACCCCTCATCTCAAAACTGCATTTAATGCAGTTACCATAATCTCCTACCGTTGTCATAGAAGATGTTAAAAATTATATACTGATACACATTACTGACAGCTTTTAGTAAAGTTTGCATATGCACATGTTAATTATTCCAGTGAAATTAACAAAATTTGTTCTTCTATTACATCCCAATTATTCCCATTCTTTTTCTACCACATATTTAAAGCGGATTCACTGTAAGTTCAAAGGAATTGTAAACAAAACCACGTGACAAGGGGGTGTCTCATTGGTTGGGCAAACTATAACTTTTCCTGCCTAGCACGTCGTCTCTTCCTCGACATAAAAGGGTTCTGTTCAGATTGTAGCATTATGTGGTTATTCTTGTGCAGAGCATTTAAATGGCCCATTATTGTAACAGTTCAATTTATGAAACAAAATGTTTGTTCACATTCATCTCTATGTAACTGAACTGTTATAACAGTGGGTTTATGAGGCTATGTGCAGGCTGTGGTTTGTTTCTGGTTTCTGAATAAGCGGTCAATGAACTCCTTCCCATGGTGCATGTATTGAGAAATATTACTCTCGGGAGTGTCATAGCTGAGCAAATGGAGAGAAGACAATTGTGTTAACATGTTTTTTTAACAGATTCTGTGAAAAGCACCTATCTGTAATCAATAATAAATGTGGCTAGCTGTTGTTTAGCAATAATTAAATTTCATTGTTAGTGATGCCACAGAATTGTTACTCGGATAGTTTGCATCACGTTGGTTTTCTGTTATATTTTCTAACCTATAGCACTCATAATTCTCTTAACTCAGTGACTTATAAAAATTTAAAGCAAAAGTGGTATACCAATATTGGTCATTAAATGTATGATTTCTAAAACCTAAAGCTAAAGAGCTGTTTAATCCAGTATTTGTAATCACAGGTTGAATAGTAGATAGGTAAAGCTGCCGAACTATTCAGGTACCACTTTTATTTCTCTACTCTTAGGGTGGATTGCACCAACCTAGAGTAAGCTCTGCTTTCATAGTAAACTACTATTCAAATCAATACTCATTGACTGCCACATGAGAGTAAGCTACTTCCGAAATATTATACTCCTTTCAGATAGTAACAGAGTAAATTACCACGGAAGTAAATGTTGGAGAGCATAATCATGTAGTATGTTACTATGGGATTAAATAGAGCACAAATATAGGTTAGAATTTACTCTCGCAACCTGGATGGACTAACTAATCTATCAATTGAACTAGAATAATGTATCATATTTGGAGGAAGATATTTTGATGTGTTCAATGGATTACTTAGATTATTGATGCTCTCAATGAAGAAAACAATGATTACTTAGATTTCATATATCTTGACAAAGAAAACAACAAGAATGTGATAATAGTATGCGCGATCCATGTGATAGTTATGCATATAGTGTGTTCAAGGAACATTTTGGTATTAGGAAAGAATCTTTTACATTCTTTTTGAACCTGCTTGGAGAGCATTTACAACAAAACTCAGACAGGAATTCAGCTACATCAACCAAACTGCAATTATTATTATTGTTGTTCCCTGTGAGTGTTTCACACCGAAACATCTCAGATAGTTAAGCTGTAATTAATATGAAAATGGCAGTCTAACACTATATTAAATGGAGCTATTTAGAGTTGACTTAAACACAACGTAACTTTAAGAGTTTAGCAATATCAAACTTTTCGTTCTTATTACGCCAAGTTTGATGTCACATGGTAATTAGAACCAGTCGGAATAAAGCAGTAGCACAAAGTAATAAAAGAACTACCCATCAAGAGTTATTCCCTTTACGTTAAGTTAAGTGCATCCTAATTAGACCTTTGGTTTCCAGCATTTCTTAACTTCATGTCATGTTAAGTAAAGGTTATTGTAACCCCAGTATTACAGGTGATCTTATAAATGTTTCTGTGTGCCTACTGGTTGTATCTTTCATCATGTTGTTAAAGTGATTTTGAGGTTAAGAACTAGGTGCATAAATAAATATACATGAATGTTCAGAAAATAAAAGGCAATTCCTCTTCACTTTTGCAGATTTCCCACACATTGTGGGTACAATTGACTGCACACATGTTCCTATATTGTGCCCATCCATGAATATGGTGAACTTTTTCCAAATCAGAAAGGCTATTTCTCCATCAACATGCAAGTGATCTGTAATGCAAATAGGAAGATTAGAAACATGGTTTCCAGAATTTTAAGCTGCTCTTCAGTAAGTTTCCTGTCGCTCGAAGCATTAACCTCGTCCGTCACGAATTTCCATGCATTTCTCTTCCAGCATCTTTACATCATGCTGTTTGCTCATATTGTTTAAATGGATTTTCTTTATCTGTACCAACAGACAGTTTATCTCTTTCACTGACATTTTCCCCCCTTTTCCTATCACACATAGCCTTATTCATGATTGCATCAAGTATATTATGCAAACAAAACTGTATTCCGGGAGTAATGAGCTCTTATTTCCATAGTTTTAACTAAAAGAGTAAATTGTAATTGAGCTCTCCAATGTTACTTCTGGAGTAAATTCCTTATGTAGTAACCTACTTCCATAGTAGACTACTTTAGTAAATGTTACTTCCAAAGCAACTTACTCCAACACGCTGCCTTTAGTTTTATGCGTTAAAAGCTTAGAATGACAAAATATAGGAAAAGACATACAAGATGTGATATGTGCCGTATTTGCTGTCTGGAGCAATCGAAGCCATGAGTTACAAAAGCACAAGTCCAGTAACTATGGTTTTGAGATAATCAATTTTTTTGTATAATTGTGATTCTGCTCATTCTGCAAAGCTACTTAATATCTTTTTGTATAGAGATAAAATGATTATTTTTAAGTGGGTGAAATTTTATTAAGCTGTATGTAGTGGTTTTCACAAAATTAATTTTGAAAATCATGTTTTAGTGCTGTTTTGCATCTCAGTGTTATTGCATTGATTTGTTGGACTGTTTCTGATGAGTGTATTAATATATTCGTAATATTTAGGTGTAAGATAAGTGGTCATATAATATGCAACATATATCATACACTAGGGGAAAAGGGATTTATGGTATTTGATGTAAATGTAAAATTAGGAAATATTCTCATTTTCTAACATGGCCTACACATTTTTTATCATTTCTACTTCCATCCTTTAATATTGTACACTACTTCATTCCGAATCCCAGACCTTACTTTGAGTCAACAAGCGCATCTCCTTGCACATTATCTGGTGCACTTGCATACTTCTGAAGTGGTTCAAAATAAGGTTGACGTTGAGAATCTACTGATAACTACTTTTTAATATCCAATGGTACTTTTTACTATTCATAGCTTTGGTAGCTATTAGTGGTATCTCATGAGAATGTGCACTCTGAAGTGATGTGAAGTCAACAGACCGTTTATCTTTAAATTCAGAGTTCTCAGTTATTAATCCACCTGCTGTGGTGCATATTAAGATGTTACATCAATATTCCATGACTTTGTATGTTATCTTCCACTTTTCCCGATGTTTTGATATTGACACTCGAGCTTTAATGTTGGCAAATAAAGTTTTAAATCCTTAGATATTGGTTGGTTTACTTTGATACTGTAATCTAAAGTGAAACCTCTTCCGTGATTTTTATCCACTGATCGGGATTGTACACTGTGTCCTGTTTACTCTTTCTTAGTTCAATATGAGAAAAATCCAGTCACACGGTAAGTAGGAATGTCCTTTTGTTGGAAAAACATATCGGATATATTCAAATTGTCCGCTTTTGGTCATGTGATATAAATATTTAACAATGGTGGTATTTCAATTCTGTGAGGTACAGGCATCTGGGAATATGTACAATCTTTTTATAGCTTCACTAATGTTTGTAAAAAAGTTGTCCAATAAAGATACAGTTTTTTAGGTGTCTTTTTACTGATCAGCTTAGTAAATGAATAAATAAATGCTTGATCATCTGACATACAATGTATACCAAAAACATATAACCAGGGCTGTCTGGCATAAAACATCAGGAATATGTGGATTTAGAACATTTTGCATAAAATCAAATGCAATGCATTCTGATGTACCATGCTCTGCCCCTCCCTCCTTCATTAATACGTTCACATTCTTTCATCTGAGTGTAGAACCTTTTAGTTTTATTTTTATGAGTTTGAAGTTTCCTTTTCAGCTTCTCCTTGACAGTTGAATGTTTTCACATGGATGTCTAGCTTTAGCATTTCACACTGTGCACAAATGTCAGTTCTTGGACATCCAAAGGGAAAGTTGAAATTTTCGTGGTAGTAGTAAAGGTAATATTCATAGTTGATAACTGGTTTAATGTCAGTTTCAGCATTTTGTAAAGACAGATATGCTTCTGGTTCAGATGTTTGTAAATACAGCTTCTACATTATTCTCACACTTAAATCTGAGTTTAGGTATATTGTCTTCTTCCCTGATTTGCCATAGTGAGCTACTCGTTATGGAAAATGTTTTATATGGGCCTTCTTTTAAGTTTTCTGGCTTGCACAATATTTCTCGTCTACCTCCACATTAACCATTGGGAGGTGAAACACCTTTAGCTACCAGTGAAATGATGCGTCTCAGTCTTGAATTAGAAATTCCATACAAAGACAGGAATGCTGCTTTGCAGACAAATTTTTCAAAGGCCCCTAACTTAACCTGAAATCAATACATTTAAAATATTCAGATTAGATCAATGTACTCAAGGGAAACAGAAATCATAATACTGAAACAACAATAATAAACTAGTAACATTATAAAAGTTAAGTAAATTATAATAAAAATGCTATCACTAAGGATCAAAATATATTATAGTCTGTGGTTACATTTTTGCATTAATACACAACTTACATGATAATGGAAAACAGCAGAATGATTCTTCGTAGCTTCATGTTGTCGTCGGCATCTAGCTGTGGGAGTGACTGATATTAAGTCAGCTAAGTATGTATCCTGCGAATTCTTCAAATCCATGTTTTTCATTTGTGTACGTACTAGCTCCTCAGCAGCACTAGATACGTCATCCATACATTTATGCCTACATCTAGAAAGTGGTAGAAAAAATAGACATAATTATTAAAGTATAAACATTATTTATCATCTTTTCCATGGCTCTTTGAAAATAAGGTAAACAATCTTTGGTCATTATCATTCAACTAAGCATGTGTGTTAATAAAAGTTGACATTAATTTAAGGTTATGTCACATATGCATTTATTTCATGCTCATTATATTAGTCTGTTTCAAAATTTATAAAAAAATGTTATTCTCAAATCATATTAAAATGTTATTACTCTTGATACTTACAACTTCCACCAGTTATCCTTGCTGTTGTAATCATTCCATTATTGCTCATATGGCTTGCCAGATAAACAATTGTTTTTGCATATTTCATTTCCATTTCGAGGGATTTGACTTCCGTTTCAGAACTGGAACATTATCATCAGTACTGTTACTCATTTTACTGTTATTGATGGTAGTTAAGTTCAAAGCTTTTGTAAATACGTACTGCACTTATATAAGAACGAACCATTAAGTACTCAGACTCAATATGCATAGTAAAAACATTACTGTTGCAACAATCACGACTCTTGGTAGGAAATGGCGAACTATGAACTTGTGTTGTTCTGAAACTCATTAGCTACATTGTAGGTTTTATCAATGACATACAGAACAGCACATGTTACTGGACTTGTGCTGTAATGAATATCACTGATGCTGAAAATGTGTACAGAGTCATATATTTGTGCTGTTATGACTATCAGAAGGTAACCCTGGTGAGACAAATGCAATAATACCAATAACTCATGTAGTGCCAAAAAGTGGACTTGTACTGTTTAGCATCTGGTGGCTTCAATTTCCTCTCACAGGTATTTGGTTCCCATCATCCCTTCACATGGTGCGGCCATGTCCTTGGTGGAGCGATACATTGCAGCTTGTTTACTGCTACTTTGAACTTAGAGAGGTAGAAGAAGTATTGCATTTCACCTAAAAATACAATATCAAGATTTCACCAGAAATGCATGTTTTAAGATGCTCTGAATCCAAAAGAAAGCACTTCACACTTTGTGAACAACATAACTCTAAAACAAAGTGTTGGATAAATAAACCAAACTTGGTATTTAAGTTCAGTATCTTCCAAGGATGTAACACAGAGAAATTGCCCCTCCCCAAACTATGCTTTACATGATACATTTTCAATATTTTTGATTTTCTCGAAAATAACTCTCACAAAGTTGATTAGCATACCATATATTTAAGATATTTACGTGACAAATAAAATGTATATATTGAATTTTCTGGGAATAGTCTGTGAAGTCCTCTTCATTTTGAATGACTTTTGTACAACTGGTAAACCATAAGAGCTAGACAAAATCTTATTACCAGGGTTAGGATTTTTAGTTGCAAATTTCAGATGAAAAAAGGAAGGGAAAAAGTGCTCAAATAAAGTGAAAAAAGAGACAATAAGGTGCTGGTTTATTTAAGGGGATGCACAACTGAAATTGCTATTTTCTAAACTATCCATTCAATTGGGCTGAAATTTTAACCACATGTCAGTCTTGTTTAGATATAATTTTTTTTGAGTATTTCAATCCAAAATCTTAATTAGTTTTCAAGTTATTAATGTTCAAAGTATAAAATTATGGGTATATGCAAAATGCAACACATGATGCATTTAAAAAAAATCTTATGTTGCTTCTATGTCAAGGAACTACAAATCTGTCATATAATTTTTTTTTTTTTTACCATTCTTAGTTTAAGAGTTAAAAAGTTTTGCAGTTTTGTATTTTCATTTTTTTGTTTGTTTTTGTTTTTTTTGTTGTATACATTGCTATCTTCAAAGATTAGTAGCGCAAAAACTATTCATTACACAGAAAAATTATATGACAGTTTTATTTATTTGGGTTTTTGAAATAAGCATAAAAAATGTCAATATGAATGGATGAAAACTACATCGTGTGGAACATTTTGAATATGCAGAAATACTGAAAATAAGAAATGCCTTAAAATCGAGTTTTAAAATTATAAACAGCTAGCAACCAAATGCGCAAGGGTATTTAAAAAGTCTCGTAACGATCCTGAAGCGTTCGCTAAGTCAAAAATAAAAGTGGATTCTAAAACTACAAGCAATGGAGAATTTTTTGGGAACATAATGTTTTTTTTTTTTATTTTTTTATTTTTTGAGATTTTGGGTTAATTTCATTGTGCATTCCCTTAACTAATTCACAATTTCTCTTTCCTCTATTCTAATTTATTGAACTACAAACAAGTACATCAAATTATCACTCATCAAAAGAAGGAAAAAGCATGAAGCTGTTGTACTTCAAGACATTAAGCATCTCCACATTTTTAAAAGTAAATCTGTTTCTATTAGGAGATAGAATGTCTTTGTAGATGCTAAAGCTTCTTTCAACATCCACAGAAACCAGTGGGGCAAACCTTGTATTCACCTGGAATGGCAACTCTACAGATGTGGCAAATTCCTCAATGTCTGGATTCTTCTGAAGACTAGATTCAAGTTTGTCTTTGGCAAAGCCATCTAACTGCTCCCTCACAGAAGTAAAAATATTCCATTGTTTTTCCTTTTCCAGACCTTGTTCTTCCAATCGTTTAATAGCTGCAGGCAGGTACGTAACTATGGACACAATATAGTTCTGTCTGCAAATTATGTATTTTCTCTGGTAACAGAAGTTGCTGTGCCTTGGAAATTGCGCCTGTGTTGGATGGATCCAAAGAAAGCACAAACTCTTTAATTTTGTCAAAATTCTCACACAACATAGCAGCACACTCAATCCAAGATCCCCAGCGAATAATGACCGGGAAATTTGGAAGAGGCAGGCCAGTGATTTCCCTGTAGTAAACAACACGGCTTGGAGCTTTCAGTAGAATCTTCAGGGCAGAGATGAATTTATTTGTGGTCGTATTAGTTCCTTATGGATTCACAAACCCTGTGAAGGGTATGATCCAAGCATGTCACATGCTTCAAGTTAGGAAATAAAGGTTTCAATTGGTTAACAGCTGAAACCATGTATGGAGCCTGGTCCGTAACCACAAGAAGAAGTTTTTCAAACTCGATACCAGTAGGCAAGAGTTTTTGGCAAAAGTCCATAATGGATTGCATTACTGTACAGGCATTGGCTTTCTGCAGCTCTTACATTTTTAGTAACATGGGCTTAACTTTCTCCCCTGCTAAGGGAAAAACTAAAATGTTCAAAACATTGTTCCATTGGTTTCATTCACAATGATTCCTACATCGCAATCAGTCATTCTCCTTGATTCTTTCTCTGGTTTCTTGGTAAACAGGCTCTCCATGTAGTTTTTTTCTTAAAGTGCTCTCATCGGGCATGACATCTTTGTGTATTTTTCAAGAAATCCCTTGAAGGCTGGATGGTTCACCTTATTGAGTGAAATTCCTGCTTGTGTAAGAGCTGCACACAAATCAATGCTTAATTCCTTCAAATTTTGGCTTTTTGAAGAACTCTGTTGAAACGCATTTCGTAATAGAGATTGCCGTGATTTGTTTGCTTGAAGAGTCTTGTTCATACGATGCTTAGAGCTGGAAATGTGTTGTTTGATGCGATCTCGCTGGTGTTTTTCATCTAACAAAATTCCTGAATCACAAATAGTACATTGCAGTTCCATCAGTGTCTATGAAATCTTGTTTGAATTCCTCAGCCAGAACAATAAATCGAGCACAGGACACCTTTGGCATGGTAAAATCTAGTACTAGTACACTCGTTTGGTAATGTAACATAGAGCTAACACTAGTTCACTTGCGACTGTCACACAACTCACTCTTGCGCCCATTCGCTGTCCACATTCTCTTATAACACCGCGACAATTACCAGAATGCTCTCATTCATGCTGGAATTTCAGTCTCAGCGACTTCTAGTAGTTTCGAGCAGAACCCAGTGTTAATAATTCTCGGATCTGCCCGGGTGAGGTTACTGCTGTCTCTGCGTGGCCAGCCTTCGCCTCCAAGCAAACAGATGACGTCTCTCACAGTAAGTACATAACTCACATTCACGAACAGCAGGCTACTGATTCTGGTGGGATAGAATCACTCATTGTCAATTGCATTATTGTGGGGTACTTTATAGCGGTAAAGTGAGAAAAAGAGGTTTTTGTTGAACACACGATTATTTTCCATTGTTGCGGGTGCACTTTCAATTCCCGTGCAGCTTTTACTGAAAGAGTTAGGATTACTATTCGCACGTACACAGTAAGCTGAGGGGATGTTAATTGAAAGTTAAAGAATAAATTGGAATGTAACTTAAAAGAAAAAAGGAGGAAAAAGAGATTATGGGCATGGTTGGGGGAAAATGGGATAAAGGTGCCAAAAAGGGGTAAAGGTCCCAAAAAAAGGGAAAAAGGAGCGAGAAAAAATGTCTCTTTTCGCAACTAGAAACAAAACTTCACACTGTGATATCTTTCCGCACAGCTTTAACTTACCCTAAGAAAAAAGGTGCACACCTAAAAGTCCTAACCCTGCTTATTACACAAATATGTATGTGTATATATACATATACTTAAAGTGTACGACTTATGTCAAATTTCTTTGTGGTGTTAACCATTTTCAAGATATTCTTTGAAATTGGTTTGAGTTTTCAAATACAGCAAAACCCAGTTTAATCTAAACAATGGAGGTGAAAAAATAGTAAGAAAAATGTAGGAAAAATATGAGATGCTCAAATGCTGGCAACGTTGCTGCAACAATTGGCAATGTTATTTTGTTCCAACCCTAAATTTCAATACAGGTACTTGGTATTATTGTATACAGTTAATCCTCATCCCCTATGCTACATTCAAAGAAATATTGTTCTGTTATAACAAGTGTTAACTGCTTACATGTGCATTCAATGCGGAGGGGCACTGTTATTTTATTGTTGTAGTTGGTCAGTATGGCTTATTTGTGTTTAAGATGTTGGCAAAAAGAAAGCTGTTACAAAATGCATTGAACAGTAACAGCTGACAAGATACTCAAAGAATTAGAGATAAGAAAGTTTACAAATTCATATTAAAATCTTAACAGGAAATATTAAACTACGCCACTATCAATAACAAAAAACTTTAACTATAGGTTGCCTTGCATTTTGTAAAACAAAGGCAGTGAATCCACACCAACAGATATAATGCTTATCAAATGATAGCATGATATAGCTGCTGACAAGTGTTGTGAGAAGAAAGTTCAGAAAAAAATTATGTATTGATTTTATGAAACATTCTGTAAATATGTAATGCATATTTGAATACTATATACAATAGTAGTTTTTTATTAAAAATTGTTATATGCCTTTTGGATACAATTATTTTCTTCTTTTTACTGCTTAAAATCGTTGCCATTGATTATCTGAAAAAATGCATTATCCGAAACAGTGCTACCCCCTTTAGTTTGGTTAAGCAGGGTTCTACTGTTCTTAAACTTTTTGCTGGTGGCAAGTTACTATTTGTTTCTCTCATAATCATGCAAAGACGGTGGAATTTCAATCATCACTAGATATACATTTTAAAAATCTGGTTATCACCTTACCTACTATATCTTGATATCGTAATTATTGAAAGTTATAATTAAATAAAGAAATGATTGTACGATAAAGAAATAATTGCAATAAGTAATTTCTGTATACTAAATCAATGTATAATGTAATAAGACTGAGTTAGGAAGGATTTGTCCGGAAAGAAAAAGGTGATTAGCAAGTCATGTAAGGAAGACTTATTAACAGCCGAGGATAGAACACATTAGCTTAAAGATTCCTGGAATGCAGTCAGAGATTGGGTTCAGTACTTTTGCAAAGTCACACGGGCAAGAATTCTGTAATTAGAAAGGGAATGAAATTCTGAGCTTTAGGGAGGTTCTGCATAGAAACAGTGTCAGATAAGCATACTTAAGAGCTTTGAGATTGGACTGCAAGAGAAGGGACATTGGTAGGGGTAGTGATATGTAGGCAGAACTCAAGTTAATAAAATTTTGTGCATTCCAAATTAGTCACTGACTTACTCGTGTGATGACCCTTGTGAATGTGAATTTCGTTTTAAGTAGTGTAGCACCTAGTACCAGGGTTGTGAGCAAGATTTATTGGTTATTACAAAGGATCTTTCTGAGTGACATTTCTACGACTTACGGCAACTGATGCTTTGTTTAATTGTTATAGAAGTAATTTAATTCGTAAATTCAACAGTTGGTGACTTCTCAAACTGAACATCAACATTAAAATTTATCAGTTAACTAAACATGTTATCCTTTCAAAATACACTCGTGCATATGCTGAGATAAAGAACTCACAGCTATACCACTAGAACAGCTGGTGCACGAGATAATGCAGAACTGCTACAAAATGATATTATAACACTCAATAGAGTAGGTAAAATTAAATGTTATAAAAATTTGAAACAGGGAGCAGCATCAAAGTTGTTGCACTGAGAGTAGCTTCAATCTTTGCACCTAATGTGGAATGTGTAAATGTTTGACAGTTTATCTCGATTAACAAGAAGTAGATAGTATAATAAGCTTTGGTAACAATAGTTTGTGGTAGAATGAGTAGAGAAAGTCATGCGAATGCATGAAAGTCATGTAAGATTTTTTTATAGTAATAATCCACTGTTTAATGTTTTTCCAGTGTGAAGTTTATTTTAGTGAAAATGTGCAAGTGTCTTTGTTCCTAAATTAAAAATACATATACCTGAACATTAAAGAAAAAGAAAAATGGTAATTTATTTTTGCATTTTTAATTTTTAGAAGCACGTTACTTAAACAGCTATTTTGGTAACAAAAGGGTTTCACTATTGGTGATACTGTTATGAAGTATACTGCAATATTGGATTTCAAGACAATTCATGCTCATAGGCTTTAGCATCTGCCTTATATTTCCTGAACCATTAAAAGGAATAACTCTTTCATATCTATTACTTTCAGATGCTTTGCCTAGCCAAGAACTAAAGACATTTGATTGCGAAGTGCAGAAAAATGATCAGCTGCACATCTCGGTAAGTGAATAATTAATAAAATAGTTATTCTAATTTCTGTACTTTCTTTTCATTCACTCTTCCTCCCCTTTTTCATTTTCTGCAGCTGCTTTTTTTCACTCACAGTTCAGATATAAATTGCACACTTCTGTTGTTTTCTCTACCACCTACCACTAGTACGTGAGGGGTAGTATTGTGTTCCACACAAAAATTTGATGTCAATATTTTACCAGAAATACATGTTTCTTGAAGCCCCCTGAGTCCAAAAAGAGCATTTTTAAAAGAAGGTTTATGTGGGGTATCTGTGAACAATATAAAACAAAATGCTCAATAAATAGTATAGTATTTTATTTATAACTCCAACAAAGCACAAATGACATAGCGAATGATATATTTTAAGAAAAAAAAATCTATCACTATTGTACCAGGGCTCTCCCATACCTTAATCTACAGGTTGTATGTATGGCAAAGAGCTTCTACAATGTATCATTGTCGCAACTATGTATGCTATCATGCTCCTTTGAACTTCTCAGCCACTTATTCCTTACTTTTCCTAGAAAATCTTCTATCTTATTAATGCTTCCTACTCTCATGTCTGCCAACATGATAATTTCTCTCACAAAATACATCTTTTTGCAAAGTTTTTCCTTAATCTTTAAGGAATAATGCCCCAGTACTTATCCATGCAAGCCCTCTTCTTCCAAATGAATTGCTTTTTTTTATATATATATACCAGGTGAGTCAGCTGCCCCTAGGTATTCGTATCTATGCAACCTGCAGTTTATAGTCTGTGAAAACATTGACCCTTTTAGCAAACAAATTGTTATTGTAACTCTGCCCTTCTATTCGGTAGTACACAAAACCACCATTAATGATTAAAGGCCTGAATGAGGCAAGGAGCTGTGAAAGGGTTAAAAAAGGCGACTCTTCATGGATATAATGTTTGCAAGGAGGTAGAGGAATGTTCTCCCGAAGAGTGGGACAGCACACGTGGGGTTAGTGGACGGAATGTGGTAAAGCAAAGGTTAGCTTTGGATTCGAATCTAATACTTGCATCAAACTTTTTTTTTGGTTCTTTTTTTTCTTCTTTCTCCTTGTGTTTATTTTCTGTATTTTAGTATACTAATTTATTTATTTTTGTTATGGGCTTTCATGTGAGCCAAAGACACAAGAATTACAATCAGATAATAATTGTGTATCATGTTTACCCTAATAATCTGTACTGTATCCGGTGTTGTAAATTGTGTTACGTAGTTAGCTTTCATTCTTTTGGGTGCATGTTGATGCTATTAAATCTAACAGATTTTGTTTCATGTTTAAACCTTATGTTTTACTTCTTCTACTGACAAAGGAGTTGTAAATGTGCTAAATTCGAAAAGTGTCTGCAGTAGGTGCCCTCCTTCCTGGAAACCATTCTTCATACAGACACTTTGCTAGCTGTGCATTACACCTTGTTTCTCCATAGATTAACAGCGTGTCAACATACTCGTCATTTGTATACATTATGACAGAGCCGTGTCTCGTAGAAAGGTTTCAAATGCCCAGTAAATAATGGAGAGCTTATTCACACCAAGCATTGACGCAGGCACAAATTGCTAAAGCCACTTTGCATGTGTGAAGTGTTTTAAACTTGGTTGAATGGGTCAAGCATAATACCGAGCACGGTAAAATACCTATTACGAAGTAGAAATTATCCACCTGTCAGTGGAAAACATGATTATTCTATTTTGTACATACTTATAATGTTATCAAAAATGTTCTTTGTATCATAATATCAAATTATAGGCCGAAAGGGCTGAAACAAAAGGTAATAAAATGTTTGAACCTAACATGAAGGATTTGAACCCGAACTGAAGTGGCACAGTGGTAAAGCAACCATGATAACATAATTCGGCCAATGCTACCTTGCAAGCTGGAGCTCCTATACGAATAAATAATTGCAGAACTCAGACCCCACCTCGAACTTTTACACGCTTTTTGCAGCTTCATACAGTTTGGAGTTTGTTTTGGTAGTTTTAACTCAAATAAACAAACTGCATCAGCCCTTTCAGTTACTGTATAAACTGAAATGTGTCATAGTTTGTGACAGAAGCGAAATTATGTACCTAATACTTAGCATTTTTTGACAAGACTGTACAACGAACCTTTGTTGGCTGGCGGCTTTAATTCAATTGGTCGCACTGCCTAGACCTGCCATTTTGCTTTCAAATAGTTCTGTCAACCGAAGCATGTGATAAGTTGTTTCTTCAATGGTGTTTTCAAAGGTTGTATGAATGTATGCTAGAGAATAAAAGTTTGTAAAATCAGCTAAAAGTGCTACTGAGTTCCCAGTGTCAGGGTGGGATGTTTTTGGCATCGACAGACATTGGAATTACATTCTGTCCCGTAAAACACTTATGCACTGAGTTATCTATCCCTCCTCTATAAAGTGTTCTGCAAATCAGCCATTAGAAATCATTCAAGAAAGGCATTAGTGACATATGTCGCTTATCATGTTGCATAAATTAAAAAATAAATAGGGGCAGCTGACTCACCTGATATATTTCTTTTGTCCCCAATTTCTTTTTACTATTTTATACAGATTTAAAGAACTTTTGTTCTTAAAGCTTGCCCAAATCTCCTGCTTCTCTATGTCTTCCAATCTCTGTTCAATAAATATTAAATTTGGTGTTAAAATTCATTATCTTCCAAAGATGTAACACAAAGATTTGCAAGAAAATGCTCTTACCCCCAAACTACCCTTTACATGGAAAATTGTTTGATAATTTCTATTTTCTCAAAAATGTCTCTAGCAATTTTGATTAAAATATCATATGTTTAAGGTATTTATATGGTAAAATAATTTTTTTTTTTGGCACGAGCCATTTCTGAGATATCCATTATTGTCTTTTTTTAAAACTACTGTGCTTTTCACTTGTTTCTTGCAAGTCTTGGCAAGAGTCTGGAATTTTAAGGTCAGTATATACGGACCTGGTTTTTAAACACCTGACTATCCATTCACTTCCCTATATCCCCCTTGTACCTGTGTAATGCAAAATGAGACTAATTCTACAAATGTTTATTTCAATTAACATGAAGTAGATACAAAAATAAGCTTTCGTAAGAGTAGCTTGTAGAAATAAGGTATAGTAGTTAGAGAAAGCCATGTGGATGTAACACATCTGACCTTTTTTCTCATTATTGCAGCCTACTACAATGGGAATAGTGTGTGGAGAAGCATTGACTCTATCTGAGTACTTCCATAAATTGGCAGAAAACTCCAGTATGGAAAGTAAGATTTATTCTTTATTTGCAAAGTTAGTTATATAATGAAATAATTATAATGCAAGTTTCAACACACTGAGAAATGCCTACTAAAACATTACTATCATTTTGAAAAATGATGATATTCCTCATGCCTAAGCATCTTTGTGGTGGTGTTGCAGCTCCCATGGATCAACAAAGATCAGGTGTGCTGCAACTTTCTGGACTTTAAATGTTCAAGAGGTGTTAAGTTAGTTTCCTATTAAAGTATGATTTCAGAGAGATTGGGAAGGTATAGAACAACAACTTAGAGATACAAAGGTATTCATGTCTTTACATAGGCAGATGGTTGTACAGCGAGTTACCTGAAAGGGTTCAGCAACGGGAAAGCATTTGTAGGGATGTGCAAGTATTATTTATAACCATGAGCATTGAATAGCACTTCCAGTCTGATAGCCATTTTACCTCCACCATCCAACTCTTCTATTTTCAGTCATTTTGGTCAAGATAAAGAATTAGTTATTTGAAAAAGGAATGTCCCCATAAGAACAAAATTTATTTACAAGGATAAAAATAAAACTATAATGTTGAGATACATGATATTGATGAAGTCTTTCAAAACTATCCCACAGGATTTCAAGCCTTTCTATGTCAGAATTGACATTTTCACACAGAATGAAATGTCTTTCAATATTCTGTCTGGTAGCGCTAATATGGCACTTTTTATCAAATGTGTAGATATGGCCCTCACAAGTAAGTTTCAGTTAATTGTAGTCCTATTACATTGATCTCAGTTCTGCAAGTAGTGAGTACATGATGCAATTTCAATGCAGAAGAGGTAAAGAAAAGAAGAAACAGATCATATATACCACAAATTGTTATCAGGATTGTTTTCAGGCAATTATTGTGAATAAAAGAAAGAGATTAAAATATACAACAAGTGTCCGAATGAGATAGAAGCACGACAATGGATCCAGCATTTTGTCTTGACATTGAATTAAAATAAGTCACATTGGAAATAATTCACAGCCTAAACTTCAATGGATACATATTTATGTACATGAGTCCAGAATGTAAAAAGAAGGTGGAGCTGTAGCTGGAATTTACTCAAAATTGTTTAACTTCCATGTTGCAATAGGGAAAAACTCCACCCACTTTGATGATGAAATTATTCAATAGAAATAGCACTAACTCATCTTCAGAATAAATTAATTTCAGTGCAGTTATATTATGTGTTTCAGCTTCAGCTATACAAGCAATATCAACAAACAAATCTCCAATCTCTAGTAAATTGTTAGAAATAAAGTTTATTAGATTATTGATAAAAAATAAAATTGTCCATCTCCAGTGGATACCCTCACATTTGGTAATGAACTTGCTGAGTCTTTGGCAAACAAATGTATCAAATTTTTGCAGAAATCATATTAAACTGTGCAAAAATTATAGTTAAAAAAGCTTCTAAAAAGAACTTTTGGAACACTTCAAAACTCAAAATAGTATTAAATCTTGGGCAATTGTATCACAAAAATTAATATCCAAACATCCAAGACAAGAAGCTGTAGCAACATTTAGATTATTAGCATGCCATGATTGTATGGTTGCACATCTTTATAAAATTGGAATCTTCAGCTCTCCAAATTGTAACCTATGCCAAGAAATAACTCTACAGTGAGTAAGATCACCTTTTTAACTGTTAAGCTCTCAAGAATTCACCCATAACAAGATTGACTGGACTTCGTTGGGAAGCAAGAAAGCAAATGGAATCTGGACACTGAAGGAGGTGATGAACAATTACCCATATTCAAAGCAGCGATGAAATGAATGTAATAATTATGAAGTATGCAGAACAAGCGTATGGCATGGAAGACAAAATTACCAGTGCAAAGAAACATCTTGAATACCTTGACACGTCCATCTACGAAATGGAGTATGAGCACACAAACTTCAAGGCGTTGAGTGGGCTTGTCAAGAAAGAGATCCAGAAGAGGCTCCAGGACCTGAAAACTTGAAACACTTTAGCACAGAGTAGTATGAGTGAGTGTTTGCAATAAGCCTCCAAACTGCTATGGGTTCTCAAGGTTAAGTCATTCACTGGCAGTTCTTCGCTATTGTGATACACAAGTGGTCCATGGAAGGAACTTGACAATGACTTTGACAACCACCAGTTGACCACAGTGTGCCTCAGCCAGTTAATATCTAAGCTACAATAGCTGGGGAAGTTCTCTCTGGCAGTGGAAGAGCTCTTGAACAAGGCCCTCATAAATCTACAACATGCCCTAGTTAAGGCCGAGATCAAACAATGTTACTTTAAAGTCAAAGCACTTTTCACTAGTATTCCTATATAAAAAAATCCTACGCTACTCAGAAAATGGTTGAATCAGACTACAATAAACTCCACATAAATAGATGATATCATTAACCTTATAGAATTGTGCACTAGACACAACTTCTTCAGATTTAATAATAAATTCTACAAACAATCAAAAGGATTAGCAGTGGAAAGTCCACATAGTGAAAGCTTTCCCTCACATATACAAATTTTGGCGGAGATATGTTGACACATTTTTTTCCATCATACCCCAGAAATTAACAGAAGATGCTTTGAAACTGTTGAACCTGCAGGACAACAGCATTAAATTCACAATTGAAATTGAAGAGAACACCTTACCCTTCCTGGACCTCATTATAACTAGAGATCAAAATGATTTAAAATTCAATATACATAGGAAACCTACACATGTGGACAATTATATAAAGAAAAATGGTTGCTACCCAACTTCACACCAACTAGCTGCCTTTAGAAGTTTGATCTGCCGGTTACATAGCGTCCCCTTGAACAAAGAAGAATTTTTAAAAGAACAGCATGTAGAAAAAATAGCAGTAACTAATGGATTCAACTCAGATCTTATAAGGAACATGATAAACAAGAAGAAGAAACTCAAGGCAATTTCACATACCATCACTCTAACACCTCTCTCAAACACAAATTGGAAATACAAGAAATTCACATACCACCCTTGGGCCTTTAGAAAATTTGAATGAATCTTCAACAAATTTAACATAGACTAGCTCCACAACACAAATTCAGCTTGAAGAACTTGCTAAACACACCTCTCAAAAATACCATCCCAAACACATTAAAATCCGGAATTTATCAGATTAATTGTGATGAATGTGAGAAATACTACATAGGAAAAACAAAAAGAAACTTGGAAACTAGACTTAAGGAACATAAAACTAAAACAAATAGTGAAATGCGCTGTATCACACCACTTTTGGACAGAAAACCACAACATTGGCCAAAGTATAAAATTATTAAAACCCCTCACCACACCAATAGAATTGAACATCTGGGAAAAAATACACATAAAAAACGGCAACGTCATTAATTTTGAAATCCCGCCTGTGAACAATGTGTTAAAACCTTGTCCCCCCTACACCAGATGGCAAGAGGTTTGGAATCTGCAGGAAGAGGAAGAAGAGGATACGGGAGAAAGAGACCTGTAGTCACCCGGTCACTGATGATGAGGACAAATACCCTCGAAAACGTTTCTGTTTTATATAACTTTTAATTACTGAAGGTCAGTGTAAAAAAGTGTGACTCAAGCTACCATCAAGAATGTTGCTTGTTGATGTTGAACTCAGGCCATGCAGAGAGTAAAGGCAAGCAAACCAACTGTAACTTTGAAGAATGCAAGAACATGTGGTGCATTGCAGATTATTGCAAGGACATAATTGCTGATCATCAAATGCTGTACTTCATGAGTGTGGCAAGCAATGCCCTCTGGTGAGAGACATTTTGCAATGTGCCAGTCAGGAACTACAAAACAGGCCATCATAGATAAGCATTAAGAAAAGTGCATACACCATCTTTTTTTGGTGGGTGTCTACTCCAGGGGATCTATTTCATAAAGAGAAACAACAAATTCTGCTTACTACTGCCAGCCTCTGGATGAGGTTAAAGACTGCTTATTGCTACAGACAATTCTTGTAACCATTCCAGGATGCAATTTTTACTAAAATTCACTGTCAAGCTTTCACCAGAAATACATGTTTTGAGGTCCTCTAAATGCAAAAAAAAAGAAAAGCATTTTCAGAAAAAGATCCATTTGTGCGTGCATGCATGGAAAATTGGGGAAATCTCCCTAAAATAGTCTTTACATGGAACATTTTTCAATATTTTTTTTTATTTTCTCAAAAGCGCTTAAAATGATTTTAATTAAAATACCATATATTTAAGACATTTCCATGATAAATAAAATGTATATCTTGAATTTTCAGTAAATAATATGTGAAGTCCTCTTCGTTCATAAGGAGTATTGTGTAATTTAGTATTACTGGTAAGCCAAATGAGAAAGACAAACACTTAATACACAAAAGATGTAGACCTCCTTAAAAAACATAATCTGTTTTAATAACTTTTTCTAGCATAGCCATTTCCAAGATATCTGCAATTATTGGTTTGAAATTTTTGTATACTTGTCATTTGTTTAAAGTGCTGTTGCTGTTCAGTTGTTTTTTTGCACTTTCATGGAAAGAGTATGGAATTTAAAGGCCAGCATATAGCGGTCCAACTTTAAACAACTGACTCAATTCAGTTTCCTCTATCCCCCTAGCACCTACAATGAAATGTGTAATGAAACTATTTCTGCAGAGGTTTCGATTAACATGAACTAGATAGAAAAATAAGTTTTTGTATGAATAAACAATATTGGGTACTAGGCTGGTTGTAGCTCAGTTGGTAGAGCACCTGCCTGCTGTGTGAGGGGTCCTGAGTTTGATTCCTGGCTGGGAGGTGGGAATTTTTCTCTAGCCAAGATTATTCCCCATCCTTTCCAGAGTCTAGAAGTATGAATGAGAGTGTGATCTAATGTATAAAACCCAAAGAAAAACCAGAAATCCAATGACAACTGTATTTGAGTTAACACCATTGTCAATAGGCAACATGTTCCAAAGGTAAAAGGCTGCGATATGACCATTGCAGTTAAAGGGGGGGATGTTTTAAATGGTACAATAAAACATGTGTGTATATATATATATATATATATATATATATATATATATATATATATATATAGGGTAGAGAACGTTGTGTGAATTTAACACTTCAGATTTTTCTCTATAACAATGTGGAACCATATAATGCAGTATTAACATATTCAGATTTCCTCCAACTTTTGAATATGTTAATACTGTATTATATGATTCCACCTTATTATGGAGAAAAATCTAATGTGTTAGATTCACATGATGTTCTCTACCTATTATATAGATTGGGTGAGAAAATATGTGTTAACATATTCAAAAGCTGGAGGAAATTTGCAGGATAGCATTAGAGTGTACTTCTCACAGTCCCCCTGCGATTATGTTTTGTTTGGGTCTCTTAAAGAGCTTTAGGGGGCCGGCAGTGTTGAGGCCGTCACCCTATGTGATATAGTTAGTTGAGAGAACTGGCTTTCTGTGCTCAAGATTGCAGTTTCAATCTTGCCCAGAACAGTGCAATTAAATGTGCTTAAATGTGACAGCTTCATGTTAGTACACTTATTCACACGTAAAAGAACTTCTGCATGTCAAAATTCCCGCACCCAGATGTTGCTCATTTGACTGGCAGTTTCTAGTGCCATTAAGAAACAATTATTGCTATTCAGTGATGCAGAGGTAAGAGAGTTCATACAGAATTGGTTTGCAAACATACCCCTCTCCTCTCTTCAAGAAGAAAAAAATAAAACTAGTGTTTCACTGGAAAAATGAATTTAAAATTAGGAGACTGCAGAAAAGTGAAACAATATTACTATACCTTTTCATGACTGAAATTATTAATAGTAAATTCTGGTTTATATTTGGTCACCCTTCTGGTTGTGTTTTGTGTGGTCATAAAATCATTTTATCTGCAGAGGCTGATATTTCTAGAGTGTAATTAGCCAAAAAGATATGATTAGAAAAAATGTGTTATACGAAGGCATGTGTAAAAACTTCTGACTAATAGTTAGGGCATTTCAAAACATGCATTGTGATATAAAACTTGTTCATACTGATCTCCAGATTTTGTAGAATAGCTATAGATTAAAACTATTGCATTTTTAGTGGGTCCTTTGAGAATGTTGGTAATAAAAGGAGCTGCTATTTGCAGGTGAGGATGATCTCCTAAACTCTACTCCGCCATGGGAAAAATGCAACCTTGTGCTGCCAGAGCTTGGTTCAGATGAAGATGATTTGCAAGCATTAGCATGTTCATGGCAGAAACTCAACACAGGAGATAGTTTGGATGGAGCAAAGAACTCGGCTACTAGGAGCTTCATGAAGGAATCCCCTGTGAGAGAGAAACCCAAGTTTCAGTCATGTCCAACAACACCGGTAAGGGAAAAAGAGGTTACCTGTAAATAATTCAACATCATGAATGTATAAAGAAAGTAACTATTTGGGATAAAATTTAAAGTAAGTTAGTTTAAACTACTTTTTTATTCATTTCTAAACAGTCGTACAATGTTTCATAATTGTAGTCTCATACAGAATGTACATATTACTGTCACTCCAAAAAAAATAGAATCCCGGGATGTTTGTTTTCAATAAATACTTGATAAATTTCCTTCATTAATTATATGCATTTCTTACCTACTGACTTTGTCCAGTTTTCACTGTGCGAGAGCACATATGTGTGTTTACTTCACGTGTGTTGCCATCTTGTGTGACGTCATTCGTTGGTCTGGTCCGTAGTTCCCTCTGTCGTAGCAATTTGTATGAATTAGTTTCTAAAAGAATTTAAGGTTATGTATATTGTCCTCCGGCTAGCTATCATCTTTTCTTGGTAGAACTTGTATCTCTTGCAGGGTGTGAAGCGGAAAGGAATCTTTTGTCTAGAAATGATATTGACGAAGAAATTGGTTTTATAATCTTTATTGCAGAACACGTTCACGAACACTTTCACATATTTATTTGGATACTCGCCATACTGAAACTGTTTGTAATAACTTCTTATCACTTTTAACTTGCATACTTCAACTTTGTGTATTTAATTGTATAATACTTTATAAGATTTCTCGTACTTCTGCTGCGCGTAACTTGACGAAATGAAGGACTGACTGACGATACGTACTGTACTGAGAATTCCGTTGAACTGGGGGGAACGCTCCCTTGAATCTACACTATTTATAGGCTTGCCTCAAGATACGCCTAAAGATTATAAATGAACTGCCATTGGCTAATAAAACGCGCCAACATTAGCGTCTATTTTACTATCCAATGAAAACCACTAATACATATTACTTTTTTAGGGAAAATTCTAGAAGCTTTTACCGAAAAGGCGCGAAACATTACGTAATTTCCTGGTTCCCGGTACTGATAAACAACTCATCCCCTTGCTGCATTATTGCGTTATTGTTGACAGTTTCAGTAAAGCCATATATTATTATTTACCAATAATAATTACAATTAATAAACATCAGAAATCAATGTCACATAAAAATACATATTCATATTATTATCATTAATTACATCTGAGTAATTTGTGATACAAATTACCGTCTCATATGCCCCACTAGAAACATAATTATAAATATTTATAACTTGTTTAGAAATTTTAAAATTGTGTTTTTAGTCTCCTAAATCTTGGAACACACGTTATCACTTTCACTTAACACTTCACACGCATTTAACACACGACATATGTTTTATCTCGCCACTACTTACTGGCTTTGGTTTAATTAATTTAGATATTAATCTTACATTACAATTTTTTTATAGCAAATACTTTACCCTAAATTATTTAACTAGTGTTACAAAAAATGGTTTACTTATATTGTTACCAAAAATTTATCAATTCAAGAATTTTTTTGTAATTACTGTACATATTTACCAAAATATTCACCCTTTACATATATTTACATCTCTTAAATCTAGGCACTGTGTCACATTTTCTGTTTGCTACATAAGTATTTGTTTCAATTACTTTTAATTATATTTACCAATTTTTTTGTTATTTTGTACTTTGCAAATATATTTACATCTCTTAAATCTTGACAATGTTTCACCTTTTCTGTTTGCTACATAAGTATTTGTTTTGAATTATTTTTACCATTTTTGTTATTTTGAATTTTATTTTAACAATACTCTTGGAATTGTATTTACATACTTTTAATTTAATATAATATCATGCTTTGTTTCACATGTTCAGTTACTAATAAAATGTTATTTTCCTCTCAATCATTTAGTCATGTCTAAAATTTATTTCTCCATTTCTATGACATACATATTTATTTAACCCTCTTACGTTCCAATACATTATTCTGCATTTCGCCTTTAACTATCCAGCATTTACTATTTATCATCATTGTCTTTTATTTCACCATGATCTTCATGGTTGTATGGTTTAAGCATCTCAATATGGAACTTTCCTATGTTTTTTCGAGTTGTTGGATTACATAACTCATATGTGTTAGTTCCATACACTTCAACAACTTCATATGGTCCATGGTATTTGAGAAACATTCGCCAATAAAGTTTATTTTCTTTATCCGATAATTTCTTGGTTTTAACCAAAACTAAATCTCCTATTTTGATCCTCCATTCCTTTCTCTTCTTTTCTTCATGTTTCATTTTTCTTTTTATGGCTTTTTTCTTCATCCTCTCAAATGCTTTTCGGAACATCTCTTCTTCTGTTGGTGGTATTGAATGCGCCTCTGGAATGGCTTCTGGAATTTTTTTACACATTGTATTGATCTTCTTTCCCAACTTAAGTTCACATGGTTTATATCCTGTTACATTGTTTATGGTTTCATTTAGTAGGTTCTGAACAAAGTTCACGTATCCATACCATTGGGTGTGTTTTCGATGACATAACACCCTTAAATAATTTGAAATTTCCTTAATTTCCCTCTCCACTGGGTTGGAGTTCGGTTTGTATCTTGACGAAAAATATTGTTTAATGCCATTTTCTTTCAGTCCATCCATAAATTTTTTTCCTGTGAAATACGAAGCATTATCGCTCAATACAGATTGAATAGGTCCTTCTTCTATCACATATGACTTAAGTAGTCTATTTAAACATGCTAAACCTGTAGGTTTTCTCAAAGGGTAAATTCTTACATATTTGCTGAATATATCATAACAGACAAATATATATTTATTTCCAAATTGACTTGGAGGCATCGGACCATGAATATCAATACTAATTACACATCTCGGCTTATCCCTTATAACCGAATTAGTTTCAAATGCATATGCTGCATTTATTTGCTTTGCCTTCTGACACAGGTTGCAGCACGATATAAATTTCCGAACTTTTTGACGCAATTTGGATATGTATAAATTCTCTAAAATCATAGAAGTTGTTCGGTCCGTCCCTGAGTGTGCTAACCCTTCATGAAAATTCTTAATTAGTTCCTTTTCCATGCTTTTCGGAACCATTACCTTCCAACTAGGCATTTCTTTTCCATGCTTTTTGTATAATGTCCCATCTCGAATTGCTATAATTTCTTTCTTTGCCTCCTCAATCAATGGTGCATTTTCTTTAAGTTCAAATAATTTTGCATCCTCATTTTGAATTTCCCCCATATTCTTCAATTTTGTAATCATTTCTTTGCTTAAAGGAATTTCAATTGTCAATATTTTGACTTCATTTCTAGGCCTTTCAATATTTTCGGGAATTTGTGGGTTGTAGTTCAATCTTGACAGTAAATCACTGAAGGTATTGTTTTTGCCAGGAATGTGGATAATCTCAATATCGAATGCAGATATTGCATGAATGTATCTAGCAAGTTTTCCACTACATAATCTACACCGTTGTATGAAAGTTAAGCTTATGTGGTCTGAATATACTTTCACCTTTTGCTGATAAATATAGGTTTTAAAACGAATTAATGAGAAATATAGTGCTCCAATTTCTAACTGAGTCACTGAAGAATTCCGCTCAATATTTGTAAGTCCTCTAGAAGCTGTACTAATGACGTGAAAGTCATTGTTGATGTCTCGCTGTCCTAAAATTCCGGCGTATCCTTGCATTGATGCGTCGACATAAATTTCATATTCCAAATCTTCTCTGGGCCTCTCAAGTAATATGGACTTAGCAAAGAGTTCTTTTACTCTTTCAAAACATTTTTGATGATCTTCTGTCCATTTCCACTTATTGTTCTTTCGGAGTAGCTGCCGCAGTGGTTCTATTTCGGCCGAATATCTTGGTACGAACTTACTCTGAAAGTTCAATACCCCTAAGAGACGTCTAATTTGTTTTACGTTCCTGGGTGGCGGAATTCTCATTATTGCTTCTATTCTTTTCTGATCAGGTCTTATACCTCGTTCATCCACTACATAACCCAGAAAATTTATTTCCTTGACACAAAATTTTGATTTTAGTATGTTCACAGTCATACCATGTTGTTGTAGTTTATTTAACACATAATGGACATTATTCATGTGTTCTTCAAATGTTTGACTAATGATTAAGAAGTCGTCAATATACTTTATTAAAAAGTCATCTGCAGAATTTCCAAAGATACTGTGAATGGCTCTCAAAAATCCACTTCCTGAGTTTTTTAAACCAAAAGGATTTACACAAAAGCGATACTGAATCCCTGAGTACTGAAATGAAGTGTAATCACGCACTTGCGGATCTAATTCCACTTGCCAATATGATGCAGTGAGGTCAATGGATGTCAAAAATCTTCCTCTTGAAAGTTTTGTAATTAGTTGTTCAATTCCCTCACTTTGAAAATGATCTGGTTTCATATACTTGTTGACATATCTGCCGTCTAAAGTTAATCTCAAACTACCATCTCGTTTAATACTCCAGCAGATTGAATTTATGTATTGAGAATTACTTTGCTCAATAATCCCATTTTCTAACATGCTATTTATTAATTGTCTAGCTTTGTCTCGAAGACTTATAGGTAAATTGTCATACTTGTGCCTATATGGTGGTACGTCTTCTACTTGAAATGTATGCTGATATACATTACATCTGCCTGGGATATTACTAAATACTGAACTATTGTTCATCAAAACATCATGAAGGATTTGTTTTTGCATTATCGTCAGATTATAAGCTTCTTCACACTTGTGTATTATTTCCTCATTTCTCTTCTCTTTCCTGCTGTTGTTTGTCTCGCTCACATGGTCGTCTTTTGTTTGGATTACAAATTTCTCTACTTCTTCTGGCATTTCTGCTAGCTGTTGAAAATATGGCGTAGTATTCCCTTCATATTCTGTGACTACCTGCTTTATTTGATTATTTCTATCAGTTTCTGTTATTTGCACAAAAAACTCTTGGTCACAAATATTTTTCTCATCCTTTGTCATCTCGATTACAGAAACTTTTTCTTTTATAAATGGTACCCTTATTTCTCTATCTTCCTTTGTTATTTTTAACTCTTCATGTTTAAAATCTATACATGCTTCATATTCATGTAGGAAGTCACATCCTATAATTATGTCACAAATCAGATGGTTTACAATTAGAAACATAACCTCAAAATTCTCTCCGCCAATAAGTATGCTAAGTAGAGCTTGTGTTTTTATGACCTGTGTAGTTCTTCCAATTGCAACACGACAAACTAAATTACTAGTGGGAAGAGCCATAATTTTGTTACCTTCATTAATCAAATTTATGTAAAATTTCTGTGAGCAAATTGAAGCTGATGAACCAGAATCTATAGTTGCAATGATTTCTTTCTTCGCAATTTCCATTCTAACATGAGGTGACTCAAAATTTTCTCCCTTATCTTTTGTTGCTGTAATCTTATTACAGGGTGTATGTGTAGGTGTATGATTTGTATTGGTAATGGATACTGAATTATTAAAGACGTCCTGAGAACCTACTGCACAGGAGTCTGTTAACAGTTTTCCTGGTTATTTCCATGTTCAAGTACGGGACTGCCATTCCTAACAGGCGCTAAATCTATCTCAGTGTCGCTACCATTGTTTTGAGTTCCCCTTCCTCGAGTTCGAAATCCTCGATTTTTGACATTTTGTCCCCTTGGCACGTAATTTTCTTGCCGTTCCTCAGATCTTTCTCGGTTATTATTTTCCCTCCAGTGAGTGAAATTTCCCCTCTGTCTAGTGTACCTCCTTCCATAATTTTGCCCTCTTTCAGGCAATCTTTCTGTCCTGACATAATTTATTTGTTCCTGCCGGCCTGGTCTCCTATCTATCCTTGATCTTTCAAATTGTGGAACATATGATTGATACCGTTGTCTGGTATTAATTTCATGATGTCTGTCTTGTCCTCTTATTTGTTGATAACTACCTTGGTAATTTCTTCTATCTCGTACATCTAAAAATCTATGTTCCCACTCCCGAGACATATCTTCTTCCTGTTGTTCCAAAGCTGTTATTAATTCTGTCATCTCATAGATGTTCCGTGGTTTTGCAATTAATAAGTAATTTTGTATCCTTATAGGATAATGCCTTGCGAGCAAACTCACAAAATCTTCCTCACTGATTGGAGGTGACAAGTTTCTAACCTGACTTGCATGTTTTAGTAAGTAATCAGTCATCGATATTCCCTCTCGTGGATTAAATTGACCATGACTAAGCATTGCTCGTATTCTTTGCTGTACCGTAACATTCCAAAATCTGTTCATGAATAATCTCTTAAAAGATTCATATGAAATTTCACCCCCTGATACCATTTGTAACCAATCTAAGGTTTTCTGGTCCAAACATCTTTTGACAACTATCATTTTCAATGCTTCAGGTATCTTTTTAATTTGAAAATACTCTGATAATTCTGCAATGAACTGTACTGGACTGGAGTTTTCATTAAATTTTGGAAGCGGAAAATCACTTAAGATATGATTGTAATTTTGCAAATTCCCTATTCCCATATTTAAATTCTCTAGTGTTACTTGTGCACTCTGAGTTTCAGCATTAGCTATGGATGAAGCTGCCGCATCACTCACATTATTTGTCATACCTGAGGAACTACCTCTATCATTATTTTGTACATCTGACACATGTACATCACATATATTTGCCCTTGAATTCAATTCTAATCTATTTACAGTACCCTGCAGATTTTCTATTGTCTGTTCCAATTTTTTATTATTCTCATTTTGAACAGTTTGGTGTTTGTTAATTTCAGAAGTTAGCTTTTGATTCAAATCTTTAACTTCATCAGACAATTTATTTCTCTGTTTTTCTGACTCCTTCTGAATTTCAGATATTTCCCCTCTGAAATTAACTTGCACCTGTATTAAATCTGCATTTGTAGCCTCCATCATCTCTTTTAACTCACTTGAAATGCTACTCATTCGGCTACCTAACTCTGTACATTTTACATTAACATGCTCTATTTTATTGTTAACCTCACTTTTTTGGTTAGATATTTCCCTGCTCATGTCTAACATTTTCTTTGAAACTTCACCTATTTCATGTGCTATCATTTCTTGATTTTCATTTTTCATTCTAATCATACTACTATCTAGCTCCATGAATTTCTTCTCAATTTCTTCCCTGTTTTGTTCTAAGCTTTTACCAATATCTTCCCTCAATTCTCTCTTATTCTGATCTAGTTTTTGTTCTAAACTCCTATCAATATCTTCTCTTAATTCCCTATTATTCTTTTGCATATCTTCCCTTAATTTCTCATTACTCTGAGTTAATTTTTGTTCTAATTTCTCACTACTCTTTTGCATATCTCCCCTTAATTCTTCCCTTAATTTATTCATATTCTCATTCATATTTCTCAGCATTTCCATCATACTAACATCAAAATTAACATTTCCTGCTATTCTATTCTCACTTTCTGCACTAACATTTTCATCTTCAAATCCTAAAAAGTCTGGGCTATTTCCTGTAATTTGTATTGGATCACAGCTAACTGTTACACTATCTCCCTCCATAATTATTTCTTCTGTATTCCTAGCAGCCATTGTTTTTATTATCCTACTATTCCTAAGGAACATTGAAATTGATTTACCTTTTTGATGCTGTATGTTGCTGTTACTTTAATGTCCAGCGTTCTGCCCCATTCTCCTAGATTTGATGTCGCTTCTGCGTTGTTTTGTGATGAATCTACGTCGTTTAGATGTTTTCTTGTAGTTGAATTCCTTGTTGCATCGTAATCTCGGAATTACGATCGAAGTCTGTCGTCCCTTTTGTTTCTGGAATCTGCGTCTTGTAGATGATTTCACCACTGCATTCGCCCCTTTGGTCCTCTCAATTCTTCTTGGTTATTCTTGTTCCTTTCCTAGTTATCGTGCCCCACGTTCTAGGTGCCAATTTGCGAGTAATAACAAATTGTATATGTGTTTATAGCACCACGTTGTGGAAGCCAATTTGCGAGAGCAAATATGTGTGTTTACTTCACGTGTGTTGCCATCTTGTGTGACGTCATTCGTTGGTCTGGTCCGTAGTTCCCTCTGTCGTAGCAATTTGTATGAATTAGTTTCTAAAAGAATTTAAGGTTATGTATATTGTCCTCCGGCTAGCTATCATCTTTTCTTGGTAGAACTTGTATCTCTTGCAGGGTGTGAAGCGGAAAGGAATCTTTTGTCTAGAAATGATATTGACGAAGAAATTGGTTTTATAATCTTTATTGCAGAACACGTTCACGAACACTTTCACATATTTATTTGGATACTCGCCATACTGAAACTGTTTGTAATAACTTCTTATCACTTTTAACTTGCATACTTCAACTTTGTGTATTTAATTGTATAATACTTTATAAGATTTCTCGTACTTCTGCTGCGCGTAACTTGACGAAATGAAGGACTGACTGACGATACGTACTGTACTGAGAATTCCGTTGAACTGGGGGGAACGCTCCCTTGAATCTACACTATTTATAGGCTTGCCTCAAGATACGCCTAAAGATTATAAATGAACTGCCATTGGCTAATAAAACGCGCCAACATTAGCGTCTATTTTACTATCCAATGAAAACCACTAATACATATTACTTTTTTAGGGAAAATTCTAGAAGCTTTTACCGAAAAGGCGCGAAACATTACGTAATTTCCTGTTCCCGGTACTGATAAACAACTCATCCCCTTGCTGCATTATTGCGTTATTGTTGACAGTTTCAGTAAAGCCATATATTATTATTTACCAATAATAATTACAATTAATAAACATCAGAAATCAATGTCACATAAAAATACATATTCATATTATTATCATTAATTACATCTGAGTAATTTGTGATACAAATTACCGTCTCAACTGTCAGTTTACTAAGTTTTTCACTGTCACTTCACTGACGTGATCTAGTTCAATTTTCACTGTTGCTTCACTTATTTCTCATTGTCACTTCATTTTCGCGATGTAGTGGCGTAATGAAATATGCTCGAAGCAGCCTCTTCTTCGGATGGTTTACCCATTGGGGAGTTGAACACAAGACCTCTTTAAATTTCTTGCAGTAGCAGAGCACTCATTGTATGTCATAACTATCATTGCAACCTCACTTGGAGAATGCACTGAGTAGCCAGGAGTTGCAGAAATGCAAACACACTCAGTTATATAGCCGCTGGAATTTTCCACAGAGTTCTAGAATGTTCTGTGCGAGAGCACAAATTGTTACAAATAAATGTTTGTTTACATAACTTTCACTGCCCCACGTATGGGAGCCAATTTGCAATAGCAATTTTACGTGTTTATAGCACCACGTTGTGGAAGCCAATTTACGAGAGCAAATATGTGTTTACTTCACGCGAAGCCATCTTGTGTGACGTCATTCGTTGGTCTGGTCCATAGTTCCCTCTGGCGTAGCAATCTGTATCAGTTTTTGAAATAGTTTATTTTAAATGTCCTCCGGCCAGCTGTTTGGGATCTAACATGTTTCTCTTGCAGGGTGTGAAGCGGAAAGGAATCTTTTGTCTAGAAATGATATTGACGAAGAAGTTGGTTTTATAATCTTTATTGCAGAACACGTTCACGAACACTTTCACAGATTTATCTAGATAATCGCCATACTGAAACTGTTGATAATAATTGCTTATCACTTTTAACTCACGTACTTCAACTTTATATATTCAACTGTATAATACTTTATAAGATTTCTCCTACTTCTGCTGCGCGTAACTTTACGAAATGAAAGACTGACATGAGAATCTTGTTGAACTGGGAGCTGACGTGTTATGTGTTGAGAATCTTGTTGAACACTGGGGAACGCTCTTTTGAATTTACACTATTTATAGGCTTACCTCAAGATACGCCTAAGGATTATAAATGAACTGCTATTGGCTAATAAAACGCGCCAACATTAGCGTCTATTTTAACATCCAATGAAAACCACTAATACATATTTCTTTTAGAGAACATTCTGGAAGCTTTTTTTACCGAAAAGGCGCGAAACATTACGTAACTTCCTGGTTCCCGGTAACGATAAACAACTCACTCCACCGCTGCATTCTTGTGTTATTGTTAACAGTTTCAGTAAAGCCATATATTATTATTTACCAATAATAATTACAATTATTAAACCTCTGAAATCAATGTTACATAAAAATACATATTCATATTAAAATAATTATTTACATTTGAGTAATTTGTTATACAAATTACCGTATTATCATATGCCCCACTAGAAACATAATTATAAATATTTATGACTTGTTTTAGAAATTTTATAATTGTGTTTTTAGTCTCCTAAATCTTGGAACACACGCTATCGCTATCACTTTCACTAAACACTTCACACGTATTTAACACACGACATATGTTTTATCTCGCCACTACTTACTGGCTCTGGTTTAATTAATTTAGATATTAATCTGACATTACAAATTTTTTTTTTTTTTTTTTATATAGCAAATACTTTACCCTAAATTATTTAATCACTGTTTCAAAATTGTTTACCCTCTTACATTGTTGACACAAATTTATACATTTAAGATTTTTTTTTTATAATAATTATACATATTTACCAAAATATTTACCCTCTACATATATTTACATCTCTTAAATCTAGACAATGTTTCACCTTTTCTGTTTGCTACATAAGTATTTGTTTTGAATTATTTTTACCATTTTTGTTATTTTGAATTTTATTTTTAACAATGTTCTTGGAATTGTATTTACGTACTTTTACTTTAATATCATCTTAAGTTTCAATCTTTGCATTCTTAATTTTCAAATGTTGTTGCAGTTACCACAAATTTAATTTTTTTATTTTCTTCTCAAACAGTTAGTCATGACCACAATTTATTTCTCCATTCATATGATTTACATTTTTATTTAACCCTCTTACGTTCCAATACATTGTTCTGCATTTCGCCTTTAACTATCCAGCATTTATTATTTATCATCTTTGTCTTTTATTTCACTATGATCTTCATGGTTGTATGGTTTAAGCATCTCAATATGGAACTTTCCTATGCTTTTTCGAGTTGTTGGATTACATAACTCATATGTGTTAGTTCCATACACTTCAACAACTTCATATGGTCCATGGTATTTGAGAAACATTCGCCAATAAAGTTTATTTTCTTTATCCGATAATTTCTTGGTTTTAACCAAAACTAAATCTCCTATTTTGATCCTCCATTCCTTTCTCTTCTTTTCTTCATGTTTAATTTTTCTTTTTATGGCCTTTTTCTTCATTCTCTCGAATGCTTTTCGGAACATCTCTTCTTCTGTTAGTGGTATCGAATGCGCATCTGGAATGGCTTCTGGAATTTTTTTACACATTGTATTGATCTTCTTTCCCAACTTAAGTTCACATGGTTTGTATCCTGTCACATTGTTTATGGTTTCATTTAAGAGGTTCTGGACAAAGTTCACGTATCCATACCATTGAGTGTGTTTTCGATGACATAACACCCTTAAATAATTTGAAATTTCCTTAATTTCCCTCTCCACTGGGTTGGAGTTCGGTCTGTATCTTGATGAAAAATATTGTTTAATGCCATTTTCTTTCAGCCCATCCATAAATTTTTTTCCTGTGAAGTACGAAGCATTATCGCTCAATACAGATTGAATAGGTCCTTCTTCTATCACATATGACTTAAGTAATCTATTCAAACATGCTAAACTTGTAGGTTTTCTCAAAGGGTAAATTCTTACATATTTGCTTAATATATCATAACAGACAAATATATATTTATTTCCAAATTGACTTGGAGGCATTGGACCATGAATATCAATACTAATTACACATCTCGGCTTGTCCCTTATAACCGAATTAGTTTCAAATGCATATGCTGCATTTATTTGCTTTGCCTTCTGACACAGGTTGCAGCATGATATAAATTTTCGAACTTTCTGACGCAATTTGGATATGTATAAATTCTCTAAAATCATAGAAGTTGTTCGGTCCGTCCCTGAGTGTGCTAACCCTTCATGAAAATTCTTAATTAGTTCCTTTTCCATGCTTTTCGGAACCATTACCTTCCAACTAGGCATTTCTTTCCCATGCTTTTTGTATAATGTCCCATCTCGAATTGCTATAATTTCTTTCTTTGCCTCCTCAATTAATGGTGCATTTTTTTTAAGTTCAAATAATTTTGCATCCTCATTTTGAATCTCCCCCATATTTTTCAATTTTCTCATCATTTCTTTGCTTAAAGGAATTTCAATTGTCAATATTTTGACTTCATTTCTAGGCCTTTCAATATTTTCGGGAATTTGTGGGTTGTAGTTCAGTCTTGATAGTAAATCACTGAAGGTATTGTTTTTGCCAGGAATGTGGATAATCTCAATATCGAATGCAGATATTGCATGAATGTATCTAGCAAGTTTTCCACTACATAATCTACACCGTTGTATGAAAGTTAAGCTGATGTGGTCTGAATAAACTTTCACCTTTTGCTGATAAATATAGGTTTTAAAACGAATTAATGAGAAATATAGTGCTCCAATTTCTAACTGAGTCACTGAAGAATTCCGCTCAATATTTGTAAGTCCTCTAGAAGCTGTACTAATGACGTGAAAGTCATTGTTGATGTCTCGCTGTCCTAAAATTCCGGCGTATCCTTGCATTGATGCGTCGACATAAATTTCATATTCCAAATCTTCTCTGGGCCTCTCAAGTAATATGGACTTAGCAAAGAGTTCCTTTACTCTCTCAAAACATTTTTGATGATCCTCTGTCCATCTCCACTTATTGTTCTTTCGGAGTAGCTGCCGCAGTGGTTCGATTTCAGCCGAATATCTTGGTACGAACTTACTCTGAAAGTTCAATACCCCTAAGAGACGTCTAATTTGTTTTACGTTCCTGGGTGGCGGAATTTTCATTATTGCTTCTATTCTTTTCTGATCAGGTCTTATACCTCGTTCATCCACTACATAACCCAGAAAATTTATTTCCTTGACACCAAATTTTGATTTTAGTATGTTCACAGTCATACCATGTTGTTGTAGTTTATTTAACACATAATGGACATTATTCATGTGTTCTTCAAATGTTTGACTAATGATTAAGAAGTCGTCAATATACTTTATTAAAAAGTCATCTGCTGAATTTCCAAAGATACTGTGAATGGCTCTCAAAAATCCACTTCCTGAGTTTTTTAGACCAAAAGGATTTACACAAAAGCGATACTGAATCCCTGAGTACTGAAATGAAGTGTAATCACGCACTTGCGGATCTAATTCCACTTGCCAATATGATGCAGTGAGGTCAATGGATGTCAAAAATCTTCCTCTTGAAAGTTTTGTAATTAGTTGTTCAATTCCCTCACTTTGAAAATGATCTGGTTTCATATACTTGTTGACATATCTACCGTCTAAAGTAAATCTCAAACTACCGTCTCGTTTAATACTCCAGCAGATTGAATTTATGTATTGAGAATTACTTTGCTCAATAATCCCATTTTCTAACATGCTATTTATTAATTGTCTATACCCCCGCCGCTATAACGTTGCACTTGACAGTTCGTGTGGCTTCGCGTAAGGTTGGCTACATCGTGGTTGCAACGTTGCCAGAGTGGCTAGTAAACAACAGCTGATTGTTCTCATTTCTATTGTGTCTAAGCCGCATACAGAAAGTGTACGTAAGTAGCGAACGTCACTGAATAATAACTATTTCGTATTATTATTGTTAATTGAAAATAAGCGATATAAGCAGCTTTGGTATGGTCGGATACTCCTTTCTATGATAATAGGCATAAATGTGTCTACGTATGGCGTCTAATTGGAAAGCATCAATATTTGTGACTGGACGAGGCTTCTTTTTTTCTTCCCTGGAGTTGATAGAAATACCTGTTGTGTTCCAGATGGTTCAGGAATTTTGTCCTCTTTCTCTTGTAGTTTCACTCCTTTGTGAACAACAGTTTCTCGTGCTTAAATCAAGAGCTGCTGCAGTTCGTTGTACGGCTTTATCAGCAGGAATAGAGGGATTTCCGTGAAGCTTCACGTACTCCTTTTCCTGTTCAAAGAACTCCCGGGTTCTCCATAATAGTTCCAATGCCTGACTATTAAGTGGCACACCTCGGCGCAAAGGATTTTCACTTCGTGAATCATCACTCGGCGATCGGCGTCGTTTTTCCGACATTGTCGCACTTAAGTTTTGTTTAAATAAATAATATGAATGAAATATATATATATATAAAATAGATAAATATAAATAAATAAATGTATAAACGAACAATAACAAAACTATCAAACAATAACCACAAATCTAAATAACAAATAACAATGAACAATATGTAGCTTGCAAAGAACAACTCGACGCTCTGCTAGAGATTCACAAACTGAAGCACATGGTTGGGAATAGTTACATCCGGCAACAGAGCCGATTCTAGATCCGGTTCCGCTTTGTCATCGACCATCCGGAATGCTGCCTTGTGATTGGCTTAGGAAGTCAAACGGTTGAAGCTTTTCATCTGTTTTTTCGCGAGTGTACCAACTTAAACGCTAGCTGTCAAGTGCAACGTTATAGCGGCGGGGGTATAGCTTTGTCTCGAAGACTTATAGGTAAATTGTCATACTTGTGCCTATATGGTGGTACGTCTTCTACTTGAAATGTATGCTGATATACATTACATCTGCCTGGGATATTACTAAATACTGAACTATTGTTCATCAAAACATCATGAAGGATTTGTTTTTGCATTATCGTGAGATTATAAGCTTCTTCACACTTGTGTATTATTTCCTCATTTCTCTTCTCTTTCCTGCTGTTGTTTGTCTCGCTCACATGGTCGTCTTTTGTTTGGATTACACATTTCTCTACTTCTTCAGGCATTTCTGCTAGCTGTTGAAAATATGGCGTGGTATTCCCTTCATATTCTGTGACTACCTGCTTTATCTGACTATTTCTATCAGTTTCTGTTATTTGCACAAAAAACTCTTGGTCACAAATATTTTTCTCATCCTTTGTCATATCGATTACAGAAACTTTTTCTTTTATAAATGGTACCCTTATTTCTCTATCTTCTTTTATTATTTTTAACTCTTCATTTTTAAAATCTATACATGCTTCATATTCATGGAGGAAGTCACATCCTATAATTATGTCACAAATCAGATGGTTTACAATTAGAAACATAACCTCAAAGTTCTCTCCGCCAATAAGTATGCTAAGTAGAGCTTGTGTTTTTATGACCTGTGTAGTTCTTCCAATTGCAACACGACAAACTAAATTACTAGTGGGAAGAGCCATAATTTTGCTACCTTCATTAATCAAATTTATGTAAAATTTCTGTGAGCAAATTGAAGCTGATGAACCAGAATCTATAGTTGCAATGGTTTCTTTCTTCGCAATTTCCATTCTAACATGAGGTGACTCAAATTTTTCTCCCTTATCTTTTGTTGCTGTAATCTTATTACAGGGTGTATGTGTAGGCGTATGATTTGTATTGGTAATGGATACTGAATTATTAAAGACGTCCTGAGAACCTACTGCACAGGAGTCTGTTAACAGTTTTCCTGGTTATTTCCATGTTCACGTACGGGACTGCCATTCCTAACAGGCGCTAAATCTATCTCCGTGTCACTACCATTGTTTTGAGTTCCCCTTCCTCGAGTTCGAAATCCTCGATTTCTGACATTTTGTCCCCTTGGCACGTAATTTTCTTGCCGTTCCTCAGATCTTTCTCGGTTATTATTTTCCCTCCAGTGAGTGAAATTTCCCTTCTGTCTAGTGTACCTCCTTCCATAGTTTTGCCCTCTTTCAGGCAATCTTTCTGTCCTGACATAATTTATTTGTTCCTGCCGGCCTGGTCTCCTATCTATCCTTGATCTTTCAAATTGTGGAACGTATGACTGATACCGTTGTCTAGTATTAATTTCATGATGTCTGTCTTGTCCTCTTATTTGTTGATAACTACCTTGGTAATTTCTTCTATCTCGTACATCTAAAAATCTATGTTCCCACTCCCGAGACATATCTTCTTCCTGTTGTTCTAAAGCTGTTATTAATTCTGTCATCTCATAGATGTTCCGTGGTTTTGCAATTAATAAGTAATTTCGTATCCTTATAGGATAATGCCTTGCGAGCAAACTCACAAAATCTTCCTCACTGATTGGAGGTGACAAGTTTCTAACCTGACTTGCATGTTTTAGTAAGTAATCAGTCATCGATATTCCATCTCGTGGATTAAATTGACCATGACTAAGCATTGCTCGTATTCTTTGCTGTACCGTAACATTCCAAAATCTGTTCATGAATAATCTCTTAAAGGATTCATATGAAATTTCACCCCCTGATACCATTTGTAACCAATCTAAGGTTTTCTGGTCCAAACATCTTTTGACAACTATCATTTTCAATGCTTCAGGTATCTTTTTAATTTGAAAATACTCTGATAATTCTGCAATGAACTGTACTGGACTGGAGCTTTCATTAAATTTTGGAAGTGGAAAATCACTTAAGATATGATTGTAATTTTGCAAATTCCCTATTCCCATATTCAAATTCTCTAGTGTAACTTGTGCACTCTGAGTTTCAGCATTAGCTATAGATGAAGCTGCCGCATCACTCACATTATTTGTCATACCTGAGGAACTACCTCTATCATTATGTTGTACATCTGATACATTCACATCACATATATTTGCCCTTGAATTCAATTCTAACCTATTTACAGTACCCTGCAGATTTTCTATTGTCTGTTCCAATTTTTTATTATTCTCATTTTGAACAGTTTGGTGTTTGTTAATTTCAGAAGTTAGCTTTTGATTCAAATCTTTAGACAAATCTTTAACTTCATCAGACAATTTATTTCTCTGTTTTTCTGACTCCTTCTGAATTTCAGATATTTCCCCTCTGAAATTAACTTGCACCTGTATTAAATCTGCATTTGTAGCCTCCATCATCTCTTTTAACTCACTTGAAATGCTACTCATTCGGCTACCTAGCTCTGTACATTTTACATTAACATGCTCTATTTTATTATTAACCTCATTTTTTTGGTTAGATATTTCCCTGCTCATGTCTAACATTTTCTTTGAAACTTCACCTATTTCATGTGCTATCAATTCTTGATTTTCATTTTTCATTCTAATCATACTACTATCTAGCTCCATGAATTTCTTTTCAATCTCTTCCCTGTTTTGTTTTAAGCTTATACCAATATCTTCCCTCAATTCTCTCTTATTCTGATCTAGTTTTTGTTCTAAACTCCTATCAATATCTTCTCTTAATTCCCTATTATTCTTTTGCATATCTTCCCTGTTTTGATCTATTTTTTTTTCTAATTTCTCATTATTCATTTCCATGTTCTGAGTTAGTTTTTGTTCTAATTTTTCACTACTCTTTTGCATATCTCCCCTTAATTCTTCCCTTAATTTTTTCATATTCTCATTCATATTTCTCAGCATTTCCATCATACTAACATCAAAATTAACATTTCCTGCTATTCTATTCTCACTTTCTACACTAACATTTTCATCTTCAAATCCCAAAAAATCTGGGCTATTTCCTGTAACTTGTATTGGATCGCAGCTAACTGTTACACTATCTCCCTCCATAATTATTTCTTCTGTATTCCTAGCAGCCATTGTTTTTATTATCCTACCATTCCTAAGTAACATTGAAATTGATTTACCTTTTTGATGCTGTATGTTGCTGTTACTTTAATGTCCAGCGTTCTGCCCCATTCTCCTAGATTTGATGTCGCTTCTGCGTTGTTTTGTGATGAATCTACGTCGTTTAGATGTTTTCTTGTAGTTGAATTCCTTGTTGCATCGTAATCTCGGAATTACGATCGAAGTCTTTCGTCCCTGTTGTTTCTTGAATCTGGGTCTTGTAGATGATTTCACCGCTGCATTCCTCCTTTGGTCCTCTCAATTCTTCTTGGTTATTTCTGATCCTTTCCTGGTTACTCGAGTTCCTTTCCTGGTCGCTTCGCCCCACGTTATGGGTGCCAATTTGCGAGAGCACAAATTGTTACAAATAAATGTTTGTTTACATAACTTTCACTGCCCCACGTATGGGAGCCAATTTGCAATAGCAAGTTTACGTGTTTATAGCACCACGTTGTGGAAGCCAATTTACGAGAGCAAATATGTGTTTACTTCACGCGAAGCCATCTTGTGTGACGTCATTCGTTGGTCTGGTCCATAGTTCCCTCTGGCGTAGCAATCTGTATCAGTTTATGAAATAGTTTATTTTAAATGTCCTCCGGCCAGCTGTTTGGGATCTAACATGTTTCTCTTGCAGGGTGTGAAGCGGAAAGGAATCTTTTGTCTAGAAATGATATTGACGAAGAAGTTGGTTTTATAATCTTTATTGCAGAACACGTTCACGAACACTTTCACAGATTTATCTAGATAATCGCCATACTGAAACTGTTGATAATAATTGCTTATCACTTTTAACTCACGTACTTCAACTTTATATATTCAACTGTATAATACTTTATAAGATTTCTCCTACTTCTGCTGCGCGTAACTTTACGAAATGAAAGACTGACATGAGAATCTTGTTGAACTGGGAGCTGACGTGTTATGTGTTGAGAATCTTGTTGAACACTGGGGAACGCTCTTTTGAATTTACACTATTTATAGGCTTACCTCAAGATACGCCTAAGGATTATAAATGAACTGCTATTGGCTAATAAAACGCGCCAACATTAGCGTCTATTTTAACATCCAATGAAAACCACTAATACATATTTCTTTTAGAGAACATTCTGGAAGCTTTTTTTACCGAAAAGGCGCGAAACATTACGTAACTTCCTGGTTCCCGGTAACGATAAACAACTCACTCCACCGCTGCATTCTTGTGTTATTGTTAACAGTTTCAGTAAAGCCATATATTATTATTTACCAATAATAATTACAATTATTAAACCTCTGAAATCAATGTTACATAAAAATACATATTCATATTAAAATAATTATTTACATTTGAATAATTTGTTATACAAATTACCGTATCATCTGGAGGCAGGGAAAAAGAACCTTCCAGAACAATCCCGTTAACTCTTGATAATGTTTCTGGTGTTTATTCTGGTTGACAGTGCTATCCCTTACCTCGGATATCTCTTCACATGGCGGTTGGTTGGCACCATCCAATTGATAGCTCGAGCCATAACTGCATCACATAGCTCCCTCCAGAGTTGGTCATCCTGAGAGCAGCTTCGCAATATAGAGTAAGCTGATCAAGCTGGACCACTATCAGCTTCTCATGGGATTGATGCCAAATTCAGTATACCACATTGATAGGGTGATTACTGTATACGGACCATCCCAGGAACGTTGTAGCTTTGGCGACTTCCCTTTAGTCCTTGTGGGATGATAGAGCCATACAAGGTTACCATCCTGGAATCTGACACTGTTAGGCTGCCGGTCATAATACGCCTTCATCCGGTATTTACCATGGTGGTTCCCAGCCTGTCCTTTGGCACCCCACATGATGGGGGGCCCATGACTTGCTGCGCAGATGTTGCATTGTTGGCCTTTCCATGTCACTTTGCAGATGCAACCAATAGAATTGGTGATCTAGTTTCTTCATAGTCTGATTTACACTTAGGTGCCCTCCGGTAGAACTGGCATGGGTTTCTGCGAGGACTTCATTCACCTTGCTCCTTGGGAACACTAGCTGTTCCATCTTGATCTTTCCATCTGGGTATTCCCAAACTCTCTTCAAGAAACTGTTCCTGATCACCAGGGAGCCCCACTGGGTCTAATAGCTCTAATAGATCATGCCCCTTGAAGCAATGTCCACCCATTCAAGTCTCTCCCCATTCTCCAGGTCTTGATCCTCCAACTGTTCCTGTCTTAAGTTCTCTTAGAGCAACTGGGGGCAAGGCTGCAACAATCTCCGTTGCCTTGACTTTCACACAATGTTTGCAGCTTTTCTGGCACGGTCTTTGGGAATGCGGGTCTGCATTAGAATGATGCCTTCCTGTGCTCTGAAGTAATGCGAGGGGAAGGTGATGAGGCGCCAATGTGGTCCTCTTCAAGCTGACTCTTAGTTTTCCTGTTCCCTGGCAGTTTACCCTAAGGTATCCAGGCTTTCTGCAACTCCAGCAAGTTGGTCTCCAGCTCTTTTTTTCCACATTGATGATGTTGTTGCTGGTGCCAGTTCCTGTTATTCATATCCATCACCATGGTGGCTCCTCTGGCCATCACCTTTGCCACTTCATTGCGGAGGGCAGCAGCCAGGCTGCTGTTTCTTCTCCCGGTCTCCTACCCCACTGAGGAATGCATGGACTGCCCCTCTGGAAATAAAGTCTGCTGATAAATCTGTCAGAGCACGGTGCGCCAGCCGCTCTATGACAAGTTTTTATGTCTCATGCAGTTGTTGCACTCTTGCCTTCAACTGGGCCTGGTAGTCCATGGTCAGGCGATGTTTTCCTTAGTGCCGCTCCATCAGTTTAAGCAAGTTGTCAACCGTGTCTCCAGCGGAGAAAAAGCAAAGAATTTTGGCTGCTTGCCCCTGCATGGTAGCCAAGAGCTGTCGTCTTCTCCGCTGGCATTCAACTCTTGTAGGTAGCAATGGCCTCAAATTGCTGCTTAAATACCACCCACAATGAAATTCCATAAAACTTTGGAGGCTTCACTATTTTAGTATTAGTTAATCTCATGATTGTGAAAACTGTAATTTTGGTACGGATTTTGGCTTCTAGGTCATGGCACACCTCCTCCTTTATGGCTTCCTCCATTCTCTTACATTCCTTTGGCAGCTACTCTCAACCGTTTTTCTTGCTGTCTTAGACGTTCTTCCACCAAAAGTTTTTCTTCCATGTCAGATTTAATTGCTTCTAACTCCTTTGCGATGTCATTTTTCAAGGTTTTCACCATTGCATTTGTCTCAGATTTTACAGTCATTGTCAAAACTGAGTTCAAATTTCATTTTCTCCATTACACTCTTAATTTCTATCTGAATCTTCCCCATTCTAGAATTCACTGTCTTAATTTCAGTTCCCATCTCCACAATCTCAAGTATCATTTCCATCTCCATCTTCATTCCAGATTTAATCTCCATCTTATCCATTCCAGATTTCATTTCTGTCTCCATCTTATCCATTCTGGCCAATAATGTTTTAAACATTTTCTCCATGGTGGCCTTTAAATCCCACTTCTGACCCAGTGTGATTTTGTCCAGTTTTCACTGTCATTTCACTAACATTTCTTACTGTCACTTCACTAATATGATATAGTTCAATTTTCACTGTTGCTTCTCTTAATTCTTACTGTCTTTTCACTTTCTTTGTAATGTAGTGGCAAAATGAAATATGCATGATGCAGCCCTTCTTCAGATGGTTAACTCGCTGGTGAGTCGAACACAAGTCCTGTCTTAGGGAGGCGTGCACCATGTTGGAGTAAATTGCTTCGGAAGTAACGTTTACTAAAGAAGTCCCCACTACGGAAGTAGGTTACTACGGGAGCAATTTACCCCGAAAGTAACGTTGGAGAGCTCAATTACAATTTACTCTTTTAGTTACGACTACGGAAGTAAGAGCTCATTACTCTCGAAGGTATTGTTTTGTTTGCGCGATTTACTTGATGCAATCATGAATAAGGTTATGTGCGATAGGAAAAGGGGAGAAATGTCAGCGAAAGCGATAAATGTTTGTTGGTAGAAATAAAGAAAATACATTTAAACAAGAATGTAAAAAACGTGCGATAACCTGTATTACATTGATTTTCAAAGCCAGTGAGATACCGCCAACACTCGCAACATGTGTTCCTAATTACTTTTTATTTTAGGTTTATTAGTTTTTTACGTTTGTGATTTACAGGAGGTTAGGATAGGGTTAGGTTTATTTTTTTTTAATATAAGCTTAGGTTCCTGATTTACGGGAGGTTACTTTTATTAACATTTTCAATGAAGACTCAAGTAATGCAAAAAAAGCCAAAATGTGTTATAAAGATGCTAGAAAGTCGTGATGGACGAGTTTGATAATTCTAGCGATGGGAAACGTAATGATGAGCAGCTTAAAATTCAGGAAACAATGTTTTTAATCTTCATTTTGTATCGCAGATCACTTGCGTGTTAATAGAGAAATACCCGTTCTGATTTCGGAAAAGTACACCATATTCACGGATGGGTACAAAATAGTAACATGCGTGCAGTCAATTCCACACACAAATGTGTGAGAAATCTGTGAAAGTGAAGAAGAATTGCCTTTTATTTTCTTAACACTCGTGTATATTTATATGTGTAGGTACCTTGCTCTTAACCTCAAAAGCGCTCTAACAACGCAATGAAATACACCACCAGCAGACGCGTGGTGAATGGTTATTTATATTATCGCCTGTAATACCGGGATTACGATGAACTTTACTTAACGTGACATGAAAATGCTGGTAAACTAAAGGTATAATTGGCATGCACTTAATGTAATGGGAATGACTTTTAATTCATAGTACTTTTATTACTTTGAGCTAGTACCGACTGGTTGTAATTACCATGTGAAATCAAACTTGATGTAACGGGAGGGAAAAGTTTGATGCCAAACTTTTAAGTTACATTGCATTAAGTCAATTTTAAATATTTCCATTTAATACAGTGTAAGACTGTCACATTACGTTAAATTCATTGTAATGCCGGCTCAAGCTTCTGAAATATACCGGTACGAAACAATTATAGGACGCATAACAATAATTACAATTTGGATTATAGTGCTGAATTTGTATCTGAGTTTTGTTGAAATGTTCTCCAAGCAGGTTCAAAAGGCGTGTATAAGATTCTTTCCTAATACCGAAATGTTCATTGAACTTTCTCTCTGTATAAGTATCATATGGTACTTGCATAGCACTATCGCATTTCCGTTGTTTTATTTTTTTGCCATTGAGATCATCAATGTAACCTAAGTAATCGCTGTTTTCAATATCGAGATCATCAATGTTATCTAAGTAATCCATGAACGTGTCAAAAATATCTTCCTCCAAATATGATATGGTATTCTAGTTCAATTGACAGGTTAGTTACTCCATCCAGGTCGCAAGAGCAAATTCTAACCTATATTTGTGCTCTATTTAATTTCGTAGCAACATACTACACGATGGTGCTCTCCGACATTTACTTCTGCGGTAATTTAATCTGGGAGTATCTGAAAGGAGTAAAATTCTTCGGAAGTAGTTTCCTCTCGCATGGAAGTCGTCGAGTGTTGGCTTGAATAGTAATTTACTACGAAAATAGAGCTTACTCCAGGTTGGTGCACGCCACCCCAAATCTCTCAAATTAATAGCACTTGCTATACATCACAACGATTGTTGCAACCTCATTTGAAGTATGCACTGAATAGCTAGCGCTTTATGTCATATCAGAAATGCACTCACCGATTCACTTGCAGACTTGCTTAACAATATAGCCTCTGGAATTTTTCAGTGTTCTAGAATGTTTGGGAGCTGGAGAGAAAGAACCTTCCAGAAAAACTTTATCATCTCTTGATACCGCTTCTAGTGTTTACACTGCACAAGAATGCTATCCCTTATTTCAACGTATCTCTTTACACAGTTAGCTAGTTGGCGTCATACAATTGATAGCTCAAGCCATATCTTTGTCACACTACTACAGTAGTAATTAGACCATAGAAGATAAAAGAGGTGACATAACATACATTTATTGGCCATTTAAGAACTTTACATTGTGAAAGGCTTCCTCATTTTTACAATAAAAATAATTGTAAACCTTAAATTTACTGCTGCAGTAGCTGGTTGAAGTTTATTAAAATATTTTATGCCAATGTATTTAAAACTCTTTTGAGGTTTTGTTAATGTTACATTGTCATTAAAAATGTTGCCCAATATTATAAGGATGGATGTCACTTCCCAATTTAAAATACTTATAATTTTCTTTAACATGTAATAAAACATTTAAAATACAAAGTGTATTTGCAGTCATGATATTAAGATCTTTAAAATGCTGTTTGCCGGTTTTGACTTTCTTTTATACCTTAATTCTTATGACATTAATTGCCACAAAAACTTTCGTCTGGCTCCAGTAAAATTTCCTCATAACAAGATGCGATGATGTATATGACACTGAAAAAGGGCCTTGTGCACTAGATTAAAATTAATACACATTTTTAATGTTCTCATAAGATAGGTGAATCCTAATAGCTTTTAACATAAGTTAGTAATATCAGTATTCCAATTTAATTTATTGTCTAAATAAACGCCTAATATTTTTGAGGAGAAATATATTGGACTTTAGCACAGTGCTCCATTAATTAATAATTTAACTTTGATTTGAACCTACATTCCTTGCCCCAGTAATTATTTCTCAGTTGGTTAGCTGCTGGCTTTCTGATCTCAAGTTTGTGGGTTCTAAGCAGGGCCAGACTGATGGCTTTTAAGTGTACTTAAAAGTGACAGCCCCATGTCAGTAGATTTACTAGCATGTAAAAGAACTCCTGCGGGATGAAATTCTGGCGCACTAGCAGTGCTGACATGATCCTGGCAATTGACAGCATTGGTAACAAAATAAAATTATCTTTTATTCACTAATTTTGGTATCTTACCTAGTTCATGTTTCATAAACAGCTGTTGTCCACATTCTCAGCTAGCATCAACCAGAATTAGTGGAAGTGGAGTGTAAGTTGAACTCAAAGTTAAAGTTTGAAATGCCTAACAGTCTGACGTTTTGTAATATTATTTATACCTACTTGGTTCAGCAAGAGTTGATATGTACATATCCTTCCGCATGTGAGCAGAAAGGAGAAGATGGAGTGGGGGAAGGAAAGGAGGCATTTTGTTCGTTTCACACTACTATGCAGATTTGAGTCTGCATCACAGTCGTTGTTTAATGTGCAGGGCTTAGAGATTATATGCTTACTGAATATTTGTTCCCTTTGTAATAAACTTCTTTGTAGATCATAACTAATATTTTATTGGAGGCAAATAATAATACATTTTCGCATAGTATTCACTCTTATTCTGATTTTGGCAGTGGCTCTATTCCTTACAGATCATATTCAGAATCCTCTGAATTACTCTTGGTGGTATTAATGACCAGACAGTTCACTGCACTGTCTGTTAAACCATCCAGTTCCCATATCTTTGTTTCATAAATATTTACGATGCTACAAACAATATCTTTTCTGTAAATCTCACTTGTTTTTTCCAGCTCACAAAATCAAAGTTTCAATATTAAATAAAATGAAGTGCTTTTTTAATTAGGTAAATCCTTGTCATTATTTACTGCATTTAGCACTGTAACTGAATGGCAATAACTTATTGGTATGCGAAAATGGACCCGTTCTTGCCTGAAAATGCCCCAACGTTCCCGCCTAGAGAGAGAGAGGCAGGGAAGTAAGGCATGTGCACACTACAATGGAAGTATCACATCGTCTGTTATATTTCTCAGAAACATATATTTGTACCACTAAATAAAGCCTTTATGGAATATCTCTAACCAATCCAGCTATATGCAACCATTTTATAGGTATATAAATAACATTAAATAACCCCCAAAAAAGCTTAAATCAAGCTAATGTTTCGGGAACTAGGTCTAAAAGTGGAAGCATATGACACCTGTGCTACGGACAAGAACATGTGCATTTGTTTACATTGCAACTCAACTCTCTCTGATCAAGGTATAGTAAAATATCCTCAATTTTGTCTTTATTAACAGTTCACACCATAACTGAGATAATTCGGTATCTTCATTCATTTTTGCTATAGTATCATTAAGGCATTTCGTGATAATCCAAGAACAGAAACCAAAGCAGAAATGAGAATGGGAAGTAACACAGCATCCAACATTTATAGAGTATAAAAATTTTCTAGATACAGATCCATTACTATTTCTGGTTCCTTTAGTTGCACCAAGCTTTAATTCCTTATTAATAGTGTATATTAAAGTTGTTTGTTGTTATTTATTAATTTCTACCAGTTTTTGCTGTTCTTTGTGGTTTTGGTTGTTGTTTTTTAGGCAATAGCCAGTTTTGAGTTGCATATAAACAAACTACAGATGATGCTTTTGCTAGAAGAACTAAAGCTCAATGGATCTGTGGGTGTCAGGTTCTGAGGTTAGAATACACATATGATAGAATTTCTACCAGTTTCATTTTCCCAGCTTGTGACTATAGAGAGAGCTCTAGCAGCTGTTTTGTGTTATGACTGCCTTGAATAAGTTCTACAGTGAAGAGTGTAATATACACAATATGGATCTAATATGCCGTGCTTGGGAACGAGAATGAGAAAGTTAAAACTTAGCCAAGTTTTCTTCCCTGTTCCGAGGAAATCTTCCTATTAATACATGTATTTTAACTTGACGTTCTGGTTATCGTTCTCGGTTATTGTGAATCAGTTACTATCTGTTGTAATGAAAGCTATATTGTCAGCAGTCTATGTTCAATGAAGAGAAATGTATAGAGTATTCATTGAAGAAAGAAACTGAATCTCATTTCCTTTGGAATGTCAACTACACTGCTCGACCACTATATTAAGACTTCTCCAGACAGGCACTACCTTTCAGAGTGCGCTAAGATTAGATACCACGGAATAACTATTTGCATAGCAGTACATCTTTGTGTTCACACAGTCATGATTACTGCTTATTGCACAGGAGATTTTGCAGTCATTCTGCAGTTTATTGACCAGCAAAGTTAAGCTGGGTGATGACAAATTTAGTGCAATGTGACTTAACACGATATAATATGAAAGTCTAACACATTGTATTAAATGGAGGTTTTTAGGGTAGACTTAATGTGATTCAACACGAAGCAACTTAGGATTTGTCAATGTCAATCTTTTTCTTCTCATTATATTAACCCTCCGTTACACGCACTACAGAATGTGAGTCCGCAGTTGTAACTTTCTGTCAACAATGAATTAGAAATTAAAGCTTTGCATTAGCGGCTTTTTCTACCTTCCCCTCGTTCCTTAACGAATCACTGGCAATAATTGGAGACAGTCATTATTGTCTGAAACAGCGAATTGGTGAGGTGCGGAGTGTCAGTCCATGTGCGTGCATTCTTCCGAGTCAGTTCTGTGAGCATTTCTTTTATAATGTATTGCAGGTAAGACACTTTTTTTTTCTTGGTAATATACAAAATACAAATAATAATATTTAGAAAAGTTGTTTATTTCTTTATTTGGATTATGTATTTACCCTAATTGTCATACAATTGTGAACCTTGTCATTGACCAACATTGATTAGGCACTGAAAGAAGCTTTATTTATTCATTTTTACTTTCTCTACTACGTATAGTAAGTAGGGGAAGTATTGTATTCCACCCAAAAATTTGATACAGAGATTTCACCAGAAATATATGTTTTGAGGCCCCCTGAATCCAAAAAAACATTTTTGGAAACATATCCGTGTGTGTGTGTGTGTGTGTGTGTTTGTCTGTCTGTAAACAGCATAACTCAGAAACAGTCGGATAAACACCACATTTAGGTTCAATATCTTCCAGAGATGCGACACGAAGGTTTTCAAGAAAATCCCCCCACCTCAGATTACCCTTTACATGGAACATTTTTCGAAAATTTTAATTTTCTCAAAAATGTCTAACGATTTTGATTAAAATATCATATATTTAAGATACTTTCATGACAAAATGTATATCTTGAATTTTCTGGGAATGACTCCAAAAGTATTCTTCATTGTGAACGACTTTTGCATAACTGGCAAACCATAAGAGATAGACAAAAGTTTTGACTAATTTTGAAGATTTAGAAGCTAGTAACAGTGATGTGTCATAATTTAAGATAAAGAGACTCTCTTTATCTTAGACAAAATTTTACTACACAAAAAATGTAGATCGTGTTAAAATACACAATTTATGTCATATACATTTTTTTTGTTGAGTGAACCATTTTCGAGATAATGCTTGTTATTCCCTTAAATTTTCCAATACTTATACTTTTTCTCAAATGGGAATTCGTTATTCATTTTTTTTTTGTCCTGGTAATGCAAAGAGAATGGAATACTCGACATAGCAACCAGCTCTTAAAATATTTGACTATCGCTTAAAGCCTAGCAATTCCCCTTGCATGTACAAGAAAATTAGCAATAAGATTAACATCTCGATATCTCGATTAACATGAAGCATATGGAGAATAACCATTTGTAAAAATAGTTTGTACAAGAGTAGAGAAAGTCATGTGAGTGTAACACATCAGATTTTTTATTATTATTTTCAGAAGAGTAGATGAGCAGCTGTTGAAATGGCTGGACGTGGAACTTGTAGTGATCTAGAGTCGATCTTTGAAAGTGATCACAGTTCTGAAAGTGCGCTGTCTTTGGACGAAGGTGATACTATAGATAAATTTAAGTTGTATGCTGGAAAAGTTGGTATGCAATGGAGTCATCGACCTTTAATTCAAAATAGGAGATTAAGAAGAGCTCAACATAATATTGTCAAGCATTTACCGGAGTCATAGGTGAAGCAAAAAACTTAAGTGTCCAATTGATTCTTTACAGCTTTTCTTCACAGATGACATTTTAGAAGAAATTGTTTGCTATACTAATATTTACATAACTACCATTCGTTTTAAATATTCCAGAGAAAGGGATGCTACAGGCACTAACATTACAGAAATCAAGGCATGTTTAAGACTTCTTCTCTTGGCGGGTGTTTTGCGAACCTCACACACAAATTTACAAGATCCCTGGGCTGCAGATGGTACTGGGGTGGAGTACTTCAGACTTTCAATGGGCATAAATTATTTGCGTTTCTTGCTGACATGTCTGAGATTTGATGACATCAGAACCAGAGCTCATCGGAAAGAAACAGACAAATTAGCCGCTGTCCGATTCTTGATCGATCAGTTCAATGAAAGCTGCAAGAAACATTACAGTTTATCAGAACTAGTTAAAATGGATGAAATGCTGGATGCATTCAGGGCCAGATGTGGATTACTACAATACATTTCATCAAAACCGGCAAAATGCGGTATAAAAATGTTTGCACTTACAGATGCGAAGGTGTATTATACTAGTCATTTAGAAATATATTGTAAAAACAGGTGGATGGGCCATATTTCTGTGACAACCACCTCATGCTATTGTCAAATTAATGGTGAAATGCATATCCAAATCTGGCAGAAATGTAACACGTGATAATTGGTTCACATCAATTCCACTTGCGGTTGATTTGTTGGAAAATAACAAGCTGACAATGGTTGGAACAATTCCAAAACAATAAACGTGGAATTCCTCCATTTATGACAGTAGTAAACAATCGTCCACTGGAATTTTTGCATTTAGGAAGAATATGACACTTGTTTCATTAAGCCTAAGAAAGACAAGATCGTTCTGTTACTGTCTACTTTCCATGATGATGATGATGATAGTATTGACACTGATTCGGAAAAGTCCAAGCCACAAATCATAACTTTTTATAATGATAGCAAATCTGCTGTGGATAAAGTTAATGAAATGTACATACTCTGTGACAAGAATTACCAGAATATGGCCATTTATAATTTTTTCTCTCTTCTGAATATTGCTGCAATCAATGGATATGTAATTTACAAGAGCAATTCAAACTCAATCATTCCCAGAAAGGACTATCTAAAAGTTCTTGCCAAGGAATTGTTGCATGATTATTTGACAATAAAGGTCAATCAGATAAATACTCCCAACGAAAACTTATTACAGAAATTTTGGGATTACCGAAAGCTGAATTTACTCCTAAAGCTCCACAAGCAACTGTTAGAGGAAGATACAACTTCTGCGTTAGGAAGAAAAACAGACCAAGATTTCGTTGCAATCTGTGCAGTAAATTTATGTGCCTGGAACATGTCGCAGCATATCTGTGCAGTGAAAATAGCAACCTCCGTGAATGATTTACCTGAAATTGACAGTGATGTCATAAAGAACCTTTTCTGTAAAACATTTTCTGAACTATTTTTCTGAAAATAACTGTTGGTTAATATGCATCCATAAAAGCAGTGAAAAAACAGAATGGACGTTAATTTCAGTGATTGCAGTAAACGTTCTTATTGGTTTAAGGATAAATTATGACCTAAAATTATTTACTTATACCATTGATGCTCAAAGCGAATTCAGTGCTTTACTTAAATTATTCAGGTTCAAATATATTATACTTTTTAACCATAACATTAAAATTGTTCATTAAATTGGTATAAAATGTGATGCGGACTCATGGTCCGCACGCGTGTAATGGAGGTAAAATTATCGCACGTGTAGCGGAGGGTTAAGTTTGATGTTACATGATAATTAGAAGCATCCAGTTTGAAGCAGCAGTAATAAAAACAACTACCAATAATAGACATTCCCATTATGTTAAGTAAAAGGGGAATGAAACAAAAAATCATGTTGCTTTCCAAATGAAGGATATGGTGTGTAAGAACCAGTGGTAAGATCACAAACTGTCGCACCGTTATCACTGCATAAGCTAAATAAAATCTGCATCATACTTTATCAGTTCATGCCAGTACTGGAGAAAGCTGTGTGATTACAAGGTAATCACTGCCTTACATGCTGTAGTATGTTTTAATAATTATTCTTAATGGTATTTTAAGTCAACAGAAGTGTAACTTTGGTGAAAGTGTTACTGAGTCACTAATGTCTTATACAAAAATGTAAGGTTGTGAAAAAGAAAATGCATATGGCATTTGCATATGCATGGTGCATATTGTTGTAATGTGAAAAGTAGAACACACAGGGGAGCTCTTTTTCTCAAGAGAGAGAGAGAGAGAGATCTCCCAAAAGATATGGTAGAATTTTACAAAGGAAAACAATTTCTGTCTGGTCAAGAAGGAAAAAAGAACTTAAGTTCATTAAAAGGTAGTGGTAAACCTATATGGTTGGCAGGGGATGGTCAGTATGACTTCTCAGGATTTTCAGTCAAATATTTACAACATTCTGTCATGGATTTAAGTTCTCACAAAATTATTGATTTTGAACTTGTTCAAAGGGTTTAAAGTAACTCATTTAATTGTTCAAAGAGGTGTGGTGAAGAAAAAGAAAAGGGAATTGGAAAAAAGCTGCTTGTGACAATATACTGATTAGGCTCGCAAAATAAGAAATTTTTAGAATTAAAATTTTCTCTCTGACATATATAAAGGTGTAAATATGTTAAAAACTCAGAATACAGAAGTTGAACATGAACACATTTGACTTACTGCATTTGTGTAAAAGTGCAATGAAAAAAATTAAAACTGTAGAAATAAAATACCCTGAGGCATGGATAACCATTTATGGTGGGCTGCACAAAATTGTTATGAGAACAGTACAGCTTCAGTTTAAAAATTGTCACGTCTATTTTTTTGCCATTAAAAAAATGAACATAAATGGCTAAAAAATGGTGAGTGGAAATCTTGTGAACATGATGAATTATTGGAAGAAGAAAATAAATAAATAAATAAATAAATAAATAAAGGATTAAAGGATAATCAAATGCCTATAATGGCCTGAAGAAAATTATTTTGAATGGTGCCTTCTTAAAAGATTTTGCTCTTCCTTGGCATTATATAGTTACTGGCAGTTTAGAAAGCTATTATAGAGTTTGACTTGGATATGCTCCAAAAAGAACACATTTTTCTTACATTGGCCTTCAACTAAGATGCATGATTGCAACATTAGATCACAATTACACTGTAAACAAAACAATATGATTTGTTACATTCACATAACTTTCTCTACCCATTTTTCAACAGACTGTTATTACAAAAGCATATTCTTCTATCCTTCATGTTAATTCAGATAAACATTTGTAGAAATGTTTTCTGGTAGGTACAAGGGGATTAAGAGAATACAGTAGACTTAAGCGATAGTCAAATCTTTTAAGAGTGGGTCACTGTGTGATGGATTTGAAATTCTGTTCTTTCCAAGTCCGTGAGGGGGGAGGAGGGCAATGAGTAGCAATTTTCCACTTGGGCAAAAGTATTTATTTGAAATTTCAAACCAATAACAAAAAATGTCTTGGAAATGGTGAAGGCTACAAATAATTTTATTTGGCATAAATTGTGTGCTTTAATAAGATGTACATTTTTTGTCTAGTAAGATTTTGTCTGTCTCTTACAGTTCACCAGTCATACAAAAGTCATTCAGAATGAAGAGGACTTCACAGGCTGTTCCCATAAAATTCCAGATAAACATTTTATTTGTCACAAAAATATCTTAAACATATGCTATTTTAATCAAATTTTTAGAGCCAATTTTAGAAAATGTAAACAAGAGAAACATTTTCCATGTAAAGGATAGTTTGGGTTGGGAAAATGTTCTTGAAAATCTTTGTGTCACATTTTTGGAAGGACTACACTTAAATACCAAGCTTGGTATTTACTGGACTTTTCGTTTTTGAGTTATGCCATTCTCTCTCTCTCTCACTCGTTCATATGCATTTTTTTTAAAAGTGTTGTGTGTTTTTTTGGGGGGCTCATGAAATCTCAGTATCAAATTTTTGGGTGGAATACAATATTTCTGCTACTTACTGTTAAGTACATAGTAGAGAAAGTTAAAATAAACAGCCAATGTCAAAAGCCATTATTCAAAAGTACCTGGGTCTTGGATAATGCAAAATAAGTATAAGGAAAATGCTGATAGTAAAGGGGAAATGCTGATAGTAATGAGTGAAACAAACAAAAATCTTTTTACTCATAGGCCAGCGTGCACCAACCTGGAGTAAGCTCTACTTTCGTAGTAAACTACTGTTCAAGTCAACACTCGGTGACTTCCATGCAAGAGTAAATTACTTCCAAAGAATTTTACTCCTTTCAGATACTCCTAGATTAAATTACCGCAGAAGTAAATGTCGGAGAACACCTTCATGTAGTATGTTAAATAGAGCACAAATATAGGTTAGAATTTACCCTTGTGACCTGGTTGGAGTAACTAACCTGTCGATTGAACTAGAATACTGCATCATATTTGGAGGAAGATATTTTTAACGTCTTTACGGATTACTTAGATTACATCGATCTCGATGAAGATAACAGCGATTACTTAGGTTACATTGATGATCTCGACGGAAAAAACAACAAGAATATGGTAGTGGTATGTGAGAACCATATGATACTTATACAGAGAGAGAGAGAGACAGAGACAGAGGTGTTCAATGAACATTTCGGTATTAGGAAAGAATTAACCAGAATGCAATTGGGAAACTTCATCAAAGAGTAGCCAGTTCAAAATCTCTTCCATTACTCGGCCAACTGTGCCATAAGGTTAGTTTTTTTTTCAAATTTTTTGTGCTCAAAGCCTTTATCAGTGGCTTGGCCAACTGTATCATGTTGGTTTTGCCACAATAATTTCATAAAGAGTATTGAGGATAAATTAATTAATAAAGTTGTCACTAGAGATTTAAAAAACCACTCGTTTAACATCGAGTACGGCAGCTAGTAATAAAAACAGCTTCAAATTATGGCTGTGGAAACAAGACCAGTAAAGCTGTTAAGCTAGCCATAACATACATTTGAATACTGCTGCAATAAGACTCAATGTCATACTGGAATTTTGTCAAAATCTATACTAGAAATACTGGAAATCTACTAAAATTTTAAACCTTCAAGGCAGTAGACACCCTGTATATGCAGGTACAACTATTATTGCTACATGAAAAATATTTCTTTGAATAAAATCAACAATGTAACTAAGGTGAAATTTGTCAGTTGTATTATCGACATTAACAGAAGTTAAATATGCTATCTTAACAATGTTAAATTGTAGGTTATTTATGAAACATATTTTATCAAACTTTGTAAGCTACATACACTTTTCAAGAGCTCCAGTAAGAAATTTAAATAGAAGGAAAATGCAAACTGGGAAAACTGCTGTTACTTTAACCAGGAGACATTCTGATGTGCACATAAACATGTATGAAATTTCTCTTACTGATGGATTAAAATAAAAAAAAGATACACTTGCAAATTTGAGATGAAATGATGGAACAAGCAAATTTGCCCCATTGGATGAAATACTACTTGTCATGCTGCTGTATAATTTAAAGATCCTAACTGCCAGAGAAAGGGTTAAAAATCATATTTGATTTCTTTAATAAAAAGGCTGCCCAGTTTAATAGGTAATAGGAATAGTGAAAATCAAAGATATTTTTCTTTTCTTCCAGATTTTAACTAGTTCATCAAGCACAAAGGCTGATTCTGCTTCTACAATACCTTCAGAGCTTGATATTGCTGTTCCTCCATCTTCAGACGAAAAAAAGCAACATTTGACTTTACGTTCTCGACTTTCTGCGGTAAGTGCACTTAAGGTGAAATTAAATGCCTGTGAATAACATTTTTCTGAATAAATGTATATTGATGGTATATGTACACATCCACTCATTCCCATGGCATAGTGTAAATATGATAGCACAGTCTAAGATCTCAAGAACCTCAGTCGGGAAAACTATACCAAATTGCCTAAGTGGAATGACAAGCCTGGTTCTAGGGCCATAAACCCCAGCCCCCATTCTGCCACAGAGAAGGGAACTGTCTGTGAACCACATCCTGCCCCCCTGCCTTTGGGGGATACCTGGTCTCTGGGTACCACTCCTCTCCAGAAGGTGTTACCACAGTATAGGACGGACTTAGGTTATACCTAGTCCCTATCATATCCCTGATCATCTGGGTTATAGGACATTCCTTTTGTAATCCAGAAAAGGATCAGTGAATGCCATTTGTGTGGTAGCTTGAAACACCACCCCCTTACAGTCCAGAGGCAGTGTGCACTCATCCTGGCTACCTCCTCCACAAATAAGCGCAGAGGAGGAAGGTCCACCAATATCTCTAAGACGGACTCGGGAGTTGTCCACACCGTCCCTGTTATCATACATGCCAGTATTTACAGCAAATCCAGCCTGGCAACCACTGCCTTCACTTGAGAGGCAGGCCACCAAACCAGTTCTTATAACTGAGGTGTATAGCCATTTGACCACCTTGGGTCTCAGGCTCCACCTCAGTCCTATAGATCTTCTTAACCTTGTAATCAACATGCTTTGCCCAGCATCCAGAAAAACTTCTAGATAGTTGGCTGCTCCAGAAACCTTCAACTTCTTCCCAAAAGGTGGGGCTCTATCAAACCTGGCAGCCTCCTCCTCCTTGTGAGGATCATTTCAGTCTTGTCCGGGTTAATGCCAAGTCCGTTTCTTTACACCATACCTCTAGAGCCTGTAGGGAGCATTGTATGAGCTCCGAAACAGTACTTGAGAATTTTGCACTTGCTACAAGGCATATGTCATCAGCATAGCCTTGAGCATGTATTCCTCCCCTGTTAAGTCTGTCCAGCAGACCATATAGCACTAGTCACCACAGGATAAGTGACAAAACTCCCCCTTGTGGGCAGCCTCAGGGCACTGTTGCCCTCATCGACACACTCTCCAGGGTCGCCACAGCTTGCCAGCCTTTCAAGGTCATAATTCAATCTGTGACAACCGGGCAGACTCCCCTGCTCTCCAGACATTTCCGAATGGTGCCTAAAGTCATATTATTAAAGGCACCTTCAATGTACAGGAAAACTGCCATGGCGAGTTCTCCACAGTCCAGCCTCACCACAAGCTGATGGAGTGCTGTATCTGTGGATTTACCCAGCCAATAGGCATATACTGATGAGGGCATATCAGTCTGTCCACCATAACCTATCTCTCAGAAACCTGTCTATCAGTCTTTCCAGAGCCTTATAACAGAAAGGATATTAGACTGATAGGATGAAAATCCCTAGGCCTGCGGTAGATTTGCCTACCCGGCTTAGGTATAAACACCACTTTGGCCTGCCTCCAGAGGCAAAAAACATGCCTTAGCCAGATAGGCCCTGAATATTCTCACTAAGTGGGATGAAACGATCTCCCAGCCTTCGAAGGAGAGCGAGCTGGAAAGACTCCATCCACATCTGCGCTTTTATAGGGCTCAAAAGTATAAATGGCCCATTTAAATTTTTTAAGAGTAACAATCTTGGTGGCCACTGCCCAGCCTTCTCATGAAGGCTGGCATGCCCTACCCAAGTTTGGTTCTTGATTTGTAATGCAAACCTCCGGGAAGTGAGTCTCAAGCAACAGCCAAAATCCCTCTGACTGTGTCACAGCACCTGAGGGTTCCTCTATTGGGGCTAGCCTGGCTCTAGCTCCGGAGACCAGCAGTTTCTACAGGTGAGCAGCGCTCAACTGCTTCTGTACATCACAGAAGAGCCTTCAAGATTCCTCTGAGGCCTTCCTGATTTCTTTCCGTAAATTCTTTAGGACTCCTTGTAAGAGTTTCAAGTTGCCTGATACTTGTTGGCCCTATATGCATTGTATAGCCCTTGTGTCTTTTTCCTGATGGACCTTAAAAAAGAATTCCATCTGAGTTTATCTTTAGCTCGAACTTCATTTATGAGGGGGCAGTTTCTTTCACAGGAGTACACCAGAACCCCAAGTACCCCTCCAGGTCCTCCGCATTTCTTAGCCTGGTCTGAGGTCCATTCCTCAGCCTGCCTTCCAGGTCCCTTGTAAAGGAGTCCCAATTGGTCCTCCTAGGGTTCCTGTACAGGCGGTCCTTTCTTTTTCCCTCCAGACCAAAGTGCATGTGTGTATGGTCGGACATGGAAAATTCCAAACTTATCCTTCAGTCCTTAGTCTCCTCTAGTATCCCAAAGGACACTAGTGACAAGTCTAGGACCTCCTCCCTTTGATAAGGTCAGAATGTCTCCTTGTTTGACAATCTCGAGATCTGTAGAACTCAAATACTCGAGCAACTTCTCTCCTCTACCATTGATGTCTGTGCTACCCAGATGCTATGGTGCGCATTGGGATCGCAGCTAATCAACAGGTTGAGGTTTCTATCCTTGCAATAAATTACAAGGTCTTTGAGCTCCTGAGGAGGTGATGGCTTCTCGGAGTCACAGGGGAAATACGCTGAGCAGACTGTCACATGACATACACTAGGCTTTACTAGAGCATGCTGAAGATAGTAAAACTTTTTATATTTAGTCCCAAGATACGGCCCTGTTGAAGCCAGGGTTCTTGTATCATGGTGACATATGTTCCATACCTCATTATGTTACTTGAGAGAACTTGCGAAGCAGTAATACTGTGTTGCAGGTTAGCTGAATGAACGAAATCATCTTGGCTTGCCTTGCCTCACTTGAACCTTTTCCCACAGAGTCCGGTTCTCCTAAGATCCCCAGTTCCCTATTGGGATATACGATTCACGGGGCAATGTTCCCTACTGGGCTCCAGCCTCCACGCTAATGAGTTCGGTGTCCCTAAACAGGGCATCCAGGTTTAGGTACAGGGCCTGCTTCCCCATATCTCCAGGAGTAGCAGTTCCTGTATCCTTTACCTTGGTCTCACTGACAAGGTCCTGTTTTGAGGGCCCAGCTGTCTCAACTTTGGTATTAATACTCTCATGGTCCCCTAATAAGGAGTCCTCTGGTTTAATGGAACTTGGATGTACTGTAGTTCCCATGATTTGCTAGGGATAACTTAGGTCCACCCAAACAGAGCCCCGCATACCTGGGTAAGACTATATACTCTGAAAGGTCGTCAGGTATCTCAGAGACTCCATTAGGGACATATCTTCCTATGTGCCATGCACCCCATTGGCATGGATCACATAACACCTTAGGGTTGGGGAGTTGTTCCGCGGTCTCCTATTTGTTATTCAGTGATAGGCCTAACTCAGTGTGTCAGTAGCCAACAATACCACTGGTCAAGTGGTATCCACCACCTGCCAATATGTCCGGTGGACACTTAAGGTCCATCTTTTGAGGCTTATGGGCTGTTAGGCCGCTCCAGAGGCCCCCCCGCTGTGGATCTGTTAATGTACTTTCATTACTATTTTTATTTTAGCTGATGCCGTTTGTTTGAAAAAAATCTGATATATTACACTCAAGTGACTTTCTCTACCCACTTTTCTTATTCTTTTATTTTCTTCATATTAAATGTACAGAAATGCTTTTCCTACACATTTCGTTGTAGGTGCAATAGATATACAGTAGGCTGAAGTGATAGTTGAATAGTTTAAAAACAGGTTACTATGTGACGGCTTTGAAATCCCATATTCCTTGCATTATCACGAGAAAAAAATTAATATTACCACTTTAAAAAAAAACGATAAGGTGTTTGAAGATTCAAACCAATAAAAATATCTTTGAAATGGCTAATACAGCAAAAACATTTATTTGACATAAATTTTATGTTTTAATGAGATCTACATGTTTTATGTATACCTTCCCAGGCATAAGTTTAGGTTACACTATAAACTTAGTGCAAAATTCTATTCTTCCATGGACCCCTATGATTGGCAGAAATATAGTATGACTTAAAATGTGTGTTATGTTAACTGTCATTGCCACAATAGAAGCCTCTGGCTCTTGAACTCTGGATATATTCTACCCTCTTGAGTAAAATAAAGAATAAAACAAATATAAAATGCATGATATGCAGTGCACATTTAAATGACTAAAATCTCCTGAAATAAAATGCAGTTGGCCACCATGATGTAGGAATTGTTTAAAGCAATGTTAAATAAGCAGAATAAACAGTTGACTTGTTTTGCTTACACTTCACAAAGTCAGGAATGTCTGGAAGTAAAAGGTAGCACATTATCATGCAAATATGGAACACATCATGTGTTACCTGGAACCACAAAAAAAGAGTAAATATTATGAATGCCTAATCAGAATCTAAAAGGGTGTGGATTCTGCTAAGCGAGTCCTTCCCTTTTTCTTCATCACTATTGCTGGTCTCAGCGAGGTTGATTACTATGTGGTCAATAATGACATTACAGAAGCTGGCTGATTTCAGAATGTTTGCTCTTTTTCTACCACATGGCATATAAATGACTTCCATTTATCTGACATTGCAAGCATTAACTCGTCCTGAAGTAAGCCCCTGACTGCAGATTCTGTTGTTTTTAGCAACATGACCTTTCTGAGGGCTCCACATTGATTCTATTTGATTCAAAACACAGTGATAAGGCAGGAGTCTCAACAGTGTGTGGCCACAATAATATGTCCTTGTGATCAAAAATCAAATTTGTCTTGCTTCTATGCACAAATTCAAACCCAAGCTCACAAAGAATAGTATGAAAGCTTGTCCTCTTGAAACTGGCCAAGTCAGGATCACTATTCACAAAAGCAAGCTTTTTAGTTACTGTGAGTGGCTTATTCCTTGCAAAAAAGTAATGAACTTTACTTCTCACAGCCCTTCTCACAAATTTGTCACATTGCACTTCTGTCGCTGGCTTTTGTTTCTTATGCATTTTACCTGATGTAGATAAATAACCCTTATGCACTATTTCACTTCGAGCAAAATTGATACTTTAGGATGACACATCAGTAAGCTCTGCAGTAAAATTTGAATTGTTGCAGTTGGGTATTTCTCACAACACTTTGCAAATACATTTGAAACAATTCTCTTTTCATCACTTTGTAATAGCTTACGTTTGCGATGGTTTATATTCCACAGCAGATGCCATTTTGAACAAACTGTGTGTTTGTTCCTTCACTTCCTTATATAGCTGTATGCACATGCATTTAGTATTGCAGTTAAATGTGCTAATAATAATAATAATAATAATAATAATAATAATAATAATAATAATAATAATAATAATAATAATAATAATAATAATAATAATAATAATAATAATGAATTTGCATATTAATGTATTGCATTTATTCTTACTAGAAGCTTTTCAAGCTGTTTTTATAAATAATTCTTGTAGTTATTTTAAATTTAATGCTATTTTTCAAATTATTTAATGGACTATTTTCATTCATACTTGCTGGCATGGAAGTTGTGTGACTCAATCAACCAATCAAAGTTATTCAGACACGTGATGTTGTTTACATTGCAACCTAAACTAAGACCAGAAGAGGTGTAGCAAGTTTTTGTCTGTCTATTACAATTTACCAGATATACAAAATTATGCAAAATTCGCTCTCAAAGAAGAGGTATTCTCAGGCTATTTCAGAAAATTCAAGATTACCATTTTCTTTGTCATACAAATGTTTAAACATATGGTACTTTAGTTAAAATCATAGAGCCATTTTTGAGAAAACCAAAAATAATAAATATTTTTCATGTAAAGCGTAGTTTGGGGATGGGGGATTTTCTTAAAAATCATGTTGTAGTCACAGCCTTGGAAGACGCTGAACTTAAATACCAAATTTGGTATGATTTGTGTACTGAAAGTAGAAACTGTGATGCGTTTTGAATTAGATAATCATTTCTGAGTTGGAATTTGTAACACAGAAACATCGCTAAAAGGTAATTTTACCTGGACATATTTCAAGGCAAGTTTACGTCATCATCAGCATTTTTCAACTGATTCTTCAAATGTTCACACACGCACGCACACAGTGTTTTTCTAAAATGATATTTTTGGATTCAGATAACCTCAAAACGTATATTTTCAGAAAAATCTCAATCAGATTTTTGGGTGGTGTAGAATACTTCTACTTATTATAGGTAAGCAGTAGAGATGACAAAAATAAATTTTTCAGAAATAGTAAATTTAAAATATAGTCAGTAACTAATCTTTATAGTTTAAACAATAAATGCAAATACTTAACAGAAATTTTGATAACAAGCTTGAGCAAAGAAGTAGTTGAGTTTTATTTATGGACACTCTTTAACTACTGAGGTTCTTAGCGTGCCATTCTATATTGGGCATGAAGGATCGGAAATTTTGCTCAGAGGTCTCTTTATCAGACTTGAGGTTCTTTTATGTGCCGTAAATCTACGACATGGGACCAACGGCTTTACTTCCCTTCTAAAGGAAGTCATGTTAAGGATTTTTACGCCTGAAGAAATCCATCACCCTCCACCGAGTTTGAAACTGTGACCTTGGGAACTAGAGGCTAGCATGATAACCACTACACCACGGAGGACGACATTGTGGTCATAGAGGAAGGCAGCCAGTATGTGCATTGGTATTTTCTCTAAGCATCTAAAATTTGGTGCACAATTGTGTGGGAGTAGAAGCTGGAACAGGAAAGTGTATATGCCATACACAGTCAATCGAGCTGTTTCTCAACATATCGGAAGTAGGAACAAGAATGAAAGGAAAATATCAGAGGATTTTTTATTAATAGTACATTTAGTATGGGAATGGAAAAGCATGAATTATTACATCAATAATACCTAAACTTAGGCATTTAGATGCCATTTGTATGTAACTGACCAGTAATATTCTCTCATCTATATGTGGGTTAGCCACTTTGAAATTCAGTAAACATTTTTACTTTCTCTACTACTTAGCTATAGTAAGAAGAGAAAGTATTGCATTTCACTCAAAGATTTGATAAGATTTTTTGGGACTTACTGAATCCAAAATAAGCATTTTCAGAAAAGGGTGTGTGCGCACGTGCCTCAAAAATTATAGGCAGTTAAATACAACTTGGTATTTAAGTTCAGCATCTTTCAAGGGTGCGACATGAAGATTTTCAAGAAAGGGCCCCTATCCCAAACTATCCTTTACATGGATAAATTTTTGTGTTTATTTTTTAAAAATGGCTCTTAATGAATTGGATTAAAATATCATATGTTTAAGATATTTTCATTATAAATGAAATGCGTATCTTGAAGTTTCTGGGAATAGCCTGTAAAGTCCTCTTTATTCTGAATAAGTTTTGTATAAATGGTAAACCATAGAAGATTGACAAATCTGACTGCACAAAAAATGCAGCTGTTGTTAAAACATACAATTTATGTCAAATTTTTTCATGGTTTTAATCATTTTCAGATTATTATTATTATTATTATTATTATTATTATTATTATTATTATTATTATTATTATTATTATTATTATTATTATTATTATTATTAGTTTTGATTTTCAAGTATATACATCTTTTGCTAGTGACAAGTTGCTATTCATTTTGTTCATGGTCATGAAAGGAGCATGGCATTTCAAAGCCATCATGTAGTGATCCAATTTTTAAAAATTTGACTTATCGCTTTAGCCTGCTGTATTCTTCTTATACCTATAACAAAATGTGTAAATTTGTAATGAAAGTATATCTCGATTAACAAGAAGTAGATAGAAGAATATGCTTGTGCAACAATAGTTTGTAGAAGAGTGAGTAGCAAAATGAATGTGAATGCAACACATGTATAAAATATTTTAAAAAAAATGAGGTCATCTCTGTCTTTGATTCTTAAACTAAATGCCATTGTCGACAGTAGAAATAAAATTGAGAATGGAAATGAATTTAGCTGCTCTTTCTCATTTTATTTTTCCAGCTGTTATGGTCACAGCCTCCTTGACTATCTTAACCAAAAAACGTGTATATACAATAAACATACAGTATGCTACTACTACGACTTGAAACTTAACAAACCTTCCTGTCCCTGTGCTCCAGAAACCTTTCCATTGATTGTGCATACTCTCATTTGAAAATGTATGTTTTTAACTTTTTACTTTCTCTACCATGTACATAGTAGGTAGAGAAGGTATTGCATTCCATCCAAAAATTTGATACCAAGATTTCACTGGAAATACATGTTTTGAGGCCCCCTGAATCCAAATAAAGCATTTTTGGAAACACTTCCATGTGTGAGTGTGTGTGTCTATGAACAGCATAACTCAAAAACGAAAAGTCAGATAAATGCCAAACTTGGTATTTGAGTTCAGTACCTTCCAAAGATGTGAGACAAAGATTTTCAGGAAAATCTCCCACTCCAACTACTCTTTACATGGAAAATTTTTCTAAAATTTTGATTTTCTAAAAAAATAGCTCTAATGATTTTGATTAAAATACCATATATGAAAGATATTTACCTGACAAATAAAATTATATATCTTGAGTTTTTTGAGAATCTAGAAAGTCCTCTTCATTTGGAAGGAATTTTGTATCATCTTGTACAACTGGTAAACGTTAAGCATAGACGAAAACATACCACACAAAATGTAGATCTCTTTAAAACACACAATTTATTTAAAATAAGTTTTTTTGTAGCATAAGTCGTTTCTGGTATATCCATTATTAAGGGTTAAAATTATTCAATACTACTTATTCTTTTTAAGTCCTATCGATTTTCAGTTGTTCCTCGCATTGCATGGAAACAGTATGGAATTTTAAGGCCAGCATGCAGAATCCAGTTCTTAAACATTTGCCTATCGTTGTTCTCTTTGTGTCTATAATTAAATGTGTAATGTAGCTATTTTTGCAAAGGTTTATATGGATTAGAATGCACCAGATAGGAAAATAGACTTTAGTAAGAATATACCCACTAATAAAGATAGAGGGTATAGAAATTCATGTGAATGTATCACATCAGATTTTTTCCTGTTGTGATTCTTTCCATAGCTAATTAGTTGTGCATTGGGGTCAACGAAAACAGAATACTACAGTAAATGGTTTCTGAGATATACATTTTTACTTTCTCTACCACATACCTAGTAGGTAGAGAAGGTATTACATTTCACCCAAAAATTCAATATCAAGGTTACATCAGAAATACATGTTTTGAGATTCCTGAATCTAAATAAAGCATTTTTAGAAAAATCCACGTGTGTGTCTTTGAACAGCATAACTCAAAAACGAAGTCAGATAAATACCAAACTTGGTATTTAAGTTCAGATTCTTCAAAGGATACAAGACAATTTTTCAAGAAAATCCCCCACCCCAACTACCTTATACATAGAACATATCTCGAAAATTTTGATTTTCTAAAAATGGATCTAACCATTTTGATTAAAATACCATATGTTGAAGATATTTACATGACAAATAAAATGTATATCTGGAATTTTCTGGGAATAGCCTGTGAAGTACTCTTCATTTGGAAGGAATTTTGTATAATCTTGTATAACAATGTTAAGTAATATACGAAAACATACCACACAAAATATGTAGATCTCTTTAAAACACACAATTTATTTCAAATAAAGTTTTTTTTTGCGGCATAAGCCATTTCTGAGATATCCATTATTAATGGTTCGAATTGTTCATTACTTGGTCATTCTCTTTAAGATGTGTCAAGATTTAGTTATTTCTCGTGATTGCATGGAAAAGGCCAGCATATAGTTTAAAGTTCTTAAACATTTGATTATCATTGTTGTCTTTGTAGCTATAACAAAATGTGTAATGTAGCTATTTCTGCAAAGGTATATTTGGATTAAAATGTAGTAGATAAAAATATAAGCTTTCAGAAGTATAATTTGTATACTCACTAAATAAACGATAGAGGGTAGAGAAAATTGTTTGAATGTAACACATCAGATTTTTAACTTAACAACTGCAAAAGAAAAAGTAAATCATAAAAAAACAAACGTTTATTATTTAAATGTAAACATACTCATTTATATGCTTCTGTTTATGTACAGATATTAAACAAGAATCGTCTACGAAGTAAACCAGAGCTGCCTGCTACACCGCCAGTTCCAGTTAAGGTAGTAGTTGATGAGGAAGGAAAGACAGAAATAAAGTTGAGGCCTAAGCGAAAACAAACTGTTGAAAAGAAAGGTCCAATGAAGGCAGTTGTGCCTCTGGATAATATGACACGTCCAACATCTGCTACAAAAAAATGTAAGTTTCATGGTAGTTGCTGTAGTTAAACTAAAAATCTCATAAATTACAGCATTGCAGGTAAATTATGTGGTGGAGATTTGTAAACTTGAGTATTTAAAAAGATGGAATTACAGATCAATGTAATTTTTAAAGCTTGTATTATATTAATATTATAAATCCCTAATTTAATTGAAACTTGTGTGTTAGTTACTTTAGCATGCTACTCTTTACGATTTTGCATTGTAAAATTATTTTAAATAACTTGAAGATGGGCTGTGATTTGCATTGGTCAATTTAATGACACAAGAAATGTTAATTGGATATTGGAATGGCGTTACCAGCAGCTGCAGTGAAGGCAAAACCATCTACTCAGAGACAGCCAGTACTAAGCAGTGCACCATTGCAAGGCAAGAGGAGTCCCAGCTGTTCATCAAGAATTTCTAACAATCCCCCTGCATCAACTTCACCAGCTGTGAGTGAGATTCTTCTTTTTCTGTAGCACAGGGTTTGGTTTTCTTATTTTGTTGCATGCATGGTCTCCAAGGTGATGACTTCCTTTTTGGGTAGAAATTAGCATTTTAAGGAAAGAAAATATATATACGAGGGGTGTCCAATAAGTAAGTTTCCCTATTTTATAAAAAAAATTAGACACAATTGATCATGTTGAATTAATTTTTATTTATGTTGTACAATCCTTCTGTTACTTTTCTACATAGTCAACATGTTTTTCCAAGCATTTTTGGGGATGTGACACAAGTTTTTCCAAGCCAGTGTTGTTTCAGGTCGGGTCCTGTGCTCGCAACCAGTTGTTCACTGATTTGACTTCATCGGTGTTAAAAGTGCTTACCTTTGAGTTGGAGGAACATGTGAAAATCACTTGGGGCAAGCTCCGGTGAACATGTGAAAATCACTTGGGAAAAGATCTGGTGAATATGGAGGATGCGAGAAAACTTCCCAGTTGAATCTTCTGAGCCCTGCCTGGGTCAAGATTCAACTTGGAAGTTTTCTCGTATCCTCCGTATTCACCGGAGCTTGCCCCAAGTGATTTTCACATGTTCCTCCAACTCAAAGGTAAGCACTTTTAACATCGGTGATGAAGTCAAATCAATGAACAGCTGGTTGTGAGCACAGGACCTGACCTTGTACAACACTGGCTTGGAAAAACTTATGTCACGTCCCCAAAAATGCTTGGAAAAACATGTTGACTATGTAGAAAAGTAACAGAAGGATTGTACAATATGAATAAAATTGATTCAACATGATCAATTGTGTGTAATGTTTTTTTATAAAATAGGGAAACTTACTTACTGGATGACCCTCGTATTAAAGGGCATATGCGATAAAGGGGGAATGTTAGTGTAAGGCAAAAAATGAGATATTGCCAATATATACTGATGGACAGTAGTTTTGTTTGGTAACATGTCCAATAGAAAAAAAGGGAACTGTCATTGAGATATAACAGTGTAGAAAACATGCACATGTTATGAAGGGAGAATGTCATGTCCATACTACTGAAAGAATGGGGGATGTCAGCTTGTGGATGTGGCACAATTGGCAGTGTGGTAGCACTGTTTTACAGAATTTCAAGCTGATGTTCAGTTTTTTAGTATTCTAATGTTTATACTGTTGATGTCTGTAGTGTATAGGAAATTCCATGTATAATTATTATGTCTGAAGAAGAGTATGGTAAACCAAGTACATGATCCAAGAAACCAAATTTTGGTCGAGTGGAAGAGGTAACCAAGAAACTTAGGGTACAGTCTCATGAATAAGGGGAAGATTGTCATTGCAAGACGTTACAATTTTACAAACATTTTGAAAGACAACAGAAGAATGCTTATTCAAGACTTTAATTTGCTCACATCTAGAAATGAACAAAGTAGGTACTTATCTGGTCTAATAGAGATTGTGCCAGTTGCTCAAAGGAGGTTTTAGAAAGGCCGAATGTGAAGCACAATTTTATGATCAGACCTAGAGGTATAAGGTTAGAATACCAGTAGATGGGAATAAGGTAGAAAAATATGTGTGTTATAAACCTTTCATGTCCATCTTCAGTATTTTTAGGAAATGTGTAGAGACTTTACAAAAAAATCTTAACACTGGTAAATCTCAGATTGACCGATGAGAAAAGCATACAAATCATCCGAAAAAAAACATTCAGATTGAAAACTTTATTCTACTGAAAATCACATAACATCTTTTAAACATAGACAGAACCATTACAGTCTACACAATTCACAGAAAATGGGATGCTAAGGACTATGGTAGTTAAGAGCATCCATAAATAATTTAATTTTTTAGATTTCATTGTTTTCCCTAATATACATGTTTTATCTTGTGGACATTCTGTTTTCTATACGTACCCAGAGACAGTTGCACATAAAGGAGCAGATGAAGTGTGTTCTCTGTTATGTTCATTTTATATTTTGTGAACTTGACAAGAAGATGAAACAACTGCCACTCTTTTTTGATTCTGCATGTAGACAAAACAAAAACTGGGCAGTTTTCTGGTTTCTTCACTATGTAATTCACCGTGCCAAATGCCTAGTTCATGTGAAAATGGTATTTCCAATTTGTGGCTACTCCTACTTGGAGGATGATAGAAAATGGCACTAATTAATCAAAAGTTTAAAGCTGAAACCTCAGAAGACTGGACGGATCATTTCAGGAGTACCTGAAATAAGCCATCACCTTTCCACATTATAGAAGTTGATCAAGCAATGATTCGTTAGTGGACAAGGTTTTTGACACTGTTGAACTGAAAGACACCCATTCAAAACAAGATCTGTAAGAGAATTAATCATCTGCATAGAGCACCTACAATTCATGGAGTACAGACACACTTACTATGTCCATTGGGGTAGACCTGTTGTAAATGTTCCAAGAACAACTTTTCGGCTACCCGCAACAAGTTTGTCCTCCCAGAGAGATCATATAAAAGTAGAAGAATAGAATATGTATTTGTACCAAATGACATACAAAATTTTAAATACATTTAAATGTATTTTATGTAATTTCTTAAAACTACTTTTATTTTAGTACAAATTTAGTCCGATTTTCCTTCCTTTTAAGGGCTGCTTTTCACCTGGCACTCTGGCCCTTTGGCTTTCAGTTAGACCTTATTCTTTTCTTTCTCTTTCCACTTTCCTGTTGTTCTCCTTTCTCTTGCCCTTCCTGCTCCTTTCCCCTTGCTTTGTTTTACTTTCCTTAACCATTTTTCCTTGAAAACATTCCCATTTCCTTTATTCCTTTTCCTCTCTTAACTGTTAATATTCTTATACCTATCATTTCCTTGCTCATATTGTCCCATTTTGGATCCCAAACATCCTATTCTCTACTTCTCTGTTTACATTCTACCAAGTAATGTATCTTATTCTCCTTTTCTCCACATATGGCACATGTTCCTGATTCTCTCCCACTTAACCCTCTGACGGCCTGTATTACGATCTCCGGTTAAAAGTCATGGTTTGTAACCTATCAGTTATCGCTACCTGAAGGTTAGGTGCATTGCCGCGTATTACAAATGCATATCAACCGATGGTTAGTAACCCTAAGGTTTATGATGCTGGGCGAGAAGTTGGCAACACCAAAGAGATATGTATTTCTCTTTGGCAATAGTTTTGTGAGTGATTTCACTGTTTATACAACGCTATCTCGTGGTAATCTGCAACATTATAGCGTCATTATTGGTCATTAGTAACAAGGCGAGCGGACAGACTATTATAGATTGTGAACAGTTTTGGAGATTTTTTTTAGAGAATTTTGACATGAACATAACCTAAAATGTAATTTATATACATGTCATTGAGCATACAAGATGCGGTTCTAGTACGTTATTGGATTACTGAGCTACAATAGGATACCGTAAACAATAGTTATAATTACCTTTTTATTAGCTTTTCCGTTCGCGAAAGCTATTATATTTATAGAAAAGCAACTTCGATGGTTCTAATGTTGATTCGGATTTACACATGTTGCCTGACATTTAAGTTCAACACAATATTCTTAAGTTTGTTGCATCTTTCTAATACCGTTCCTTGGTTATTCTATTTGGAAAACTATGCCACACTTCAAAGTTTCGTTAAAAATAGTGTTAAAGAGTTTTGACGTAAACGTTTTACGAATATCACTTTAATAACCGAAAACCATAGTCTTTTGACGCAAACATTTCATGAATATCACTTAAAACTAACGTGGAAAGCCATTCGACAATTTTAAAAACCAACCTAAATATAAACTAACACGCAAAATACGTTTACCTTTGCCCACACTGCTTGTCATTTAACCTAAAATGTTTGGCCTTCCAAAAACAATCCAAGCACAATGGTTAGTTCCTTACGCCCTGACAGTAATATTTAAGACTGGGTGTTGGAGTGAACTATTCTAATGTATAGATAACATTTCCAAAAACTTGAAAATATATTCTGAATCACTCTCAATAATCAATCTCTGCCGGTGGTACGCCATGTTTCATTCGGAAATACGAGTTAACTCCAAGGTATCATCTTTATCCACCACTTGAGGTGGTGGTTAGTTTACCTCCAAAAATAACTCCCGGGTAGCCCTTAACCAAAGATTGTAATACAGCCGCAGTACGTAACTCTCAGGTAAATCTTACCCCAAACCTTAACCGGAGATCGTAATACAGGCCGTGAGGAACATAGACCCTGTTCTCACTCATGCTAAACCCTCCCTTTGCTGCCTGCTGTCAACATAACCTTCTCTCCCCCAATATCTCTTGATTGTTCTAGATAGATATTTTATTTCAGTTTGTTAGTTACATAAATTAATTCTCTTATAAGTTCTATAATACATAATTTTATCTCTACACATTACCCTTTACATATCATTTTCTCTTTCACTAAGTTGCTGCATTCTAAGGGCCCGCAAACATCCAACACCATGGTTGTCGTGTTATTGGGTCCTATTTAATTTTATGATTCAACAATCTACATTTTCTTTCTATTCCATATTTCTAATTTTTTTCAGCCATTTATTTCTCACCACACCTAAATATTTTCCTATTTCAAGTAAACTTTCCTTGGATTTAACTCTTAACATCCTTTTACCTATAATTTCATTTGGTAATCTAGACCAATTATTTCTTTGCAATTTTTTCCTCATATTCATGGTTCCTTCACATTCTAACATTAGATGCCAATAATTATTAAATTTGCTATTACATAATGAGCATTTGCCTTCATTTTCTCCTTCTCCTATGCCTTTTAACCTCACCACCCCTGACCTAGCCCATGCAAAGTCCTCTCTTGCTATTTTATTACAAACATCAACATAATTTTCTCTTTCCCATGTCCCTTTAATCTCTGTATATACATGTAATGATCTTTTTGAATTAAAACTAGCAATTATTTCCTGTCTTTCCATATCTTCAATCCTCAATCTAACTCTTTTCCAACATCCCTTCTCATGTGATTGTCTATATCTCCAAATATCCCCACACCCTATTTCATTGATAATTGTTTCTAGGCGCTTGTACCAAGTATCCTCTTTATTTGGCTTTTGCTGAACCTCCAAACATTGTTTTAAAATATTATTATTCTCTGATTCCTCAATTCTCAACCAATATTTCACTATTCTTTCAATAATTTTAGCCTTACTACCAAATCTCCCTAACTCCATTTGTGCAACCACATTAGGTGAGGCTCTTGGTAGACCCAGAATTATTTTACAAAAGCTCCTATGCACTTTATTTACCTGTTCCCACCCCTCCTCAATACTCCAAATCTCTGCACCATACAGCATTTTTCCCTCAACTACTGCTCCATATACTCTTTCTATCCATTTTATGTGCATCCCAGGTATTTTATCTAAACTTGCTCTAATAACTTTCATTGCCAGTTTTCCTTTTGCTAAAACTTGTTTCTTTTGTTCTCCCCATCTACCCTTGCTACTTAGTCTACTCCCAAATAATCAAAATTTCTGACAACCTCAATTTCCTTACCTTTCCAACTCCATCTTTCATCCTTTCTCAACTTATAACCCTTTTTAAATACCATTATTTTTGTTTTGCTTGTATTAACCCTAAGGCTCCACTTGTTACAAAAACTCTCTATTGCTCCAATTACTTTGTTTACCCACAGTAGTTATTGATCCTGCAACCAAATCATCCGCAAATTATCTCTAGAATATCGTCAATGAACAAATTAAATAATACAGGGCTTAACTTGCAGCCTTGCCTTAAACCTATACAATTTTTAATCTCCTTCGTCATTTTTATCAAACCTTATACAAAAATCATTATTATCATATTTTGTTTGTATTGTTCTTATACGCTTCTTACTCATTCTTTTGATTGTTCTATATAAGCTTAGGGACTTTTTATTTTCAAGACTTCCCCAGATTTCTTGCTTCTCTATATCTTATATGCTATTTCTCACTGCTTTCCAAAATCTGTTAAATTTTTCTTCTAGTTGCCAAATGTCTCCCATTCCTATCCTTTCTATCTTCTTATCCCTGCCCTCGAGCCATTCTTATTTGAAGTTATCTTCTGTTGATTCACACAAATTTTTAACGTATCTTGTTCTTCTCTTTGAAGGCACCTGTACCAGTACTTCAAAATTCTTTCCATAATTATTTCTTTCTTCCATGTTCTTCATAATTCTATCAATGCTGATCTGGTTAACCCCAAAAGTTCTTTACAAAATAATTTGTATATTTGATCTACTTTTTACTTTCTCTACTACGTATAGTAAGTAGGGGAAGTATTGTATTCCACCCAAAAATTCGATACCGAGATTTCACCGGAAATACATGTTTTGAGACTCCCTGAATCCAGAAAAAGCATTTTTGGAAACATGTCCGTGAGAGAGAGAGAGAGAGAGAGAGAGAGAGAGAGAGAGAGAGAGAGGGAGGGGGAGAGGGAGACTCAGAAACGAACAGTTGTATAAACACCAAACTTGGTATTTAGATTCAGTATCTACCAGAGATGCGACACAAAGGTTTTCAAGAAAATCCCCCCCACTCCAGACTACCCTTTACATAGAGCATTTTTCGAAAATTTTAAATTTCTCAAAAATGGCTCTTAACGATTTTGATTAAAATATCATATGTTTAAGATATTGTCATGAGAAATGAAATGTATATCTCGAATTTTCTGGGAATGTTTCCAAAAGTATTCTTCATTGTGAACGACTTTTGCATAACTGGTAAACCATAAGAGATAGACAAAATTTTACTACACAAAAAATGTAGATCGCATTAAAGTACACAATTTATGTCATATACATTTCTTTTGTTGAGTGAACCTTTTTCGAGATATTGCTTGTTATTCCCTTAAATTTTCCAATACTTATACTTTTTCTCAAATTCGTTATTTATTTTTTTTATGTCCTGGATATGCAAAGAGAATGGAATGCGCCACATAGCAACCAGCGTTAAAATGTTTGAATATCGCTTAAAACCTACCATATTCCCCTTGCATCTACATGAATATTACAATAAGATTGACATCTCGATATCTCGATTAACATGAAGCATATGGAGAATAAGCGTTTGTAAAAATAGTTTGTACAAGAGTAGAGAAAGTCATGTGAGTGTAACACATCAGATTTTTTGCTTAATTCTGAAGCCTCACATATTTCTACTGCATACAACATTTTTTATTCTACCAATGTTTCGTACATACTTTCCAATCGTTTAACAGACATTTCCAAGTTATAATTATTTATTCTTAATCCTGTCATAGCAGCTTTGCCTTTTGCCATCACCTTCCTACCACGTGCTTCCCACCCACCATTATCACTTAATTTTACTCCTAAATAATCAAACTCCTTTACCACCTGTAACTGTTGTCTATTCAGATACCATCGTTTGTCTTTTCTTAATTTATTTCCTTTTTTGAATACTATTAACTTTTGATTTCTTTGCATTTACTCAAATTCCCCATTCTAGGCAAAATTTGTGTATTTCGTTAATTGCTTTTGCAAGCCTATTACAGATACAGCTCCTACCATTAAGTCATCTGTATACAGCAATACTGGTGTCCTTATTCATTAATATAGGGCAATGTCCATTACTTTCCCTAACTCTTTCTAATATGTCATCTATAAATAAATTAAGCAAGATGGGACTTAGTTTACATCCTTGTCTTAAACCTAGTTTTTCTTCAGCCAACTCCATAATTCTGGTTTGATCACATCTTTTACAAAATATTATTTCCTCATATATTTTTCTAATTTCCTCAATAAAGTCATCACTTAACCCTTTTTTTCATAATTTCCACTCCAGCACTTCTCTGTTAATGGTGTGGAATGACTTTTCAAGACCCACAAAAAACATATACACCTTTTCTGTTTAAATACCTGTTAATTATTGTCTGGAGTATTAATTCATTATCTGTAGTTCGCTTGCCTTTCCTGAAACCTGCTTGGAACTCAGACGGCTTTCCTTGTAATTCTGCCCACTCTTGTATTCTTTCTGCCATTATTCCTGTGTATATTTTCCCCAGGATAGACAATATACTTATTCCCCTGTAGTTCTCTGGTTTATTCACCCCTCCCTTGCCTGTATATATTGGTACTACCATACTTATTTTCCAGCTTTGTGGTATAGTTTTACTTTCCTTAATTTTATTTAATAATTTTGCTATAATTTTTAGTCTCCTTCAATTTTAGTGAACATTCTCCAGGACTCCCCTTGGATTCCATGGATTCCCACTGCCTTGTCTTTTTTTTTAAATCTTGTATCTGCTGGCTAACCTTTGACATCAATATTTGTCCATCTAGACTTTAATTTTTTGTTCATTTTGGGCTATCTCTCTTAGCTGTATCATCATCACTTTCTCCTTTCCAATCAGTCTCCCAAAATATATCATCCATTCTTTTGGCAAACTCTGGTTTCCTATTTCTCCCTTCTTGTTTGTTCTCATTAACTCCCATATTTTTACTTTCTCTACTACGTATAGTAAGTAGGGGAAGTATTGTATTCCACCCAAAAATTCTATACCGAGATTTCACCGGAAATATATGTTTTGAGACCCCCTGAATTGAAAAAAAGCATTTTGGGAAACATGTCCGTGTGTGTGTCTGTGAACAGCAGAACTCGGAAACGAACAGTCGGATAAACACCAAACTTGGTATTTAGGTTCAGTATCTTCCAGAGATCCGACACGAAGGTTTTCAAGAAAATCCCCCCACCCCAGACTACCCTTTACATGGAAAATTTTTCGAAAATTTTAATTTTCTCAAAAATGGCTATAATGATTTTGATTAAAATATCATATGTTTAAGATAGTTTTATGACAAATGAAATGTATATCTCGAATTTTCTGGGAATGTCTCCAAAAGTGTTCTTCAATGTGAACGACTTTTGCATAAGTGGTAAACCATAAGAGATAGACAAAATTTTACTACACAAAATATGTAGATCGCGTTAAAAAACACAATTTATGCCATATTCCTTTTTTTTGTGGAGTAAACCATTTTCGAGATATTGCTTGTTATTCCCTTAAATTTTTCAACACTTATTTTCTCAAATGGGAATTCGTTATTCATTTTTTGGCTTGGATATGCAAAGAGTATTAAACTGTGACAAAGAGAATGGTGCTGCACATAGCAACCAGCTATTAAGAGTAATGTCTATGCTTAAAGGCTACTGTATTTCATATTGCCCTTAAAAATATATATTCCCCTTACATCAAAAAGAAGATTAGCAATAAGATAGAGTCTGAAAAACGTTTATCTCGATTAACATGAAGTAGATGGAGAATAAGCATTTGTAAAAATAGTTTGTACAAGAGTAGAGAAAGTCATGTGAGTGTAACACATCAGATTTTTTATTTTACTATTTTTTTCTTCTATAGTCTCTTTTACCATTTTACTTATTTTATCCTGCTACACTTTCCTCTTTTCCTGTAATAGGCATTCATGTTCCCTCAATTTTTGAAGATTTAGAAGCTTGTAACAGTGATGTGTCATAATTTAAAATAGAGAGTTGAGGGTTGTTACACTATGATATCATAGTGATGTAGTGTAACAACCCTCAACTCTCTATTTTAAATTCATGTTCCCATTTACTAATCAGAAAATTTTGCCTATCATTCTCTTCTCCTGTTACTCTCCATCTGTTTAACCCTCTAACCACCTCTCTCGTTGCTGATTTACACTCCTTATCAAACCATCCTTTATTTCTCTGTTTCCCACCCTGTTTCATTTCCATTCCCGTTCCTGCTCTTATTACTATTAATTCCGTCAGCTGTAATGCTTTTTCTAAATTCCCATCCTTAATGGTAACCTCTACGCCACATTCCAAAATTTTTCCTATCTTGGACCTTATGTCTTTTGAAAATGCTTCCCATTGTTCCTCCATTTAAAAGTTGTAATTGTTTTTAATTCTATTACTTCTTGTTTCTGCAATTATTGGGAAATGACTACTATTGACTATCTCATTCAATATTTTGAAATTTACAATCTTTTACTCCATTTCATAACTACATATCATATAGTCTATAACACTTTGGCCGTTTGCATTTGTAAATGTAAATTCTCCTTCTCTGTCCTCTCCTATAGTTTTATTATATATGATTAAATTATTTATTTCACAAAATTCTAATAATCTTTTTCCTTCTTTATTACCTGTTGTATCTCTGTGTTTCTTATAAGTACTGAATGTCTTTTCCACACCCCTGAGCTTTCTTCTACTAGTCTAACAATTTCTTTGCCTACTCTTGCATTAAAATCACCCATCAATATAAACTCAGTACTTGGAAAGCTCCTCCTAATTTTTTCCATATCTTTTTCCAGCCTATCAAATAAATTACTATCATAGAAATGTGATGTTTCTGGAGGATTGTATATTACCCTAAACCAACACTTATCTTTTCCTTTGTTTATCTGTTTAGTAACACACTATAAAACTTTACTTTCTCTTTCAGCAGTGCATCAATGCTTATTTCTCTTATCTTTTTTAATAAGTATACCTACCGCTCCCAAGGCTCTACCTTTATCATTATTTGCCTTTTTCCTTATACATTTGAAGTCCTTTAGCTCGTTATCACCTTTCCTTCCATCCATATCTCTGCCACTCCTATAGTATCCATTAAGTTTATCACCCTTTTTCTCCAGAACATCACTTTTAGCTCCAATCCCTATCTTGAATTTGGTCTTTCCACAAACTTAAATTCTCCATCTTATTCCTATATCTTGTTTCCCTTGGGCTCGCCACACCTTCCCCTTCCCCCCTTATTTGTATCGCACTGCACTCTTCCACAGAAGCAAATCTTGTACTTCCTTTAAATCACTCATTTGTTTAATTTTCCCCCTTATAATTTGCCCCACTGATACATTTCACAAACTCTGAAGCATGCTTTGTTGCTCCTGCCACTGATCCCTCACTTCTTTCTTCTTTTTCCTCCCTTTAGCCTGGGTTTGAAACCATCACATGCAGCTCTTCCCCTACTGCCCCTTCCAGTTCTACTTCTACCATGTTCTCAGTAGCCTCCTCTTCCCCTCCAACTACCGTAGTAGTCACATTCATTGCCGTATTTTGAATCTGTCTGTTCTTTTGATGGTCAGTGCATTGACTCCCTCGCTCCTGCCATTCTTTGGCTTTGCAAAATTGCTGATACCTATACATTCCTGGTCGGTCACTTCTCTCCTTCCATATATAATTGAAGTCCTTTCAAATATGGCTTTTTTTCCTTCTGATCTAGCTTCTTTCATTTTTATAAGTAGTGTTTTTCTTAAATTTTGTTCCTTGCTGAAATCCTGCTCAATGAACATTTGTGCACCTTTTAACTTAACTGCCATTTTATATTCATTGTTGCCACTTTTACTAATGTTGGCGTCTTTTCTCCTTTCTGCCAAATCTGAATGCATCAACAATTTCCCATCTGTGTAGTTTAATTTCAAGCTGCATCTCTATAATTTCTCCTGCAGTTTCTCAAGCTGTTTGTCTCTATCCTCTTTTACTTTAAATATTACCATGTTTAATCTTCGTTTTCCTGCTTCACAATTTCTCCTCATTATCTCCATTCTCTTCCTGCTTCCTGTAATTCTTGGTTCACCTCCTCTTTTAGCGTTTTCATTGCACCTTTTAGCTGCTCCGTATTGGCCTTATAACTCTTTCTCCACTCATAGTGCACCATACAATTTTTTTTGAGTCAATAGTTGAAGCCCGTGCATACGTGAATGCAATTTTGCCCCGTTTTTGGAGAATTAACAGACAGGGAGCGTGATTTTGCCTTTTTTCAACAAGATTCTGCAACAGCTCATATGGCCAATATTTTGACGAGAACAATTGAAAGTGTGTTTGAGGACAGAACTATTAGAGATTTGTGGCCCCCTCGGTTCCCCGACCTAACCCCCTGTGATTTCTATCTCTGCGGTAACTTAAAACATAAAGTGTACAAGACAAACCCACACACCCTGGAAGAATTAAAGCAAAATAATCCACCAGGAAATTGGCAGCATTTCTCAACGTGGACTACGGCGAGGGATAGATAGTGTCCTAAAGAGGTGCCAAAAATGTATGGATAACAACGGTGGCCAGTTTCAGCATCTCCTTTCATAAAGTTGTTAAGTAAAGACTTTAAAAGTAGTTTTAAAATTTTATATGGTTTCATCGGTGCCTTTCTATGATAGCGGCAGATGGCAACGAGTGCTCAGGATGCGAACAGGAAAAACACTGCGCAGCCGGTGTGTAGTTTTTTGGTTCTCCGTGTATATTACAATTTATGTCCAATAATTACTTTGGACACTATTAAAGGTTTATACTTTCAAGATGGTTTATATCAGAATGTTGAAATTAAGACATTTCACCTTTTTTACATGTACCGACGCGCGCGCATGCGCGCGTTTTTGTTTGTCAAACTAGAGGACATTAGCGTTTTTCAAATGCAGCATTGGGCTAGATGAAATTCTGTCAAACAGATCCCTGTTCCCCCATGGCATTGGAATATTGCTTATGTTTTGTTTTCTCTGCAGTTTGGAATATCACCTGTGTTCTGTTTTTAACATTGTTTATATCACCATTAACCTAAAACCCACATTTATTATTTAAGTGGTAAGGGATTCTGTCGCATTTATACAGCACTTAGTGACTTTGTGGCTCTTACAAGAGGTGTAGGTTATTAATCTCAGCTATCAGGGTATACTAAAGTGCTTTATTTACTAGAAGGACTTTCAGTTTTACAGCCTACTATAAAAATGTTCTACTTTACTTGCACAGAACTAGCAGACATGCATTATGTTTATGGCGCTGCTTGGAGAGAAATGTGAAAAGGGCACAAGTTCTTTATGCTGAGCTTTACTAAAGGAGATATTTGCCTCATCACAGCACCTTTACTGCCATATATCGACGATTGTGAGAAAAAGAAACTTTACAAAAACAAGTGCATCATTAGGGAGTCCAAAGAAGTGTAAGAACAATTCACTCTAGAAGAGGAGGTTCTGGACCAGGTTCATAATTCTCCGTCTGCAAGGCTCAAGAGCAACAATGCATGCCATGCATACAAGCCAGTCTTCGGTTACTAGAATTCTGCACGAACAGCAATTAAATCTGTATCATGTCACCCGAGTTCAAGCACTGGGACCAGATGACTTTTGCACTGGTTGTATTGTTTGGATCGTTTGCTAGACCCTAAAATGCATGTGTCTTTCAAGATGGAATTTGCGTGCTGGGCCCTTTTTAACATTAATTAAAAACACACATTTTAGCAGCAAAGTATTATAGTAGCAGGCGTATGTTCAAGGAAAGAAAGGTTCAACATTTACATAGAAATGAAAAGCTAAATTCTTTTGCAGCTGAACTATTTTTAAACATTATATATATGTACTGAAATCTTCACTAAGTTTCACAAAGAAGATAAGCAGTAAATTGAGTAAAGTCTGTTCTTGTTTCTTCTTTTTGCACAAATACAATGGCTTTCATCCATTAGAATTAACAAATTTCTGTATTACTAACTCCCTGTAAACCACCCCCATTATAAAGGCACGCCACACGACCTAATCTGTTAAATTGGGAATGTTACTCATGAAATATATGAATAAAATTTTGTACTAGACCAAAAAAATTACGTGTGGATGACACTGCTTGCTAAACCACCAAGCTACACTGGCTTCTCTGGCGATAAACAACCCTTGACCTATTCCTCTTCATGTCCAAAGCTGCCTGGCTTCCCACTTGTGGAATATACCACATGACTCCACATCCATGCCACCAGCTCCCTCTGGCGAGCTACTAGGTCAGCCTCTGAAGTTGAAGAAGCAGACTATTTCTAGATGGCTCAGTCAGTGATCTCTGCTGGTTGCATACTCCAATGCTCAGGCAAATAGCTGTTGATATCGAGTCTGAAGGCGATGTATAACTTTTATCTCCTCCGGCTTGTAGAGGCAATAGTTTAGGAGGGGAGCCCAAAATGGTTCAATCGTTTTGCTCCCCTCTGCAAGAAGGCCCGTTCTTGGGACATGCAGCATTGGACGAAACTCTGCAGGCAGCCAAGCAGCAACCACAGGTAACATAAGGCACAGGAACATAAGCTCACAGCATGGGATGTGGACAAAATTGCTAAAACAAATAATGGAATAGAGCGAGCTGCAAAAGGACTAAAAATAGAATGTAAGTGCAAGTATTTAAACAAAACTGAAAGCAGTAAAATTTAAATTAAAAATTTAAAAAAAAAAAAACTATAAAAGGTTGCATAACAATCTTTAAACTCTACAATAAATGTAATAATACATAAATCTATAATTAGAAAAAATATATATAAAATAGATAAATATCTGGAACAAGCATAACAAATCAAATTAAAAAAATATGCATTCTTGTGTACCCATAAAACTTTGTATTATCCTGCAGGACACAAAAAAACAGTGCACTAAATAAATACTAGTACCAACACACAACTACTACAAAGCACCAGTCTACAGTACTTAGCACTAACACACAACCACTACTACTACGTTGCACCAGTCTACAGTACTCGAGTACTATTACACTTAGAGATCTTTACACACATAAATACAGAGAAAAAACCAAACACAAAAAAGGTATTCAAAAATTAAGGAAGCATAAAAGCACATATAACACAAAAAGAAAAAGAAGAATGCTTTTGGCATGTACACAAAGAAATGAACTTACAGGCCACTGAAACAGAAAAAAAGAACACCAGTTGGAGCCGCAGTACCCAAAATAATGGAAAAGACATGCCGAAAGGAGGAGTTAACAGACCTGAAAGAAAATTTGACACTTTCAAATAAATTGAATGCAAAACGTACAGTGAAATAAAAGTTGAGCCTTAAACAAGAAGAATGCATAGAAGTACCTCCCAATATAAACGAATAAGGTAAATTCGAAACAATCGCAAAGTCCACAGACAAAGAAAATGTAAGTGTTTTTAATACATAAGCGAACACAGCCAATTAGTTCTACCAAGTAGCCCAAAATAGTTGTAGCTGATGTGCATTTAACTGTCCACTTAAGGGACTTCGAATGAGGTAAAGTCGAAAGAAAATGTTTGTTGACCAAGTTTAACACACTTCTGGATTCTAATAGAACAAAAGTCAAAATATTTCCACAAGAAATCAAAACAACAGGAGACGGAATGAATGGTAATCCATGGATATCCAGGTATGAAAAACCAAATTGCTGTAACTGTCAAAATTGATGTTTATTAGGTTTCTGCAATTGTTTTTGATGTCGAAAACAATGGTCATATGAATTGCTGGAATGCTGACAATATGTACAACATTGCAATTGTGACGAACGTTGTAGTAAACCCAATTTCCAAACCAGTAGATGCAGTTTATGTAATTTGTTTCGTTGGCGCATTTAATGGTTGATCTGGAATAACTGTATGGCTGTCTGAGGTCGAGCTAATAATACTGAGATACGTAGCTCCATTCAGACCTGATATAATAACATCGCATATCTGGTTTTCACCCAGAACACAAAATAGTTTGGCATATTTACGTACTCTAGTAACAAATTAAGAAAACTCTTCATGATATGCTCGAGGAGCATAATAATATTGTGTCAAAAATAAAGTACCTAATCGTAGTAGGAAGAAAATGCAGAATCAAATTATGAAGCTGCACGAACGGAAATTCATTTCCAGCAAATGAACTATTTTGCCATCGGCAATAGTTAACAACAGTTGATAAATGTCACTTGGGTTAATCATTTCACACGAGCAATCGCATAGAACAACAAAAACTTCCAAAATATCCAAAGCCTGATGCGGTAAATTCACAGAAAAATGTTTATTATCGATTACATTCTACACTGGATGTTTCACCTTTAAAGGTTGAAAGTGAAATTGCGTAACTGATACAGTACATGCTTGTGATGGGGTCAAAGTGCAGATCCTTTGTTTTCAGGTTCAACGGAAATTTCCAGACCATCCCTATTTGACAAAGCCATGGCCGCAAAATTTTGTAACAAAGTTGGATAATCTCGATAAAGAACTGCTACATTATCGCATTTTGTTATTACATAAGACGAATTTTGCATAAATGTACACGTTTTAAATGAACTAAACAAGCACGTAAGTGCCGTCATGCTGCAGAAGACAAAGAATCAATTTGTTCCGAAAATATGTCTCAATTATTGTAACCGCTCCTTAATTTCCTGAAGAAGAATTCATAATTCATTATTGGAAAATTTTGAACTATGAATTAGATTCCATATCTAGATTGTCTTTTAAGTATTTTACTAATAGTGGCACAGTATATGAGCCTTCAACGCTTAAGCCACATGAGCGAAGATGAAAAAGTAATTCCACCTTTCGCAAGAGTTCTAAATTCGTAGCCATAATAGACTTGAACGAATAAACTCTTTACTAAATGTTGTGCAAGAGGAACACAATTTAGAAAAGATTTTCAGCTGCAAGAAATTCAAAAGTAAAATATATCAGAATAAGTTAGAAAATAATTAAAATGACTACCATTTCCGAATAATTCAAAAGATTAGAAAATGTAGTACACATACACAACTACTAACTGTTGCTCCACATTTCCTGCTACCATTTGCACTAAGCTGTAATGCTTTGGATCGTTTGCTAAACTCTAAAATGCATGTGTGCTTTCAAGATGGAATTCGCGTGCTGGGCCATTTTTAACATTTAATTACAAACACACACTCAAGCAGCGAAGTATCATAGTAGTGGGCGTATATTCAACGAAGGAAGGTTCAACATCTATAAAAAGCTAAATTCTTTTGCAGCTGAACAATCATTAAATATATATTTTCTGAAATCTTCACTGAGTTGTACAAAGAAGTTAACAAACAATAAATTGAGTAAAGTCTGTTCTCGTTTCTTCTTCTTGCACAAATACAATGGCTTTCATCCATTAGAATTAACAAATTCTTGTACTACTAACTCGCTGTAAACCGCACCCATTATAAAGGCACACCACACGACTTGATCTATTGAATTTGGAATGTTACTCACAAAATGTATGAATAGAATTTGTACTAGGCCAAAATTGCGTGTAGACGATGCTGCTTGCCAGATCACCATGCTACGCTAGCTTGTTCGGCGATAATCAACCCTCGACCTATTCCTCTTCATGTCCAAAGCTGCCCGGCCTCCCTCCTGTGGAGTGTACCACACGACTCGATGTCCTCACCGGCCTCTATAGGTGAAGAAGCAGACTATTTCTAGATGCTCAGCCGGCAATCTCTGGGGTGGCATACTACAGTGCTCAGATGACTTAGCTGTTGATATCGAGCCTGAAGGCGATGTATAACTTTTATTGCCTCCCGCTTGTAGAGGCAAAGATAGTTTAGGAGGGAAGCCCAAAATGGCTCACTTTCCATCCCGACTACAGCTTGTCCAGTGTGTTTTCTTCATATGTAATGTAATGTAATATTTATTTCATCATTATTACAATAATACAAATAAAGCTTACATCTAAAACTTATGTCTAGTGCACCAGTTTTCTAGCTCCCCCATATTTAGCCCCAAGGCTGTATATATGGGATAAAGCTACTATACCATCTCTCCACTTTACAAACTATGCTCGTTCAGCTGTACCTTTCTTAAGCTCCTTATCCACTTATCCCTTGTGTTGCCTAAAAATGTCCCCATCATTTTAATTGTTTCTACTTTTGTGCTTCCCAACATTCTTAATGCTACTGCTTCTTTGTTTAGCTTATCCCATTTTTTATTCCATATAACCTCTCTCCACCTTTTAACCTTATCACATTCTATTAGACAATGAAAAGTACTACTCGATTCATCACACATAATACTGAACAATTATATCCATTCCTTTTTAAAAATATTACTCCTGTGCGCATCCACGCAAGACCTATTCTACCAAATTGATTACATATATCTACATACTTCTCCCTTCCCCAATCTCTTTTAACTGATTTATACAAGATCAATGATTTTTTATCCTCAAAACTAGTCCATATCTCTTGTTTCTCGATATCTTCCACCCTCAATCTCACTTCTTTCCAAAACCCACTGTTATTATATTTATCTAATAGGAAAATATTCCTCATGCCAATTTCTTTTAGCACATTTCCCATCTCCCCTAACCAACACTCTTCTCCTAGGACAGCTTTTTGAAACTATACATTCTTTTAATATATTATTATCTTCTAAATTTAAACATCTATACCAATACTTCAAAATTCTTTCCACTATTATACCTTTTCTCCCTACCCTTCCTAGCTCTGCCAGTGCCACGCCCCTTGGTGAACTCTTGGGTAAACCCAAAAGTTCTTTACAAAACATTCTATGGACTCTATCAATCTTAATCCATCCCTTTGCCACCCCCCATGTTTCTATTCCATATAACATTTTTGACTCTACTACAGCTTCATATAGCCTTTCCAACCAGTGTTTTCTTCATAAATGCATTGATCAACAACTTCTTACAACCATATTGTGGACGGATGAGAAAGCATTTAAACTAGGGGCATATTTAACATACATAACAAGCACATTTGGGCACAGGAAAACCCTAGAGCCATCAGAATTACAAATTACTAACACAGGTTTGTAGTGAACATTTGGGCTGGCATTGTGAATGACACATTCATAGGGCCCTATTTACTACCTCCATGTTTGACAGGCCTTATTTATATTCAGATTTTACAACATACTTTGTCAGAATTCTGGAAGATATTCCTTTAGGAATACACCAGTTAATGTGATTATACGGTTTTGGGGCACCTCCACATGATTGCAGTATTGTAAGGGATTTTCTAAGTGTAAAGTATCGTGATCGCTGAAGTGGTAGAGGAGTACTGAGATCATTGCCAGCACATTCACAGGATCTAATCCCTTTGGATGTTTTCCTTTGAAGACATGTTCAGACTCTTGTGTTTGAGATGCTGGTTAATAGTGAAGAGGAGCTGATGGCCAAGATCTTTGTAGCATTTATGCTATTTGTGATATGCCAGGTATTTTTGAAAGAGCTCTGCAATCATTATGACACTATCAATATTCTCTGAAGTCAAAATCGGCATTTTGAACATACCATTTAACATTGTTTTAACTTTTCACAGATAATTTGTATAATGTTGTAGAAAATTTGACCAACAATAGTATTATTTGCATATTTTATTGAACAGTAAGCTGTGTTTGCAGCTGCAGATCAATTAAAAAACATTTTGATCTACTTCACAGCACATGAATTTAGATTATTTAAATAAAGATTCACAAGCTATTAAATCAATTTAAGAGAGTTTTGAATTGTTTAAAATTAAAAATTACACTTATTTTGAAACTCGCCCAATGCCTTGCAGCAAAAGATGCATAGCGACCTTTTTAGCAGAATTACTTCTAACCGACGCAGTGTTTCAAAAACATAATGCCCTCTAGCTTGATAACAAGATACATTCCGTAAAAGCAAATACTCAAACAAAATCCCTGAATTCTGCCTTAAAATTATTTGGTGTTATTGTGACTCAGCCTGTATGTGTGATTATATATTAGTACTATTTATATATAGCATTGCTATATACCACTGAGGGAAACATGGGAAAGGGAGACATGTTGATAAGGTAAACAACGAGCAAAAGGAGGGAATAGCATGGTTAAGAACTGATGTTTGGAGATTAAGGGATATAAAAATGGACATCCCACAGAGTCAGTGTCCCATTTGTGGAGGGAAGGAAGATCTGGAGCATATAGTAATTGAATGCCAAGGAATGAATCTATGGAGGAAGGAATTTCTGGAGCAGAAATGGGCTAAGGTGCACAAGAAAACAGCGTTAAGGGGAATTTTTAGAAAGGATGGTCAGTTTTTAAGCAAAGTTAAGAAAAAATGGAACTGGTACAAGGGAATCAAAGTTAAGATTAACTTTTTGTTAGCTATTAAGCCTTTTATGATAGCTTTAGAGAATTATAAAATATGTGTAGAAATAATTATGTTGGGTGGGTATGACAGCCAAAGAGCCTGGGCTGAATGACCTGTCATGAGCTTAACACAAATAAATAAAATAAAAATACAGCATTGACATACCTGGCAACTTTAATGGATTTTCCATAAAATGTAGGAATTTCTGATGTGTGTTATATTTGTAAGGATGAAGTATGTTATTTTATGATTTTTAATATTCATGCATTAAAATACCTTAGCCTTTCTGCCCTTGTACATGGTGTTCCAATTGAATAATTGTTCTTGATATCAGGGATGATGATGACCTCTATAAGAGGCCTGCATGTAGGCTCTTGGAGCCCTTGGTGCCTCTTATCATGGCCATTACTCAGGTCCAATGGTCCAAATACGGACTGTATCCTTGATATCTGCTCTTCTTATCTCTCCAGGTTCCAAAAAGGAGGACTATAAATTTAACTATCTGGCTACCTGACATTGCACAGGTAGCTTTTTAAAGTCGAATGACAAATTAATTTCATTTACCTACCCCCTTAATTTATGAAATTATTGTACGTTGATCTATAAGATGTTTATGGTGAATCCTCCCTTTATCCCTTACAGTTTTATTTTCGTACAAACTTGGCTGTTCCTAATAATGAACTAAAAATCCTCTGATATTCATGCAAAAGGATCTGAAACATCAGTGGAACTTCTACTTAAACTCCGACCAACAGTCTTCCAAGTTCTGAAAATGTTGCATAGCCTATAGGTAGCCCTTTGGTTGTGGAACTGCTTGATTGAAATGGTTGAGTAAATTGTTAATTACAGTAGGTGAAACAGTACCTTCTCGTTGGTCCTGTAGTTATTTAATAAGATAATAGGTACACAGTTTTCACATAATAAGAAACCCCTAACAATGAAATGGAGGTGAAGCTGGTGAATAAGTAGATTCTGCGCTCCTGGGTCATCAAGTTAACCAGTTTGAAAAAGACACACAGTCTGTGACCAACAAGAAAAATAGCCTCCTAAGTTATTAATTAAAAAAGATCAGTTCGTTGATTTCTAATGTTAGCAATTTTCTCTCTTTGTACAATTATTTAGCATGCCCTGCTAGAAGTTGATTACACCATAATTGTAAAGGAAATAAAGCAAAAGATTCTTACATGAGGGTTATTAAAATATTTTAGCACTGGAATTACATGCATATCCTAGTGTTATAAACAGATTAAATTCTTTTTGTATTGTTGTGTCTTAAATGCTAAATTGTGACTATCTACACTTATATTGCTTGGAAGAAAATATCTGTGTCATTTGTCTTATTCTACAGGGAGAGCCAAATAACTACGAACCGGCTGCGTGATGTTTTTCCTGTCCATGTCCTTGGTGCTCATTGCCGTCTACTGCTATCATAGAACAGTGTGGATGAAACCATACAACATTTTTAAAATTACTTTTAAAGGCTTTACTTACCAACGTTATGAAAGGAGATGCTGAAATTGACCACCGTCGTTGTCCATACATTTTTAGCACCTTTAGGAAACTATCACTTGCCGAAGTTCACGTTGAGAAATGCTGGCAATTTCCTGGTGGACATTTTGTTTTAATTCTTCAAGGGTGTGTGGATTTGTCTTGTACACTTTGTTTTAAATTACCCAGAGATAGAAATTGCAGGGGGTTAGGTTGGGGGATCAAGGGGGCCACAAATCTCTACTAATAATTCTCTCCTCAAACACACTTTCAATTGTTCTCATCAAAATATTGGTTGTATAAGCTGTTGCAGAGTCTTGTTGAAAAAAGGCAAAATCACGCTCCCTGGCTGTTAATTCTATAAAAAAAAGGGGGGCAAAATTGTATTCACATATGTACAAGTGTTAACTGTTGACTTGAAAAAAATAGAAAGTGTGTTTGAGGACAGAATTATTACTAGAGATTTGTGGCCCCCTTGGTCCCCTGACCTAACTCCCTGAAATTTATATCTCTGGGATAATTTAAAACAAAGTGTACAAGACAAATCCACACACCCTGGAAGGATTAAAACAAAATATCCACCAGAAAATTGCCAGCATTTCTCAATGTGAACTACGGTGAGTGATGGATAGTTTCTTAAAGCTTCTGTATGGACGACGGTGGCCAGTTTCAGCATCTGCTTTCATAAAGTTGGTAAGTAAAGCCTTTAAAAGTATTTTTAAAAAGGTAGTATGGTTGCATTCGTGCCTTTCTATGATAGCAGCAGACGGCAACAAGCGCTGAGGACGCGGACAGGAAAAACAGTGTACAGCCAGTTAGTAGTTTTTTGGCTCTCTCTGCACATGCATATTCTGTGGAGTAACAATACTATTTTCTATTTAATGGCATTCTCGACTAAAAATCAAGGCTTTCTTCGCAAGCCTTCTTTCATATTCAAGTACAAGGGATTTATATCTTTTTTAATATTTTGGTAATTTATGAAATGAAATTAAAAGGTGTTTTATAGCCCCATGTCTGTCAGAATGATTTGGGCTTTTTAATGGTGAAAGAATTATCAAAAACTGTTAAGTGGTTTTTGAGATTACCTTACATAAATCTACTCAAACACACTAAAGTTTTCTCTCTTTATAATATTAATATAGGTATGCTAATAATGCTAGGATTGTATAAAATGTTGCATGCAATTCATGCATAATCTTTGTTATGCCATTCTTGCCATAATCCAGAGGATTATAAACTATATAAATAACTATTGTAAATCAGTATTTTAATTTCAGGCTGCAGAAAGCAGGAAAGGGAAGCGGAGCCCCTCACCTGGTCACGGATTTCAAGGAACAGAGAATCGCAGATACATGTAAGTGATAGATGAATTTCATAGTAAAAGTTATGTGTCTGCAGATTTTTAATAGATGAAAACAAAAACAAATTTAAAAAAAAAATATATATACACCGTTTTTAAAAAATTACTTAAGTAGCTTTCATATGGGAAGGCTGATGGTCTTTGATGCACAGGGACAATGAAACACCCTCTAAAAATCTGCAACCAATCAGATTTAATTATGCTGTTGAGTGACACATCTTACGTCTTTTAAAATGTTTTTTGTGACTTTCTCTACTATAGTAGAGTATCACATTCCACAAAAATTTCATGTCAAGATTTCAGAAATACACATTTGAATTAATAATGTGGAAATACACATTTTGAGGCTTCATGAATCCAAAAAAGGTGTTTCTATAAAAAGTTCCGTGTAACATGCATGTGTGCATAACTCAAAAACAAAAAGTTGGTAAACACTAACCTTGGTATTTAAGTTCAGTGTCTACCAAGGATGTGATACAAAGATTTCCAAGAAAATCCATCTCAAACTATCCTTTACTGGAAAAAGTTTGTTATTTTTATATTTTCTCAAAAGTGGCTCTAATGATTTTGATTAAAATACGTTATGTTTTAGATATTTGCATGACAAAATGTATATCTTAAACTTTCTGCAAATAACCTGTGAAATCCTCTTCATCCTAAATGACTTTTGTATAATTAGTAAACTGTAAGAGAAATTCTTACTGCAGAAAAAATGATCTTATTAAAAAGACACAATTTATGTCAAATAAATTTTGTGGCACTACATTTCCGAGATACTCTTGTTATGGGTTTGAATTTTCAAATACTTAACTTTTTTCAAGTGGTAAGTCAATACATATTTGTTTTTTCCTGCTGTCATGCAATGAGCATGGAATTTCAAAGCCATCACAAAGCAATCTACTTTTTAAAATCTGACTATTGCTTTAGCCTATTGTAGTCTTTTTAAACCTACAACAAAATGTGTAATGAAAATTTATCTCGATTAACAAGAAGTAGATAGAGAAATAAGCTTTTGTACAGTAGTGAATAGAAAGTCACGTGAATGCAACACATCACATTTTTCTGGCATAGATCCCAAAATTGTTATGATGTGTACTACAAACAGGCAGATATGACTTTCTTAAGGGCGAGTTAACTGAGCTGTAATTACAATAACAAGTACATATGTGTTGTTGCAAACAGTACATTAAGAATTTGCATGGGCATGGTTGAATATTGGTGGGAAAGAAGAGAGTGAAGTATACAGCTCTCTCTTACTTCTGCACATCCATTGTCTTGCTAAAAGAAAATCACTTTAGTATAAAGTATCCATATATACTATTACACATAAAAATCAGTCTTCTATCTACTTTTAATAATTATAACAAAATATCAATCGACTTGTAAATGTTTTGCAATAGATAATGCAGAATTTGTTAAATTTAAAACAGCAACTATTCTATAAGGGGTTAAAGTTATTTGGTATAAATTGTACATTTTAATGATTTCTTCACTTGCTGTAGTTTTTATTTGTTCAGGTTTTCAGTGCACAAATGTAATGAGGCATAAAAAGGACTACAACAGCTACTACTTTCTTTTGTCATGCCAATGTGTAAAGTTTACAGTGTTTTAATCAAATTCATTTATTCCTTTTTTACACATTTCATTGTAGATATAAGAACAATACAGTAGGCTAAAGTGTACTCAGATTTTTAAAAAACTGATCGCATATATGGCCTTAAAATTCCATGCTCTTTGCATGACGAGAGGAAAAAAGAATGACTTACCACTTGAGAAAATTATAATCATTTAAAAACTGAAACTAATAGCAAAGAATATCTCGGAAATGGTTAACACCATAGAAAATGTTATAAATTGTGTGCTATAGCGAGAACTGGATTTTTTTATGGTAAGATTTTATCTATCATTTATGGTTTGCCAATTACACAAAAGTTATTCAGAATGAAGAGGACCTTATAGGCTATTCCTAGAAAATTCAAGATACATTGATGATGTCTCGTAAGTAATGTCGGTTTTTAAGCAAAACTTTATTTGGAACATTTTCTGACAAGAAATTAAACTACTCTTCAAAGTGGGGACCATCACTTCTATGGTCTTTAGCCATCTTTCAGCAAGGTTTATTATCCCGCGACAGTACCAGTCTCTGGTTTTTGATGTGAAGAATTCAGTGAGACCCACTTCCACAGCTTCAAAGTTTTTGAAATTTCTTCTATCCAAGAAATGAGCCATGGATCGAAACAGATGGTAATCTGAAGGCGCAAGATCAAGGCTGTATGCTGGGTATGGTAGCAGTTTGACTTCTTCCAATTCCTGAATTTTTGTCATGGTTCGTGCAGTATGGGGTGTTGCAAGAGAACTATTTCAATTAACTAATGCTGGGTATCTCCATCTCAAAATTCCAAAAACTCATTCCAGTTGTTGAGAATAAAGATCTGCATTGACTGCATGCCCATTTGGAATAAACTCGCAATGAATCACTCCTTCCAAAATTTCACCAGACACACATTACTTTGATGCTGAAGTGGTTTTTTTTTTTTTAACGATGACTTTGGCAGGTTGACAGAGACTGAGCCACTGTTTTGAGGCATCAGGGTTGGGGTAATAGACCCATTTTTCATCACATGTGACAATTCTCCTGATAAATCTGCCATCCATGGGATTACTGACAACAGATATCCACCCTACACTGAGCCTGTTGAGGTATCAATTCATGAGATACAGATCTACAGCTTCTGTTTGATTTTCCAAGTTTCTTAATCTGGCAATGTATGGTATCTTTTAATGGACCAAGTTCTTCTGACAGCCTACAAGTACTTTATTTGCGGATTTTCTTCCAAAGGTCTGTGTGTATTCTCAGTATCCCATAATTTAGGTCTTCCAGAACGTGGTAAATCTTTAGTGTTTTCTTTTCCAGTGTTCAAACATCGTTATGTCACACGCTCACTAATGACACCTTCTCTTTCCACTTCACATATTTTGCGAGCCACTGCAGCAGCTGTATAATCTTGTTTCCAGCAGTGCTTAAGGACTGTAATCTCAGACTTTGTAACTTCCATTTTATGATTGTGTATAAACAACTGATGATTGACACATTCTCACAATATATGCAATACTAGCCATGGCAATCTGTAAATAGCATTGGCGAACCAAAGAAAACCAATTCTATCTTATAAAACACCAAACTTAAAAACCAACATTACTTATGAGACAACCTAATACATTTGAATTGTCATGCAAATTTCTTAAATATATGGTATTTTAATCAAAATTGTTAGAGCAATTTTTGAGAAAAAAATTATCAAACATTTTTCCATGTACAGGGTGGTTTGGGATGTGGGATTTTCTTGCAAATCTTTGTGTCACATCTTTGGAAGATACTGAATTTAAATATCAAGTTTGGTATTTATCAAACATTTTGTTTTAGAACTATGTATACACGCGCGCGCGCACACACAGATTTTTTGCTAAAAATGCTTGTCCTGGATTCAGGGGGTATCAAAACGCGTATTTCTTGTGGTCTCAATATAAAATTTTTGGGTGGAATACAATACTACCTCTTACCTAGTAAGTAATTTTATTATTAACCCAATTAATTGTCTAAATTTACAACAACAATTTTGCAAATTTATTCTTAACGCAGTTTCTAAAAATATAAAAAAAAAACTAACCTCTTAACTACAGTATCCAGCAGTATGGAATACTGGTAGCCAGCATTCCTCCTAATCTAAAAGTACAATTATAAATTTATTTAATCTCCAATACTAACTCTAACTCTACATTGAGTTGCTTTCCTTGGATCCCAACAAACTCAAACCTTGAGGTTGTTGGGGTCCTGCTTGCAACATATCAAATAAAAACTACTGTAATGTAATACTCATTTGCCTCTTCCTTGTTAATTTTTCTCATCCATTTTGCTCTTACTCTGCCCAAAAAGTATCCCACTTCTATTATTTTTTCCTAGATTTTACATTTACTAACTTTTTAGCTTGAATTTCTATTGGTAAATTTAACCATTCTCTCTTCTCTATCCTCTTTCTAAGCAACTTTGTTTCTTCACACTCTAAAACTATACGCCACTCTTGTACTTTCCGGTGGCATAGTGGGCATTTCTCCAAATCAATCTCTTTTCTCAAACCTTTCAAATTCACCACCCCTGTCCTAGCCCATGCAAATCCTCTCTTGTTTTATCACATATATCAACATACTGTTCCCTGCTCCATACTACTTTCATTTCTCTGTATAATTACCTCTTACCTACTATAAGTAGTTGGCAGAGAAATTAAAAAGGTGAAATATAAAAGAATCAAAAAAATGAGATAAAGTAGCACTATATAGAGGATTGTTGCTACTACTAAGAAATAAGAATCATTTGCTTTAGGGTTTGTTTGTGATATGTTTCAGTTCTCCAAAAGGTGGTGCAGTTTCTGCAGCTTCATCTGTCCAATTACAAGTACACCGCTCCGGCTCAGTTCCTGAAGACAATCGAGTTTCTCCTATAAGCAGTGCCCCAAGCAGAAATTTTCCCACTTGGCAAAAACCAAAGACAAATATTTCTCCAACTGTTAAGCCCACATGCAAGACTATTGTTTCTACAGAATGCCAGAGTAAAACTTCAAATACTCTCCCTCAAGCAGATACATCATCCAATGTGGTTACTTCAACTCCGGTAAAGAATCCACAGATTCCCAAATTTCAGTCTTCTCCAATATATCATACGGACAGTAAAGAGAAAGAAGTGAGGTGTCAGAACTTTCAGTTAAATGTTGATGGAACTTCAACTGGCAATGCTAATTCCACTACAAGCAATGTAAACTCAAAAAAGAAATTAATGACGCACACTAGATCAAGATCAGTTGGAAATGTCCAAAACAAAATAGAAAAATCTCCTGCAAGTTCAGAAAACAAACAGGGCCCTACTATAATAGGTGGAACAAAACCATCTAAAACTGCAGCAAGTATTTTCAACCCATTGGCAATGTTAAAACCCACTAACAAGCTGATAAACAAAATGAGCTGCTCAGAGAAGGCAAAGGATGACGACAAAACTAAATCAACCACTCGGGTAAGTTCTGTAGCTTTCAACTATTTCATACCAAGAGCATCAGAAAGAATTGCTCTCTTAGGTGAGAGCTTTTTGACTAACATATTTGCATTTAATACTTGCTGAGAGTGTCACAATTAGGCTGCCAAATTATGGTTGGAAAAAAATGTGAATTCAAATTTGAGCCTTGATGTAGGTAAAACTTTTTCATTTTACTTCTCCATGTTCAGGGGAACAGTTTTATACTTCAGCATTAAACTGGCAGACATAATAACAATGTGCATGCGCTGGTGTGATCTCTCACATCTTATGATAGGCTGTGTACTTGAACTTTGGAAGGCAAGACCTGCTTGTGAGCTAGTACATCACAGTGGTTATGCAACAAATAATCCTGTTTTGCAGTATGACCATATAACAAGGATGTTAAATTCAGTATCACAACCTGTGATACCTTTCATGGTATGGGAGATATTTAGGAATCTAATAGGTAGCTAGCAGGAAAAATTCAATTATACTTTGGACCAAACAAGAGTATGGAGTATTATGGCCATCCAGAACAGGCACAAAGAATGCTCTATTCAAAACTAATTTATGCACCAAAGTTATCATTTTGAACCATTTTGTTAAAGCTAATAACATTTTCTTTATTTGTTTGCTAATGTATGCCAATTTACTTTTTAATAGTACAGTTACACTTAGATGCCTTAAGTTTCTCCATTTAGCTTTCAATATATTTTGTTCCATTATATACCCCCATCATTGAAACATTGCACTTGACAGCTAGCGATTAAGTTGGTACACTCGCAAAAAATCTGATGAAAAGCTTTAACCATTAGACTTCATAAACCAATCACAAGGCAGCATTTCGGGTAGTCTATAACAAAGCAAAGCAGAACTGGAATCAGCTCTGTTGCCAGATGCAGCTATTTCTAACCACATGTTTCAGTTTGTGAATCTCTAACACGTGCGTAGAGTTGTTCTTTGCAAGCTAATATTGTTCATTGTTATTTATATTTGTGGTTATTGTTGGTGTTCGTTATATATATATATATATATATATATATATATATATATATATAAATAATCTTTTTATATATATTTAATTCACATTATTTATACAAAATTTGAAGTGCGACAATGTCTCAAAAACGATGCCGATTACCGAGGGATGATTCACAATGTGAAAATCATTTGTGCTGAGTTGTGCCATTTAATAGTCAGGCCTTGGAACTGTTAAAAAGGACCCGGAATTCTTTGAACAGGAGGAGTACGTAAAGGTTCATAGGCATCCCTCTATTCCTGCTGATAAAGCCATACAATGAACTACAGCAGCTTTTGAACTAATCAAGAGAACTGTTATTTACAAAGGAGTGAAACTCCAAGAGAAAGAGGACAAAATTCCTGAGCCATGTGGAATGCAGCGTGAGTGAAAATAACTTTATCGCAGCTTATAATTTGTTTTATTTCTTCTCATTGTAGCAGGCACGTTAGCATTATTTTGTTTCTATATTGTCAAAAGTGCTAATTTATTCTACATACGTTGCACTGTTTATGCTGAGTTATTTTCAATTAGCAATAATAATACAAAATAGTTATTATTCAATGATGTTCGCTATTTACGTACATTTTTTTTGTATGTGGTTTAGACACGATTGAAAGGACAACAATCAGCTGTTGTTTACTAACCACTCTGGCAACGTTGCAACTACAATATAGCCAACGTTACGCGAAGCTACACGAACTATCAAGTGCAAAGATTCAACGGCGGGGGTATAGGTTTAGAAATGGCAGTTTAAATAATTAAAACTTATTAACTTGAACCTTAATTAGCTCTTTAAAAATAAAACGTTTGCTACAAAGGAAATAATAAAGAAAAAAAACCAATTGAAATTTTAATTACTCAAGCTTCATTTTGTACCTCAAAACTTACCCGAACATGTTTCAGAGACACTCCGTATCAGTTTAGACTTGCTGCCTCACTTCCTCTTTGGCTTGTAGATGGATTTTCCTCATTGGACATACTGTGCAATGAGATCATTTTCATATGGACATCAAAACTAAATAAACTGTATAATAGTTTTTCCTAAATGCAGAGTTGCACCAGCTTTCAAAGGGCTTTTAAAAGGTTAGGTTTCTCTTTCAACTGATGATCTGTGGACACAAAATGCTCTGCAACAGCTAATTGCTCAGTTTGTTTATATTTCACATTTCTAATTTGTTCTTTAAACTTTGTGTCGATGTTTCTGTTTGTCTTCCCTGTGTATATTTTCCTGCAACCTTTGCAATTTCATAAATATCTTAAGTTTTTCCCACTGGAGTTTTTTTAGCAATGCGTGTTGACTGGAGCTATGGTTATACAATAATCTTTGAATGTTTTAGTGTCCTGGAAGGTGAATTTTTTTCAACTTTTTGGTTTCTTTTATATTGCTTAGTGTGATGATTTCCTTTATGTATTTTTCTGTATACAGTCTCTTTCATAAAGCCCTTTTATGTACAATTTCTCTGATCTTTTATTCTTTGTTGTACTCAGGGGTATGTTTACAAGTTTGAAAATGAGGCTGTTTAGTATTGCATATTTGTATTCCCTGGGTTGCAGCTGTGATTTTTAAGGTAGTTATCTGTGAGTGTGTCTTTTCTAATATTGAAACTTATTTTATTCTGATTTCTCATGATTTTTATGTCAAGAAAGAGGAGCATCTTATTGGATTCTCTTGCTATTGTAGATTTTACTGATGTATAATAATATAAGTTATATTATATACAATAATATGTATAAGTTCAGTAGAGTTGTTGCATCCTTAACCATCTTCTTGTCTGCTATGGCAAAAATGTCTACATATTTGTAGTAGAAAAGGTAACAAAAGACTCAAAATTTGTCTAAAATGGATAACTAATCATTTCCTTTATCAGCTTAAAATAATACAGAGTAAGCCAAAAGACTCCAAACCGCCTGCGCGGTGTTTTACCTGTCTGCGTCTTGGCGCTTGTTGCCATCTGCCACTATCATAGAAAGGCATGGATGAAACCATACAACATTTTTAAAACTACTTTTAAAGGCTTTATTTACCAACTTTACAAAAGGAGATGCTGAAACTGGCCAGCGTCGTTATCCATAAATTTTTGGTACCTCTTTAGGAAACTATCCATCACTCACTGTAATTCACGTTGAGAAATTTCCTGGCGGATATTTTGTTTTAATTCTTCCAGGGTGTGTGCGTTTGTCTTGTACACTTTATGTTTTAAGTTACCCCGGAGGGGTATTTTATGAACAATATTACTGCCTGCGCAATGTTTTTCCACTGGGCATGTGGTAATATGATAAAAATATAACGCACTGCTGCTATAAACAAAGTCACGCTGTTGTGGTCTTGCTGTGCAGTGTGAAGTGCAGTTTTGAGTTGACGGTGATCTGATGTAGTTCAGTTATTATGAGTTGGTAAGTAAAGCTTTTAAAAATGTTGTATGGTTTCATCCACGCCTTTCTATGATAGCGGCAAACGGCAACAAGCGCCGACAGGTTAAACACTGCACAGGCGGTTCGGAGTCTTTTGGCTCCCCTGTACTTAAGAGATAAATAAGGCCATTGCAAGTATAAAATTGAAGCAATACATGAATTAAGTATTGAGTGTTGCTGCATCGATAGCTTTGCAGCTTGTTTATTATACCTCATTCCTTTCTTTTGCAGATAATAGCAAAAATGAGGAGGAGTGCTGGAGCTTCAGTTAATAAAGAAAACGTGAATCCATCGTAAAAATGTGTTGCATGTTGGTTATATTAGTAAAGGTATGCTAACATTAAAAATCTGGAATATTGCTTTGTTGTGATGTTTTATTTTTTCACTAATGTTTTTAAAATGTTTATTTAAATATATACATCATTGATCTTATTAAAAGTACTTATATTTGATTTTAGTTTATTTAAAACCAAGAATCCCTTCTACAGCAATCCTTTAATGTACATTTAAAGAATTTGTTTTCCTGTTATCTGTTTGCAATATGCCAGAGATTCCTATTCACGGTTGTAAAAATACTGAAATTTGGCATAAATGTTTAGGCTTCTGTTAAAATGAACTAGCCCCCAATAGTCAATGTCTATAGGTCAGAAAATATTTAAACAGAATATTATTATATGGATGCAGGCAAAGTGTGTTGTAATGCATTTTCCTGTCCAATTCCTTTAAAGTGCATCAATCAGAGATATTTTGTAAGAAACCTATGATTTCATACATCACTTGTAAATATCACTAGAGAGAGTTCTAGCAGCTGTTTCATGCCACAGCTGCCTTGAATAATTTCTACAGTAAAGAGTCTAATATGCATAATACGAATTTAACATGCTGTGCCTGGGAACAAGAAAGTTAATACTTGAACAAGTGCTCTTTACCGTTTCTATGACCCATGAAAGCTGCCTGTCAATTGTGAATGCTCACATAATACATGTACATTTTAAGTTTGTCAATCTTGTTCTGTTATTGAGAACCAGCCTTTAACTGACAAAGCTTTTACCGCTTGAGCTTTCTTCTTAATCCTGCCTCTCTTTTTTAAAAATATTTTACAAAACGGCGATTTAATATGTTGATGCAGTCATTTCATTGCCAACAGACAACTGCTGCCATCTTTTTGTTGAACCAGGGAAACTTATGACTAATGTGTACATAGGCAAATATTCATCGCCAACTTTATCTCAATAACTTTTATTTTTGGCTTGGGAAGCATGCCTGTGTTCTAGTTCATTTAGCATTACCCAGGGAACACCACATGGAGGCAGACTACGTTGTTCCCCTACATCTGTGAAGATGTCATCCTGAACAACATCTCGAAAGGCCTTAAAAGTGATAACTTACAGACTTTATATTGGGAAGCCAGAGGGAAAATGATGCAGATCAATTAATCCCCAGTGCCATTGGTGAAGAACAACTTTATCTCAATAAGTCCACACAAATATTCCTGTACCAGAAGGTTTCTATGCTCATATTTTAAATTATACATCTTCTATTATAAAGTTCCAGAGTCCTGATAGTAAGTTTGCACTGCCTGAACCAGGTACAGGGTAAAGTAGTGGGTAGGGTTTAAAAAATCTAGTGCTATTGCTTCAAGTTCCTTTTGCTTTGCTTTCTAATCACTGAATGGAGCTGCACTCCCTCCCTCAGTTCCTTTTAACATTCACTGGACCACTAGGTGCAAAGATATTTTAATTACCTCCACTATCAAGCCTCCAGAACGAACTCATTTTGTACCAAAATGGACTTATCTGCTTATACCATAATGTTAAAACATTAAAACAAGTGAAAAAAGAGTGTAAGGATTGAGTAAAAGCAACCATATCCTCATTAAATATATTTTATTACTGATCAAGTACTCTGCGTCCAAAATCAAGTTTAATTGTACATTTTCACATTATTCCAATCTCTTGCATTTGCAAAAACTGTTAACATTTTGACACCCTAGCTAAAAAAAAAATAAAGAGGAGCACCACTGAATAAACATCATAGAAATCTACATATATGTATTAATATTTTTAAAAATCTGATGCTTTGGCTGTTTTATATAGACTACTTTGTACATAAAAACTTTAAAAAAGTATATACATATGCATGATTAAATTTATACACTGAAAAATATTTTTCATAAGACTAGAACAATAGATGTACCATTTAATGTAGATTTATGGCCATTATTTGTAAAGAATAAATCTCAGAAATCTATACAGAAAACACACAAAATTAATCCGCTTTATAATGGGATCTCCACTTGTATCTGGAGTCTGTTAAGACTACTTTTGATTATATTGGTTCTATTTAGTATTTCTAGAAACTGATGAAGCTTAAACTTCTACAAATATATCTGAAGATTCTTACTTTACTTCAAATGGCACAATTGCTTCATACTTAAGGAGTTTAGATAATTATTTATTTTGTCCAAAAACGCTCACACCGTTGCTGCTTTACAAAGGATATATTTTTATAACATATCTAAAAACTGATTTAGCCAGAAATATGTCTTCATATTTTGTTTCCAAAAAATATACAAGGATTTAAAATTTTGTTCATGCTGAACTTAGGGAAATGAATTATATGATTTCATTGAGATAGCACTCTTATTTCTTACAATGCAGTAGTTCAGCAGGTTTTTCCTTCTTAGGGTTGTCATGGTTCCCTTCCTGGTATCTGATCCATTCCAGCCTATCTGAAACTGAACTTATACAGATTGCAGGAAATAACAAGTAGTTAAGGAACAAATATCATAAAATAAAGAAGGAACACTGTAAATGAGAGAGTACGCTGGCCCTCTTTGAAATGGCAAAGAAATAAAGTTTCACCACTTGCAAATGTCGTGTAATGAAAATGACAATGTAATGATTTAAACTGAGAAGGATATGGTTTGAAACTAGTCAATCTGTGTAAACAAGACAAAAGACTCGCATAAAACATTAACCTGTCTTGTTGATGAGCTCTTTGTATGAGACAACTTATGGAGGACTTGCTGAAAGCAAGAAGGAAGGTCTCTCTCAACACTTCAGTTCCTGCATAAGTATGTTGCAACAGCCAGAAAGAAAATTTGTAGAGGGACAATGCTCACTGATCCCTAAATGAATTAGCAACATTCATTTTTCTGAAGCTTTGCCTATGCATACCAACAGAATATTTTTTTCAAACCTTTGCTGTTAAAATATAAATCTTGAAACACTTGTGCAGAGCTTTAGACATTAAACAGAAATGTTTTTTCTTCCATATAAAAGTGTGTGTGGTTAGCGAGTAGAGGCAATAATTTAACAAAAGCAAGTTTAGAATCTACATTCACACTTCCTGTTCTCTCTCCACACACATATCTTATGTGAGAAATAACTCATTCTGGCTTGTATATAATGACAAATGTTAAAAGAAACCAAATTTAATTAAAAATACATATAGAAATTTGAATACCTTCAAACATTTTAAACTTCTGCAGATACAGGGTTTTGCCACATGTGCAACTTAAATATTTTGTAAGCACAGAAAGGAAATGCCTGATATATCCGAAGAATAAAGAAGGGGAAAAAAGCTATATAAACAAGTGTTATTTTGTCTATAATTACTGTATTCTGGATGTCTCTCATAGATCAATAACAGAGTTTCTACAGTCCTAAATATGAGATACAATAAGAGACACATGGAATTCATGAAAATGACTGCTTCTGTGTGAACTGCCACACTGGTTTTTATGAGAGAATAAGCAAGCTAATATGTTGGCTATTTTTGCTAAAAAATTAGGGCAACAATGACTGTTTGGCACTGCTATACAGGAAATGTTGTAACCAAATGAAATGTGAAATTTTTACTTTCAATTGGAGTATCAAGGCATCCTTTTTGCTCCTGTACAATTGAATATGCGATTTTCGCACTTGAGACATCAATATAACTAAAGCAATACAGGCCCTAATTTCATCTGCCATAGTGTTAGACCAGTTTTCACTGTCTTTCAACATTTTTCTGCTTGGATTGTTCAGCTGCCTTGTTACATAAGCATTAGTTTCGTCACATATTTTGTCAAACAAAGGTTCTATGTATTCCAAAAAAATTGAAAATACAGATGGCATCTGTGACATATGAGGAGCATCATTTCAAAATGCGATAAGTCCACTCTCGATGGAAAATTAGTTTGAAGCGAATTTGAGCTCTTTAGCATGCCCTGCATCAAGCCTAAATCCATGTTTACTTCAAATCATATTTTTAACCCATTAAAATTGAGAACGAAATTGTGGGTTCTGTGCAAAAAACGTGTCCAATGCCTAGATTGGATCAAACCTTGTGTCCACTATCTTACGCACTTTGTCGGGCTTGTGTGGAGGAATTCCTGCCTGTTTTATCACTGTATGACAAAACATCTGTTCTTCATTGTTTGACCAGATTGCACTGTCCACAGCTGTCTTGCTATTATTGTGAGCATTGTAAGCAGTTCGTACAGTTGTGTCTATGAATATGGAAGAAAGTGTGGTTGTAGGTGAGTGCTCTGCAGGTTCCAGAAAGAGGCAAAAGGGTATGACAAAAAGGAAAAGAGAACAACAAGAAAGGTAAATACTATTTAAACTTTATAAAAAGAATAATTGTTGGTATTATTTTAAAGAAAACACGGGAACTCTAATGTATTCAGAGCTACTTTGCGATTACTATAGTTCTTACCACATCATTCATTGGTGTGTTTCAGGTATTCTGATCAAGATCCTTGCATGCTGGAGTTCGAGTCTCCATGTATGCACAGAGAGGGCAGACTTAAATGCTGCACCATTCCTGCCTTTCACCTTATTAAAACAAGATAATTAGTGTATAACTATAGCAACAAATCACAACAAGATATGCTTCTGGCATCAATGATGCATCATCTAATCAGTAATTAGCTTCTTATCCAAGCTAAAAGCCAGAGAAAGTCATTATTCAAGACAAAAAAGTAAGTGACTCTACCTCCCTTCAGAGTTAAATGTGAATAACTTATTTAAAATGTACAATGCTGGTGTAGCTGAATCACTAAATGTAAAGAAGTGGTTTTTCCATAGCATTTTTTCTAATAAATTTAATTTGGGTTTTGGTTAACCAGCTGTAGATGTTTTTGCAGTTATTGCAGTAGGACAAAACATGAACTGCAAGTTACTGAAAATGCCCGTAGAAAGAATGAGTTACAAGCTGAATTCACAGCGCATAAACTGAAAGCAAAGGCGTTCCACAAAATGATGAGAGAAAAAGACTCATCTATCATGTCTTTATGCTTTGATTTGCAGCAGGTGCAGCCATTGCCTAAGCTTGCTATAGGTGAAGCCTATTATGCTCGCCTAGTTATCATTCTATGCTCTGTGCATCACTGATATAGAGAATAAATTACCAGCATTTTATTGCTGGATGGAAAACCAAACAGGTCGTGGAACTATTGAAGTGGCTTCTGCGTTAACAAATTTTCTAACCAAACTGCAATTTGAAGACGGAGTATCCAAATTAAGGCTCTTCTCTGATGGCTGTGCTGCCCAAAACAGAAATGCTCACATGGTCCATGCACTCTATTGGTGGCTTTTGAAAAGGTCTCCAGACTATCTGAAGAAAATATGTATGATAGTTCCCATGAGAAGCCATTCCTTCTTACATGCAGACTGCATGTTTGGAGTTTTGGAAAAGGATCTTAGAAAACAGTCTGAGAGAAGTATGTTCTAAGGTTGGCACTGTTTGCCAACCAGGCAAGGATTGGTATGTGTATGACTTCAAGACGCTTTGCAATTACTTAAAAAAGCCAGATGGTATAAGAGAAACGAAAAGGGTCATGTTAAAAATGATAATGAAGAGGAATAAATTTTACTTTACTCTGAAAATGGAAATGTATAAACTAAATGATGAATCCAAGAATTTCCTCTCCATGTTTAAATGAGGAACAGGAGTGGAACAACTAGCAGATCCCCCCGTTCTGCCTTTGGAGCAGCCCATCAAATTGAAAAAAAAAAAGAAAAGAGAATGATTTGAAGCAGCTTTTAAAACAATGTTTTGGTGAAGATTGGTATGGAAACAATGAGCTGAAATTTTATGCAAGGTTAATTCAGCATGAAGATGATGCACAACAAATGGAGGAGGGAAATGAGAATGAAGACTGTGATTGTTTGGAAGAAGAACATGGTTTTAATTCAATTTGACAGCTGTGTCAAAGTTCATTATTGTTTGTCATTAAATTAGTTTTCTTTCACTTTGATAACTATCAATCACAATTGTTAGAAGTTCTAAGTGTACTCATAGCACGCTTTAACTTTTTCCCTTGGGTTTGCTCAAATATGCGTATAATATGGTTATAACACATTATTATTAACAAAACATAACCATTATAAGGATTTTCTGCATGTCTACATCTAATACGCATAATTATCATATTGAACTTGGTTTCAAATTTGTATTTCAGAAAGTCGAAAAAGAGTTACAGTGTCCTAGACAACACTTTAAGAACAGCAAAATGTGTAATTATAAATTACAATGGCATGTAAGAGTTAAAATTCTGCAATAAAACAATTTATTGAAGTTAACATTGTTTATATGGAAGAATGGTTCAAAACGCTTTGTGTCCATTTATTCAGTGCAAAACAGGATAAAGTCCAGAATTTTTCGTATTTTATAGCTTTATATAGAGACATTGATTTTTGACACTCAACACCATCTTATTCGTTCATTTTTTAAAGCACAATATAATTACATTTCAAAAGTATGTTTACTTCAGGAGTTATTACATTTTCGGCTTTCCTGTAAAATTGCTATTTGTGGACTTATCGTGTTTTGAAACAATGCTCCTCATATGCTTGTTCAGTAAGTCTTTACAAACACACCACTATTTGCAGTAAAAGGGTACAGAACAGGGTTATTGTCAGTTTTAGTCTAATTCCAGTCAGTGCTTTTCTTCTGCATTGTAATACAAATGCGTTTTGAAGGGCCTGGCACATCATCATTGGTTTCATAATTATTTTCCTTGCTGCTTTCTGCACTAGATTCATTATCATATTCAGAAAAATCACCACTTTCACACTCTATAAACTTTGTTTTCTCAAACCCTCCTCATCATCTTCACGGATTCTTTATGCAATCATGATGGGAGTGCAGGAAGAATAAAATAATTTTTCCTTGGTTGAAACACACTTGGTGAAATCATACTGGAAGAATTGCAAACATTACATGTCTGCACTTTATTTCAAATGTATACAAATGACATCTGTGAGAAGGAACCTAAACTACATGCAGTTATATAGAGCATTGCTAGCTGAGCTCGTCACACAATTCATATGCTAAAAAGTGCGCATGAACCCTGGTTGTCAAATGATTTGAATGGGTTAATATGGGTATCGGTGTACTGAAAGGCAATCTCAGCTATACATAGTTTAATTGTAGCCTGTTACCTATAATGCCCTAAAGACATGCTTAGCAAAGATGCTTCATTCAAGTTATTAGATGCAATAATGCTAAAGAATGTTGTACAGAATTACAGGAAGCATTTGGGAGAGAGACATCACATGATGTCCCTTAATTGTGCTCTTAAAACTATTATAACAAACATTATGGTCCGCCAGCTTCCATGTTTTTGATGAACATCTTCCCAGCTGAAATCAATCACTCATCTAGCCACATACAATGCGATAAGTCTGCCACAAGTTTCCTTTAATGTAGCATTCTTGCCTCTTAACAACCTAATTTTCATGAAGCAGTTAGGCTTGTATTTAGCAAAATCTGTTTTTATGGCACTACAGATAACAGTCTACAACCAAAATTCACTCCATATATCTTAAAATGAGAACTGTTCCTGTAATTATTCATATAATACATCAGATGCAGTTCTTGCATGCTTTATCAGTCACCTTGTTTTATTAATAGTAGTGCCAAATACAGCCATTGCTGTCACTAATTTTGAAATAACCTATGCATTCCTTCTATGCTACTTTAAGGGTAAGAGCTCTGATCCCAAGACCGGGCCCACACCGTTGATTTTTAAATGTGTTTAAAAGCTACAGCCTCATGTCAGTAGATTTACTAGCATGTAAAAGAACTCCTGTGGCATGAAATTCCAACATACCGGCTGCATTAATTTGACCCTGGCAATTGACATCATTAACAAACAAAATATTTATTCAATTTAAGAGTAACAGCAAACCCAACTGGAGCCCCAGCCGAAAAAGCTGTACCCTTAAGAATTATGTTCGGGTCTATTAAGGCAATAGACATTGGTGCCCAAGTATAGTCAACAATTTTGAAAGCCTCTATATGCACTGAGAGCACAAGATAGATCCTAAAAACATGACTGAAAAATAAGCAGACCTTCTGTATAATCTGATATTATCATTGTGAAAACTAGACTCAAAAAATCAGACTGTGAAGGAAATGAAATTGTAGAGAATGCAATAGCAGCACTGATAGAGGCCAAAAGAGAAAAAGAAAGAAGTGGAAGCAAGTGAAGAATAGAAAACTTAACAAACCATAGTCCTGAATCTCAACCAGGAAACGAATTAAATTCAAAGCAATGACTATGAAATGCTTATCTTATGATGGTTTACAATTGGCATAAATAGTTAGTTAGAAAAATTGACAACATGGGCAATATATTGAACCTTAACATTTTATTTATTGAAGTTCATTTCCTGTACTTTAAGATTAGGTTTTAAAAAATGACTAAAATGAATGAAAATAATCATTCGAATGCCATGATATATAAATCTGTAGTCACATTTCTGGCTTAACTTGTACCTCATTAACATCTACAAAATAAAGCACAATACATACAACAGAACACAGTTTTGCTTGGTTTTGATTATTAAATAAGCAACATGTAATGTTCCATTTTCTAACAATGCTTAACTTGGAATATTCAATTTTCATATCTTAGTTAACTGGTATCTTAAATGTGAATATTGAAATCTTCCATATACCTTTCACTTTTTTTATTCTATAGTATGAAGTATTTTTCACTAGTCACTTCGCTTTTGTACTGTAACAGTTATCCTTTAAAGTCTGTGGACAAACTAGATAATGCTATTTATTTAAAGGTGAGTCGGAATTGTTACACTAACATCACTTAAGTTTACTCACTTAACATGTTTCGGGAAACCGTTGTTCCCATCATCAGAAGGTTAATTCGACATTCTAGCTTCTTCTAGCTTCTTTTCATTACAATATCAACCTAGATAATGCTAGCTGGCTATTCTCTGTGTAATTCAAATCCTCCCCCTCTTCTCATTCTAGATAATTTTATTTCCATTAAACATTCAGTCCAATGCAACAGTTCTTTCAAGGAACACTACACCCATTCGAAACTGGGATTTTGTTCTAGTTTCACTATAGATGGGTGAAGTGGGGTATTTCTCAGAAATTAAAAGAGATTTGGCCCAAAGTGACATTTAAGGACATTTTTTTGGTGTTGAAGTTATAAGCTGTTGGGTCTTGGAAGAAATATAAGAATAGGCAAAGCTGCCAACATCAAAGAGAGCAAAACGTGCCACTAGAGAGTGGTTCTACATGCTGAGCTCAAGCCAACCGTTCAAAACATATATGATTGAAAATGGCTCTAAATATAACTTTGGACCAAAACTGTTTCTGAGAAATATATCACCTCAGCTAGCTAATCCTGCAACATGAATGAGTGAAGGGTTTCTTGTTAGTAGGTTAGCAGCACATTTGCATAATTTCATCAATGCTATGATGGCATTATAATAAAATGGCAAGGCTCACACAGAAATATGCTGGTTATCTTATTTTGAACTCATTTTCCAGTTAAACAAAACACTAATAAACACTGGGTCTTCATGATGAGAGTCCATTGCATAAAACATTGCCTCAATTATTTTGAGTCTACAACACTATATAAAAAATGTCTTTGTACACTATACAGAAAAACTAAAGCTAAAATCGAGCTCTCCCACTCTTTCTCTCATTTTTTTTTTTTTTTTTTAAAGAAATGCCATTAGTTAAAACTTTAACAATTGTTAACTACCACGGCTAGATAATAGGGCTATCAAATAACATAATTATTTAATTAATTAATATAATTGGTATGTTGTGTTTTGCCTTTGTTAATGTAATGCTTCTTAAATGTGTACATTTGCATTACATACTGTATAACACAGTGCAGTACAACTCCGCAAGGCAACTGGAACTGTAGCTGTGCCTCCTGAATACTGAGAGGCCTATGTCATTCCAGCTAGCTTCTTGCAAAAGGCGTGGAGAAATACTACAGGAGATTAGATATGCCCTGCACTAGAATATTGTTGGTTTTTCAACCTCCTAACATGAGTGGAAAAGAAAGCATGAAGTGATTTTACAGAGTTCAAGAACTGACATTCTAAGGCTATGTGATATTCATCAAAGGAACTGAGAAAAATCTCCAAATATAAAACTTTAGCCAGATAATTTGCTCTAGCAGGATTTGAACTCTGGTCTCCTGATGAGAGATTAAAACATTACTCCTATACACCACAATTCTGGTTAACCTGTATGAACGATAAAAGTTGAGAGATGCACCAGTAAATCACTGCAACTGTCCGACGCAAGCCAGAATAGCTTTTTCAAGGCTGAGTAACCTCTTTTCACCTTTGCAGTTTTCCACTGTTGAGAACAGAAAGTAATCACATGTAGCCAGGATGGCAAATAAGCAGTTTCTCTCTTGACTCCAGGGACTGGAAGGTGATATTGGCTGTTTGAGAAAATGCAGTCATGATGGAGGAGAATTCCTTGCTTTACTTCTTAGCTGTGTTTCTAAAGTTTTTTATGCACTTTTGGCATGCAAATTCTGGTGTATCAATGTGCAACTAGTGTTCTTTGTTCCTCTAGAAGAATATTTGCCATATGGCCACATTTAGAAGGAGAATACCAACGCTTCAGGGTCACTTCACTTGTGCTAGTGGATTTTCAGCTGTAGTTCAAACTGATAAGTCTGCATTTCCTCACCAGTTAAGACTTCCATCTAGAGCCTTCTCTGTCCAAGCTTGTCATCATTTCTTTATATCATTGAGCACTCTTGTGCTTCAGTCAAGTTGTAAAGGTACCTATTGGGAAGAAACTTGACTGACTCGAGACATTCATGTAGAATTTTTTATACTGCAGTGATAACTATTTCTTTAAATGTTACACAACCATTTTGGTAAATGATCTTTACTTTCTCTTGTGGCAGAGAAAGTACTGCATTTAACATCAAGATTTTGCCAGAAATACATGTTTTGAGACCCCCTGAATAAAAGAAATACTTTTTTGTAAAAAGGTCCATGTGTGACTATGAACAACATAACTTAAGAACGAAAAGTCAGATAAACACCAATGGTATTTAAGTTCAGTACCTTACAAAGATGTGACACTAAGATTTTCAAGAAAATCCCCCACTCCAAACTAGCCTTTACATGGAAGATTTTTTAAAAAAATTGTTATTTTCTAAAACATGGCTCTAACAATTTTGATTAAAGTACTATAAAACATATTTACATGACAAATAAAATATATATCTTGAATTTTCTGGGAACATCCTATGAAGTTCTCTTCATTCAGAAGGCATCTTAAATAATGGTAAATGTTAAACTATACACGAAAACATATTACACAAGAAATGTAGATCTCTTTAAAATACAAAATTTATTTCAAATAACTTTTTTTGTGGCATCAGTCATTTCTGAGATATTCATTATTAATGGTTCAAATTGTTCAATACTTAGCCATTCCTGTTGATTTTTAATTGTTTCTCATAATGACATGGAAAGAGCCCATGTAGCCTTCAAGGCCAGCATGTAACATTCAGTTCCAAAACATTTGACATCACTATTCCCTTTGTATCTATAACAAAATGTGTAATGCAGCTATTTTTGGAAAGGTTTACTTCTATTAAAATGAAGTAGATAGGAAAATAAACTCTTGTAATAATAATTTGTATACCCACTAATAAATGGTAGAGGGTAGAGAAAGTCATGTGAATGTAACACATAACAATTTATTTTTTCATTTTTTACTTTCTCTACTAGGTTTCTTCAGCAGATTTTTGTTATTAACAGGAAAGAGACCCTTTAATTCCTTCTGATAATTGAAGGCTTAAAGGAACCAACTTGGACAAAAGCCTAGTGTCCAATCCCTCACCTTCCCATGATACAGCTGTTAGTAATCACATGATAATCTTGTTATTAACAGAAAGGAGACCCTTTAATTCCTTTTGAAATTTGAAGGCTTAAAGTAACCAATCTGAACAAAATCATGTGATGGACTAAAGGGACGGGCAGCTCACCAATAAGCACTGATCAATTTGTGAGTTACAACCTGGACTGATATTCCTTCCTTTCCATATATCAGATTCCCTCTTTAACTTTTCCTATCCAGTTTTCCTTGACTCAACTCTTGTCTTCTTCAACCGCGATGGTATTACAGTATTCGAGGCCTAGGGGATTATTTCATTTTCTTTCCTGTACATATCTCTCTCTCCTCAAGGTGATGTAACCGTCAAACACGGTGCCAAACTTAAACACTTACAATATGTTTGAAATTATATGCTCTTTCTGTGAACTTCAAGAAGAAATGGAGAGAAACACCTACTCCACTGCCCAGCTTTCGATCTATATACCAATCTATCATCAAAATACTGGAGTGCAAGAGAGCAATTGGCTTCATTACCAACTGCACAACATTAGATACCAGCCAACCAACCAACTTTCTCTACCATGTAGTAGGTAGAGAAGGTATTGCATTTCACCCAAAAATTTGATACAGAGATTTCACTCGAAATACATGTTAATTTTTGAGGCCCCTTGAACCCAAAAAGAAGCATTTTTAGAAGAAGGTCCTTATGTGCGAGTCTGAGAACAGCATAACACAAAAATGAAAAGTCAGATAAATGCCAAACTCTGTATTTAGGCTCAGTAGCTTCCAAACATCTGACACAAAGATTTTAGACAAAATGTCCCACCCCAAACTACCCTTTACTTGGAATGTTTTTGAAAACTTTTATTTTATAAAAAATAGCTGTAACAATTTTGATTAAAATATCATATAGTAAAGATATTTACGTGACAAATAAAATGTATATCTTGAATTTTCTCGAATAGTCTGTGAAGTCCACTTCATTTGGAAGGAATTTTGTATAATCTTGTATAACTGTAAATGTTAAGCGACATGTGGAAACGTTCTACACAATGTAGATCTCTTTAAAACACACAATTTATTTGTGGCATCAGCCACTTCCAAGATATGTGTTATTAATGGCTCAATACTTAGACTTTCTTTTAAGGTCCTGTCGATTATCAGGTTTTTCTCACAATATCATAGAAAAAGTATGAAACTTTAAGGCCAGTGTATAGCATCCAGTTCTAATACATTTGACTATCGCTATTCCCTTCATATCTATAATGTAATGTGTAATGCAGCTATTTCCGGAAAGGTTTATCTCGATTAAAATGAAGTAGATACGAAAATAACTTTCATAAGAACAATTTATGCACTCACTAATAAGTGATAGAGGCTAGAGGTCATGTGATTGTAACGCATCAGATTTTTTCAACATGGCACCCACTTCTCCCCTCATCTTGCTTTGAACTCTGGCACCTATTTCTTGAAACCACTGAAAATCAATGCACAGGAAGGAGCGAGCTTCCCAAAAGCTCAAAGCAAATGTTCCTAGGCTCTGAAATTTACTTATGCCACTTTTTAAAAATCATAAGAAATAATTGTATGAAAGTGCTCTCTTTCTGGATCTTTGGAGTAACTGATAACTGCCATATTATAGAAATTGGTCCATACATAAACACTGCACATAACATCACTCCAAGCTTGACATCTAGTAGAGAGCTGGAGCTCTTCCCCCACTACAGCTGTTCAGCTATTTACTTTTGCAAATTCAAGAAACTGCCATTGTAACTTCTCAAGCTATCTTTCACTGTACCAGCACTGAGGAGAAATATCCACACCCATAATTGTTAAACAAACTAAATGCATTCAAGAATGGATGAAAAAATATTATGAAATATCTTTTATTAGCAAAAACTTATGCATTAATTGGATTCCTTGGGTAGTAGTGCAACACCCAGCTTGGAATCAGAAGTGCTGATATTGCTTGAGTCATCTTCCAGGTTTATAACCAGCCTGTCTACAACTTGGCTGCACATACAATCAAGCTGCCATATTCTGTCTTCCTCACATGTCAGCTATAACTTCAGACATTACTATTCTGCTGTTGCACTTCTCTTAATTTAATATTTTATTGTTCCTTGCCAGTTCAATTGGATTTAAATCACGTCAGCTAGTGCTTGTGTGTCACCTTTAGAAGTTTGACCTTTACAGCATTTTCATCAGCTGCAGCCATTCCACAACTTCTTATTGCCAGGAACTATTGGGACGTTTGTAGAACTTAAGAGAACAGCATGAAGCATTGTCCATAATGATCACGCTGTTGGGTGTGGTTTACCGGGTGTGCTAGTTTCTAAAAAATGTTAAAAATTCAGTCCCAGTATCCCTTAAATTCTATTAAAATAAAGTACTATCATGCCTTCAAACCATTCCTTAAACACTTCTCCATTCATCTCCTTGTGGTAGTCATTGCATTAACAATCTCCATCAACAAAACTGCTGTCACTGCCAACGTGTTAAACAATGAAGTGTTTTCCTTTGTGTGTAGGATTTTTGTCCTTTAGAAAGCCCAGAAAAAAGGCACTTTTCTTAGAGTCCACTGTAGTGTCAATCCAAACCTTTGAAGTGAAGTGCCCCTTGATCCAAGTTTTGTGCAGGAAATAGATTTTATGTACCTCTGCACTGCCTCATAAATCTCAAGTAGCATCTTCTCCACACCACTATATCCTCCTGATCGATTATACTGGTCAACTTAATTTGGTGTAAAGGAAAATATGCAAGTTTAATGGAATTCATTCAGCTTATACAGCATACTGCTATGTTTCATTGTTATTTTACATCTGTTGTTCATTTTCTTCCTTATCAGCTCACTTCCATGTTTATATTCCCAGCACTTATCAGTTTTGTTCTATGGGTCAGGTTTGTCTTCTTGTGAGGTTTTTATGTTTACATTTACAGCTTTCATAGATCTGAACTTCAGTTGAGCTGAAAACTTGTGTTAATACACACATTTGTCTTCATATGTGTAGTGCTAAAATAAAAGTTTGTGTATGATGCAGGAGACAGCATCTACAAAGTCCTCAGAAGTTTTGTTACATTTGTGGGTGTTACGTGTTTGATAGGAAGGTACATAAAATAGACTCTCAAACAAAGAAACTATATTACTCATATTTCAAAGAAAAAGTGAGTGATCAGGATAAATTGTTTGCACCTCATATAGCATGTAACAGTTGGTATGAAGGAAAACAGAAGGCAATGCATTTGCCAAACCAATGATATGAAGAGAGCAGCAGAATTACCATGATTGTTACTTTTGCATGTGCAAAGTTGCTGGCCACAACAAAAAAAAATAAGGCAGGAATTAAATATTCAAATCTGAACTCAGTTACATGGCCTGCTCCTCATGGATCCAAAGTACCCATACCTACACCACCAGCAAACCTCAATTTTAGTGAATCTGAAAGCTCTGTGACTTCCAACAATGAGTTGGTTTCTGATCCAGAACAATTTGACAATTCAGCGCTACAGTTTAATCAATTTGAGTTAAATGATTAAGTGAGGGATTTAGGCCTCATAAAACAAAAAAGTGAAATCAAGACTACAGGAGAAGAATTTGTTATCATCTATTGTTACATTTTCGTGGTATAGGAATTGCGAAATACAGTTCCACAAGAACTATACAGAAGAAAATCAACTTGTGTTTTGTGTGGATGTGTGCAATATTCAACAGTTGGGCAGGGAAGCATAGAGCCAAGTAAGCTTCAATACCACTTGCACATTCTACTAACCTAAGAGTCTTATGAAACTCTGAAGCGTGTTCTTGAGAAAATTAAGCACCGTGACTATGAGTAAAAATAAGTGGTGACTTGAAGGTTATCGGTCTGTTATTAGGACAACAGGGAGGATAAATAAAATTCCCTTGTTTTCTTTGTGAATGGGATTGCAGGGCAAGGGTCAAACATTGGGAAACTGACCAATGGCCTGAGAGGCAGCAACTGGAATCTGGATCAAAAAATGTTACTAATATACCTCTTGTTGATTGTCAAAAACTTCTACTACCTCCATTACACATAAAACTTGGCATGATGAAACAATTCGTGAAAGCAGTAAACAAAAGTTGCCCTTGCTTCCAGTACTTATGCACAGAGTTTCCATCACTGTCACAGGCTAAAATCAGAGAGGGAGTATCTGATGGACCACAGATAAGGAAATTGATGAAAGATGTTAATTTTACCAGCTCTATGAATGAAATTGAAAAACGTGTGTGGAATGGATTCAGAGAGGCTGTTAAGAAATTTCTGGGCAATGTGAAAGACCCTCAATACAAAGAAATTGTCAAAAATGTGCTGGAAAATTTCAGACTGCTCGGTTGTAATATGACTTTGAAGCTTCATTTCCTCAAGTCACATCTTGAGTACTTCTCGTAAAATTTAGGAGCTGTCAGTGAAGAGCAAGATGAAAGGTTTCATCAGGACTTGAAAGATGTTGAACAATGTTATCAGGGACGTTGCAACCTACATATGATGGCCAATTATTGCTGGTGTCTTGCAACCAACGAACCTACCAGAGAACACTCGAGAAAATTATGTGCACTAAAGTTCCATAGGAAAAGAAAAAGGGGTACACAAGATAACTAACATATATTCCCAAATTCAGGCATGCTTTCAAGTTATTCTTCTTCTTTATTTTCTTTAAAAGTTGTAAATGCATGTGTAATATTTTTGCAAATTTTACAATTATATTTTCATTAAACATTGTCATATTGACAAAATTTGTAATCAACTATTTTTAATTGTACCGCAGAAAAAGTTTTTACTTGTAACCTAGTGTTATCGCATTCACTTTTGTTTCTTTTTGTAAACTGGATGCCATTATTATGAGCAATTTGTGAAAAACAGTTTGTGTGGATCACAATTTACTACAGAAGGCACCTTATTTATGTAAGGGGGCTAATTGTTTGAGAGAAAACTATGTATGTGCGTGGCACATTTTACGAAATTATCCACTTTGCCTAAAACACTGCACATTGATTTCTTGTTCTTTTTTGATGTTTTCACAGTTCCCATCTTCTTCACCTCCCTTGAATTGTAAACAGCATTCACAAGATACACCAGCTTCCAACGTTAATTTAAAGACATCCGTGACAGCAACAGTACCATAACACTTCAACAAAAAGTTGAATATATTCAAAACTATCATTTTTTTCACAAATTGTATTAAGGGCTTTGCCACTTCTATTAAGAAAGTATTCATTCATTCATTCATTATCTGTTTACCCTCCTCTTATGTAGGACTTACACCCCCCAGGACTTACAAGCAGGTGCCTGGGGTCAGAGGCCCGTTGAGGAGCAGATACTCATGGATCAGACAGAGCATCCAGGATGGGTGATCAGCCCGATGCCTGGTATGGGATGAAGGAAGTAGATGAAACGAAATGTTGGTGAAATGGATGAAAGGAAAGGTGATGATGGAGCAATTGGTGGAATGAATGGCGGGGGAAACCGGAGAACCCGGAGAAAACCCGCCCAGACGCCGCTTCGTCCACCACAAATCCCACATGCAGGTCCCTGGGATTGAACCCGGGTCGCCTAGATGGGAGGCGAGCGGTCTAACCACTCGGCCACGGCGCCGCCTATTAAGAAAGTAAACAAAAAACAAAAAAAATGTAGGGAACCATTTAGGCAAAGTTGGAGAGAAATGGATAAGAATGATTAAGAGAAAGGTAGCTGATAAGGCAATCTTAGAAGAGTAAAGATAAAGATACATATAAATAAGTATAGGTTAAGGCAGTAAAAATTATGATGGCCACCAATACACTAATATGTCTTCAGAGAAGAGATAATTAAGATCAGTTTAGATTATATTTCCTAATGGATTGTACACAATAGCAAGTTATATCTAATGTTGCAATGAAGTATATCTATGTTTAATTATACTGCTCTGACTTGCTACACATCAGCAATGATCGCAACACAAACAATAGTGATCAGCACGACTGTTATTTTGCTACAGTAAACAACACAAGAAAACCAATGGCTGCATGGCCATGATAATAAATGAGCTGATTATTTATGTCATGTTTAAATGAAACTATTATTAAAATACTATTCAAATCCGTCATCTTTATTGTTTGAATTACAAAAAGGATGATTAGCACATGCAGTGCATTAATGAACTATTTTCATTCACGTGAAAGGCACATACGTATGTTTACACCAGAAACTTTTCTTGCACCAGATTAAGTAATGGAGTTGTTTTTCCAATGCAAAGAAAATAAAGGGAAACAAATCTGATGTGTTACATTGCTCTCTGCTGCACTAAGGCAGGGACGGATCCAAGATTCTCTACAACCAGGATGTTACTTTTAAAATTATTACAAAATATGTGAACTGTCACAAAGTTGGAATAAAGTATAATTAAAATTTTATGACCATTCAATGAACATTTGATAAAAAATCTAATTTTGCTCAAAAACTTGATTTCAAGGATCTTTTAAACCATTGGGTTATTAGTATTAGTAATTATACAGCTGCACCAGATTATTTTGAAAGCATATAACTGGACCTATGGTATTGTTTTGGGAACTGTTCCACTCTTACCTCTAGTATAGGGATTAAATTCAGGCATTCAGAATAATAATGGTACAAAGCTGAAGTCTACTTTGGGAATAACAGTATTTTTATGCTTTCTTTTTAAAGTCAGTAATTTATAATAAACTTAATATTTCTTTTCCTTTTAAGTTTAATGCTTATTGGACAGGTTGTGCAGACAATGATGAAGTGCAATGTGCTTGGGAAGCTACCTTCACTTTTCCTAAGCACCGAAAAAAATTCTGTCTTATAGCTTTGTGTGTATTCATGCAACACTACAATTGAAAATAGATAGAGACATACTCAGAATGGTATCCCGTGCTGCTGGTTTATAGGAGGAACCAGATTTCAATTACACAATGTGCTTGGCAGATTCTAGAAGATTAGCATTCTCAGATATGGGTGCTTCCTTACTGACTACCACTTGTACTGGATGCAAAGAAGGCCATACAGATGGGCTTTTAATTTTTGAGAATGCCTTCTTTCCCATCATGGACCATTTTTCAATGTAAAATATGCCAGCACTGGCTATTAATTCAGTATAAGTAGATAGCAGGAGTAAACTGCATACCTGACTCAAAATTTGAATTTGGAGGGGATCTGCTGCTATTATTCTGACCACCTCAATTCACAATATCTTATACCAACATATTATGATTGTTTGGCGAGAGATGTGGAAACTGAATCAACTTGAGTTACAACTCTGCTTCTGCTCATTTGGCTCCATGTTAAAGTAAATCTTTTTCATTATTTACTATCATTTTGAGGGCTTAGGTAAATTTGCTTACCTTCGAAAATATGGGACTGGATTTGAGTCCCACTAAGAACAAGTTACCTTGGTGAAAATTTTGTTTAGTTTTTGCCTCATTCTGAAAAGATATCAAAACTTCTGATGTCAAGGATTCTGGACTCATTTGTCCCCTCACTAATTGCACATTCCAGTCATTACCTACAATCTCCTATCAATAAAAGAGAATTAAACTTATGTGTAACAGTCACATGACTCCATTACCCTTATGCTTTTGTTACTATAATTGGGAACATGCACAAGTGTAAAATTCCTCTAATTAACAGGAAGTGATATTGCATTGTAATGTTATGCTCTTTTAAAAGCATGGATAAAATACTTTTTTGCAAGGCTCTCAAAATGCTGCTGACCTTAGCAACTTAGTATCACATTCTTGCATTGATGACAGATGTATATTGTTGCTTAGAGCTTTATTTTTGCATTTTTCCCTCAAAATGTTGGTTTTAAAAAGGCACAATTAGATAATCAGCCATGTGTGGTAGCATGGTTTTTCAGAAATAACTGTTTTGTGGCTGCTGAAATTAATGGATCAAAAGCATATTAAGTACCATACACACCTATTACAGAGTAAACGCCTGACTATGCAAGTTTGTTAAGTTGTAAGAAATCCAATATTTGTTAAAAACTAGGATGTGTTATTGAATAGCTTTCAGAAGCTAATGACGAAACATAGTAATTGCATTTCTTATTCACAATTAAGTATTAGGTTAAATATCTGGCTTAAAATTTTTCATTAGACTAGCCAATTTGTTACCTACTAATTTGTATTACAGTGAGTCCACACTGCTCAACATTCGCCAGTCAACGTTGTAACTGTGAACTTTTAATATTCCATTCTAATTGTTTGACTTTTTGGGAAAATCTCTAACTAAAAGCAAGATGGGCTCCAGTTAGGAGGATTTGGCTATTGCTATTTGTGTGTGTGTGTGAGCTTGGTATGTAATGAAAAAGAAGAAGAAGAATGTGGATGAGATCCTGTCTGGTTAATTGGAAAAGGAGTGAAACTATTTGGAATGAACTTAAAGTTGAGGACATGTTTGATTTCAAAAATTTCTTTAGAGCCGGACTTGAGTTTTTTTTGTTGTTTTTTTTTTTTTTCAGTTCTCTACTGTACTGTGAGTAGAATGAGGCTATCTTCTTTCTATATTGCCTCTGGGAAGAACAATAAATTGCACACAGTTGCGAATAATTATCTGTCCTTTTTATCTAGTCTGTGTAACCTTTGGACGAAATGCTCATCAGTCATGGCCTAATCATAATGTAATTGATTAATAAAAATGTCTTTTCTTTCATCCATTCCATAACTTCACGAGGAGCAAACCAAATCATGGATACCAGCACAGAACAACATGAATGAACCGCGGAACTACTGAGCACCAAGCATGTAATTAACAGCGTGCAGAAATCGGAAGTACGCCATTGCCATGGTTACAGTCCGGAAACATCTGAAGCCTGCCTGATCACATAAGAAGAGCAAATTGACTAAGTTTTTCCATTGAAAGCAGAAAAACCCAACATGTTAAAGTGTCAAGCACATCATCTCAGTTAACATGTGAAGTCAATCTTGCAATTGAGATTCAGCTAACATGTTGCACTTGACAGTTTTGTTAAATGTTAATCAGTGTAGACAATGCTTAACATAAACATAGAATTCCACAGCGAAAATGGGGGAGAATGAAAATAGTTGCAAGTTGACAATATGAAACAAATATATTGCTTAAAAAACTTCAAGGCACCTCTAATTATGGTGTAAGGATAATGTGAAGAAAAGGAAGAATAAATCAGTAATGTTTTGTTACATGAATATGGTGATGATGATAATCAGAAACAGTAATTGCTTAGCAGAGAATGATCAGATGTTTTGAGTTTTGCCCTATTGTTTCCTAATTTGGCATGAGAAAAAAGTGGCTATGTTGGACAATACTGTATTCATTACTACCTTTTATTATGTATCAAAGTCATCTGAAACCTTAATGCAGTACTTAAAGAAGTTATAAGTGCAAACATATGGTTTCAGCGAGTTGACAGAAAAGAGTTAAGCCTAAAAACATAAAAAAATGTTAAAATATGTTTAACTTACATAAAACTGATCCTTGCAACAATACAGTGTAGATTCCTCTGACATATACATATCTGTGCCATGATAAAATCCTTTTCTTCCTGATTTCAGGATTTTTATGAGCACATGAGCAAACAATCTGCTAGAGGTATGTGATACATATATTGGTGCACACAGGAACTGTACACAATTTGTAGTCTTTCTGCTTTAACATCTAATCAGAATTCATGTTCATCATGTTACTTATGCTACACAAAACCTGCCTTCACTACACCATATACTAAAATGAAAAGGAAATAAACACAGTGCAGCTCATTTCATATACCACAACATGTTTTACTCTTTGTACTAGTCGCACCAACAGGCATTGATGTCTAAGGATGTGTTAATGCTTCATGTAACCTCTTTGCAGATTAATTTGTAATTCAATGATATTTACAGTTTTTTTTTTTACTTACTGATGTAATTTTTGGATTCTATGTCACGTTTTCAATCAGAATAGCTCATATGTGAGCACAATTACATTTTTGTGCATTGTCCCAATTTTCATACCTATTCTACAAACTATTAATACAAAAGATTATTTTGCTATCTACTTTCTGTTAACCAAGATAAATATTTTCCAGAAATTATTTAAATATGCATTTTGTAAGCCAAGATAAGCCAGCCGTTTAAAAATCAGGTCAGAAAATTATTAAAATGATATTACAAACTCTTTGCACAAACTAATGCCACAAAAGTTGTCACTTAACATTTCAAAGCATATTAGTTAAATTGCAGAAAGGATTAATGCCACAAAAATTTTACTCGATGTAAGCATGTACCTTGACGGGACCTACATTTTTACTATAAAAAATTTTTATTTACTTATTATGGTGTCTGCAGTAATATAAAATTCAATGGGAATGAAAAGGACTTCACAGATTATACATTGAAAATTTAAGATACACATTCTATTTGTACATATGTTAAAGTCAACATTTTAATATATATCACATAGGGCCATTTTTGAAAACATTAAAAATAATGAAAATTTGTCATACTAAGTGGGGAGTATGCTGAAAATCTTTGCCTTGTATCCTTGAAATGTGCCTGATTTACATTACAAAATGATGCATTTATTTAACTTTTCATTTTGAGTAATACTGTTCACAGAGAAGCACATATAAATATGACATTATGAAAATGTCTTTTTGGATTTAAGAGATCTCACAAGGTGCATTTCTTATGAAATTTCTATATCCAACTTTTGCATTGAGTCATTCCTATTATTTTAGGTAACACAGGGAAATAAAGCACAAATTAAAGCGTGTATGAATATACAAAGAAACTTCAACTACAGTTTCATAACCAATTCTGTACTTTCTACAGGAGAAAAGCTGTATAAGTAATTATTAGTAATTTAGTAAAAAAAAAAAAAAAAAAGTAAGTCTCTTTCTCGTAAAAGGTTCCATGTGGGTTATGGTTTTCTAAATTGTTCTCTTCACTGACAGAAGAATGTGCTAGCTAAATTAAAACAATTTTTTTTTTCCTAATAAAACTAAATACACCTTTCAGTATACTCAAGGTATAATTGGAAAGTAAATTTATAAAAATGTTCTACTTCAGTCCTTTGCATTTTTACAGTATTTAATTTCCTATGACAGGTATCTAAAAAAATTCTGTGATACATTCACATGACTTTCTCTACCCTCTATCTTTATTAGTGGATATGCAAACTATTCTTACTAAAGCTTATTTTTCTATCTACTAGATCTACCATTTTAATCCAACATTAGCTACATTACAAATTTTGTTATAGCTACAAAGAGCACAGTGATAATCAAATATTTAAGAACTGGACGCTATACACTGCCTTAAAATTCCATACTGTTTCCATGCAATCACGAGAAACAACTGAATGTTGACATGTCTTAAAGAGAATGACCAAGTAATGCAATTCGTACCATTAATAATGGATATCTCAGATATGGCTTATGCCAGAAAAAAATTTCATTTGCAATATATTGTGTTTTAAAAGAGATCTAAACTAAAAGAAATTTTAGTTTTAAAGAGATCTACATTTTTTGTGTAGTTGTTTTTGTCTATCGCTTAATGTTTACCAGTTATACAAGATTATACAATATTCCCAGAAAATTCAAGATATAAATTTTATTTGTCATATAAATATCTTTAATACAGTGGAATCTCGTTAGCACGTTCCTCATTAACACGTTTTCCCGTGTATTACGTTTAATTATAAAAGTCCCGGTACCAAATCACCAAATATAATAAATAATGTTTGCTTAGTGCGTTTTCCCGGTCCCGCTTACTACGTTTGAAGTTTGACGTCCTCATTCGCTGTTTTGGCCAATCCTTGATTGGCAATTCGGCACAGTGGGAGTAGGCGTTTAACACGTTCATAGTTTGACGTCCTCATTTGCTACTTTGGTCAATCCTTGGTCACGGGGTGGAAATCAGCAGCCAATCACATGCATTGAAATATTTGTGTGACACGATTTCTGTGGGCGGGAATGGCGGGTTAGAGAATGCTTTACCTTGGCGTGGTAAACGCGGTAAACGCTAACGATAGTTTCTAATGTTAAGTGATGACCAAACAACCGTAGATTGTATTTTAACTTTTCATTTACAATGAAAAAAAGAAAGTGTAGTAGGTAAATAACCAACAGTGAAAAACTGAAAATCCTTGATGTAATCACAATCCAAATATAAAACATGTCGATATAGTGCGGAAGTTAAACATTCCTCCATCAACCTTAAAAACGATTGTTAGCAAACCTAAATTGATTGAAACTGCTTTTAAAGAAGGGAAAAATACTAAAACAAAACTTTTCTCTTGGAAAATAGGATCAGAAGAGGACCGGAACGAAATTTGTTGCATGGAAACACCTCCGTATTCAAATCGTCTTGTATACACCAAAGATAATACCGTCTATTGTACTCGTAACACGATGCACGCTCATAATTTTTTCTTTTTTAGCAGAAATTGTTATCACGTGTGTAATAAAACACACAGCAAAACCACTATTGCCGCTTCCACAATTCGCAATTTATTTTCTCAAAAACATTCATAACCTAAAAAATCCAAGTTGACCAAAATAAAAGCTTGAATTATTTATTCTCAGGCTTTGTGTATCCAAATCCATTTAAACATATTGAATTTAACATGGAAACGCGGATTGTATTCAGTATGAAATTGTACTCAAAATCGATTTAAATTGCCCATGGAGACGTAGTAATTATTACATTTTTATTACCTATGTTCTTAAATTGCAGATTTTGCATTTTCGTTAACACGTTTTCCCGCCTATGACGTCCAAATCCTTAGGTCCCTGCAAAAACGTACTAACGAGATTCTACTGTATATGGTATTTTAATCCAAATGGTTAGAGCCATTTTTAGAAAATTAAAATTTTCGAAAAATGTTCCATATAAAGGATAGTTAGGGGTGGGGGGGATTTTCTTGAAAATCGTGTTGTATCCTTGGAAGATACTGAACTTAAATACCAAGTTTGGTATTTATCGGGCTTTTTTGTTTTTGAGTTATGCATGCATGCACGCACACACACACACACGCACTCTCACACATAATTCCAAAAATGATTATTTGGATACAGGGGGCTTCAAAGCATGTATTTCCGGTGAAATCTGTATCAGACTTTTGGGTGGAATGCAACATCTTCTCTACCTACTATGTATGTGTTCAAGAAAGTAAAAAAATGTGGGTAAGACATAAAAGCTACTTTAGCTCTGTGAGCATTTCCAAGACAGACTGGGAAGCTTCCAAACTTAATGCAACAAATTAGTGCCACTGAACTTACCTAGTAATGCCATAAATATACAGGGCTGGTTGCAGAAACAATATTTACACAGTGGTAAATGTCAAACATTGTCTAAGCAAGATTGCTATATAACAAAGATGATCCAAAGTCAGTGTTTAACAGTCTATATTCAAGCATGTTAACCTCAAATCTGAGTTAGTTCCCTTCCTGGGCAACACCATAAACACAAAAGGTAACAAGATGAAATAATTAAAGGAAATTAAGCATTTCATATGTGTGGAAAACAACATGCTGCAATATGAATGTGTCATTCACAATTCCGACCTTGCCAACAAAAGTTACTATGTCTGAGGTTTTGCTTAACCATTCATCAGAATGTTCAGTAAAAACAAGTGCAGAGTACCTGTTAACTCATCTATAAAACTCCTGCTCTAATGTAGCGGATTCTGCAACAAATTATTGCTAAAAACGTTTCTGTTGTTTTCTGCCACATTACTTTCTTATAGCACATTGTGTTATAGGCTTTATTCTTCAGAACACTGTCACCATTTAAAACATCGGATAATGTTATCTTTTGTGCAGTTGTTATGAAGATACATTAAATCATGATTTCGTAGAAGCTTAACATTGTAAACAGGTATTTGGCAATGTTTGCATTAATATAAAATTTTGATTCGTGAAAATTAACAAAGAATCTAATGAAAGATACTTCATACTTCATTCTCTAGCAGTTTTGATTTTAACAATGTCTGTTTAAACAATGGGAATTTGTAAATAACTTAAACCTATTTAGCCAGACAATGCAAAGCTTAAACACATAGTTTCTGCAATTCACCCACGGCGTATAGAGAGAGAAAACAAAACAAATAAACATGCTAACTACCAAGAAGAAAGTTTAATAATTCCATTATATAATGCACGCACAAGAATGGCATTTACAGCAGATAACAGAGCAAATTTAGTGTTTTGAACTGTTAATACTTCACTGTGCAGTTCAAAGAATACAAACATTTTAAGCTTTGGGGTTTTAATGGTGCCAAAACAATGACAGTATCTACAGAAGGTAGATTTTAGTGATGAGTCAATCTTTAATTTTTTGTTTGTTTGTTTAGTAATTTAACGTCCTTTAACTGAGTAGGTCATATTGAATGGTAAATAAACAAAATGGTTAAAATGATGCTCCAATAGGCCCAGGGTCCGTAGAGTTTAGAGTTACCTGACATTCGTCTTCTCAGGATAAGGAAAAACCAGGAAAAGATGTTATCCAAGTAATTCACCCTAACCATGATTTGAACTAGGACCTCTTGAATGTGAGGCAAACATGCTACCCTACCCCCACAACACAGAGGTGCGCAACAATATAATTGGCAGTGACAGATTTGCATCAGAGGATTGTAGCTGCTTTTGCAACTGTTACTCCAGAGACGATATAAAATCACTAACATCTGTCATGCTACAACAGAGGCACAGTTAGAGCTTTACGGAATGCCATTGCAAACATTATTTCTTATTGGTAGTTTTTGTCACAGAACATTATACTGTTGCAAACATGTCTTTACACAATTAATGAAATTAAAATTATAGCTTAAGATATATTATCCACACATCTTGTCCCTGTAGTTTGTAGAGTGTGCTGAAAGCCACTAAACATGATTTTGTTCAGGAATAAACCATGAAATTTTTATAAAAAATTTTATCTGCACATAATGCCAAGTTTAGTCCCTTGTATTACAAAAAGCATTTCAATGTTGGGTTTCTTATGCAACATTTTATGCTGCAATATGTGTGGTTATACTTTCAGAGCATATAAGCATATATTATTTTTCTAATTAACCAGGTACTTAAAGAGAAGAAACAATTTTTATATATAAAAAGAAATCCTTTTGTTTTTAAGTGGCACAACTACTCTTGATAGCTTTGAGACCAGCAATAAAAAGTGACTTGTACACTTATAAAGCCTCTGATCACCAGATTTTGTCTACATTAATATTCCACTAAGCTTTCTCTTTTATTTTCCCCCTCCTCTTAATTTTACAATATTTTATGCCTCAATTATATACTTTTTGTTTTAGCTATTTCCAGCATAGCTTTTAAAGCTCAACAGTTTTCATTTCTAGTCTGGCTAGTATATTGCATTTTATGCATTTGCCACAGGCACATTATGTGCTTCTCTGATAATTTTCTTTCCATGTTATTATGTAATATTTGTTATTATTTTGATTTTGACATTTGAGTAATTCGAAGTTATTCTTAAGATTACTTTGTGCTACTGCCATTGAAGTTCATCACCTACAATTGTTGACATTATGCCAAAAAAATTATTAAAGAATTAAACTGCTATTATTTTTAAGGTAATTTATTAAAATTTTGAGTGCTAATGCAAATGCTTCTTTGATATGTTTAGGTACCACTAAAATATTGAGTTAAGCTGCTGAAAGGACTGCATGATTTTTTTGTTTTGTTTTTGTAGTTTAGAGATATATTAAGTTGATTTGAGGTGAGGGTTGCTGTTTTACTAGAATTTGTGGCTCCATTGCATTCCAAAGTAAAATATTCCGGCTCACTGTTTTTGTACTGGAAAAATTTCATCTTCTTATTTCTATACCTCTTGATGTGCTGTAACGATGTAGGCCTGGTAAATGCTGTTTGTTTGAACTTCTGCAGATGGCACTAACAGTCATTTCACTGTTAACAAACAATCAATGAGACATTAATGTGTACTTTAACTGCAGTATGGACAATGGTACATACAATTGGAAAACATATTTCAAATTTACACCTAATTTGAACGGACTCATGAAGCAAAGTAATAAGTATGATAAACCATATGCTTCAATTTAATTCTTACAGCCTTAGATACCTCAATCTGTGCCATAAAACTCTTGAACATACAATAATTATGCACAAAATTTATGTTGAAAAAAAAATCAGACATGCTGCTATTCTGGATTTAATGAATATATTTATAGGTTTGATTCCTACCTGGGAAGGGGGTGTTTTTACTTAACTGTGCAATCTGGAAGTATGAATGTGTTTCATGGCAAAAATAAAAGTAAAGCCAATGTTAAAACCTACAGTTAAATGAGTGTTACACTGTGAGGCATTTATCAAATTCCTGGTATGAGCAAAATAGGAGTTAAGAGGCTACACAAATGAAAAAAGGAAGAAGCTTCAAGGTTCAACCCAAGACTGTACAAACCTGCCATACTTAACAGTCTAGATTACAAAATATTAAATAATCACTGAATAAAACTGAATGCCTCAAAGATTATGCAAAAACGACACATAAGAATGGTTCCAACTAGTATACAAGATACAAAAGTTCAAGGAACAACAAGAAATAAATCAAACTACCTAATCAAAAGTTGAGAAAAAATTTATGTATCACCTCTGGACTACCTAAAAACTTCAGGAAATATTCAATGAGCAATCACACTGACAACAAGTTAAACAAGCAAACAAACAAACAAAAATGAGAGAGAAAAGTTAAACATAAATTTCTTCTATAGCACAAGCAACATATTCATTGTAAAGAGACTGGATATTTACAAGCTTAACAGATCACATTGTGGAAAGTTTAGAAAAGCCCAAAAGAAACACACAGAAACAATGCAAACAAATGACTAATCACTGTTTTGTTAGCATGCTCACCTAACTTTCATCCTGAGTTAAAATCTCTGTTGGGGCAAGTTACCTAGATGAACGTTGTGTGACTAAGCTCTATGGATCACGGTTTCATTTGAGCATCAACTCATTCCATTCATTCAGCATTTGTTAAAGGATATTGCATAAAAAAAAGCAAGAAAGAAAGAAAACAGCACAACAATCCTGTGGCATCACAATGAAACAAAGCTATTCTCCTAAAAGCAATAAACGGACCAACATCACCTGGGAAAAATCAAAATCAAAGCCATACTTACTTTACAAGAAAAAGTCATATTAATCTCTCAACACAAAGAACTGCAGAAAACCTAAGATCTATTGACCAACAAGAAATAAAATTATACAACTATTTGAAGGATTAGAAAGAAAACCAAAAAAACTTATTGGAACATAAAATTATTCCATAAATGTAGTATTGGAAAGGAAATTTTAAATTCCTGTAAACTTTCCAACTGCCAGCTACAGAGCGGTTCCTCAGTGCTCTGGCCGGAATTGCACGGCAGTCTTGTGCGACACGTCTGAATGAACTCAAGGCCACAGCCTCTTCCACTTATCGGACATATGGCAGCAGGCTTCAGTCATCTGTTATTGCTTCATGTGTATAGACGGGAGAGTATTTGTGTGCGATTGAATTATCAGATTATTACAACCCAGAAATGATACTCAAATTTTCACTTGAACAAAGACTTTTTATGTATGACACGTATATGAAAACCAACTCATGTAGACAGGTATGTAGGCAATTTCACGATAAATTTCCTGGTGTTCCAGTTCCAAGTAGAGAAACAGTTACATATCTAGTGAATAAAGTGAAGAGAAAGGCATAATTTAATGTTGTAAGTTGTAAAAAGAAACGAAGGGTTCTAACGGAAGAAAAGCTTGATGAAATTGGCGAAGCATTTGAATGGTCTCCGAATAAATCTTTACGACGTGTAGCACAACAAGTTAGTGTTTCAAAAACCTCAGTACATAGGTCTACGAAACTGTTGAAATTAAAACCATACAGTGACTATTGTCCATCAATTACGACCAAGTGAGGCTTCCTTGGAAGACATCAAGAATGTTTTTGATGACAGAATAATCTCTAAAGGGTTATGGCCGGCTCAATCGCTGGATCTTATTGTGTGTGACTTTTATCTGTGGAGAAACCTAAAAAATAGACGACCTTAAAAACAATATAAGAACAGAAATTAGGGAAATTACACAACAAGAACTTATGCGTGTGAATGGTAATTTCATCAGAAGGTGCCAAGAATGTTTATCTGCCGAAGGACACCACTTTCAACACCCACTGCGAAAAAGGTTAGTACTGATAAAATAAAAAGTAATTATGTTTGTTCAAGTAATCAATATATCGTAATAATCATCATAAAATCAGTAATAATATGGTATCAGTATCAATAATGAGAATAATAAACAGATACACTGAATATAGCACATGGAACACGCATCACGATTACCGGCCAGATAGCTGAGGGATCACGCATGTAACACACATCGCAACTACTGGCCAGATGGCTGAGGGACCGTTCTGTATAATAGACACTTATACTAATGATCATAATCTGAATTTTTTGTGTGATTGATACTTTGTTATTGTTTCATGCAGTATTTTTCTTATGCAGAATCTATCATAGAAGCACATTCTTAAATTGACTATATAATCACATCTGGGGCCTGTTTCACAAAGCTTATACACTGATGTTATTAGTAAGAAAGTAATAACATTGATTAATAATATTACCATTCTGTTTCATAAACCTACTAGTTATTAACATTAGCTATCAGTATATTACCTAATAATATTAGTACTTTTACTAATAAAATCAGTAAACCTTCTCATAAAAGAGCAAGGGTAATAAAGTTGACTAATTTTATTAGGCTCAATTTCTTAGTATGTCCACATGATAATAATTTTGTTAGTGGAAGCTGTTTAAGTTGTTGGTGCACGTTTGCACAAAAGTGCTCACAAAATCAATATCATGTGTAATTCTAACTCAAATAGTAATGAAGACATGGTAAATGTTGGTCATTTAAGGAATTTTAAACCAAGAATGAGCTACAGGAGTCCAATTATTAATTCGAGCACCTTCCCAGAAAAGATTGCTTTTTCAAGCCACTACTTCATTTTTTAAAATCAGCCGACAAACTGAAGAGGAGCATGCTTCTCAAAGCACATTTTTAACTACTTGACGCATGTTTTTTAAATAAATTGTGTTAATACTTATCATATAACTCCACTGTTAATGATGACTTTATTTTAATTTCATGATTAAGGCAATGTGTTTCATTCACTTTGGCAAATGCAAACTTCAGCAACAGCCAAACGCAAGAGAGGGTTAAACAGCTTAGCTAATATGAAGATCTGCAAGGTGATCACTGTCAAAAGAGGTTATGTACTTGTATTAAAATGAACAAGAGCTAGGTACCTGGTTAAAGGATGTCAAGCTTACAAAATAGCATCACCTAGAATAACAATTTGTTTTGCTGCGATTTTTATAGATACCCCAGTGATTTCTGGCCTGTGATCTTACACAGAAAGTGTGTTAGCAAGTCAACACATGGCGATGGAAAATTTGATGGCACAATTATCATGTGATTAGAATTGCTCTGTAATTGGCTAGTTTCTTATGTTTGATGTAGACATAAACTTAAAAGCTTGGACCTTGCAAGCTTCTAACTTTACATCTAATTCAATGTTTATTTTTATGCTTATGTGAATGATTCCATTACAATACATAGCATCTAACTTTTAAGTTTACATTATTCTTACAGTTAACTTTCATTGTGAATGAGGCCTAAATGTCAATTTGTCAGATAACAAAATATTACTTCTTTAAGCTTTCAATGATTTTTCTTTTAAAGCCTTTTATATTTTTACAAGTTTTTAAATTTATAGGTAGCATTGTATAACTTAATGACATGTGAGGTTAAGCTGTTTAGGCATAAGTAATCACACTTGGTTTTATTAGGTTTTTTTATGTTTTCTTGTATTATGTTTATGCTTAGAGCTTTCAAATATTAAATTACTGTTTAACAGATTATTGTTTATGGAAGTACATTATCACTCTGTTTTCCAATTCTTATTCAAAATATAAAAGTTTGTCAACAAAAACCGTAGCCAAGATGTTCAATATGTGATGAAAAGAGAAACAAAAGGAAAGCTAAAACAAAACAGTCATATGTCAACAACTAATAATATTAGTGAGATTCTTTTATTACTTACCATGAATATTTATGAAACAGAATTTTGTTAACTAATAATTCTTTTTCATTGGTCTAATATTAGATAATATGATTAGTGTATTTTATGAAACAGGTCCCTGTATACTCAAATTTAGATTTATTTTATTGTATATATTATTTATATTATAACATGTCATGACGAAACCAAAAACTGTATCAATTTTTATGGTGAATATTCTACTACCACTAGCACTACCACAACCACAATGGTTCAGGATGCGTTAGATGGATTTACTTTGGTGAAACAGAAAAGATGAAGTGGCACTACCTAGTTACTCAGGGAGGGGTAACGACATGCATGGCAATTGCTCTTGCAGGTAGACAGGTTGGCAAACCAGAATGTTTATATATTTGTTTTCAAACAAAATAATAGTGAATAAAATGCATATGCTGAAGCAAAAATTGACAAATGAAATTTAACTTTTAAAAGGTAGGAAAGAGAAAAGTAAAACCTATGTAAATGTCATATGGGATGGAGATATTCTGAAGTAATGACTTGTTGAAAAGCAATATGATATACACACAATGTTTACATCTTTACAGTTTAGCAAGAAGAGGTATTATATGTGTTTTATTGTAATTGCACATAATCTAGTGTTAACATATTTTGTTCTTTCACTAAGAATCAGTTTGTCAATATCATAGGTAAAATGTGATGATCAATAGTAGAAATAGGTACTACTGGTGGAATGATAAGCTGAAATAAGTAGCACTGCAGCAGGTTGTATTAACCAACATAAATACTAAAAAAAAGAAAAAAAAAAGGGGGGAGGGAAAAGAAAGGAAGAAAAAAAGAAAAAATAATTGCTACTTTTAATATATATTTTAAACATGTTATATAAAACATAGTATGTGAATATTTTGAATTTAGGTCTGAAATACTACTCTATGATTTAGATTTCCTGGAGGTATTTTCTTAATTTATGATGTAGGGATATTTATACCTTTTGTGAATAGCCATAGGGATGGATTTCATAAACTGGTACAAAACGTGAGGACTTAAAAAAGAAAGGATAATTGGTACTGGTATTAATTATTCACTTGGCTATAATCTGTTGCGTTAAACAAATGCATACACTGTCAATGTACATGAATTTGATCCTTTCATTCCATATTTAAAACATGCCAACAATCGACAGCTGTAAGAAATGAACTGTAACAACAACAGAATTTCATTATGTTGAATGCAATACAGAGAGAAAACTGCAGTTTATAACCATGATACATACTGTGAACTGTTCAGTCATAGTGTACTAATAAGGAGTACAACAAAAGATGATATCTGTGTCAAACAGAAAAACGGCAAATGTGTTAAAAACTGGATAACAATGGTAAAGATTCTGTTAAATTTCTGGATAAAGTTTTTTTTTCTGGAGTTTTCCTCTTATCCCCAGAAGGTGAGTGTCAAATAACTCTGCCAACCATCAGTCTCATAGGAAACTTAATTTATCCATTTCATTCTTGCATCATCTGACATTATCTATGTGATCATATGTGATTAAATTATTTTAAATTAAAATAAAAAGTTGTAGTTGAAATTGCACAGTTAAATTAGTAATGCACGAGCATATATACCTTTTGACTCCATGGAAACTTTGTCAATTTTTGAACTGAAGTTTACCTTATGCACTTTTGTTAAAAAGTAGGGAGTTACTTCGATACTGGATTATGGGGAAAATAGAAGCTTTTAACTTACGAAATCAGGGTTTTTTTGCTATCCACAGTAATTCTTGGTTAATGAGGAATGTTTTGCTCCGGGGGTAATATATTGCCCACCCACCTGCCCTTTTATGCGGCCATTCTTATATAGAGGGTTTTGGCGACTTTAGGAAGGAATTGCTGCCAACGTGAATCATTCGAGTTTTAGATGTGCAGATCCCTTGGCTGCGCTGTGTAGAGGCCGCAACTGCTACACTCCTCTCCTAAAAAACATCCCTCAGCTACGCTTTGAGGCTGAGGGCCCTCAATCCCTCGGCTATGCCTTGAGGCTGCCCTAAATCGTGTTTTCAACTATGTTGGGATTTCAAATGTTGGCACAGGTGAGATGTATGCAATGCAACTTCTGAGTGTCAGTAATATGGAACAAAAGTGACAAAATATGCCATATATTCAAGAAAATAAATAAATCACCATGTTATTTGTTCTTTATTATGTGTAATAATGTGTTGAAGTCAATAAAAGTCATGCAGTGTATGCTTGTGTTACGTGTATATAGCAATACCGGCCATAATCCAATATCGAAGTTTATCAAAAAGTAGGAATATTTTAATATAGTGGATTACTTATGGACTTGAACAAAAAGAAATTGATTACCCACAGTAAAGGTGGTAACTGCAGATGCGGAGTGTTGTCACAAATAACTGCAATATTCAGAATGTGTTTTTATTTAGAACAGATAAATGTGAATATATGTGTAGGTATTCTTAACAGAAAGTTAGTAACAGTTATAATTTTTTTACAATTGAAGTATGCAGTTGATTAAAAACCAACTTCAATATGTGTAGGTAGTTGAAAATGCAGGCAGTATGACAAGCAAGCAGAATAAACTCTGATACAGCCAGTTTACTATGAGACAACATGAAGTAAATACAGTTCATGAACATGATGGTATAGGCCATGGTTAATTTTTTTTTTTTGTCCCTCTTCTATATGCAAGCTTGACTACACCAGGCAATGCATGATTCAGCAACAGCTACCTATTGCATGTTACGAAACTCGTGACTCACAAGGCTGTGAGAGAGTCATTGAAGTTCCTGTATTTACTAAGCTATGTCACTAATTTCCAAAACTAAAAGCTATGTAGTTTACACAATAAGCAACATGCGGTTTTTCGTGCATTATAAAACAAGCTAAATGTCTATTTATTTGAACAATGTAAGGTGTCTTTCTGATGGTGTAAAGAAGCCCTTGCTCTTCTAGAACTAAATATGCGCATTCAGAAATGAAACTGACAGTAAAGAACATTTTAGGCTATTATAGACAATATACTTCAATTACCTTGCAAGTTTGCAGAGCTCAAACAAAATACTACTAGAATTCTGTGATACAATATGCAACATCATGACTGTTTGCATGACGGAAATTTCTTGACACTAATGCATGAGATAGGACGTCTCCACCGTCTCTTGGTCCCACTCCCCCCACTGCGACGGCCCACGCTGCCATCTCCAACAGCTACTGTGGCTCCACGAGCCTCCAGCTCTTGTAATTTTCTCTCCTCTGTAATGTTTACACATTTTATATTAACATCATCAGTTTATATCCAAGCAATGTCTCAATTTTTTTTATGTTCAGCCTCAGCTTTGGATGATGGATAGCAAAAATGATATTCTTCCTATATTTAACGATGAGTACCATGCTTACCATGAGTACCCAGCATTGCCATACATTAATTTTTTGGTTCACACAGAAATTCCAATTCATCAAAGAAAAACATTTTCTAACTCAGATTGAAAACTTTATACTGAACAATTTACAACATGGGAATGATTCAAAATCAGGAATATTTTAAACACTGAAGATAGTTTTTTATATCATACCTGTTAAATCTAACATTCAACTTAAAACACTTGTATGCACAATTTGAGATTTTTATTATTCTAGCTTCACTTTTACACCAGAACTTACCAGTAAGTGAAGCTAGTATAATAAAAATCTCAATTTGTGCATACAAGTGTTGTAAAAACTTCACTGTGGTTTCCCAAAATATTTTTAAAAATTTCAATTTAAAGTCTGTATGCATATGACAATGCAAAGGGTACCCCAAACCTTTGCTTGTTAAATAAACAAAGCCTGGACATCTAATACCTTTCCCAGTACTGTCCTTTTTAGCAGTTTATTCAGTTGGCTACTGTAGTACTCATCAAGAATAACTTTAGAGTTCAGAGTATTACTGTACACATGTAAGAGACTCATTATGCCATCCTGTGCAGCCATTATTACACTCTAGATCCATTGCATAAGTTTGTAAAATTAAGTGTAACCAAGGTTTTAAACAAGTTCTGCTTCCTTTTTTTTTTAATACGAATGAGTCAATGTTCACACTTTTTGCTTGCAAAAAAAGCACTTTTCACCTGTTTACTTCAACTGCAGAGTGCTTCAAGGATGGAAATTTATTTTCATTTGGCCCAGAATGGGATAATTTCTAACTCCCTTCCCATTCCTTCAGAGTATCTGAAGCTGAGAGAGAGCAACTACACAAAATTAGTCACTGGCTATGTCTTCATCTCCCAAAACTATAGTAACACCATTAACTTTGAATCCATGGGCATTAATCCTAAAACTCTCAAACAAAATAGGAGCAGCACAGGTCAGCAAAATATCTGAAAATGCCTAAAAGTAGTTTTATTCCAGGATGCTGAAAACAAACCTGGATTTCCAGGACATGACCTAGTTTGTAAACACATCAGCAGCATTCACAAGTTTTTTATTTTTTAATTTCTTGTTCAAGAAAACATGTCTTAGCTTAGAAGCAGAAAATAAAGAGCTGCTATGGTTAGTTTCTATCTGTTGTAATAAAAATTGGTAAATCAAAACTTGATGTACATTTTTAAAAAAAGTATCTAAAAACTATATGCAGTATCAGTGATCATGATTTTCAAATACTCCTTCCTTTATTGTATGTTTATGATAAGGAGATTTTCAATCGTTATTAACAAGGATATCTAGTCATCTAATAAAAGCTTTTGCATATATAAATAAAAATTTGTAAATGTCCTGCTTTTTTTTTTCCTTCACAGATCCTGTTTTATTCTTTCACCCTCACTGATGTTGACTTACTTAGAATAGTGGTGTGGAAGATAAATGGATGCTAAGGGAGAATAATATTAAGGGTTTCTAGATTGAAGCAGTGACACATTTTGCAGCTATAGAAATCTAAACAATGGATAATCTAAGAAAAGCTTCATTAATCATGTAATATCAGTGAAATATGAGGGAAAGATTTATACTAAGGTTAGCAAAGAAGAAAGTGAAGGACTAGTATGGATAAGTGCAGGTGTATGGAAACTGAAAGGATTAAGAAAACTTTTCTGGAAAAGCATGTATCCAATATATGGCAGAAAGCAGAATGCAGAGCATTTAATATTTTATATATTGGAATGGAGGACTGAGGAATAAATTTGGGATGGAGAAATATAAATAAAAGAACTACTATAAATGGGATTTTCAATAACAAAATTTGATAAAGTATGACAATCATTTAGATCAAGGTGGCAAAAATGCCTTTCTCTCTCGAGCCATCAAATATGCAACACGCACTACACCACTCAGCAGCACATGGAAAACAAATGAATAGACGGCTAGAAAAGGAGTTGCGCCTGCAAGTCACACTGCCTTGCGAGTTGCATATTCACCACCACTGATTTAGATTAATTACCGAGTCGATTTTGTGACACTATGTAACTTACTATATTTAGAAATACAAAACATGTCTCTGGAGCTACTTGCTCCCATCATCAGTTCCTATACCCTGGTTGACAGGGACGACTGCTGGCTTCACTTCTTGTGGTGGTTGGCTTTGTCCCTGGTGACAGTTGCATGAAGAGACAAGGCCAACCACCATTTCATCCAACTGCCACCAGGGATAAGTCCAACCATCCCAAGAAATGAAGCCAGCAGTCAACCCGGAACTGATGATGGAAGCAAGTAGTTCCAGAAACATGTTTTCCATTTCTAGATGTATTAAGTGATGCACCGACACAAAATTGACTCAGTAATTAATCCAAATGATTAGTGCACATCATTGTCATGAATTCCACCATACTTACTTCAATTTAAAGTAGAATAATTTCAATACAAAGTATTGAAAAGATCGTAAAGCATAGTCATTGCTGAAATTAGATGACTGATGTCTTAAGCCAAAGTGATAAAGAAAATATGTTACTGAAAAAGTTCTTTCAACAAGCTGTGAGAAAACCAAAAGCTGAAAAGAATGAATCAGATTTAAAAAATCTGAGACTGGCTAGGACTAAAATCATAAATTTTGTGGAGATGTTTCAATAATATTCCTCAATCACATTCAGTATTAGTATAAAACTGTTTTAACTCTAATTTTTCCCATTCACCACCACTTAAGACTTTGGCATTAAAATGATGTGAGCATAAGGGCTTCAGCATGGTATGTGAAGTATAATATGTTCCAACAATTAATTGTGTTCAGCATGCAGCTGATATAATTAACACATTGTAACAGTGGTTCCCAAATGTGTGCAGCCAATGCTCTCCTTTATAAGATCCACTACTCTCATGTTCCCTACAGTTAATACAAATATTAGTTCTTAGAAATCTTTAGAATTGAGAACATGTAGAATAAATGTGGGTCTCAAAATTCACAATAGTACAGTAACTACAGGATGTGGAAATGAAATAAAAATATATAAACATAATCAAAAACGAACAAACTCAATATGAAGCAGCAGCTTAAATCTTAAGAACAGATCCAAAGAGAATTTTAAATAAACATGTAACTAAATTCATTATTTCCACTCACATTAATTTACCTAAAATAATTTAAAATAAACTTGAATTCAAATGCACAGAAGCAATTCTTATAACCCATTCTTGGCAGCCATTTTTTGTTTTTCTGTATCTACTTAGTTGTATTCAACTAAAAAATTTGATACCAAGATTTCAATGGAAATTGTTTTGAATGTGGGGGGGGGGACACTTGAAGTAAAACACCTGTGTAAGAGAAAGAGTGGGGTCCGATTAATACCTAATTGAGTACTGAGTCAGATCTGTTTAAGCAAGTGCCAGGTGAAGATTTTTAAGAGAATTTCCTCACTCCAAAGTATCCTTTATATGAACAAAAATTTCATTATTTTTCAATTTCTCAAAAATGGATGTAACAAATTTAAAATATACCTGACATATTAATGTGAGAAATTAAACATGTATTTAGAATTTTCCGTGAGTGGCCTGTGAAGTTCATTTCATATTGATTAAATTTTGTACAATTTGTATAACTGGGAAATCATAGGAGATAAAGAGAAAAACTTTCTAAAAGAAATATGTACAGCTCATTAAGATGTACGTGTATCAAATTTTTCTGTAGTATTAAACATTTTTTAAAAATATTCTGTTGCATGTTTGCAGTTTCCTAAGCACTCATCTGATTCACATGCCTGCAAATTTGTGCTTCTTTGTTTTCCTTTCCATTGCAAGAGCTCATAAAATGTTTCTGAATATAATAAGGACTTATTACTTATTTGAAATCATTTCTGGGTAAAAATATATTACAAATAATCCAGCATGGATAGAAAATTCACTTTTTTACTTTCTCTAAAACATACCTAGTAGATAGAGAAGGTATTGCATTCCGCCCAAAAATTCAATACTGAGATTTTAGCAGAAAAGCATGTTTTGAGGCCCCTGAATAACAAAAGCATTTTTAGAAAAAGGTCCATTTGTGTGTCTGTCTGTGAACAGCATAACTCAAAAACAAAAAGTTGGATTAATATCACACTTGTTATTTAGGTTCAGTACCTTCCAAAAATGCAACACAAAGATTTTCAAGAAAATCTGCCCAACCCAACTACCCTTTGCATGGTACATTTTTCAAAAATTTTGATTTTTTTAAAAAATGGCTCTTAACAATTTTGATTAAAATATCATATATTAAAGATATTTGCATGGCAAATAAAATGTATATCTTGAGTTTTCTGGAAATAGCCTGTGAAGTCCTCTTCATTTGGAAGGAATTTTTTATAATCTTGTATAACTGGTAAACATTAAGCATAGATGAAAACGTACCATACAAAAGATGTAGATCTCTATAAAACACACCATTTACTTAAAATAAGTTTTTCTGTTTCATAAGGTGTTTCTGAGATATCCATTATTAAAGGTTTGAATTGTTCAATACTTGTCAATCTTTTAAAGTTTAAGCGATTTTCAGTTTTCTCGCAATTGCATGGGAACAGTATAGAATTTAAGGCCAGCATATACCATCCAGTTCTTAAACATTTGACTATTGCTGATCCTTTTGTATTTATAACAAAATGTGTAATGTAGCTATTTCTGCAAAGATTTATTTGGACTAAAATGTAGTAGATAGAAAAACAAGCTTTAGTAAGAATAGTTTGTCTACCCACTAATAAAGATAGAGGGTAGAGAAAGAAATGTGAATGTATCACAGATTATTTCCAGAATGCTATTATACTTAATAATGGATATACAGGATGGAAGGTGACCCATGATCATCCTTTTAAACTAAAAAAGAGCAGGTTGTTTGGAGTGTTCTTCCTTGATAAAATTTTTCTATAAAACTTTCCATTCTTGAGATAATTACTATTTTATTTTGTACAATATTCCAACACAGCAAATTCAACAGGTTCACTTTACATTAACTTTTAATTCTTTAGCTTCTGTTGTTATGGCAACGAGCAAATAAACAGAAAACCACAGATTGTAACATAACCTAAATACCATATGGAATATGGAACTGAGGAAGCATTTACAATATTATGCAAATTATTAATAGGAATACATATTTATAAAAGTTAATAAAAGCTTGAGAAACCCAAGTTACAAGATTATGCATCCTTTCTTTGTGAAATATAAAACTCTATGAGTAATTAAAACAAGATAAAAACAGAAAATCAACGAGAACTTCTTTTTAATGTCTAGAGAAATTGTTCAACATGTGCACACTCACCCACACATGCTTCACATTTTCCCCAATTCTCTGCACTCTACAAAGTGTGTCTGGGTTGGTTGTTTATTTATTTCTTCCACTGCTTGAAGTATTCCTTCTTGCAATATTTCCACATCAGGCACTTCTGTCATGTGTACACGAGTTTTTATATTGCCGCAAATAAAATAATCGATTGGATTTAGATCTGGGGTCATCTTACTGGTCCATTCCGAGCGATCCAGCATTCTACGTAGATGGACACACCCAGCTCTACTTGTGTGCGGAGGTGTGCTGTATGTAATAGCCACATATCATTTCTTACTGTCAGGGGAACATCCTCAAGCAGAACTGGTAAAGTTTCTTGAAGAAACTGGAGATAGATGGTCCCTGTCAAAACCCGAGAAAGAATCTTTGAACTAACTAATGTATTTTCTATGATTCGTGGCCAAACATTTACAGAAAATTTGTATTGAAAGCAGCCTTGTATTATTGTATGTGGATTGTCATAAGCCTAGGTGTGTGCATTATGGTAATTAGTTACTCCATTACTGGTAAACGTTGCTTCATCCATTGCAAGAATTTTAAGAGGAAAGCCCTCTCCTTGTTGAAAAAACCATCCAAAAAATGCTTGGCACATAATCTGCTTCAGAGAGATACTGGACGTGCCAAGTATGATGATGGCATAGCAATTCTTCTTTTAATGTTATCAAAACAATACAATTGCATATGCCGATAGTGCAAGCTATATCACGGCTGCTGCCTACAAGATCCTCTTCCACCAAGTGAAGGATTTCTTCTTCTTGTGAAACATTTCTTTGACCAACTCCTTCAACATGAGGAGGTACACTTCCTGTATCTAGAACTCTTTGACAGATGAAAATAAATGTCCCATGATATGGTGCTTGTCTATTTGGAAATCTTTCTCAGTAACTGATAGTCTGCTGTTTCGAAAACAAACTATAAGCGCAATAAACAATCCCTGAAGTGCGTTTCTTTCAATCTTACATCCTTAGCATGGCTTCCTTCAGAAGTGAAGTAGGGCCAGTGGTACCGTGTCATAAATTTACGGCACGTAAAGGAACCTCAAGCCTGAAAAAGGGGCCTCTGAGCAAAATTACCGGTCTTTCACGCCCAATTTAGAATGGGATGCTAAGGACCACAGCAGTCAAAGAGGCTCCATAAATAAAACTCAATTTAATTTTTTTGATCTTACAACATTGTCATGTTGTGCAGTCTCGTGGCTAACAATGTAAAATCAACTGAGACAAATTTCAAAAGCTTATAATTACAGTAAGAGTGCAAATTGTTTTAATTCAAAATGTATTTAAACATACAGAAAATATTTATCTTTCAATCTCCTTTAAGAAATATTTGAAAAGTATTTAAGTTTGGTAAAATCTTCATTTAAAACAGAGTTAATATTAAACAATTTTTACTTTTTCTCAAAAACTACTTTAAAAACAGCAAAACTTACTAAGACTTTTTGTTCTATTCATTACACAGAATCATCCTGTTCAAGGATCATCATAAATCACCTTCCACCCTATATGTGAATTTTTCATGTGAATTGGAGGTTGTGTGAGTGTTCACATCAGATGTTTACTTTGCCTACTGCATATATATGTAGGAGAGGTATTGTGTTCAATACAAAAATGTTATGTCAAGATTTCACCAGAAATATCTGTTTTGAGGCTCCCTGAATCCAAAGAAACATTTTTAGAAAAAAAGTGTGTGCGCGCGCGTATGTGTATCTCAAAAATGAAAGGTCAGTTTAAAACCAAACTTAGTATTTCAGTTCAGCATCTTTCAAGGATGCGATTATCAAGAGAATCCCATCCTTAACAATCCTATACATTTTTTACTTATTTATTTGCTAAGCTGTATAGAGGTTAGCATGACTGGTGTTCAGCCCTGGCTCTTTGCCAGTCATACTCATATTTTACAGTAATTTCTTATTTCTAATTTATGACATCATTTATATGTTGTTGTTTAACTCTATTTACTGTCCATACCCATTTATTTTTAACTTTATATAAAAATTGCCCAGTCTTCTTACTATCTTTTTGAAACATTTCCACTATCGCTATATTTCTTATTAACATACTGTTTTCTCCAAACTTCCGTCCCTTATATCTTCATTTCCACCACATATAAGACACTGATTTTGTGGGATACCCTTCCTTAAACCTTTTAACATCCATACTCCTGCTTTCATCCAAGCAATACCTTCTCATTCCTCTTTATTAGTCATGTCTATGTATTTCTCCCTTCCCCATAAATCTTTCATTGGTATATAGAAAACTAATGATCTCTTTTCAGCTATCACACTATTTTTTGTACTTCTTTATCTTCAAATCTTTTTCTTGCTGATTTCCAAAAGTTATTCACATTATTCTCTCTCCTTCTCCACATTTCTCCTATCCCACTACTTTCTAAATTATTTCTGAGACAGACTACCCATCCCTTGTTCTTTAGACATTTCTCTTGATATATTAGGCACTGAATATTTCTTTCTTCCAAGTTCAATATTCTATACCAGAATTTCAATGTCCTTTCCATAATCATTCCCTTACTTGCCACTCTACCCAACTCTAATTGTGCTACCTGTTTAATAGTTGCCATTGATAGCCCAAGCAATTATCTGCAAAATGTCCTATGTACTTCATCTATGACTTCCCATCCTCCTTCTAATCCCCATACTTCTTTCCCATATAGCATTTTTGCCTCAACAACCATGTCATATACTTTTTCTAACCATTTATATTAGGTACTTTGTATTTGCAATTCTAATAGATGATAGAGCTCCTTTTCCTTTTGCCGATGCAAATTTTTTTTGTTTATCCCAATTACCACCACTGTCTATTTTAACTTCTAGATATATACATTCTCTCGTTACCCTGTACTCTTTATTACTTTGATTCTTCAATTTTTCATATTTGCTCAATTTCCCTCCTTTTTTGAACACTATGACCTGTGTCCTATCTTGATTAACTTTTAGGCTCCATTCTTTACAGTAATTATTTAATGCTTGCAGGGATTGTTTCAAACCATTCACTGTAATTGCACCTATAACTAGATCAGCAAAAAATAATCCTGGAATCTGAATATTATTAATTATTGCCATAAAGATCCTATACATAGAAAATGTTGATTTTCTTAAAAATGGCTGTAATGATTTTGAATAAAATACCATGTGTTTAAGATATTTTCATGACAAATGAAATGTATATCTTGAATTTCCTGGGAATAGCCTGTGAAGCCTTCATTCATAAGGAATTTTATATAATCTTGTATAACTGGTAAACATTGAGCGATAGATGAAAATGTACTAAACAAAACATGTAGATCTCTTTAAAACACATAACCAAATAACTTTGTTTGTGCTATAAGCCATTTCCGAGATATTCATTATTAATAGTTTGAATTTTTCAATACTTTGTCATTCTTTAAAGTACTTTCGATACTCAGTTGCTTCTTGCACTTGCATGGAAAGAGCATGTAGTTTTAAACATATTCTCTTATCTAAGACCAGTAGCATAGCAAAACAAGTAGCGAAGTTCGTGCTTATGCATGGAAGTAATGTTATTGAACACCAAGGCAGTTAATAGGGATCCTTATGTCATTGGGGCACATCTGTTCATTAAATTATCAATAGTAAAAAAAAAAAAAAAAAAAAAAAAAAAAATGTTTTAAGAAAATGTTACTAGATATATTGAACAATCTCATGTATTAAATGGATAACTTTAAATAATTATAAGTAATATATATTTCTAATATTATATATATTAAGTAATATATATTTGAAGTTGCTGATAATGTTAAAAGACTTATATTTGACCACAGCTTTTATTTTATTTACTTTTTGTTTGTTTACTTATCAGATCACTTGCTTATTTCTTTTAATCCTTCATGAATTCCATTTTGGGAACCACTGCATTAGAAATACACAAACATTATGTACATAACACTGTTAAAGGCTGGTTAGTTACATTTTGCTCTGGTATTAAGTTATGTTAACATCAATGGCAAAATACAAGATGCTGACATTTAAATACATAAAATTATGCATTTCTTTCTCATTTTAATTTACAGCACATACACGGTTAAAATACTAGAAAAGACATTTTGCCAGGTGACTTAACTGTGTAAATTACCAGTATTAATAAAGAACCATTGTAGATATCTCTGTACATGCAGCTGCAGTTACAATGTTGCTCTAAGTATTTAACATATTAATCCTAACCACAGCATGCTGTAAGAAATCAAAATGTAATAGAAACCCACTTATCTGAAACAAGGACTATAGTTAATTTCAGATAAGCCATGAATTCCAGAAATGCTGAAATGCTAGTCACTAGATAAGCACACTTTTGTAAACTGGAACTTTAGGTTAGAGGCCCCTTCATTCTTTCTTTAACATTAACACTTGAAAGCCTGAATTAAGTATCTCATAAAGGCATAACTCATTTTTTATCCATTCGCCATTATTAGGGACCTATAAAAGCCGGTGTTATTTTGTGAAAAGTGATGTTATTTTTTCATATTGTCAGACTGTAACTGGTAGAAATCTACATGTTTAGAAAGTTAACAAATTCTTGGAGGATGTAGTAAGAATAAATCAATTAAATTCCCAAACGCTATCAAGTTGTTCAACAATATATGGTAAATGGAAATGGGATGCAATTATAGGTACAAACAGAACAAATTTCACTGAAGATGCATAATTGTATTCCTATATTTATTTTATTGAGGTTATATCAAACTGAAAAAGTTTGCATTTGAATGAAAATTGCCATTGTGGCTAAATTATAAAATATGCGAATCTGTTTCGTAGAACGCCAGTAAGTTCATTCAATTTTTTCGTTTATTACGTCACAATGGATTGCTGGAGTTAACATGCATCTGGAAACTTGCGACAAGCTAGCCTCTCTTTTATCATTGGCCTATTATTGTCTTATGATGTTTCTTTAATGTGTAAAGTAATCCTTTATGCTGGAAAAAATTGCAACAGAAAGGCAGGAAGGGAGTTCAATGTATCAGAGAGCAATGTTTGCTTGTGGCGAAAACAGAAATTGGCATTATTTGCTACTAGTAAGAAGAAATTTACGGATCCTCGCAAAGTAAGACATCCTGAAGTTGAAGAAAAAGTGTTGGAATTTGTGCGTGAAAGGAGGAAGAATGGGCAACCTGTGACTAGCGACACTATATGAAAGAAAGCTAAAGAGGAGGCGGAAGTTCTTGGTATTCCAAAACAAGAGTTTAAGGCTAAGGCTTTGGTATTAAATGTGTCACCTAACAATAGGGCTCTTTCAGTTCAATAATATGATAGTTTATATATACAATAAATCCATTGTTGTATTAAATAAATTTAAATAAAATACCTATTACCTATATTCAGTCCTTCATGCGCTTTACTTTCGATACAAATCCTTATTTCATAATTTTAAGTTTCAAATATGGGGTGCACATTAGATTTGCATAAACACAGTATTTTTCTTATTAAAATGAGCTGCAAATTAACTCTTCTTGGGCAGAATTATTTCTAGAAATTTTTAGATATTTTACAAACTACTGTCTTCCTGCAACCGACAAAATGAAAGCAGAAGCAGAGATACATGCTTATATGATTCTAGTGACATCTAGAAGACCAATTGCATCAACAAAATGCCAGCTACAATGGCAATGCCAGCTCGAATGCACAATAAGTATCCAAATGATTCTAATGTGTAGCCATCAGTAGCAACTATATGCATGTAGCGTCCAGAAAGGGTTAAGAAGCCAAAAGTTATCTGCAAGAAATTTATGTATGTAAGCTTGAAAATACTGCTGCAATAAATAAACCTGGAAATGAAATAGAAATTAAGTCCATAGTGATTTTGTGTAGAAGTTGATACCACTGTAAAAAATTCCTGCACTTTGTTATATTTTATACTGCAAAGTATTCAGATGTAATTCATATGTATTATTGTAATTACATTAAAAACTCATGCAGGCATGGTTGAACACAGGACAGGACGAAGGGAGGGGAGGCCACAGCTATCTTATCTCTTTCTGTGCATCCATTGGCCTTCATAACAGACAAAGTTACAAATTTGAATAGATCACAGTAAAAAAAGGCATTTTCATATTGCATAATATGCAGAACTGAAGTAGGAAATAATATGATTAGCAAATGGTACCTCCCTTAATGTGCTATGGTTTTATCAAAATATATATATTATTCTCAAAGGTTCATTATACTCATAGAATCTTGATTATGGTGTTCTAACAAACTGATTCCAATTGCGCAATACATTCAGTATTCCAACAAACACCTGATTCCATCAGAGACCACCACTGCTACATAGCAGATATCATGTACCAATTCTGACCAGTACAGCCAAACCAATACATGAGTGTTACACAATTACGGACCGCACATGAACTGATCAAGGACCTGACTAGTGAGTTTAAGTCTTGGCAACTGCCAGCTATGGGAAGCACAAGCACAGAAAGAAAACAAAACAACAGATATGATGCTTGTACCTCTCATATGGTGTTTCATTCATGTTATGTTTAATTTAGAATGTTTGTAACACTTATCTTCGGGAAATACATTTTAGTGCATGTTAAAGTCAGGAAGGCATTTAACTTTGCATACATTTAGACTCTACAGCTAGCGGCTGCCATGACAAACTTGCTAACCAAATCAAGTAATCTGGCCAAGTCTGCAACTATATGCATGTCCGTACAATGCTGCCATTTCTTATTTTGATACAAAGTAATTCTGACATACTCTGATTGAATCACAACTTTGTTGAAATGCCTGAATTCACAATGCAAACGCAGTCAATTTTTAAATCTGCATGCTCAGATAACCAGAGACCAATTATGGAACGTACTACCAATGCCTATGCCATTTATGCAGATCAACAGAAACCACAAATGGCATTTCTATATGACATTCCGACGAAATGCAATGCAAAGTAAGAGATATGCAAATTTGTGTTGTTTGAAGAAAATTGTAAAATTGCATTATTTACAGAAAAACGATATACTCTGCACATAAATTTGCATTGCTGCAAATAATAAAGGTCCCTAGTCATTAGCATACATTTGCTTTAACAATGAGAAGGGATGATTTCTCAAAGTATTTCATGCAGACATCCTGCCTTAAAATCCAAGCTTGTAAAAAGAGAGAGAGAGGGAGAGAAGTTTTTGTTAACATAATACAGGTTTTTGTTGGCTGAAATCTGGATAAATAGAACTCTATTACCATTTTCACATGAGTCTTCAAAGATTACTGTAATTTTTAAAGATTAGAAATTTCTTTAATGTGCATCATATTGCTCAGCCCCATATTTGATCTAAATAACAACTGAAGGATCATTTTCACACTGTTTCCTTATAATCTTTCAAAAATGTGCTACAATAATTATGAAATGCCTTATACAATATTTGACTTCAACATGCACTAGAAGTTTCCCTCACTTTCTTATCTCTTTTCTGTGAAGAAAAATATTCACATACTTTTGGAGCTGTAATTATACAAACCATTCAGCTCATGTTCTGTGATATATTCTGTATGATTGTCTGTTGCACCCAAGTCTTCCCCGTAGTGATAGTCAATTAAATATGGCAAAACTGTCATTGTATGGAATTCATCACCACGTAGTGGAGGCACAGGCACAAACTCTAATGTTCGTGGAGGCTTTGATGTAAACCATCTGAAATGCAGAACAAAGCAGTGATATAAGTAGTATGCTTTCACAGCTGGAGTCAGAATTATAATTAGCGAATTCTTCCGGGCTAATAAGCCATGGTTTGCTGGAGTTTTGATGTCCAGATATTTCTTCCATATCTGTGGGAACATCTTCAGTGGTGTAGTCTTAATCTTCTGGGCAAAGGTTCAGTCACAATTGACTTGTTGGCTGGAGCTGCTCACACAACTGCCGTATGGGCTAGCCGGACAAGTCTGTGGTCACAGAACATACTCTATGGGCAGAAGGGGAACACATAATTCATTAAATGAGACAACCATTCTTTCTTCAATGCCGTACTATTATGCCAGACTACAATGAGAAGCAATAGAAATTTACAAACATCTGAATAACTTTAACAGAAAGGAAGGAGCTCTCAAACTGAATAAAATTGGCTTCCAATACTTGAGTGTAAAAAACAGGCACTAGCACATGAGTCAATTAGCAACCAACAGCACTGGAGAGGTCAAGTTCCACCCACCACTCATCCTGTCCGGATGAACCAATGCGGTGCGAGCAGCTTGCATATAAATACTGCAGCAGCTCCAGGTGAGTCAGTTGTGAAATAAACACTTAATTTCGAGCCTGAACTATTCTCGGCTGCCCAAGAAAAGGGCAGTTGTATGGGTTCGGTCAGAAACCACGCAGACAATGCCATATAAATCAGAAATCTATAACAAAAATGAAAATGTATCCTGAAAGCCAGGCCCACTGTACTGGCTCCAGGCGCTCTAAGATTGAATAAATAACCTTGAACCTTGAACCTTGAGTCAGTTGTAACTGAACCTTCGCCCAGAAGATTAAGAACTACACCATTGAAGATGTTCACTACATCTGTCTGGATGTAAAAACTCCAGCAAACCACAGCTTATTAGGCCAGAACAATTCGCTAATTATAAAGCAGTGATAGTAAAATTAAGTTCAGAAATGATAAAAAGTGCACTCCTGCATATATATAATTCTCTGAATACAAGATGATTTTTTTCCAAAATATTCATTTTGAAAACTACAAGACCTTTCAAAAATTTAATTTTGAAATGATTTGTGCTACCATTAATCATTAAATCCACAATTAATACCCACGGTGTGTTAGCAATAAAAGTGAGCATAAAATAACTTTTAATACGTGAATAATACAACTTACGGATGCTGCCTGATCTGTTGCAGCGAGAGACGCTTCTCTGGTTCTTTCTGCAGCATTCCTTCCAGCAGGTTACGCAATGGATTTTCAATTTCACTTGGTACAGTGAATTCTCCTCTACCAATGTTTTCAAATAGCCTATAGATGTTGTCACCTTCAAAAGGGTACAATCCTGTTGTTATGTTATAACTAGAAAAAAAGAAAAGACATTTCAAAACTAAAAACAACAAAAATCTTGAAACAAGAAAACAACTTCCATGAGAATTGATATTTGAATACAGAAATGAGGTCTGCCAATTTGCTTTTAAATTCATTTCATCTAATAAAGCGTCTCAGGGAGACATCCTAAGATCAATGTTTGAGATTATGACAGATGTTTTTGAGTAAAAATACAACAAAAGTAAGATACTTGTGTGAGCATTCTCTCATTTAGGGCAAGCTTTGCCACAACAAACTTTATATGCCTAAAACCAATGTGGAGAGAGAGAGAGAGAGAGAGAGAGAGAGAGAGAGAGAGAGAGAGAGAGAGAGAGAATGGGGGATAACAAAGGAAAGAATCGTAACTCAAAACTGAAAACTCAGTTATATACCAAAATCCATATATTTAAGATATTCACATGATTATGATCAATAAATAATGTCTTGGATTTTCTGCAAACAGCATCTGTAGTCTTCATTCAGAATGAATTTTCTATATTTTTATATAACTAAATGAAAAACCAAAAGAGAAAGAGACAAAAGCTTACTATATAAGAACTGCAGATCTCTTTAAAACACACAATTTATTTTGAATACACTTTTTGTAGCATCATCCATTTCCATGATATTCATTTACTTATTTATTGTGGCAGAGCTAATGCCATTTTGCCTTCACTTTGGCTCAATCACATAGAAAAATCCTGAATACGATATCCTGAACACATTGATGACACTTGCAAACAATATCCAAAGGAACACAAAACAGAAATAACACAAATATTAGAAGAACAGTAAACTTAAGTTAATTGAAAATATAGAGAAACTAAGTTAACAGTAATGAATATCTTAAAAATATGTGTATACACTATACATACAATGAAAATGAGGATATTTCCTCTAAATTAACAATTATTTTTAACTAAAATATGCAACCTATGACGAAAGGCATATAACATTTGGCAGCCCCTGACATTCTATGGCAGTGAATTCCAGAGCCTAACAACCTTCACAGTAAAAGATGATGAGTATAGAGATGTTCAGGTAAGTGGTATTGAAAGTATGTGATGATTTTCTGAGCATGTGTGAAGGTTGTGAGATGAGGACAAACTTTTAAAGCGAGAAGCTAGGTACACAGGGGAAAAAGTGTGAATAAGTTTACAGTAAAAGACAATGAATGTTTCTACATCAATTAGATGGAACCTTGATAACCAACGGAGAGATGGTGTTATATGATCATAATGATGTACATCACAGATGTAGCGTACACATGTATTATGAACTAGCTGTAAATTATGTGACAGATCAGATTTTAAATCCGTGAGGAGAGAATCGCAATAATCAAAGTGGGGCATCACCATTGTTTGTACCAAAGTCTTTCTTAGGTTTCTAGACAGGGGCATATTTAAATGCTTGAAAGTGTGGATTAAAGAATTGACTTTCCTATATTATCCCAGTAACATAATTGTCCCAGCTAAGTTTACAGTAACAATAACACCTACATTTTTTTCATCGATTCTGTCAGAGATAAAAGAATTATTAATTTCAACTAATGGAATACAACATGTTTATAATGCCTAAAAACCATGGATGTCCCGCCAGCAATGCCTGTGATTTTGAGGGCTTGACATCAAGGCCTAAACCACGTGACCATGAATAAACAGAGTTGAGATCATGATTAATTTTTAGCACTATATTGTGAATGTCATCAGTATGTGAATGTACAAGGGACATCCAGAAATAAGTTTCCCGATTTTGTTTCCTTTAAAGCAAAAGTATTTAGCCAGGAAAATTGTGCATGCATAACAGATCTATGACACATCAATCATATGCTGGCTGGACAGGTCCCACCTGGTGCCAGTAGAGCAGCAGCAGTGGCCCGAAATGGCGGCTCTTATTCGTTCTCCCGCTGCCTGCGAGTTTTGGTCAATGATTAAGTCCCTTACTGCACAAAACATAGTGCTGATTGAAATTCATTGTCAGGCAAACAGATGGTGCATTGCTGGTGTAGGCAGTTTTCCGAAGGTCGTCAAAATGTCCATGAGGAAGGGCGCAGTGGGCGACTGTCCCTCATCAATGATGACCTTATTGTATAAAATAACATATAAAATGTATGTAACAGTCATTGTATTAATCTTTATTATTGTGTACATGTTTAATAATGTTATGTGAATGTATTATGTAATTTAATAATGTAGGAGCTGTGAGAGTATAGGTCAAAAGTTGCTAACAATGAGGTAACTTTGAGGCAATAATGAATTAGAAAGTTTAATAATGCTACTAGTAATTCTTGGAAACAACAATGTAATATTTTTAAAACAGTTTATAAATAGCCAATCAACAACTAGAAAGGCTGAAATTTAAATAAAAACATTCTATTGGAGTAGGATTAGCCAATCAGAGACTTGAAATACAGAAATTTACAAATTCAGTGGTAAAAGTCAGTTGCTAGTAGACAGCATTCCTAACTGGACGCGAGACGCATCCTCGAGAAGTTTAATACGTATTCAGTGTCAGGCGAAAATTCATTACAGCGAGAATATTATAAAGTTTACGTGTTAAAAAGTGCAAGTAATTAATAATCTCACAGCTCTCTATATCAGTGAAGTGTTATTTAATCGTGTGAAGGATTAATAAAAGGAGTGAAGTAAAAATTATAATCTGTGTAAGCTTACATTCTTTAGCCGCATCACCCCCTGCAAAGAGACACATGTTTCTACAAATTAATACTGACACAGCCGAGGCAAACCTAAATATATATAATATTTAAAGAAACATAAAAATACAATGTTTATTACTAAACTTGGGGCGAAGGCCACCGGAAAATGAACATTGGGGGCGAAGGCCACCGAAAATGTTGTACCATATGGGGGCAGTTACTTCATCAAGTTCGGCTCCCCAAACGTTGAACTACAATACAAGTCGTCCTAAAATTAACCTCCTTCAGAAATACTACTCCTAAAAATAAACCACCTTCAATCTTCAACAATATTTAATAGTGCCATGCTAGTGTTATGGCTTGGGCTGAAACCAAATTGATAAGGATCAAGAAGGTCATGTTTATTACGGTAATCTGTCAGCTACTTATGCACAATATGTTCAAGTGCTTTGGAAAGTGTAAGTAGAATACTAATTGGTATGAAGTCATTAGGGGCCTCGGGTACTTTGGTTTTAGGTAGAGATGTTACATATGTCCATTTCCATTGTATAGGATAAGTTGATGTCACAAGGGAGGTATTGAAGATGTGCGTCACAGCCAGCAATATCACATTCAAAATTTTGTTTATTAGATTATATTAATGTGATTAGGTCCTTGAGATCTTGTCTTTATACATCTCAATGCTTGCATAACTTCTATTTCTGTGAGGTATGTGAAGTAAAATTTATCAGTTTCAGGTGTCTCATGTACACAGTTTCATCAGTATGGTTCAGTTCAAAGGGAACTTTAATGAAATGTCATTAAATGTTATTGGTTTGAAATTTTTTCAGTTGTTTCTCATAAGTCATGGAAAGAGTTTGGAATTTTAAGGTCAGCATATAGCAAGCTGCTCTTTAAAGATTTGACTTTTTGCTTCAGCCTCCTTTTTAGCTACAATGAAATGTGTAATGAAACTGTTTTGTAAATGTAACTTGATTAGAAGTAGAAAAGTAACTCTATGCCAGAACAGTTTGTAGGAGCTATATAAAAGTAAACAATAGCGGTTAGAAAAAAATCATGTAAATGTAACACATGATTGTTCAGTTACATTGCTGATAAAAACACATATCTAAATATGAGCTTTTGGATGGAATACACATTTCCTCTGCTTACCATACATAAGTGATAATAGAAAAGTAAAAATATAGGTAAATACTTGATTTTCTTAAAACATTTATGGATATTGAATTAATTTACTACACATTTGATCAATGCAATCAACTTTTCCAAAACCTTAATGCTGCAGCATTTTAAGAGCTATTCTGAGGCTCCTAAATAATGCATTGTGTTTACAGTTAAATGTTATAGTAAGGAGAAGTTAAGAACAGCGTAGTATTACTAACTGATAGCTAGTAGAAATGACCCAATATTTAATACCTTTACTTACTTTTGTATTTACCAGAGCTAGTTTTGGGAGCATTCACTGCCATCCTCACCTAAAGACTGACAGTCAGCCAGAACTGTTACATCACAGTAGCTTCTGTTGTAGGTATTTGGCATCTTCCAGATATATCTGTAAAGGTGGTATAATTGGGGTGGGGGGAGCATCAGAGTTCATTGGGTGACTTTGGTTCTTGAAAACATAGACTTTCTCTCACACTGGCAGCTCCTTCACCTTAAAGATCTCTGTGTACATAGAAGTTATTTCGGGTTCAAAATAAAATTCTATCAAAAAAAACCCAGGTCTTGCAATGGGAAACTCTTTTTCATCATTCCTAACAAACCCATACATGAGCTCTCTACAGACCTACACTGCTCCCCCCCCCCCCTGATGTTCAAAATTTGGTTTAGCTATGCTGACGACATATTTGCCATCAAACTGGAAGGAGAAGAACATAAACAGTTCCAGTTCTTAGACTGAGGTTTATGAGGAATGATGACAAACTGGCTTTTGGCATTCATAAGAAACCTTCACACAGACAACTGTATTACATTCAACAGCTATAACCTGAAACCATTATAGTTTTCCGCATTCAACAGTTTGGCAGACAGGTAGGTTAACATCCTACTGTACCATGCTAGCCTCTAGTTCCCAAGGTCATGGGTTCAAACCTGGCGGAGGGCAATGGATATTTTTGGGCATAAAAATCCCTAGATTGCATCCTTCAGAAGGGAAGTAAAGCCAGTGGTCACGTGACATAGATTTATGGCATGTAAAAGAACCTCAAGCCTGATAAAGAGGCCTCTGAGCAAAATTACCAGTCTTTCATGGCCAACATACAATGGGATGCCAAGGACTACAGCAGTTAAAGAGCGTCCAAAAATTAAAAAAAAAAAAAACCTCAACATCCTACTGAGCAAAACCAAGAATAATAAAGAATGCCACATATAAGGCACAATGCCACCCACAAAAAAAGTTTTATTTATGAATGCTCATTAACTACTATGGTTCTTAGCATCCCATTCTATTATGAAAATGTGTTGAGTTGGCTCATTATTACTCACATCACAAAGGCACTTGATGTTGGTGGCAATAGCAGTAGTTCTTTTGGAAGGAGACATCTTTCCATCCTCAGCTGAAGCCATCCCATCCTATGTATATTGGGCATGAAAGACCGGAAATTTTGCTCAGAGGCCTCTTTATCAAACTTGAGGTTCTTTTACATGCCATAAATCTATGACATGGGATCACCAGCTTTACTTTCCTTCCAAAGGAATCCATGCAAAGGATTTTTAGGCCCAAAAAAATACATCATCCTCCAACAGGTTGAACCTGAGACCTCGGGAACCAGAGGCTAACATGGTACCCCTAGACCAAGGAGGATGAATCCACCACTCACAACAGATTCAACACAGATACAATAGAGAAAATAATAATGAGATACAAACAAAAAGAAATTAGAGAAATCACCACATTAAAGCCAGAAAAAAGGGACAACATATGCAGAAAATTTACATATCACCTTACATTTGATAGAAGGCTGGAAGATCTTTAAGCAACACAATATTAACTTGGCAACCCACCATAACAAGTACAGTGTTAAGAATCTATTCAAGAAAACTCTTTCTGATACAGTTTCAATTAACAAGAAATCAGCAATATACAAAATCCACTGTAAAAACTGTGGCAACCCCTCCCCTGTGATGGGTCCGTCAATCCTTAAAGCTCAATGTAAGTCTGATATTAGAAGTACCACGAATGCTAAGGTTCTGCAGCATTCACACCACAGCAGCTGAAGGGGTCGGAATGCCTCCCCTATGGGAATATACAAACAAATGGACAAATTGACAGTTGCAACTCACTTTCGGAACCACAACCATGAAATTGAACTGAAAGCTCAATTACTAAACCAGAGAAAAGGTCCACTGATCTTGACAGTATGCAGGAAAATATAGATTTTCAAGAACCAAAGTCATCTTAAGAACTCTTAATATCCCTCCACCAGACCACCTTTACACTCCATTCAAAGATACCAAATACACCAACAGAAGCTACCATGATGCAGTAGTTCTAGTCAGCAATTTATCTCCAGCTTAGCATGGGAGCAAATGCTCCCAAAACTAAAACTAATACTGACAAATACAAATGCAAGTGTAGGTAATATAGTGTGATTCACTTCTACTAGTTACCAGTAAATGTTCTATACTTAAGCACAGCCAATTACAAGACACAGGATTACATCTTACAGAGTGACACCACTGCTCCATATGTCGACTTTAAATCCAGAGAACTTTTCATGACCATTAGCAATTTCTGGAGGCTGGAATGCTGGAGACCCTTGTCCCGTGTAGCAGGTATCATCTTCTGCAAACATGTCCAGTACCTGTTAGCAAAACAATCTATTATTATTTTATTACACTGCTTTTAGTTAGTGCAGCCTTTAATCTTTTAAGTATTTAATAGTTAAAATAAAGTGACAAGTGTTTACTTTAACAGGATGTACAGCTGAAATTTTATCAGTTTACTCAAAATCATAAATTTTTCATCACATGGCTGAACTTTACACTGAAGTTTTCTCTTTTACATTTTTCAGTCTCATATGCATTCTATATTCCATTGAGAATGAAAAAAAAGCAGCCGAAGAGACCAAAGCAGAGAAGAAGCAACTGGACACAACCAAAAATATCAAAGAGAGAAGGAAAGTGTCTGAAGGGGCAACACAAGAACCTATTATGAGACCAGCACTCAGTTTTATATCTCTTAATGGGATGTTTTCAGTTTCTTTTTTCCTATATTTTCACGTTTATAAAATATCCCTTACACACCTTTTACTATAACCTTTCAAACTTTCTGGTTGTGTTCATATGTGTGTAAACAATAGAAAATGCCATGATATTTTATATCATATGGTAAAAATATTAACTGATATTTCATATGTTGATATAAAAATCTTCATAAGATTCTTTATGTTAAAAAGTAATATAATTTTTTAATTGTAACATTTTAAAAGTTTGTAATAATGATAAGATATAAAATGCAGAGCAACTATTTAATTACCTACATTCGCCTGATAACGTTACTTTAGAAAATTCAGAAATGCAAAGCAAGTAATATTTCATATGAGTCAATGTAAAAAGTTATTAGCTATGATACCATTTGAATTACCAGTTGAGATTTGGTATAATAGCACATTTCAATAACGAATGTATGAAATTCTAAGCTACTTCCATGACATCATGAGAAACAATTAAATGGTGAGAGCACTTCAAAAATTACAAAGTAATGAAAAGTTCAAACCAATAACAATGGATATCTTGGAAACACAAAAAGATTATTTGAAATAAATTGTGTGAATTAATAAGATTTACATTTTTTGTATTTACAAACATTAACCATCTTGTTCTGGAACCTACCTCTGCTACTCCGAGATCTGATATTTTCAAGGTACCATCTAACGTAAGGAGAAGATTTCCTGGTTTAATATCTTTATGAATAATTCCTTTGCTATGCAGGTACTCCAGTCCATCAACAAGTTGACAGAAATATCTGTTAAACATATAAATAAAATATGAAGAGGCTTCTTTGTTAATCAATGTATTTCCAATTTCACTTCTGCTACATTAAATGCACTAACTCTAAAGTAACAAGGTGTATAATAATCACAGTACAATCACTTGATGTTTGGTAGAGGTGTGGTATTGTGGATCACACCGTATGCTGCTAACATGTGCTACAGATTTCATCTGAGTAAAAACACACTATTTTATATATATTATTAGTTTTTGCACTGGAGAGCACTTTGCAGCAATTGACATTTTGGAGACTTTTGAATTTTATCATCCATAGCATGTATAATGCATAAACATGTATTATAGGCTCAAGACGAGCAGGAGGCAAGTGTAGACCATTAGGTAAAGGTGCATATGTGTGTTTTGGAAAACATATGTAACTACAGCGTAAAACTGTTTTAGGTTCCTAGTTTGTTTTGTTTTTTAACTGTAATTTTAACATCCTTTAACCAAGTGGGTCTTATCTGACTGTGAAAGATTGAAATGAGCAAATGCTCAAATGAATCTAGTCTATATTGTTCAAGGTTACCCAAGGTTACGTATGTCTTCTCAGGATAAAGGAAAATATAATCACATAAGCATAACTTATCTCAAGAAAAGTTTGAATTCTGGTCCTCTGGAATATGAGGCATGCACCTTGGAGGTGAGTATTCTAGACATGTTCCATAATGCATGTTTAGTTATCTACTAACCAGAGAAACTTTCCTCATAAACGATCTGAAAACAACCTTTGTACTTCCATATACCAATTCATCAAATCAAGATCTAAAAAGCTTAAAGAGATGGAAATTTAGACCAAGTCTTTGCACTGGGGTCATGATTTATATAATCTGGATGTCAGTAAACTTCCAAATGTGGCATGTTTCCACACAACTGGCCATACTGTTTTCATCCTCTCATCTGCAGGAATAAATCAAATCATTTATCAGACCATGTATATACATCAATGTGACAAAACACATGAATGACACCACACCAAACTATGTAACCAAAGAATTGGACCAATAAGTAACATGCTCAAGCCAAAGTGGGTCAAAAACAAATGAAAGAGTTAGCTAAACATATGTGTATTTATGCATATTCCAACTATTTTTGTGTGTGTTGTGTTTTGAATGTTTTTATGATTGTGTCCTGTATGCATGTTCAGAATCTCTAAAGGGCTGCAAAGAGCAAAGTAAGTCATTAACAGCTTTCTACTTGAAAGACCTGAGCTGTTTTTTAGATATTGTATGTATTTCTATTTTCATTCACTATCTCTAAGCATTGCTCACTGTAAAATTCCATAATAAAAAACACACAAAGAAATAGTGATCACTATACTTACCCATGTGCTTGCCAAAGAGGAAATTTCTTTTTTGGTGTACTCTCTAACATATCTTGAAGTCCCCCAACACAATATTCCAGAACCATATACATCTTTTGTTTTTCTTCGTTATAGAGCACATCAACCAAACCTATGACATTTTTATGCTTCAATATTTTAAGCAGTTGGATCTCTCTGTAAAAGAAAAAGAAAATTATAGAATATTCTAATGGCATTTTGAACAAAAGAAGCATATAAAATAAATGCCAGATGACCATGACAGAAGCTAAGAGCATCTAAGACTATAGAAAAATTGAGTACAGCAATAATAGCACATCATTGCTATCACAGTTTTTAAATTTATACGAATTACACTGGTGTTTTCCCTTGAAGACCTAGTGTTAAAATAACATTATGCAGTTATTAAATATTTTACCTCTGTACATTTTGTTCCCCGTTTGGAATCCTCCTTAATTTTCTTTTCTTTAGTATTTTCACAGCCCTCCTACACAAGGTTTCAGAATCTAGCATTTCCTTAACCTTACCATAACTACCTTCCCCCAATAAATCTCCCATTACATACTTCCCAATCATTTTACATTTTTTCTTTTTAGCCTCATATATTATTTGATCAGAATCAACTCTGTGAAAAAACATATTAACATCTGTATCATCATCATTTATCCAATTCACGGGCTCCAGGTCATTAAAAACTCGGGAGTTCAATTCTTCTTCGTCCAACACCATATCATCATCCAATGTCATTTCTTTGTCCATTTTTAAAATAATTTTGAGCACTTGTAAAACATTCTAAATACAATCACATTAAATCACCGGTACCCGTTCATCCATTTTAGAAACTATTATTCAACTATCAGCTGTAAGCTGCCAAGTATCCAACATCATCCGTAAACTGACAGATGATCGTTCGGCAGTAAAACAAATTAAATGTTGGCAGCAATGCAACAGTAATGAAATTTTGACAGAAGTTGTCTGCTGGCAAGGACGTGTGGACCAAAGTATTGGTGCTAGCTCTGGATTCAGTTTTAGTCTGTAATTATACGGGTTGAATAATTAAAAGAACTTGTCAGTTTAAAACTACGCATTACGACACACTAGGAAGGATATATTTCCAGCTAATTTAGAATTATATTCCTTGCACAAGAAATGGCGGACTCAGACGATACAGCTGTTTTGGAAGTTTCTTCTGAATGCAAGTCCTCTATATTAAGTAAACAAGATAGTAAAGAAACTGACGCAATGTCAAATTACAGCACTTCATTGGATGGATCTGTGGTAACATTTAATATATTACGTATGCTTAAATTCATAAAATACCTCTTGGGACACAAGTGTTTATAAAATACTTGCGTTTTAGGTGCCTTCGCCGTCTATAGAGAGCTTCTCCACCATTCCAGATCAAGATATGTCAGAATTTGGTTTAGACAGTAGAGATCTACAAGTGAAAGTTGACAATCCACAAAAGCATCTTGATACTCTGGAAACCTATATAACATTCCGCATTACTACAAGGGTAAGCATTTAATACTGTATTCCAGCGTTTTACAGGTGTAGGAAATATTTTTAAAGTAGTAATTACTGGCATAATAACACAAACATGGTTAATAACTCCAGTTCAGTTAGTGAGATAAGTTTATTTTAAGCAAGCACCATTCAGACCAGTAAAACTAGCTTTTGAACCATAACTGTTAACCATGATTTCAAACCGAAGACAAAAGTAACAACCCAAGTTTTCCGGAAGTAGTTAACTTACACAGAACCTTGTTTGGATGCCTGGCTGGCCTCTGGAACTCTCTTAGCATCGGGAAGCATGCTGTTTGCAGGCAGAGTCAGGTATTCATTACCCCTTTAATTCAAGTGCATAAATTTCTCATGCAAATTACTACTACAGTAAACATATATGTTCACCAAGATAATGAATGTTAGAAATGATATTCTTGTGCTGTCACACATCTCTCACATCTTTCAAGAACATTTGTGTTAACACTCATATTTTCATGGTCATGTAAACAAAACCATGATTCATCCATAACAAAAATTTAAATGTTGTTCATTAGAGTGGTCCTTAAGATTAACTTACATTGGCAATTGCAAAATGAACTTCACTCACATAATTGCATGGTAACAATTACCGAAATACAATTATCTTATAGGGTTTTCAGTTTAAAAGTTTAGTGGCATTCCAAGTCAAAGTTTGCAAAATTCCTGATATGTGTGCAAGTCCTCGGAGATTTCTTTGGACTTCATTCTAACTTTTCTCTGATACTGTTGAGTTTATATTCTGTAAGAACTTAGTGGTTTACTTCCTGTTTCTTATCAAAAATAGGTCTTGATTCCTTAAATCTATTCACAAGATTACAAACCATTTCTCTGTGAGGTGCATGAACAACAGGGAATCTGCCAATAAATAGCTGTCTCACTTCTTTGTAAGAGTTTGTTGTGCATAGGAATCATTCATGAAAATTGTGTGTGCTAAAAGTATACAGCTGTTTTGGCATTATAACAACACGACACTAAAAAATCTGAAGTGATACATTCATGTACCCTCTGCCTATATTAGTGGGTACAAACTATTCTTACTAAAGCTTATTTTTCTATCTATTACATTTTAATCCAAATAAACCTTTGCAGAAATAGCTACATTATACATTTTCTTATAGATACAAAGAGAACAGCAATAATCAAATGTATCAAGCTGGATGCTATAAGCTGGCCTTAAAATTCCATACTGTTTCCATGAAATCGCGAGAAACAGCTGAATGTTGACAGGATTTAAAGAAACGGACCAAGTAATAAACAATTTGAATCATTGATAACAGATATCTCAGAAATGGCTTATGCCACAAAAAGCTTATTTGAAATAAATTTTGTGTTTTAAAGAGATGTACATTTTTTGTGTAGTACGTGTCTATTGCTTAACGTTTACTAGTTTTACAGATCATATAAAATTCCTTCCGAATGAAGAGGACTGTTCTAGATATACATTCTATTTGTCATGTAAATATCCTTAATATATGGTATTTTAATAAAAATCATTTAAAAAGGTTCCATGTAAACGGTAGTTGGGTGGAGGGATTTTCTTGAAAATCTTTGTGTCGCATTCTTGGAAGATACTAAACTTAAATACTAAGTTTGTTACTTATCCAATTGTTCGTTTTCAAGTTATGCTGTTCAAAGAGAGAGAGAGACACACGCACTCTTTCTAAAAATGCTTTATATAGATTCGGGGCTTCAAAACATGTATTTCCAGTGAAATCTCAATATCAAATTTTTGGGTGGATTGCAATATTGTTGCAACATTCTAGTGCAAGTGGTTTACGAGAAATCTTATTTTGAAACTTTTACACACAGACACTTGTACAACCTGTGGTAGCACAAACTAAACGAACACAAAAGGGAATTACAATACTTCTGTGGATTCTTACAAGTAAAGAGAACATAGCCCTTCAAAGTTTGTGTTCAAAATGACCACCGGCAGCTTCAATACAGCTTCCAGTCTGCTATGGAAAGACTGCTGCACACGTTCTAGCATTTCAGTGGAAATTTCAGAGCAGGCAGAAGTAATATGTCATTTCATATCGTCTGGGGTAGTTGGTACATCCTTGTAGACAGTGCCTTTCAACCTTCCCCACAGAAAGTCCAAAGGGGTCAGATCCGGTGAATGGGCCAGCCAAGGTACAGGTCCTCTTCGTCCAATCCAGCGATTTGGAAATAATCCATTAAGACAAGCTTAGTACTTCATGCACTATGGGCTGGACAGCCATGTTGGTACCATAGGTTCCTCCTAGTCTGCAAAGGAACATCTTATAGCATCTGTGGCAGATGGTCTGTTAGGAGGTTGCGATACTTGTGCGAATTCATTGTTCCTTCTATGAACAAAGGACCTATGAGCTGATGGTTCACTATCCCACCCACACATTTAAACTCCATGGACGCTGACGTTCCACCTGACGAAGCCAATGGGGATTGTCAACAGGCCAATAGTGCATGTTTCTGTGGTTTACCTGGCCATGATTAGTAAAAGTTGCCTCATCACTAAACAAGATACATGATGAATTTAGAGTATCATGTCTTAATGCCCATGTACAAAAGTTAACACGATTCTCCATTTCCATGCAGTTCTTGATGGAGAGAGATGTGATAGGGTTGGAACCTATGTCGATGGAGAATGCACAGTACACTTGCCTGACTTATGCCACTTCCACATGTGGTTGTGTGGGAACTAATTTGCGGATATACTGCAACAGCAGCCAAAACATTAATTTCTTCCTCTTATCCAGTCACTGGTTTGTTTCTGTTACGTTTTCTAGGTGTTACAGTACCACTTTCACGTAATTGGTTGAAGAGGTTGATAAATAATTGCAGAGATGGCTGACGTCTATTGGGATATGTTTCCACATACACCATACGGGAGCGAACTGCATTCTTCTTGCACTCTCCATACACCATGAGCATGTCAGCTTTTTCTGCATTAGTAAACCCCATCTTCCACTCATGACTTATTGCTTGAACTGTCACAAACTAACTGACCAAAAAGTTGCAATGCAATCAATGAACAGAAAACACAATGCAAACAAACATAACAACATTGTATCTAGCAACTAAGCAGGTTGAATGGGACAAACAATTGTCGGGGTGGAAACTTTTCAAAATAAGGTTTCTCGTAAACCACTTGTACTAGAATCCTGCAACAAAGACCATTGGCATTTTAATTTACCCTACCTTTATTCTGTTGATGTAATTAGGCATTGTTCCATTTAAAAAATTGAATGTTTGCTCCAAAAATACACTTTCTCGATATTATTAAAATCTGTTTATGCGCTAAATGTATGAGCTCCTGACTACCAATCAATGCTGTGAAAACTGCACATCAATAATACTTTCCATTTCCAAAATATTTGCGGTGCAAGTTTAAGGTGATTCACCCTGTATAATCTAACCTGAAACGCATATTACAGCCATTATAAGCAGGAGTTCCATAAATTACCTTAATATTGAGAAAGGTACATCAGAGGAGTCTAAAAAAAAGATTCTAAGTGCTCCAGGCAAGAAGATTTAACCACTGTACATTTGCATTAGTTTTTAAAGTAAGTTTCTAGCTAGGTTAGGCCAAGGTTAGCTCTTTATTGAATTTAGCAGTTGTGTTTTCCAAAAATATATTTTATATAAACAAACGTACAAATGCTAAACATATAAATTATTATTATTATTTGTGCGTGTTATGATAATTTCAGTATTTAGCAGGTATAACAAACTTAATTTTTTCAACCAGTGACGTTATAACACAAAGACCTACAATATTCACAATCTTTGATTGAATTTTACTGTTGATGATTGTGAGGTATGTAGCATGTTAATAGTTTGTAAGATTGCATGTCATTTAGTGGATCATGTAGGAAATAAATAAGGATGGATATTAGAGGGAAGGTGGTTTTTTTGCAAATGCAATATAACATGAAAAGGTTTTAAAGGCTTCTACTCTTGTATTTTTATTTTTTACAGCCTATAAACCTCTTTTTAATGTATTTTGAAAATGCAATGAAATGCAAAAATTATACTAAAATACAATATAAATGCGAAATGTGTAGTAATTCAAGGATTGTTTTTCAAATGAAAATGTAAAAATCTGATGTGTTGACTCAAATGACTTTTTTTACTCTTGTACAAACTATTTTTACAAACGCTTATTCTCCATATACTTAGTGTTAATCGAGATAAACATTTGCAGAAAGTGTCTTATTGCTAATTTTCTTGTAGGTGCAAGGAAAATATGGTAGGCTTTAAATCATAGCCAAATCTTTTAAGAGCTGGTTGCTATGTGGAGTATTTCATTCTCTTTGCATGTCCAGGACATAAAAAAAAATGAATAATGAATTCCCCATATGAGAAAAAGTATAAGTATTGAAAAATTCGAACAAACAACAAGGAATATCTCAGAAATGATTCACTCAACCAAAAAAAAAAAAAGTGTATGATTTAATTTTGTTTTTTAATGAGATCTACATTTTTTGTGTAGTGAAATTTTGCCTATCACTTTTGGTTTACCAGTTACGCAAGTCATTCAGAATGAAGAGGACTTTTGGGGACATTCCCAGAAAATTCCAAGATATACATTTAATGTGCCATGAAAATATCTTAAACATATGATATTTTGATCAAAATTGTTAGAGCCATTTTTGAGAAAATCAGAATTTTCGAAAAATGTTCCACCTAAAGGGTAGTCTGGGGTGGGGGAATTTTCTTGAGAATCTTTGTGTTTCATCCTTGGAAGATACTAAACTCAAATACCAAGTTTGTATTTATCTGACTTTTCGTTTTTGAGTTACGCTGTTCACAGACAGACATACACATGGACATGTTTCTAAAAATGCTGTATTTGGATTCAGGGTATCTGGAAACATGTATTTCCAATGATATTTTGGTATCAAATTTTTGGATGGAGTGCAATACTTCCCCTACTTACTATATGTAGTAGAGAAAGTAAAACGCAAAACAAAAGACATTTTTGTGAAGTGTATGCATAAGAGTGACATCTAAAGTATGGGACCGGGTCCGCCAACGCATGACCACACCCTCCAGCCCAGGAGAAAACTCGTGGGCCTTTCCATTAGGAGCGGTGCCTATTTTATATACCACCCCCCCCTGCCTGGTCGAAATCGGGCAAGGACACCTCCCGCACCGACCCTTCCAAGCAGGGACAGAAGTGGATACGCCACTTACGTGCGTCAGGCCAGCAGGGCGAACCCTACTGGGGGAGACTACCGAACAACCTCTGTGGGGCCGACAGTTTCTAGCTACCGTCTACCAGCTATCCCTCATGGCTGGTGCCGGAGATTCTCGAGGCATCTCACAAGCCCGCCTGGGTGGCAGTAACATAGCCAGGCATACCCAATCAACCATTGGTATCGGGAACCACTGCCCCCGCCGAGTCCAACCCAATCCGAACAACTCCCTTTCGGCAGGGGCTCAAATGTTCGGCCCGGCGTACTTCTGGTAATGTCAGAAGTACCACGAGTGCTAAGGGTCCGCAGCGTCTGCACCACGGCAGCTGAAGGGGTCGGAACCACCCCCCCCCCTTACGGGGGCATAAGAGTGACAGAAAATTGAGCAATTGCATGGAAGAAAATGTGACATGTTTATTTCTTCCAACAGGTTGGTAAGCTTTTTAATCCTGTCACTGTTGGCCAAGTATTATCAATAGATTTGAAAGATTTAAGTGAAAGTATAAGAAGAATCTAATTTTTGGGGGGTTGTGAAAATGGATAGTTAAGGGGTGTCGAGACTTTTATTCCCAAATAGCACAACTTTTACAGAAAACTAAATCTGTAGACTGCCTGTAAATGTTGTTGGCAGTTAAGTTCAAATACCCTGAGTTTGTCCAAGCAGTTCTGAAATCTATTTAGGGTCCTACCACAGCAGAGGTGCTGAAAGATATTTTAATAAACCCAATTTGATTGTAACAGGGAAACATGAATGATAGTACAAAATTGTTGAGGCATTTTCGATGATTTCAGTCAACAGTTATTCATTCATGAAATGTATTTTCTTTTTTATCCTTCTGGTTTTGCATCAGTATAAATTTATCTATTTTTATGTAGGCTCTAGCCTGAATCAATTTGTTCCATTTTAACTTTCTCTACTGCATATAATAAGTAGGGAAAGTATTGTATTTCACCCAAAACTTCAATGTTGAGATTTCACTGGAAATATATGTTTTGAGGCCTCTTGAACCCAAAACAAGCATTTTTAGAAAAAGGTTGCATTGTGTATCTCTGAACAGCATAACTCAAAAAAATCTGATGTGTTACACTCACATGACTTTCTCTACTCTTGTACAAACTATTTATACAAACGCTTATTCTCCATATGCTTCATGTTAATCGAGATAAACATTTGCAGACTCTATCTTATTGCTAATTTTCTTGTAGATGTAAGAGGAATATATATTTACAAGGGCAATATACAAATACAGTAGCCTTTAAGCACATACATATCTCTTATTAGCTGGTTGCTAGGTGCAGCACCATTCGCTTTGCCACAGATTAATATTCTTTGCATATCGAAGACAAAAAAATGAATAACGAATTCCCATTTGAGAAAAGTATTGAAAAATTTAAGGGAACAAGTAATATCTCGAAAATAGTTCACTCAACAAAAAAATGTATATGATATAAATTGTGTATTTTAATGCGTACTACATTTTTTGTGTAGTAAAATTTTGTCTATCTCTTATGGTTTACCAGTTATGCAAAAGTCATTCACAATAAAGAATACTTTTGGAGACATTCCCAGGAAATTCAAGATATACATTTTATTTGTCATAAAAATATCTTAAACATATGATATTTTAATCAAAATCGTTAGAGCCATTTTTGAGAAAATTAAAATTTTCGACAAATCTTCCATGCAAAGGGTACTCTGGGGTGGGGGGATTTTCTTGAAAACCTTCGTGTCGCATCCTTGAAAGATACTGAACCCAAATACCAAGTTTGGTGTATATTCGACTGTTCGTTTCTGAGTTATGCTGTTCACAGACACACACACAGACACACACATGGACATGTTTCCAAAAATGCTTTTTTTGGATTCAGGGGTCTCAAAACATGTATTTCCGGTGAAATCTTGGTATCGAATTTTTGGGTGGAATACCCTACTTACTCTACGTAGTAGAGAAAGTAATGAGAAGTAGATTTCAGTACCATCCACAGATGCAACAAAATTTTCAGGAAAATTATCCCACCCCAAACTACCCTTTACTTGGTATATTTTTCAAAATTTTTGATTTTCTAAATAATAGCTTTAAAATTTTGATTAAAATACCATGTATTGATATTTACATGACAAATAAAATTATATCTTGAATTTTCTGGGAACAGTCTGTGATGTCCTCTTCATTCGAAGGAATTTTGTATAATGTTTTGGTAAACATTAAGCGATATACAGAAATGTACTACACAAAAAATGTAGAGCTCTTTAAAACACACAATTTATTTCAATTAACTTTTTTTGTGGAATCAGGTCATTTCTGAGATATCCGTTATTAATGGTTTGAATTGTTCAATACTTAGCCATTCTTTATTTAAAGTCCTGATGATTTTCAGTTGTTCCTTGCAATGTTATGAAAAGAGTATGGAATTTTAAGGCCAGTGTTTAAAATCCAGTTTTAAAACATTTGACTCACTATTCCCTTTGTATCTGTAACAAAAGTGTATAATGCAGCTATTTCCGGAAAGGTTTATCTCGATTAAAATGAAGTAGATAGGAAAATAAACTTTGGTAAAAATAATTTGTATACCCACTAATAAGTGATTAGAGAGTAGAGAAAGTCATGTGAATGTAAAACATAAGATTTTTCTTTGTTTTTCCTCAATCCATATCAATTTAAAATAAATGCACAATTTACTTTATACATTTTCATCTCACTATTAAATCTTTGCCAGTGTGGTTTTAATTTCACATTAATGTTATTTCAAAATACATTACCTGCTTATCAGAACTATCTCAAAGTATATAATTTTCTTCACTGCTATAAAATGCTAAATTGTAAATACATAACTGCTGCAAAATGCTAAGAGTACAAATAAACATATTAAATTTCTGATTTCAAAATGTTAAAAATCACCACCTCTAGGTATATTAGAGCTGTAAGCTTGAGTTTAATGATGTTTAAGTGTTTTAGGCATGAGAACAGGTTTGCTGAAAGTTATCCCTGAGGTGGGGGCATAGCAAGCAATAGCATTTTTAGAGAATTAGTTGCATACAGCAAAACAATAGAATAACAAGATAAGGGTGAAGTTTTGTTGACATTATTGGAGACTTGGTTATGGAAAATTGCGATGATAGAGTTAATTGTGACTTATGATAAATCGGCATTAGAGAAGGTCATGCTTTAAGTGGAATAGGGATTTTTATATAAAAAAAATCTGATGTGTTACACTCACATGACTTTCTCTACTCTTGTACAATCTATTTTTACAAACGCCTATTCTCCATATGCTTCATGTTAATCGAGATATCGAGATGTCAATCTTATTGGTAATTTTCTTGTAGATGCAAGGGGAATATGGTAGCTTTTAAGCGATAGTCAAATATTTTAATGCTGATTGCTATGTGGCGCATTCCATTCTCTTTGCATGTCCAGGACAAAAAAATGAATAACGAATTTGAGAAAAAGTATAAGTATTGGAAAATTTAAGGAAATAATAAGCAATATCTCGAAAACGGTTCACTCAACAAAAGAAATGTATATGACATAAGTTGTGTATTTTAACGCGATCTACATTTTTTGTGTAGTAAAATTTTGTCTATCTCTTATGGTTTACCAGTTATGCAAAAGTCGTTCACAATGAAGAATACTTTTGGAGACATTCCCATAAAATTCGAGATATACATTTCAGTTCTCATGACATTATCTTAAACATATGGTATTTTAATCAAAATCGTTAGAGCCATTTTTGAGAAAATTAAAATTTTCGAAAAATGTTCCATGTAAAGGGTAGTCTGGGGTGGGGGGATTTTCTTGAAAACCTTCGTGTCGCATCTCTGGAAGATACTGAACCTAAATACCAAGTTTAGTGTTTATCCGACTGTTCGTTTTTGAGTTATGCTGTTCACAGACACACAGACACACACACACAGACACACACACACAGACACACACGGACATGTTTCCAAAAATGCTTTTTTTGGATTCAGGAGGTCTCAAAACATGTATTTCCGGTGAAATCTCGGTATCGAATTTTTGGGTGGAATGCAATACTTCCCCTACTTACTATACGTAGTAGAGAAAGTAAAAAAGAAGGATCTAGAGGTTAAAAGGTTGAAGAAAAGAGTGATTACTTAATGCAGTTACTAATGCAATGATTTTTGGAGAGAGGGGTTTTATGGGAATAGGGATGTATACAACCAAGTGGTTCAGAATTTTATAATTAGGGTTTGTTTAGGTAGTAATTGAGGATGAAATGACCAGAAGAAAGGTGTATTGACAAAAGACAAACTTGCTATGAAGGGAATAAATGCGCGTCTATAAAATATTTAGAATGCAAATCAAGTGGTTAGAAAAAGTTTACAAGGCAATAGTGGGGGCTAAAATGTTATATGAGGTGGATATGACACATTAGAATGTTTTTCAGACTAATCATGGGTTTACCAATAGTATCACCTAAAGGGGTAGCCTTGCTGGTATTGGGTTAAATCAGTGAAAGAAGAAAATATTGTTAGACTGCTTGATTATGCAGGAGAAATCCAAAATGGTTGTTACTGGTCAATGAAATTAGTGTTGGTAATTTATGGAAGCAGAGGGAAAGTTCTGGACAGAGGTCAGACAAAGAATTGAGGATATTAATAAACAAGAAATGTTTAGCAGCATTATGGATAAGAAAACCTTGCTGTTAAACAGGATTGGGGAGGGAAAAATATATAGAAATATGTAATAAATTAATTAGATGGGGTGGGCATGGTTTAGAACTGGGGTAACAAATTTAATGAGTATGAAGGGGAAAGCTGGCATACATAAATGTCCATTGTGTGAAGGTACAGAAAATTATCTCCATGTGAAGAGACTAAATTATGGAGCCACCAGTTTGTATCATCGAGATGGCTGCAGTTACTGAGTGAGATAATGAAGATAACGTTTTTGAAAATTAGAAATACTACGGAGATCAGAACGTTCAGTGAATTATTGGGAAAAATTAGAGAAAAATGGGGGAGAAAAGTTTTAAAATATAAAATGTCAAGAATACTTATCTAAATAAATTGGCACTATAAACTGAAGTTTAATGTGTAGGTGGTTAGTGATTCCGGCATACAATACATCAATAACCATGCATAAATAATTTCTCAAATAAAGGGATATATCATGATCAAAATTTGTTTTTGCATGAAATGCATAGTTTTAGAAGTTGAAATAAAATTAATTCATTCATATTAGAGCAGTGTGCCATAATAGAACAGGTTAGGATGGGAGGGAACTAGGCATTGGCATCGAAATTCGAGAGAGGGCATGGAGGATACAGATGGGTAATATTTAATTGGAAGGATGAGGAAATAGAGCAAATATGTGGTGGAAGGTACAAATCAACTGCAAGATATAGACCCACAGCAGGCATTGGCTTAATGCATTGAGAAAGTCTCATTAAACTTATAGTCAAAAGTAAAAACTGAATGGGGTATGTAATAATATATTTTGGCATGGGAATCTGTCATTGATATAGAGGGGAAGAAACTTGGGTTCATATTTGGGCACATTATAGGACGGGGCATTGAGAAGAAAGCATCTGCCAAATTTCTATAAGTCAAGGAGAGAGCTACAAGGTTGTTGGACCTTGCTGATTGAGAGGTAGGAAGGGGAAGCAGTTGGTAAATTTTTATAGGCAGTGACACAGTTCAGATTGGCATGTAAGGGGGAGGGTTATATATTAAACAAATGTAAAGCAACAGAAATACACACAATATTGTACATAATGTAAATAAAGTATTATAACTTGATCTTAGTAATAACTATAAGAATAGCAATGTATAAAGATGTATATATTATATACATGTACTTTAATAGTAAGCACTGTAATGGCAATGTTCAAAGACCAAGTTGCATGCAATTTTATGTATTTTATATTCTGTATGATGCCACCAGTATTTTATTACTTTCGGCAAATAAAGAATTGGATTGAATAGCACAGAAATTGTAGGTATGGAGTTTGGTTTATAAACAATAGCATTGTACATGTGGCCATTTTGTTGTCTTATTTGGGGTTTTGTTTGTTTTCCTCCATTTCTTGTTAAATGTCATTAACTTTAAAGTTCAGTGAATATGGACTGAAATATATGGACTGTGGTATACTTTATAAGTACATATACTATGTGATCAAAAGTATCCAGACACCCCCACAAACATATGTTTTTCATCTTAGGTGCATTGTGCTGCCACCTACTGCCTGGTACTCATTATCTGCAACCTCAGTAGTCCTTAGACATCGTGAAACAACAGAATGAGACGCTCGTGGAACTCACGAACTTCGAATGTGGTCAGGTGATTGGGTGTCACTTGTGTCAGAAGTCTGTACGCGAGATTTCCACACTCTTAAACATCCCTAGGTCCACTGTTTCTGATGTGATAGTGAAGTGGAAACGTGAAGGGGACATGTACAGCACAAAAGCGTACAAGCCGACCTCATCTGTTGACTGACAGACCGCCGACATTTGAAGAGGGTCGTAAAGAGTAATAGGCAGACATCTATCCAGACCATCACACAGGAATTCCAAACTGCATCAGGATCCACTCCAAGTACTATGACAGTTAGGCGTGAGATGAGAAACCTTGGATTCCATGGTCAAGAGGCTGCTCATAAGCCACACATCATGCAGGAAAATGCCAAACGACGCCTTGCTTGGTGTAAGGAGCATCAACATTACACGATTGAACAGTGGCAAAACGTGTGGAGTGACAAATCATGGTACACAATGTGGCGATCTGATGGCAGGGTGTGGGTATGGTGAATCCCCGGTGAACATCATCTGCCAGCATGTGTAGTGCCAACATTGAAATTCAGGGGTGGTGGTGTTATGGTGTGGTCGTGTTTTTCCTGGAGGGGGTTTGCACACCTTGTTGTTTTGCATGGCACGATCACAGCGCAGACCTACATTGATATTTTAAGAACCTTCTTGCTTCCCACTGTTGAAGAGCAATTCGGGGATGGCGATTGCATCTTTCAACACGATCAAGTACCTGTTCTTACTGCACGGGCTGTGGTGGAGTGGTTACATGACAATAACATCCCTGTAATGGACTGGCCTGCACAGAGTTCTGACTTGAATCCTATAGAACACCTTTGGGATGTTTTGGAACGCTGACTTCGTGCCAGGCCTCACCGACCTATATCGATACCTCTCCTCAGTTCCGCACTCTGTGAAGAATGGGCTGCCATTCCCCAAGAAACCTTCCAGCACCTGATTGAAAGTATGCCTGCGAGAGTGAATGCTGTCATCAAAGCTAAGGGTGGGCCAACACCATATTGGCTTCCAACATTACCGATGGAGGGCGCCACGAACTTGTACGTCATTTTCAGCCAGATATCCAGATACTTTTGATCACGTAGTGTATAATATATCTGACCCATGTATTTTATTAGTCTCAAAACTAAAACAAGACCAAATAAATACACATTGTATTTCACTCTGATTTTAAAATATGTGATTAATTTTTATGTGATTTGTATAACATGACTGTTAAAATATCCCTTAGCATTGCTTTTAATGGGAAATACAGAAAAAGAAAACTGAACCATTTCAAGATCGATCAATTCTTACCCACACATCTTATTTATCCAAGCATTTTCAATCATGACCTGATGGATTTGAACGTATTCAAATCAAACTTGGTTCATATTTTGCTGACATACGGGAGTTGCTTGCATGAGCGCAAAGAGCACAGACGTGTCAGGTGAATTCTAATGAATATGGCAGAGATGGGGGTCACATTAAAATTATATCAAGCACGTATCGGACTGTTTAACAGAAGGAAAATCAAGAGTGCAGATACAGAAATTGGTTCACAAATGTTAAATTACTGGATCGGATAGTGCTAGCAGTTCTATTAATAATTTGAGGTGTAGAACTCAATCCAGGACCAGCAATGGACAAAGTTAAAGCAATATCATAAGACATAAAGAAGACAAGAGTAGAGAGAAGAGAATGGAAGCAAATATGGAAAAGAAGATGGAAGAAACAAAACATAGCATTAATCAGGTGGAAGCAGAAAAGGAGAGAGCTAGTGGGATGCAGAAATAGAATATCACAACTGGAGAAATTGGCAGATGGAAATAGGAAGCAGAATGTTATCATTTTTGGAATAGAAGAACAAAGAGGAAAAAGGACTTGGGAAGACGTGGAGGAAGTTATAGAAGAGAAACTTGGCATTAAACTTGTAGGATGGGAAATTATAGACTCCTTTAGAATTGGATGATTGAACAAGGTCTGGAGAGAGGAATAGGAAATGGGATAAATTACAGATAAAACTTTTTGGAAACAATGCAAAAGAATTTCTGAAACAACTAGGCAAATATACAGGAAAGGTAAGAGAGAAATGGCAGAGGAAAGTAATTTAAGAAAAAGAGAATCTTATTAACAGAATTGACAACATAGGTATTATAGAAGAGGAAACTAATTAAGTGAGAAATTGTGTGATATCTGTACAGTAAAATGCAGATATATATACACAAACAACCAGTTTTAAGTGTATATGATCCAAAACTTAAGCAACTCCTAGGAGAACAGAATAATTAGTGTGTGATATTTGTAATTCGGAGCTGATGAAACTACTACTACTCCTGCTGCTACTGCCGCCACTGCTGCTGCTGCTAACATACATATGTGATTGACTGCCCTCTGTGGGTTAGTAATCAGCATGCTGGCCTCACATCCCAGGGGCAGGGGAGTTTGCTTTAATTAGAATCAGTCCCTCCCCTCTGCAAAGTTTGGAAGGGTGAATTAATGGGATGTGTTTCAATTTCAATTTAATGCAAACCTAAGATCAAAACCCCACAAAAATCGGTTAACAGTGATTTTTTTTTTCTAAACCAAATCCACTATATGACTAGGGTATTTAAAGGTAGTTATATAAATGAAACAAAATAAGGCTCTGTGATTATAAAGCATGTCTAGCATTCTACCTGTTACTTTACACTTATACTAATAGAATAGTACTGAAATCTGAACTTTATATCCTGAGTATCAGCACACTTAACAGCAATTTTTGGATAAGTCAGTGCTTTAGAGCATTTTGTGTTGATACTGTAGCTGGAGTAAGGACAAGTGCAAACCAAAATAACTTGACCTGTGTCTATCAAAAACATTCAAGGTGATACTTGTGCACACACAATATCACAGTAGGCACACAAGATGGGACCTGCTCACACCTATCTATCATTGCATGTATCCAACCCTTCCTTTATTAACTAAACAGAGTGAGAGTGGGGGGGGGGGGGTATGCATGCACACGGAAGTTTTTACACAAAAGGCTGTGAAACATTGGCATAACATCTGACTTCCTTAACTTCCCCCTAACAGTCTTCCGTGTGACTTCCTTAACCTCCCTCCAAGAGTCTTACAAGTTCTGGAAATGCTGCATAGCCTATAAGTATCCTTTGATAGTGGAAAAATCATTGGTCAGAAGGTCAAGTAACTTTGTATATATAACCACAGTGATTTTAAACCTTTTCTCTTTTGTCCCATAGTTATTTAATAACACAAATGATACATAAGTTTTCACATAATACAGGAAACCTTGACATATTCAATGAAATAAAGTTGAAGCTGGTTCAATGTGACTTCCACTCCCATGCTGCCAAGTTAACGGCTCTGGAAAAGACACACATCTGCAACCATTGTGAAAATAATCCTCTCAGTTTTTAATTATAAAGTATCTGATTTTTAATGTTAGTTGGATACAATTTTCTCTCTTTATGCAACTACTTAGCATACCTTGCTAATGAACTTTATTACAACATACAAACTTACAAAGGAAATAAAGCAAAACTTTCTTACATAAGGGTTATTAAAATATTTTGCAATTGGTATCACATGCACATTGTACCATTATAAACAGATTTGATTCTCTCTTGTTTTGCTATGTCTTAGTGCTTTTCCTTCACACTGGGACCACCTAATGGCTGATCACACGCTGGCTGCTGCAGCTCGGACTTCTGTCATAACAGTTATAATATCCCCATAACTGCCTCATGTTCTCATAGTTACATTTACAATTACAATGATAATAAGGACACACCATATCATAAGAGATGCTGAAAATGCCCTACTCTATCTGCATATTCTGTCATCTTCTTAAGAAATTTTCATCCACACTGAAGAGTTCAGTAATTAAGTGAGTTTCTCACCTCATGTTTTCCTTTAGTTCTTCTAATGTGTGGGATTTGTAACACACACCTTATTTTCAAGTTCCTCCATAGATAAAAATCATATATAGTTAAATCATGGGATTGCAAGGGCCACAATTCTTTACTAATTACACTATCTTAAAAATTTCCTGAATTAAGTTTAAGCTTTATGCGTGGTAGCAAAGTCTGTTAGAAAAATCTAGACTGACATTCAACATCAGTTAGCTGTTCAAAATGGTGTCTGAGTCATTCCAGTACCTCCTTGCATTTGTTGTTTGTTCAAAACATACATGTTCTGTTATTCTGTATGGATTTACTAAACACCAATTTTCATTTCATGTTAGAGAATTTCATGGTATAAAGAAGAATATTAAGTGTGGGTCAATTTTATTACTCTTATCATTTTGTAAAATCCAATTACAGAAATTTACCCAACTGATGATCACATGAAAAATAAAGTGTATGCACAAATCCCCATACTTTGGAAGAACTAAAAGAAAACATCAGACAAGAAATTCATTCAATTTCAGATATTGAACTCTCGAATGTAAATTAAAATTTCCTGAGAAGTTGTGAATAGAAAATATGATAAGGTTTGTACATATTATTATCATTGTAATTGTAAATGTAACTGTGAGAAGGTGAGGCAGTTGTGGGGATATTATAGCTGTTTTGGTGGGAGTCGGCTGCTGACATGCGAGCAGCCATGTAGTGGCCACAGTGTGAACGAAAAGCACTGTGTATATATATTGTCTTTCAATATTTCAAACTTTAAAGCATTATGGTAATTAATTGTTCTTCCACACAAGCCATGTAATACAAGGTTGGAAATGCCATAGCCAGAATTGAACCATGGATCCTCTGGTTTCCGTATAGTTGCTCTTACCAGCTAAGCTACCATTGCAACATGCTGGTACGACATTAAATTTCCCAACTGACTCACATTATAAATATTTTAATATTTATTTTGGAAAGAAATAAAAGCATTACTGTGTTGGGCAAGCGAGGGGAGTTTGGTATTTACTTGTTACTATAAGGATTTTGCGTATATTATAGTTACAGTTTTATTGAATAAAATATTAACGATTTGTGAGTTGCAAGCCTGCCTCTATCATAAAAATATTGGATGTAGTTGGTGAAATGTTACTATGAAAGCAATAGGAGTCCTTATCTCAAGTCTTAGAAAGTTTAGACTGTAATAACATAAGAGCATAATTATCATTTTATAATTAAGATAATGTAGTCGGTAAGTTTGGCGATCATGTCATTATTAGGTACTTTCCAACAATATGTCCTCTCATTCCGACTGACATTTTGTTGCACGGTTACCTAAAATACAGTTTCACTGGCACATTCAGCAATACACTTCAACTGAAAAATATTATCTCACAAGTAATTGACAATATTCCAAGACATTGTTTGCAAAAAGCTGCATATGGTGTTGAAAGAAAGAATAGAGTGCCTTAAAGAAGAGAATGGTAGACATATTATTTCCAGTGTTCTGTAAAAACCAAACCCCATTGTTTGCTCAACACAGCGGTGTATTGCTTCTTCCAAAATTTATATAAATTTTTAATTGGAATGAAATATCTGCAGCATTTGCCTTAGTTTACTTGTATTTTCTATACAGTAACAACAACTAAGGTATACTCAACAAATAATCCAAGCCTTTTTTACAAGTATATTCTTTAATAACTCCTGATACGGTAATTTGTATCACAAATTACTTAAATGTAAATAATGATTGTAATATGAATATGCATTTTTATGTGACATTGATTTCAGATGTTTATTGATTATAATTAATATTGGGAAATAAGTTTAAAAGGCTTTACTGAAACTGTCAATAATAATGCAATAATGCAGCGAGGGGGGTGAGCTGTTTATCGTTATTGGGAACAAGGAAGTTATGTAATGTTTGGCGCGTTTTCGGTAGAAACTTCTAGAATATTTCCTAAAGCATATGTATTCGTGGTTTTCATTGGATATTAAAATAGACGCTAATGTTGGCGCGTTTTATTAGCCAATAGCAGTTCATTTATAATCTTTAGACGTATCTTGAGGCAGGCCTATAAATAGGGTAGGTTCGTGGTAGATCGCCCCCAGTTCAACAAAATTCTCAATACATTACACGTCGGTCCCTCAGTTCATCAAAATTTCGTATACACTACACGTCGTCAGTCAGTCCTTCAGTTCGTCAAGTTACGCGCAGCAAAATCATTAAAGATCTAAGATATTATACAGTTAAATATACACAAAGTTGAAGTACGTGAGTTAAAAGTGATAAGTAAGAAGTTATTACAAACAGTTTCAGTTTGGCGAGTATCTAAATCAATATGTAAAAGTGTTCGTGAACGTGTTCGGCAATAAAAATTATAAAACAAATTTTCTTCATCAATATAATTTCTGGATAAAAGATTCCTTTCCGCTTCACAACCTGTAAGAGATACATGTTCGACCCAAACAGCTAGCTGGAGGACATTTAAAGTGAATTATTTCAAAACTGATGCAAATTGCTACGCCAGATGGAGCTACAAACCAAACCAATGAATGACGTCACAAGATGGCTTCAACACTGATGTGAACAACATTACGTAAAGCAATTTCTCTAGCAAATTGGCTTCCACAACGTGGGGCTAACAAATACAAAAACAAATATTACGTAAACAAGCAACTTACCGTCGCACTCCACTGTGCTCACATTCTGTACATAGGTTTTGTAAATTCTTTTTTGTGTTTTGATAATTTTGAATTTAAATTAGAGCGTGTGTTATAGCCTGTGTCCATCAGAAAGAATAGGGCTTTTTAATGATGAAAGAATTATTACAATCAGTCTTTAAGATTATCCAACTTACCTAGATACACATTTTCTCTCTTTATAATATATATATTTGATTCATGTAAGAAAATTGGCACAGAAAATTCACTTTTAAGTGAAAGTAGACCTTATTTATATAAAAGAGGATTAAGAGAGTATATAATTTGAAAGGCTGCAATGATGTGGTTTCAATTTCTGAACTACAATTACCTTATAGGGTTAAGTTTATGTAGCTTTCTCGCAGATTTTTTTGGACTTCATTCTAACTTTTCTCAGGTGTCATTGAGTTTTTCTGCTAAAACATGGTGGTTTCTTGTCCTTAAATCTATTCACAAGTTTAAGAATTGTTTCTATTTGAGGCATACAAACAGCAGGGAATGGTCTATAAATTGCCATCTCACTACTTTACAAGAGTTTGTCACATAGGAATCATGCATGTATTTTCTATATGCTAAAGTATAAGGACTTTTTGGCATTATAACAGTACCAACACACTATAACACTGAAACACATGGCCACACAATGTATCAACCTCTGTAAAAAGACTTTGCATCAACATCAATAGAATCAGTTAAAAACAGCTCATTGCAAGGCAAGCAATTGCCCATAATATGACCACATGTTGAAACAAAGGTGCTCTATGATGTGGAACAGACAAATGTTTAATGTCCTTTATCATTTGCAAGGAATCTTTGAGACAGTTGAGTGAATTATAGGCTTAATAAGTGATGCCCCAAAGTACTGTAAATAATTGTGCTTTACATGGAGTGAATTGAAGACAATTCCACTTAAACAGAAAGCCCAATTTGGAATCAAAGCTGGGCATGCTCCATAATCTTTGAATTGTAGTGATATCTCTATATCTAAACTTTCTTTCTGATTGTGAAATTAACAAACTTGACAGGAATCATAATACTTTATGTTAAACTGCTTCTTATGCTCTGAAAATTTACCTACTTAGGTTGTGACTAATAAAAAACATATTTAAACTTCTCAGGAAAGAAAACAGACAGATAACCTCATGCTATAAAGATATATGCTGATTAAATGTTTATGAATATAATTAATTTTGTTCTACCTATAACAGCTTTGAGAAATATCAGTGAACTTGCAATGGTTTACTTTAAAGATCTTTTGTTATGCTCTTTAATGTTACTGCAGAGGTTGAAGTGTCATGGCAGACAATGTTAATGCACAATGTCAGGTACCAACTGTAAAGCAGAAAAAAACGCTGCGGCCTTATGAAACACGGAAACAGCTGGTGGAGTTGCAAGATATTATATGCTGCGGTAATAGAAAAACGCGAAACAGTAATGTAATACAACTAAATAATTACCATGAAGCTGTAAACAGATGTAATACAAGTGAATAAAAATAAATGCTATTGTAATTATGCTCAAGAAGATACTTGCTCTTCCATGATGCAATTATTAACCTTAATAATGGCTGTTTTGCATCAATGGATAAAAAATAGAAAGGAAGATAAGAGTTCTGGAAGACGTATATAGAAGAAAGATGCAGTTCCTGAGGAGCGGACAGACATTGAAGAAGTAAAATCAGATAACATAACCAGAATTTAATGCACTAGAATACGTAATTGGAAGGGGTGTAACAACTTTCGCGTATTTAAAAGACCAAGTACCATACATTCAAGGAATTTTAGTGATGTTTATATGTTGCGTGGTACCTGCCATAACACGTCAACCTCTGCAGCAACATTACCTATTCAGTCTTTATAGTTCTTGCTGTTGCAAAGTATTATGCAGTAATGGTACTTATTAAGTTTTCATAGTTGTTACATTAAAATTTAAAGCAATTTTTTTTCACAGACTTCGCGAGCAGAGTTTGATGAAACAGAATATGTGGTTCGGAGACGCTATAATGACTTCATTTGGCTTCGTCAGAAACTGGTGGAAGCATTTCCTACTCATCTGATACCAGTAAGTTGGCAGTATTTTTAATTATGCAACTTTATAAGTGAATGCAGAAATGCTTACTAATTTGTACTTTGAATAGAAATGTATCTGTGAAGTGTCATGTTGAGGTAAGAATATGAGACTTAATATATGCAGTATATAGCCAAGTGCTAGGTTGATTGCTTGGCACCAAGCAGAGGTCTGTAAGGGCTGAAGTTCTTTGGTTTGGCCCGACCCAAGTCCAGTACCTAGAACCCATTTTAGTCAGTCTGAGAGTAATGCTATACCTACTGCAATATCAATAGGTCATAAATCTTACTACAGTGAGACATTCATGCTTTAGTTGCCTCTTCTTTAGCTGTTTGAGGAAGCTGAAACTTTGATTGGATTAAAAAGTCTGAATTTTACTTTGTCTAGTGGAAGTTTTACAAGAGTAAGAGATTGCTTGAATGATAATTTCTTGTTTTTAAAGCAGAGTAGCTTAAGATAGCATGATGCTTAATAAATTGAAATACACTAATTTTTTCATCACTGTCACATTTTTTTATTTCTCAAAATGTCTTCCAAATATCACTTTTACCATGTGTATTTTCCACTAAAATATACTCTCCTCTCTGCAGTCTAACCCTAATTTCTTTAGTGTTCATTTTAATTTATATACACTGGTTAATTACCAGCAAAATAGTTTATTGCATTCATGACTTTGTGCATGTGTGCACGATCATGTAAACCTGTAGACTTTGTGTTGAAGTAATATAGTTACAAGGAATTAGCTAAATAGGAATGTAATATGGTGCCCAGTATAGAAGAAACTGACGTATATATATAACAATATGGTGCATTTACACTTTATAAAGCTGAAGGAAAAACACTGCTAGTGTTAAAGATTACAAACAGAAGTGTTATTAACAGTGAAGTATTCATCATGATGTAGATTGAGTCACACTTTTTTACACTCACCTTCACTAATTAAAGTTACATAAAACAGGAAACGTTTTCGAGGGCATTCATCCTCATCGTCAGCGACTGGGTGACAACATATAGAAAAAATAGCAATAACTAATGGATTGAACTCAGATCTCATAAGCAACATGATATACAAGAAGAAAAAACTCAAGGCAATTTCACATCCCACCACTCTAATGCCTCTCTCAAACACAAATTGGAAATACAAGAAATTCACATACCACCCTTGGGCCTTTAGAAAATTTGAACGAATCTTCAACAAATTTAACATTAAACAGAACAAATTCAGCTTGAAGAACTTACTAAACACACCTCTCAAAAATACCATCCCAAACACATTAAAATCCGGAATTTACCAGATCAGTTGTGAGGAATGTGAGAAATACTACATAGGAAAAACTAAAAGAAACTTGGAAACCAGACTTAAGGAACACCAAAGAAACATAAAACTAAAACAAATAGAGAAATCCGCTGTATCACACCATTTTTGGACTGAAAACCACAACATTGGGCAAAGTATAAAGTTGTTAAAACCTCTCACCACACCAATAGAATTGAACATCTGGAAAAAAATACACATGGTCAAAAACAGCAACAATGTCATTAATTTTGAAATCCCGCCTGTAAGCAATGTGTTAAAACTTTGTGCCCCCAACACCAGATGGCAACAGGGTCAGAATTCGCTGGATGAGGAAGAAGAGGACATGGGAGAAAGCGACCCTTAGTCACCCAGTCGCTGATGATGAGGACGAATGCCCTCAAAAACGTTTCCTGTTTTATGTAACCTTAATTAGTGAAGGTGAGTGTAAAAAAGTGTGACTCAATCTACATCACTGCTAGTGTTACTATAGAAGCAAACAAGCCAGCTTCAAGGTAGGAGTGTGAGTGATTCATTAGCTTTATATGTGGAGTGAGTAAACAGATTGAATTATAGCTGAGTGGTGAGAAACAAAGTTCATAATAATTCTCATATAACTTACTGCAGCTTATTGACTGGCAGCATTTGAAAGGTCCAGCAGAATAATCACATAAAGAATTCCCAGTAAAGTGATGCGACGATGATTGTGCTATTCCGGCATCTGAACATCATAGACCAAAATATAGAAACATTTTTTTCCATCTATAATTTCCCTTTACATGAAAAAGCTTTTGTCATTTTTTCATTTTTTCAAAAATGTTGCCAATGATTTTGATTAAAATAACATGTCTTACGATATTTTCATGGCGAATGAAATGTATATGTTGAATGTGATAAATGAAGTTTTTTTTGTCTTTATTTTGAAGTCTGAACCTGACCCCAAGCCTCACATACATTTTTCAAATTAAGCCCAAAACCAGCCAGCGGGTGAAACCTATGCATGAGGATTTGGCCTGAGTCCACACAGACCTCTAGTACCGAGACAACTGATTTCATTTCCTATGGATATATTATCAGATTTTTAGTACATGGAGCAGTTGTTGGACAGGATCTCTGCAGTTGCACTAATTTATCAATTTTCACTTTCATTCTTGCTTCCATAATTATTTAGGACCATATAAACATTAGGATGCATCACAGCACTATTGTTCCATTTATGTATTTGACACCAGATCACTTGTTTCATAAACAAAGAAGGGGTGGCACTTAGCATAACATACTCGGTTGATTTAAACAATATGTAAAAGCTTGTGAAGAAAAGTGTTATTCCTCAGAGATCAATCCTTGATCCTGTTTCCTCTTTTATCATGATTTTCATAGCATCTGTATCAACAGACTTAACAGAGAAAAAGTACTGATAAAAATAGCGGTAATTTCTTGGAGAATAACTACTGCCTCACAATCACAGGCAAGAGCTCCTTTCTTACATATAATATAGCCTTTTCTGATTCATTTAATATACCCATTACAAGTATTCTTTTGTAAATATGACCATATTTTAATTTAAAAATATTCTGTATTGATGCAGACATAACATTTTCTTTATACTTTATTACTCCAAAGTTTAATTTTTATTTCACTGCACCTTTTCTCGGAAACTGTTTAATTTAAGGTTATACAGTTTGTACTCTAGGTCTAAAAACTGTAACACAGCCATTTTCAATTTTTAGGAAAGTTATATATAAAAGTGCCTTTTTTTTCACCAAAATATTTGTTTGGATAAAAAAAAGAAAGATGCTTTTTAATATATTCACGGAATATGAGGAGGGGGCGAAGCTATTGATTAATTGCCTAGAAAAATTGCAAACATGTGGTCAAATTTAACACTGCTGAAATAGAAGTATGCGACACCCTTAAAATAAAAATAAATAAAATTAAAAAAGTACAAAGAGAATCATACATTTTTGGAGAAAATTATATATTTGAATATACTCACAAAATCAGAAGCTGCTGTGCTAAATTATTAACAATGGCCTAGATTGCAAACCAATGGTAGGGGGCTGTAGATTAGTAATCCAGAAAAAGTGCAAGAATGTGATCAAATTGAACATAACTTGATTGTCTTCTGGTGAAGTCCGTGTCATGTTTGATTTAACTGCCAATGTTTCGCCCTTCATTTTGAGGGCTGATTCTGGGTACTGCCACTGTGCCACTACTTGCACTCATATTTATACTGCAATAAATGCAGTTCCTCCTACTAATGCTCATATTGGCTGATTGTGTTGTGTTTGGTAAGCAGTGTTTTCCATGCCCATCAAGAGGTTTTCCACCATCTCTATCAAGCAAGCTTTTGTGTACTAAAGTTTGTATGCTTTCTGCACTATTCTTTGTGAGAAGCAGTGACATAAAATCTTAATATTGTCAAAAGTTCAATGTAGTGACCTGTTTTATAAACATGTTCAGCCAGCGCTGAGTTTTCAGTTTTCCCGTATATAAAAAATTTGATGTGTTCATTTTGTCAAGTTAATTTTGTTAATCCTGTCAGGCATATGTGTGGTTCACCACAATCACATGTAACATTAACAGGATTCTTCAGGCCAAAGGTTATTCCAACCAGCTCAACAGAACCTTTAAAAATGGAAAGAATAAAAATAAAAAGGAGCAAAAAGGGAATGGCAAAGCACAGAAAAGAAATCAAAATTGGGCTTTTATTCCTTATGTAGGTAGAGTGGCAAACAGGTTATCAAAATTGTTACATCATAAAATAACAAGATATATAGCAGTTTAAAAAAAAACTAAAATCCATTATATGCCCTGCTTAAGATACAGCTTTGCCTCTCCTCAACTCTAGGGTATACAAAGTCACATGAAAAAGTTCAGAAATATGATTACATTTAGCATTGCTGAGATAGGAGGTTTACAACCTCTATAAAAAAAAGTCATAGTCCAAAATAGATCATACAAAATATGAAATAAAGGTTTGCCATAATTGATGTAGCACATTATGAGGAATAATTGGTTAAAATAAATTATCTGTTTACTATGATTCATATTCTAATTTGATATGGAGCTCAAGTACAACTAAAGGAAGTACAACAGAGATATGAGATTCCTATTATTCATCATCTTATTGCAAAGGAATGTCTGCATCCATGTAATTTATATAAAATACCTTAATATAAATGTAACAGTGTGTCAGCATAGTATAACTGAGGCTCTAATTTATTCTTCTTTCCCAGCCACTACCAGGAAAACACACTTTGCTGGCTCAGCTAGATCGTTACTCAAAGGAATTCATCATTGCACGCATGGCATTACTGCATCGCTTCCTGAACCGTGTGGCCAACCACCCAGTTTTGAGTTGCAATCCAAGTGTGAAGGTTTTCCTCACAGCCAAACCATCTGTGAGTACATGAACCTTACCAAATGAAAGTGTATAATATCAATAAATGCCTGTCTCATTTCTAAGTTACTCCAATTTCTGCATTATTAATATATAACTTTTCCTGAAAACTTCAAGAAAGCAAGTTGATAATATTTCAGTAATAAACCAAACTTAATTCTTGTGTATTCAGAAGGATGATTTAAATTTGTTAGCATGCATGTTTCTCTTTCCTTTTTCTTGGGTTAGAGGGTGCATAATAATCTGTACTATGCATTTTGCTGTCACATTTTCACTAATAGCACATCAATGTTTGTGGTAGAGAGTCACCAACCAACTATGAACTGCACCAATGAATGAGGAAAACAGGTTGGAAGATCAAGCATTGCACTCCAGTATAAACTTCAACTGAAACAGTAATACCATGTGGAAGGGGTATATATGCCATCCTTTTAGATGATTATATGTACAAAATAAATTTTAAATTGTGATATCATTTTAGACTGCAAACTCTTGTTTCAGCAGAAAAATTAAGTTTTCCTTACTTTTCATCACATAATTCACATATGGAGCAATTAAGGAAGTATGACAGAAAAACTAAATTACTTTTTTTTTTTTCTTTCTTCACTTTTATGCTTTAACATCTTATTTCCCCACAATTTAGCATTTTTGTTTTGTCAATATCATAATTTATGCTGAAATCATGTCGCAACACAAGCCTGAATAACTCACCACACCATGCCTCACATAGCAGTGTTTACCTGTTGCCCACTCACTATCGGGTGTTCATATCTTGGTATGAACATATCAACACTTTACATACTTTTTATTTCCTTTTATTGAATGGTTAAATAAAAAAAGGATAGTTTATTTGTTAGTTTCATTCATTATATGTTTTAATAAAAGCATTTATTTTGTTGCATTTACTTAAACTGTTGAATAAATAATACCTATTTTACCAAATGCTTTGATAAGCTTCTGATCTTTTTTGCTTCAAGTAGTATTTTAATGGGGGCACTCCTCCCCAGTGGACATATGACGCTCATGTCCCTTGCGTTCTACAGTTCTTGACACATTGTTTTATTATTTTATTGACCATGATTTTAGTATTTGGTCTGTTGTGTTTTTTAGTGTTTTTGATAAGCAGGTTTGTGTGTGAGTTTTTAGTTTTTTGACTTTTCAATTTTATATTTTATACATTGTAAGGGCGCTAATAACCATAGCAGTTGAGCGCCCTTAAGCCCCATCACATCATCATCATTTGCTTCTAGTAGTTATAAAGTACTTTAACTGTTTACATTAAGTGAATAATAAGTACACATTGAATTTTAAATGTGTTTTGGATTTAATTGCTTTCATTACACATTAAACATTTTGTTGAAAATACACAAAAGAACTGTCTTGGTAATTAAATATCACTAGCAGAGTTAATATCCTTCTCATAATGAAGCACCAACTTCACAACTATTGGAAACAATGTGTGCATTTTATTGACAGAGCTGACCTTAAACTTTTTAGATGTGGTTGCACATATACAAATTCACTAAATTAGGCATCTGCAATTTAGTGAAATTTGTACATGTGCGACCACATGTAAAACTTTTATGGAATCACTTCACTGTGTCTTTCAGATTGCAAAGGAGCTGACCTTGCCCATCGAATATCATGTTTCCCATTCACCAGCAAGGGAAAGTGCACTGTTGTAAACTTTTCTGCATTTCAAAGCATTTTTCTACAAATTTATAAAAGAACAAAAGTGTTCATAAGCTTTTTCAAGGTGTTCATCAAGGTCTATGTGTGACTTTAACGATGACATCCATACTTCTTCCACTTAGTTTAGCACTGTCATGACCTAAAGATATGTGTCTGATTGGAAGTTAACACTTGGGGGAAAGCATTAAAGTATTCATGAAAATGTGACTGTTACTCAAAGGTCTGTTCCAAGCTGCACTTATAAATTATGTCTAGTTTTATCATACACAGTGAGTTTGAAGTCTACGACAAACTTCAGGAGGTGATTCCTGACTGGAAATGGGGCACAAAAGTTCATATCACCTTGTGTCCGGAAATGCATAGTTTCTACATTAGATGGCACTAAAGAATGACATCAAACAAAGAGCCCTGGCACACAGTACATAGCCTGAATCCCATCCGTGTCACAGCAGATGTTCAAAGTGGCCTCCATGGGATGAAATGCACGTGTTCACACGTTGCATCGTGGATTGCCTCGCTTGTTTGAATGTTCCGGACTGTGTCCAAATATCATCACAGGATATGTAGACACGCTGTTGAAGGTTCTGAACATCAGAAACAGGTTCACCATACACAATGCTTTTCAGATGCCCCATAAGTAAAAATCCAGGGGGTTTAAGTGTGGTGATTGAACAGGCCATGCAACAGGGCCTCCACGTCCTATCCAACATCTGGGGAAGATGCTGTTGAGGTGTTGGCGAACATTAATGCAGAAGTGGGCTGACGCTCCATCATGCTGCAGCCACATTGCCTGTCACAATGCCAAAGGTACATTTTCCAGCAATGGAGGCAGTGTTTTGCAGGAAGTCCAGATACGTCTCTCCGTTCAGGCATTGTTGAAGAAGAACTTATCCAACTAGGCATCGCCTATAATTCCTGCCCAAACATTGATGCTGATGAGATGCTTCAACCATTCCATGAGAATTTTCTGTAGCCCACAGATGATGATTATAAAGGTTAATGATGTCATCTCTACCAAAGGTCACTTCATCAGTGAAGTGGACTGAAGACAGAAGTTCCATAATGGTGATGGTTTGTTGTTTCCTGTGGAGGAAAATCTGCCTGTGATAATCCCTGCACACATTGGAGGTGATAGGAATAATAGCGGCTGTCATGTAGGATGCAGATAACCATCCTTTGGCTTATACCATTTTGACAGGCCAGTTGCCTGGAGCTTGTACCAGGGTTGTTCTCAATATCATGGAGAACATGTTCCTCCACATCTGGTGTATGCACAGTCCGCAGTTGCCTGAATGTTTGCCTGTGTCAAAGGACCCATGCTCGCACAAATGCCGAAAAATTGCTCCAAATATTATGCAATGTGGATGGTGCTGTCTGTCAGGATATGTGGCTCAGTACATCCATGCTGCCTCTCGACTGTTTCCACATGCTTGGCCATACACGAACACCAGCCCAGCTTGTTCCTGGGATGGATACTGGACCATTGTGCCTCTATGTTGCTTAAATCACACTCTCTGCAACACACAGAATGCACACTGAGTTATGAGAGAATGTCATCAGTACCATCTACTGTGGACACTATTCATTTCCAGACACATGGTGATATGAACTTTGTGCTCCATTTCCAGTAGGGATCACCCCCTGAAGTTTGTTTGTGGACTTAAAACTTATTCCGTATACATATGCAATAAGAATATTTTGATAATTTCTTAATGTTACCTTATGTTTTTTCTGGGCCTTAATGGGTTACTTAAGTTTATTACAGCACTGTTATATGTGAAAATGATTCACTAATCGCTGTTTCATAGGAATTTTCAATTCATCGCAAGAGCCGACAGGGTCTGTTAGGTAGAATGTCAAGTTCGTTCCATAACCTAGCTGCAGTATATATGATGCGCCAACGTACACCAGAGTTTGACCAAGTTCGGGAATATGTTACAACTCTTGGTGAGAAACTGAATAGCATAGAGAAGATAAGTCAGCGAATACAGAAGGAAAGGCAGGGTAAGTGTGTCTCTCTTTTTTAATAAGACACTCTAAAGTTTAAAGATATCATTCTTTAACTGCATATCATGTACATAAATTCCTTTAGAATATGTATGGATGGTTGCCCCTTTTAAGCTCACACAAACATGAATTGCCCCCCCCTACTCTGTCATTGGTCAAACTGCTTATATTTATTATTGCATCAGCTCACTGCAAGTGCCAGCTGTCTGCTGGGCCAGTTTGAGGCAAAGTTTACTCATAATGGCTTCAACAATCATTGACTTGTGGCAAGGGTACATTGTTGAGCTTTCCGATGCCAGTTACAGCATTTCAGTGATAGCAGAAAGGTAAAACCATAAGTAAGTCATGTGTGGGGTGTATAACCCAGCTGCATAAAAATAGATTCCCACCTGAGGCTCAGTATGCAAAAAATCTAGCAAGAAAAAGGCCACGACCAAAAGCAGTAGTAGCCAAGGTGAGTGCAACAGTGACTTAAGAAAACCCATCAACCCAATGAAGCATTTCCAGCCGCATTGGAATATCCAAAGGGACTGTCTATCGGATAATACACAGCAATTTGGGTCTAGAATGACGCCATAAAGCACGTGGACATGCTTTGCACATCAGTGCTTCACCAATGCAAGAAAACCCTATAAGCGCCACCTGGCAGGTTAAAAGTGGCAATGGGTGGTTTCTTTAGATGAAGCATGGGTTTATCTAGGTGACACAAAAAAACCCGGAGCCATTTATTACCATCAAGTGGACCAAAAGGGGCACTCCAGCTTTATTTGGGAAAACAAGGAAAAGTTTATCAAGGGATTCATGGTGGTTGCAGGTTATTGCTCACAGGGAAAACTCAGCATTCACAGAGTTGCCAACAGTGTAAAAATTAATGCAGCCTACTATTAAAGGAATGTTATAGACCCAATGTTTGGTAAAGAGATTCCTCGGTTATATGGTGAGGATGCCCCAAATGTTTCTATTCACATAGATAAAGCATCCAGTTACACTTCTCGGTCTTCTCAGCATTACTACCAATGGAAAGCTATGGAAACAGGTGTCAATGTGATACCATTTAAAAGGATCCCTGTGAAGTCACCAGATGACTTGCCAATGGATTTTTGCTGATTTGGTCTGCTGAAACAGCGCCCTGCTTCTCGGCATCCCACCACAATTGAAGGACTCTGGAAAGCCTGCCAGGAGAAGTGGGCTAACATCCTCCTTCCTGTTTTTAGACGCAGCCTTCTTCAATGGAAATTGTGCTGCAGAGCCATAGTTAAAGCTCGTGGAAATCACATTCAACACAATAGGTGGTGGCAAAAGAGAATCTCGCCATGAAAAAACATAAGCAAAAATGTTCCGAGCATAAGTGGGGCAGCCCTCCGTAGAAGCCATTTGTCAGAATTCTTAACTTGGTGGTATAACACAGAGACCACTGTGTCACATGGTTATGTTCATTATTGCTGTTTGGGCAATTGAATAAAGAGGGCCGGGGCAAGCAAGTTCAGTTGATTTTTTCTTTTTCTTGTGCTACACATGTATTCCTGTTGCATTCAGCAATTGGTCTAATGAGATGCTTTTGAAAAAGATTGTTGTTCATTTTTCGCAGAATATCTATATGAACTTCATCAGATGCATCCCATTTTTACACTATGGTCTGCATCAGAGCCAGAATTAAGTCCTGTGTTGCTTGCAATAGCAAGTGCAATTGAACGCAATGCCCAAGCCCAGCAACATGTTCTCATCACCTACACCCCAACCATTGCTCAGGTAAAGGAATTAATGAATTACAGCTTAGGTATTTTGTTACCAGTCAGTAATTTCTTAACCATTACAAACACTGTATAACATTTTCAGCCTTTGAAAGAATATCTGCTGTACATAGAAGCTGTAAAGGAAGCCCTGACTCGTCGTGATTCTGTACAAATTGAGTATGAACTGACTGTTGAAGAACTGAAGAAAAAACGAGCAGAGAAGGAAATGGTGAGCATGTTAATTACTTATAATAAAATTTATATAATTATAGTATCTTTCAAAGACAAAGATGTAATACCATAATAAAAGAATTAGCAAAATTTAAGTATCCCAAAAGGTGAGATGTTTTCAGGTTTTCAATTCTAGTCCTGTGATGTATTTTCATTTCATTTATTGTGTCCTACGGATCATATGTACATTATGTAGGACATGTCAAGTTTACAATCCTTTGCATTATAAATACCAGATTTAATAGGTGTACATTATAAATAATTAAATGCAAAGTTTAATAAATATAACACTGATAGCACTAATAGTAATATACAATTATAATATTAATGTTAAAATATTAGATTGAAGGATACTTAATTTATTTCCCAAAAATTTCATGAAATTCATCTATAATATAAAAGGATCCATCCATTAGAATGTTTTTGATAGTACTTTTAAATTGCAGTAGAGGCATCTCCTTGAGGTAATCTGAATTCTAGTATAGACAAAGCTCTTCTCATATAAACTATTTTTTGGGAAAATTATACATAACTTACCCTTTTGCCTTCTGTTATATGCATTCGCAATTGAGTTTATTTTATATAATATATTCAGATGTGATTTTACAAACATCAGTATTTCATAAACATAAATATGAACATCGGCTGATAAGTCCCGGCCCTCACACAGAGATGGCACCACTAGGCCAGTTAGATGGTAGCATCTTTACTCTAGACTAGGTTGTATCCTTAGTTACAAGTCAATAGCTTGTTTAGTTTTTGAATGAGAGCATTTTAAACAAGACAGCTTTAGAGTTTTCATAAAAATGGAGGATTTGCAAAAACGAGCAGTGATTAAATACTTCCATTTGAAAGGCTTAATGCCTAAAGAAATCAAGGAGAAAATGGACAGTACATTGAAAGACTCTGCCCCTTCATATTCAGCGATTAAAAGGATGCAGATTTTAAAATGGGACGTACGAGCACTAGTGATGAGCCTGTGGAAGTCACAACTCCAGAGATGATTGAAAAAATTCATCGTTTACTACTGGAAGGCCGCAGATTAAAGTAGTTTGAGATAGCAAAGGCTGTAATTGTATCAAAAGAACATGCAGGTAATGTTTTAAGTAATTTTTTGGGCTTTCACAAGGTCTGTGCGAGATGGGTACCACATAGAAAAACTGTTTCTGTTAAGTATGTGGAGCTCTACCGTAAAAATCCCAATGAATTTTTGAGACGGCTTATTACCATGGATGAATCACTACACTCTAGAAAGTAAATCACAGTCAAAACAGTGGATTGCACAGGTGAACCAACTCCAAAAAAGGCAAAGTCAATTTTGTCAGTTGACAAGGTTTGGCGAGTGTTTTCTGGGATGCACAGGGAATTATTTTTATTGATTAACTTAGAAAAGGGTAAAAGTATCACTGGTGACTACTACGCAAGCTTACTACAATGTTTGAGTGATGAGGTGAAAAGGCAAAGACCTCATTTGGCAAAAAAAAATCTTGTTTCATCATGACAATGCTCTTGCCCATCGTTCAGTCATTGCAATGGGGAAAATTGGCGAATTAAAGTTCGAATTGCTTGAACATCTGCCCTATTCGCCAGATCTAGCACCCAGTGACTACCACCTGTTCCCTAATCTCAAAAAATTTCTTGGAGGACGAAGATTTCACAGCAACGAGGAGGCCATTGATGCGGTAAACAGCTATTTTGAGGACCTTGATAAATCGCACTACAGAGATGGTTTAATTAAATTAGAACACCGGTATGACAAATGTATTAACCTTTCTGGAGAATATGTTGAGAAATAAAAAAAAATAATTCTTTTTTAAATGTTGTTTTCATTGAGAGGCCCGGGACTTATCAGCCGATCCTCGTATAAGGCAGAGACAAGATGTTTAGTTTTTGTGAAAAGGTCCCTGCAGGTTTGGCTTGCATTACAATCCTTATCACTTTCTTTTGTTACTTGATGCTAATTTAGTACTAGGTAAGTTTCTCCAGAACATTACCCCATATGTTATCAAGGAACAGAAATATGCATAATAAAGATTTTGATTAATTCAAGATCTTATACCCTCCCTAATGATTAACATAGCATAGTATAATTTGCTTAGTTTTCCTATTAATGAATTTATATGGGTGGACCATTTAACTTTGTCTAGCCATACTCCCAAAAATTATTGCTTTCCACATAATTGATCTTTTTATTCCTAAATATAATTACTGGAAGTAATTATGATGGAACAATATGGCTGCAGTTTTATTTGTGTTTATTTTTAGTTATTTTCTTGAAACCATTTAAAAAGCCTACTGGTTATTTCATCTTGGCTGTATATTGTCTAGGTTTTGCCCTGAGATAAATGGCTAGTGTCATTTGCAAAAAAGTAATGCAGCATCTAAATCATTTATATACAGAGAGCCAAAAAACTACAAACCGGTTGTGCAGTGTTTTTCCTGTCTGCGTCCTCAGTGCTCATTGCCGTCTGCCACTATCATAGAAAGGCATGGATTAAACCATACAACATTTTTAAAACTACTTTTAAAGGCTTTACTTACCAACTTTATGAAAGGAGATGCTGAAATTGGCCACCATTGTTGATCATACATTTTTAAAATTGAGTTGTATTTATGGACACTCTTTAACTGCTATGGTTCTTAATGTCCCATTCTATATTGGACGTAAGACCGGAAATTTTGCTCAGAGGCCTCTTTATCAGGCTTGAGGTTCTTTTACATGCTGTAAATATACAACATGGGATCACCGACTTTATTTCCCTTCCAAAGAAAGCCATGCTAAGAATTTTTATACCCGAAAAAATCCATCACCCTCTATTGGGTTTGAACCCATGACCTCGGGAACTAGAGGCTAATATGGTAACCACTACACCACGGAGGTCGACCCATACATTTTTTGGCACCTCTTTAGGAAACTATCCATCACTTGCCGTAGTTCACATTGAGAAATGCTGGCAATTTACTGGTGGATATTTTGTTTTAATTCTTCCAGGGTGTGTGGGTTTGTCTTGTACATTTTATGTTTTAAGTTACCCCAGAGATAGAAATCACAGGGGTTAGATCGGAGGACCAAGGGGGCCACAAATCTATACTAATAATTCTGTCCTCAAACACACTTTCAATTCTCATTGAAATATTGGCCGTATGAGCTATTGTAGAGTCTTGTTGAAAAAAGGCAAATCACGCTCCCTGTCTGTTAATTCTATAAAAAAAGGGGGGGCAAAATTGTATTCACGTATGTGTAGGCGTCAACTGTTGACTCGAACAAAATTGGCCCCTAAAACCCTTTCTTCGCTTATGGTGCACCATACACCAATTTTTTTCGTCATGAAGGGGTACTTCATGAACAATATTAGGTTTGTCAGAGCTCCAATAACAATTATTTTGTGAACACACATATCCATGAAGGTGTAACCAGGCCTCATCCTGAAAGATATTAAATGTGGTTCTATTTAGCCATTGTATACACTATTGAGACTCCATTCACAAAATGTGCGCCTAATTACAGGATCACTTGGTTGAAAAGCATGTGCCACAGTTATTTAATATGGTTTTAACTTCAGCAATTTGGTAGCTCTTCGCACAGAACCATAAGAAATGCCTGCCTGTTGTGAAAGACACCTAAGTGATGTTTGAGGGGAATTCTCCAAACGATGACCACTGTCGTCTAATGTTTCTTCAGTAAAAACCGTATGCCATCTTTTAGATCTCTTAGCCTGAACACTTTCTGTGACCTGAAGTATTGTAAAGATCATGGATTGTTGTACAGCCTGGAACTTTTATACCTGGAAAACCTTCTGCAAATCATACTTTCACTTGGTGAGCTGACTGAGTTAACACATACGAATCATAAATAAATACACGCTGTGCAGTATAAAACATATACTGAGCCATAATATACTTTGTGACTAAGTACATGACAAAATAATAAATAACTCGTAACTGAATTACATCACATCACCAACTTAATGCTGCACTTCACGCTGCAAAGCAAAACCACATCAACAGTGTGACCTTGTTTATAGCAGCAGTGTGTTATCATGTTTCCACAAGTCCAGTGGAAAAATACTGCACAGCCAGTTCGTAGCTTCTTGGCTCTCCCGTTATTAAAAATCTGATGTTACATTCACATGACTTTCTGTAGCTTCTTGTTTATTAGTGGGCGTAAAACTATTCTTACTAAAGCTTATTTTTCTGCTTCATTATAATTGAGATAAACTTTTGCAGAAATAGCTACATTACACATTTCGTTACAGATACAAAGGGAACAGAGAAAGTAAAATGTGTTAGAATGGGACACTATATGCTGGCCTGACAATTCCATACTCTTTCCATACAATCTGAGAAACAACTGAAAATTCACAGGACTTTAAAAGAATGACAAGGTCTTGAACATTTCAAACCATTAACAACAGATATCTCAGAAATGGCTTGCGGCACAAAACAGTTACTTGAAATAAATTGTTTTTGTTTTTTAAAGAGATCTACATTTGATGTGTAGTATGTTTTTATCTATTGCTTAACGTTTACCAGATATAAGAGTATATACAAAAATTCCTTCTGAATGAAGAGGACTTCACAGGGTATTCCCAGAAGATTTAAGATATGCATCTATTTGTCATGTAAATATCTTGGATATGTGGTATTTTAAACAAAATCGTTAGAGCCATTTTTTAGAAAATCAAAATTTTCAAAAAATGTTCCATGTAAAGGGTATTTGCGGGTGGGGGAATTTTCTTGAAAAACTTTGTGTCTCATCTTTTGAAGATATTGAACTTAAATGCAAAGTTTGGTATTTTTCTGACTTTTCGTTTTTGAGTTACACGCACGCACGCACGCACGCACGCACACACACACACACACACACACACACACACACACACACACACACACACACACACTGGCCTTTTTCTAATAATGCTTTTTTGGGGGGTTTAGGAAGCCTGAAAACATATTTCTGGTGAAATCTCAACATTGAATTTTTGGGTGAAATACAATACTTCCCTACTATACTTAGCAGAGAAAGTAAAAATAGCATTGGTCCAAGAATGGAACACTGCAATATGCCATATTTTATGAGGTTTTTTATTTTTATTCAGATACATGATTTATAATTTTATTTGTTCATTCTTACATGACAGGATCATTCTATGGTATGAGCACAAAAAATGCTGTTTCTAAAGATATTTAAATTGCATAATGCATAATGTTAATGAATGTGGAAATGTATATAAGATGCTTAATATTTTAACATTACCTTCATTTTATATAAAGCGTGGTGCAAAAGTAATTTCCCCTTATGTAGTACTACATAAATACATAATAAGGAGACAAGAGATGTGCAGGTTTAGATTTAATTTAGTTTTAATTTGTTGGCAATTCATAAACACGTTCATTTTTATTAAACTGTCCACTGCCTTGCTCAGTACATTTCAGGCAATGCCTTACAACTGACTTATAGATACCGAACAATAAAGATTTCTCTTCATTGATGGCATAAAATGCATTTTGAATGGATATCCTCAGTTCATCTAAATTTCTTGGCAGTATAGAAAACATTATATCCTTCAGAATCCTCCATGGACTAAAATCACAAGAGCTTGGTGGCCAATCAAAAGTCCCACGACATCCAATCACCAATGTATTATTAAAAAAATTTGAACTTTCAATCCAAAGTGTGGTGGAGTTCCGTTGTGTTGCCAAATGAAATTCTGAATGTGGTTGTTTTCCATCTGAGGTACTGCAAAGTTCTGCAGCATTTCAAAATAAGCTGCTGAGGTAACTGTACCTTCAAAAAAAATAAGGTCCTGTTAATCCAATACTTGAAATTCCTCCCCAGACATTAATACCTGGAACATTAAGCTCTTTCTCCATTATCTCACAGGGGTTTATGTTGGACCAATAAACACAATTATGGTGATTAACACTTCCATGTAGTTTGAAGCTTGCCTCATCTGTCCATAAAATTGACAGATCTGGCCAAAAATTAGGATTTGCTTCGTTGCATACTAAAAACAACTCACTGAACTTGAGTCTTCTGTCATAGTCATCTTCATGCATTGTGTGAAGTAATTTGGGCAAAAGCTCTTGAATGTTACATCTTTTAGGATTCTCTGCTGGTTCCTTGAAGATACGCCCAACTGAACAGATGTCTTCCTAGTTGACTTATGAGGACTTGCTACAAATGCCTGAGCAACTAACAGCATTTTCTTCATTATGGACATGACATGGCCGACTGGATCTCAAAGCATCTGCAATATTCTCTGTTCTTTCAATTTTCATGTTGAGGTTTTGTAAATGTTGCTGAGATGCACCCATCATCTTCCTTGGCTTCTGTTTCAGGGGTGTAGGACTGGGTGGTGGTGTTCAGCAGGTTGTGGTTGGGCAGTAGCTTGCGCTCTGTAAGGTTTCTTTCCTGGCATCACTGCGGTGCCTCCTGAGCGTGGGGCTCTGCCCCAGGGGATCCTGGAGGTTAATGGCTTGTGAGCAGGGACTGTGCAGCATCAGGTGCATTCCATCTGGAAACGTTAGGGATCCCATCCATGCTTTGCCTATCGGCATCTGGATCTAGTCGCCCTTAGGGTCTCTCCCCTCATCCTTCCCTCCCTGGGATCAGGGAACATAAAGGGCTGACTGGCCTGTTTGCAGAGCTCTGTCCCAGTTTCAGGGCCCCCTCAGTGGTGCATACCTATACTAGGTAACATTACTTTTCGAAGTCAGCAGACACACATACTGTTCTGGATTCAAAGCTGTTGTTTGCATGGCTCCTGTAAAGTGAACAAACACTGGAAGCTCGCTTAATGTGCTGATTCCGATGAATACAGGTTTCATATTCAGCATCCAGATTGCTTTATTATGACCAACATTATGTAAACTAAAGGTCTCACATTGTTCATGTCCCAATTTTGTAAAATGTGTGTTTTCTTCAGCAAGCATTTTTCTATATGCCTCATAGGAACATTTTGAATGAATGAATGGATTTATTGTACAATTTGTTCTGCATGTTTACAATACATACAATGTATATTCGTTTATACCTCTACATCTATTGTACAATTTGTCTGGTGCTTGTTTTCTTATTGGGCCACTCAGATTGCTTGGCTCCCTGGCCTTTTTGCTCACTGAGTGGCCCTTGCTTCTCTTACTTTTCTCTACCATTTTCTTCCCTTTATCTTCCTTATTATTCTATCAAGTCCTTGGTTTTGTTTCTTAGAGCCTTTTATTGAGTCTGTCATCTTTAAGATTTTTACCCCAATTCCCCATTTTTCACACTTTGTTGAATTTCATTTATAGCTTTTGTAACCCTATCAACGATATGGTGCTTACCATAAAATCGTCTGCATATAATGAACCTGGAATCTCCTTATCTCCTATTACTGGATAATGCTAATTTCTTATTTTTACTCCTAATATATCATCTATGAATAGGTCACTAATATGAACTCAGTTTTCATCCCTATCTTACTCCTATTTTTTTTTTTTTTTTTTTTCTTTTTGCATATCAATGTACTTCCTTTCCCTATTTGTTCTTTGTTCTATCCTGATACGTAAATTTCTCCATTGCTTTTTTGAGTCTAGTACGTCTGGATACCGGGTCGACACTTTCCTCCCCTTGTAGCAAATCCCCCCCTTCTTGCAGTTTCTTCCGCTTCACAGATCGTTCTCACTCTTATTACTTCCCCACTTCTCATTCGTGTCACTCCCTCCTCCACATATGTAAGGAACATTTTAGTTGGAGATGCTTCTTAGCAAATTCTTCATGCATCATTGCAATTGACACATCACTAGGAAGGTGTTTAACATTTGGTGCATGTTCACGTCGATACTGAGATACTGTTGGATAGAAAGTTTCAGTGTGCCTGCAGACAACATCTCGATTTATTTTTAATTTTGGAGGATGCCGCCCTCACATGCCTTCATTTGGAAGAATAGCTCCTAGTTTCGACTTGTGAGGAACACTGAAAATTACTTTGTCATTCTTTTTATTGTAGCCCAATGATGTTAGATAAAAAGTTTTGCAAACGATAAACATATGTAGAATTCCTGTTAGAGTTTTTACTTCCTCTTCACTTTTTGATTGGCACTTTTGAGCAGGTATGGAAAATGAATTTATGTTGATCCATCCAGAATAGAGACCATACTTTTGATGAATATTTTTGCTTTGAGCGTTGCTAAATAATTCTGAGCACTTTTTACTTTCTCTACTACGTATAGTAAGTAGGGGAAGTATTGTATTCCACCCAAAAATTTGATACCGAGATTTCACCGGAAATACCCCCTGAATCCAAAAAAAAGCATTTTTGGAAACATGTCTACGTATGTGTGTCTGTGAACAGCATAACTCAGAAATGAACAGACAGATAAACACCAAACTTGGTATTTATGTTCAGTATCTTCCAGAGATGTGACACGAAGGTTTTCAAGAAAATCCCTCCATCCCAGATTACCCTTTACATGGAACATTTTTCGAAAATTTTAATTTTCTCAAAAATGGCTCTAACGATTTTGCTTGTTTTAGATATTTTCATGACAAATGAAACGTATATCTCGAATTTTCTGGGAATGTCTCCAAAAGTATTCTTCATTGTGAACGACTTTTGCATAACTGGTTGAGTGAACCATTTTCGAGATACTGCTTGTTATTTGCTTAAATTTTCCAATACTTACACTTTTTCTCAAATTCGTTATTAATTTTTTATGTCCTGGACATGCAAAGAGAATGGAATGCGCCACATAGCAACCAGCGGTTAAAAGATTTGACTATCGCTTAAAACCTACCATATTCTCCTTGCATCTACAAGAAAATTAGCAATAAGATTGACATCTCAATTAACATGAAGCATATGGAGAATAAGCGTTTGTAAAAATAGTTTGTACAAGAGTAGAGAAAGTCATGTGAGTGTAACACATCAGAAATTTTTTTGTAGTGTTCATTACAATCTTCCTGGCTCAGTGTGTGTCATTTTATACACTTAGTAGGGCTCTATAGTTTATACTGTTAATATTCAGAGTGATTTCACCAATATTTAGGTAACACCTAATATTAAAGAAATATTTAGTTCTTACTTGTAATTTAAAGAAGCTTACACTTCCTGCTGATAATTTCTTTAAAACATGTCTTCACATTAACTTCTTACTAGACAGATTACCAACAATTTAAATAATGAACAAGCTAGCAATGTGCAGACACGCTTTCTTACATTGTAGGGACATTTGCTGCTTTCTTTCATTGTTGAGTTGCAGCGCAGGATAAAAATACAACTAAAAAGGCAGTACCTTTGCAGATACTGCTTTCTTATGGTGCAATCTCTACTTACTACTTTTTGTCATTGAAGATGTTGAAAAATTTGCAAAGGTAGTAACTGATTTTTCCTTATATTTTGAACAAATAGTCACTTTACTGCTTTTTAAGGTTGTATTATGATGCAAGACATTGAGACGATTCCTACACCAAAAATGTCATATTTTTTGTTTCTACAGCATTGCCTTTTTCCTTAGCATGGCAGTACTACTATAGCGTTGTTTCACGGGTGATATATTGGTTTTGGGAAAATGTTTTTAGAACCACAAGAATTTAAATATCTATTATGAGACTGTATTCCTTGGTAAAGGGTGTAGGCATAATGAATTGGTTTTAAAATGATACCGGTAGCACAGTAAGCCCAAGGCTGAAGTACATTTAGAGCAATGACAGAAATCCTAACAAGACAAGACTACAGGGTTGTTAATATAGCTAGTGGAGCAGCTGGCCAAATGGTCAGCAGAGTGTGGTAGGTTATGCAAGGAAGAGACACTGAATCATTGGATGTAAAACGTTTACTGAAGGCATTACTGAAAATAATAATAATGTAATACTAATCTGTGTTATAAGCAATGTTGAAAATGTCCCTTAGCAGCAACACATTGATGACATCATTTGGGTACATTTATAGCAAAGGATGTTGACACGTGTCTCCTGAGCAAGGCGACAGAGTAACCTTTTTGGCGAATGTTCGAGACGTTCTGCTATTGTGTCTAACTTCTCTTAGTAATAACATGGTGCCTTGTAACCCATTTCCTATCATTCACACATCCTGTCTCTTGGAATTTTGTAACAAGTTGTCCAACAGTTTCTCTATTTGGAACACAATTACAAGGGTATTCTCTTGCAAAGCGCCTTATCACTTCTTTGCAAGAACCAGTTTTCATGTAATTATCATACTAAACACTCTTTGTTCAACACTGAATGGCAGCATAATTAACAAACAATAATAATAATGCTAGGTAACATGTAAACTAAGGCAGCGCTCAGATATCAACTACCTACAACACCATGCAATGATACAGCTCACAACTGCCTACAACTAGCCTTTTCACAATGTGCAACTTAAAAACAACCACACTACAACCAGAATTATACCAGTACACCATTTCCATCACGTTGTAGCCAGAGGAAGCCTGTGCTCTTTGGGTTCTGTTGGAGGCAAAAAAAGAAACGGAAATGGAGGTGTTTCAATGTTCATCTTATTTATGTTCATGTTTAAGTGATGGTGCCTTTTATATAATGTTTCATGAACTTGTTGAGGATGAAGAGAAAGTTTTCAGTTAGTTTAGAATGTCTATCAAGTCATTTAATGAACTTCTTGGCAAACTAGAAATTCAGATATTGGAGAGAGGACAGAAAAAAAGAGGAGAGAGTGAGAGAGGGATGGCTATCGTGTGTGGGATACAATGTTCATTGAAGGTTTAAAAGATTTACCAGGAAGGATAAATATAGTAGGAAGAAATAATAATATACGTAATAAGTTTGTTGAATATTACTCACAACTGTTGACCAAGTACTGTGCCAGCACATAAGAATTTCAAAAGTGTAATCCAAAACAATAATTTAAAGACTGTCTTACAGTATTATATAATTTTGTACCAGAAATAAAAGTAGCAAAATATGTCAGAGATAATTTAGTATGCTACAAGACAGTGTGAGAGTATAAAAATACAAATATATATTATGACAATAATGAATGAATAAAACTTTTGTTAATAACTCCCTATGAAATATTTACAGTCTAAAGCGACAGTGAAAAAATAAATTTATTATTGAAAACAAAAAGATATTTAATGAAAATTTTGGATTTACTTCTACATGTTTTATTATTTTACTCCATATTCTATGAAAAACAAGTTCATATTATTTCTCTTGAATGTACAAAATATATGAAAATTCTATTCCTTGCAATTTCATATGGACCTTATGATTGTCAGTACCTATTGTATTTTAAATAATAATAATGGACAAAGCTTAACAATTTCTCTCTGTCTCTCTCCTGGCAAATTTCTGAAATCCGCCACCAGATCAGAGCACACTTTACTCAAAGCTTCCTGATTTTTTAACCTTATTTGCATATTTTGCCACTGAACAATCCCATAACTGCAGTTTACTTTCAACCAGTATAATAAATTGGCCAATATCCAAGTAATGTTACTCTGCTGTTGATGTCATATTGACCATGTGAATGCCTCCAGCATCTGATAAGTCCTTCAGTTGCTTGCAAGTGGTGTGTCCTTGCAATCAGTTGTACAGATTCTGCTGTTGTGCTTAGTATCACAACAATTGTTATTGGGAAGTTCGTCTAAACTCTGTCATCTAGCCCTGTGGTTGGACAGTTGCAGCTGGTGCTGTAGTGAGTGGTTGATCATCTGAAGGCTGCCTAATACACAATGTAAACAGAGAAGTGTGTAAAACATGGCCAGTCCTTGAGAATCATGTCCTCCAACTGACTAGATAACTGCACATCCAGCAGCGGCACTGGCAGGCAAGACGTTATCATTTCACATGGAAGTAGCCATACTCTACTGGCCACTAGTTGTATTAACAATCCTGTGCTACTACACTAGGGCAAGTGGCAATTGAGAATGTAGCTTCTCTTTGGACAGCAAAGTATAAGAAACATGAAACTAATAAGATATTTAAAATAAATTGTAATTTGTTTAGTTGATGGCAGGAGAACAAACAACCCCAGCTTCTGCTACACCAAGTAGTGGAGGTTTCAGTATTGGAGGAACATCAATCTGGAAGAGTGCTGGTGAGGCAAGGGATGATAAGCTGCAGAAACTAGCTCAGGCAATTCCTCAGTTGGTGAAACAGGTTGAAGTGAGTATAGCTACAGCTATTATATAAATATCTAAAAGTGACACACCTATAAACAAAGGCAAAGCATTAAAATCTATACTCACAATGTACATCCAACTTGTTTGAAACTGAGATTACATTTGGGTTGCAGTGTTGCTGTCTGAGGTGGTATGCTTTTCAGAAATTGGAAGAGTGTTGGCCTAGAGAGATATTTAGAGCCATTTTCAGTGTTACTGTTGTGCATGGGGTGTGGAAGGCATGTGGAAATAGGAGAGGCTGGGATAGATCAGATCTAGCAACAGGATAGCTTACTGGTGACTGGCTCCATGTACTGAGTAACCCAAAAGAGACCTAAATATATTTCTGGGCCATAAATGATTCAGTTTCTGAGTAACACACACCTCAGCCATCTAGTTGTGCTGCCCAATCTCAATCCAGTTGGGTGTTCCTTGACCATAGACTTGAATCAGACTTATTTCCTCCAATAGATGTAATATTTGTTAGCCTGTGTGATTGTGATCTTTATTTGGCAGACATTTCTCAATTCTATAGTAGTGTTGAGTTTTCATCAAGCATCTTGTTAAGGAATTGAATCTTAAAGACTAACTTCTCCAAGCTGTGTGTAAATTTGAGACACAAGCTCTGAAGAGCCTGGCACAAAAGTGTGATAGCGCTCCGGCCATCTAAATGGTTAACTTCTTATTGTAATAACATGAGACATATGTGTTACACATAGAGGATATCATCTTCAACATTTTTTCTTAAATTTGTTCGTAGAATACAATCTTGAAGATAGAGCAGCCCACAAATTCTGGCCCCCTAACAAGCCACATTGGCAGCCCTCCCTGATTCGTTACCAACTCCAAGGTAGGCCATTCATTAGTCATAAAGTCCCACATAATTTTTGCAATATTGGGAAAGTAGTGATGAATAGTTAGGGAGAAAGCACAAAATGATGTATCCACTCTTGTGATATTTTACTAATTAGGCCCTGCCTATCTATGCAATAAACTGCAAATTTTACTGCCTCTGTGGTCAAGTGGTCAATGCTTTGACTTCTCATTCTAGAGGTCCTGGGTTCAACTCCTGGCTGGGGTGGAAACATGTTTCTTTAGTTAGAATCTTTCCCTACCCTCCACAGAGTCTGGAAATATGCTTGTGAGGGTGAATGTTAGTATGTTTTATGTTAAAAATAAGAAAAACCAACATTAAAAACCTAGTCAATGAGTTATTTCTCAAGTCAGAGACCCCAATATGACCATAGAAGTTAAAGGGGGACTATAAAAAACAATAAAAACTTGTGGCAACATGTAAAATGGTAAAGAGTATCCTGTGCTATCCTTGAAGTGTAATAAAATTGTCTTCAGTTATGAAACTGATTACAACAGCAACAATAGCAACATATCAGACAACATATATTGTTTACCTGTTGAAGAAAAATCACATGCAGTCACGTTAGAATATAGCACTGTCTTTAATCTGTTCTAGCAAGGGAAGTATCAAAACTTTGTCATTGACACCTACCATCAAATTTCACCCCAGAAGTGATTTGTCATAGAGGCTGCCAATTTAATTGAAGCATTCTGAAATTCAGCATCAGATCACCAATAAGTATAAGGAACAATATGCATTTAGGTTGACGGATTTACCCTTACTGTTCAGATAAACTGCAAAGATTGTGACAAAATATACATAGGGAAGACCAAGAGGAACTATGGAACCAGACTAAAGGAACACTACTGCAACATCAGATATAAACAGTTAGAAAGGTCTGCTGTAGTGAACCATTTTTGGAAAGAGAACCACACAGTAGAAAAGGAAGCAAAATTACTAAAGTACGTCAGGAAACCGCTAGAATTAAGCTTGTGGGAAAAAATATACATCAAAAAGTTCCAAGAGCAACTGATGAACTTAGAAATACCACCGGGAAGAGATCTCATCACTAAGTTCATCAATTGGCCAACAGATGGCACCAGAGAACCAACCAGAGAACCGGAATCCTACTCCAAAGTCAGTCGACGCATAGCAGCGGAAGATGTGGGGAATGCCTCACGAAACATGTCCTGCATGTAATATTTAGTAAGTGGAGCAAAGAGTATTTTGAGTCGACTCACTCTTTCTTCAATATATTCTTCACTTTAATCTAACAAAAATACCTACTCCAAAGTTGGCAATGCTGCTGTAAGTGTAACTAGAAGAATGATTGCAGCATAAGATATGCTGTAGGTGGAATTGTTTACTGAACTGCTGATTGATTGCATTCCTGTTACAGGCTGATGGACAGAGGCAGCCCAGGTTTCCAAACGAAATTGGTAATTTTTGTGTATTGGCACATTATATAGTACTAAAATTACATATTCTTATAAAACTCCTGTATAGACATAATTGTTTCAAACAAGCAGAAATGTTGACATTGTTTGAAACAACACTGCTGTTGTCCTTTTCTAGGATAACTTTTTAATTTTAATAAGTGCACCCTTAATTTGGAAAACTTTGGTGGAGTTCAGCTTTTGCTACAATCCCATCTATTCAGAAACTTCTGTGTTGATTAACTGTTGCAGGAAAATCAAGACAAAGTGGAGTGCGCTAATGAAAATTTGAAGGCAGACCTTGAACGCTGGCATTATGAGAAGAAAGATGATCTAAAGAAGCTATTTCTAGCACTTGCAAACCAACAAATCAAATATTATGAGCAGGTAAGTAAGCATTCATTTAGCTACAACAATTTACCTTGCAACAGCAGCACAACAAATCAGATTAAATTTAGTTTTCTTTTAAACGGGCGCCAGAGTAGCTCAGTTGTTCTATTTGCGGCTCTGATGCTAAGGGTTCATAGTTTGATTCCTGGATCTAGGGAAGCGATTTTTAAGTCGGTCCTATCCAAGTCTTTACCTCTGATTAGCTCATGTGAAGTATCCCCAAGGTATAACGTGGTTCAAGTCTACGGGTAGGTGTAGGTCCCCTAGTTCCATCATCATTTACCATTATCACCCCCTCATCAGAGATAATGGACTCTTGTCCTCTGGATGCCTCCAGTTAATAAATGGCGTCCATACATCATTAGTGGAACTAGGTTGTCATGGAGATCGATGTGTGGGGAGCATTGTAAACCACAGTTTTCTTTTAAACTGAATTAACAATTGGCTAATGCAGGTTGTTCCATGATAATTATTTGTAGTATATTGTTGTTAGAATGTCATTCTTTAAGAGTAATTTGAAGTTTTTCAGTTCAGTTGTTGTGAACATAAGTTCTGGGCTGAGCTAGCTCTCTTTCCTTCCATCGTCTCTTTTCCAGCTAATCTTTCTATTTTCCTTGTAATGTTGAAGCTGTAGCCAACTTCTCAAGTTTGGTCCGTATTAGGCAATCTGCAATATTGGGAACTGTATTGTTTTGTACATCCATTTATAACAAACGTCTAGGCCCAATTTCATCACGTAATGTTAAAAAATGAATGACAAATTATTAATTAATTTTGAAGATTAGAAGCTAGTAACAGTGATGTGTCATAATTTAAAATAAAGAGAGTTGAAGGTTGTTACACTACATCACTAAAATGTTAAAAAATAAATGAATAACGAATTCCCATTTGAGAAAAAGTATAAGTATTGGAAAATTTAAGGGAATAACAAGCAATATCTCAAAAATGGTTCACTCAACAAAACAAATGTATATGACATAAGTTGTATATTTTAACACGATCTACATTTTTTGTGCAGTAAAATTTTGTCTATCTTCTATGGTTTACCAGTTATGCAAAAGTCGTTCACAATGAAGAATACTTTTGGAGACATTCCCAGAAAATTCAAGATATGCGTTTTATTTGTCATGAAAGTATCTTAAATATATGATATTTTAATCAAAATCATTAGAGTCATTTTTGAGAAAACTAAAATTTTCGAAAAATGTTCCATGTAAAGGGTAATCTGGGGTGGGGGGATTTTCTTGAAAACCTTCGTGTCGCATCTCTGTAAGATACTGAACCTAAATAGCAAGTTTGGTGTTTATCCAACTGTTCATTTCTGAGTTATGCTGTTCACAGACAGACACATAGACATGTTTCCAAAAATGCTTTATATGCATTCAGTACACCTCAAAACATGTATTTCCGGTGAAATCTCGGTATCAAATATTTTAGTGGAATGCAGTACTTCCCCTACTTACTATACATAGTAGAGAAAGTAATATGCTAATATGTTGTTTGTTAACATAATGTTAAATCTTTAGCATTGTGTTGTGGCTGTTACATTTCACTGTGCTTTTTGTGCAAAATAAACTAACGCATTTCTTTGAATGCAATACAATTCCAAATGCAAGATGTCTTCCCTTTTTCCTGAACCTGATTTAGAAGTTTAGCAGGTTATAATAAAAAAAAAAGTAAATTTACATTCAATTACTTTCTCTACCCATTCTTGAACAAACTATTATTACAAAAGCTTATTCTTCTATGTATTTCATCAAGATAAACATTTGCAGAAATGGTTTTCTTACATATTTCCTTGTAGATAAAGGGAATACAGTAGGATTAAGCAAGAGTCAAATCTTTTAAGCATGGGACACTATGTGATAGCTCTGAAATTCCGTTCTCTTTGATGATGATGACCACAAAAAAAAAAAAAAAAAAAAAAAAAAAAAAAAAAAAATGAATAGCAACCTTACACCTGAGAAGTTTTAAGTGTCTGAAAATTCAAACCAATAACAAAGAATATCTCAGAAATGGCGAACATACAAAAGCTTTCATTTGGCTTAAATTGTGTGCTTTAAAAAGATTTACATTTTTTGTGCAGTAAGATTTTGTCTATCTCTTATGGTTTATCAATTACACAAAAGTCATTCAGAATGAAGAGGACTTAAGAGGCTCTTCCCAGAAAAATACACTTTGTCATGCAAATATCTTAAATATGTGGTATTTTAATCAAAATCGTTAGAACCGTTTTTGAGAAAATAAAAAATAATGAAAATTTTTCATTTAAGAGGTAGTTTGCATTGGGATGTTCTTGAAAATCTTCTGTCGCAAATTGGTACTTATTGGACTTTCGCTTTTGAGTTATGCCTCTCTCTCTCTCTCTCTCTCTCTCTGTCTCTCTCTCAACCCCAGGGAAAATTTACATTAGGTAGAAACTACACATTGTTCATAAATGTTTTTGTACATTCTCTCTTTTTATTGAAATGCTTGAGTGATCATTATAATGCTGAGGATAGAGTGACTTAAAGTGCATCAATAACACGCACCACTAAATGAAAAGTGGCTATATAATAAAATATGTATGTTACTTGTGCCACACTAAGCATAACAGAAATAAGGCGCACATGATGTTTGCACCTTCATATACCATTTCATTCCTCCTTTTGAATGTGTCTAGTTATAATTAAGCAGTCTTGAAACAGAATTTTTCTTTAATTTGTAAGTTATGCCAGTCTAACATCTTGTTAACTTTAATGTATATGAAATCAGCCCTAATATAAACATAAAACAAAGTGATAAGCACCCTTAGTTATAACAGCCTTATAGTTAAGATATGCATTTCACAGCATGTGAATTACTGGTGTTTCATTTCATATTTTCTATTTATTTTTGTAATTAGTTGAGAAATAAGTGAAATTTCACTAATCTCATGGCACATGTTTTGCTACAACTAAAATTGGAACTAAAATCTTCTAGGTCAGCCCTAAACAATTCTTTATTATTATTATTATTATTTTTTTTTTTTTTTTTTTTCTCCCCTTTCCTTTCCTTTCCTTTCTTAACCCATCCACCACCAAGGTTGTATTTGATATTGGTGAAAGGATTTAGTATTTTATTTATTTACTCATTTTTTTTCTCAAAAACTTAGGTAGCTAATTTGGGTATAATATGCAGAGAAGCATGATAGGTACTTCAATTCTGCTTGGACTGTAATTTGTGCAAGCTAGCTGAAGACAAAAAATTAGCAGCTTAAGTTTAATGACCAGAACAGAGTACCAAGAATATCCTGATTTAAACTTTGTATTAACTTCCATGAATCATAAAGGATTCCTTACTACATACAAATGTAAATATAGATGTATTTGAATGATCTTCATAATCTTAACACTAAATACTCACATGATGGTGAATAACAGCAAGGTGCCATGTTGGGTAAAGCCTATGCAACATTCATAAGACAAATTCACATGCATATTTCCTTTATTTGTAATCATTCTTCTTGCTGTGATAACTTCAAAACAAGGTTCCAAACACAATGAGGAGTCACAGGGTTACACATAACTTGAACACATTTTCAAATGAATTTTGTCTTGCAGTATATTAGAATAAGTGAACCACAGTATAATCAGCAGGAGTGAAAAAGTTCACATGCGCCTAAGTCGTAAAATTACATGAAACATTACGCTAACAGAGGCGAGGAGATTTTCTTGAAAATCTTTGTCTCATCTTTGGAAGATACAGAACCAAAATTCCAAGATTGGTATTTATCAGACTTTTCATTTTTGAGGTATGCTGTTCACAGACCTTTTTTAAAAATGCTTTTTCAAGGGGGAATATGGGTTCTCAAAACATGTATTTCTGGTGAAATCTCGACATCAAAGTTTTAGGTGGAATATAATACTTTCTCTACTTATTGTAAGTACATAGTAGAGAATGTAAAAACAAGATTAACAATATTTTACAATCAGCTACAGTGATTAAGAACATTATTTATATTACATACAGGATTATTTAAGAGGCAGCCTTTTAAGTACCATTTAAAGCTGGTATTACTTTTACGTTTTACTCTATTTGGGAGTCAGTTGCACATGTATAGACCAATAAGAAATGGAACTTTATTTATGAGTTTGTGTTATGAGCTTTGTGATGTGAATTCATTTCATACTATATATCGTGAGAATGTATGCCAAGATGTATTTAAGTGTGTGAAAGAATCAACCCTTCCCATTTCTAAACATTCTCATACATTTCTTGTGAAACACAAGAATCCTGTGCATAAGGGATGTGTCAGAGCCACCCCAAACTTCTATCCCATGACATTAACATTTTTTATTCTCAATACTATCTTAGGACTGTATTATTAGAACAAATACAGAAAAATTATTGTTATGGGAACAATATATCAAGATTCTGCTTAAATTATATACAGGGTGAGCCAAAAAACTACAAATTGCCTGCGCTGTGTTTTTTCCTGTCCTCGTCCTCGGCACTCGTTGCTGTCTGCCGCTATCATAGAAAGACACGGATGAAACTATACAACATTTTTAAAATTACTTTTAAAGGCTTTACTTACCAACTTTATGAAAGGAGATGCTGAAACTGGCCAAAAATGTATGGACAAAGATGGTGGCAAGTTTCAGCATATCTTTTCATAAAGTTGGTAAGTGAAGCCTTTAAAAGTAGTTTTAAAAATGTTGTATGGTTTCATCCGCGCCTTTCTTTAATAGCGGCAGACGGCGAGCACCGAGGACTCAGACAGAGAAAACACCGTGCAGGCGGTTCGTAGTTTTTTGGCTCACCCTGTATAAAGACAATCAACTATCAAGCTTCTGCCTCAAGTATCAGTGTTTAAAAGTCAGTATCAGTTATTGAGAAATGGTGGTATTGTCTCATCTCCTTTTCTAGGTGCTTCAAAAGCTTTCAAAAATGCAAGAGACTACAGGGGTAATCTTAGAAATAATGCACAGTTAACCGCCAGCATTGTTAATGTTTTCCCATCATGGTTAAATCAACTTCATTCAAAATAATCTCATGGGAGTTAATGATTGCTTTCTATTGTTGATGTGACTGGATCCAGTTTAACCTAGGAATAACAGAGTTTTATAATACCTAATAAGACCAGCACTGATCATATACTGCATCATTCCTTGATAATTTTCACTTTTTTCAGGTTCTATTTATCCTTAATCTTCATTTTAAAGTTAACAATTGTTTCTTAATGTTTTTGATGGTAATAAAACAAATATTATTCTGAAATAAAATGAAGCAATTATTTTCATTAGAAATACTACCACAAATTATGTAATAGAATTATTTTCAAGAATACTACTATAAATTATGATCCTTCACTGTTCATACTGTTAATCACAACTTTTATCTTCAATGATCATTTTAGAGTTAACAAAGATTATTTTAAGGTTTTTTACTTTCTCTACTACGTATACCAAGTAGGGGAAGTATTGTATTCCACCCAAAAATTCGATACCGAGATTTCACCAGAAATATATTTTTGAGACCCCCTGAATCCAAAATAAAATATTTTTGGAAACATGTCCGTGTGTGTGTCTGTCTGTCTGTGTGTCTGTCTGTGAACAGCATAACTCAGAAACGAACAGTCGGATAAACACCAAACTTGGTATTTAGGTTCAGTATCTTCCAGAGATGCGACACGAAGGTTTTCAAGAAAATCCCCCCACCCCAGATTACCCTTTACATGGAAGATTTTTCGAAAATTTTAATTTTCTCAAAAATGGCTCTAATGATTTTGATTAAAACATCATATGTTTAAGATATTTTCATGACAAATAAAATGTATATCTTGAATTTTCTGGGAATGTCTCCAAAAGTATTCTTCATTTTGAACGACTTTTGCATAACTGGTAAACCATAAGAGATAGACAAAATTTTACTACACAAAAAATGTAGATCTCGTTAAAATACACAACTTATGTCATATACATTTTTTTTGTTGAGTGAACCATTTTCGAGATATTGCTTGTTATTCCCTTAAATTTTTCAATACTCATTTTCTCAGATGGGAATTCGTTATTCATTTTTTTGTCTTGAATATGCAAAGAGTATTAATCTGTGGCAAAGGGAATGGTGCTGCACCTAGCAACCAGCTATTAAGAGATATGTATGTCCTTAAAGGCTACTGTATTTCTATATTGCCCTTGTAAATATATATTCCCCTTACATCTACAAGAAAATTAGCAATAAGATAGAGTCTGCAAATGTTTATCTCGATTAACATGAAGTAGATGGAGAATAAGCATTTGCAAAAATAGTTTGTATAAGAGTAGAGAAAGTCATGTGAGTGTAACACATCAGATTTTTTACTCTCACCACCATCTTCATCCTGTGGTAAAGGGATGTAATTACTACCATTCTCATTGTCAATTTTTTAAGTTCACCTTCTTCATATAAATTGAAAGATCTTCCCTTTCTGATACAATAGAGGCAACGATACAAAGTATGATAATATTTGGTCCTCTTTCAAATGCCTTTGTGCTATGTTAGTACAGAAAAAGAAACAGTATCATAAATAAGTTAATTTAGTATGAATTTCCCATCTTTATGCATGTTACTGAAATATAATATTTTAATAAATGACAGTAAATGATTTTTGAGTCAGTTGGAAGTAATAATGGATCTGTAATTCTTATTTGCAGAATAACAATGAAAGTATTATTTTTAAAAGTGTAAAAACAGGAACAACAGAATATGTTACCTGCCAAATTGACCTACTGTGGTCATAAAATGCAGCAATTTGAAGAAGTTTTGTTTCATTATTGTTATTTTTACATTGTTTGCCCCATGCTTTGGGAGCCAATTTGAAGAAGTAGGTTTGTTGCTGCTACGTATGGAAAGCCGATTTGAAGGAGTTGTATTGTATTTCGACTGTTGAGGAGCCAAACTTGAAGTATTTGCAGCCGCACATATGGTAAAAAGTTTCCGGTAGCCTTCGCCCCAAATGTACTTTCCGGTGGCCTTTACACCCAAAAAATGTTTAAAAAAATATTAACTTTGTAATTTTTACTGTTTCTTTAAATATTATATATTCATGTTTGCCTTGGCTGCGTCAGTATTATTTTTAGAGACATGAATTTCTTAACAGGGCGTGATGCGGCTGAAGAATGTAGGCTTACACAGATTATAATTTTAATTCACTCCTTTTTTATTAATTCTTGACATGATTTTAATAACAATTCACTGATATAGAGAGCCGTGAGATTCTTTTGTTAAATACTTGCACTTTTTAACACGTAAGCTATTTTTGTCTCACACAAAATACATATTAAAATTTTCAAGGACACATCTCGCGTCCAGTTAAAAACACTGTCTAAAACCAACACGTCCAGTTATGAGCACTGTCTACAAGCAACTGACTGGATTTCTGCCGCCTAAATTTGTAAATTTCTGTATTTCAAGTCTCTGATTGGCTAATCCTAGTCCAATAGAATACCTTCATTTAACTAAAGCTCTTTCTGGTTGTTGATTGGCTATTTTATAAACTGTCACAAAAATTCATTATTGCTTCCAAGAATTAAAAGTAGTATTGTTAAACTTTCAAATTCATTATTGCCTCAAGGTTACCTCATTGTTAGCAACTTTTAACCTATTATTCTCACAGCTCCTACATTATTAAATTACATAATATATTCACATAATATTATTGTATACAATAATATAAACATTTACAATGACTGTAATATATACTTTTTATATATTCTTACATACACATATTGCTTTAAGGCGGGCTGTTATTGAATTTATATTATATAATTTGATTAAAATCATTTAAGTGTTAAAACTACAGCCTCAAATGTAAAATTACAGCATTTATTATTATGTTTCAAGAATAAATTTTAAAGGGGTCTAGAGTTACTAAATTCATGAGAATTTATAACGTTTCACATGGGCTTAATAGTAAGTGTCATGTACACATAAATCATTGACTGATCAATGTGACCGGTTGGTCCTTTTAATGTTAATTCTCCTTTGAAGTTTAACTTTTGGATGTATTGTATTATGGCTGTGTTTGGGTTATTTAGTGTTATAAGATGCTGGTCCCAAAGTGGAATTTTCAGTTTGGGGGAGAGATCAATGGACTCATGTGCAGACTATAGCTTGGTGAGGGACTGTTTGCCAGTTCTATTCATTCAATGGCTTGCCAGTATGCAGTCTTGCGTTATCAGGGAGAGTAGCAATCTTTCTGTTTAGAAAGGCTTTGTTAAAATGCAGTGTACCAGTGATCTGAATATACTGCTTTCAAAGGCTATATTTCTTCATAATCCATCTTCCTTCTACCAAATAATTAACAGTGAATTTTGCAATTAAGCATTCTGGGGCATGAGTTGCCTAGAAAAGCAGTACAACCTTCATTGAAACATTTAACGTGGAAATAATGCTACAATCCACTGTAGAGTCACCACACACTTGGGAGCAATTCATAAATTTCTTTTGAGATAATATATCGATACAATGTTTAAATTTTTTATGAAACTTCAAGACTAATGTGACCTCAAGATTAAAGGCTGGTTCACAGTAACCGGAATGAGAATGACAAAGTTTAAATGCATGTATTATAATGTGTGCGTTCACAATTAATGGGAAGCTTTCCTGGGTTCCAGGAACGGTAGAGAAGGCTTGGTCAAGTTTTAACTTTACTGTTCTTGTTCCCAGACATGGCATATTAGACCCAAATTGCACATATTAGATTCTTCATTGTTAAATTTATTCAAGGCACTTGTGACATGAAACAGCTGCTAGAGCTCTTTCTAGTTGCAAACTGGGAAAATGAAACTGCAAGAAATTCACGCAAATGTGCATCATGGCCAGATTCTGACTCCCTCAGATCCTTTGAGTGTTGGTTCTTTTAACAAAAGTGTCATCTGTTGTCTGTTTGTTTATATGCAGCTCAAAACTGGCTATTGCCTCAAAAACACTAGCAAAAACTGGTAGAAATTAACAAAAAAACAAATTTAATGTACACTATTAATAAAGGAATGAAGCTTGGTACAACTGAGGAATCACAAATAGTAATGGATCTGCATTTAGAAAACTTTTACTCTATCAAATTTTGATGTTGGCTAACATGATTATGTTGACTGAATTGGAAGCAGGTAAAAAAAAATCATTGATTATAATGGGCGCAAGTTGGTGGTTGAGGGAGCAGGGATTCCAATGTTGCCACTTTAGTGCCCCAATCCAAGTGTCATGCAGCAAAGATAGTGAGTGGGGAGGAGATTGTGTGTGCAATTGTGATCTAAACATTGTCATTGTTTATTTATCAATGCTGTATTCGGTAATGCCCAGGATATCCGCTTCACATCAGAGAGAACCAGAAAGATACTAAAATGTGGTATGGTATCACTGAGGATACGAGTTCTACTTGGGGATTTCCTATAGTTTCATTTCAAATTTTTGGAGAAATCTAAGCAAATGTGGTGCTATATGCTGGATGTCTGAACATTTTTAAATGTCTGTTATGAATCTCTTGGAAGTTTCTGCGCCACCCTACTAGAGTTGTCATCTTGAAGTTTGCATTAATGGAACACCACATACAGACATTCCTTGGAAATTATTTGCATATTGCAGTACAATCAGAAGACTGGCTACACATTTCTGTAATGTGCAATTACCCAACAATAACGACAGATGAAATCTGTGCAAGGATCCAAAATAAATACATAGCTACTTCAAATGTTTAAGTTTAACAAGAAGAGCCATACCTGCACATTTTTTGTGACTTTCACAGATAGTTTCTTTTATCGGCCTCTGTACATGAGCGTTTACGCAGCCATGAGTGAATAACAATTTGCTAAATATAAAAGTTAGGTACACATCACAAATGCACACGCACATATGAACACACTGAAACACATGAATTTTGTTTTGTTGTTGTGATATGCTATTTTAAACTATTGTAAATGCTTTTAAGTCAGATATGAATGATTGATGATAAACTATGCAAGCTGTTACATCTGGTCGTCACGCATTCACTACTATATATTACAGAGAGCAATAAACAAATGACATTCCGCTACCACTGAATCATAAGGAAAGCAAAAATAACAGCAGTATCTGTTTGCACCAAATGTCAGCATAGCAGAGTACATGGCATAACATGATAAAGCGGCAACCTAGCTATAGGCAAGCCCGGTTGCTACGACAACGATTTGCTTTTGATTGGTGGATTACTGGTTGCTAGTCACGTGTTTATCCCTTCTCTTGGTTTCCACAGCTCATTACCACATGGCTGGGAAAGGTCAATCACCAACTAAGGATGTACCCACTTACTAAATGACATCCCAGTGTGCAAAATTGACTTTCCACTTTGCTATTGATATAGTCGTCATTATGTATTCCTGTTCTCGTTTCCGTCCTGGTTTTCGTTCTCGGGTTATTGTGAACCAGCTTTTTGGTCACCTATTTCATTAGGGAATAGCCTTTAATATGGAAGTTTTTAAGCAATTGGATTGAATCTACAAACATTTACAGAATGACTCTCACTAATAATGCAGCAGTCAACCATGCATATCCAAGAAGATGAGAGTGCATGCAGTGTGCATTATTTGTGGGATTATTGTTATAATTCAGGATTGACATAAATTGTTCAATACTTTGCAGTGCCTGACAGCTTGGGAGGAAGTTCTTCCAGACATGAAAGGAGTCGATACATCTTCATTTTCTCCACACAGACCCCATCTGCAAGTACCCAGTTAGAGGACCTTGTGCGCAATTGTCATATCAGCTTTATGCACCACCAAAACTAGTCACCCCTCATTTGTTTATGTATTTATGTATTTATCTATCTGTATATAAGAATATTGAAGAAGGAAACTTAAGCTATTGCTTGGGAAGAACACAGAGAAGGCACTTTGCAATATTTTCTGTGTGGATTGCTTATTTTCTATAACTTCTTACATATATACTACAGAAACCTTGGTAAGTATCTCTGTTGTAGTGGACCTAACATATTTATATTACAAAAAATAGTACTTCAGAAGAGGAGGAGGTAATCGTTGAGTGTCTATTTCAAAGAGGATAAATGAATACAAGCTTTAAAACAGCAGCTGGAATTAATAGTTAAGATACAAATATGTATGAGAAAATTATACCTTAAAATATTTTATGTTCAGAAGAATCAAGAGCTACCTTATTATAACTGTTAAATATCTAATCTTGAAATTAATTAATATGTAACTGAATGGAATATTTCTTGTTAGAAGATTACAAGAAAATTATCCCCTAAAATGATTATGTTCAAAGGATCAGAAGTTAACCTGTTATAACTGTTAAATATCTAACCAGAAAATTAATATGTGAATGAATGGAATATTTCTTGTTAGTACATTACAAGTGTTAGTTCCTTGTAAGCTTGATATAACATTCCAGCATTATGCCTTAATATATAATATATTAATGTTAATTATTTAAAAAACTTTTTGTACAATTTCTGTGCTATGAATTATTCACCAGGTTACTATAATGAGTGTGCAGAATGTTTATACAGTTATTGTCGCTAATGCTTCTATATACCCTTGTCCAATACCAAATATTGTCTTTGAATGCTTATTATGTTTAGAAAGCAATATGTGTAGCAGAAAATAACTACTTTGTCTATTAAAAATTTCTTTTTTAACAGAAAAACCAAAATTATGCTATCTTTAAGTAGGGTAAGGAATTTGTGAATGTTGCCAGCCAGAGATGACAGAATCTCCCTGTAAGAGTACTAAATTATGTTTTCATTTCTATGCTGAAGTTAGAAATGATGTAGACCATATCGCTTATGTTTCAAGTAATCCGGGATAGAAATGCATTCAATTTGGACAACCACAGTGGTATATTGTCCAGTTTTATCATTTAAATTTTGTAACAGCTCATGAAACATGTTCTAGGTAAGAACCAATATGAATGGAGTTTAATGTTTATTCTGCTCAATCAAATTATGTTATTAATTTTGTGCATCACTGTATTCACACTCATTTAATATTTCTTCAACTGTTTGGATCTCTACATCATGTTACCACAGATAAACACCTATTATTTACCTGTTGGCTTAAATAATAATAGGCATGAGTTGAATATAGAGTAGAAATTGTTCAGAGGAATAAAACATTAAATTTGAAAATTAATATAGTATAACCTCGGTTATAAGTTTTCAGAGGGAGACCTAAAATAATGTATAAATGAGAAAATGTAAAAGTGAAGTTTCTTATGGAATGAAATTGTTGTACTAGATTATTACTCAAACTAATTATGTATTATTTAATATAAGAAAGCAATAAATGGAACAGGCACAAAACTAATAATAAACTATTTACAGTACTTACATACATATCAGTACTGTTCATAATTCAAATAATTCAGAGTACTGATGCTTTACACTGGTTTAAAAAAATCATCAAATTTTCTTTGCTTTTGTTAACATGTGTGCAGCAATAATACATTCCAAAAATATTAATGCCTTGCCCAGCATGCTTTCTGTTTTCTGCTGCAACAGTAAGGAATGGAAATCTACACTATGCAGAAACCATACATCTTAACATAGCATAAACATAATGTATAAATGAGTAATTAAATTAATATATTTTGTACATGGGGACCAGAAAAATGTGGCATATTAATGAGAAAACGTATAACCAAAAAATTGTATAATCGAAAACATTAATGAACAAAGTTCGATGCCTAAAATATTTAGCCTATAAATACAGAAAATGTAGAAGTGAATAAATAACATACATATAAGCGAGGTTCAACCCTATATGTTTTTTGAGGAGTTGTCTGTTTATATTTCAATCACTATACACAATTTGGAGCCTTAAAATGTATATCTATTTTCACAAAAATTTATTGATTTTGTTGCTTGTTGTTCCCAGACTGAATATGAACATAAAAACACTTCTTTGGCTATAATTTTCCTTCTCCTTAAGCCAGACTACTTTAACCAATATGCAACATATTAATGTTGTACTGCCCACTCTGTGGTGCTTGGCTAGTGTCTCCATCTTCTAATCTGTAGGCCCCAAGTTTAAATCTTGGGTGTGTTGTTTGGGTGAGGTTTTTTCCTGGCACTTTCCCTTATCTCGTCTTAAGTAAGTCTGAGTTGAATGTACCATGGACTCATCAGAGCATCATTCCAACCATTTTATTCGCCCCTTTAATCAACTTAAGTTACTAAAAGGAATGTTTATGTTGTAATGTTTCTGTTTTGCCACTGCGGGTTGCAATAGCTGGTTCCACAGAACATTAACACAGCTATCATAACATGTTTTATATATACTTTCTTTTTTACTTTGAAACCATTTAGACATGAAAACTTGCCATTTGAAACAAATACAGCAGGATCAGTAGTTTTTAATAATAATAATAATAATAATAATAATAATAATAATAATAATAATAATAATAATAATAATAATAATAATAATAATAATAATAATAACAACAACAACAATAACAACAACAATTGCATACTGCAAATAATAAGATGGAATAAGCTGAATGAAAACACTGATAGAAGTATAAATTTACTCTTATGGGTTGACTTGATTTAAAGTAGATTGACTAATTAATCAACCAAAGGAATACCAAGTTTTTGCTGCTGTTATGACAAACTGAATGCTGTAAAAACATGAAATATTTGGCTGTATAATATTAAAAAATCTGAACATAAGATGAAAAAAGTAAAATGAGATTGAGCAATTAATAAGGAAACAGTGTGGAGCCTGGAAATTTTTAAATGCTTATGTGGTAGAAAGAGATTTAAATTTTTGTTGTGCATGTTTTGTTCTAAAAGAAGTCACATAAGGAGGAAGAAAGTATGCAATTAGACCATTCTTAATTTGCTTCAATGCAAAATATTGTTAAATTAAAAAGCCGTCTTCTACATAAATACTTTGTTTAGTATATCTTTAATGTGTTTCATGGATTTATTATGTAATTGTTATATATTTAGCCCAGTCAGATACCAGCTACTGCTTATTGAAGGTCCATATACCTTTTTCACTATAAGCTGAAAGGAGAAGTAAACAAAACTTAAATGTATCACTCTGCCGAGCACATGGCAGCACCACATGGAGGATGATGGGAACTAAGACCTGTGAGAGGAAATTGCCTCATACGGAATGCGAATACAGTATATTGCGCAGCTTGGGGATCATTAGCTTTTAAACATTGTATGTCTTATTCCTATATTTTGCCTTAAATCCTAAATTTATAACATACAATACTAAGAGTAGATAAATAAAAGTTGTACCTGAACAGTTCGGCATCTGTGATTAAAGGTACTGGATTAAACTATTCTTAACTTCAGGCTTTAGAAAATCATTCATTTAATGACTAATATAGTATACCACTTTTGCTTTAACCTTTTATGAGTCAACAAGTTAAATAACGATTAGCACTCTAGGTTAGAAAACCACAGAAAGCAAACTCGAACCAAGCTATCTGAGCAACAATTCTTTATCACTAACAAAGAAGTTCAATTATTGCTAAACAATGGCCAACCATATTCATTATCAATTAAAGGTGGGTATCTTTTATAGAATTTGTTAAAAGCATTTAACTCAATTGTTTTCTTTCAATTTCCCTTGTTTATGTTTTCTACAGTGGCAGAAGATTCTCAGCCAGAAACCGGAAATGAACTGCAGCGCCGGCGCATAGCCTCTTAAACCCTCTGCTATAACGGTTTATTTAGTTATAGGTGAATCTGAACAAACACATTTAGTTTCATAAATTTAACTGTTACAACAATGGGTTTTTTTAAATTTCTCTGCACAAGAATAACCACAAAATGTTACAATACCTAACTGTTTTTTGTAGAGGAAGAGACAATATGCTACGCGGGAAAGGTTCTAGTTTGTCCACCAGCCAATGAGGTGCTGTCTTGTCACATGGTTTTGTTTACTTCTCCTTTCAGCTTATAGTGAAAAAGGTATACCTTTTATAGGTTAAGACGTTTTAGCAGCACATCATATAGTTAAGAATCAAAACTCATTTTACCCTACCTTTTATAGATTAAGAATAAATTTTAGCAGCACATCATATAGTTAAGAACCAAAACTCATTTTAGTAGCTCTATGTAAGAACATTGGATGTGACACACAACTTTTCACAAAATGGGGGGAAAAAATCTTAACTTCAGTCAGAATAATGCATTTTCTTTGGATATTTCATTAACATCCTTTTCTGTAACCAAAGCATTTTTACTACCCTAGAACCTCAGTCTTAAGCAAAGTGTCACATCCAACCTTCTTCCATAAAGCTATTCAATAGGAAGTAATAAAAACCACAAAGCTGATCCATAAATTGTTGAGCTGTAAATATTGTAGAATTGTGTTCCTTATCTTTTTTAAGTAGCAGTCCATAATAAAATTAATTTTTCTTAAAGAAATGTATTGGTGAAATTTAATAAAAACATGAATATGAATGTTATTTTTTGTTTTTTTTGCATTTTTATTATACTTATAACTTGCACTTTCATGCTATACAATTTGGTTTTTTAATATCAATTTTAAAACCACAAATGGTTATTTAATTGGTCCTTTATCGTTTAGGTAAAGCATCACATTAAAAACTTTAAAACTCCATCATTCTTAATTCCTATTTTTCCACATTTTTTACTATTCAAAATGCTCCTTGGACCACAGTTTGTAGCTTATTAGCTTGAAATGTTCAGGAGAGCTTCAGGAATCACATATTTAAAATTTGTTATGTAATAGTTAACAAATATTAAATAGTTCAGTTGAAATGAATTATTTTCCATAAAACACATTTAAAAAGTTGAAAAATTCAATAACATGTATACAAAAAGCTTTTTTCTCATTAACTAATTAAAACTAAGAAATACTTGCACAATTTTATTGTTTGTATACTAAGCTCAAATCAAAAATTTGGAAGTAATACGATAAACCATAGGGTCCAAGAAGCATTTTATGTTACTGTATAAAAAGGTGATTAATTATGAAAAAATATAAATATCTAAACAACTTATGTTTTATGTTCTGAGTATATGGTAAAAAAGTCAAAGCAATCGGAAGAAAACAATGGATTTTTGGATTTTCATAGATACATTGCCTTAAATGAGAGATACTTTTCACTCTAAGTGATTGTCATGTATCATGTGTCAATATGAGACATGGTTCTTTAGTTTTGCATGGTTAATGCCACAGCCTCGGAACCAACAACTGTACTGCTTTCAAGTTGTACTAAGCATAAACTAAATTTCCCACTTGGTTATGAATGAGTGAAATTGTATTTACATCATCATAGCACACAACAATATTGTGATTTACATTTCCTTAGACTATAAATTTAACATACAGTAGGCTAAAGAAGAGAAAGTAGCCTGTAAAAGGGAAGAATTTAAAAAATACCACAGTGTAATGTTTTTCATTTTTAGAAGGAACAGCAACAGTAAAACATGCAAAGAAGTGTTTTCATATAGAAATAGAGAAACTTAAACATATATATTCAGTACTTGGCCAAAGAAACGTGACAGAAAAAATTTCACCACATCCGAAACATGTCATATGTTACGAACTCTTACAAAAAAAGAAATGCTTAGTTGAAGACAGTAGAATGCACATAAAAGTGAAGAAAATATATATTTCACCTTGCTTTTGAAAGATTGTCTACAAGACAGTAAACCTTGCTCTTCTGTCAAATGAAAAAAATGCTCATTTAAGAAGCAATGTTAGGTTGCAGCAATACAACCATAGTGGAGATTGCATAGTTAAATATAAATTACAGGGTATGTAGCAATCAGAGGTTGTGACATTACCTGCCAATAAGGTATGTAGTATTTGGGAAGCTAAATGGCATAGAAACATGCAATGAATGCAGATACTCTAATGATTAGGTAAGTAAAAGTCCATTGTTATTAGAATATCAAATTTTATTATGGACTGCTTCTTTATATATGTTTATAACTAGGAGGCATGAATGTATGTGAAAACATTCATACTTGCATTACTTTGTAAAAAGGAAGTTAATTTACATTAGGCAGCAGTAATAGTTTGGTGATGTAACTTAGCACAGAAAATAAATATAAAGGAAGCTTTTTATATCATCAAAATCTATTGACACTTTCTGTGAAATTTTCTCTTACAAGACTTAAGAAATGTATTACATGAACTCATTCCAATTTCATATGGCAAAGTAGCTATGCGTTTATTTTATAAATAGAGTAGATAATCCTATATCTTAGGTAACTAAGTACTTGAAAGATCTAAAGTTTTGTACAATAAACGTAATTAATCAGCAAAGTAGAATGTCTAAAAAGCTATTTGAAAAAAATGTGATATAACTTGAATAGTTCTGGGATATTCTGTGCACATTTTGACACTGTAGTACTTCAAAAACCTGTGACAATGTAGTTCATCTTTGTGTATGAAACAAGTGACTATTCAGATTATGTATCAGAAATGTATTATTGCCTATGTTCATAAAGTTTGAACAGAAATGAATAACAAATACCTTAATACCTTGCTTCAGTTCCAGGATATTATTACACATCTACTAAACGACTATACAAAACTTAGTGCATTTTTGTTTTACCATCTGTGGTTTTTGCTGCATTAGTATTGAAGTTCATTTTATTCTTATTAACCTTTTCCTTGCATTTTTGTCATCTTAGTCCTTATTTTAAGATCTACGGTTTAAATAGAGTTGAATTGTTCAGAGCACAGCCAAACTCAAAGGGTATTTGGATTATAGCAGTGGTGTAGCGTAAGGGCAGACATTGAGACTGATAAATTGCCAAGAAAATAAGTAAATTTCTAAGCATATAAATAAAGACAGCCTAAAACAAGTGATGAAACTTGCCTTAATGCCTACTGCTGCTTTGTGTCAGATTGTAGTGCTGCGTACTTAGGCAGCTTCAAAATCTCATGATGCGCAGCAGGAGATTGGGGTGGCTGAGCAAGTGCAAGTCTCATCAAGAGTGGAATTCTATAGCTTTTCCCACTAAACTTTTGCTTCTTGTTGTAGGAAGACATGCCTATATTTTGTTGCGCATTAATGGCACAAAGGCAGTAGCAGAGACTTAGCACATTTAATGAGGCATTTAGTCTCTGTGTACTTGCTCTCTCGAAAGTCCGGAAACAGGACAATAGGGGTTGGAGACAAGAGTAGGGCAAGGCAATGTAACATAAACATTTGTTATTGGTGAACCAGCATTATGTGCATGCAGCCCAGTGCAGTGTTAATTTTACGTAAACCTGTGTATTGTTTTCATTGTACGTGTTTTAGTCATGATTTTAGAAATATGCACAATTCCATCGATTTAGTGGATAACTTATTATAAACTTGGCAACAAAGGCAATTTTTTAGAGTTATTAGATTAGAGCTACTTGGTGAACAATAGTTTGGATAAATTATTGTGACTAGTGTTAACATCATCTCTTGCGGAGAAGAAAAATTGCCGAGTGGAGCTTAGGTATGTACAAGAAAATCTAAGTGAGTACCTTCATTGTTTTCATGATTTACCATCATACAATGGTTTGTCAACAGTTTGTAAAGTTACACCTAATGCTAAATTTTACAATCTAGTTCAGTTTAAAATGTATGCTCAGTCAATTTCAGCAATTAGTAGTGATGCTAATGACTACTAAAGCAACAACTACCTAGTAATAGTAATAATAATCGAATTAATATGGAGAATTCACATTATTTTATGAAACACTAATGTATAAGAATTTGTGCATAATTTCAAAAATTAAGTTTCTAAAATGTAGTATACCCAGAACACAGTGTCAAGCTACTCCACTGGATTACAGAGCCAATGCACTACTATTGTGTCTTCCCTCCCTAAATCATTGTCTTAAACTTATCTCATCTGACTTATGCAACCCCATTGCAAACTGACTTGAAGCTTTCCTGGCCTTTTTTTTTATTTTCAACCCCATTGCAAGTTGTAGCTGTTTCAAACTTTGAAAATATATGGTTCAGTGTCTTCCACAAAATGACACAATGGAATTAGTGTAGATTCCTCTGTGATGGCACCTCAAACTCACCTGTTTCTGAGATTGGACTTAATGGTTTTTGGAATTGGGTGACTCATTTGTAGTGAATAATAATACTATACAGTGAGCTAAAAGTTTTACCATTGTAAATATCAAATGAAGCCCAAATCAGTAGGCAAAATCATAACCTCAGTTATCATCATGTCTTTCCCAAATTGGGCAACATCAAGGTTTAAAATACATTTGTATTTATGGGATAGATGTGTTTAACGGCAGGATCAGGATTAGCAATCCAGAATTCAAATCTTAAAAGTGTTTGTCTTTCCCCAATCTTCAGTGCAGCTCCAAGTTACCAATATTTTCATAAGCTGGCTAGAATGCTTTATAAAAATTGCTAAATATTGTAGACCATAAAGTTAATTCTTGAAATGGACACTTTGAATTCTTCGAATCTTGCAAAACCTTCCCAGTATACGAAATGAATAGCTTCAATATCTATAAATAATATTTGCTATATAACTTAAGCAGAAAATCCTGAACAAATATATTATCCCAATTTTAAAAACAACAGAAGTAATTGAGAGCTGGTGGAAGCATGAGGAACTGAATGTAGTATCACAAGTAAAACTGAGGTCTTGGGGCACTAGCATTTGGAAGGAACAGTGAACATACTGGTGGTGCAAGAAAGAGAGGTAGAACAGGACTGGAATGGCTCAAAAATGTGAAAGATGATATAAGGGAATGTAAAATCAGAAAATGGATATACCAAGAACAGGATAAACAGCAATGACTGTGGCTGCTTGAGGAGACCTAGCCCTTTATGTGCTTTAATGCCAGCAAAGAAGAAGAAAATATAAAAGATGTTTCACAGACTTTCATCAGATTCAAAGATTAACAGGATTCTACTTTTGAACAGAATATGTCTCACATTTGCACGGTGCATCTGCCACACTTTGCAATAGCGATCAAAATGTGCAGGCTACCATCAAACAAGAGATTGCAACTCAACTGCCACCAGAAAAAATGCCTTCTATGGTCGAACCAGCCATTGTGCCCAATGAAAAAGATGTCCGAAATATAGAAAAACTGTAAACTAGCCAGTCTCTGTATTGAGTACCACTTCTGAGGTGCATATAACTATTTCTTTTTCTTTGTGTTTACAAACAGCAGCTTTTTTGCTTCTCTTAGAGAATTTTGTTCAATTGTCCCTCATAGTGACAAGTGGTAGTCAAAGGAAATAGAATTTCATGATATAAAAACTTAACTAGACAGGTAAAATGGAATGTAACTCGGTGGACATGACTGAAGCTGGTTCAAGTGAATCTGTCAATGCAGATGAAACTGCTATTGAGGTGATAAATGTAAAACAGTGATGGAGGCAAATTTCAATGGATATTCTGAATGATACTTGAACAAATAGTATTCACTCTGTGTTTAACATAGATTGTTATAGATAATATAGAAGGGCAATTTGGATGGGTTTCAAATTGAATTCTTATTCTAATTGTAAAATGAGAAGGTATTATTTCACATCATCAAGGGCAAAATATGGCTTATTTGATGTTAATATCAGATAGATATATGCTCTAAAATGTACATGTAAAGGGCATGCTGCAGGAAATCATTTTAGTACTATAATGAAAATGTCCCCACCACATTTTTTTTTTTTTTCGAGTGGAGGAGAAAATGATTTAATCACTTACCCCAGCCCCGATGGGAGTCGGGTCTGGGAGTGTGGGACTCACCGAGGCGTCAGCATACCCACTAAAAACTCCTCCACCGGATTCAAAGGAAAGGTTTGCTGCGGTACCACCTAAAGCACCCGCGCAGTCCGAGGTGATGATTAGAACTGGGCCGCAGTGCGGTCGCCAGTGGAGTAAGGATGTGTGCTAGGAGACAGGCTTGACCAAGGCCCAGCCTGCCCCCTAGCAAAGTGAAGGAGAAGATAGTTGGGATTCCTGGTGGTAATGTGGTTAATGGCGTTTGGGTTTTCGGGGAGGATGTGGATGGGAAGAGGATTGGGAGGGGTGTGGCATCACATGGGATTCAAGGAAGTTGCGGATCAGGATGTAGGCTTCTTGTAGGTGGTCGTAGTGGCTGTTGAGTTCCCTGAAGTTCTTGGAGATTGAGTTGTTGGTGCTGGTCTGTAGCTCTCGAATCCCCGCAACTGAAGCGCCGAGGGCGCCCAGTCGCGTGGACCGGTCGTCGCTATCGTCGGTGTATGGCTCCACCACAAACAAATTTCCAGGCTTATAAAGCATCCAGTGATGCTGCTGCGCAAGCAAGCACGCACAAAAAACAGCAAAAGAATGTAAAGTTATTAATGATGGTGAGAATGCTGTGACAAATGATGCAACATCGATGTGCAGAGGATACACTTCTCTGAATGTAACAGCTCATGTGCTATTCTATTGGACAATGGAAGAGTATTACATACAGCAGTTTGTAGTAAATATTGTCATAGCTGTTCATTACATAGCAAAGATGACTTTACTTATACTGAATAGAAGCATAAACAAAATTGTTCTGCAACTATGATGGTACAAGCAGATAGATGGAAGTAGTAGCAGCCATCAAAATGTATTGCTGCTTTGAAGAGACCGATGGACTTCATTAGTCAAAGTACAACAGGATTTAGAGCAGAGTATACAAAGAAACTAGTTGGGGTAACTTTCAGGAGGTATCATCTGATACCTATCTGCAATGCATGCATTATCCAATGGGCTGTTTACATGGTGTAAAGACAAAAAGAAAGAAGCTGTATTGCTTGCTTATTATGGAAATTTTGCAAGAGAAAGTATCCTTACTAAGATGGATATTGCTTCAGACATGTGGTGCCCATGTGTACATTAAAGAAGTTGGACACCAAGCGTATAGCAGGCTGATAGAACAAAAGCCATTGCAAAGCACAAGAAAAAGATCTAAGGAAGTTAAAGAGAAAAAGATGAGGATTATGGTGCTGGACAATATTAAGATAGAAATTACATATACACCATATGATTTCAATTTTCACTAGTTCGTGATACTTCTGATTTTGCTAACACAATGTGTCCTTTCTCTTAATCTATTGGTCTTGATGCAAGATTTGTTTTCTATTTCTGTTTTGATCTTTTAGAAACAATCTGAACCAATTAAACTTTTTATATATGTTCAATATTACTTTAAGAAAATTAAAATACTACCCCAATTTGTTGAAATTTTTCTCCAACTGGTTAACATTTACATCTTTTTTCAAACTATCTAAACAAAAACAGTAATTGATCCAAATTTTTCTTTTATGCTTCAGATATACAGGTTGAGTTTGAAGTCTATCAACAAACTTAAGGCGGGTAATTCCTGCCTGAAAATAGACCACAGAAGTTTATATAACCTTGTGTCCAGAAATGCATAGTTTCACGTTAGATGGTACTGAAGAACGACATCAAACAAAGAGCTCTGGCACATAGTAGATGGACTGAATCCCATTCCATGTCACAACAGATGTTCAGTGGCTTCCATGGGATCCAATGCACAATTGCATCATGGATTACCTCACTCATTCGAATGTTCGAAGCTGTATCTGAATATCATCACGACTCTGTGGACACGCTGTTGAAGGGTGTTAACATCAGGAACAGGCTCACTGTAAACAATGTTTTCCATGTGTCCCCACAAGTAAAACTCCAGGGGGTTTTAAGTCCGTTGATCGAGTGGGCCTGCAACAGGGCCTCCACATCCTATCCAACGTCTGGGGAAGATGTTGAGATGTCGGTGAACATTAATGGGGAAGTGAGCTGGCGCTCCATCATGCTACAGCCACATTGCTTGTATTGCCAAAGGCATATTCTACAGCAACGAAGACAGGAAGTCCAGATACGTTTCTCCGTTCAGGCATTGTAGAAGAAAAACTGGCCCAAGTAGGCGGTCGCCAATAATCTCTGCCCAAACATTGATGCTGAAGAGACGTTTCAAACATTCCATGAGGATTTTCTGTAGCCCACAACTGACGATTGTGCAGGTTAATGGTGTGATCTCTAAGAAAGGTGAATTAATCGGTGAAAAGGACTAATGGTGATGGCCTGTTGTACAAACCAGCGAGAGAATCTTTCCCATGTAGAAAATCTGCCGGTGATAATCCTTACACAGTTGGAGGTGATAAGGATAATAGCAATTGTCATGTAGGTTACAGATAACCGTCCTTTGGCTTACACCATGTTGGCGAGCCAATTGCCTGGAGCTTGCACCAGGGTTGTTTTCAATATCATGGAGAACATGTTCCTCCACATTTGATGTATCTACGCACAGTCCACAGCCGCCCTGACGTACGTCTGTCTCAAAGAACCCATGCTCGCACAAACGCCGAAAAATGGCTCCGAATGTTGTGTGGTGCTGTATGTCAGGGTGCGTGACTCGGTATATCCGTGCTGCCTCTCGATCGTTTCCACCTGCTTAGCCATACACGAACACCATCTCGGCTTGTTCCTGGAATGGATACCAGACCATTGTGCTTCTTCATTGCTTAAATCACGCTATCTGCAGCACACAAACGTACACTGCAAATTATGAGAGAATGTCGCCAGTGACATCTACCGTAGAAACTACATTACTGGACACAAGGTGAGACGAACTTTTGTGCTCTATTTCCAGCAAGGAGTCATCCCCTGAAATTTGTCGTTGGACATAAAACTCATATTGTGTGTATGAAGAAACTTCAAGTATTAAGTCATTTCACAGAAAAGTTATACTAAGTTGAATAAGTGCAGACTTTTTTTTATAAACAAAACATATGCAATGTGTAAAAGATTAAACGTTTAGAGCTTTGAAGATTAGAAATAGAGAATGATACTTTGTATGACAAATTGGCAAATTTTAGTTAGGTACCATGTTGCGACTTTTAAGGAACTTAAATGGAGTTTCATTTGTGGACGCCCTTTAACCGCTGTAGTCCTTAGCGTCCCATTCTATATTGAGTGTGAAAGATCGGTAATTTTCCTCAGAGACCTCTTTATCAGGTTTGAGGTTCTTTTACGTGCCGTAAATCTACGACACGGGACCACTGACTTTACTTCCTTTCCGAAGGAAGCCATGCTAGAGATTTTTACGCCCGAAGAAAATCCATCGCCCTCCGCCGGGTTTGAACGCGCGACCTCGGGAACTAGAGGTTAGCATTGTAACCACGGAGGACGACATTTTAGGAAGTGCAAGTCTCCCAATACCCATTTATGTAGCGCACTCAAGGTAAAAGAATGCTCAGAATTGGTTGTGTACGTTTTAAGATTACCCACTGTACATATATAATTTTCTCTATTTCTGATGTTAGTCCAGATTGTTGATTTTTGTATAAGAGTTTAATGTAGGATGTAGAATAACTATAAGGCATAGAAATAATTATATTCATAACTATGCAGTATTTTAAACGTATCCCAAAGGTACTGTTGAGTGATATACTCCATTTTTATCTCATTGCAATAGGAATACATAATCATCTCATATTTCACGTATGTAATTAATTGTACCATTAAAAAGTAGAATCACAAATTTGTGTATGGAATAAAGAATCCAGTGTATGCAGTTCTGTATTCCATATAACAATTTACGTATTTTAAGCACATTTTTTCCCCAAAATCCTGAAATATTCGTGTAGCCTCTCATATTTTGTATAAAACGCCATATCTCTAATATGAAACTGCGTATCACGTATACAGAATCTACGATCCAATACTGTATACATGGAATTTCATATTAATAATTTAACCTACACTAAATTAACCGTAAATGAAACTAAACATGTATCAAGCCTAATGTAAACTTGAGCTTAAGTAAATTAGCTTAAACCTAAGCTAAATTACTGAAAGTCAGCCTAAGTCCAAAAAAAAACGACTCACTAATTGATGAATTAATAAAAGCTTGTGGGCTTGAAGGCCATGGTCTATGTGTAACGTTATTCACTGCCAATTTCAGTCAATTCTTTGGTTACTATATTCAAAGAATACGACCTTGGTCTACTTAACGGCTGTCAACGAAGTTTTTCCTCTCCCTGAATGGGGAGAGAAGGAACAACTCGCCCCCCGCTCAGAAGTAATAAATCAAGAAAGTCCATCTCGCCTACAAAGGGATGGATAGATGGAGAAAGGTGTGCTGGTACTGTTATCGCACCCTGCGATAGTCAAGGGCTCCCATGCAATAGCATGCTGGAGGGATAGACCATACAGAGCTCTAGGAGCATTCTTGACCACTAAGATCAGTATGCCCCTGGGGCGAGTTCCTTTTTTTACGGTGAGCGTTGTAGAGACTATTTCCTTGTATCTCAGGGTCGTATTAAGAGGTAGATCTATGGGAGTCTGCTATTGCTAAGATATAGTTGAAATAATAAATTATAGCTTTTGCAGTAGAAACTTGTTGAATTTATTTATTTGCTGGTTTACAAACTCCTTCCTTCACACTTTCAATCAATTATACGTATACACAGCACATAATATTCATAAATAAAACGAAACTTTTACACCGGCCAACTACTAGGCTGGCCATCACTCTCCTACTCTCTCGCACAAGCTAACAAAGCTTGGCTTCACTTTTCAAACTATTAGAGTCTTTTTATTTATTGTTTACCCTAGGCAGTAATTGCTCTGTTTGCCTAAATTTTCCATAGGTTCCCATAGTAACCTCCCTTCCATTCACAAATTTGCCCGCTTAGGGTCAACAATGATTACTTCCATGGCCTCATATAACTCCTACTATCTTTTAATTATTTAATTTAATCCTTTCCTATATTCTTTTGCTTTCATGTTCCAAATTGACAGTAATTAATTAAGTTCTCCCCATTACAATTTTAGGTTATGTTACTATGAATTTAATTTCACAACATACATATTCCAGCAATAATATCAATCACATGAAATTGAAATAAACATTACAACAATATCAATAAACATGAAGACATTTTAAGATTCCAATTAACATATAAATATTTGCATGGTCATAAGTAAGGCTGTGGGATTATGTAGCTTTGAATTCCGCTTCACTCCTTTGGGAATTCAGGCATAGCATGCAGCTTAACTATTGGAACTGAAAAAAATGGGATTTGTATTCACTTGTGTAGATGTGAGGAGAGTTCATGTTGTTAGCAGGGGCGTCATTTCAGGGTATACGGGGTCAATTGCCCCCCAAAGTTATGAGAAATAATAGACTACTAGTTATTTTGCGCTACCAAAAGAAAACTTACTAGAATTGACTTTTAATACAAATATTTCACGACTAAAAGATAAAAGATTATTTTATCTTAGGTAAAATGTGTCAAAGTTCATTTGAAAATTCGGATAACTGCTTCACGCAATCTTGCCCCCCCAAGCAGAAACTGAGTTGATGTTCCTGTATGGTGGAATTAAGAGTGGGGGTGGAAAATGCAAGAATTCTCGGTTTTAGAAGCATTCACTAATGTTTGTGATAGTACGTAGCCTATCCTCTGGCCTACTTTGCAGGTGGTATCTTAAATGTCCACCTGTGCCTGTACGCTGTCACTTCAGTTGCTGAAACATGTTAAGGCTATATTGAATTAAATTATTATTTAAGAGTTATTCTATGCTTGTGAATTGTAGACTAAAATAGGGTAAGTATGGCTTCGAACAGCTGCGTCAGAGTAACTTCTAAAGTGTAACCCAAGTTACTAGTTGTAAAAGTGTAACTTGTGCATTTTACTTTATGAATGCATAACCATACTATTATATAGGTACGGTAACCAATGTCATATCCAGGATGGGACCTTCCTCCCTTTGAGGGCTACCAAGACTAGTTTGCGTGTAATCATACTAGTGTATTGAAATATTCTTGTATGTCTGGATCTCCCAGGTCAAAGGTTCTGTCAGTGATGTTTATGGTTTTAGTTTTATAAGGACCTAGTTCCTGTATAAGACCATATAGCTGTTCCTTGCTGTATTGAACAGATTTTAATGCTTAGGATTTTAATTCAGTACTCAATTCAGTGAAGTTTTAGCTCCTGATGTAGCAGATATGCTGCTACCGTGATTATTTGGCAGTTATTCGTATTGTTCTACTCTGGCGTGTCTGAAGTGTATTTATGTGCTTTTTTGCATTATAGCCCCAAACTGGGACTGCTTAAGTAATAATTAATCTAATTAAGATTTTGTATGGGGTAAGCAATAGTATGAAGAATATTAGTTGAAGTTGGCTATTTATATTCATGATTTCGAATATTCGCTTTAGCTGGCCATTGTCCTTTGCTCTCACTTGAACGATGTGCTTATACCAAGTAAGTGCTTGATCCATGACTAGACCTAAGTCTGCAGGTCCTTCCATTGTATTCTTTCGCCTTGGTAGTTTAAGGGCTGAAGGGCGTGATTACCTTTATCTTGTAGTAATGTTTTCGTGAATACTATTGCGTGGTTCTTTGTTGTTTCAACTGTCTTTAAATAAATGTCCTTTAACCAGGCAGGTCATATCAGATGATGAATGAAATGGATGAAATGATATAGAGCCGTACTTAGAAGGGGATTTAGAGTTCAAACCCCCCAAACATCAAACACATTTTTTTATTTATTCAAATTTATCAAATCAATATGGGAAAATAACATTAGTTAACATTTACAGAGAAAACCGAAACTTAATATCGTTGCCTTACATAGTTAAGGTGGCCATACGTCCCAGTTTTTTTTAATTTCCCGGTAAGGTCTTCATTCATCCCAGTTTTTTATGCAAAGAGATTAAAATAGTTCGTTTTTGTGTCTATATAACGTCCATACACTAATAAGTACATGGTACTGTTAAGTTTAAATTTAGTTGTGGAAACCCCTCCCCGAATTTTTTTTTCTGAATACGGGCAAAGAGGGACACTCAAATGAGCCCGGAGGCCACGGTGCTTGAATGGTTTATAACACTTGAGAACGAGAAAAACAACGTTGAAATACATGTATGTAATGGGATTGGGAACGGGGAAAAAGGACTGATCGCCAAGTAGTTAATTCCTCACAACATACTAGATCTATCTTGTATATTAGACTCTTCACTGTAGAGTTTACTCTAGGCTGCCGTGAGTTGAAACTACCGCTAGTGCTTTCTGTAGTCGTACGCTGGAAGCGAAACAGATTCTATCAGGACGGAAGATATACAGGAAGGAGTGCGGCGCCTCTATTGACAGAAATTGGCGTTGTACAGGAACCTTTATTATTGTTAATTCACACGCCAATGCGCCAGCTTAATGAGCTCTATTAAACACACTGTCATGAAATATAATTATACAAAGCTTTTGTCATCTGCATAAAATGTTAGCAAGTTTGCCCTTGCGTCGCAGTCAGGTAGATAATTCTGTTCACACAGTTGTTCGCATAGAATATAGGAACATTGAAATGATCCTAGTGAAATCCTCTTTCGTTGCAGATTCTAAGTAAAAGCCGTGTGCTGCCGTACTTGTATATAAGTGTCGGAGCTGGAAATCTGGTTCGTTCCATTCTTCTGAATTCATGGTTGGCGTATGATGAAAGCTTTAATATACTGCCAGTGACTTTTCTTCCCTTTCTCTAATGTGAGCTTGTATGCTGGTGTATGCAATAGATTGTTCCTTATTGCTGATGAAGTCTGAGGCGGCCAAGAAATAGACGAATCTAGTGATTGTCTTCGGGATAGCCTAAGGGCTCTGCGTAGGTAGGTTGCTTTCATTGCCTCCAATCTGCTTAAATTTGCAAGTGTAAGGTAGGTCCACATTTTGATTATTACATATATTATTGCAATATTACATACAATTATTATTCCATTACTTGGACAATTTTGATATGGAATAGTCTCAAGACTGTGTCAAGTGATAATTGTTTGATATTCCTAATGACAAAAAACTGTTTTTATGACTGCCGTGCATGTCTCTTCTATATGCTTCGTGAACTTTTTTCCCGTGACTTGGAGTGTTAAATTTACCAACTCTAACTTATCATTTCCGCAGTGGAAATTGTCTATCATGGCGATGTTGCCTCCTCTCCTGAATTTCATGAGTTTTGCTTTGTGTTTATGTTTAATTCATTTATTTGCAACCACTTTCCCGTTATGCAAGCCTAGTAACATAAAATAAATGCATTCTTAAAAGTTATACATCAAAATATACAGTATATAGGAAACAAAATTAATGAACTTTTAGTATTCTTGCATGATAACAATCCACGTATTTTATCAATTACAGAGCATGGTCTTAAGGAAAATGAAATGAATCAGTGCTATATTGAGAATTACTAAAACGCAATATGCTATGTAGGCTAACTCATAAGGGAGGGGAAACAGTATATTGGTCTCAAACACAATAACGAGCATCAAACCACTAGATTGGATGAAAGAAAAAAGCATTGTAAAAGCATGTGAAATATATCCATAGAAACTCAAACGGAAACACAAGTGTTACAATTGTGTCAAGTTACCCATCACCAAGTAGTATAACAATAGATTTATTCCAAAATCTAATACTGAATCAGCTTAATAGGGAAAATGTGATATTACGGGGTGTGAATATAAATAGAGATGACAATAGTAGTGATTATAAATAGTTAGATGATCTTGCTAATATGTACAAACTACAAATTGCAACAAGTGAACCAACAGGGGTAACCGATACTACAACTATAATAGATCAGATTTTAACAAACCTACCTCTGTAAGAATATCATACTTATGTAATAAAAAGGCACTTACCAGAACATTATGCATTGCAAATATAAATCACTTTTGAATCCCGGTAATACAAAATATCAACAACATTGTGAGGGAAATCAATAATGCTAATGAAAGAGCTCGTTGTGCTATGTTACAAAACAGGCAATAGGTAGAAATGTATAAGTGGATGTTAATAAAAATGGAAATATTTTATATAATATTTAATTATTATTTGTATATTGCTTATTTATTAAGAGGTAATACAGTAAAAACAAACGCCCAGGAAATAAATAGATTAGTAAAGGTATAATTATAGTAAAGCAAACCTAAACCATTATTATAAGTATAAATTACAAAACTCGATAAAGATAATGAAACTTTTATAAGCTTTAAAGGAAATTACAGAAAGTCAATAAAACATTCTAAATCAGAATATATAAAACAACTAATTGAAAAATCAAATAATGTCATAAAAACATATTAAACATGTTATAATGTTTAAATTGACCATCATAACGTCCTCCAAATAAAACACGACTAATGGCATTTACTTTCCACCATAATATCAAGCAACTTTTATTCAAGACACTTCTTTCTACAACCCTTAGTTTCAATTCAAAACCGGGCCATCACAGCATCACCACACACATTAGCAGCCACTTCCACCACCACCCCTGAGGACCAGGAGCGCTTGCTTGCGAAGTGCCCAGCCATGGTCTAACAGAGGGAGAAGCGACGACAACTACAGCCTGAGTAACCACATCCTTATCCTATCACTTTGAACTCCTCATTACCACTTTCCAACGTCTAGGCTGCATCCAGGGCAATTTGTTATGGCTGTAGCCTAGAACCGCACCTTAAGTTAGACTTCAAGCCCAGTTGGTGTCCTTGGGAACCTCATTAGGGAAGGTGCAGCAGCTCCGGACGTTCAATAAGAACCTACTTCTATACCGATGTACTTGGTGGAGGTCAGCACGGAGAAGGACCTGCAACTTCTGAGAACGCTCGACTCGGTATTGTACTTCCGGATTAAGCTGGGACCTTACAGGCGCCCGCTCATCCCGGCTCAGTGCAACCGGTGTCAGCAGCTGGGGACCCGGCAGCAAGATGTATGGCCAGAGCGATGGTGTGCTCCAAGTGCTGAGTCTGGCACTTTCAGCGTCCTGCCCCTGAGAGGAAGTGCGTACTCTACCGGGAAACGCGCCATGGGGCTCGTTACCGGGCCTGCAATAAGCGCCAGCGGCAGCTTTCCCTGATACGCGAAATTCAAGGTGGTGCTGGGTGTGGTGAGGGCCGTGCGACTTGGGCCGTTGCGCGAGGTACTGCTCCGTCAAGGTCAAGAGCTTTGGGTCCGTCTGATAGCCCTGGGGCCGTGATGGCTGGCTGGATTCCTGCCGATGGGCCGGAGGTGCCTGGGGCGAAGCCGGTACCCAGGAAATGCTGGGTCGAGGACCCCAAGAGACAACACCAAAAGAATCTGTTTAGACAGATCCAGAGCACGGAAATACTGCACAAGGAAATCGTCGAGACCTGCGAGATGATTCTGATGACCGTCGGAGGCGCCTTACATCCCGTCCAACTACGCCGACTTCTTCCATCTGTAACAGACCAGACTCCTTCAATTGACCTTATACGGACACTTAACATAATGCCCTGTAACACCAGATGTATTAGACGAAGCAGGACAGAGCTTACAGCCTTTTTCAACCAAAGTCAAATAGACGTTTGTCTTGTAACAGAAACCCACCTTAGTGAACCAGATGGGCTAAACGTTGAAGGGTACTTAGCATACAGAAAGGACAGGGATAGACGTGAAGGAGGTACAGCTCTCTTACACCCTAATTAAGATCGATACGGTACACAATCCAGCCAACATTCTCCAATTAAACAGAATTGAGACCATAGGAGCCTCAATAACCGTAAACCAAGATCGAGCTTCGTCCTAGCGGCGTACAATCCCTTAGGTCCTCGGCACAGTTGGATGCAATTCTACAACACGAATGCAGAAGGCAGCGCGCTCTTGAGACATGAAAAACAACACCGACTATGTTAGACACACATCGAGCAAACCCACCTTTGTCCCCTATGCTCGGAATCAAAGACAAGAAATCAAAGACACTTCAGCTCCTATCAACAAACTTCAACTATAACTTAACTACGGCTACTTCGCAGAAAGATTGAAAAATGGCTTCACTTCCCGAAACAACACAAAGATTAACGTAGACCATAAAACTACAGGTTAGTCAGCCTCCTAAACACTTTAGGCGAACTATTGGAAAAAGTAATGCATAAACGACTCAATAAATATATTACAAAGCAGAGTCTACTCATAGCGGAACAATTTTTCTTCAGCGCAACGCACTCAACAACTATCCAACTACTGAGAGCAAGACAGAGCATTATTCATGGCTTTAATTTAAGGAAATCCACAGGAGCGTTACTCATCGAGCATTGAACGGGCATTCGAAAGAGTATTGTACGCGGCTTACTCAAGAAACTGACAACCTTAAAACTACTGGACACGCTGATAAAATTAATGGCGAATTAACTGAAAGATCGAAAGTTTCAAACATTTGTGAACACCGATCTCTCCACCTCACAACCAATCAAAGCAGGAGTCTCCCAAGGAAGTATTGTTTAAACTATACATAAATGATATGCAAAATACACTCCATAAAGTAATTGGCTACTACAGGTCCTACAGAAATATTATAGCAATTCCGTCAATTTGTTCAAAATATTCGCCATTCTACTGGATGTAGGTCACCATCAGACAGTTTTTGAACAGGTCAACGATATTTTGGGGGGAAAGGAGAAGCCACAGCTATTAAAATGATCTCATTTAATACTGAAGTAACCTTAAAATGAGTTTATAATCCCTCGGGAGATGTAGACACAGAAGACGTAGACAAAATCATGAATATAGGTGCAAGGGTCATAGCGGCCGGGAATTATAACTGCAAACATCTGTTATGGCATAGTATAAACCTAAACCCGTAAGGTACAAAATTGCTAAACTGCATTAATAATAAAAATTCTCTCATATCGGGACCAGAAGAACTTACTCATTTGCCATATAATAACAATCACAGCCAGAGGTCCTGGATATTACCATAATGAAGAACATTTCCTTTGATATAGAATTTAGCGTTTTAAACGAACTAAAGTCAGACCATTTACCGGTCCTAATGGAAAATGCACTACCAGTAGCTTTGAAGCGGAACCTCTTAAGATTAAATTACAATCAGGTAGTTTGGGAGGAGTTCAAAAACACCGTCGAGGAATATCTCCCCAATTTAGAAGTAATTTCACCACAATCACACGATAAAGCTGTAAATAAGTTAGACTTAGCAATAACACTAGCGACACTTAAATGTGTACCGCTTAAATAGAAACCTACAATAAACGTTCAATATCCAACAGACATTAAATTATTGCATCACAATTGTAACAAGGCAAAGCGTAAATGGCAAAGAACTAGAAATGCTATTGATACAAGAACACACCGAGCTCAGGAATGAGAAACGCGTGGACTAGCGAGTATGTGGGAAATTAATGGAACCAAACTCTTGAAAATATCAATCCGCAAACAGACTCGGTTAGACGAATAGCGAAATGGCTCACGCGTACAAAACAATCCTACCACCTCTAATTGATAATCTTAATAACACGATAGTTGAAACCCCTCAGGCCAAAGTGGAGGTCTTTGCTTCAACCCATGAAGACACCTTCAGACCCAACCCTGCAATGGGGCAAGCTAATTGAATACAAGAAACTGAGAACGAAATAAACGAAACAGACTATTCGATCACACATAATAAGATGCAAAAAGCTTAACGCAGGTGAAATAAGTTGGATCACCGCCCACATGCCTAATAGGAAGGCTCCCGGACCTGACGCAAATCCCAATGTGGTACTCAAGAATCTTCCGGGGGAAGCGCTACTGCTCCTAGACAAAATATTCAACTACGCACTAGATGGATGTAGATTTCCTCCAGAGTGGAAAGTGGCAAAAATAATAATGCTCCCGAAACAAAACAAAAATCTATCATTATCCGCATGCTACAGGCCAATTAGCCTATTAAGCAAAATCGGGAAGGTATTAGAAAAAACAATTCTAAAGGGAATAAGTTTACACATTCTGAAGAACAATATCCTAGCTCCGGAGCAGTTTGTATCTAGGTCACAGCACTCAACGCCGCTTCAACTCTTACGACTAACTGAATTAATTACCAAAGGATTCAACACAAATAAATAAATGGGCACCAGATTAGATATTGAGAGCGCTTTTGATAAAGTATGACATGGGGGCCTAAATCACAAGCTCAGCCATGCAACTTCGTTGACTCTATGATCGCCCTTATCAAAGACTGTATTAGCGACCGTCAGTTCCGAGCAACGGTGGAGGATTCCTCCTCCCTTAGGCCTATCAAGGCAGGAGTTCTACAAGGACGTTTGCTCGGACCGACACTCTTCAATTAATACATTAATGACATGCCCGAACTCTCGCGTACAGAAAAATTTATACGATATACGCCGATGATACAGCGCTAGTAGCGCAGTCCACACAGCCCAGAATACTACACCTACAGCTACAGAACGCTCTAAATGAGCTGGAGCCATGCTATACAAAATGGCGAATTGAAATAAACACCAACAAATGCCAATCAATAATTTTTACCAAAGCAGTATAACACAGACTACCTAGGCATGCTAAACCGCCCTTGACATACAACGGCAAGAGAACAGACTGGAAGAACGAGGTAACCTATTTAGGAGTTTCTATGGACCAAAGTCTCACCTGGAAAGAACACATAAATAGCGTAAGAGCAAAGGCCAGCTATACAAGCTCTACCCCATCTTCAACTAAATATGGGCCTCACGGTATATAAAAGGCCAATAAGAACCATATTGGCATATGCATCACCAATTTGGTGTTATGCTGCAGTCATCCTACACAGGCTACAAACTCTTCAAAACAGAATAATTAGTTATAGCGAAACACTCACCGGTCGCTCCGGCTTATCCCCTACGAAGCTTCATGAATTCTTCGATTGAGCACTACACTCAATCGAAGAATTCATTAAACTGCAAAGCTTTCACTTATACATCAAAGGGGAAATAATTGAACCCTCTTATTCGCGATTTAGGTACTTACAACAACGAGAGAGATAAACATAAAAGACGTCTGTCGCTATTTGATAGAAATGGTAGCATGGGGAACCAGAAATCAATGTTCAAGAATACTTGACGCTCTAATACGGACATAACTAAACATAAATCTCACAAATTAACCATGGCATGGTTACTGTCTAACCCGACAACACTGGCCCTTAAAGTCCTCTTAGAGTCAAAGCAATCAAGCGGGAGACGGGCACCTACACCAGAGTGGCGTCTGAGTGCAGCCGCGCCACGATTGGGTGAGCTGCGATGTAGGTGGGCGCTAGCCAAGGCAATACTAATGGATACGACTGAAAACACCAAATTAGTTCTAAACACAATAACACAAATTTACTGACACGGCTCATCGCCAAGATAACACTGAGCATTACAGTACTCACATAATTAGTATCAACTACTACTAACGACGAGGCTTACAGCCAAAGAATAGCGTATTAAAGCATAAACTATTCATTGTTTCAGGATGACGCCAGACCTCGAGGCCCTAACGCTTAGGACAGAACGACGACCTCTCAAGGTAGATTGCTTCGCATGGGATTCTACACATCCTGAGGTCCAATCAGCTAACCAACTCAATGTTTATATAATAACAATAATAATGACTATGTCAATTTATGTTTCAGGCAGCAAACCAATGCAAATGAATTATGACCAGTTGGATGGGGTCTCAATTTGAAACTCAATTTAAGAAATTGTTAGTCAAGGTTATTTCAATTACAAGGATGCACACACCCGGAGACGTATTACTTCAATTCTTTCAATTCCTCGCTCCATATTCCCAAGGGCGTAAGTAGGGTCTATGCTCTTATTTCACCTGGCATAGGTTCATTAAACCGGCCATTAAACCCGCTCCCGAATCCGCAGACGCAATAGCGGTACTGCTGCATATTCTCGCCCGTATTACTTGATTCTCATTCTTCCTTTTCTTTCCGGTGGAGGAGTTTTTAGTGGGTATGGCCACCTTGTAGCGAGCCCCACACTCTCAGTCTCCGACTCTCATCGGAGCTGAGGTTAGCACGTAACATGTGTTTTTTCTCAACCATTCGTAAAACAAATATACCCGCAGTTGTCAGCGTGTCCTGCCACTGTTCTTTTCTGAGGATGTCCTCCACAATTGAGGACGCCTCGTCAAAGTTTTAATAACTTTATTGTTCGACCACGACCTACAAGCTCGGAAAAGATGTCATATTTTACCAATACCTGGAAGTACATTTTCAGTATAAATAAATGTAGCAGTCGGTTTTACCAACTCCAGAGATGGAAGGCTAACTTTTTTAAAGTTTAAAAAAAATTAATAAAATAAAAAATAATACTGCGGGACAATTACCATCCCGAATAGGAAATGCCCTGGACGTGGGATATTTAGCACACATCCGGGACGTCTAGCAATCCTGCCTACTATGCATATGTTAGAGACATTGCTTACTCTAAATTGCAAGCTGGTGTAATTTGTTTCGATCGGGACGCCGGACATATTTGTGCTTACTGCCGCTAGGATCCCTCGATCACACTCCAAAGGCGGGGAACCTTCCATTACTGTGTATTACGGAATTGTCAAAGTGAGCGATTTACTTGAGAAACTTAAAAATAAATAGATAGTATATTTGTGTTTTTCTAGGATTACTAACCATGTTAAGACAATATACCTTCGTAAGTTCTCTGTGTATAATGGACCCAACATTGTTAGATATTTGGAGAATAACGTAGCTTGTAAACATTACTGATAAACAGGATGCAGAATATGAAATTTATAAAACAATCAGGTTATTTGAATTTTATTTTAACTTTATTAACCGTTTTCGAAAATTCTGGAGTTGGCATGTATAATGTCTCCCATATAAATTACATTTAGATTACATCTTGTAAACTTTGCTTACAACTCCTTATTTTAACTCCATATACAGCAATAGGATATGCATTAAATGAAAATCGTGTTATGTTATCACTGAATAATTATATATAATATTTAGTAAGCAACGAAACGGTGCTTGTCGCATCCCTATTCCAAGTCATTAATAGCAATTTGACATAATGCAGGACAACTTTGCAAAGGTTGATTTGGAAGAGAAAGAAAATGCTAATGAATTTACCATTTCAGTGCCTTACTTTCGTTTGTTTCCGTATCTTGAAGATTGAACACCCCTTTTATATGGTGGGATTCCTTCAGATATTGACTGCACAATTTTAGGAAGTAGGCCCTTTGCAGATGTGCTGATCTGTAATCAGCTTGTTTGAAATGCCGACTACAGACCACAGACTTTGGCCCTGGTGTCCAAAGAGAGCCCGGACTCTCTCCTGGGCAATAAATTATTATGCACCATTTCATTTTTTAGTTTATTGTCTTTTGGGAATGCTTGGAATGACAAGCCACATTCTTTTTCTTGCCTTGACTTACAGCAAGCTACACAGCAATAAGCCATTTTATTCAATTATCGATTAAAAATTCCAAATATTACACATTTCAGTTCATAGAGCTTAACACAAATACATAACACACACAATCATGCACTATGAAAAATTACTACTTAACTGAAAGTTTTTCGTGCAGTGAAATGTATGCTCATTGGAAAACCCAAAACAAATGCATTTATTTCCCGCCGGGTCAGTGATTTGTGATATACTTGGATCGGAATAGCAGGGACAAAAGGAAAAACAATAAAATGACCATCACAACGTCCTCCAAATAAAACACGACTAATGACATTTACTTCCCCCAAACAACTTTCATTCAGGACATTTCTTTCTACAGCGCTTAATTTTGGAGATATTTTACAGTTTCAACTTAGATGGCCTATCCTGTATGGTGGTTGCTGTATGTACTCAACTGTTTATATTACAGTGGCCAAAGCTGAAATACTATTTTCTAAATTAAATCTGATAAAAAAAACTGTTTTAGAAGTTATATGACTCAAGAGCGTCTGGATGGTTTGACTCTATTGCCAATCGAAAACGAAAGGGCATAACGAATTAGCATTGGTAAAGTCGTTGATTTCTTTGGCGATATGCAATCAAGAAAGAAACGGTTTAAATCTCAAGTTTAATCATGTTTTGCTGTTGAATAAATAATTTATTTTCCTGACAAAAAGTTTAGTGTTAAGCTGTGTTAAATAGTCTTTCTTTTTATTACTTTATATTGTTCTTTTAATATTGTTTTAGTTCTACAATAATGCCTATTAGCGACATAGTTGAATTTTAATTTCATAAAAAGTTAAATGAATTTACCCGTACAAGACCAAAAGATTTACATTTAGAACAGCACATTTTAGTTTTAGTTCGATAAGATCCAACTCCAAAATTAGGTGTAAAGGATGCGTCATCAAATTTGAACTGCGATCATAAATCCCATATATTACAGAACATGTTCCTGAATCCAACTCACTATAAAGAAAGTGAGCACATATTATCATAAGAGAAGAGACTGTAAGACACATAGATTAGAAGAGACTATAAGATACATTGGTCTAAAGTATTCTTGAATTAGCGTACTTTTGGATCTAATAAAAGCTTTTGATTGCGTCGATACGACTATTTAATGGAAAAATTAAATATGCTTGGCATTAGGTTTTTGGATTATAAAATCATACATGACAAACAGGAAACAAATTATTAACCTTCCTAATAGTTCATCCGAAGGTACATCCAGTCCAGAAAATATAACGCATGGAGTCCCTCAGGGTTCCATTTTCGGCCCCCTTTTGTTTGTTCCATACATGCATGACATTCAAAAATGTGTTTCAGATGATATAAAGGTTGTCCAATATCCAGACGATACAACTATCGCTATAAAAGATACAAATAATTTAATGCTAGAAACGCGTCTGAATGATACAGGTAAAATATAGTGAAATCCTCCAACACTCAAACTTGCGTGTGAACCACACAATATGTGAAATGATAACCTCTGGATTCAAAGCCATAAACCATCCACCACAATTGACCATTGAGACAGGTAGTAAAAAAATAGACGATGTCCAATTACTAGGAATTACTCTGGACAGTAATCTTTCCTACAACTCACAAATTGATAAGATAGTAGCCAAAGTTAGTAAAAATCTCTATGATTTCAGACGTTTGAGAAACTCTGTCTCTACGTCTACGGTTAGAATTGTCTATTTTGGGCTTATTCACTGTCTTCTTTCAAATGGGGTTGAATTATGGGGGAATACATCAAAACAAAATCTTCAGAAGGTCTTCATATTGCAGAAAAAAACTATTAGGTATTTTGGGGGTCTAATGTACAACGAATCCTGCAAAAGCACATTCAGAGCAGAAGAAATTCTTACATTACCAAGCCTTTTTATTAACAGAACAATTTTATACTTATTGAGGTACAAATTTCCAATGGAAAATATGTCAGATATCCACACCCATAATACAAGGGGAAATCTATCACTAAACCTCCCAAGAATCAGATTACATCTACCAGAAAGGTTCCTAGTTATTTTGGTGCAAAACTCTACAATGCACTGCCTCAACACATAAAATCTTGTGTAAATTATAATAAAATTAAGAACTGTCTTAAAAACTATTTAATAAATGAAGCGTTTTATAGCGTGGATGAATATTTAAATTTTACATTCTTAATCTAACATTCTACATACCTACATCGTAACATCAAATCTGTAAATACTACATTTTCTGTTGTAATATCAATTTGTACATGACTTGTAATTTATTATGTATAATTTGTATATATTCATGTGTTTTTTATTCTTAAATAATGTGTAATTAAAATGGTTTAAACTACATTTTAGTTTTAATATGTGACGCTGTATATTCAGTATTTTAAGTGTATACGTTATATCTATACTCTATATAATTTATTATCTGTATTTGTTGTATATTGATGTAATGCACGACACGGTACAATATATGGTACATAAATTACCTTGTATATTAGTAATGTATAATGTATGTATGACATGGTTCAATTGTGTATCACACTGTATTGACCAACAGTAAATTCAAATACTAATAATTAAAATAAAAAAATCTCATTGACTTGATAACGCACCGGGTTTTTTTAATAAGGAAGTGCACCCACTCGGTTGCATATTCCTTGGCAGACACATGCAACAGCTCAGTGGAACATGCAATTTTCCCCAATATTTTAAAGATAAAAAAGTAAAGTCTCCTCATAAAAACGTGATCAAATGGAAGCATCTAACTACAGGCCCGTGGCATTATTTTCTGGATTTTCAAACATAATTATAACATTTTTATGCAAGACTGCTAAGCTTTATTGCAAGAGAAAAGCTGTGTTTAAATCTAGTACGGCTTTAGGAAAACTAGAGCAACAGAAGCTGCAATATTTCACTTTTTAAACAACATGATAAGAGCGCTTGATAAGAAAGGAAACGTCACAGGAATGTTTTTCAACCTATTCAGAGCATTCTTTCCATTAAAATAGTCGTATCGACGCAATCAAAAGATTTTGTTAGATCCAAAAGTACGCTAATTCAAGAATAGTTTAGACCAATGTGTCTTATAGTCTCTTCTAATCTATGTGGCTTACAGTTTCTTTATAGTGATTTGGATTCGGGAACATGGTCTGTCGTATACGGGATTTATGATCCCATTTCAAATTTGATGCCGCATCCTTTACACCTAATCTTTTTCTAGTATTTACAAAGAATTCGTTAAACATATATACTATTAAGCTTGGATTATTAACAATACTTTCTTGTACTACATTTAATGTTCTGTAACCATTCCATTGTTATGATGTAGTATTTCAATGATTTATTTCCTCCCTTCCATATATGGCTTAATCCGTTCTTACGTTTTCTTTTTAACAAGTAAACCTTCTATCCTTTGGTACAATATGTCGTGACTTAGGACACCATTTCTTTTTCTCTTATTCGTAAATGATTGGAGAAAAATATACCATCTAAGAATACTTTTCAATTTGCTGATGATACAAGGGTAATGGTAATGAGCACAAACACAGCAGTCCACAAAAAATTAATCCATTAAACCACAGCAGCAATATGTGTATTTTGATAAAAACAACTACAAATGTAATATAGCAAAAACAGTAGCAATGCATTTTCACACCAGTCAGAATAAAAGCTAAGATATATAAGATCTATAATGTAAACACCACATAGTTTCTTGGTGTTGGACTCAGGGGGATTTAAAATAAGTCAAACATATTCATTCTTTAGTAAAAGGAGTGAGCACAAAGTATTTCACGAAATTAGCAGTCACAATTAGTAAAGAAAAAATAAGAAGCATATATTTTGCGTTTGCGCATTGAATTCTTAGATACCAATTGTTTTTTGGGGGGGGGAAGTTATCCTCATTGTAAAACACTTTTCATCGTGCAAAAAGGAATTATGCGAATATTGTGAGGCAGAATTTTTAACACTTAAATGATTTCAGTCTAATTATATAAAATATAAATTCAATAACAGCCCGCCTTAAAGCAATATGTGTATTTAACAATATATAAAAAGTGTATATTACAGTCATTGTATATGTTCATATTATTTTATCCATGTGTAATAATGTTATGTGAATATATTACGTAATTTAATGTTGTAGGAGCTGTGAGAATAATAGGTTAAAAGTTGCTAATAATGAGATAACATTGAGGCACTAATGAATTTGAAAGTTTTAAATGCTACACGTCATTATTGGAGCAACAATAGTGTAAATTTTGAGACAGTTTAAAAATAGCCAATCAACAACCAGAAAAACCTTTAGTTAAAGGTATTCTATTGGAGTAGGATTAGCCAATCAGAGACTTGAAATACAGAAATTTACAAGTTTAGGCGGTTGAAATCAATTCAGTTGCCTGCAAACAGTGTTCTTAACCGTACGCGAGACACGTCTTCGAGAAGTGTAATACGTATTCATGTGAGACAAAAATAGTTTACGTATTAACAAGTGCAAGTATTTAATAAAAACATCTCACAGCTCTCTCTCTCTCTCTGTATCTCAGTGAAGTGTTATTTAAAACGTACCAAGCATTAATAAAAGGAGCGAAGTAAAATTATAGTCTGTGTAAGCCTTCATTCCTAGTCGCACCACAACCCTGCTAAGAGAAATGTGTCTCTAACAATAATACTGACGCCAAAGCTAAGAGTGAGTAGCACAGTTTAAACAAAGAGTGAGTACAAGATTGTCAACTCAATGGTGGGGGTAAGGTGCCGCATAGGGCGCTTTTACGGACCTTTCGGGTGCCCGTTAGCGGAACTAACGCTGCGGTCGGTAATGCAGCTTACGTCATTATCAACTGATCATGCCTGCTGCTAGCCCCGCCCCCCGTTTTCGAAACGTGAGCAAGCCAACTGAAAGGAGTGCAAGTCTCAAATAAAATCACCTGCGTTTTTAATGGTTTTTCTCAATCTGGAGAGAAAACCATTAAACGCACAGGTGACTTTATTTAGAACTTGCACTCCTTTCAGTTCTTACTCATCTGCTAGAATACCGAAATCGGTTTTAATTGTCTTACACTGACAATGTCTTTATACTCATTTTCAGTAAAGTGGGAAAATAGGAAAGGTTGTGGTATGTATGGTATTATGTAATGTTACTCTTTGTATACAGCAGTTTACCATTCGTCAACTTAACAGCTGTTAACCTACATGACAGAAATGCCATTGATCCGCATTCTATAATAATAATATACAAATTATAATATAAATGATATCCTGCCATGTACAAAGAATGTCAGCATTTGGTTATACATAAAACACCACATATTTTATCACGTGTATTGAAAAATAAGTGAAATACATCAGCAAAAACAAAAAGCAACTATTCAGTTACACAAATTTTGTTTTAATAAAGCTGCATCTTATGCAACACAAAGTTGAGCAAAATTTCCTACACTAATGTCCCTTGATGCGGATTTAACAAGCATTGCATTTTTAATAGCTGCTTCTACATTATCCAAATAATCAATTTCTTAGCAAATAATTTGTGATTAGTTATTGCTCCTTGTTGGGTTTTATTTGGAATATCTGTTGCAATCTAATCTAGTATCTATTTCCAAGGCACTTAAAATAAGCACTAACACCATGGATTCTATCTTCTTTTTTTTTTAAGTGAAAGAAGGTTAAAAATGTTTTACAGCTATTTTCTATTACTCCAGCTTAAATATAAAAACTTGTAATATGCAGGCCATCAACTCACTGCTCTATGGTGCACAGAGAAGTGCTCATTTACTCAAACCTGTGCCCGAGATAGCACATAGGTAAAAGTTAAGTTGAAAAAACAGAGGTAAAGGAAGTAAAAATTATTTTTCAGTTTGACTATAGAATCATAATATTCAACAACTTTGTGCTTAATACAGGTTCGAATCAAACAGCTGTGAACATAAAGACAATCTTATGAGCACCATATTAGACAATTTCTCCTTGTTTTCTTTGTACTGTTAAATTGTTAATACTTAAAATACTAATTATTCTTTCTTTGTACAGCAGCAGATTAAACTATTTTATTAATGTGCTGCAAATACATTACTAATAAATAAAAATAAATAAAATAAAAAAAATTAAACTGCAATACATATGACTTTTGTTTCCTCAGCAAACCGATATGTTTCATTACTATAAAACTCTTTGCCCCTCCCATGAAGTTGCACTAATTATGCTTTTTTTTAAAAAATCATATTGAAATTAATCATGACTTAATAATATAATAATAATAATAATAATAATAATAATAATAATAATAATAACAACAACAACAACAACTTAATAAATAATACACATTTTCCTTAGCATTATTCGTGACTCACAATTTTTAAATGAAAGGAGTTTTTTCACAACCACTTGAGGTGGACCATCATTTGTTATACTTCCCATACCAACATCACTTTGTATGGCAGTTAAAAGAACCACTTGCATGACTTCATAGAGGAAAACGGTACAACCCGAACTATTAACCAGTTTATGATGCCTGCTGTAATATTGTTATTAATGGGTTGCAAACCCTACGACATATGAAATTAAGTTAAATATTTCAAACACAAAGTTCAGATAAATACACAAATTCTAATCAGGCTGCCTAGTTGGAATTTGCCAGTAATGTTATATTAGGAAACCTAACAAACAATATATACATTTTTGTTTTGTTTTTATGTTGCTTTAATGTCATTGTATATGAAGACAGTGAAAGCAAATCTAGGTTGCAAATGACAATTACAGAGTAGCTGTAATTTAAGAAAGCTATTGTCTTTAAGCTCAAAACTACTTTCATTAAATGGACTGTTAATGGTGACACTTCACATTCTCTGCAACACGAGGGTGCTATTTCTTAGTGTTAAAGAATCACAAAGGTAACTGAAATCCTTGCTACTATTTTGTTTATTTAGTGGATAACAAACATTTTAGAAAAATCATGTCTGTAGTTATTAACAACATTAACTCAAAAATTGTAGCTTTAAAGCTACTAACAGAGAATAACTAAAACCTACCAATACACTGAAATAACTGCCTAACACCAACTTTGCTTTTCTGAAAATTAAGAACATGTTTCCAGCAATAGTCCTCAAAGTTTTAGTTAATTTTTCAACTGATGTTGAAATGAAACTCCAAATTGTAAAGAATGTTTGATGTTACATGGCAATAAATTGCTGTATAGTTGAGAGAAACCTTCATACTATATTAATAATGTTCCTGGGGGTGATCCTGCAACTCAACATACCCAAATTACCTTGACTCCGTGGTTTGGGTATCTGCCAGCATATCTCTGCTAGCTTGAGATGGTGACTGCACTAAACAAACGAAAGGAGAAAAAACCTCATTAATGTTCCAATAATTAAATAATAAGGTTAATAAAAGTGCTTTGAAGGTGATGGAGTTTGCATCTAAACATCCATGACTGACATTTCATCACTAATTGCTGCATTAATCAAGAGTTAAAACTATAAAATATCCTGTTTTGTTTAACATATCCTCTGCTCATTTGCAGCAATTATTTTGCTCATTATTCAGCAACACAGAGCAAAACATTCTTTAATTTTATAAATATGACACAGTATTTTCACTTATTTACTATAAAAACTTGCTTTTTTATTTAAAGTTTCTTTTACTTAATCTGAAAACTCAATGGTTTTACAAAGAAATATTTTCTGTGTTAAGATACCACAAACTGTGTATAAGTTAAGCTAAATATCAAATAAACCAGTGGTAAGATTGTGCAGACTGAAACATTGAAACAGCTTATGAAGTATCCAATACCAAAAGTTTTACATCTTTCTTTACTAAAGTTTGAAAATTTAAATGATTTCTGTGATAAAACAGCACTATTACTTTGTGCAGTTGGCAAGTGTTTAACCTTAGCACATAGTACTAGGCCATGGCATAATTATGTCCCAGAAATGTTCATGGTTTCATACAATGTAATCTCACTGTGAAAAAGGAAACACAAAAAGATAATTTAGAAAGATGTGGCAACAACTCTCCCATTACCTTATTAGAGAAAAATGAAAATTCTGTTAAATATAACTCACTTTAACTGATGAACGAAGGAAATCTGTGCCATAATCCTGAGGATACTACTTCTGGAGGTGTTGAACAGAATGAACTGCAGTAGCCCATATATAAAAAAAATTAACAGTTCTGAAATTCAAAGAATGTAAAAATGATTTAAAATTTAAACCTTAAAATGTAATATTTAATTTCAGTTCTAGCTTTCTAACAACTGTAAAGCCCAACTAGGATACTAAACAGACTTTTTTATTTTTCACTAGTATTTCACTCGTTAAATGACCATTATTGTTAGTGTTATCATGCATAAATTGATTAGATTCGAACTACAGCTGAATTACAAAATGTAATATTGCTCATGAGTAGTCGATACAATTTTATTTTGAAAATAAATGTATATGTAATGCAATTCTGGTTAGGTTATGGATTTAATTTTGGTTATTCTATATTATTTACATTCATACATCCTACTTACCAACAGGCCTTTGAAAAAAAATAAATCGCTTCTTTCTTGGTATTTGTACGCTCTTGTATGCCTTTAAAATCTTGCCAGTTCTACTAAATCGAAGAATTTTCTTCTCAGATTCACTCTGGCATCCGTTAAAATACGATCCGCAGCTTTAAAATTTCGTCTCAAATCACTAGCGCTTGCAGAAAGCCAACCGAAGTTGCCCGACGAAGTTCGAGCGAATGCCGAAAATGAACGAAAGGGAACGATCTTCCAGTTGAAGGGGGAAGGTCACAGAACAGCAAGGTGTCGCGACCTCTGCCATGCTGATTGCTGAGGCTTGAAACCTTGAAACTGAAGTAAGATGGAAGTCAGCTGATAAAATAGCAATGCCGAAAATATAAAAATAAACCAGAATTTTCGTATCAACGAGCAATTGTGTAAATGTAGGAGTTTATACTGATACCTTATTTAATATTGAGTACCAAATAACCCGCATTCGATGTTTAAAACTGGAACATGACCTGAAAACCTAGTAAGGTAGAAGACAGGTTATGAATCGAAAGTTTAGTTGGTTTTAATGAGGAATTGAAATATATATAGCGAAAACAAGCTAACCTTAAATATAAACTATAACTTAGTATGTTAAGGTGTTAAAATGTGTTCGAATTAGGGACTGTATTTCGAAAACTTTATTTTTATGGATTGCACACTAATATCGTAAAACGAACAAGAGAACTCGTGCTCAAAGGTTATGTCTGATACCTTTTTCAATTTTGAATGTGATGTAATGATAATGATAATGATAGAATGAATGTTCTCTGGTTTTCCCCACCATAATTCCATCAATTGCACCATCTTCATCCCCCCTCCCACCAGTCTCCAATCTCTGTAAACCTGTGAAGTTAAAAGGGACATTAAAATTAAAAATACTATGGAGGACAGAGAGCAATACTAATGGTCCATGAACGAGTGTCTCATCCAGCCCCCAAATTTATAAACCAGCATGTGCTGTTACATTCTTTCTGCAGTCAACATATGAAAAAACAATTAATACTGGCACACTAAACGACATGTTAAAGTGATTGACAATTATGAAGAGTGGGTGTGATATGGTTAAACACAAAGAGACATTGTTATTATTTAGAGACATTGCATTCACATTCATATTTAATAATACTGTATAACACATTTGTATGGTATTTTAAGGAACATGTGCCTACATTAATATACATTTGAATGGCCTACCCAATTAAAATGTTCATTAAATTCTAACCTCTTGAATGTCTGTTATTACAATCTATTGGAATGATCTTATAGGTAATTGCACTTAAGTCACTTATGCATACACAAAGCCAGTTCTAGTTAATAAAACTTACAGTTATTGAATAGAAAATACACTTTGATTCCTTTTCCTGGGAAAGGTTCTATATATAACATTTGATATAACACAGTGGAGGTCCTACAGCACATGGGAACCTTAAATTTATTGACAGGTCATATGGGAAAAAAGCAAATTGAGCCCATACAGTGATGTTTGTTTGTTTGTGTTTGTTCATTTGGTTCCAATGTGAGCAATGCTCAAGGGAAATTGAACACATCATACAATTATGAAGTATGCAGAGTAAGTAGGAATATACCCAATGCCAAGAACAGCCTTTGGAGGGGATGTTCCCCTCCCCATCATGTCTTATCTAAGAGAGAAAAATTTGTAAACCATCACCATTTCAACAGTAAACTTCTTGACACGCATTACAGTAGGACAACAATAGCAAATAAGTGTTAATCACCATCACATGCAATCTACCCTACATAAAGTGCTTACATGAGGTTGATACTATTATGATGATTAATTCACTTTGAATAAGCTCGAAATTATAACTTTATACTTTGTTATGCTTAAATTTCAATTTCCCATGTAATTTCTATTACCTTGAAGACATGTTTGAGAAAGACATCACTTGAAACGAGAAATTTCTCATTATTACTGCATGGGTATTATTTGGGAGGACAGTATACAGGGTGGAAGGTACTGCTTGAACCGTATGTTAATCATGGATTCTATATAATGAGTAGTGCAAATATGTCCAATACAATTTTTGTCATTAAACCTACAAAAATGAAACACAGTGTTTTATGTTCCTTGTGCCGTGTCTATTAGCCATTTTATTACAGTTCAAGCAATATCTTTCACCCTGTATAAGAAAACATTTAGAAGATGGTGGAGTTTGCATATACATAAAACATTATAACATATAAAACTGGGATGCAACAGATCCATCTATCCCATTGACATTTTTTGTGTAGCCCATTTTCCTCTGTTGCTTAAATTTACCAGTTACACAAGAGTATACAAAATTCCTTCCGAATGAAGAGGACTTCACAAGCTGTTCCCAGAAAATTAAAAATAAACATTTTATTTTTCATGTAAATATCTTGAATACAATGGCATTTTAATCAAAATCGTTTGAGTCATTTTTCAGAAAAAAAAATCGAGAATTCTTCCGTGTAAAGAGTTATTTTGGGTGGGGAATTTTCTTGAAAATCTTTGTGTCACATCTTTGGAAGGTACTGAACTTAAACCGATTTGTACTATGTATGTACAAATTCCTGCTTTGAAACGCATGGCTTTATGTATTCACTTTCAATTGCCAGTCGAAATGCGCGCGCCAACGTTCCACGTTACGTATTTGACCACAGCCAATGGGAGCAAAATGTGCCGGAATGGACTACCTTTCCCCTTGAACTGGAAGATTGTTACCTTTCGTTTGTTTTCGGCATTCGCTCGAACTTCGTCGGGCAACTTCGGTTGGCTTTCTGCAAGCGCTAGTCTCAAATCGGATACACTTAGCCAACCTTAGGCTTTGTTCACACGTACATTGAGCTCAAATACTGTACAAACCGGTCCACTAATATTATGAAAACGACTTTATAAATGGCAAACTGCTATAATATATTACATCTGGGACTAAATATGTGTTATTTTTAAAACAATTTAATATTCAACACAGGAGTGTAGAATAATTGTGTTGGCAGTATTGAATGTTATATGTACGAGCTTGACAGTGTCATCTAGCGCCTGCATTTTAAGCAAAGGGCATATGCAGCGCTCAAAATGTACCTTTCGAGAGCCCGATGCGAGAACATCGATGATATACCGGAAGTTCCCATCCCAGTTGACATACTCAATGTGTGTGTAATAAACAAAGCGCAAGCTAGAATGAATCGAGAATGCCCTGATCACGATTCTTTTTGAACGACGATTCATGCACATTTCTTACAATTCATTTTGAACGACGATTCATACCAAGACTGATACGATTCATACGATTCTTTCCTTGTAATCGTTCATGAATCGCCCCATGTCTAGTTACTTTGGTGTGTTCTGTGGAGATTGGTAATATTTGGGCGTGTTTATATCAAGTGTTACGTGGTTGTGAAATTTTTGGCAGCTTGAAGTGTTCAATTAATATCATAATCAATATATTTACTGTGATGAATAAAAATAACCACAAGCTAGCTCGTAATGTGCTTTTGTTTACAACATTTGTAGTAGTTGTTAAAAGTAAGTATATTGAATGTTTACAATCCTCACCTAACCATAAACGTCGTAAAATAGCGGTTTTCCATATTTCAGAATCAGATTTATACACCAATTGTATGATTTTACAAGCTTTTCTCATGTGAAATAAAGGAAGTACACATAAACTTACAATTTAACCATTAATATTGGAGATACTATCCATAGCATTATATATGTACAATTCTAACATTAGCCAAAATTTAAGTTAACCATTATTTGTTTTTGCAGTTTTATATTTTTCTATATATTTCGTTTTTCTTTTGGGCGAAGCTGCTCTTAGTGTATCCTTGTTGAAAATGCTTATAAAAGCAAAAGGAAAGCGAATAGATTACCTTAGGAGTGAGTTTGGAAGTGGATGTGATCTCTTCATTAAGAGCAGAATGTCGAAAGGTGAATCATTCGAGCTTTAGACGCGCAGATCCCTCGGCTACGCCCTGTCGTCGTTTTGCAACTTGCTACACTTCTCTCCTAAAAAACATCCTTCTGAAGCTTTGAGGCCGAAGGGCCTCAATCTCTTGGCTACGCCTTGAGGCTGAGTATCTTACCAGTTTTGGCGGCATTAGTTATTCAACATGTCATTTCCTCGCTGTGGAGGATACACTAAGAGCAGAATGTCGTTTTAGGGTATAGAAGGTACTCTTAATAAGATAAGTCTTAATTTTTTTGTATGTTCACTCTTTCCTCAGCTACTTTTTTAATCCAGTGAAGTAAGTGATTGTATAAACCTTTTACAGTATTTTCAATAAATTTATTGGACATAATTCCGTGTGCGGGTAGGAGGTATGAAATGTTAAGAAACTACGGAATCGGGATTTTCTAATACGCGGAGTTGATTGTGTAGTATACTGGGTTCTCATTCGAGTTTAGATGCGCAGATCCTACGGCTACGCCCTGTCATCGCTCCGCAGCTGCTCCACTCCTCTTCTAAAAAATATCCCTTGGCTACGCTTTGAGACTGAGGGCCCTCAATCCCTCGGCTACACCTTGCGGCTTACGGCCCTCAATGTTACAATGTTGAAACCCTGATTCTGTAAATTTCATAACATGGCCTGTTTTAGAAAATATATAACCTTATTGAACACTACCTTGTTGCATTACTTTGGTCTTCATTGAAAACTTTAACATAAGTAACGGTTAAGTGGACTTTCTTATATAGCTTTTCTTTTTTTTTTTTTTTTTGGCGACTTTTGGAAGGAATTGCTGCCAGCGTGAATCATTCGAGTTTTGGACGCGCAGATCCCTCGGCTATGCTTTGAGGCCGAGGGCCCTCAATCCCTCGGCTACGCCTTGAGGCTGAGGGCTCCCAATCATGTTTTCAGCTATGTTGAGATTTCAAATGTTCGCTTTGAAGACCAATGTAGTGCAGTTAACTGATGTTTTCAATGAAGGCCAAAGTAATGCAGAAAGTCTTTGATCACAAAAGAATGCACTGTTAACATAGTTTTCATGATAGTACAAAGAGCGACTCTAATTACTAGCCCAAATGAATCTGAGTGTTTACTGCATTTACTGCTTCAAGTCAGATAAACCACTTCAAACCATTGCAGAAGATAGTTTCATTTAAAATGGTTTAAAAGTAGCTGCATTGTGTATTTTTGGAAGCTTATGCTTTAAGGGTACATTAAGGGTTTATTACTTTTTAAAATAATTTATTGTCTATTAAAATCATAGGGATCAAAACATGGATTAAATGTTCAGTAATTGCACAAGTTCCTTTTTATAATGTTATTGCGATTTGTTTCAGTTATTGAAGGGCAGTCATGCGTCATTCCAATTATAATCAGAGGCTCCTGGTTTTCATGGGAAAATGGCCAAAACACGTTTACAGAAATCAATGCCGAAACAATGACAGGAAGAGGAAGATGTATAGCAGTCAAAGATGACTTCCTTGTGAACTACACATTTGTGTTTCAAGACAGCAAATGTTACCACTGTGTGAAACTTCTTGTTAGAACTGCAAACGTACTGGAAAAAATGGAGAGTAAGTTAATTAATTTGCAACCACTGATTTTATTATCGCATTGGTTTAGTTTTGCTCTATGTAATGCATTATGTTTTCAAATTACAGTGAAACCCAATAAGATACTCTTTTAGGGATCGTGGTTTAAATGGGCCATCCTTAAGAAATTACAATTTTTCAATACACTATAATTTTCAGGTAAAGCAAATTATGAGTTAGTATTCGACACCTGATATTCCTATAGGGAGTAATGTTTGTTTCATAGATGAGACTGCCTAGTGAGCAGAGCTCCGTGATATTGAACATATGAGGCCGTCAAGTGCAAAGCTCGTCTTATCCAAAAATTAAAAAAATTAAGTTAGACATGGGATTCAATACTACTTGCAGTTCTCTACAAACTGGTGACTTTAGGTTTGAACAAAACTCATCTAATATACCTTCAAGAGAGCCCAGAAAACTTCTGTTCAATGCAAAACTCTTCAAATCCATGGTGGCGGTTGATGCAGAACTCATCTAATCCATCTTACAATTCAGAGCAAAACTTGCCTTATTCAATACTTGTTCCACTACAATTGTGCTGTGTGAAGAGCAAAACTCATCTTATCCAGCACTAAGAAATATAGCAGTTTCGCTTCTGTTTGCCTACATTGGCAGTCCTGCGTGATTCCAACTGTTTTTAGTTTAGGTTTGACTAGGTGCAGACATGTTATTATGGAGTCCTCTGGTATCCCGAAGTTGGTGGAAAGGGTAGAACTAGGAAACGGGCATCCCATGAATCGAAACATGAAAGAGAGGAGAGGGAAAGGTATGTATAATCAAACTACAATTAAGCAGTATTCTTCTATTGTTGACAGATATGACTCATATATAGAAATAAGCAGATGTGTTTACAATAGTCTCTATTGTTAAAGGCATTTAGCAAGCCTCGGCCCCCGCTTGCCTGCCTACAATTACAACAGCAAGTCATTCCAATACAGTAATTTGACACAGAAGGACATAAGGAAATTCCACGAAGCAGCGTCCTACAGCTGCTGCTCTAAAATTAAACAAGACTGCATTATACTGACTTACTGTTCAACTGATATACCTACGAGGGTGGTCTGAAAAGTTTCCGACCTCAACATGAAGATGGCAGCACTCGTAAATAAAAGCTAGTTGTTCATCTGTTGACAGTTACTCAACAAAGTTTAAGCCATTTTGTACACTCAGTTGTTATGTAACAGTCGTTTGGGTGAGGTGATGTGAGTGTTTTTATGAAAATGGACAAAATCGACTATCAAGCTGTCATTAAATATTTGTTTTTGAAACGCATACACCTATGCAAATCAAAGATGAGTTGGATTCTGTGTATGGGGACTCTGCACCATCATTTACCACAGTGAAATTATGGGCAGCTGAATTTAAACGTGGCTGTAAGAGCTTGGGAGACGATGAATGTTCGGGATGTCCAAAAACTGCAACTACCGACGAAAACATCGCCAAAGTTCACCAAATGGTGCTAGACAACCGCCGAATTAAAGTGAGAGAGATAGCAGAGGCTATGAACATTTCAAAAGAACGTGTTTGTCACATATTAAATCAACATTTAGACATGAGAAAGCTGTCCGTGTGTTGGGTGCAGCGTTTGCTCACATTTAACCAAAAACGTGTTTGAATAAACATTTCCAACGCTCTGTTGGCGCAGTTTATGGACAATAAATCCGAGTTTTGGCGCCAATTAATTACTGTAGATGAAACTTGGATACACCATTATATGCCCGAAACAAAAATACAGTCCAAACAGTGGACTGCAAAGGGGGAACCGGCTCCAAAAAAAAGCAAAAACTGTTTTTTCGGCTGGGAAAGTGATGGCGACTGTTTATTGGGATAGTCATGGAGTTATTTTAATCGATTATCTTCTAAAAGGAAAAACCATTACAGAAGCATACTATGCATCATTGCTTGACAAGCTGAAGGCATATTTGCAGAAAAAGAAAATCCTGTTTCACCAAGACAATGCACCGTCTGACACCTCAGCGGTTGCAATGGCAAAAATCCACGAATTACAGTTTGAACTGCTTGACCATCTGCCTTACTCACCAGATCTAGCTCAAGCGACTTCTTTTTGTTCCCTCATCTGAAAATTGCGCTCGGAGGACAGAGATTTTCGTCAAATGAAGAGGCAATCACCTTCGTGAACAATTATTTTGCAGACAGAAATGCAGAGTACTATTTGGACGGGTTACAGAGATGGGAGCATCGCTGGGAGAAGTGTGTAGAGTTACAAGGAGACTATGTTGAAAAATAAAAAAAGAATTTCTGAAAAAATGTCTTGTATCTTTATTAGGTCGGAAACTTTTCAGACCACCCTCATAAATGGCAGCGTGCAGTCAAAGATGATTCTCGGAAGGGTTATACAAGAACGTTAAGCGTGTACTAGGTCTGCCAGTTCAAGTGTGTCAGAAGACGTTTCTGGACATTTTGCAAATATCAAAAGACAACTTGAAACTGGAGTGGTGCCAAAGGAATTCCGAGGTAGAGACAGGGTGTCACAAAAAAATAGTAATAAGAGAGAATCTGTAATTAAATTCATACAGAAGTTTAAAGTACTTGACGTCCATTATTGTAGGAGAAAAATATCAGCACGGCAATACTTACCAAGGGAATTAAGCAATAATAAAATGAGACGTATGTATAATGCAGAAGCATGTAATTAATTTAAAGTGTCTAAGAGTTTCTTTTGTATATTTTTAATGCAAAATTTAATATAGTCTTCAAAAGCCCTATTTCTGATGTATGCTCACTTTGTCTTATAATGAGAAAATAAAATTGGAAACAGATAAAAGCAAATGTTTGATTTGCTGATAGCTAAACGAATACATAAACTTAGAGCTAAGGCATATTTTGATGTCCTGAAAGAAGATGATAAAGTAGCAACATTTTCGTTTGACTGTCAGAAAAATATGGTACTGTCAAAAGTAAGGACCAAGCAGCATACTACAGCAGGAGTTATACATGTATAACTTCTCCATTGTGCAGGGTTCATCCAAGGCAACCTGCCAAAACAGCATGTTTGTAATTTTGTTTGGACAGAAAAGGAAGGTCCTAAAGATTCAAACGAAATTATGTCAGCAGTATCCAATCATTTATGCAAATCCAATTTTTCTGGGGTTAAGAAAGTTGGGCTATTTGCAAATGGCTGCTGTGGCAAAATAAAAACACCACTATGATAGATATGTATGCTTGCTATTCAAACACCGCAGAACGTGTAGGTGATAGAAATGATCTTTCCTATTCCTGGCCATTCATTCATCCATTCATTCATCCCTCCCGATTGAGTTTTCAGGCTAATAGAAAAAGAAATAAGAATGAGAAACACTATCAGTAGGCCTGAAGAATATTTTGAAATCTATAAAAATCATGGAAAGGTAATCAGGCTAGGGATAATGTATCTGTACAAATTTGGAAATATTCTGCAAAGGAAACATTGAAATCACCAGAATCCTGGCATTTTAAATTAAAGGCATTTAAACATGTTATTTTACAATGTTTTACCTCAGGCAAAGTTCTAATGAAAGGTGAGGCAAATTATCAGTCCAATTTGTGTATAGGTAAGACCATTCTGAAGCGAGGCAAAACCTTAGAAATGCTTATTGCAAGGAATTTAGATGTAGGTGTAAAAGTAAAGGAGGAAGAAGTTAAATATATGAAAAATGTATTAAAAAACATTTGGTGATAACTGGGAGGAAAATGAAAGCCTGTATTTTACAAGAATTTAATACCTAAAAACAATATTGCCAATGACAATAAAGAAGTAGATGCTGTTTGTGAGAGTTTCTTGGATAGTGAGGAAGGAGAACTTGGAATTTGATATGTTTATTTTTGAACATTAGTTATTAGTATTACATTTTATACATAATATGTAAATTTTACAAGTCATAAGAGGTATGTGATATGAAAACTGGTCAATTTTAGTGAGTAAACTATGAAAGGAGTGATTCATTGTTATCTTTATGTGAAATTGGTGAAAAAATTGTGAAAATTTAGTTTTTTTTTTAACTAAAATGAAATCAGAAATGGTTATAATTATACAAACATTGCAAGAAGTCATTTATTAACATTGTCAAACACGAATATTGAGAAGTAAATAAAAAATGTTTGCACTTAATTGTAATTTAGTATTGTGTTTCCACCAAAACTCGTCTTATTTAAAATTAAATTTTGATTTACTGCCATTTTATTTGAGACTGATGAGAATACATGCATCTTTAAGGGTCTAGTCCAGACATTATTACATTAAAAGAATTTTCAAATGTTCCCCTGTTGGCCTAATTTTAGTTTTTCACGTTTCTGTCGTCCTCCATGGACTAGTACCATGCTAGCCTCTAGTTCCCAAGGTCGTGGGTTCAAACTAGGCGGAGGGCGATGGATTTTTTTCGGGCGTAAAAATCCTTAGCATGGCTTCCTTCGGAAGGGAAGTAAAGCCGGTGGTCCCGTGTCATAGATTTACGGCACGTAAAAGAACCTCAAGCCTGATAAAGAGGCCTCTGAGCAAAATTACCGGTCTTTCACGCCCAATATAGAATGGGACGCTAAGGATCATAGTAGTTAAAGAGCGTCCATAAATAAAACTCAATTTATTTATTTATTTTTCACGTTTCTGAAAATCCGTTTTACCTCGATATGGCAAGTTTTGCACTTGACGGCCTCATATATTTGCAAACAACCTCCACCAATAATGTTACTACATTTTTTTTTGTTTTGTTTCCCCCCCCCCCCCCCCCTCATAGAATTACCATCACGAATCATTCAAATCACAAATATGTGGTACAAAATTTTCATCCACACCGTAGTTATAAATTATGCAGTGCTAAATAACAACTGGCTTATGCAATATAGGCCATACAGGCTCATTTCATGTATATAATTCAGCTTAACATGAGCACATGAGCAACTTATCAAAGTTATAGAGTAATAGCCTTTTCACATAGATGTTTTTAAGAGCAGTAGGAAATTCTTGGTATCTGACAATAGTATAATAGAGTCTGTTAAGGCATTGAACATTTTGTCATAGTAATTTCTATTTTGTTAGCAAGTTAATTTTGTTCATATCAAATACCAACAAACCTAGTATGAAATCAAAATTGCAGTGAGAGTACTATGCACCACTACATATATAAATGTAGAGCTATAATGTTTATAAAAGAATACATTAATATGCTCCCATTTATGATATTAGACCCTGCCCATCAATAACAACATGCAATGGCTAAATAGAATATAATTCAATCATGATCCTTTATTCACTGTCTCAAAGAAAGAAGAAATTGTGTACATAATTATATCAATGCTGTTTGTGAAACCATGTTATATCCATTGTCACCTTTAGGAAGAAGACAATTTATAGGCAAACAGTTATACTATCATTGGGCAGTTCCACTGAAATGTCAACCAAAGCAGTAAATTTTAAATAATCTAAAAGCTGCAATATTGTATATAAAATCAATTGGTAAAACCAACTCATTCAGAATATGCACTTTATATTTTCTCCCAAAAATGTTTACTTTTCTAAAAATTGTCTTAAAGGAGAACAAGAAAATTCATTGGTAAACTACATTGTTTTACAAGACTTCCCAACATGACAGAACATTTGTTCTTTTGGTTTTTAGAGGTGTGAATGGGTTAATTTCACATTTAGGATGTGTTTAATACTTTATTTTTTAAATTTCTAAAAATATTATTTTAAGTGTAATAAAAAATAGTTTTGAGACTTCTCTAAAATAATGTCAGTCTGTTACGTACAATTACAAAATGTGAATGTTATACTTCAGATTCCTTTTATATTGAAAAGGAAAGAAAAACCAATGTCATATTGAATTGAAATTTTTTTTATAATAATCCCTCTATCGTGGAAATAAGCAAAGCTGTTATTATCAGCATTAAACAGGTGTCAGTGTAAGACTAGTGTAACTTTTCAGTATTTCCTAACAGCAAATGACACTTTCAGGTATTATACAAGAAGTTATGCAGAAATAAACATCTTTGATATGCTAAATATAGGGTTGTTATATGATAGCCAATTTGCAGCACATCTCTCCTTTGCAATTCCCTTGTCAGGAGACTGCCAATTCCCGCTTGAAAGTGCACTGGCACCATGTGTCTTATGAATCTTCTTGCTATGTCTGTAGGGAGTTTGTTGAAAGCTTTTCAAACTCCTAACCACCTACAAGAAAAACTATACATGCAAAACTTTGGTGTTAGATAAACATTTTTGGAGAAAATCTATTTTAACAGAAAATAAACTAGATGATAGTTTATTGTGATTGTCTTAACAATTGCTAAACAAATAAGCACAACAAACAGATGTATATCTTCTGCAAGAAATGCTGCACTTCTATTAAAACTGTATCACTATACATAAATGCAAGCATTGAAACAAGATGATCCTGGTAAGTGAGTGAATTACTACAATTGGTTTTCCATTCTGTTGAAAGTGGTTTTATTCACCCTCAGTTTTTGTTTTTCTCCTATGCATCTTGATTTTCTCCTAAATGGATGTGTGAACACTCACAGCAGTTGATATTGGGCTTCAGAAAAATATGTATTATTGCAAGAAATGCCTCAGTATGACCTGAAAATTGGTATGTAAGAGTGTGAGTGCAAGAAGAATTATGGGGGCCATTTTATGTGATGAAACAAGCCATTTTTCAATCACTTGACAGAAGAAGAAAAATCTAATTGTTGGTTCCAGCATGATATTGTAACAGCACGTATGACTGCTGAGTCATTAAATGAAATAAAAGTGTTTCTGACAGAATTAAAATTTTTGATTTTTGGCCCCTTTGTTCACCCAACCTAATGAGTTGTAATTTATATGTGTGGGGTTCTTTGAAAAATGAGTGTATCAATTTAATCTGCGGATACTCTAGGAACTTACAGATAACATAATGAAAGAAATCACAAGAATTCCTGCTGCTGAACTTAGGCAAATGACCAGTATTTTTACGAGATATACTGCCTGTTTGAGAGCAGGAAATCTATATTTCCATCATCTACTATAAAGTAAGGTGCCTCTGCTGGCACCATTTCCTTGGCAATTCTTTATTGTGCAGTGAGTAGTGCCCACAAATGGGTTACCATATAATATTGGTATATTACCTTTTATTTACAGAGTCATTAAAGAAGCACAACAAAACAAATCTGTGACGTGTAAAGAAAGTCTGAGAAACTTGTGTGTCAATGGTAAACATGTTTCGTCCATTACAGCTTCTCTGTATTTAAACACAATTTAAACTGTATAAAGCCTGTAAACTACTAATTTTGAAAGAATGCCAACATCACAAACTCTGGAACTCGTATGTTGCTTACCTTGAAATCCTGAAGCCATTACAGGCTAATCAACTTAAAAAGGATTTGAATATTAAGGATCACTTTGGCAAAATTGTTATACTTTTGCCCACCTACATTAGGCATAAGAAAGTGAGAAATAATGAAATAAATTACCTTAGGAGTGAGTTTAGAACATGATGTGGTCTCTCCTATATCTGGTGCCCACCTGTTTTAGGTGTTTTACTTATATAGGCAAATCACGTGAGGAACACAACAAATGAGCCATTTTTCCGATAAATCACATGCAAAGTGGGCACTGCCAACCTAAATAAAAAGTGAAATGCACTAAATATGCGATGTGCTGATGTTTCTGCGAACGTAAATCATTCGAGTTTTAGACGCGCAGATCCCTCGGCTGCGCCCTGTCGGTGCTTCGCAGTTGCGTCCTATTGGCTGCAACTTGCTACACTCCTCTTCTTCTAAAAAACATCCCTCGGCTACGCTTTGAGGCTAAGGGCCCTCAATCTCTCGGCTACGCCTTGAGGCTGAGTATGTTACGGGCTTCGGTGGCATTATTCATATGTTGGCAGCATTATGTTAGAGCAAGCGTAAGACCACTTCAGTCGCTAATGCGGGCAAAAGTAAGGCAATTTACCCAATCGCTTTATTAGAAGACACATGTTATCTAAATTCACAGCTTTTCAATAACTGTGCAACATGTCGAACATAACTTTTTTGAAAGTTCAATTGAGAGAAAATATGAAAAGCATTTCCTATAAACCTGCAAAATTCTGATATCTTTAACACTCATGCTGTTTTGGTATTGTCTACATTGCTTGTTATAGGTCTAAAGTACTTTTTCCATAAATACAAGAATTTCAACACAATACTTAAAACTCTTAAAGACCTGGTTAAACATAAACTTCAAAAATATCACAACTATGTAAGTACATTTATGCTCAATGCCATTCTGATTTCCTTAACCAGCAAAACTCCAAAGTCTTTAATAAAGGTGCCCTTTTGACTTTCTCCATTAGAAACAATGGTATATTATACAACAATCCAAAATTGTGCTTGGCTGTTATATAAGATGCTTGGAATAAAATATATTTGGCTTATGTTTTATGCAGGGCTTTGTGAAGTAACAATAATGAAAAGTCAGAGTCATCTTAATAAACATTCCTAGCATTACTTCAATATGTTCTTATTCTAATATTCAGGCCTTATAAATTCATTCTCAGTCTTTTGAGGACTAATAATTTGTATTTTTGGGTTTTTTTTGGACCACCTAAAGGACAAATACTTTCAAAGTAAATAAAAAGCTTCCATGTGTTTCAGTACATTGTTGTAACAAAGGTCTTCAGAATCACATTCTGAAATACGCATAGCCTGATTTTGCATTTTGAGTATAAGATAAGCAGTGTTTATTGGAAAAACTAAATATTAGAAAGTAGTAAGTTTTCATAGATTTGAAGCAGAAACGATAAATGCAAATTGAACACAGAGTACATTTAACTTACTTGTTGGTAAATACACAATTGGTTCCATTTGGTGTTTTATTTACATATGTGTTGTGCTATTTGCATGTTCTTGATGTCATTATCATGCTTGTTATTTTATATTTATTGTGGAATTGCTTTATTTTTGTATTTGGAAATTGAATTATTTATTTTGATAGCAACCATGGCAAACATTGGTTGTGAAAAAATCTGTGCAAGGCCAGTATACATGGCCATGGAATAAATATATTTGTTTATTCCATGAAAAGTGAAGGATTACAATAATGAGTGTTGCCATGGAACTACAAATAATTTTTACTTTCTCTACTACGTATAGTAAAGTAGGGGAAGTATTGTATTCCACCCAAAAATTCGATACCGAGATTTCACCGGAAATACATGTTTTGAGACCCCCTGAATCCAAAAAAAAAGCATTTTTGGAAACATGTCTGTGAACAGCATAACTCAGAAACGAACAGTCGGATAAACACCAAACTTGGTATTTAGGTTTAGTATCTTCCAGAGATGCGACATGAAGGTTTTCAAGAAAATCCCCCCCACCCCAGAGTACCCTTTAAATGGAACATTTTTCAAAAATTTGAATTTTCTCAAAAATGGCTCTAACGATTTTAATTAAAATATCATATGCTTAAGATATTTTTATGACAAATGAAATGTATATCTCAAATTTTCTGGGTCCAAAAGTGTTCTTCATTCTGAACGACTTTTGCATAACTCGTAAACCATAAGAGAGAGACAAAATTTTACTACACAAAAAATGTAGATCGCGTTAAAATACACAGTTTATGTCATATATGTTTTTGTTGTTGGGTGAACCATTTTCGAGATATTGCTTGTTATTGCCTTAAATTTTCCAATACTTACACTTTTTCTCAAATTCGTTATTCAATTATTTTTTTTTGTCCTGGTAATGCAAAGAGAATGGAATACTCCACATAGCAACCAGCTCTTAAAATATTTGACTATCGCTTAAAGCCTACCAATTCCCCTTGCACCTACAAGTAAATTAGCAATAAGATTAACATCTCGATATCTCGATTAACATGAAGCATATGGAGAATAAATGTTTGTAAAAATAGTTTGTACAAGAGTAGAGAAAGTCATGTGAGTATAACACATCAGATTTTTTTTTCTTCAGTAGCAAGCTCAGTATGTCATCAGTACTCATACCATACAGTTGGATATCTCATTAATAGTCGCACTATATGGTTGCATATCCCATTAGTACGCTAATTGTAATAGTAGTACAAAGATTAGGTCTTGGTGTTATATTGTAAAACACAAAAAAACTTTAAATAGTAATGAAACATATAAAGTAAAAAATAAAGAAAAACAAATAAGAAAAATTTAACTTACAAAAATTGAATTGTATTCCATCTTTGAAAGAATATCAGAGAAAATAAATTTTTGTTACACACTCTGAGGGTATTGGAGATCTAATTGCTCATTGCTTAACATTATTAAGCGTTCTCCATGAACCTATATTAATTTCCGATGAAAACTTACAACTTTAGGATTCGTCATCATCTTCTGTCAAAGCAGAGACAGCTAAATAATTCCATTAGAGAATATTTTGGAAATATGAATGTTTTCTTTACATTTTGCACATTGTGATTAATGAATCATCCTTGTTGGTAGTTTAAAATTTGAAATCCTGTAATTTATCACCATCTAATCATGATCCACCTTCATTTTACATTTGATTTGGCATACTGGTAAATAATACTAATGCAGATAATCACCAACAGCGGAATGTGTAAACCTAGCACCTGGAGAGGAAGCCACTGTGGAACGAGTGTGCCAAGGGCTGAACCCACATCAGCAGTTAAGGACGTTGTTCTCTGAGAATTACTTTCCAGTCAATTGCCGTTCTAGCCTGGAGGGTGTGTGGCAGTTTGCATATCAGGTAAATGAGAAACCAAGTGACAGAAATTAAATTAAATTGTAATATTTGAGAGGGGGAGAGAGGAGAGGTGGAGAAAAACATAATTCAAAATATAAAATTTCATATTTATCACAAGCATCTTTTGGGAATGCAAAACGAAGATTGGCTGAGATTGTGATTGCTTTTATAATAATGAATAATCTAAAGGTGTTGTAAAATGACTTGTTTTTATGAATGCTGCTTATCTTACATTGTAATTTGAGAAAAAGTCAGTATTTCTTATTCAAATACTGATGAAAGCGAGTTTGTGTCTTTAATGGAAAATTTAGGTTAAATGTATTGAATAATGTGATAGATGCATTGAACATGTTTCAGTTATACACAGAGTGAAGTAGGTATACATAAGTTGGGTTCCATAAATATGCAAAAGCTGCAGTCTTTTCTGTGTAATCATTTAATGCCGATGTTTCTGGCAGAAAAGCCCTAATTTTTAGTTATACTGCCATCTATTCCACTAGTAACAGTAATATTAACAAGGAAATAGGTCTGGTGTCAGCAGCAGAAGGGGAAGGTCGAGCAAACGAAGACAGAGGCAATGGGTGTGGAATTACAAACATGTAGAGCTAGAATTGGTAACTTCAGAAGAAGGAAAATAACAAAGAATGGAAAGATAAAGCTAGAGTTGAGTGCATGGATGATTATTATAATAGCAATAGGGTTAATCATCGGAGCAGTGGAGCAAGACCTGGGACTGGCACACTTGAACAAGCTGATGGAAATTATAAAAGGAATTGGGAAAAGAATTAGACAAAAAAAAATCTGATGTGTTACACTCACATGACTTTCTCTACTCTTGTACAATCTAATTTTACAAACGCCTATTCTCCATATGCTTCATGTTAATCGAGATATCGAGATGTCAATCTTATTGGTAATTTTCTTGTAGATGCAAGGGAAATATCGTAGCTTTTAAGCGATAGTCAAATATTTTAACGCTGGTTGCTATGTGGCGCATTCCATTCTCTTTGCATGTCCAGGACATAAAAAAAATGAATAACGAATTTGAGAAAAAGTATAAGTATTGGAAAATTTAAGGAAATAACAAGCAATATCTCGAAAACGGTTCACTCAACAAAAGAAATGTATATGACATAAGTTGTGTATTTTAACGCGATCTACATTTTTTGTGTAGTAAAATTTTGTCTATCTCTTATGGTTTACCAGTTATGCAAAAGTCGTTCACAATGAAGAATACTTTTGGAGACATTCCCAGAAAATTCGAGATATACATTTCATTTCTCATGACATTATCTTAAACATATGATATTTACATCAAAATCGTTAGAGCCATTTTTGAGAAAATTAAAATTTTCGAAAAATCTTCCATGTAAAGGGTAGTCTGGGGTGGGGGGATTTTCTTGAAAACCTTCGTGTCGCATCTCTGGAAGATACGGAACCTAAATACCTAGTTTGGTGCTTATCCGACTGTTCGTTTTTGAGTTATGCTGTTCACAGACACACACACACACAGACACACACACGGACATGTTTCCAAAAATGCTTTTTTTGGATTCAGGAGGTCTCAAAACATGTATTTCCGGTGAAATCTCGGTATCGAATTTTTGGGTGGAATGCAATACTTCCCCTACTTACTATACGTAGTAGAGAAAGTAAAAATGAGCAACACTAAGCAGCTGAAAGATGCAATAAAACTACAGAGAGAGGAGCTGGACCAGCAGGTAACAGAATGTAGAAGAAGAATTGAAATGGTAGCACAAAGGTATGAAATAGGACAGTGGAAGAAAAACTGCATAATTTTCAGAGCGAGAGAAGACAATAAGATTTGGAGAAAATAGTATATAAAATCAGAAGGGCTCGGAATAAGAATGCATGGTTGGGAAGTAGAGGATATGTTCAGAATAGGAAAAAGAGGAAGAAGACCAAGGCCAATAATTATAAAAATGACGACAGTGGGAAAAAATTGGAAATATTAAGAAATGCAAGAAAACTTAAAGGCACAAAAATTTTTATTGGGCAGGATTACTCTAGAGAAGGACAGGAATTAAAATAAATTAATACAGAAGATGAAAGAAGCTAGGGCAGACGGAAAAAAGGCATTCATAAAAGGACTACAGCTATTTATAGAAGGCGAAAAGTGGAGCCTGAATGTAAGGAGGAACGAAGGAAAAATATACAAGAACAGCAAACATTGGAAGAAGCAGGCCAACGAACTTGGCGAGGGGAAGCAGCCACAGCTGAGACAGCAAACAGAGGAAAGGAGGAGGGAATATCAGGACCAACATAAGAAAAGAAAAGAGGGGAGAAAATTCAAGAAGAACCAACAGGAGAAAGCTGTGAGGAAAGGACAGCAGACCAAGAGGGGAAAGAGGAGGCAATGCTGACAAACTTGATGACCGAAGGAGTGGTAACAGCAGAGGCAAAAGAAGAAGTGGAGAAAACTGGAACATTTTTAGCAGAGAGTACAAGTGTGGGGAGGGGCAAAGTGCAAGCTATAAGTGGGCAAATAATAAGTGTGGAAAGTTTAAGACAGGCAGAAGAAATAGCGAAAAGGAGGGTGTTGGAAACAATACTGAAAGAGTAATGCACCATCACCCATCATGGGAAGGAAAGTGAAGAAAGTGAAACAGCACACAGAAATATATGCAAGATTTAGAAAAGCAATGAAAAAATTTAAAGTTCCGGATAAACCAAAATACAAATAGGGAAAGAGGCTAAAAATGATATTCTGAAATGTAGAAGGGTTAAAAAACAAGATATATAATGGTGTAATGCAAACTGTAATGAGAAATACAAATATGTAGCAGAGACACAGGAGAAAATGAATCAATGGAGATAAAATATTTCAAATTTGTAAAGAAAAATGCAAGTAAAATATATTATAGGGGGAGAGCATCTGGAAGAATAATTCTATTTACAAAAAAAGACATGGATAAAATGATTGACAGAGTTATCAGAGAGTAGAACAGCAAAGCGTTGTGGCTGATAATTAAGCAATTAAATGGTATAAAAGTAAGAATAGGAATAGGAGTAGGTTAAAATCCACCAGAAACATCATACTTTGACAACAAAATATATAAAAGTTTAGAAGAAGAAATGGAAGGAATTAGTGATTAATTGCCTGACATAGAGTTTATTGTAATGGAAGATTTTAATGCTAGAGTAGGAGAGAAAAGTAGTAGATTAGTAGGAAAACATTTCGAAGAGGAAGAAGAGAAAGATGAAGTAAGAGCAAGAAAAAGCAGAGATAAGAGTAAGTAACAGAGAAGGAAAAAGCTATTAGAATTTTGTGAGGTAAACAATTTATTAGTCTGTAATGAAACATTAGGAGAGGACAAGAAAAGAGAATTTACTTTTGCAAATGCTAACAGTGTGTGATAAATTGTATGTTATGTAGCAGGGAAATGGAGGAGAAAATCACAAAATTTAAAATAAAAAATGAAATAGTAAACAGTAGTCACTTCCCATTAGTTATAGAAATAAAGGGAGGAGAGCAAGAAGTAAATGAAAAAGAGGTAACTAAAATAAAGAGAATAACATCATTAAATGGAAAGAGGAACTAAAAGAAAATTTCACAAAAGAGTTAAATTAAAAAATAGGGCAGACCACAGAATGTGGAATAATGGTATCTATTAATGAGGGAAAATCAGGAAAAGCACTAGAGCTACTAAAATTTCTAGTAAAGAGAGAAGAGACAGGGATGGAATTAAAACAAGGAAAGGTACAAATGAATAGTGGTTGGTTTGATGAGAATTGCAGAACAGCACTAACAGAGGTATTTTAAAGAACTTGTCAGATGGAGGGGTTCTGAAAAGGAATCGGATAGGCAAGATTTGATTATATCTAAATGGGGATATAAAGGTTTGTTAGAGGCAAAGAGGAAAGAATAGCAATAAAATATATAAAAGAAATTAAAGAAAACAATAGAAGGAAAAGAAAACAAAAAAGTATGGAAAATTCTGAGAAGAGTGAATAAAACAGGAGAAGAAAAAAGTCAAATCACTTCAAATGAATGGGTAGAATACTTCAGACGATTAATCAGATAAGATTAGGCCAATAAAGCTAGGACAGGGAGTAACAACAAATGAAAAATTAGATGACAAAATAACAATACTAGAAATTTTCGTGAAAATGAGAAATATAAAAAAAGACAAAGCAGTAGGAGCAGATGGAATACCAGGGGAAGTTTGGAAATGATATGGAGAAACCCAGAGTGGATTAAAAATAATGACAGATCTACTAAATAAAATCAAAGAAAAAATTGATGTTCTGGAGTGTTAGAAAATAAGTATAGTGGTGCCAATTTATAAAGAGAAGGGAGGAATAAATAAACCAGAGAGCTATAGGGAATAAACTTATTATCCATATTAGGGAAAGTGCACATAGGAATACTGGCAGATAGATTAAGGGAGTGGGTAGAAACAGAGAAGAAACTATCAGAATTTCAGGCTGGATTTAGAAAAGGAAAATAGACAAAGACAATATAATAGACAAGTACCTAAGCAAGAAAAGAGGACGGGTTTACATGTTCTTTGTGGACTTTGAGAAAGTGTTTGATGCAATAAATAGGGTAGCTTTAGAGTATAAATTAAGGGAAAAGAGGATTAGTGACAATTTTATAAAAGAAATTAGGAAATTTTACAAAGATGTAAAGTTCTGTATAAGATGTGAGAAAAATGGCATTACAGAGATGATAAAATAAAAAATAGGACTAAGATAAGAATGCAAGTTAAGCCCCATGCTATTTAATATATTTATAGATGATATACTGAAAGAATAAAAGAAAGAAATCAGCACTGTCCAGTAATAGAGGATAAAGAGATACCAGGTTTATTATATGCAGATTCAATTCAATTCAATTTTATTAATCCTTTAACATCAATTCAGTACATAGTACATTGATACAGGATACGTCAATAGTTAAATTTATATATTACATTACAATAAAGTTATATATAATTTGAGTTCAACTATGATATACAATAGATATATTTATAAATTAAATGACATACTACTAGATAACTTAACGGATTAGTACAATGTCTTATGCAAACAAGGATTTATTAAACTGTAAATATTCCTTTACAGTGTAGAAGCAGTGTTCCTGCAAGAAAGCCTTTGTTCTAGTTTTAAACACATTATAATTATTTATATCTTTAATGGCATTAGGTAGGGAATTATAATTCCTTATACTGGAGTGCAGTACTGCATTCTTACATATTGTAGTTCTGACAGAGGTTAAGTGTATATCCTTATTATGTCTAGTGTAATGACTATGGACATTGTCATTATTTTGAACATTAAATTTATTTCTTTTTACAAATAAGACTGTTTCTAATATATAAGAACATGCCAAAGTAAGTATGCCAAGCTTTCTGAATAGTGGTTTACATGAGCATAACATTTTTTCACCACATATAATTCGTATGGCTTGTTTTTGTTTGATAAATACATCCTTAGTTTCTGGTGAGTTTCCCCAAAATATGATACCATATTTAATTATTGAATGTATATGTGCATAATAGGTTGTTAACAGCACATGGAGACTGACATTTTGACTTAAAATTCTTAAGGCATATATATTCCTGCTTAGTTTGGTTATTAGATGTTTTATATGAGTTTTCCATTTCAAGTTATTCTGTATCCACAAGCCCAAAAAGTTTGTCTCATTTTTATATGAGATTAATTTATTATTTAATTTTACTTCAGGGATGTTATAATTATTGTTTGCACTATCAGTAATATGAAATTTAAGGCAAACAGTTTTGACAGTATTTAAAACCAGGTTGTTATTATCTAACCAATATACCAGATCTTTACTGGCCTGGTTTAGTGAATTATTTAACATTTCATTACTCTTTTCTGTTATTAGTAAATTAGTATCATCTGCAAATAGAACAATGTTATGAGCTTGTATGTTATTTGTTAAGTCGTTTATATACAAGATAAATAAAAATGGTCCTAGTATAGAGCCTTGTGGTACTCCATAAGTTATATCAAGTGCATTAGATCTAACTGCCAAAAGTGCATTAGTATTAGCATTTTCATCTGTAATCTCTGTTATTTGCTTACGGTTTGTAAGGTAAGATTCAAACCAAGAATATGCTGATCCTCTTATACCAAAGTCAAATAATTTTGTTAGCAAAATTTTATGGTTAATAGTATCGAAAGCTTTAGTTAAATCTAGAAATATGCCAATTGCTTTATCTTTATTATCTAAAGCAGTTATAACACTATTTAAGAAAGAATATATCGCAGTCTCTGTTGATTTTTCTTGTCGGAATCCATGCTGTGAATTAGTAATTATATTATTTTTTCCAATAAACGATACAAGTCTTCTATACATTATTTTTTCCAATATCTTTGAAAATACGGAGGGTATGGAAATAGGACGGTAGTTAGCTACCTCAGTCTTTTTCCCTTTTTTGTGCAAGGGTATAACCTTAGATATTTTTAACATGTCTGGAAATATTCCACTAGTCATGGATACATTACACAAATGGACAAGTGGACCAATTATGTGGTCACTACAGCTTTTTATAATTATATCTGGCACATCATCAACACCTGCAGAATATGTATTATTCAATCCATTTATTATGTTTAGCATTTCCTCAGGCATAGCTTCATAAAGGTATATGGAGTTTACATTATTGGTAGTATTAATCTTTATTAGACTGCCAAGATGTCCATTACTATTTTGAACCAAATCTTTAATTATTTCTGTAAAGTAGGTATTAAAATATGTAACAACTTCTGTTGCATCAGTGTTCTTTCTATCATTATGCTCAAGTTCTATTTTACCTTGTATATGACGTGTTTTATTAGTCATTTGGTTTACTATTTGCCACATAGCTTTGGTCTTATTTTTAGAGTTTTTAATATGATTGTCATTACTATGACCTTATGGCAGGGGCTATATAGGTAATAGAACTACAGAGAGCAATTAATGAAGTTCAAAAAATTTGCAAAGAATGGGGAATCAAAGTAAGTATAAATAAATCCAAAGTAGTGGTATTTGAAATAGGAAGCAAACTAAAAAAAGAGGAAAAGTGGTATTTAGGTGGTCACGAGGGTGACCAAAGAATTTGATTATTTAGGATTAATGATGAGTAGTAACGGAGAATGGGGGGCCCATGGCAGAAAGGTGGTAGCTATGATGGGAATAAGTATATGTAAATATACACTGGAAATGTCATCTAGATGGTTGGAAAGGATGTATAAGGCATTGGTAGAATCACAAATGCTGTACACAGTAGAAATCTGCTCAGAAACAAGCAAAGCAATTGATCACATGTATAGAATGTTTCGTAAAGAAATCTAGGTTTACCAAGAACAGCACCAGGGGATGTAGCTTTAATGGAATTGGAAAGAACAAGGAGAAAAGGAATACTATTAGAAAGAATTATTCTGGTTTAGATGTTTAACAAAGGAGGAAGAAGAAATTTTAAAGTTATGCATAAACCAACAGAGGTGTCTGACAAACAAAAATATTGGTGGACAGGAATGGAAAAAATAGGAATTAGAGATATGTGGAGGTTAGGGGAGAGAAATATAAATGGATTTTGGACAGAAGGAAGACATAGAAAGGCAGGAGATAGGGGAAGCTTAGGAGATAACAAATAATTAAATCTATAAAATAATAAAAAGATAATGGGGAAGAGAAGCGTACATTGACCAATGTAATAGACAGGAAAAGGAAGGATTAGCATGGATGAGAACGGATCGATGTACTGAAAAAGGAATATGCAAATTATGTGGTGGAAGTGAAAGTATACAGCACTACATGACTGAGTGTAAAGAAATAATGATATAGAGGGAAAAAGTATGGGAAAAAAGGGACAGAAAAATAGAGACATGGGGAAGTTTTTAGAGAAAGTAAAAGAAAAATGGATTAAAAAGTAAGAGACACAAGGAAAGAAGGGCAACAAAGGAGGATAGGAGAAGAGGAATGACTGTAAAGGGTTACTCAGGGAGCAAGTAAGCTGAGTAGCACAAAATAGGTTTAGAGATCAGACAATTTCTACATAGATATAGTTAGTTCTAGAAATAAGGTATATTGTATAAATTCTTGTAAATTAAGTTGTACAAATTCAATTTAATAAGGGAATATTGAAAAATTAAATTATGTTTTATTTATGGACGCTCGTTAACTACTGTGGTTCTTAGTGTCCCATTGGGCGTGAAAGACTGGAAATTTTTTGCTCAGAGGCCTCTTTATCAGACTTGAGGTTCTTTTATGTGCCGTAAATCTATGACACAGGACCACCACTTTACTCCCTTCCAAAGGAATTTTACGCCTGAAAAGATCCATTGTCCTCCACTGGGTTTGAACCCGCAATCTTGGGAGGAATATTGAAGTATGTCTGTAAGGCAAACGTTGTAGTTTAATTCCATTGTAAAGGACAGTCCTTCCTTGCCTCATTGGGACATTCTGTATGCATAAATAAATGAAATTATCTAAAGCAATAGATGTTGAAAGCATTTTTTTAGTAGATGAATGCTTTCCATGAGCAGTATTGAGGGTCTTGCACATTGCCCAAAATTTCTTAACAACCTCTCTGAATCCATTCCATGCATCTTTTTCAATTTCATTCATAGAGCTGGTAAAATTAACATCTTTCACCTATTCCTTATCTGTGGTCCATCAAATACTCCCTCTCTGATTTTAGTCTGTGACAATGATGGAAACTTTGTGCATAAGTACTGGAAGCAAGGGCAAATTTTGCCAAGTGCTTTCACAAATTGTTTCATCATGCCAAGTTTTATGTGTATGGAGGGAGTGGAATTTTTTGACAATCAACAAGAGGCACATTATACTCAGCGCCAATCAAGAAGGTGATTGTCAGTTACTAACCACATGGCAGAAAGCTTTAAATGAATGGGAGGGGATGAATACGTCACAGCGGTCATCATAGCAACCATTAGAAGGACCAATTAGAACTAAGATGTTTCTATAGCAACAGTAGATGCAAATGCCTTGTTGCCGATATTGTAACACGTGATTGGCAGGAGAAAATAATTCAGTGGTTTGATTTGCCGCAATATACCGGTGAAGGAGGGACTGAAGAAAAGTGAGCTACTGGAACTTATGAAAGCAAACAAACTGCGGTTTCAAAGTTATGTAGTCGACGGCATTGCTGCAGAACATGGTCACAAAATAGTTAGGCTTCCCCTTTATCTTTGTCATTTTAACCCGATTGAATTAATTTGGGCCGAAGTAAAGGATTATGTTGGGCGAAACCATAAAAGTTTCACTGTGTCGTCAGTATTAAAGCTTAAAGAAGAGGCACTAACAGCAGTAAAAGCTGAAAACTGGAAAAAAAGCAGTGATTCATACAAAGGGCATAATAAATGCAGCGTGGGAAAATGAAGGAGTTTTGGAAGAAACTGTAGAAGTTTGTCATTTCCATGGGGATTTCTAGCAGCTCTTCAGATAATGATGATGATGACGACGATGGCTGTGGCAACATTGTCTATCAAATGAGTAGCAGCAGCAACAACAACAGCGATGCAAACGATTTGGAAATCAGTGGCATTTTTCCATTAGAATAAGCATCAATATTTCACAGGTATGTCTCTTCTGTTAACCCAGATCTTTACACTGATATATTCTTGCATGTTCTATCCTTTGCACGTAGATTCATTATTTTACAATTGTCTTCGTATGCGAATATAAATAATGCCCGCTCTACAATGCAGGCGCAACCCAGTCACCTTCGACACAGTTCTAACACGCTTCCATGTGGTCGCGATGAGTGGCAACATCGCGTCTCTCTCTCCGTGAAATGTTAATCACCTTCTTGATTGGTGCTGAGTATAGTAACATTTTTTGATCCAGGTTCCAGTTGCTGCCTCTCAGGTCATTGGTCAGTTTCTCAATGTTTGTCCCTTGCCCTGCTATCCCATTCGCAAAGAAAACAAGGGGATTTTGTGTATCCTCCCTGTTGTCTTAGTAATAGGCCAATGACCTTCAAGTCATCACATATTTGCCACTCATGGTTAAGTACTTAATTTTCTCAAGAACACACCTCAGAGTTTCATAAGACTGTCTTAGGTTCGTAGAATGTGCAAGCAATATTGAAGCTAACTTGTTGCCATTATGAAGTAACGCTGCCTTAAGATTTTGTTTGGAAAAATCAATAAAAAGACGCCAGTTACTTGGTTCATATGCTTCCCTGCCCAAATGCTGAATAAGATTTACACACATCCACACAAAACACAAGTCAATCTTCTTCTGCATGGTACTTGAACTATATTTTGTGATTCCTGTACCACAAAAATGTAATGCCAGGTGATAACAAATTCTTCTCCTATAGTCTTGAGCCCATTAATTCACTTTTTTTATTTTGTAAGGCCTAAATCCCTCATTAAGTTATTTAACTCAAATAAGTTAAACTGTCGTGAATTGTCAAATTCTTCTAGATCAGAAATCAACTCATTGTCGGAAGTCGTGGAGCTGCTTTCAGATTCATTAGTAAAATTGAGGATGAGGAATAGGCCATGTAGCTGAGTTCAGATTTGGATATTTAATTCCTGCCTTATTTTTATTGTTGTAGCCAGCAACTTTGCACATACAAAAGTAACAACTGTCATGGTGATTCTGTTGCTCTCTCCATATCATTGGTTTGGCAAATTATGCCTTCCATTTTCCTTCATACTAGTAACATAATCTCTCAACACAACCGTTACATGCAATATGAGGCTTAAACGATTTATCCTGATCACCAACTTTCTCTTTGAAGTATGAATATGAGTAATATAGTTTCTTTGTTTACAAGTCTGTTTTACGTACCTTTCCCTCAAACACATAACACCCACAAATGTAACAAAACTTCTGGGGACTTTGTAGTCAATGTCTCCTGTGTAATGTAGCACTATACATATAGAAGACGATCATGTGAATTAACACAAATTTTCAGCTCAACTGAAGTTGAGTTCTACGATAGCTGTAAATGTAAACAAATACCTCACAAGATCAGACCTGACCCATAGAAAAAAACTGGTATGGCTGGGAATATAATCATAAACATCTGAGTGATAAGGGAGGATGGAAATGAGTCGATTTGGAAGAAAATCAACAACAGATTTAGAACAACATAATGAAACGTAGCAGTAAGCTGTATAAGCTAAATGAATTTAGTACCATAGACATATATGCGCCTGTCATAAAAACTAGATGTGATAGCCAAAAATGGACTTCATTGAAATCGGGGCACTGATTTCCATTAAACTCACATATTTTCCTTTATACCGCAGAATCAATGTTGACCAGTGTTATTTTTGTAATTTGCATTTTTACTTTCTCTACTACGTATATAAATAGGATAAGTGTTGCATTCCACCCAAAAGTTCAATATCGAGATTTTAACGGAAATGCATGTTTTGAGGCCACCTGGATCCAAACGAAGTATTTTTAGAAGAAGATCCGAGCGTGTGGGTGTGGGTCTGAACAGTATAACTCAGAAACGAAAAGTCGGATAAATACCAAGCTTTCAAAGATGCGACACAAAAAATTTCAAGAAAATCCCCCCACCCCAGACTATCTTTTACTTGTGACATTTTTCGAAAATTTTGATTTTCTCAAAAATGGCTCTAACAATTTTGATTAAAATATATGTTTAAGATACTTCCATGCAAATGAAATGCATTTCTTGAAATTTCTGGGAATGCCCCCAAAAGTCCTCTTCATTCTGAATGAATTTTGCATAACTGGTAAACCGTAAGAGGGAGACAAAATTTCATGACACAGAAATATAGATCCCATTAAAACACACAATTTATGTCATATATTTTTTTTTTGTCTAGTGAACCATTTACGAGATATTCCTTATTATTTGTTTTAATTTTCCAATACTTTTTTTTTTGTTTTTTGTCCTGGACATGCATAGAGAATGGAATGTGCTACATAGCAACCAGCTCTTGAAAGATTTGACTATCGCTTAAAGCCTACCATATTCCCCTTGCACCTATAAGACAATTACCAGTACAATAGTTTCTGCAAATTTTTGTATTGATTAACATGAAGTAGGTGGAGAATAAGTATTTGTAAAAATACTTCGTGCAAGAGTAGAGAAAGTCACGTGAGTGTAACACGTCAGATTTTTCTGTTGCCCTGGGATTTTCATAAGTTTGCATACTGTTTTTGGAATTAGTACTAAACTGCCTAAAAGGCAGCAGATTATATCCCACAGATTTATATTTCAGATTTTAGAAGGATATATAAAATAAAACATAATCAGAATATGCCATTCTTTTTTGTTAAATCATGAAAATTTTCCATTTTACAATAACTTAAAAGGCAGCTTTGAAAGGCTCCAAGGATGTTTGAGTTCATTTTTTACATTAATGTTTAATGCTCATTGAAACCAGATTTAATGTAAAGATCACAACAATAATAATTTGCATACACATTGTTCATAAACTGAGCGTTCAATGTTCAGTAAAGCAATATTTTATGGAGTATGCATTAGAATTTCTTCGTTTTTATAGAGTAGGAATGAGGTTACAGTGTAGGAAGCCGTTCTGGGAGCACTTTTGGAGTGGAAAACTTCAATAAAGAAATGGGCTTGACCCATCAGCAATGTCATGACATGATGACTGTGCTTAACAGAGTTCAAGGCACTTCTTATGGGACAATGTTTTGTGATCACTGACATAAAATATTCATAACAGAATCAGTGGTAACTCAAGCATGTCAGAAGAAATTAAAGCAAAAATTTATGCATTTTATCCCACAAAGAGAAGCTTATCTGGACAATATTTGACAAATTCCTTGTGTAGTTACTAATACCACAATTATGAATGTATTAATATTTGGTGAAGATTATGAATAGTGCACTAAAATGTGTATCATACTAAATGCACAGTTTACAACAAATGTTTAATTTTAAAAGTAGAGTATACATCCACAAATGAGCATGTGTGTATTATTTTGTTATATCATTGCAGAACCGTTTCCGATTTACTGGGGAGTGTAATCATCCAGATGCACAGATTCGTTCATGTCAAACAGCTGGAACACAGTTCCTTATAACCAATCAGAAATTCAATATAACTTACAGAGAATGTCCTGGAATGACAAATACTTTTGATGGCGGTAAGCAAGGCAGTGATATTAATTAATTGCTTTGAAATGTTGTCCATGAACAAGTTAAAAGCAAAATAATTTGTTAGCAGGAAACATTTTGATTTTTTTTTTTCTTTCTTCTTTTCATTTTCTGTACCGCTGTAATTAATTTGCTGAAAACAAATTATCTCTCCTTAAAATTAGATTTATATTATCAATAATTTTTCATCATTGCTACTTATTTTGTATTTTTATGTCAACAGTTGTGGAATTTAGCTGTCTAGGTGACTGGTTTGTTGGGAAGAATCATTTCTTTGCTGTTGCCAACACCAAAGAGTCCCGTAAAGATGAAAAATACAGATGCTTTCTGAAGAATCGAGATGATGACCTTTACATTGGTGTGTCTATTACTGCTGAATGTAATACACTTAAAACACCAGAGAAGAGTCCAGAAAGGTTAAGAATAACTCCAGGTAAATATATGTTAAACATGCAGGATTAATGGAATTAATTGTTCTCCACACAAGCCGTGTGTTGGACAAGGTTGGAAAGGTAGAATCTGAAGTGGTATTACTTTTGTATATGTTATTTATTTTGTTAGCCCCACGTTTGGGAGCCAATTTGAAGTGGTATACTTGTAATGTTATTTATTTTATTGAGCCCCACGTTGTGGTAGCCAATTTGCGACGGTATTATTTATAATGTTTGTGTATTTGTGTTTACTCCACGTGGTGAAGCCATTTTGTGATGTGATTCTTTGTTAGGTTTGTTAGCTCCATCTGGTGTTAGCAATTTGCGGCAGTATTAGTGTTTGTTTGAAAAAATGCTACTGTGATTTTATTTATTTTGGTTCACTGTCCTCCGGCTAGCTATTATCTTTTTGGTCGAGCACTTCTCTTTATACAGGTTGTGTAAACGGAAAGGAGTCTTTTATCCAAAGATAACACTGATGAAAGAATTTGTTTTACACTTTTATTGTCGAACACATTCACTATCACATTTACACATTGATCTTGACATTCGCCAAAGTGAAACTGTTATAATAACTTCATTACTGATCATTCCTAATTCGCGTAATTCAACTTTTTGTATAATTAACTTTACAACACTTTAGATTTTTCATAACTCTGCTACGCGTAACTTGTGAATCGATAGCCGACATGTACTTTACAAATATTTTCGGTGAACTGAAGGCGACGTGTAACGTACAAATATTTTCGACGAACTGACGGAGTGAAGGCGACGTGTAGCATACAAATATTTTCGGTGAACTGACGGGGTCTATCTCTAACCTAGCCCTTTTTATACTCCTACACCCCGATATGCCTAAAGATTATAACTGAGTTGCTATTGGCTAATAAAACGCGCCAACATTAGCGTCTATTTTTATATCCAATGAAAATTATGAATACATATGCTTTAGGAAAAATGTTCCAGCAAATTCTAAGAAAAACGCGCCAACATTACGTAACTTCCTCGTCTCTAATAATGATAAACAGCTCACCCCCTCGCTGCATTATTGCACGCTATTATTGTCAGTTTCAGTAAGGCCGTATAAACTTACTTCTCAACAATAATTACAATCAACAAATATCTCAAATCAATGTCACATAAAAATGCATATTCATACTATAATCATTCTTTACATTTAAATAATTTATGATACAAATTACTGCATCAAATCAGATGACTGAAAAATTCAATGCCATAGCCGAGATTTGAACCATGGATCTCCCGGTCTCCGTCTAGTTGCTCTAACCAATGAGCTACCATGGCAACATGCCGGCACGACACTAAATTCTCCAGCTGATTCGCATTTTTTTTCGGTAAACCACAGGAGATCTCAAATTGTATTGAGATGGTATACCCCAATGGCGACTTACTAATAGACCTAATAGTGGTTGAAACTATGAAGCCCTGGACTTAAAGTACTTACAATATTTTAAGTCGCCATTGGGGTATGTCATCTCAATGCAATTTGAGATCTCCTTGTGGTTTACCGGGGAAAAATGCGAATCAGCTGGAGAGTTTATTGCTGTGTCAGCATGTTGCCATGGTAGCTCAATGGTTAGAACAACCGGACGGAAACCGGAGATCCTTGGTTCAAATCACGGCTATGGCATTGAATTTTTCAGTCGTCTGATTCTACCTTTCCATACAGGATTAAATTTCTTACTCAGAATATGAAATGCATATATGGTAAGGTTAAAGAATGTTTATCTTGTATTTAAGGATAACACTATTTGTATCCATGTGGCAATGAATATTTGTGAAAACACTTCAAATATAAGGAAAGAGATACCTATATTCCCAAATATAAGGTATAATTTTTGTCAATTGATTGGCAATAATTTTAACTTTGTAACTTTATTAAATAATTGTTGCTTAAACCTTTTCTGTTAAAAGGTAGATAGGCTTTGCATTCGACCCCAAACTTCAGACATGCAGTTTGAATAGAAGTAAATTTTGAGATTCAAAGAAAATTGAAAAGAAGTTTTGTATATATGTGCTTGGATAGAGAGAGAGATGCAGCTACAGATGGTGTTTTAACATCCTTTGTGATTTAATTTATGATCTAGGATGGAACTGAATTGTTTTAAATAACATAATATTGTAACTCAAATGTTTTATCCTTGCAGTTAAAGCTGAAGTTGTAGAACCAGGATGTCGCCTTCCACAGAATTTCACTGGAGATTGGGTCAACACAGCCAACATTGATGCTGATATTTTCATTAATGAAACACACATCATTGAGACATGGTATCCAGATGAGGGACGATATCGAAGGACTATATATGTGTGCCGTGAGCAGAGGGACACACGATACATGATGGCAAGACTCACGGTTGATGGCTGGTGAGTAGCATGGGACTATTTTTGTTGCTTTTATATGTGATGGTTAAAATAAGGAATTTACCTTGGAATATTTTTATTGAGACATATTTGTCATTTCTTGAAATATTGTTTGAATCTGTTTGTAATCCACATGTATTGTGTTACTAATGTGTATACTATGTTTATTTATTTGTTTATGGATATTTATTTGTAAATGATGGAAAGTAGCAGTGACTTCAACCCTAAGCAATTTGTCCTGTGGTTTGATTGCATGCAAGAGTTGAATTTTATAGCCATGCAATTTCAATCTCTTCCACATGACATCATGCACTGTTGACTTCAGAAGACCTAACTGTAGACTACGGCATGAAATGGACTTCTGAGGATTGAACAGAGAACTTTCAGATTCTTTTGACATCTTCTTCTGATGTTCTGGGTCTTCCTGCTGATTTTCCTTTTGGTACACTGCCGGTCTCCTTAAACTGTTTGTGCCATTGTCTGATATTATTCTTATGTGGAGGATCTTTGTTGTACTCGTGTCTGAATTGCCACTGTACCGCAATCACAAATTTGTGCTCCTCCAACCATAAGACACATGCAGCTTTTTCTTGTACAGTAAACATTTCACAAAAACACAGGGAAAACAGTTTGAAGAAAGCAAGGGACACTTCTATAACATGTATAAAGATCTACAAGACCATTTGTATGCAGAATGTGTTTATGTAATAACATGCAATGCAAAACTCTTAAATTTTGCAACAATGAGTTTAATATGACAATGGAAACAATAGCCGAAAAAAAAAAGCATATGAACATAAACTGTCTGAGTTACTGGATTAATTAAAAGTACTTTCAATCAATTACACATAATACTTAAATTACAGTGATCTCTCAAAACCCCACCATTCATTCTCGGAAACCCTGTATTTTATTAATATGCATATGTCTGAAATTAAAAGCATAAATATTAAAATAAAGACAATTTCCAGCAGAGATGACCAATTTTAATTCGTGCCCTAAATAAAGAAATTGTGTATCATTTGTTATAAAGCCATGGAAAAATAAATAAGAAGAATACTTGTTTTCACATTACCATGAGGATGAAAGAACATATTAGAAGATTGTCAAGGAGGTGTCAGTATCAAACCATCAGCCACAGGGAACACTACATGCTGTGTTATGTGCTAAATATATGTATAATAGACTACTCAGAACTCAAAAATCACAATTTAATTGGGGTTCAGTTGGGGTGCAAAATAAAACAAATCTGATGTAACACACTCTCACATCTTTCTCTACCCATCACAAACTTGCATTATTACACATTATAGTATTCATAAAAGCAGTGTTTCATCCAGTTAGGTTATTCTTGGTACCTAGAAATGAATATTAACTAAGCAATATGTGTGAAATATTGTGTAAACTGCATTCAAATGTTTTATTTCAGAGGCAGCGCAGAATAAACTCTTGCAAAATGAAAGATATAAGCACATTGCTATATGCTGGATGGCTTTGAAATTGGATGAAATGTCTTTGTATATCATTAAAAGCTAAAGAAGACTGATAACTAAGCACTTGCAAAAATGTAAATTGAAAAATTCCAACATAAGCATTTCTCTCTATTTCATCCCAAAGGCTTTCATCAAAATATAAATTTGTGTATTTCAATGAGACCAGCATTTTTTCTGTAGTGAGTTTTTGCCCATTTCTTATGGTTTACAAGTTCAACCGTAATGAACAGGATTTCACAGGCAAATCCCAGAAAATTCAAGGTATAATATTATTCTACATGTTTAGTGTCTCAAATATACAATATTTCAATCAAGAGCTATTTTTAAGAAAATTACAAAAAACAAAAATCTTGCCATTTAAAGGGTAGTTTGTGGTGGGGCAAATTTTGCGAAAATGTTTGTGTCACATCTTGGAAGATTTATCTGATTTTCACGTTTGAGCTGTGCTGTTCTCAGATACATCATGGATCTTTTCTCTAAAAAATTGTTGTGTTGTTCAGGAACCTCCAAAACATGTTTTTCCTTGAAATCTCATATTGAATGTTTTGGTGGAATACTATACTTCTTCTGCCTACCTTAGGTACATTGTGTAGAGAAACTAAAAAACTAAATCTCTTGCTTGTTATCAAGTTTTTGGAAAAATGCTAGGGAATAAAAGTTTATAACTATATTTCTGATGAATTTTATCTATAAAATGTTTATAAATGAATATTTTTGCCCATTAATGCCCTCTGAATGATATTTCATATACAAATCACGTAGTGAGTATATATGCAGTTAAACTTCATTTTGCTTAGTATTCCATTGTTGATACTTCTATCTGTTGCTTTTAACTTTGATGATAATTATTATATAATTCAAGCAGATGAACTTGAAATAGTGTTAACAGAATCTAGATGACTCACTTAGCGATAATGATGAACTCGCAACTGCATGGGATATAGGAAGGGTGTATTAGGACAGGTTACAGAAGTTAGATGCATCAAGAACTTAATGAAAGGCATTCGTGAGAAACAAGATCCTCAGTTTCTGAAACTTGTAAAGGGATCATGTTAGAAGAAAATGTGTAGTAGAGGTCTAAATGCTAAAAGAGAAAAAGTTAAGCTCCATTGTTAAAAACCAAAATCAATATTATCAAAAGACAGATAAGCTATATAGAAGACAAAAGAAAGCAAGAATATGTATAGAGAAGAAACTGGAGAAATGTTTACAATTCAATAAGGATGATGGTGTAGTAGAGCCAACAGGTAATCACGAATGGCATGAAAGAAAGTATGTTCTTGTGGATATTTTCTGACAGTTTTTTGATGACAGATTTCTTGAAATAATTTGCAGAGAAACTGTTATTTATGTTATGCAGAAGGGCTACTCTATTGAGTGCTCACCTGATGATACAATGAAATACATAGCAATTCTGCTCTTGTCTGGCTACATTCATGTTCAAGCACAGGCATATATTTTGGGAAATGCATACAGATTCTCACAATGCTCTTGTTTCATCTGCCATGAACAGGAAACAGATTTTTTTTTCACCTAAATGATAATTCCAAGTACAGTCCTGGGTAATGCTGCTCCAGAGATCGACGTGTCATGGCGGACGATGTAAATGCGCAATGTTGGTACCAACTTTTAAACAGAAAAAATGCTGTCGCATTAGTAAAACCGGAAATAGTTTGGTTTTGTTGTGAACTGTTATACGCTGTCGTAATAGAAAAGCACGAAATAGTGAATAAATGCAATAAAACTGAATATTCACTGCGAAACAGTACATAGATGCAATAAACACTTAATAACTGCGAAGCAGTAAAAAATATTATTGTTATTATCTAATGCGTGGCTTTTAGTAATGACCATTGGTGCTCGTGCACTACTAAATAAATGTAAAGAACCTCAAGCCTGAAAACAGACCTCTGAGTAAAATTACCCGTCTTTCACGCCCAATATAGAATGGGATGCTAAGGACCACAACAGTTAAAAGAGCGTCCATAAATCAAATTTAATTTAATGTTTGAACTGAATGATTACCGTGCAACAGTAAGCAAATGTAATATAACTAATAATTACCGCGTAGCAGTAAGCAAATGTAACAGAACTAAATAAATACCGTTGACACAGTAAACGAATGTAATAGAACTAAATAATTACCAGGACGCAGTAAATGAATGTAATAGAACTAAATAATTAGCAGTAAACAAATGTAACAGAACTAAATAATTACCGTGATGCAATAAGCAAATATAATACAACTAAATAATAATTAATGCTACTATAATTATGTCCAAGAACATATCTGCTCTTTCACAATGCAATTGTTAGTCTTAATAAAGGCTGTTTTCCATCGATGCATATAAGACAATGAAGAAATATAAAATTTTGGAAGAAAAGAAAGATGAAAAGGAAGTTCTGAGGGAGAATATGAACCAAAAGAAAGCTGCGAAGATGCTATGTCGCAGGATAATTCTTGGAGACTGTCACAAGAAAATTCTGAAACGCTCTCCGATGGGACAGCTGTTCCTGTACATGAACTCATGCAAGTATGAGTTGAAGAGCTCCTGAGAAGTGCCGAACTGCCTCCTAAGCTTGCTAGCTCTTCTGCAAGTTGTTCTATGTCCCAACTTTCCATTATGACAGAGTCATTATTTAAGATCTCATTCTCCGCAACGATGCGTAAGTTGTCCATGTTGACAAAACCACGCCAGAACACATAATCAATTCAATAAATCGCGATAGAATACATAACCGGAAGTGCTTAAACAACTTTGGGACATTTAAAAAGCCAAATGCCACACATTTGCGGAATTTTAGCGATGTTTTTTTCTACAGGGTAGCCTGCCTGACGTTGCTCAGCACCCGCCATGACACGTCAACCTCTGGAGCAGCATTACCCAATCCTGCTGGTAGGATCTACAAGGTAAAAAATTCTTGCTTGATGAGGCCATGGAACCATATTATGGGCACCACTATGTTAAGTAGTTCATTCAAAGGAAACGTGTGCATTATGGGTTCAAGTTCTGGTGCTTAGCAACTCCAGAAGGGTACTTACTAAACTTTGAATCATACACAGAAGCTGTAGACAAACAAGATCGTGATATGACCTCGAGTTCATGCATCACTCAGAAGTTGTGTGTTGGTACAATTAGAAGTGATAGAGTGGAAAAAGGCCCTCTGAGAGACCTAAAAATAGAAGCAAGAGGCAACATGCAGGCGATACAAGATAAAGAAAGTTCTATTACCCTGATAATATGCATAATAACAGCCAGGTAACTGTTGCCACTAATATCACTGAGCCTGCTGTTCATGGTGAAGGCCAATGTCGTTAATGGGACTGCCGAGAAAGGAAATATAAGAATTTTTCACAGCCAACTGTGGTTCAATGATACAACTGCTATATGAGTGGTTTGACAAGTTGCAGGGAGCACATAGACTGAAAATCAGAAGTAAGAAATGGTACTGGCCTCACATCAGGTTTTGTTTCAATGGTGCGGTTGTCAATGCTTGGCTGTTATATGAACAGATTGAGGACATGTCTTTATTGGAATTCACAAGGAGAATAGAGAATAGTACTGGCTGTACTCACAGGACCATATACCATCAGTTCAGGAAGAGTGCATCCTAGCAAGATATTAAAGGTAAGGAATTCATTTGATAGCATAAAATTTATATTTTTATATATTGCCAGTTTTATTTATTATTGGCCTTTTCTTTGCCAGGTTACAGATGAAATTTGATATGATGGGAACAGTTATTAAATAGATTCTACTGATGGTGCTCAACATCACTGTGCTATGTGCGTGCGTGCATGCATGAATGTACGCGCACATGCATTGTTATTTCATTTAATATTTCCAATTATAATTTAAAATAGTACTTCACAAATTCGGGCAACAAATAATAACTCTAAGCACCACATTCCATACTTTTTACTTGTTATTGCCCAGCATATGAAATATCATACATTAAAATTTTACCACTTAAAATTGGTGAAATTCTAAAATTTGTCATTACTTATTACTAGGGCTCAGATAGTTATGCATTAAAAAACGTAAAATATGTATGTAATTATGCAGTTTAAAACAGCGATATATGCATTAATAACCTAGAAAATATGTGCTATTCAAAATCTCACAAAAATGGTGAAATAATAATTTTTAAAAATCAAGATTGTGAGTTCATTTAATATTCATTATTTTGGAAAAGACAAGTTAACATTATAATCTACCAAAATAATAAATTAATGTAAAACTCACCGAATTTGTGGACTGGAACAGCTGCTGCTGAAGTGAACTTAATTCTTCCCATTGCATTGTATAACAGTAACCATTTTAAGGTTTGAAAACAGAAATGATTCTCTGTTGCTTCTGAGAATGGATTTGTACTGCAAAAAACGTTCGGCAACAACAGACATTATAGGTGCATATTTAAACTTTAAAATTTCTTCCAGCGACAATGTTTCTTCAATGTCCAACAATTTGCTCTCCATTTTACCAGAATGATATTTGCAATATGTTGTAATGTATGGTACCCTGGATTTTTTTGTAGTACATATTCAAGTTTTTCAACTGCTTGACCTGGCACAGATTTTAGCTTTAGTGAGAGACTTTCTATTAAAGTTAAGTTTGGTACGTCATTTCGTTCGAGCGCTGTGATGGCTGTAGAAATGCAGTTGAAATGTGACTTAATGTAAATTAATTCCTCCTTTATCCCATCCCTACATATAGCACCCTTCGCTTCAACAATGCTTTCTGCTTCATTTTCATTTAGTTCTTGAAGTATGTTCTCGATAACGTTAAAATTGTTACAATAATATATGGCAGCCTGTAACCAGGTCCCCCATCTCATAATGATCGGTTCAGGAGGAAGTGGAATTCCTGTAGCCAACTGTTTAAAGAAACTTGATTCTACTCGGAGATTTAAGGAAAACCTTTTTTACGCTTGATATTAAACTATTAACAGTAGGAAAATTTAAGCGCACAGTTTCACTCAGGCAATGCATTGCATGCGTCAAGCATGTTACATGAATCAGACTACTATAAAGCAGTTTTAACCCCCCTCCTGCCTTAACCATATATGGAGCTGCGTCAGATAAAAACAAAACTACATTTTCATACCTAATTCCCTTTGGCCGTAATAGCAACATTGCATTATTGAATATTTTCGCAATTGTTGAATGATTTGTCGTTGCTATTTCTTCCACTGTTAGAAGATAAGCCTTTACAGTCCATTTTCACAGAGCGTACCGACAATTACATTACACATAGATCCTTTACACACATCTGGAGTTTCATCCATGCAAACCCAGATTAGATTATCCTTAATAGAATCGCGAATTTCTTGTATTGTTTTTTCATAAAGTAATGGAACATAATGTTTGCAAAGAGTAGACTCATATGGTATAGCCTGTTTTATATACGTTTCTAAGAATGCACGTAATTTAGGATGTTCTAATTTATAGAACAGAATGTCAGCTAAAAGTGAAAGCCTCACATAGGTACTTATTAAAGGTTGACAACTGGGGGCCTTAAGTTGAACAAGTTGCTTCATTTGGGATACCTGAATTGACATTTAGCATTGACTGTTTAGTACTTTTTTTTAGTGAAACATTTTTAAAATGTTTTGCTGTTTTTAAATGTTGCATCACTTGGAAACGAGTGTCTGCACTTATACGCCTTTCACACGCAACACAAAATAAAACTAGTCCATTTGTAGTAAGCACACCTTTGTTTTCACTTACAAATATATTTAGTTGAGTAGATAAACTCGATTTCACTGGTGGCGTTTTATCTGCTATAACTAGAGAATGCTGGAGGTTAACGCAATCACTCTACACACACAAACAAAACCAAACTGCATCTGTATTATTGTCCCACTGAATAAGTTTACATCGACAGTTCTTTGATATAATACTCGCCGTTTATTGTCTCAGGCTTTATTTTATTTTATTAATTTGTTTTGAAATATGTAATCAATTACATTTTTTAAATATTTTCCTGTGAAAAATCGAAAATATGTATAATTGTAATGACATTCTCTAAATATGCAAAATATCAAAAATATGCAAAAACATGTACAATCAAATTTACATTTTCGGACCCAGGAAACATTGTTTCGTGCACATTTAACATTATTCATATGTTTTAACCAAATAAAAAAAGTTATTACACAACTATCCTAGCACTACTTATTACAATTGCTTATTGATAATAAAACCTAGAAATCATGGCAAAACTAAAAAAAAAAATATTTTGAGCATTAATGGCTTAAGAAGTTAGTCCAATTATGTTGTTATTCATATATAAATCAGTAATCATAAAACACTGTAGTTCTGATCACATATCCAGTATAAAGAAGATGAGTGTGTTTATGCATTATCAGACGTTTACTTATGTTTTTAAAATTATATTTACGTCCAGAAAATTAAATTTATTACCAGTTTTAGATCATCACATGAGTGGAATTTGCAAAATGAGAGACAAAAATGGGATAAAAATAGAGGGGGGGTGAGTTATAATGGGAGAGAAAGTGGCAAGAAAGAGGGAGGGAGGGAGGGAGGGAGGGAGGGAGGGAGTGGATGAGGAAGCTATGTAGGGGTGAGGTAGAGAGAGACAGTGGGAAAGTGTAAGTGGAGAGGGAGAGATTAGAAACTCTGCTTTTACTGCAAAAATGCATGAGTTTCACTAGTATGTAATAAAACTGTAACTGAAAATTGTCTGCAGTTTCAGATGAATAATTGATACTAAGGTTGTCTTGAAGTCAAAATTGGCTTTTTAAAATGTGTGCTCATATATTTGTGTGATCTTTTCATGCAAGAATGGCCAAATTGCTCATTATGAAAATTGATATTCTATTCAACCACCGAAAAAAAATGGGTGTTGTGTATATTAATTGTTTCCCACAAAGGGAGAGTTCTAATGGATTTAAAAAATTTTAAATTATTTAAATTTAATAAATATTGTAGTTGAATATACATACAAGCTGAACCAGTAGTCCACCAACAAACTTTCAGAGGTTGTTCAGGGATATTTTGGTATAAGGGACCCGCGGCCCTTGGCGGCTCATTACAGAGTAATTGCATTTCATTTGGGTTCTTGCCCCAATTAGCTTTGTATCTGTTTTGCGCTGAAAATACTGCACAAAGGTGCAAATGTCAATGGTATGAGCTATGACTCTTGTTTTGTAAACAAGTTGTTTCAATTCGCTCATCGCATCTGCTGTTGACAACAGTAATGCCCACTTCAACTTGATGCCCTCAGGTTTGCATTCAGTATTGCTCAGTTTTGTTTTTTCGACAGCATTATACCCCCGCCGCTGTATCTTTGCACTTGACAGTTCGTGTGGCTTCGCGTAAGGTTGGTTACATTGTGGTTGCGACATTGCAGAGTGGCTAGTAAACAACAACAGCTGATGGTTCTCCTTTCTATCATGTCTAAGCCGCATACAAAAACTGTACGTAAGTAGCGAACGTCAATGAATAATGACTATTCCGTAAACATTTCTGCATAAACATTGCAGCGTATGTAGAATAAATTACGCACTTTTGACAATATAGAAACAAAATAATACAAACTTCCTGCTACAATGAGGAGAAATAAAACAAATTATAAGCATGCCATAACAAAGTTATTTTCACTCATGCATTTAAAACTGCAATGGCTCAATTCCATCCAAATCCCCGTTGTCGTCGTCATCCTCGGAAGCATCATCATCTTCACAAGGCATATCATCAATGGTTCACAGTCACTAATAATTCCGTCTATTTCTTGTGCTTTTCATATTAGCTTATTCACATGATCTACTTTCTTCTTCCACGAAGCCGCGTCCACCGTAGCCTTGTGAATAACAGTTCTCGTGCTTAGTCCAAGAGCTGCTGCAGTTCGTTGTACGGCTTTATCAGCAGGAATAGAGGGATGTCCATGAAGCTTCACGTATTCCTTTTCCTGTTCAAAGAATTCCCGGGTTCTCCTTAATAGTTCCAATGCCTGACTATTAAGTGGCACACCTTGGCGCAAAGGTTTTTCACTTCGTGAATCATCACTGGGCGATCGGCGTCATTTTTCAGACATGTTGCACTTAAGTTTTGTTTAAATAAATAATATGAATGAAATATATATATATATATATATATATATATATATATATATATAAAATAGATAAATATAAATAAATATAGGTATGTATAAACGAACAATAAAAAACTATCAAACAATAAGCACAAATATAAATAACAATGAACAATATGTAGCTTGCAAACAACAACTTGACGCTCGTGCTAGAGATTCACAAACTGAAGCACGTGGTTGGGAATAGTTACATCCGGCAACAGAGCTGATTCTAGTTCTGGTTCCGCTTTGTCATCAACCATCCGAAATGCTGCCTTGTGATTGGCTTAGGAAGTCAAACGGTTGAAGCTTTTCGTCTGTTTTTTGCGAGTGTACCAACTTAAACGGTAGCTGTCAAGTGCAACGTTACAGCGGCGGGGGTATAGTTGTGCGTTAAGAATGATGCACAGCAGTATGAATAGGTTTACTGATGAAGAGTTGGCTGATATGGACCTCATGTATGTGTTCACTGAATGCAATGGAAAGCAGCACAAATACGCTATGCTGAGCTGTTCCTGCACCAATGGCAACCACATCACAGTATTTTTGCATCTGTACATTGGCACCTACGAGAAACTGGATCCTTCTGTGTTAGAATGAAAGATACTGGCCATGCGAGGTATGCCAGAACACCCGATCTGGAAGAGAATGTGTTACACGTGATAGATGACAATCCTGCCACTAGTAGTCAATGCATTGCACAAGCTCTGAACACAAGCCAATCAACTGTTTTGAGAGTTTTAAATGGACAAAAATTGCACTCGTATCATCCACAGAAGATGCAGCTATTGGACTTTCCATTTCTAATGAAGTTTGCAAATTGTTCCTACAGCAATATGCAGAAATCCACAATTTTCCTGCTTTGGTGTTGTTTACAGACAAAGCCAAGTTTGCAAGAGAGGGCATGTTCAACAGTAGGAATAGCCATGTATGGGATTATAAAAATCCACACCCACCTTGTCGATCCTAGCAACAGCAGTTTGCTGTGAATGTATGGGCTGGTATTGTCAACGATTTTGTGATTGGACCTTACATACTTCCTGATACACTGAACAGTGTCATGTGCAAAACATTCCTTCAAAGTATCCTCCCACAGTTCCTAGAAGATGTGCCGCTGAGAACTCATCAGCTTATGTGGTTTCAGCATGATGGGACTGTTTGCACTCGATGTTAGTAACCACATTGATGTATAGTTTGGACGACAATGGATTAGTCATGGTGGTGTTCTGTCCCATGGCCAGCTTGGTCACCAGACATATCAAAATTAAATTGAGTTTTATTTATGGACGCTCTTTAACTACTATGGTCCTTAGCGTCCCATTCTATATTGGGCATGAAACACCAGTAATTTTGCTCAGAGGCCTCTATCAGGCCTGAGGTTCTTTTACGTGCCATAAATCTACGGCACGGGACCACCGGCTTTACTTCCCTTCCGAAGGAGTCCGTGCTAAGGAGTTTTACACCCGAAAAAATCCATCGCCCTCCGCCAGGTTTGAATCCGCGACCTTGGGAGCTAGAGACTAGCATGGTACCACTAGTCCACGGAGGACGACAGACATGATATCGATGGACTACTGCTTCTAGGGGCATTTGTGGAGCCTAGTTTATGAGACTCCAGTTGATACTCGCATGGACCTGGTTGCCAGGATTATTACAGCCGCGGAAGTAGTAAGCCAACTCCTGGAATGCTTAAGCATATAAGACAGTCGATGGCGCATTGCTATACATTCTGCCATGATCATGGTGGTTGACGTTTTGAACAATACCTATAAGGGAACAGTTATGCATTTGTTACGTGTGTACTGTACACTGACAGTACCGTGCTAGCCTCTAGTTCCCAAAGATCGCAGGTTCAAACCCGGCAGAGGACGATGGATTTTTTCGGGCGTAAAAATCCTTGGCATGGCTTCCTTCGGAAGGGAAGTAAAGCCAGTGGTCCCGCGTCGTAGATTTACAGCACGTAAAAGAACCTCAAGCCTGATAAAGAGTCCTCTGAGCAAAATTACTGGTCTTTCACGCCCAGAATGGGACGCTAGGAACCACAGCAGAGCGTCCATAAATAAAACTCAATTTAATTTATATTTACACTGACAGATCAGACTGAGCATACTGTAATAAAAGTGTATGTGTTTCGTCTGTGGAATGATGCATTACTTTGTTTTGTATGTTGTACTTTTGGTTATTGCATATTGTACAGGCTTTTCACTGTTGTGTAGGTATTTTCACAGAAACAAGGGTGATTGGGGTAACAAACCAAATAAATCATAATTATATTATTACTCTGTAACGAGCCACCAGAGACCGTGTGTCCCTTATATCAAAATACTCAGAAGGTATTCCTGAACAACCTCTGAAAGAATGTTGTTGGATATGTGGTTCATCCTGTATAAATCTTAACAAAAACTATAACTTATACAAATCTAGTATTGTAGGACCTTTCCTACATCGCCAGCTTCTCACGACTGATTTGGTTATTCTGTTTTGTTTTTAAATGTTATGTAACAAGTGTACCTACATAAGTAAAATGTTTTTGTTAATTTCAGAAGTTACAGCAGCTTTTTATTACTATTAATTTGTGTACATATACCAATTACCATGAAAAACAGTATAGTTTCGATCACATTGCAATCATAAGGAGAAGGTATATGTTTGTGTAAACCTTTTACTTATATTTTAATGTATTATTAATACCCGAGAAAAATACTTTTTATCACTTTTCAAAATATTATGACATGTAAGTTGCACAGAGAGAGGGAGTTGGAGAGGGTGGAAAGGAATAGATGAGAGGGGAGATAGAAGGATGCAGTTAAAGAGAGAGAGTGTCTTGCTCCAATAGAACAAACAATTAAACATGCATTAACAAAGTTAAAAGATGTTTGTTCATATAACTATGTCAGAACTTTCCAAACTAAAAGTTGCATTAAGAATATGTATTTGTGCATATCTGGTGTAGCAGCCCTTTACATTTTTTCAAGATGCTAGGGTGCTAGAGTAACTTTTCAATAGATTTTCTTTCTGCATTCAATGCACCAACACATGACTGAGTGTTTCATTAATTCTTGAAGAATTACTATATGTTCAGCTGTTTGGGTGCTATGACACATGCCTCATTTGTTGCAACAGAGTCGTAAAAAATAAAAACTTAATTTGGAATTATTGGGATGCTATAGATAAGCTCAAAGTTTACTTTTAACTGGTATTGTCATAACTGAATTTGTAAAGCTTGTCTGCTAAAGGTCAGTTGTTTTGTCTTTACATTCATTTCAAAGTTTAAAAACATCTGTTGGAAAATTTACAAATTTGAATTAATAAGGTACTGTTATAGCAAATGAGCAATATTTCACTCATACAGACCTCATATAATTGAAAAGCACAGGAGAAAAAGAGATGAGAGTCCAATTTTTTCTAACATTAAACAAAATGGCAAGATATTAATGGTAAGGGATTGTTATTCCATAATCATTTATTTAAGCTGCAAACTAAACATACTATAAAAATGTAAGCTCTGTGTTTACATATTAGCTTAGTTTTAAACATAGTATTTTATGCATGTGCCCTTTTGTTTCTTTTTTGTTTCAGTCAAAAAGATTATGTTTGCTTTGATTTTGTTCCACGGCACCATAATGTCATACGATTTCGTCGAGGTATTGCTGTTATTAAGGATGACTTCCATACTGTTTGTTCATATGTGCAATTTCAAAACAAGGAAGACTGGAAGTATGATTTGTACCTAGGTATTTTATTTTATTTATTGCTTGTAGGCTTGCCACACGAATGCACTAGTAAGTACAAGTATGTGGGAGAGAGAGAAATTCCTGTACATTTTTCTGAATCTTTTTTTATAGAAGCCTTAAATCCTATTTTATATTTTGCAAAAGTAAAATTCTAAAGTGATTTTTTCTGAAATGTATTAATTACAAATTTTCAAATTGTAATTTTGTGAATAAAAAGTCTAGAAGAGGTGTGTAAGTGGCTGTTGATTGTGCAGTCTCTCTCTTTCAGATAAAAGCCTTTAAACACCTTAGGATATACTTTGCAACTATTTTAAATTTTTATTCTAACCAAAATGATTAGTTCTCATAATTTTCCATAACCATTGCAAGTGAATGCTAGTTTGATGTATAATTTACATAATCACAAAGGTTGGACAGCATTAACGGAAACAAACCAGTTGATACAGTTAAGCCGTCTATCTGGCTTAAGTGAACTACTTTCCATGAGTGCATTTGAACAAATATCTAAAGAGGCTACAATAGTATCTTAGAAGTTAAAGTATCAGTAAATAAGGAAAACAATTATTTTTAAATACCTGAGCTAATTGAAGTTTTAGATTTTCTTGAGAAACATATATTGAAAGTTGTGTAATATACTCTGCCACTGTATTTTTCAATTTGGAAGATGTGAATTTCAACTATTATATTTTGATCGTTTTCAACACTAAATATTCATGCTCTATTTGCTTACACTCAGTAAGTTTTGACCAGATTTTATAGTAAACTCATACAAGTAGGAGTAACTGAAACCTACTAATACGTATAAAATTATTTTTTTAAGTTCCTCTTGTATTTTCACTATAATCATGTATCAAATTGATTCTACGACAAAAATAATTTTGCTGAAGTTTACCTCTTAAAACAGAGGAAAGCGAAGCTAATTAATAGTAGAAATTATCTTGCATTACAGCAACTTCTATACTGGCATCAATTGTCAGTATTTCTTGCATTTTAAAAGTATCTCCTCCCCCTCCCCTCTACAAAATAAAATCTTTATGATCTAAAGTCTGTCAGGTAAGTTTTTCATAACATGCTGGTTCTTTGCTATCTCTTTAGACCTACACCACATTTTTGCATTTTTTAATTGCAAGAATTCCAAGTTCTCTGGTCTTAATTTCTTAATGTAGCAGAAGATTTTATGACTACAATACTTAAGTTTCATTGACCATCAACAAATCTAGCTTGAGGAACATTAAACTGTTTCATCAATGCTAATCACGTCAAAATGATGGTGCATAATTAGGGCCCAGATTTTTAGGCCTTGTTAACCTACATTTTGATTTTTCCATACTCTTAAAATAGCTTTTTTAGGTTTTTATGGTGGATTGTTATAACTAACACCAATAATTTTCTGTTTTTTCTCATTTTGGGATACATGCATATGAATCAGGTTTTATATGCTGAAAATAGGAGTTTTTTAATGAATGCTAACACCAATAATTTTTCTTATTTTATAAAATAACATTTTATTTACGAGGGCGGATTGATAAGTCCATGACTTTGATGAGAGATAGCATTCTAATCACAGGTTTCTTGTTTGCATCCGTCTTACATCTATTGTGTAAACAATTTGTCTATTACTTCTTAGAATATTGTTGAGAGCTGTTTGTTGCTTCGTAGAAAATAGAGAAAAGTGAATTTTGTGTTCTGATATAGTACTACTTTTTGCGTGGTAAGACAGTGAAGGAAATGGAAGAAAAGCTGAACAAGTATCATCGGGACTCTGCTCCATCACATGGCATGGTTCACAGAATTTTGATGTGGCTGTTCGAGCACAAGAGATGCCGTGCGCACAGGACGGCCGGTTGAGGTCACAACAGAAGAAATGGTGAACAAATTTCACGATATTGTGTTGGAAGACCGCTGAGTGAAAATCCGTGAGATAGCCAAGACCGTAAACATCTTGAGTGAACGGGTGTATAACATTCTGTACAAATTTTTGGGTATGAGAAAACTGTCAGCAAGATGGGTGCCGCGACTGCTCATAGTTGAGAACAAGCAAAATCGTGTGACCATTTCACAGGGCTGTTTAAACAAGTTCCAGCACAACCCAAATGAGTTTTTGCGACGTTATGTCACGGTTGATGAAACTTTGATCCATTACAATCAACCTGAAACAAAACAACAATCAAAGCAGTGGATTTCCTTCGGTGAACCTGCTCCAAAGAAAGTGAAAACCATTCCGTCGGCAGGAAAAAATTATGGCAGTTGTCTTTTGGGATTCTCAAGGGGTGATAGACATCCTGTATCTGGAAAAGGGTAAAATGATCACAGATTCATATTATGCCACAATTCTGGATCAGTTTCACAAGGAATTGTTAAAGAAAGGACTCCTTTTGGTGAAGAAAAAGGTTCTCTTTCACTAGGATAATGCACCCACACACAAGTCAACCATTGCCATCCAAAATTTGTGGAATTGGGCTACGAACTGCTACCTCATCCACCTTATTCTCCAGATTTGGCTCCGAGTGAATACTTCCTCTTTAGAAACCTGAAAAATTTGCTTGCTGGGAAGAAATTCACGTCCAGTGAACACATCATGGCAGAAACAACCTCATATTTTGCGGACTTCGAAAAATCATATTTTTTGTAAGGGTTAAAAAAATTGGAGAAACGGACGTGTATTGAATTGAAAGGAGACTATACTGAAATATAAAGTTGATTTTTTGAAAAAAAATTGTTATTTTCTTTAAAAAGCAACCGACTTATCAATCCGCCTTCGTATATTTTTATTTTATAAAAGTAGACCTTATCAATAACCATCATAAAATATACAGAATACATTTTATTGTGTCTTCTTTTGTATTTGTTAGCAACGCAGTAGGTAACTAAAAGCGTATCCAAATAATTTTCTGATATGAATGATTCCTATTATCGCTTAGTGTTTCTTGTTTTAGTAATATTTATTTAAAGGCACATAATTCACAAGAGTTTACCCTAACAAAAACTACTCATAAGAAAATGTACACATAATAGATTGCACTGTTTCTTTTCTTTTGGGGGGCTGCATTACATTAGATAAGTACACACTATGCATGCCCAAATTTTCTAGCATGAAAGATTTCCTATTATCATGTACCACATTCTTATGTTGAAAAAGTTGTCTCCACAGGACATAACATCATTGGAGCATAAGGTCATAGATGCTAATACTGCAGGTTCTAGGGTTAATTTTCCCATGAATTTTTTTCCCTGCAGTACTGAACAAATCAGCTTCATGTCTTTAAAGCCAGGTTTGCAGACATTTTAGGTCACAACCCTTCATGTAGGCATTTTTAGGTTCTATGAAATTCAAATACTTAGCCCCAAGAAGTGTGAAACATATTAATATCCTAACAATGGTTCATTGAATGGTAAGGAAAAAAATAAGTTGAAACCTAAGAATCTGGACCCTACTTGTAACATAAGTTTGTGAGGCATGACAATAGAAATGTTTGCAAGGTCTCTTTTCATTAGCTGCATTTATGCCTTTGGAAACAAAAGGGAAGTGTTGCATATATAGTTTTGTTTATACCCACATCATGCCACCTCATGCTGTTAAGCAAACCTTATGTTGCACATCTAAGCTGAAGTATTTTATTATCCAGTGCTATATTTCCTGCAGTTCAGGAAATGTATGATTAAGAAAATACATCTATGAAAATCTACAACTCTACAGTTTTCTACTGGTTGTTTTGACTTTTCTGTCATATACTTAGAACATAAAACTTATGGTACATACAAAATTGTAACAAGCTATGTCAAACTGTTGTTAAATTTTTTATTATAATTAATCCCATTTGAAGTAATATGAAATGCCCCTTGGACCCTATGGTTTATCGCATTGCTCCAAATTTTTAATTTGAGCTTGGTATACAAATTTAAAGAAATTATTGTGCAGGAATTTCTTAATTTCAATTAGTTTAAGAGAAAAAACATTTTTATGTATGTTTTTGAATTTTTCAACTTTTTATGTGAGTTATGGAAAATAATTAATTTCAAATGAACTACTTAATATTTTATTATTAGTACACAACAACTTTTAAATCCTTAATTTCTGAAGGTATCCTGAAAATTTCAAAGTAATAAGTTATAAACGTGGTCCAAGAAGCATTTTGAAAGTGAAAAATACTTTGAATATTTGTTAACGTATTTTCACAACTTGGACTTATTCCATTGCAGTCAAAATTAATAATAAGAAATGTGTTCTGAATAACAAAATCTGAGAGTTAATAGTAAATCATGCCAGTAGAAGTTGGCAGTTTCTTTTGGTCTCATTTCAGTTTCCTAAAATGTTTTTAGCACTACCTGTTTCGATTACCTATATTGAGTCACAGATTTTGAATTATTCACTTCCTAGAAGTGGTGGTTTCTAACATAAAATTACACGTTTTAGATCCTTATTCTATATAAACTCAATAAACAACTTCCTAGAAGTGGTGGTTTCTAACACAAAATTACACGTTTTAGACCGTTATTGTATATAAACTCAATAAACAACTTCCTAGAAGTGGCGGTTTCTAACACAAAATTACACGTTTTAGACCCTTATTTTATATAAACTCAATAAACAACTTCCTAGAAGTGGTTGTTTCTAACACAAAATTACATGTTTTAGATCCTTATTTTATATAAACTCAATAAACAACTTCCTAGAAGTGGTTGTTTCTAACACAAAATTACATGTTTTAGATCCTTATTTTATATAAACTCAATAAACAACTTCCTAGAAGTGGTGATTTCTAACACAAAATTACACGTTTTAGATCCTTATTTTATATAAACTCAATAAACAACTTCCTAGAAGTGGTGGTTTCTAACATAAAATTACATCTTTTAGAGCCTTATTTTATATGAACTCAATAAACAACATTTCAGTGTCAAAAAATCCATAAATGTGATGCAATTTCACACGAGTGTCAATGATTTGAAAGAAGGAAAAGCACCTCAGAAGTTGACAGGAGCTTTGGCAGTCAAAATAATGCTGCACTTTGGTGAAATGGAACTTCAGCTTTTAACAAAACATCACTAGCTTGTCAATCCTGCAATACCTTGACGATGCTTTATAAAATTGAACCCTAGTATTTTACCTTAAAAAAGCTTCTGTACAATAGTCAATGTTCTTCTGATTTTCTTAACTCTAAGACTGGTATGGCAAGAGTCTGTGTTGCCAAATTAAGGTAATAAGCACATCTAGAGGAACACATTGGCAAATATAAATGTAAAGATAATTAATAGAAATAGAACATTGTTACATAAAACCACACTAAAGTAAATTGTGTTATAAAACGACAACAGATAGGATGCTGAACAGCTAATAACAACAGTAGTTTAATAGGAGCTTAGAACAACCATAAAAAAATTAATTGCAATTTTTATGATGACTCTGCACAGGTAAAATACCTGATAGCAGTGTACAATAAATTGCAGATGACATTAAGCAGATCGTTTTAATGTAGGAACACTGGAATTTTATTACTCCAGATTAAATGCTCCAATTGACAGCTGTCATAAAAATGCCATCTGAGCAAGTTACCAATTTCTGAAGAGTCAATCCTAAAGTTAAGAAAATCAAACCTAGTTTATTTACTCTCAACAACCAAACTCGCACACTAATCAGAGGCCAGAAAGTGAACTTCTGGGTACTGTAAATTAATTAGTAGTAACTGGCCTAATTTCTATAACATTAATAACTGATGTCAAACAGTGTTTGCTACGATTTAGGCATGTGACTGAAGACATAATGGCTAGGGATATGTATGTGCATGCTGAATATCACTTTAAATTTTAAACAAATAATTCTTTCCTCATTAGCGAAGAATCCTGTGCCTGTACGATGTCCAGTAGCAGGAAAGTTTAATTTCACACAGCGTGGAGATGTTCCATTTGAGACACGTATTTTGGGAGGAGTGACATTGTCCCCTCGTCCCAATACTTACTGCAAGGAGAACATTTCTGATTTCTCTGTTTGTGATACAGAGCAGAAAGAGATTGCTATTGATGAAACTTACTGCCTGAGTGTGGATCATTTGGGAAGACCTGTGGATATCTACAGTAAGTATTAGTTGCATGCTTATTAACTTTGATCCATTAGAAGACGAAGAGTAGGCAGTTATTTAAAAAAATAATGATCAGCATAACTTTCTGGTATTTAGCAACTACACAGCGGTCTAAAACTTCATTGTGGTAGAGAAATGTGTGCAGTGAATGAAACGAATGCCTAAGAAAATTTTTTCATACAAGGGTCATTCAAATATAAACCAGAATTTTTTAACATAGCTTTATTGGTGATATATACAAATGGATTGCCTTATTTTTTTACATAGTTTCTTTCAACAGAAATACATTTTCTCCATTATATAAGAGGCTTTCTGATCCCTTCTTGGAAAAAAGAGGTTGCCCCAGTAGCCAATTGTTCATTTACTGTTCGACTGCAGCCTCATCTTCAAATCTTCCCCCTCCTAATGCCTCCTTCAGTGGACCAAACATATGGTAGTCTGGACTGTAAGGTGGTTGCCCAAGAATTGGCCAGTGTAATTTGTTGTGGTAAGCAGTCTTGGCTGTAGTAAGATGCATTCACCATTCTTCAATCATTTTGGTAGTCAATGAGCAATACATCTTTTTAGTCCCAAAATACAGTTGCCAATACGTTCTCAACTGACAGTCAAGTCTTGGACTTGATTGGTCCCCCCTCTCTGACTTTCCTCCACTCCATACTCATCCTCTTGTTTCATCACAGATCACAATATGGTCCAAAGAAGTCTCCCCTTCTTCCTCAAAGCCATTTGGAGTTGTTGACAGATATCTTTCTGCGCATTCTTTTGTGCCTCAGTGAGATGTGGAACCCACCTTGCTGATATTTTTCTGTATCCAAGTATGTCCAACACTATGATAATGATCAGAGATCGGAACTTAGGCAGAATGCCTTTTTAAATGTATCAAATCTATCTTCAATTTGAAAGTGAATCTGTATAAATTATATGTTTGTGATTGAAATGCCACAGTTTTATGTTGTCTTTTTCTGCCTTTCTAAATATAAAGGCCTATTTTATGAAATAAATGCTTTTTGTTGCCTTTATTTAATTATTTATCTATTATTTATTAATTATTAAACATTTCCTTCAGGTACATTTTATTTCAATAACCGTTAGTCCATGACACTGAAAGTTAGTTCGCCGAATGTATAGTATTGTCTTTAAGTTGCGGATAACATAAGGTCCGTCATTCAGTTCATTATTTTCTTTGCAACAATGAGTGCTGCCACACAAATAAATGTATGATAACGGAAAGCGTTTGAATTACTGCTTGTGTTTATTTTAAAAGGCAATAATGAGTACAGATCTTTGTTTTTCTTTCAGTTTTCTTTGCAACGTTATTTTAGCTAACAGCAAGATGCCGAAATTCAGTGTTTCTTTACGCAGTAAATTACAAAGTTACGTTAATACTTTTGGATCCGACGTATTTTGTACCAACGATAAAGTGCTCACATGCAAAATATGTGAGCTGTCAGTGAACTACAAAAAGAAGTATTTTATATCACAATCAAGCACAAAAATGCACTTTCCAAGGCTACTGGGAAGAAGATTTCTTTGCTTCCAACAGTAATTGCAACATCGAGTTGAAAATCTCAGTTTGCATTCGACTTATGTAAAGCTTTCCTCAACGCCGGAATCCCTTTGTGGAAATTGCAGAATCCTACATATCACAGTTTTTGGAGAAGTGTACTAACCAAACTGTACCTAGGGAGTCAAGTTTGTGAAAATGCTACTTAACTGAATGTTACAATGACACAATGAATGAAATCATTAAAGATAAAATGAAAAATAAGAAGATCTGGATTTCTATCAACAAGTCAACTGATACCATGGGTCGTTTCATTGCCAATGTTGTTATTGGACCATTAGATCCTACAGAAGATGAATCAATGAAACCATTCCTGCTTACAACAGAGTGTCTTGAGAAAGTTAACAATTCAACTATTGTGCAGTTATTCACCAGTTCATTAAAGTTGCTGTGACCTGAAGATATTCAATATAACAACATCTTACTTTTCATCAGTGATGCTACACTATATATGAAAAAGGCTGGAATAGCATTAAAAGTGCTATTTCCAAACATGCTTCACGTGACCTGCGTAGCACATGGCTTTCACAGGGTGTCAGAAGAGATATCATGCTTGTTTCCAGATGTTGACAAATTGATTTCCAGTATTAAGAAGATCTATGTGAAAGCCCCATCAAGAATTGACATTTAAATCCATTGCACCAGATGCACCTCTGCCCCCCCCTCCAACCTATCATAACAGGATGGGGGACATGAATCTCAGTAGCACTTTACTACGCTTCAAATTTCCAGAGTATAACCGAGGTGGTGAACGCTCTGGAGGATGAAGCATCTTCAGTTGCAGCAGCCAAGAAACTTCTCAACTCTTCGGAAGTGAAAAATGACTTAACTTTCATTGTGGCCGAGTTTGGGTTCCTGCCACAAGTGATCTGCCAGCTTCAAGAAAGAGGACGGCCTTTAAGGAAGTCAGTAAAAATTGTGGATGATGCAGTGCAAAGACTGGACAGTGTACCAGGGAAACGGGGTTCATTAGTTAGCGATAATTGTAAAAAAGTGTTATCGAAAAATTGTGATCTGGATAAACTTATAAACATTTCAAAAATTCTACAAGGTGACAAATCTGTTGCAGTTGAAATAGATCATACAATGATACTATGTTTTTAGATTTGCTCCAATAACCTCTGTCAATGTTGAGAGGTAATTTTTCTCATATGAAAAAATGTGTTATCTGACAGGAGACTCAGCATGACCCCAGAGAACTTAAAACAGCATTTGGTTATCATGTGCAACAAATAAGGCATTGCAACACACAGGCTTTTTTAAAAAATATTTCATTTTTGTGTCAATTACAACACTAGCATTTTGTTTAAAACTTTGAAGTTCTTTAAAATATGACGATCGAGTTAATGAATAGTGTAATCTATTAAATAAATGGGTTTTTCTAATTGCCTGTTTTAGTATTTATAATGCCTTTTTTCTTGGCTATTTTAGCTATTTATAATGCCTTTTTGCCTGCCTATTTTAATGATTTATAATGCCTAAACTTCTGGTCTCTGATAATGACACTACCAACCCTTAAACCCACCACTGATGCAACCTCAGTAACAGTAATGTGGTGATCACCTTCCACAAGCTCACGCACGGCTTGAATATTGTCTTCATTGATGCTGTAACCAGATGCCATTTATGGCTTTGATTTTCCACTTTATCACAATGATTTAAAAACTTCTGAGCCCAATCTAGATATTACTCAGAGTAGCATCACCAAATTGTGCTTGGAATCTCTTCAAAATTTCAGTCGATTTCACACCTTCGTTGACAATAAAACAAATAACAACATGTTGCGCAACAGATTATAATACTTCCTCTTCACTCAGCAGTACTGAAATGCCAGATGTGAGTGTGAAGACTGTGGGCATGGTTCTCCATTCTCCTGCCACCAGTTACCCAGTGCACCACCCTGCTCATGTCACTATGCAAGTCAAATGAACAAAATTCCAGTATATATTTGAATGATCCTTGATCTCATGATAGCAAAATGTGGTGAGTCATCAAAATACTAGCTTCCTAACCCAAAGGTGCCACATTCAATTCTTTCCTGGAACAAGGGAATTTTTCTTAATAACAATCATTCTCTACCCTCCAAAGAGAAGTGTGAATGCAAGAATGAAATGAGTGTATTTCAGTGGAATATATTAAATATGTAAAGTAAGAACCCGATGTAAGCAATTCAACACCAGGTAATATGATTAAGTTGGTTAAAGGAGGAATATTAATGAAGCAATTAAAAAAGCAGTTTTACATAAGGGCACATGTGTTGTTTCAAGCTCTCCTTTGGGGAAACCTCATCCCATCATGCAAAACTGGACCCATTTATCAACTGCAGGCACGCAGCGGCCGGTGTCTGTTACCACCAATGGTAGAGTGACAATGAGGTAGCAATGAAATGGGTATCTACAGCTTTTAACATGGACTCCAAACCATTTTGGACCTTGGGAAAACATCATAGCTAGTCAGAGATGAGGCTTGGGTAGGGCCGACTTAATCCCTGCTCTAGGGCCAGGAATCAAACCATAGACCCTCAGTACGAGAGCTGCAAATAAAACCAAATTACCTACTCTGGTGCCCTATTATATGAGATAAATTACGTGTTTTAAAGAGATCTATATTTTTTGTGTAGTAAGTTTTAATCTTAAGTTAATTTTGAAGATTCAGAAGCTAGTAACAGTGATGTGTCATAATTTAAAATAGAGAGAGTTGAAGGTTGTTACACTACATCACTAAAAGATTCTTACTTTGAACACGTTTCGGGAGAACGGTTTGCTCCCATCGTCAGCATGTTTCCAACTGATTTTGCTGGTTATTGTCTGGGGCATGTGTGTGGTTAGTGGTGTTCTCTGGTGCTGGGTTGATGAACTTCCAAAGGCTGCTGGGTGGCAGTAGTTCGAAATTCATTAGGTGATTCCTGTGTTTGACTATATGTATTTTTTCCCAGATGTCCAATTCATTGCTGCTGTTGATTGGTTTTAAGAGCTTTATGTTTGAAGTGATTTCATGGTTTGAAGACCAGAAATGATGTGCTACTGCTGATTTATCCGTCTAATCACAAGCACCGTCTAACCACCCTTGGACACATCTTAAATTTCAAAGGATTTTCAAGAAATACATTAACCTGTCTCCACAGAATAACGACAATATACAGAAACTACTATGCAACAGAAAAAAAGACCCTATCCCCAACGATAAATCAGCTGGTATATATCAAATAGTTTGTAATAACTGTAACCTGGTATACATAGGAAGAACCAAAAGAAATTTTGAAATAAGACTTAAAGAGCATATAAGATGCATTTACCAAAAACAGACGGAACCATTTTTGAGAAAATGAAAATTTTTGAAAAAATGTTCCATGTAAAGTGTAGTCTGGGGTGGGGGGATTTTCTTGAAAATCTTCATGTTCATCCTTGGAAGAGAAACTCAAATACCATGTTTGGTATTTATCTAACTTTTTGTTTTTGAGTTATGCTATTCATGTTCACAGACAGACACACATATGGACATGTTTCCAAAAATGCTTTATTTGGATTCAGAGCACCTCAAAACATGCATTTCCAGTGAAATCTCGGTATTGAATTTTTGTCTGGAATGCAATACTTGTACTTACTATACATAGTAGAGAAAGTAAAAAGTATAAAGTATTTGAAAATTCAAACCAATAATAAAATATATATTGGAAATGGTTCATGCTATAAAAAAGTTTTTTTTTTTTTTAAATAACTTTTGTACTTTAATGAGATTTACTTTTTGTGTATCAAGCTTTTGTCTATCTCTTTATGGTTTACCAATTATACAAAATTAATTCATAATGAAGATGTATTTACAGGCTATTTGCAGAAAATTCAAGAAACATTTTCTTTGTCATGCATATGTCTTAAACATATGGAATTTTAATCAAAATCATTGGAGTCAGTGTTGAGGAAATAAAGAATAATAAACAGTTTTCCATGTAAAGGGTAGTTTTGAGTTGTTTGGTAGTTCAGGTTATTTTCTTGAAAATCATGCCAAAGTGGAGATGAGTTCTTTCTGGAAAGTCCCTCTCTCATACATGTACATAAATAATAAGTAAACAAATATAATTATATACTTTTTAATAACATAGGTTCTCTGCATGCTCATTGGACGCCATGGATAACTCAGCAAAAGATTGTTGGTATGAAAAAAGTTAGAGGCACTAGTTTAGTCCCAGCCATGGCATGCAATATTTCAAGGCCTGTTTCAATTTTAGATTGTTGAAGGATGTTTGAGGGGGAAAATTAGTTACATGCATTGATATAGCTTCTTAATCTACAGTGTTGCTCTAAAGAAAGAATAGCAGTTGATAGTCAGGCTTACCCTTTGAAGAATCTAGCTAATATTTCTGGAAGCATTTTGTTTATTAATTACTGTAAGGATGCTTTCTGTATATGTATTTGCAGGTGATCCTGATTACAGAATGAAATGTATTGGATATTGGAAGGAGAACCTTAAGTCTTACCTAATAACATATGATGAACTGGATCCTGTCAGCAAATACAGATGCTGGGTAAATATGCTTTCTTGAAATGAAATTTATTTTTTTCCTGGTAAAACAACTGTGCTGTGAAAGGTACTTCAATACCTTTTGCCTGGTGCCCACTATATTTGAGTCCAGTGACATAAATGTGGACAGCCATCTGTTGCTAAGAGGAAATGTGCTCTTTCTTTAGTGAATCCACAGGCATTAAAGTTGTTCTTTTGAATAAACTTTACTGCTTTCTTTGGTTTCCTGTTTTTATCGCAAAGTAATACGCGGAAGAATATCAATTCCATAAGTGACAAAAAACAAGAGCAAATTCAGGTACATTAAAGAGAGAAAGAAGGAAAGAACCAACCAACCAGGTTTGTCTTTTTGGACAAATTAAGTTTTCCAAAATTAGAAGATTTAAGCTTAAAGCAATCTCTGGACCTCTCCAAGATGTACAAGTCCAGAGAACAAATTCAATTGACTTATGTTGAGCTCTTGATGTTGTCCCTGAGAACCACTTTCTTGGCCTGTGAAAAACTTAACATTATTAACTTTCAAATTTATTATATGGTGGCCTTATGACAGGGTTTGCAATAATCATTTTGAATTGTTGAATCAATTTTGAAACACTTTCATCATTTACTATAGGTTCAAAATTACTAAAATGCATTACAGGAAAAACACTACTTACAGTTTGGGGAAATATTCACATTTGGAAAAACAAGAACCATGTTTTCAATTTTGAAATTCTGCCAGGTAACATCTTAATGCAGAGGTTCTTCCTTTTGTTAAATACAGTATGAAGAAGTTGTTTGGCTCGCGTATTAGATTACGTAAAATATTTTATCTGCCCTGCATATAGAGAGCCAACTTGTAGTAGTTGTTTTCTTCTACTATTGTAGTTTTACTGTTGTTGTTGTTAGCCACACGCTTGGAAGCTAACTTGAAGAGGTTAATTTGCTGCTGTTGTTGCATAATATATGTTTACGTAAACTTGAAGAATTGTTTTATGTAGTTTTTAACACGCTTTGGGCATCCGTTTAAATTTAATGGTTACGTAATATTACTTATGTTTGAAATTGGCCTCGGCTGTGTCAGTCTTTAGTCATGTATCTTGCATAGGGCGCGGTATGACAATTATTGTAGACATCACAGAATTAAACTTTTAAATTAACTTCTTTTATTTAAATTCTTGCACATATTTATAAACCACTACACTTTTTAAAGAACTGTGAGAAACTTTTATACATTCACTTAACGCATATTTCTGTTTTTACTAATCACCCGTAGAGAACACATTTTCCCATCTATACTCTACCAAGTCTCACCAGCAACTGAGTAACCTCAACGGTTAAAACCCGTAAGCTTCGATATTGCAAGTCTCTGATCGGCTAATTCTAGTCCAATAGAATATCTGCATTTAACTTAAAACTTTTCTTTGCTGTTGATTGGCTAATTTAAAACTGTTACAGAATTTACGTCATCGTCGTTCTAATCATGACCAGTACATTTCAAATTCTAAACACATTATTGCCATAATTATCTCATTATTACTCATTGTTAGCAACTTAAAACTTATTATTCTCACAGTTCTTGCATTATTAGAGTATGTAATGTATTCACATAACATTAATAAAATATGTTTACAATAAAAATGAGCATTTGCAATGACTGTTACATACAATTCAAATAATTATTACATACATATTGTTTCAAGGCAGGCTGTTATTGAATTTATTTATTATAAATTACAATTGAAATTATTCAGGTATTAAATACTGCCTCAAGTAAAACCCTGATTATCTGTCACTGAGTTAACCATTCAACTTATTAACTATAATTTTTTTTTTATTTATTTATTTATTTATTGTTTAGTGTTCTGGAATGCAAATTTCCTGTATGCAACAAAAATTAACTTGTTTTGGAAATGAATGTGACTACAGATGCGGCAACATCACAGCTCAATTCAAGCTGTAATTGGAAGTTAAACCTTCTTGTACAGCAAAGATAAAACAATGTCTGGTGCCCTGTACTTAAATTTTAGTTTAAAATCACAAAGTGGTCATCCAATCAGATAATAGTAGTGATAATGCACTGCTGTTGCCTAGCAATGTACCTACAAAATTGAACAGATGCAAGTGAATAAGCGCACACACTTGCATTGGTGTCATGGAACAAAAGTTTGTTACCTCTTACAGCCCTGTCTCACGGACAGCAATCACCTATATTGCTGTTTTTTGTTTTTTGTTTTGTAAATATGCGAGAAATGTAACATAGGACTCGTGTGTTTAGTAGTCTTTTTGAGCAATTGCTTATTAAACCTATTGTTTATATTAAGTAAGCTGGACTATGCATCATTAACTGTCAACCCCATCCTCTCCATTATAATGATTAATCAGGGTTCTACTGTAGTAGGTGATGTAAGTGTTTTAAAATCGACTCAGCAATTTTAAATGATTATTGATATTAATTGAAATTTCAATGGCCATTGCATTAATTTCTGTATATTTTTTCATATTTCCTAGTTTGTCTCAGTTTCAGCTAAAGCTTTAAGGCGAAACTGATCAGTGAATTCCCAAAATATGCACTTTGTAACATATTGATTTTATGCTTTTACCTTAAATTATGTATCTTTATAGAGTTGCTTGTATAAAATTTGGTGTAAGTGAAGTGGTTTTCACATAGTAATTCAAACAAAAAAAGCCAAGAGTTCCTCAGAGATGCTCTTAATGATGCAATTTTTAATTTTTTCCTATTAAATGTAATATTTAGTGTCATTAAGTTACTAAAGAACTGTACAATAGAACAGATCTTACATGGTAAGTTTTATTAGTTACATATTGGGGAAACTGCCTGCAAAGTTTCACAGGAATAGCTTGAAAATTGCATTGTAAGGAGCCTTTTTAATATGGTAGATGTCTATAAATTGAAAATGGAGTAAAATTACATAATGCTGACCCATGGTGAGAGAGTTTTAAATTATGTGATAGGCTCAATTTTTTACATATGATAAAAGTAACAATATCAGAATGTTCCCATAGAATCCTAGAAAACAATAGTTTCAAAAGCCAACATGATTTTTTTCATTGTTTGTGATTTTTCACTGATTGGTTGCCATAAACATAGTGAATAAAGAGAAAGCAATTAATTTATTCGTTGCAATTCAAACCAACCTTTTGACTGTTTCCCTGGTTACAAAAAGAAATTAGATATACTTTAAGTCACAGATGATCACTTCACTTGTAGACTTCATCACCATTCGTTTTACTTTACTTTTTGTTGTTTTCTGTAGTTGCTTGTGTATTCAGGCAACTATGTTTTATCACCCTATGCATGTTTTCTTTAAAATGCAGCCATTTTTGTGAGTTCTCATGGTCATATCACTTTTAGAAAGAATTAGTTACACTTTGTTTAATAATACATGAAATCATTTACAAACATTCACAGGCAGGTTTTAAAGGCATACATATCTTCAGTTTTCAGCTCACTCAGAATGTCCGGTTCTGTTTCTTTACTTCACAAAGTCTTCTACATTTGAGAATACATACTTCACACAGCTATAGTCAACGGCTTTAATACAAACATAATACAGAACAAGATCAATAAATTCAAAAGACAAAAAGCCATCAGAGAAATCTTCACACTATAAACACACAAGAAACAGATACTAATTAAAAATTTACATACAACCCAAAGGCAGATAAAAAAATCTAGACAATATTAAAAAAACACAACATGTTTCTTGCTCACACAACAGATGTTGTAGCCCATAATTACAGGGAGCTGTTATTGTTTTTCAACAATAAATTTATATATACACAACCTTCTTTGCACCTCATTAAAAGAACTCCCAACAATAAAAGTCAGGCATCTACAAAACAAAAAGAAGCCTGGATATAAGACCGAAGGAACACTTGAGATTCATGAACAAATAACTTGAAAAGTTAGAATTTGCAACCCATTTCTGGAACCAAAACCACAAAAATCCACCAGAATCTAAATTGCTCTGTTCTACTAAGAACCTGATAGACCCTTCAGCAAGGGAAAACACCATTATCCACAAAAAACTAGAACCAGATCATGAATTTTGATCTCTTGCCCCCAAGTGAACTAACCAGATTCATCTTCACCCATCATAAGGCTCCACTTATCGAGAACAAGAGATGATAAAAGCAAAACAACCATCATCACCTGAGACCTGATAATGCGAGCAAAAGCACTTGAAACAGCTTTTCAAAAACATTACACATAAGTGATGATAGCGTACACAACTACTTCTCCTACTTTTCTTAACTGCTTTGTTTACCAAAAAACACTGCAACTTGATATCACTGGAGTACAGCTTTTATAACTTTGGGATTTAATACATCCTGCAAGTGATACACATTTATATAATAGCATCAGTCTTTAAGCAGCTACTCAAATTATCTGTATGTTAAATGTTGTCTATAGCATTTTCATTTTTGCCAATCCACTCAAGGCCATTTTTTCCAGCTTTGCATCCATCCCCCCACTCCACTCAGGTCTCAAACTTTGAGGAAGGGGGAACTGGAGGGGAAGCCGTAGAAAGATAGAGATATATGTATAGAGCGTGAATGGGGATTACCATGTAGACTTTGACTGAACTGGCCAGAGTGAAACCACTATAGTATAATTTGCACAGTGACCATACGTCCTGTTTTTGCTGGGACAGTCCCTTTTTATGCCATGTCCCGTCGGCCCCATTGGTTTAAGTTTTGTCCCATTTCAATTGTTTGTTAACATGTTAATCTTTTTAAAATATTCCTATCAATCATATCATATCATAATTTGTATTTTCATCACACGTTAAATAATGAGCAATTCTTCATCATGAATTGTTTTACGCTATGTGCCTACACTTTCTTACGCTAAGATCATAATATTCTACATATTATCACTGGCAAGCAGATTGCTGAAAGCATAAGTTGGCAGTAACTGAACTAATGTTGATTACTGGAAGAAATCGTAGCTATACCATTTCCCGCTAAGCATGGTGTGTGCATGGTTGAGTGAATAAGCATTAACTCTACAGTTCAAAACAGTGAACATGTCTTTAAATTTAAAGAAATGTAAATGTTCTTTCAATGATCTTCAGAGAGAATTTAAGTTCTTAAAGGTAGAGCCTGGTAACCAAGACAAAACAAGGGTCGTGTGCAAAACATGTGGAGTAAATTTTTCTATTTTACATGGTGGTTGAAGTGACATTACACAACATACAATATAAAAAAAATCTGATGTGTTACACTCACATGACTTTCTCTACTCTTGTACAATCTATTTTTACAAACGCCTATTCTCCATATGCTTTATGTTAATCGAGATATCGAGATGTCAATCTTATTGCTAATTTTCTTGTAGATGCAAGGGGAATATGGTAGCTTTTAAGCGATGGTCAAATATTTTAACGCTGGTTGCTATGCGGCGCATTCCATTCTCTTTGCAAGTCCAGGACATAAAAAAATGAATAACGAATTTGAGAAAAAGTATAAGTATTGGAAAATTTAAGGGAATAACAAGCAATATCTCGCAAACGGTTCACTCAACAAAAGAAATGTATATGACATAAATTGTGTATTTTAACGCGATCTACATTTTTCGTGTAGTAAAATTTTGTCTATCTCTTATGGTTTACCAGTTATGAAAAAGTCGTTCACAATGAAGAATACTTTTGGAGACATTCCCAGAAAATTCGAGATATACATTTTATTTGTCATGACAATATCTTAAACATATGATATTTTAATCAAAATCGTTAGAGCCGTTTTTGAGAAAATTAAAATTTTCGAAAAATGTTCCATGTAAAGGGTAGTCTGGGGTGGGGGGATTTTTCTGAAAACCTTCGTGTCGCATCTC